>OY728139.1:973568887-974860763 GCA_963277665.1 Viscum album | reverse complement strand
TGTATATCCCCTGATGCCCATCTCCTGATCTCCGCCATTCACCAGTTACATATCCTTATTTATTCTAAAATACATAATGATATCATTATTTGCATACCAATTTTGTTCTCTTGGATAAGCTTGATATCATCATAACATTCTCAATGCATAGGAATGATCGGGTCTATTAGACAACATGACATTTATTATTAATCCTATTGCTAAAAAATATGTGATATTACTCAATATCTCTCTATAATGTTTTCTATGAGGACACATTTTCTTAGAAAGATGTAAACCATGGGACACAATAACCAATACCAACATGGATTGTTCTATACTAAACCACATTAGTATATGGTTATAATGTTTACTTTGAAATAGCCAAGTAGCCTCTTTGTCCTATCACGACTGATCATTATTACTATATTATAGGTTGTTTTACCAAGTCTCTTCATGGAGAAACACTTGTTTAAAGAGTCCTAATATGACTATAAGAATGTTATATCGTTTATAATATTTAATATGACTTCAAAGATTACTACTAATATAATGAATCCATTTCCACTAAACCCATTGAAACACACAAATCACATTTTTTCAAAAGGAATCCAATTTATTTTATGGATTCATCATATAAAATGTTCAATGACCATCATACTTGCTTCAATACATAAAATTATCTCTACTACTTGAAAATATTTCTGGCAACACCTTGAGTCACGATTCCTTCTTGTTGTGACATATAAACAACTTCCAAATGGATCCCATTATGGAATGTAGTTTTGACACCCATCTACCAAATCTTTAAGTCATATTAAACTTATATAGCAAGTAGAATTTTTATGAATTTAAATAGGTAAACTGAAAAAAGGATTTATCATAGTCAATTACTTGACAATGATTCAAGATTTGGGCCACTAACAATGATTTATAGGTATTTACATTCCATTCCTTATATATTTTCCTCTTGATTGCCTATTTGTACCCAATAGTCATTACATCAACTAACCCATCAACTAGAATCCAAACATGGTTATGATACATTCCATCCATTCCAGAAATCATGGATTCTTTCCATCCTATAGATTCTATGATCTCTATTACCTCCTTGTTATAGAGTTGTTCTTCATTGTCAACAAATAATGAGTCACCATATTTGGTGAGTAGAAAACCATATCTTAATGCTCTCTTACATCTCTTACACTCGTACCGAGTACTTGTGTTTTAGGAACTACATCATCCATGAGGGCCTATAGAATTTGATCCCATACCAACTCAAATATATTTTGAGCATAAAATTCCACAATGATAACCTTTATATCACTATAATTTTTATTATTTTCTCCCTCTCATGAAATACTTCACTTTTAGTGATAGTAACTATCTTGTATGAGTGGTTTTATGTGTACAATCCCTTTATTTCCTGGGAATACCATATAAAATGTACTTTTTGTTAGGGTGCTAGTCTGTTTCCGGATAAGGACATAACAAATTACTCTGAACACCACACATGGGTATGTGAAAAACATGTTTCTTTCCACTACATATCTTGATGTGAATTCCATTTTCCTCATTTTTTTGGAACATGGTTTAATGTGTATATTGTAGTTTTAAATCAATATCCCCACAGATAATTGATGATTTTAAAGACTCATCATCAAACTTACCTTGTCTAACAATGTATTGTTCATCAATTCATTAAACTAATTCTACTATGGTGCTTAAGGTGGAGTGAGTAGTGATACAATATCGAACTCCCATACAGATTCGATGAGCTATTAGATATGATATTCACCACCTTGATCCAATTGAAGATTCATTATTGTATTTTCATGTAAATTATCTACATAATTTAGAAACTCATTTAACATATAAAGGGAATTAAATTCATTCTACATCGAGTAGACGTAGCCTTATCTACTAAAATTGATAGTAAAATTAATGAAGTATGAATATCTAACATTAGCTTCTACTTGAAATGGTCCGCACACATTAGTGAGTATGAATCAAAGAAGATCTATGGCACTTCCACCTAGTCTAATGAATGGAGATTTGGCCATTTTTCTTTTTAAATAATAATTCCATCTTTCAACTTGTTTTAGATAATATGTTTCTAAATTTCCATCTTAATATAGCATTATCAGGCCCTTCTCATATACATGTCCATAATGGTGATTTCATTAATGGGTGTTATTCTAATTATGTGAACATGATTCGTTATCAATTTCTAATAACTAGATTTTAAAATTTATTACATAAAGAATGTTATTTAAATTTTTCATACCATAACATATGTTGACCTCATAAAAGGAACAAATTATTTTTTAAAACATGATAATATACCCATTTGTATCTCAGAATGTTAAAAAATTTATCTAATTGGTATCCATATGTACATTAAAAAGAAAATTTGATCCTAAATCATTCACATTGGAAATGAAATATGGTAGTCACTAATGTCTAGGAAATCCCTCACACTATTTGAATCTCTTATATCCACTACTCTACCAATATTTTATAATCTATAAGGCTCTTGTATTTTGATACATATGTGATCACTCAAAGCTGTATCTAATACCCAATGTGTAGATTTTTAATGATTACACTCAATAATGAATTGAACCTTTAGCTGCCCCATTCTTCTGGGTTCAGTTCCCCTTCTAGTGGCCAAGCTTTCCACATGAAAAACACATTACCACATTTTATTTTCCATGCCTATATATCATCCTCTTCTTAGAAGGATGGTGCTCATGAGATTTAGAATTGTTATGAGTCTTGGTCCCATTTACCATGTTATTCTTTTTCATGTTCAACATATAGACAAGGGGTTTATCACTCCCCATGTCCATGTCCACATGGTGAATCAGGGTTACAATTTTCAAATGCTCTTCTCATTATTGGCCAAATTGTAATTTTAAATCAAATAGGCGAAGGTCTTGGGTAGTGATGAAAGTATGATATTTTTACACAAATCATCTAGGAATTTATTCAATAATATATCTAATTATTAAATGTATCCAATAAGCTTGATTACATGAGGAAAAACCAGCTTATACTCTCTATGCATAATATTAATAGAAGAATTGGAGAACTTATACCTCTATTTTCTCATAATCTCATGGTAGAGACACTGAAGGAGAGACATAATTCTATAAAAATCAATGTTCCCATGTTTCATCAAAAGCTCATTAGAAAATGATGATATCATGAAACATTGAACTTCATTGGAATCTTCCAAATATATCTCATATAGTGATAACTTCTAATCACATTCCTCATTACCAGCTCATCCGGAATATGTTCTTACATCACATTCTATTTCTTTTCCTCATGATGGATAATGAGAATGCTTTTTTAACACTGTTTGAATGTTTTTTTGGGGAGAAGGTTATCCTTGTAATGTTTGAATCAAAACTATATGTTTGAATTCATTTTATTATTGATTATATGAGAATAATGTTTATTATATTTTCTGATATAATTTAATATATAACTAAATATTATATTTATTTATTCTCTTACAATTTTATTAAAACCCAATACTCAATACCATTGGCTTCAGAATATCTGGATTCTGGGAAATTATAGTCGAATGGTTCCATATAACCCTTCTATTTACTAAAATGTTTGTTGGTTAAGAAACATGAATGATTTTAGGTCATCATTTCAAAGTCATACTTCATTAACTCATTGTTTCTTGATTTTTAGAGTGGAATACACAATCTCAAAATAATTATATTTGATTTCCCTAATCCATGCCTCTAAATTACACCCTGAACTACTTTGGAATTAAATCATTGATGTGAACTAAGTTAAGTTAACTGAAAACATCAAATTAGAATTCTCCAACAATTAAAAGATCTCTAAAATTCGGTTGGTCAAGAACTTTGAACTATGGTTTTATTTATCTAAAGTAGTGGAAGGATATAATGACGTAATATATATAATTGATGTATTTCATCCTTTATGAGAAAATTACAAATATCATCATTTACCCATTTTTTAATATTAAATGGATTTACTTATGTGATTAACAAGTTCATTGATAATATTTATGAATAATAAAAAATCATTCTATCTTCTATGCTCGTTAATTTCATTAATTTGTGTGATCATGAATAAAAATGAAATAACCATGGAAATTGATAGAAATAATATAATAAACTGTTATGATAATTATATAATACTAATGATTAGTTTATTTTGTGATTTATTGACTAACCATTGACATAGGGGGAAAACACCTTGCACAAATTACGGTTCATGGTACATCTTTCCACATGACTAACAATGTATCTCTCATTGATTGGTTTCACTTTTAAGTACAAAAATGAACCTCCACCTGTAGCATGGGAACACCATCCATTACATATAATTTTACTCAAACACAGTTTAAGGGAAAAGGGTTTACATAAATGAAATTATGTGCATGTAGATCCTTATATATATGTGGAGAGAAGGAATATAGAATTAATTTTATTAATAAATTAAATGAAACCAATCACATACAATGGTCTGGTATATACTTATGATTATCCCCATGCATGGAATGAATTGCACATTTAATAAAAATATAATTAATTTCTTAATTGTTATATATTTACTATAAATTGGAATCGAATCAATTAGTTTTTATATTTAATTAATCTATTCATTTATCATAATTTTCATCTGAGTTTCCCTGATATTGTCATCCATTATAATTTTAGACAACATAAATTAATTTAAAATTATCTTTGTACAAAAATTTACATCGAAGGAAAGAAAGGGAATACCCATTCAAATATACCTAATATGTGTTATAATAATATATTGTTCATTATTGGGACATATGGCAGAAATGACTTATCTTGTACATTCATGACATGTATTATCAACTATTGATTACATGAAATACATGTTTTTTCAGCAACTTGTTTTGCTTCATTTCCCATAGAGTAACAAATAAATTACGACTCATATATGATATATAGATATGAATATTATGTGGATATTAATTAAAATTATATATATATATATATTTAAATCCCACCACATGGAATGTCCCATCATCTAATGACCACACACAAGCTCATGAAGATAAGGTTTATAGATTATACTAAATAAATTTTAAAACTATGTGATTTGGTATAATAACATGGCATGTACATGTTAACTAAATGATGTGTACATATCTCACCATCTATCAAATGCACATGCATTGGGAATTGGCATGAAAATCATGCCTCTAAAAGTTGGAGTACACATTGTGTAAAAGGGACTACACGTTGTGTGGTCTCTGAGTTACATGATCACCAGTCAGGTAGGCCATGTATGGTAATGCACAACCTATTTATCACTCAATGTGACTACACACCATGTATGTAGGCTACACAGAATGTACTCTGATTGAAAGTGTGCTAGTCTAGCCTAATCAACACTTAGTTTAAGAATTGTATACATTGTGTTTCATCAATGCACACAGTTTGAATTAATTTTGTGATTAACTCTTGATGAATTGTACAAAATAACATGGTGTATACCTATGGTTAGACAACTTGTACTCATGTTTCATCTAAATAGAATCCTTACACCTCAATATGAGTTCATCAATTTTATTTCACAAACAAATATTATCCTATTGATTGGATCTATGAGAATCAAATGAGGGAGAATCATATCTCATAAAATAAATTTAAAAAAATTATACATGAATTGAAATATTAAATACCAAATACATAAATAAATCATTGATCGTTAAATAATTATATATAATTATGTGACCACTCTGATAACACATGTAAGTTTTGGGTGCTATGGAAGTGTGTGATTGGTCTTTCCCAACATTTCTTTTTTCCATGATCAATGAACAGTATGAGATTTTTAAGACAATAAACACCGTGATCTATGAAATTCAATCAATGAATTTAGAAAACAGATATAATGCATAAACCAAGGGAATATAATCACATATTATTTATAATCAATTTAACTAATTAACAAATTACCTTATTGTAATTATTTCTTTATTAATGGATACGAAAATAGATATGCGGTGTACCGTCGTTGTGTTATTGGAAGAAAAGTAGAACCCTCTAGTGGTGATCCACCTGTATTGCCCAAACCATTGAATTTCTTTATAAGAATATTAATTTGATATCATGGTAGATCTTATTTCTAGTGTCATCCACCTTTGATCACTTCGAGAACTTCTTCTAAAGCATTATACTAGATCTCTCTAGACATGGGAGTGGGAGGTGGAAGAATATCACCCTCCATTCATGGGAGGATTATTGGAGAAGGGTGCTCTCTAGGTACTAAGAGGATTCTCCAAATCCATTTTGCACACCCAAACAAATGAATTGGATTTCTGAGAAAAAAACATATTTGGATTTATATATCCCTGGGGTTAGAAATGAATAATTGAACATGTACCCCTTATTATTTAATTACTCTCAGTAGAACCCCATCTAAAATAATAATAATATTTTTGTTATTATTATTTATTCACATTCACATGACTTTTAAATTATATTAATTATTACTTTATTTAATATAATTAATTATTTATTATTTATCACCAAACCACTAAACATGGTTCGTAATTCCAACACAATTTTTATTAGTCCGTGAGTAATTATTATTTATTTATAAAAAATATCAGTAAATTTTTCCCTAATAAAAAAACAAATATTATATTTTATGAATAGTAAATAAATATTTATAAATTTTTTTACTCAAATAATATCTTCTTGAATAACTGTTGAAAAACTAAATGTTATAAAAAACAAGAATAAATATTAATCCACATGCGGGAATAATATTTATTCAATATGGAAAATATTTAATAACAAAATATTATTTAACTGAGATTTTGGATACACTTACTGTGTGGCACTCTAGACCACTTTCCAAGAGACATTAGGAGAAGCAGAGTAAAGGACAGGGTATGCTTCTAGAAGATTTCTAAGAAAACCATAGATAGTTATGTTAATGCCAAAATGACATAGTACCTCATACATGCACTTAGTGCAAAATATAATCCATTTATCAATATATATTTAATCAAAAATGATACATGCCGGTTCCCTAAACCTATATGATTTTTGTTTCATTCATTGACTTTCCTGAAATTGAACATACCTATAGAACACCATGGAAATGGATTTATTTAGGTTGTATCATTTCCATCAAGGAACCGAAGATATGAAATATTGTTAAAGAATATAAGGGAAAAATCTTTCCTCACATTATTCATTAATAAAATATTACTCGTGACACACCCATATTATCTGACCTCATTGTGAAAATATGTCATTAGAATTTTCATCAATATATAAAAGTATGCGGCTCAGAATACTCATTAATAATATTATCAATGTTTAATGATCAATACACATGTCTGCAGATACGAACATCTAATGACACATATAAATGTGGATTTCTTACTTGAAGGTCTCATTCTCAAAATATCATGCCAAATATTATGATTTATATACACCATGAGAAGGTTCCTCAATATAGATGGATGGTAACATGACACAATAATATTAGCTGCACTATAATGTAATTTTTTTAATAACATAGAAAACATGTTGAACAATGTTTCTAACAACTAATTAAAAGATTTTAAGTGAAATAATTCCATGATAAATGACAATTCACTAGATGTAGAACACAAAGAACATAATTATTTTTGGCTATCATCATGATTTTCATAAAATATCAATGAAACCAGAGCCAGAATTTATCTTTCTGACATCAACATTCTGAATGTTAAAGCCTTCAAGAGAAAACCCACATTCAATTTCATAATCATTTCATACATTGGATCATTCATCCTCATATCAACAACCAAAACCAAAGTAAAGTACTTTGTTTTTTCATTAAATAGAATTATAGGGTTATTTCATATGCATCAAGTAAGTTAAAAACTCATGAACAAAACTATCCCACTCATGGTCTTAAGTTAGCAGCCATAATAATTTATCTAATGATATGGATACACCACCTCTAGGGTGAGATGTGATATATATAAATATCACAAGAGATTAATATATATTTTCTCACAGAAATAACTCAACATGAGGTTAAGGCGATGGATTATGCTTCTCATGGATTATAATTTTTCAATAATCTGCCTCCTAGGGAAGGATGATATGTTATCATATGCATTAGGAAGGAAGGATCCTGATGTTCTGAACACAATGAAGAATATCAAGGATCATTTGTATCTGGATCATGAAAATATAGATATGGAAATTATCGTGTAAGCTAAAACATCAAAAATATTTCATTTGGTTTCTTTAAAATATTTATTAGAAAGGATTAAAAGTTCATATTTGGATGATGATAATTTTTAATGGAAAATGAAATCTATGAATGATGCGAAGATGGTAGACATTTTGTATTAGGATGGAATTATAAAATTTGGGAAGAGGATTTGTGTTCCCTGAATACCTGAGTTAAAAAGGGAGTTATTTGATTATTAAAATAGTTCTAATTTCTCTATACACCATTGTATCACTAAAATGTATAGATATATTAAATAACATTTCTAGTGGGATAATATGTAGTGGGGAATTTTTGTTTATATATCATCATGTATAGTCTATTAATAGGTGGAGGCTGAATGACAACATCCTCAATGAGTCATGCAACCTATTCCTATTTTTACAAGTAAATTGGATGACATTACTATGGTTCTTATCACTAGATTACAAAAAAAATCCATGAATGAATGATACAACATGTGTAATTGTTGATCCACTTACTATATCTTCCCTTTTCCTTTGCTATAAGGTAGGATTTTCCAACCGAGTGCCTTGTAAGAATCTATATTAATGATGTTTTAAGACATCATGGAAAACTTATTTCAATTGTGTCAGATCATGATCTATGATTTACATTGAAATTGTGGAATGGTCATCAAAAATAGTTAGACACCGATCTTCATTTGAGTAAAACTTATCATCCTCAAAAATACATGCATTCTAAAAGGACTATTCAAACATTAGAATACATTTGGAGATTATTCACACCCGACATTCAAGGTATGTGGGATTAGTATTTACCTATGATATATTTTTCTCAAAATAAGAGTTTTCATTCAAGAATTAATATTGCACCGTATGAATCATTGTATGTGAAGAGATGTCATACACCAACTTGTTTGAATGATGTTGGTGAATTGAAGCTTGTAGGCCAAGATCTTATAGAAGAAACAACAGTAATGAAATATATTATTCATCCACATAAAAAATCATCCTAAATTAGGAAACAGATCAATGAGGATAATCCATGTAAAGATTTGGAATCTCAATTGGGAGATCATGTTTTCATGAAAGTATCTCCATGGAAGGGTGTTGTAAGATTTTTATTGAATGGATAACTAAGCCACAAGTACATTATAGCTTTTGAACTCTTGGAGAGAGTTAGGGTTATGGCTTATCATTTGGAAATGACAACAAGCCATTCTAAAGCACTCAATGTGGTCCATATCTCTTTGTTAAGGAAGTACATTCTAGTGCCAACACATTCTCTCACTTCATAAGGAATTGAATTGGAACCCTATTTTTCATACTGTGAAGAGCCTATCCAGATTCTTAACACTATAGTGAAGGTGTTGTGGAATCAGACTAATCACCTATAAAATTATTAATTAATAGTAATGAAACAATTATGAAAATTAATATTACCAAAATTATAGTAAATTCATCTATGAAATTATTAATTAATTTTTGGTAACTTATAAATGAAAATATGGTATATCTAAATCATAGAATGTGGATATAAATTATTTAAATATGATAAATTAAGTATTGTTATTTTTTGAAACATAAATGTTTTTTTACTATTTTATAATTAATAAAATGATTAAAAATAAAATTTTATTTCAATAAATAGATTCATAAATTAATATTTATTTTCCTTATGATTATAAGATAATTTAATGAGACCATAATTATTTTTTGTAAGGTGTCCTAAAAATAATTATTATTTTAAAATCAGTATTTTTCAAGTAAATAAGGATTTAATTGAATTTATAAAAATGAAAAATTATTTTCATAAAATGGATTTCATTTTTTAATTCTACATGTATAAAAATTATGAGGCTGATTTTTTACGGATTTTTCTAAAATAGTAGGATTTTTGTAAATAGTGAAAGAATCTAATTTACTATATTAGTTAAATACATGAAATATTGAGTCGTGGATGATGTATGAATTCTGTAAGAACAATTAATCCAAATTCACATACACTATTTACTATATTTAGTCACATGAATCAATACAATTTATTGACTTTGACCAAAATAATAAATAAAATAATTAAATAATTGAAAAACACCCATCTCTTCCACTAAAAAAAATCTCCCTAACCGCCCCATCTCCTCACACATTTAAATCCTTGAATTGTTCATATAGTATACTCACATCCACTCGCAAAACACTCCCCCACATTATGGTCTTGTTTTTTTCACCAAAATACCATTTAAATGATCCTTAAGGAAGTTCTCAAGGTGAAGAATTCATGGGGAAAATCCCCTTTCGTTCTATTAATCACCACTCAATTTATTTTATTTTCTTATAATTTCCTTAAATCCTCTTTCCAATCGTACATGATAAATCCATAATCTTATATACACTATAATTTTTTTATTATAATGGTTTATCCATGATTAGCTCTTTTCTCTTCCCTTTTTTGTTTTAAAAATTAAAATGTCGTCTGTGATGTGATGATTCACCACCTTCATGGATGATGATTCATTAATTTTCTAATACCTCCTTCAAGGCATGACATTAAAATATTTTTATGGTTAATAAATATTATAATATCTATATTAACACTTATTTAGTGATCTAGAACAAATATATATACATGATATCAATTAAAAAACAAAACTAGCACATGATGATTAGAAAAAATGCCAAAATAAACCAAATAGTTATCATTAAGGATTTCTCTAATACAATTTAATATTGTGCATGTTCATTAATAACATATAATTTCAATTATATATATCTATTCAAATTTTATATGTTCTTTAATACATGTATACTTGTGACCTAATCATACAAACAAGGAAATGAACACTCCTGAAAGATATAATTAAGTATAATAAATCACCATAAAGTGCATAAATGAATATAATAAAATTGTAATAAATCATATACATGTTGAAGAAGTTCTGAAATTATTTATTAATGAGTATAATGTAAATATATAGGATTCTATGTACAAGGGAAGAACACTTTTTAACATAGGGTAACCATTTTTTTACCAAACCTCAATTTTTCATTTGGGTTAGTCTTTCTCTCTGTTTACCCAAATGTAATTCTTATTAAATTTTATATAATTCTTCCACATTCTATTTATATGTTCTATACTCATGTATCCTAGAAAATTGAAAATTATTTTATGGTGATGAACATGTTTATTAAGATTCCCTTTTTAATCCCTTCCAATAAGCATACCCTATTAAATGGTACATCCAAATTTCATACCCTTATTCATGTACTTTACCTAATATATTGCAAGAACACAATATTTTTCTAATATCATAATTTTTATCTTGAAAAACTATCATAATTCATTTTTTGTTTTTTCTAATCAACTACACATTTTTCCTATTTAAAGATTCTTTTATTTTCTCTTAAACCACAATAAAGTGGGTCATTTCTATGGTTTATTAAACACTCTATTTACACATTTTCCCATTAGTTTACAAAATATTGTTTAATATTAATTTAATATATTTAACATTTAATTTTTAATCAATTTTTTTAATATAAATTTATATGATTCTATTTTTATGAGAAATACTAATGATTTTCCATAATGACCATTCCTTCAAAAGATAAAGTGTATTTCTCTCATGATTTCCTCAGTGATTTTATTAGAGTATTTACATTGATTTAAACACCATATATTAAATATTTTTATTAATTGATATTGATTTATTTTTTTAAAATAAAAAATACATTATTGGGTGGTTTACGATTATTTGAACTAGGGATTTACTCTCTTGATATCACTTACCATATTACTCTCAAAAGATTTTGATTAGGTTTACTATTTTTGGAATAATTTCATATGGTTGTTTCAATATGAATGTATATTTTGATTATGTATCACCATATTCAAATGAAGAATTCAATTGAGATATTAAGTGATTGATGAGACACTCTATATTCCCACGATGCATTGGTAGGTCTCATGAGAAAAACTAGACTAGCATTTTACCTATTTATATATGGTGTCTTGGATGAAGAATTGATGGTATATTTATAATGTCAAAAATTATGAATTCCCTCCTTAGGAAACTAATAATTTATAGTCCATGTGGTTATTTGATTTGAATAATATCCAGGGTTAGGATTCATTCAGATGTGATTCTTTATGTCATTTTTCAAGTATCTTTTATTCATACTATATTATGATGATGATTAGGTTATAATTGAATGAGTTTTTAGTTGTTCACCATGCTTTATTTTTTATGTTTATATATCATAGCTCATGTTTTATTGTTTCCCCTTACTGATATTTTGATCTCACCACTTTCTAATTGTATTATTTTTCTACAAAAAGTGAAGATATATATTACAAATGACTTGAAAGGATATTCTACAAGATTAGTAGTATATCCAATAGTGTGGATATATTTATTTTTATATCAAGTTTTAATGTAAAACATACGTTTGTATACAGTTTTCCAAAGATACTAAACTATTCAATACATTAGGATGAAACAACTTAGTCATAGTACCAATGTAATAAAGTAAGGTGTTGGCTACGGTCTACCAGGGTTGAAGTCTTTACAATAACGAGTCCAACACTACTAATTTTTTAAGAACTCTTTAATAAATATGTTCTACCTCATAAATATATATTTATAGACATTTTATACTCAACCAACTGATATAGTAACTTTGAAATCCTCTAGTGAAGTGAATAAATTGAATAATGGCCTCAAAATTTTCTCTAGAAGTTCTATTTAGAAGATAAATTTAAATATTATCCATATAATTATTTATACAACAACCTTTAACAATTACACAACACTTCATAATAAATGAATTTTGAGAATTTAGTATCATAAAATATATTTAAATAGTAATATATTACAAATCATATTTTTTTTACAAATATCCCTCTACAAAATTAATGCAACATACATAGCTTTAATAATTACTAAACATTATATAGATATGTATGATAATTTATCAATATAATATAAAATCCCCAAATGATTCACCAAATCCCATTATAGTGATCACAATTTCAATGAATATGATAAAAAAAATTCAATTGATTTATCAAAAAGAATTATTTATACATGAAAATATTTTATCTATATATACATCATGTTCCTAAACAATCCTATACAATGATGTGATATGATTTAAATATAGATTGGTCTGAAAATACATCTAATATCATCAACTTTACCAGTTTTATTAGAGATTCTCATCGGGTAGAATCCAGGAAACAACCCCTCCCTTAAATACCCTTGACTTCCATCCAACCATTTTCCCAAAAAATCTAATACATAAAAATCCACCATAAAAGATGTATGAATAAGTTGTAAAAACACACTTACCAACCAGTCTTATACTATTATGTACTTCACCTTATTTCTTCATATATGGGACACACACCCCCTCGATTGCTTCCGGGAATTAGGACATTCAATATCATATGAATAACAACCCCTCATCATTTTAAATGCACAATCCATTGAAGCAGTGGTAAAAGATAAGTGCATCTTCTTTGCAATCATGCTCTAGAAAGACGATATATATATAATATTATATTTTTTTTAAATATATTTTACATGTATTTATTATTATTCTATTTAAAAGATTTTAATTTAAAATTATAAAAAGTGAAAAAGATAAAAGTAAATATAAATATAACTTAGTTTATTATTCACATATCCACATATTATCTGTAATAATTTAATACAATCCAATTTAATTTCAAAATAGCTTACTGAAGGATATTTTCTCATAAAATATCATTGATGAATCATTATGGGAAAAATTCTTCCAATAATCACATATTCTTACTACAACTGTAATTATATAACATGACAAATTATTAAGAATAGATAAACTTGTGGAATATAAATTATTTTTTAGGTATTTATTAAAAAACACTATCCATGTTTCCAAAAAAAATTAAATAATAGACAATATTATGGGAAAATGTTATAAAAATAATTTTGAGGTTTTCATTACCACAATTTATGGTGTAAGGATTTATATTTCACTTCATTTCATTGCATGGCACCTCCGCAACAAATAAATACCACCACATCACCATAAAACAAATTTATATATTTAATAACTATATTAATATGTTGTTATTTTGAAAGGATATACTACCACATATTTTAGAATTTTAAACACTACTATTTATCATTGCTAAAAAAACTGATAAAGGATAAAAATTTATCACCGCTAGTAATAATCAATAACAAATGATACCTTTATGCATCACAAAAAACTGTCAAATATAATTAGTTCATCACAAATATCAGTTGAAAATGGATCTTTTTTGTGGTGACCTCAAACACGATTCCCCATATGTTAGAGGATGCTTACTAAAAGTGATTGTCTAATGTGGATCATGGGGTGATTATATGCCCCATCAGGGTACAAAATAAAAAATATTTCATTAAACATGTTACTATATACTATTAGAGTATGTTGATACAAATAAAGATGTCATCTATAATGAATAAATATCAAAATAATTGCCTGAATAGTCATAACCGTATACATGAAATAGATTGCCAATCACGCCGATCAAATACAAAGGATATAATGAGAATAAAAGTAGTAGAGGCATTGAAAAACCCAACCTCACCTCATGCTAGTCTCAAATCTAGTGCCAATCTATCCTTCTCAATGATCAATCCTTGGCCTTCTCCCAACATTTACAAAAAATAAGTGAGGGATTCTCAAGTACCCAAGGACCACAACTACCTAGGTAGGGTGTGAGTGCAACATTGTAGGACATCTCAAACATGGTCCAGTACCCAACCAAAAAATGCATTGTATGTGCATGCGATAAAATCAATACAATACAAACAAACATTATATAACTTCACAAAAAATCATATAATCATTTTTTGATGCTCCTTTTTCATCACAGAGTCTAAACGACTAAAAACTGGAAATACCTTAGTCCAAAATGATTCATCCATTGAAGAAACATCAAAAATTGACCAATGCATGGACAAGGATTCTATCACACTTGGGTCAAGAAAGTTCCACCATAGTCATGTA
Organism: Viscum album; assembly: GCA_963277665.1. Lineage (NCBI taxonomy): Eukaryota > Viridiplantae > Streptophyta > Magnoliopsida > Santalales > Viscaceae > Viscum > Viscum album. The sequence goes on along the minus strand of OY728139.1, from coordinate 974,845,506 downwards.
AGTACACTTACGCGTTGTCTAGTGGTCACGCAGGTGATGTGCGTGCCCTCTTTAATTCTCTCTCGGGGTCTTCAGCAGCCTATAAATACCCCTAGTGGGACCCCTATTTCAAGACTGAAAATTCTAGAAACTCAGATTTGAGCTCACGACACCATAGTCTCTTCTCAAAGCTTCCAAGAACTTCTAACGTAATTTCATACTTATAACGGAAGCTCTAAATAGGGGAAACAAGGCCTAAGTGTTGAAATTCATCAAAACATGTGTGCCTAGGTGGCCATCCCTTAAGGGAAATGGCCACACTTGCGCGCCGCCTTACTCCTTCATCAGAACATGCGTGCCACTCCTCTGAAAGCCCCTAGGGATATACTATGGGCTTGAGCTATGTCTCGGTAATGTATTACTATAAGGGTTGACCGTTTCACAAGTACCCATGTGTCATGCAAGTATACTTGCGCGACCAGGACTTGCGCGCCCACGTAGGACTTGCGCGCCCCACATTGTTTGGGTGCCCCTCATGCCTATTTCACTAATTTTCATCAATTACACCTCTCCTCTTCTGGGATAAGTCTTCTTAGATCTCTTGAAAGTCATTTATGACATGATTTATTGGTTGTCTTCTTTAACTGAATGGAATTCTATGAACATCTCTCAAAACATAGTGATTTACATATCTTTATGTCACTAAGGTTAGATATTTCATTCATTAAACCTCATCCTTTTAGATGAGAAGTTCTTATAACCTCAACTGCATCATAAATTAGAAACTCTCATGTACTTGGTGATTAGTTCCCTGATTAGATACAGCAGGCGGTGGCTCAAGTGGCACACCTAGAAGTAAGACTGGTGGCACAGGGCCCACCAGGTCTGGAGCATGGTCATCACCACCCACCTGGAAAACTAAAAGAGAACATCATGGCGTCATTTGTTAAAAAATTCCCTGAAAACCACTTAGATAAAGCATATGAGGATATGGTATAATCACTATAAGAAGATGCCCGTAAGAGAAGTCACTACACAAGGCATATTACACCAAACTACCTGCTTAAACGGCTTGGTATCGGTAACTGCTAAAATATATGTACCATTTCATTTTCATTTAATTCTTAGGTTCACTTATTTACCTTTCATAAACATGACATGGAGGATTAAGGATGTCAAACCAATTCATTTTAGATTTCAGGCTTCAATTTATAAAAGATAGTCATTTATGATGAATCAGTGTCCATTCACCTATCACCAGAAACAACAAAAATTTATTTATAAAATAATGGCTTGACTCAGTAAATTACTCATTTCAGCCCATAAGGACCCATAAACCTCACGAATTGAGACATGAATTCACTCAATGGAATCCAAAGCAATACACGTACATGAATCTATCACAACATCACTAAAAACTCACAGGCATATCAAGAAATGCCAGGTAGTGAAATGCACCTATCTGGCATGGGAATATGCATACCATGTGAATTTTAGGTGCCTATGATGATGCATGTAGCAATACTCCTTGCCCTCATATCATTATGCCATGAATGAAATAAATCATTAATTTGTAATAATCAAAAACACCACAAAACATGTGAGTTACCCAATGGTGACATAAATTCAGCTATAATAGGAAAAATAGGACAATAGTTACATTATGGGTAACATGGATTTTACCCCGAACAATGGTTCACAACACCCAATCACAGACAATGACTAAGTCCCAAGTATTTCTATTCTCAAATATATTGTCTCCAAATAGTCATGAAAGAAAGGAAACCACTTCTGATACAACTTTTTGAAAACTTTAACGGGTGCCTCGTGCCCGGTGGGCCACATGGCCTCAAGCACATCTTCCCAAATACCAGAGGCTGCCGGCTAGTAGCGAGGGCCTAGTGTGTGTCGATGGGAATAATATTCCCTCATTAGAAGAGTTTAGCTCAACGGAAGGGATATAAATCAATAGTAAACAATAGAAGCAATATAAATAATTTGGGGAAGCAAACAGATGTAATAGATTAACAAGAATAACAATAACTATATCAACTAGAACAGTGATGATGTAATGTCATGTCGCTAGAAAAAAATAAATCATGGATACAAGACAATAATCATAATGTGTTCCACAAGGTGAAATAAAATAATGACTACTCTGAGCATCCCGAGATCCTACTAAGTCAACTGCTATGAAGCTCCATCTTATGAGCTCACAATTAAGTATTGGAAGTTGTATGCTTCACTTTATCAAAACCCACAGCCATGTAATCTACTCTGGGTACCAAACGATGCCCGGATATGGTGTGATGTAAATCTCAATTGGTCACCAACAACAGTGTCTATAATATCTGGCCCGTGTAATGGAATATAATAGTGTGCATGAATGCATATATAAAGTAAAGAAAAGTACAATATAACTAAATAACCAAGTACCTACTTTAGCCCTCAGCAGGTGTCTCAACATGTAACCATTTCATTAATTTATCAATTATCATTTAATGTTAATAGGTCACGTGAGTAATAGCCAACACTGACATGCCCTCGTGATATTATAAGTAGTGAAGTTCCCAAGATGTGACAAGCCAATCAGACAATGATAACCATTGAGGGAGTTACAGGATAAAAACAAATGTAATGTAAACTCATAGAAAGCTAACGCAGAAGTATCTAAGTCTATCTATGGGGTATGATTGTAATCCAAGGAGGGTGTACCAAGTCATTCCACAATAAGTCACCTATTGAGTCAAAGGTGGTCGACCAAGGTAAAATGGGGCTAAGCAAGGACAGGGCCTGATGGGATTTAACCATAAAACCTAGTAGTTGATGTTGGATCCATGGAGTATATCAGTGGTATCATGTAATAAGAAATGGGACCCAATGGTAGTATACCAATATTCCAATGAATAAATATGAACAAGAGTCATGGTGGGTATCAACCTCAGCATACCGTATCCTTGAATCGGAATGGGGATCCTGAGACCCATGGTATTTTCTTCTAAGAATCCAAGGTGATCTTGAGTCAGTCCATTCTTATATGATATTGTAATAATCATTTGGTTCAGTTTTTTCTTTCCATTAGTGTGGATAGGTCAAGAATCATTGAAACCTTTTATTTGTCCTAGCCTTGTCCTCCATTAGTGAGTAAAGGAGAAGTAGCATTTCAACCATTTAATCAATTCATAGTTAGTCATAAAGTCAATATCAAGTATTTAGGTTCACGCAACTACCTTTCATTAAAATAAAAGGGGTGATACAGACATATAACCTTTATTCAATCTCTTTGCTAATGCAAAGTCTTATACTTAGTATACCTTCCATTTCACATTTCATATTTCAAATTTAATAAACATTTATAAGCACTTAACATAGGTAGGTCTAGTTGCGAGCATAAATGGCACATGCCATTATGCAATTATCAATAACAATAGTCCATTTATTATAATGTGTCTCACCATTAGAAAGTTAATGAAAAAGAACACCTGAACAGTGACTCAAATGTGCAAAAACTCTAAAAACCCAATTATGGCATATCCTTGGACATGATGTGGATTTAGTTGTGGTTGTATCCACTAACAACTAATCACATATTTGGAAAGAGCATAATCATACGATTCTAATGAGCATAGTCATGGAATGCTAATTTAAGAAACAATTTCGAATGAAACAGTTGGGCACCACCCCAACATTACAAAAACAATGAACTTTAGGGGTGAGTTGTAGTCAACCCACCTTAGGGTTGTACGATTCTTATCCTCTGATATCAGACCATGATTTTCCTCGAATCAGAGTAGATCTTAGAAAAGGTGAAAAAACACTCATGTGGTGATATCAATTTCGAGACTGGAAGAGAATATGGATGGCTAAAGAGGACTCGAGTATATACCATTGTGCATCCAACGCGATGAATAGAAGCTTGATCGGATTCTGGATGAAGTATATATCTTGGTTCTAAGTTTGGATATTCAAAATGCTCCAAAATGAGAGAAACTTGGTCAATACCCCATAATATCGAATTAGGGAGAAAGGGGTTGACTTAGTATATCAATAAGGGAATTTTAAACATTTTACAATGGTTTTAGCCTTCACATAGTTTGTCCACACATTTTTCCATATGTTCGCAAACCATGCAACATGGTTCTGACTAAATCTGGGAAAAAGGGGTGTTTTCCTAGATAGGCTGCATGGCCATGCACTAAGCATGTGAGGAGCCACTTTTCGAAAAAAACAAAATCCACACTGTTAGACAAACCATGCACAAACCATGCGCCTTTCCCTATTTTCCCAAAAAAGAGATGTTCTGAGCTCCAAAAAAGCACTAAAAACCCTCATAACCAACTTTAACTCATTAGGCTTCTAAATTTGGTCCAATATAATGATTTTGACCAAAACTTAATTGATCAATACGTGAGTGAAAATTTTGGTTCATAGAAGTCTAATGAGATCAACATATTTTTTCGGTGACTTGTATCGTAATCCTTTGGAATTGTAATTTTACCCTTTATAATACTAATGAATAATAATGAATACGGAATCACCCCAAAAAATAAAAAATTCACCCGGGAATTTATAAATACAATTTAGACATCATAACTGTTAAAAATGATCATGGTATAAGTATTGGTATTTTTGTATGTCAAGTATATTTTATTTACAAATTTCTGATTAATTATTTAATTTAAAATGGAAACATATTTTTATAAAATGTAATCATAAATTCTTACATTATTTCCTTTATGTTATAGTATAATTTTAGGGACCTTGATTAATTTTTCAAGGTGTTATAAAACGAGTTATAGTTTTAAAGTTGTTTTTTAGAATAAATTATAATTTTAATTAAAAATAAAATTAAAAATATTAATAAAAATAATTTAATAAAATTGATTTTATTTTTTAATTCTATATGTTTAATAATTTTTTGTGCTAATTTTTTGGATTTTTCTAAAATAATTGAATTTACCATCAATATTAAAAATTAATTTTTCAGTTTTTATTATGTTTAATGGCATCATAATGATGTAATAATTAGTATAATATTATGGTAGAATTTTGTTAAATGATAAATAGTATTATGTGTCCCATGTGTCCAAATCCATGGGAAAATACAATTTGAAATCCCATTGTTTTTCAAATACCACTAATGAGGTGTCCCTTGGAAATTAATAAAATATTCTCTCACATTTTCCATAAATACCAACCCATTCCTTCATCACATTATTTTAAAATACTTCTTCAACGAGGATATGGTAATTTTTACCCTAAATGAGTCCTCCAATGTTTTTATCATTCCCCCCAAGGTCCCATCCTTCTAGTGTTTTAAAATACTCTTCACTGTAAGGGAGCCTTTCCCCATTCACTTTCAATCAAGACTTCATTTATGTTTCGTCTTTTAGATTCCATTTTTTTATTTTTTGGTTTTTTCTAATTTATCCTTATCAATTTATATTTTATGTCCAAATTATTAGATAACCATTCCACTCTCATGCACTCATTTTATGAATTTTTATGTGACGTTGTTAGGCTGATTAATTTTTGTAAGGTAATTGTCCACTTCTTTTTTCATTTCAAGTTCACTTTTATGTGGTATAACATTCAAGTTTCCATACTAGGTTCTTATACTAATTTTATACAATAACTATACTATATTATGATTCATTTATGGATGGGATTCCCCTATACCATCTTTTTTAATATTTTCTAAAACCATGTTGTATAAGAGTTATTGTGCAGAATTTTCATCTCGAAATCTCTCACATTTTTCTCATGAAATTCTCTTATTTTATTTATGTTCACACCCAAACCTATTAAATTTCCAAGTGTATTCAGAAATACATAAATATTATATATTTTCCTGTGGAATTGACATATATAAATCCCTCATTCACTTTATATGGGTTATGAATGATATGATGATCATGCTTTTAATCAATTTTTTAAAACATCGTGATTTTGATTTAAAAGCCATTTATTTTCATCCAATTAGGTTATTAATGATATATTAGATTATGACCAATATTGATCTCATGAAAATAATTAAATATTAATGGTGCACCATGATTGTGAGCCAATGCATTGGGTATTGAAATTAATCTCTAGAGATGACAAATTTTGTGATTCCTTGGTGAATAACCATGGTAATTTATAGGAAACCTTGTGGTTGGACCATGGTGATAATCTTATGAATGAATAAATTAAATGATGTAGCCAAATTTTCATGTTATTTTTTATGTTATTATTATTTTGAGATGCATACTTTTCATAGCATTATTACCCATGGTCTTATTTATAACGCTCTAGTTCGCATGTAAACTGTTTCACTTGTTTCCATTACTGGGCCTTCTGGTTAGCGTTTCCTTGGATTTATGCCCCCAATTTATAAAATGAAATAAATGTACATAATATGGATCTTGATTATGAATTTAAATTAGAATAGATGAATGTTTTATGTTTTCATGTATTATGTACTTGATTTAGATGACGCTAAACTTTAATGATCCTCTGTTTGTAAAATGTTATGAAAAGTTATGTAATAAAAAGGTGGGATTCCATAGCTGATATCATAGGAATGATTAGGAATTTTTGGAAATTAGGATCTAAAGACATTAGGATGAACCATTTAGTAAAGTATAAATTTATGAACACTTCTTGGTATTTAGTGAAATATTAAGTAAGTGGTTTCCAAACAAAAAAATATATGCCTGGATACAATCAAGTTGATGTGGCTATATCATAGATGTATCAAGAGGTAAAAACCAAAAACACCACTTTGAGATAGTCTCAAATAAGAACTATTCCATGAAAATGGAGCCTGATAAACTCTTGGTTTGAAGCCCATGGGGGACATTTTTGGTTAATCACAAAATTTTTATAAACAATCATGATGGATTTATAGAAAATGTATATTGTGGAAATGAATAACATGTTTAAGAATGATTATTTATGTCATAAAATTACTTTAAAATTATAATAATTCTAATATTAAAAAATCTCTAATAATATAAAATTTCAATGATTCAATTTCATTAAGGGGGGAATAATGGATCAACCTGAAAATTTTACTTCTTTTATTTATGTATATCTTTCCTCTGAAAAACCATTTATTATGTTTGACAATAGAAGAACATGGAATTAATTATATTTTAAAGATAACGTACACATCATGAATATATTTTTATTAGTACATCTATAATAAAAAATGAGATATATACATTTAATAATAGTTTTTCATTATAAAATATATGTTCAACATAGAAAAATTGGATAAATTGACTTTTCAGACCCAAATTGTTTACTTCAAAAATGATATAATTTTTATAAAAAGTTATAGAATTTTACATTTTAGAAAATATATAATTTTTATAATAAAATATTTTATTTTGAATAATGATTAATTTAATAAAATAGTATGGTTAAAACTCTCCTTTTTAAATGTAAATGATAAAATAATTTAAATTTTTTTACTGTCATAAATTTAACTATTCAATTTAACTATTCATTTTTTATCTAAAATTATTTTTAATAAATAAATATTCTTATATTTAGATGATAAATTTTTTCAAACTTATAGAATAATTATGGGTAAATAAACATCATTTTTGAATTCCAAAAATCAAAATTATTCATTGGTTAAATTTTAATAGTTTAATAACAAATTTCATTTTTTAATAAATACTATTTTATTTGATGAATAGTGATGGATGGATATTTTTTTCTTGATGAATAGTAATTTATGAATAGTTTTATTTGATCATTAGTAAAAAATATTATTTTATTAAATAACTTTTTCTGTGTAATGATTTTTGGAAACTGACATAAACTATTGCAATCAGTAAGATATTTATAGTCTAATGAGATCATCTTAATTTTTAGTTGAATAGTAACAAAACCCTTTGGAATAGTAATTTTACCCATATTAATAGTAATGAATAGTAATTAATAGTTAATCAGAAAAAAAATAAAAACTTCACCCAAGAATGTACAAATATAATTTAGACATCTTAAATGTGAAAAATGATCCGGATATAATTATTGGTATTTCTGAACATCCTAAATATTTTATTAACAGTTTTTTGATTAATTTAATAATTTATAATGTAAATTTATTTCATTAAATGTATTTATAAATTATTACATTATTGATTTATGGTTATAAGATTATATTATGGGACCTTGATTTATTTCTCAAGGTGTTATAAAACTTGCTACAGTTTTAATGTTGTTTTTAATAAATTATTAATTTATATAAAAAATAAAATAAAAATATTTTGAAAATTAATTAAAAAAAAACATTTTTCAATTTTTTATTCTAATCTTTGAAAAATTGTTCAGGTAAATTTTTTGGATTTTTCTAATATAATTGAATTTTTCGTGAATAGTAAAAAAACATTTTTGAGTTTTCAGTATCTTTAATGAAATCATAATGATGTAATAATTGATATATGATTATGGACCACCTTATTTCATTAGAATATAATATTAGGGGTTTTAAATGGACAAAACTGTTGGAAAATATTATGGGCAATCCCATGTATTGTAAATACCACTAATGAGGTGTTCGTGGGAAATTAATAAACCTTTCCCCAAATTTTTCAATAAATACCAACCAATTTCTTCATTAAATTCATTCAAAATTCATTCTCAACAAATATATGGAGTTTTTTACTTCTGCAGGAGTTCTCCTAAGGTTCCATCAAGCCACCTATGGACCCCACCTTTGTGTTTTTGATGTTTCTCTTCGAAGTAAGGGATCCTTTCACCCTCATCTTTTAGTCAAGACTTCTTTATGTTATGTCTTTTAGATTTCATTTTCCTATGTTTGGGTAGGTTATAATATATCCTTATTTCATTACATTTTATGACCCAATTATGATAAACCCTTTCCTCTCTTAGAAACTCATATTTATTGAATTTAATCTCACATCGTTAGGATGACATGTTTTTATGGGAATTCTACACTTCTCTTTTCCTTTCAAGTTCTCTTTAATGTGGTGTAACATTAAAGATTCCATATCAATTATTATTTAAATTATATTATGACCCTATAATGTATTATGATTCATTTACCTATGGGATACCCATGTCGCCTTGATTTTTAATGTTTTATAAAACCATATTGTATAGCCATTATGTTGCAGAATTTTCATCTCAAATCAGTCCATTCTTCATGAAATTCTATTATTTTAATTATTTGAATGTAAAAACCTATTTAATATTCATGGGTATTCATCAAGACATAAGAAATAAAATTCTTATATAATTTACATACATAAAACACTCATTCTCTTTCTGTGGGTTATGAATTATATAATGATCTTGTTTTTAATCACTTATTTAAAACATCATGATATTGATAAGAGACCCATTTCTCTTATCATCCTTGTGTTATTTGTGAAACGTTTTTTTATGAAAAATGTTGATCACATTAACATAAATTCATATTAAGTGTGTTCCTTGATAGAACCTATATGAATTGGGTATGAAAATTAATCTCTAAAGATGAAATGTTTTATGATACCTTGGTGAATAACATTGGTAATATTTATGAAACATTTTGGATGGACCTCGGTGATATTGATATGAATGTATAAATTAACTGTTTTGGAATCATTTTAAGATTATATTTAATGATATTATTTTTATGATATTACTCTTTATAATACCTTCATTTAACATGTTCTTATTGATATCGCTCAAGTTCATTTGTAAACTATTTCAATTGTTTTACTTATAGGGCATTATACTAATCCTTTCAATTGATATATGTCCCCAGGTTATGATATGAAATAAATGTACATAGGTTGAACCTTGAAGAATCCATGGAAGGTGAATTGAATAATTTTTTGAGTTTTCATGTATTATATACCTAAATTACAAGACATTATACATTAAAGACCCTTTTTTTGTAAAATTTTATAAAATTCCAAGTAATAAAAGGTGGGATTAAATAGTATTTCATCATGATATCATTACTATATATAACCATGTGTGAACATAATGAAAATAATTCTCAATGATTATGATACCCCATCACTTGATAGATAAACACATATTGTGTTATGTTAGACACAGACATCTAGATTATGACCTCTGTTTAAGATTAATGTCATAGTGTATCAAGGTTCTCATTATAGCTTGGGATCTACAATAACCATTTGAGATGAAAATTTATCTATGGAAATTACAATTAACTAGTGGATTCAGATATGTATAAGCTATAATAGTAAGAATAAATCAAGTAAATCTAATTGTATACATGATATGGTAATCAAAAACACTACATAGTTGGGTCTAGGACACCACTATTACACCAACACACATACACACATGTGATCATCACATGACCAATTATAGATGATATCTAGACAGTGTACAAGGGTCTATCATGACCCATGGAACAATTATTATTTACACTAGGCATGATTAAATTAATTATTTAAAACATGATATTCATAATCTAATTAAGCATTGCTTGGAGTTAATATCACATTTATGAATTAAGGGTCACATTCCCAAGGTGTATAACCTCATATCAAATTCCAATAAACCATGCATACATCCATAAGTTTGAGAACATAGACTACCTACATAAATTTGAATCAACTCCATGCCATGCATGTCCCAACAACGTTTCCCTTATCATCCAAGTCAATTTGGCTTCCATGGATCTCTAGGAGGTTCTAACTCATTCCCAAGACTTCCAAAATAAATAATTATAAAAAATTTATAATAAATTAATTGATTACATGGAATCTCACATTCAAAGGAAATAGCTATACTTTCTGAAGGAGTTAGCTGATATTACTGCATATCCATAACCATGAAAAATCAACCATGGAAGGTTTATAACATTCTTTATAAATTATTCTGGTTAATATCCCTAATAAATGACCATAAAAAGGGAAAATTTAATATAATTATATTGGAAAAATTATAATAATCCAACAATTTGAATTACATTAACTACAATGTCATCCAGTAGAGTTTCAGCCACTCCCAACACACTCCCTATTCAAAGGCAAGATATATAAAAATATCAATTTTTTGATAGAGTATCCTATTTAACTCAATTTTACCAAAAACCATAGAAGAGAGTACCATGGAACATACCATAAATGAACCACTCATCGACAAAACACATTTATTATCACGAACCTTCTCTATCCATGCCAATCCAAATTCTCATCATTCTCAGACAATTCGATATGGAGCAGTTGAAAATGTCATCCAATTCTCTAATTGAGATCATGACCAGATTGAAAAATTGATCATGATGATCAAGGGGAATAATATTCATGTATAATTGATACATCACAGATTAGTGAAGACCAAGACATACCAAGAGGATCATCCATGATGAATGGCACGTCCATCCATCAATACACACGGATGATGAAGATCAAGATTGATAAAGAATCAAGGATCCTGCTCAGAATTTACCAATGATGATATATGAGTAAAAGATCATGTAATACACTCTAATGTGCCAGATCCAGTGCCAATATATCACCAAACATAGAACAAGTCATCATATCTTACTATTAATGATTTATTTTAAGGATTGTTCTAGGGAGAATAGAGGATCTAACAAGAAATTGATGAATATATGGAAACCAAGAACATACCATTATGTTCTATGATCCAAGCCATCTAGATCCATCATGAACACGCGTGGAAATTGTGTAATTTTACAAGGAGGACTTTTGGAGTACATAAGTTTTAGATTTGTGGAGAATAGAAAGAAAATTAATTGAAATTAGAGTTTTAAATGCCATTTAATAGAGTTTCATATCATTAAAAAAAATAAGAACATGGTATGGTTTCTTTCTTTTCCAAAAAGTATTCCATATGTTAAAAGATACTACGTATTCTAGGAATCCCACATTTTTTTGTCACATATTTTTTTACAACCGTGTTCCTTATATGTGCTTAGAACTTGAAGGAGTTTCATAGTTTATTCAGGTGAGGGTGCATAGTTTTTCTACCCATGTACCTTAACTGAATGCTGCTCCTTGGCCAACTTCCACAGTGTACATATTTTTTAGTAGGAAACCATGTAGTTTATCCTAACTGTTATCAAACCATGAAGGCTATAAAAAGGCTTTTAAACACCATGAAATAACTCATAACAACATGAAACATCTTCTACATAACCATGACTCCAAAAAAATATAAAAACTAAAATATCAAAAAATATTTCCCCATGTAATATTATAGGATGTTAGAATGTACCCACGATAGTTCTTATCAACCTCATGAAGTGTTCATTGAATGAAAATTAAACTTCTTGATGTACATAAATCATAATCCAAAAATATTTCTCTTTGTTACATCCTTGAATACCAACATCCCACATCAAGGCTCCTGTGCTCCCTCAATTACCATCACAATGTAATGGTGTGACTCCAAACATGTTCACCAGATGTTGTCCCAAAAGATTTCACCCATTAAACAATGTGGCTCGGATCAAAAAAATTTTTGAACTCGACACACCACAATGTCTACATAATATTCCTTCTAAAGAATCAATGTGATCCCCAACATAAGAATCAACTTAAAAAAAAAAATTCTAATAGTCCTACATCACACCCAGTGTGGTTCAATTCAGTCACACTTGATCAATAAATTTCATAGGTTAAAGGATGATACCCAAACCTCATTCATGTTTCTAATCAAAACTAATGAGTCGCTGCCGACCAACACATCTTGAACACACAGTCCTTTTAAAAAAATGCCCCATCTAATTCGTAAACTCCTATGTCATACCTGATAGGATAATCTCTATACGGTTCCAGCCCACAACATTCCTGTTCATAGGAAAACAACAATCAGGTCATTTCCATCGATATTCATATAAAGGTACTCTACCTCACGAACCAACCCACCTCAAAGCCACCAATTATAATTCCATAATAATTGGATGAATCGTTAGATTTATCCAATATCCTGAACAAATTCCAAACTATCTTTGAAGAAGTTTCTCTGGTTGTTTGACCAAAAACATTCACCATCCACAATGCTCTCAACCTTGTTCCAATGGGCCAATGAATCGACTCCCTATATGTTCATATCAATTATCATAGTGTCTAATGCTAACATATATTCTCTGCCTCAAAATTAATCTGAAACAAACACAAAAACTATAACAAAGAACATGATACCCTTAAGTCCATTAAACAACATCCTCCTGGAATCACCACGACCATTGAATGACCATAATTGAATAGAAGCACAAAACATCCCTTGATAGGTTCATTTCAAATATAACTACATTGACTCTCCCCACTGTAGGAGTATCCTTATTGTCACCTCAAAACACATAATGCTATTTTGATGACCCTCAAATAGTCCATCACCAAATGTAATGATTAACGTGACCATCCATTCATACCCAAATACCATGCTAAAATACCATATGTTCTACACACCTAGATACAAATATTGTTGATCACTACATTAAATAATCCATTAATGATGTGAATTATGTTATTTAGAAGCCTAATCAGGCATTACAAAACCCCAACCATGGGTCTCAGCCCCACAAACAAGACGATTCAATGAACTATATCACCCCCATCAATGATGAACATAATATAACCACACAGTGGTACCCCAATACATTATCAATGTTTTCTTCCACTATAGAGGTGCTTCTAAACTCAACAACCTATAGCTCCCATTCTGTACAAGCTTTATGAGAAACATTTCAGTTTCTAACTCCAAGGTTGACCCTGAACCAAAATCATTAGTGTCCTACCACCACAATCTCTTTTGTGTTCTTCAATAAAATATGAATATTATCAATTATTCACCCATCACCCCATTTATGATGATTCAATAGACTATATACATATCTATAGGAATTAATAATCACACATTCAAGATCTCTGAAAAAAGGAATAACAACACTACTCTTTCATAAACAGAGTGATTTCCCACAAGTTATGAATATATAGGTTAAGATCCACATCCCCCTTCTTCTTTTCTCACGCTGCAAGGTTCCCACTCCACCAAGCTCATGAACTCCCAGTGACCATCTTTTATATTAAAACCTCCATAGTACTAAGTCGTATTGCACACTACCCATAACATGAGTTTTAGTTCAAAACTCTATGCATCCACCCCGGTCCTAGCCATCCTATGTTCAATATCGTTGGATATTCCCTTGACATTAAATGAGATTCGTATCCCAAACTAATGGGATAGAAAATCTTTAGTCCAATCTTCAAGGATACAAGCATCCATCTACTCCAAAACCCAACCATCATTCATGAGTATTATCACTCAAGATGTTATATACTTCGGGGCTACAAGGAAGCATTCAAGACATTCCTTTAATACATACAAGGGTCATTCACATTCAAATTTAATTTTCATCAATGAAAACTAACCCAATGGAATTGACCATTATTATTACTTCACAAGGAATGGCCTCAAATAGGTTACCTTCATGAAGTAGAAATCACCACCTCACAGGTAACCATAGTTGAATCCCCAAGTCCATAAGGTCTTACACATAACCCAATAAAATGTCTCAGTAGGGGTCAATAATTATTGAATATCATCTAGGAATATCTCCATATACATTCAATGATAGATTCTCCCTTAGGCCATCTACATGGTGGACAAAGATGCCACGTTTTTTTAAATAGAAATACACTCTGTTCTATTTGGATAACTCCACATAAGATATATTAGGAATCAAAATTAATTGGATAAATCCACTGGATACATGGAAATTATTGTTATTAATAAAAGCAATTCCCAATTATTACCTAACATGTTAAAATGCGCCATTTTTGAATAGAGAGACCGTGTCATCATCACTGTCATCATCACCATCATCGCCCAGGCGCACCACACCATAGACTAACATGACCATATATTATAATTAAACATGCATAAGGGTTCAATGGAAAAGGATGACATCGATAACTCTTATGTTCAATCATAATACAAGTTGTTGAAACTAAAAATCTGACCCCCACCCCATCATCAGTACAAACACAAAGAAGAAGAATATGTCATGTGGATATAAATTGAAAACAAGATGCATGTGACAACTCTTGACAATAATACCAAAATTTCAATCCATATGAAATCATGGACCTAAAAATCCATGTGTGACACCCAAGGTGAAAACATATAACTATAATAGCACAAACCATGAACATCATTCCGATGACCTTGTAAACTGAACATCTCATGGAAAATGTGTTTGTCATGAACCCGATGGATTTTAATTACAAAATTTGACATATTATTATGTCACATGTCTACAAACTTATAAAATAAATAAAAATAATAATATTATAATCTACCACCATTTTGTATCTTCCCATTCTAAATCACAGGGTTGGAGATGAAATGTCACATGACCATAGGGGAATCTCCCCATACACCAGAGGATACTAATAATCAGTTATGTTCAAAAGTGGTTCAAAGAGAGACTACAACCTCCAAAAAAGTTCAAAATAAAAGATAAATAACTCAACATATAAAAATATATTATCCAAGTATGCATATTCCAATAAAAATGTCATCTATAAGGAATGAATTATAAAACCATAGACTCAACCATCATAAATTAATGTATGACACAAATCACCCATCAGATAAATATAATTCAAAATATATGAAGAGAACAAATTTACAAGGATATAAAACACCCAACCACATCATATACCATTCACCAGACCTTAGATAGTTATACCTCTAAATGATCAAACTCAAACCTCGTTTTAACCTATACTTTTAACAAGTGAGGCCTACTCTAGAACCCAAGGGATACATAAGACTATGTAGGTTTAGAGTATAAATTATCAGGAAACCATAAATATGGTACAATACCCAATCTATAAATTTATTGTACATGCATGTGATAATCTTAGCCTAAGAAAAACAAGAAAAAATCATAATGAAATCCAATCATATAATCATCAATGCATAAAAAGAAACAAACACACATATATCAAGAAGTTGTGTGCATAAAAAGGAAACAAGATCCATGTACAAAACTAATTTATCTCCATGATTTTATAACATCTAAATTTGTCATTATCTTACACAATACATATCGCAAATCCAAATGTTGGTTGGCACCCTATTTCAACCAGTCTGGAATCCATTTTCACTTTTAAAAATTGTTGATCACCCAATCCTGATGCTGGGAATTATAAAGGACACCACACACCCACCATGATGGTGGAAATTACCCTGAACACCACACACACTTCCCTGGTGGTGGACAATAGCCTCAAATGATGGTATGTCCTACATGACATGTCTGACTTAATTGGGTTATCACATCACCCCTGCATGGAATTCTCTCATTCCATCATGTAGCTGATAGATTGTCATTTTTCATGCATAGTTTACTATCATATTAGTAGACATGTATTTGATCGAACCCATACTGTAATATAATCCATAGTCCATGGTTGTCAATATGTTGTCACATTCCACAATAAGGGGTAGTTTAATCGACACCGAGAAACCTAGTCATCTTATACCCGAATGAAGGATTCATAGGCCATACAATAAAACATGTTAAACATATCATAATCAGGAATAATAAGGAATATCAAAAAAATTAGCAAGGGAATAAACAGGAATTATAAAATCAGAGACCATAAATTTCTTCATTGGACACCCACTCACACACATGCAATCACATAACAATAATGGGTTATAAGTCATCAAACAGATGTTTCAAAAGCAACACACACATGTGATAATCAATCAAACATGGTCTCACAGTCCATAATCATCCAGAAACACCCACGCAAACACATGTGATCAAACCCCTATCATCATCAACTAACATCAAGCTAGTATGAAATTGTCCTTTGTGTCCCTTGGAAATTTTCAATTACATTTGGTATGGTTCCTTTAATTAATTAAGACTAGAGATTCAAGGACTGATTAATAAATACTTGGATTTCATAACACATTTAAAAAGTATGGGTCATTTACCAAAGGTAGATAATATAATATCACATACCAACAATCCATGCATATAATAATTGGGAGTTTACATAGAACTCAAACTCGAAATGAATTCAATTCCAATCCAAGAAAGGACCATATACTTTTTCCAATTTTTTCATGTCCATTCACCCTCCATTGATTGCAAAGTGGTTCTACTTCATTCCCATGTATTCCCAAATAATTATTTATAACCAAATTAATGTATTAAAAAGACATCAATGATGAAAAACCTACATTCTATATGAGTTTCCATATATCACCACCTATCCAGAACTAGGAACAAACCCCCCATTGAAGGTTTGTAATATTCTTCTTAAATTATTTTGGGAAAAATTCCTATAACAAGACAATGAAACCAAGGTCCAATTTAATATATTTAAATTGAATCAATTCTATAAAACCATACATGCAATGCAATGTAGTCAAAATTATTACCAATGGAGTATGAGCCACTCCTAACACACTCCCCATTCTATGGAGAGAAAAATCCATAAATCAATTCAGTGATATAATGGCCAGTTGGCTAAATTTTATTAATTACCATAAAATATATTACTAAGGAACACATATTCAATAAAACACCCTTAAATGAAACAAATTATTCTTCATAAAAATTCCCCGATCCATGTTGATCCCATGATTCATCATTCTATGAAAATTTCATCAACATCAGATGAAATTTTCATCCAATTCCCTAATCAAGATCATGAAAAATATCAAACGTTGATAGAGATGATATAGTGGAAGAAGATTCAAGGGGAATTGAGACGTCATGATTTCATAAAGGCCATGAATTACCCAGATGATCCTCCATGACGAATGACATAATGATCCTCCACCATACGAATAATAAGATTATTCAGATCAATGGATAACCAAGGATATTGACCATATTTTCAAAATATGCTAGTTTGAAAAATGACCAAGGAATAAACTTTATCATGCTAGATATAGAGTCTTTATATCATTAAAATAAGAACATCCAATCATATCTGACCATCAGAGATTGGTACTATGGCTCCATTCAAACGAAGAAAGAGGATCTGATAAGAACATGAATAATGAAAGGAAAATAAGAACATACCTCGAAATCATGATATCCCATCTCCCTAGATCCATCAAGAACACAATATGAATAGATGGAATTCACCTTATAATACTATAGAGTCCATAAGCTCAAGAGGCTTGTAGAATTAGAAGAGAAATACTGAATTTAGAGGGTCAAAAGTCATTTAATGGTGTTATGGATCATTAAAAAAAAAGAGAAAATGGTCCATTCACATTGTTTTCTAATATGTATTTCAACCACATAATGATATTACCACTTCTATGAAACTCAAATGGTCTGGTCTAAGATTTTTTCAAACCATTCACAAACAATGCATAATGGTTTCTCTTATTGTGAGGACGATAAAATTAATTGTTTATATATCGACATACAAAATTTTTGTGGTAATAAAATGTGGAAACATAGATAATGTGATGTATTGAAAACCAAATAATAATAAAATACCTGAAAAAATAAGAATATAGTGGGAAGTGAAGTTGTGATGTGAATGTAATGTGGTGGATGAATTTGTGGGGAAGAGATGAATTGACAAATGAGAGTGAGACCATACATATAATTTTGTTAGATAAACTGAACTAGATGATATTGATAAAAATTTTGGTACACTTTACTGAATCAGAAATAGAGGTACAAAATCTACATGATTATTAATAAAATCTATAACTATAATAAGATAAATCATTTACTCTATAGATATGTCATGAGAACTGTTATTTGATGCAGAACCCATTGTGATGATGCTTCCTCAGGGATAATTTCATAACACATCCTTTTATAGAGATTAATTTGGTTGTTGTCATAATGTAAAAATAAACTATACTTTTTACCCATCAGTACATGGGGGAGAGGGAAAAGATTATCATGATGATAGAGAAATTTAGGTCTCTAACTAAAAGAAAAAAGTCCTATTATATTGATCCAAATGTAAGAACATGAGAATGACAAGCGATCAGTAAATCTAATCCAATCCCTTAAACTAATTAGCTACTCATTCAATAAGAAAAATTAATTTTGTTCAATAAAATCATCATTAAAGAATGGTTAATGATGTAGATTGGAGGTTAGGATGCTTCTATAGTGTGACCATCCTAATCATATGGCTCTGACTTAACACTATTGGAAATTCGTGCTATAGCCACAATTTGAAGAACCGTGGCTATGTTTGGCGTGGCTATAGGCCTAAACCTATAGCCACAGTTCCAAACCGTGGATGTATACTTAATGCCACGGTTTCAACCGTGGCTATATTAGAGGCCGGACATGCTTTATAGCCATGGTTGGAAACCGTAGAGTTAGGCCTATAGCCACGGTTAAAAACCATGGCAATAAACCAATATCCACAGTTTAAAACCGTCGTTATAGGGTGTGTACATACATAAAAAATACCCCCCCAACCCCCTGGACACCCCCCTGGACACCCCCTGGACTCCCCCTGGACACCCCTGGACACCCCCTGGACACCCCCTGGATACCCCCCTGGACACCCCCTGGACACCCCAGGGACACCCCCTGGACACCCCCTTGACACCCCATGGACACCCCCTGGACACCCCCTGGACACCCCCCTAGACACCCCCCTGGACCCCCCCCTGACACGCCCCTGACACCCCCTGGACACCCCCTGGACACCCCCCTGGACACCCCCTGGACACCCCCTAGACACCCCCCTAGACACCCCCTGGACACCCCCTAGACACCCCCCCCCCCCCCCCGAACACCTCCTTCACCCCTCCACTATGCCTTGAATCCCCACCCCCCCTGCCCTCCTCCCCACTACCTTGCAGACACCCCCCACACCAGTCCCCCCCACCTGCAGTGCATTTCAACTTTTAACTCAACTCACAAGAAAAAATGAATCAAAAAAATAGGCAGGAAAAATATGAAAAAAAATTAT
Source organism: Viscum album (assembly GCA_963277665.1). Taxonomy (NCBI): domain Eukaryota; kingdom Viridiplantae; phylum Streptophyta; class Magnoliopsida; order Santalales; family Viscaceae; genus Viscum; species Viscum album. The sequence goes on along the minus strand of OY728139.1, from coordinate 974,825,578 downwards.
TAAAGTAGCAAGTTCACACTTCAAAATAAATTCATAGATTCTATATCCTTTCCAAAGAAGCACATCACAACTATAAGAAACTCCAAGCCAAATCATCCTTTTTCAAAACTCATGCCCCAGTGAATCCACTTCAATATTTGTCTTCAAGGATCATCATTTAAATACCTTCATTTCCACAACAATAAAATGAAAAAATTACAAAATTAAAGACATTATGAATTGAATGAATATATGCATGATGTGACACTAATCCAATAGAAGAAAATAGATCATAATCTAATAAATTAATATATAACTTAGCCAAATTGAGTCATCTAAAACCACACACAATTTAATTCAGTTAGCATGCTTGCAATACAAATGAAACCTACTAAATTAACTGTAAAAGTTGTTTAATTTATAAATTTTTCTTATGCACAATTCATGATTACAATAAATCTTTATTTTTATAGTAATAGAACAAAAATATACAGATTGTTTTTAACTTATAAATATTCAGTTCATGAGGAAATATGAACTCATAATTATACTACATGATATAGAACTAAAATTTAAGAATGATATGTAAGTAAGTTAGTCTAAACCCCGGGACACCCCCTCCCCCTGCCCCCCCCCACCTGCACACACCCCTTGGACACCCCCTAAACCCCAGTACACCCCTGGACACCCCCCTGGACCGCACCCCAAGACAGACCCCCCTAGACCCTGGACACCTCTGACAGTCCTGCCTGTCCCCCCCTGCCAGTACCCCCTGCCCCCTGCTAGTCCCCCCTGCTAGCCCCCCTGCTTGTCCCCCTGCTAGCCCACCCCCTACCCCCTTCCACCCCCTGCCAGCCCCCTGCTTGTCCCCCTGCCAACCCACCCCCTGCCAGTCCCCCCTGCCCCCTGCCACACCCCCTGCTAGTCCCCCACTACCACCCCTGCCATTCCCCCCTGCCCCCTAACCCCTACCCCCTGCCACCCCCCCCTGCCAGCCCCCCTGCTTGTCCCACTCCATCCCACCCCCTACCCCTGCCAGTCCCCCCTGCCCCCCTGCCACCCCCCTGCCCCCTGCCACCCCACCTGCTTGTACCCCTGCCAGCCCCCCCCCCCCCCCCCCCCCCCATGCCCCTGCTAGTCCCCCCCTACCCCTACTAGTCCCCCTGCCAGCCCCCTGCCAGCCCCTGCCCCCTGCCCCATGCTAGTCCCCCTACCACCCTCCCCTGCTTTCCCCCTGCCCCCTTACCCCCTGCCACCCCCTGCCAGCCCCCCCTGCTTGTCCCCCTACCAGCCCACCCCCTGCCCCCCTGCCAGTCCCCCCTGCCCCCTGCCACAACCCCCTGATAGTCCCCCCATGCCACCCCTGCCAGTTCCACCCTGCCCCCTACCACCCACCTGCTTGTCCCCCTGCTTTGTCCCCCTGGCAGCCCCCCTTCCCCCTACTAGTCCCCCCCCACTGCCCCCTGCTAGTCCCCCACTACCACCCCCTGCCAGCCCCCCTGCCCCCTGCCCCTGCTAGTCCCCCCCTGCAACTCCCCTGCTTGTCCCCCCTGCCAGCACCCCTCCAGTCCCCCCTGCCCCCTTCACCCCCTGCTAGTCCCCACTGTCCCCTGCTAGCCCCTTGCCACCCCTCTTCATGTACCCCCTGCTAGTCCCCCTGCCAGCCACCACTGCCCCCTGCCAGCCCCCTAGACACCCTTGGACACCACACCTGGACACCAACCTGGACCACCTAAACCCCAAGACACCCCCTGGACACCACCCCTGGACCACCTCCCCCCCTGCTGGACAACCCCCCTTGCTGGACAACCCCCTGCTGGACAGCCCCCCCTGTTGGCCCAATGAAATTTCCTCATTATTGTCATAGCATAATAGAGTTGTAGAATAGGGTGTAAGGTTACATTTAGTGAAAACATACTCATTAAGTGTCCATAATGGACCAGCTAGTGATGGCGGTATTGGAACTTGGAAAAAAGAGAGAGCTTATCCTTGTCAGGATTATGGTGAGTTGGGAATTAGTTTTTGGGCAATGTGGATGTAATCAAAACAGTAGGGATGGTTCAATAACTTTTCTAAATTTTGTGTGCTTTGAGGACATGAAACCTGACTTGCAAGCTGTTCTGTTCGACACCTTGGGCTGGGTAACCTATGTGTTGGTGGAGTGGAAAACGATTTTCTTGGCTGGGTCAAAACTGTTTGTGAAAACTCCTAGAAATTCATCATGTAATTCCACCTCGAGAACAAGGTGAATGTTCAAGAAGGTAGAATCGATAGGAACGTGGGGCTGCATGTTACTGACTGTTGCCGTGTGGCTGGAGAGGAGCTGGAGAGGAGCTGGTGAGGCGAGGCTGGAAGTCTTCTACCTGGGCTGCGAAGGGTCCCGGGATGCACCTGCGTTAGGGGTCCTGGGGCTGGGGTGCTGCTGGGTCAGGGTATGTAAAGGGGTGTGTCTAATAAACTGCTAGGGGCAGTATGCTAACTTGTGTTAAATAGTTGTTAGCTGTCAGGGTTATTAGGCAGTGTTAGGTGGTGGGTGGGGGTTATTAAATGGAGGGGCTATTGTTGGTGGGGGGGATACGAATTGTTTTGTATTGCTTTCAGCTATAGGCACTGAATTGGATAAGGTTTCTATTAATTTATGACAATAACGGGGTCAAATATTAGTTTACTAATTAGAAGATTATTCTTCTCAAATAACTTCTTTAGGTGGATCTTTTTGGCTAGAAGGTGAGTCATGGATTCATTTAGAGTTTGTTGGTCAATTTTTAGGGGTAATCCAATACAATAGACTATATCATTTAGTATCTTGGGATGCCAAAAATACCAGTTTAATCCATGCAATATTACCCACACCTGTGCCATTGTGTTTCTGTGGGTGTCCTCGATTAAAGGCAAAATCTAATTCAGAGATCATAAGAAATCCCGGCTTCATGCACAGCTTTTGCAAAAATTGGTACCACTCCACTACCTTGCAAACACCCCCCCCTGCACCAGTCCCCCCTGCCCCAGCACACCCCCCCCCCCCACCTGCACACCCCCCCTGCCCCACCTGCACACCCCTTGCCCCCCACCTACACACCCCTCTCCTCATTGCACACCCCCCCTCCCCATCCTGCATCCAGTAAAGCCCTCCCTCCCCCCTTGCATCACACCTCCCCCTGTAGACCCCACCTCCCTATAATCCCCCCTAGAGAGCCCCCCCAGCATCCCCCTTACCCCTAGACACTGGACACCCCCTGAACACTGGACTCCCCCTAGACACCTCCCCCCTGCCTGGACAGCCCCCCCCCCCCTCTTGGACACCTCCCCCCCTGCCTGGACACCCGTCCTCCCTGCCTGGACATGCCCCCCCCCCCTTCCTGGACATCACCCCCCCGCTGGACACTCCTCCCCCCTGCTGGGACACCCCTCCCCCCCACCCACACTGGACCCCCTATACCCCCCGTGGACAGACCCCCCAGGACAGACCCCCCCCCACTGGACCCCCTAAACCCCCCATGGACAGACCCCCTAGGACATACCACCCCCTAGACCCTGGACACCCCATGACAGACCCCCCCACCACTGGACCCCCCCACCGGACCCCCTATACACCCCATGGACAGACCCCCCCCCCCCCCACTGGACCCCCTAGACCCCCCATGGACAGACCCCCCCCCCCCAAACCCAGACCCCCCAGGACAGACCCCCCCCCCCCCCCCAGACCCTGGACACCCCAGGATAGACCCCCCCCCCCCCCCCACTGGACCCCCTAGACACCCCATGGACAGACCCCCCCACTAAACCCCCCATGGATATACCCTCCCCCCACTGGACACCCTAGACACCCCAAGGACATACCCCCCCCCCCCCCACTAGACCCCCTATACCCCCCATGGACAGACCCCCCCCACTGGACCCCCTAGCCCTGTGAGTAGAATGAGATTATCCCAATTGAGAACAAAAGTGATAAATATATCTTCATGTAATTTACAAGGGACTCAGCTCCATGTAGCAGCTCAGATGTAGGGAAAAACAAAGGCTGAAAAAGGAAGGATTAGAGGAAAATGGCACTGCAAGGGGGGCCACAATCAATCATTTCATAGCATCATTCTTTACACACAATGAATGGTTAGTAAATATTGCAACCTCCAATTCTGGAACAAAAATTGGTTGGGAAGCTAATTACAGGACATTGTTATCATACCACTAGATTTATCTCATATGATCATTGATGAATTTATTTCCCAATATCAAAGTCATGATGGTCTGCTGAGTACACATGATAATCTGAATATTTAGAGTTATGCCTTTATGAACTATGACATCGTCATATGGAAGAAAAACCAGATTGGACAGTTTAATACTAGAGTTCACTACAGGATGGAATGAAACAGCCCAAATAGACCACCAAAATAGCTTATAGACATTAGATCACCATTCATACATTTATCCAGATTTTTTATTCTCTATAAAATATGAAAAAATCAAATTAAAACTCATGATTAGCTTAAGTAATCAAGGTCTCATATTGTTTCTGGTTGATCTATTTAATTCCAGGATAGAGAAAATGATCAATACATATTTTTTTATATAACTTTGACCAGAAAATATTGGAATATGCTGGATTTCTATTTGGGATTTCATTTAACACTCACCTATAGGTACCCAAGTTGCTTGAGCAGGTCTCCAAGGATAGATGTAGAAAGCAGGTATAGAATCTTCTTCTAGAAATAGTGGAATCATTTTTTTATTGTGTGTACTATAAGGAATTCATGGTTGGTCAATAATCAAGAACTAATTTTTCACCTCAGCATGACAGAGCTGCTTATGGATTGAGTCTGACTCAGAAATTGCTTCCAAGACTTTGTAATCAAGAACATGGAATGTCCCATAGTGGTTTATTACTCATTGGATCGAATATCTCAAGAATATCACTCGACTCAATCTAGTTATTTCACCTGAACCCCACTGCACAGCCCCCTACACCCCACAATTAGCTTATACAAAGAGGCAACCCACTGCTCATTTATATCAGTGAGCACTACATTTGTTTTTTTTCTACGTGCTGAACAAAAGTTAAAATTTGTACAAATTACAAATGAAAAAATGCCAACAAATTCACCACATTAATACGGGTGAATGTAGGAATATCCAAGAAAAGTTCTCCCCCAAATGGATCTTAGAGAGTTGGGGTTCCAGCTGAAAAATAGTAAGGGTGTCAATCTGGACAGAGTGCACCTAAAGAAAAAAGAATGAGGTTTATTGGAATATGTTTGTGTTGCTGGAGATTTGGGCATAGGACTATTGAATGATGACATAATATGTTAGTATGTTCAAATCAGAGATGCTTTGAAGCAAGGGGGAGTAAAGCCGAAACATGAAGGCAACCTACTTGATAGGATGACCGAGGCTGAGACCCTACTTCATAGCAATTCATTTCACCGAACCTGCACCCTCCCTAATTATTCATTTATTCAATTTCTATTTCATTTTTATGTGATTTATTTTCCCACAACACTCCCCATCACCCCCTTCACACCCACCTCATACTCTATGAATCTCTGTCAAATTGTGGCCAATGAGTGGACTCAGAAAGGCTAAGTGAAATTGAACTAAACATGTAAAGCCAAAAAAACATGGGTGGTGCAATGGTAGTATTTCGGCATGACTCATCCGTACGTCGGATGTCCACACTGAAGGAAAAGAAAACAAAAACAAAACAAAAACAACATTGTATAAAGACTAAAAAATGAAACACATAAATTAATCTCTCCACTACCCTGATCTCCCTCCCCTGAAAAGAAAACCACGTAGCCACCTAGAGTGCCCTTCTGGAACCCTTCGCAGAATATAACTACCCTCCATCCATAGAAAGCAGTAAAAGCCTAAGTGGCCAATGCGATAAAGAAAATAAATTAAATATTAAACAACAACATACCTATTTCCTATGAATAATTATATCTCTAGTTTATTGCATTTTGCTATAGAAACTCAATGCTCTTGTGGTAACCCACTTTGATTGCTGCAAGTCAAGATAAAGATTGACAAAAATTAATACCTTTCAAAGTAAAAAAAGAAAGAGGATAATTCAATTACGTATGCTTAAAATCCAAAACAAGAATAAAACCTTGACTTGTTTATCAAACGAAACAATTATCTTAACACCCCTCCCCCCTACCCTCCTCCCCACTGCCCTGCAGACCCCCCCTGCACCAGTCCCCCCTTGACCTACAAATTCCGCCCTCTAGTCCCCCCCCCTCCAGACCCTGGACACCCCCACTCCCCCTGCACAGAACCCCGGACAACCCTGCAGCCCTGTGAGAGCCACCAGACAGCCCTACGAGAGCCACCGAACATAACCCCAGCTGGACACCCCTCCCCCATGTCTGGACACCCCCCTGCTGGACACCCCCACCCTGTCTGGACACCCCCCTGTCTGGACCCACCCTATCTGGACACCCCCCCTACTTGGACACCCCCCCTGTCTGGACAACCCCCCTGCTGGACACCCCTCCCCCCTCCCTTCCTGGAAACCCCTCCCCTCTACTGGACACCCCCCTACTTGGACACCCTGCCACCCTGTTGGACCCCCCCTATCTGGACACCCCCCCTGTCTGGACACCCCCCTGTATGGACACCCCCCTACTGGACACCCCTCCCCCTCCCAACCTGGACACCCCTCCCCTCTACTGGACACCCCCCCTGGACACACCGCTCCCCTGCTGGACACCCCCACCCCTACCAGGACTCCCCGACCCCCTGCTGGACACCCGTCCCCCCTATTGGACACCCGTCCCCCCTGCTGGACACCCCCCCTGCTGGACACCCCCCTGCCTGGACACCCCCCTGCCTGGACACCCCCTGCAAGAATCCACCAGGGTCCCATGGACCCACCTTGATCCTCTAGGGGTATTTGGCATCATTCATGATCCCCACTACCTGGAAACCCCCCTGGCTAGACACCCCCCCAACATGGACACCCTGCCCCCTGCTGGACACCCCCCCTACCGGGACACCCCGCCCCCCTGCTGGACACCCCCCTGGACAACCCTCCCTCTTGGAAACCCCCTCTCATGTACACCCCCTCCCTCTTGGACACCCTCTTGGACATACACTGGACCCCCCCCCCACACCCTTTTGTGACTTGTGCAAGATAATTGGACACTGTATTGCAAATATAGTTTGGATAAAAACATTCCCCACTGAATGAAATAGAGTGGACTAAAGTTAAAATGAATAGAATGTGTAAAGATCCAATGGCGATTCCTAATCCCCTCAAAAAGAGTATTGGTGTGTAGAATAGAAATCAAGTAAACCATAATTAATCAGGGAATGATGGTGAATCCTGGACTGATGTTGTTGAAGAGGATGATAACACAATTTAGTATTAGGAAATTGCTAATGAAAATTAGAAATGTCTTAGATTTGGTCATGAAGGATCAATAGGTTCTCTCAGATGATGCAAACACTCGTATTATGTCTATCATAGTGGAACAATTAACATGGTTTGGACATCATTTGAACCACTTCTAAACACAATTCCCATGCCCAGATGAATAGAAATCCATAGGCTCTTAAACACAACCAAGAAATAACTCAGATCATCAAACTATTCTAGTTAGTCTCAATACAATAGTTTTCAAGCCTACCCTTACCTTTATATTTAACAATACTACAGTTTTCAAACATATCCATCCCATTTTATACACCCTTTGGAACCCCCCTCCTATAATGTTACCCTCGTGGACACCCCCCCATCCTACGCACCGCCTAGACAGCCACCCCTCCCCCTAGGACAGACCCCATCCCAACATCCTAGACCCCCTCTCCCTCCTCGATAACCACTCTCCAGGACAACCCACCACCTGTAAAGTGCCCCTCCGTCATGGAAAAGCCCCCTCATGGATATCCCCACCTCCATAGACAGACCCATTGTACACCACTCCCCCCTAAAGAGACACCCCCAGCCAAGACACCCCTTTCTTGGACATACCAACCTCTCCAAAGAACCCCCTCCACCCCCTGGACACCTGTCTCCTGGTCCAGACACCAAGAATTTTTCTAGTACATTGTATCTTTTACTACCTCCCCCCTGCCTTTACAGCCCCCCTGCCTGGACAGCCCCCCCTGCCTGGTCAGCAACCCCCCCTTCTGGACACCCCTCCCCCTACTGGACACCCCCCACGGGACAGCCCCTCACCCTGCCTGGACGCCCCCCTGCATGGACAGCACCCCCCCTACCTGGACACCACCCCCTGCTGGACACCCCTCCCCCCCTGCTGGACACCCCTCCCCCTGCCTGGATAGCCCCTCCCCCTGCCTGGACAGCCCCCCTGCCTGGACAGCACCTGCCCCCTGCCTGGACAGCACCCCCCCTGCCGGACACCCCTCCCTCCTACTGGACACCCCTCCCCCTACTGGACAGCCCCTCCCCCCGCCTGGACAGCCCCTCCCCCTGCCTGGATACCCCCCCTCCCCCCTTCCTGGACAGCACCCCCCTGCTAGACACCCATCCCCCTGCCTGGACAGCCCCCCCTCCCCCTGCCTGGACAGCCTCCCCCCACCCTTAGTGATATAAAAATATGTTTTTAGTGCTTTTTATGTGTTTTTAAATCTTAATTTGGACTGAATTCAAGCTTATAAATCATTTCTATTGTGGGTTGTATTGTGGATGTAGTCTACATTCAATACCTAGGATCCTTTTGGGATTAATTTTCGTTCACAAAATCAATAACTGAAAACAGATAATGATGAAAAAAATAAAACATCATTCCAATAAACAGGAAACATGTTTTGACCAAAGGTCCCAGTTGAGCCTCAACCAACAAAAGTTTATATGGGCTGGATTTTGGGTTTTTATCCAACAGACATTTATATGGGCTGGGTTTTGGGTTTTTAAAATATAAATAAATAAACAGGATGGCCCTAGAGTGCACATTTAGTCTCATGTTGGTGGGTTGTCTATCTATTTCCTGTCATAGAAAAGGTTCCCTTTAATGCAACCAGCTTCTTTTGTAGGAAAATCAAACAATGTTAATTTAGAAATGTTTCTCTTCAATGCAACCAGCTTCTTTAGTAGGCAAATCAAACAATGTTAATTTAGAAATGTTGCTCGACAGTTCATAAAAATTAAAGCATACAACAGAGAGAACCATATGCATAATATACATAGAATGCAAAGAATAAATGAAAAATAAGTTAAAACTGGTTAAGAAAAAAGGCATAAAAAGGGAACATAATTGAAAGAATGATTCATCTTTTTACTTGTAGGATCCTTGGAAAACACTTTTGAATGGAGCCATGATAGCAGTTCCAAGTACAGATCCAGCACCATGTGCTGCTGAGCTGATGGCACCTCCCATTGCTAAATATTTAATAGTATTCCAATCCAGAAAAAAATCCACGATCTAATAAGAAATAAATTTTAGTAGGCATGAAATTATAAATAAATTATACTTTTAATAAATTAGTGTCCCAAGAAATACATTTAAAAACAAAGGTCCATCCCTAATTAATCGCAAACATAATTTAACACAAATCCACTTCATCAAACCTAGCACTAACAACTTGAGTTCCAAAAAGTCAAAATTGTCCCAATTCGTACAAAGATGATGACTAAGCCATAACTAGAGTTAGGGGCAATGATAAAGACTACATTATTCAGAAATATTTTATAGCAGTTGTATATAGAACAACAAGAGATTGGGAATCAAGCCTCGAGAGGAATCTAAAGATCAATCTAAAGATCAGATGGCTTCATAAAATCATTTCAATAGTGTGAATAATGTTAGCCAACAAAACATCGGAAAAGAAAATGTGTCAAGTAGATTTTCGAAAAAGTAATTAATTTCAATGGTCAAAACCCTTCACCAAGTACACAATGGCCTACATCAGTGGTTAATTTTAAACAGTAAGATCACATATTTTAAAAAAGATGCATTGTATAAGTGGAGTGGAATCAGAGAGAACAGAAGCCTTGGGGATTGTCGTCGTGTTTGAATCATGACCAAACACTTTTCGTCATTTTCCAATGTGACCAAACAGACCCTTAAACGTACCATAAAACCAACCTTTATTAATAACGCAATCCATCTTTCAAAAGAGGCTAAAACAAAACATTTACACATAAAAGCATTTATAAAAACCATTTATATGAAATTTTCATTACACTTCCAAACCGAAACCATCTTTTATATAAATATAACCGCGCTACAATTCAACATCACATGAAAATCCAATTCTAAAGGGAAACCTCACACTTCTTGTATCTTAAAAATATTGGAAACCCTTTCCAGAATCCCAAAGTACATCATTTAACATGCCAGAAAATTATTAACAAATAAAAACCATTCTTTCAATATTACCAAACAATCACAAGGGCCAACCGGGCATTGTGTACATACGTTTGGTGCACGGTATTTAACTAAACAAAGGAAATTATCACAAAACAAGGCTTTAAGAAACATTTTTACTCTAAAAAACTAAAACAAGGCTTACAAATCATCAAATATTAATTATATGAGGTTCTAAAAGAAAAAATTGATGATTATTAAATTAAAAAGGACATGTGCAAGGAAATCCTACCGCAGAACCTTTGTGGAAATATGACGCAAACCAGAAACTAGTGCAAGATCTTATTCGAACATCAATCGCTTGCTCTAGAAGATAAATCCAACCTAAAGCTACCTAAAATAACACTTAATAATAAAAACCCATAACAACAAAGGATACAAATCAAGAATAACAAAATAAATGGAAAGAGGGTATACCAGAGGAAGGGGAAAGGGCCACTGGCTGGGGCTGTGCACATAGATGGAGTGTAGGCTGGAAGAGGGGAGTCATTCCATTGGTTCAATTAGGAGGAGGGGAGCACGACCGTGGGGCCACATCACTGAGCAGGAGGGGGCGGTGCACTGAGAAAGAGGGAAGGAAGATGGACGGTGACAGGGAGGGTGCAACATAGGAGGGCGCGGCGAGGAGGGCGCAGCGAGGAGGGCGTGGCGAGGAGGGCGCGGCGAGGAGGAGGCGTCGGGGAGGAGGGCACAACGAGCAGGGTGCGGCGAGGAGGCATCAGGGAGGAGAGGAGGGCGCGGCGAGGAGGAGGTGTCGTGGAGGAGGAGGGCGCGGCGAGGAGGAGGGCGCGGGTAGGAGGAAACGCAAGAAGGGATAAGAAGCCCGATGGGATAAAGGGGAATTGTGGATTTAGCCACGGATTGGAAAAATATCTATGGAAATATGAATTCTATAGCCACAGACCTATAAAACAGTGGCTATAGGTCCGAGGCTATAGCCCAGATTTCCAGTAGTGTAGAGTGCATTGCATCAGATGTGTTAGCCATCCTCTGATCCTACTTCACTCATATGCCCATTGAATATGGATGATCAACGATCAAATAATGTAATGTCAAAATGGTTTTGAAAAAATAAGAGGGTGTGAATAGTGGTGGGTGGTGTTATGGATGGAGATGGTCCTCCTATGATCTAGGGATACAAGGTTTCCTCCTATCTCTATAGATTATCCATCTCGTCATTATATTCATTTTGATTAATTCATCTGATAATTCTTTACATTATCAAACTCTCATAGACATCAATGTATATCTTTCTACAATATCTACCACAAGGTGAGGATTCCACTATACATCTTCCTCCTCAAGTGAATAGAGCTGAACCCTATGTTACTGAATGAATTCTCATAGAAATTACACACCAACAACATCAATGATCCGGTATGCAAATGATTTCCATATATAAATTTTAATAGTTGTGATCATTGTAATATTAAATTAGTTACCATGATCTCCTTCACCATTTCCTTCAACCCTTATTTTTTGGATTTCTCAAGACATGTAAAAAATGAAAGGATTAATTTGTGACGAGATTTTTCAATTTGAGAAAGTAGTATTCCTCCCCATAGTCACACGACACTTTTTATTTTATTTTTCTTTTTCTAGTTTTAATTTGGGACCTGCAATCCCTAATACATTTTTTGAGACATGAGAATTGAATTTGACATTCTTTTCTATGGTCATTCTTACAATAATGGATAGTGTTTCCTTTTTAGGTGTTATTTACCTTGATATTCACCTTGATGGAAATTATAATTATAAATTAGTCACCTTGTAGATTCTTTTTGACAATACATTAGAAATCCAATGAATGCTCGATCGTAGTTCCTTAAAAGCTCCGTAATATTATTCAATCGTGATAAATTTTATCCCTTTATAACATGTCTTAGGTATATCATTATATTTTCATCACTGAGTTCATAATATCTTTCAGGTTTGTTGAGGTATTCAACACATAAACTAGAATGCACAATATCAATGTATCATACCCATAACGATGGATATATTTTAGGTCCCCACTTGGAATTTAATCCATAAACTATATACAGAATCAATTCCAACTGTAAAAAAACCACCTCCTATATTCTTGAATCAAGTAAGTTCTTCATAATGTTAGCTTCAATTCCTACGTACATCAACATTTGAAGAAGATCATCATCAATAATACTATGATTTGGTCCCTCCTAATATGGATACCCAACATTCAATTTAAAAATGATAAAAAGATACATAGGATGAGTGGAGTTATTGAAATTCATTGGGTGATATTTTTGATGTCTTGTGTCACTCTTCTCTACTTCACTCAGGCATTGTACTATAGTTATTGATTTACCTAGAGATATTCATATCTGAAATCATTGAAATAATTTTGATTTTATTTGATTTCATCTTCATTGGTAATTTATATGATCTTGATGTTTTTCTTCTACATCTTTTATTCATATGATGAACATCTTCTTTACACAGTCTAATCTATTTGGATTTTTTTATTAATCTTTATTCATTGTTTCAGAATGCTTTCAGACTGAATCTTTTTTCTACCTTTTATCATCTATTCTATTAGGGTATTATTTTTGATATCCCATAAATCATTGGGTTTCCCAATATTGTATTCTTTATTATTTGTAGATTCTTCTTTTTGGACTAGGTCCCATGGTGTTTCCCTTTTGGGTTTTCCATGTTAAAAATTTTGGCTTCATCAACTAATTTTTTTTCTATAAATATATTTTGGTGGTTTCACTTCTGATTTAAATTTTTTAATATTGTTGGAAATTTATTTCCATTGTGTGTCCACTTTGTATTTAATTTTTACATTCATAACTTTCCATATTTACCAACATTTGGTATGATAGGGTTTTTGTTTTTGTTTTATTTAATTATGGAAGTAAATTATAGTTTTATGATTTTTTTAATGGTACCAACTACAACTTGTGGTAATCAAAAATAATAGATATGATCTTTTTGATGAAAATGGATATTCTAGTGTTTATTACTCATAATCCAGAAAGAATATCTAATGAAGAATGGGATTTTGGGTATGATATGTTCTACAGTATATTTCTTCAATGAATCAATGATAATTCAATCAATCATATTTTCAATATTTCTCATGCCAAAACATGTTGGAAGAATCTTGAGACTACATATTATTTAAATATAGAAAATAATAAATATTTTCACCTAAAAAACGTAATGAATTATACTATAAATAAGGTCAATAAATTTTTTTCTATATGAGTTAATTTCAAGTCTATTATGATAAATTTTTCGGAATGGTTATTACTTTTGATGACGAAATTTTAGTTCATTCGTGTCTTATTACATTACCTAATTCTTTGGTGGATTTTCATGTTACTCATACCAATTTTGTTCCTAATGGTTTTGTTATATTTTGTTTTGTTTGTTTTCTATTTTTAATGAAGATATCAGGAGAGGTACTTAGGGAAGATCTTATATAGAACCTTTTTTCCCAAAGGGTATGAGAAGAAGTCAGGAAATGAGTCAGGGACAGAGTATTCGAGGAATGAAAAAAGAAATAAGAAAATTCATGTCAAAGAAGAAATAGTTTGAATGTAATCATTGTTGTTGGAAATGACATATTAAGATGTTTTCATATCATCTGAAAAGAGGTAACGTACTGAAAGATAATAAGTAGAAGAAAAATGATTATCGAGATTATTGTAGTGCCACCTCTACAATATGTGATCTTATTATTGTTTATAACACTATTAATATTTCTTCTCATGATTCTTGATAGGTTATTTACAGTTCATCCTTATTTCAAAAAACGTCATGAAAGAATTTCAATACATATTCCATACATGATACTTTTAGGATTTTAAATATGGATAATGATGGTCATGCTGATGAAGTAGGTATTAGGATATTTTTTTGGAGTCTGGCACAATATGTATGATGATTTTGATGAATGTTTTACATGAACATGATGTTTTTTCATATATTACTTATATAAGTGTTTTTGAGGATGATTTTTTTATTATTATTTTGATGATGGAAAATGGAATTTTACTAAGGGATCCATTATTTTGGATTTAGAGAAGAATCAATAAAACATTTACTAGACATGAGATTCTATTTCATTTGACATTTCTTGTATTGCAGAGAGTAGTGTGTCTTTCATGTTATGGCACAATTGGCTCAGCCACAAAAGTGACAAGGGTCTCAGTTGTTTGAATAAGAGAAATTTTCTTCTAGGTTTGAAGGGTGTCAAATCTGAAATGTAACATCACTATATGGCGATAAAACCAAGAAGAGTGAGTTTCAGCAGTCTTTCATTGCATATGAAGTCATAGGTACTTGAAATTGTACATTAATACATTTATAGTTCTTTGAAGACTATGAATTTTATTGGTTTTATTTATTTTTTAACTTTTATTAATTAATAATCATGTACACTGTTATTTTATTCTTTGAATGTGAAATGTTAGGTGTTCAGTTTTTTAATCATTTTCATGTTTCAGTGGAGAGGCAATCTGGTATGAAATTTAAATGTATTCACAATAATAATTGGGGATGGGTATTATGGTCTGTGTGATTTGTATTATAGGAAGAAAAGTATTTGGTATTAAAGGAGGCCTCCTATGACACCTCAGATAAATGTTGTAGATGAGGAGATGAATATGACTTTATTAGAAAGAGTTAAATTTTAACATTTAGAAGAAATATATCCCATAAATATTTGGGTGGGGCTTTATTTACTGTTGTATATATTAACAATTTATCCCACCTGATTTAATTGTTTAACCACACACCTGACAAGTTTTGGTTTGGAAACTAGGTCATTTATAATCACTTCTATGTTTTTATTGCAAGGAATTTATTATGTTCCTAGATATGAGGGATTCAAGATGGATGGTAAGTCTTAAAAATATATTTTTATTGCATATGGACTTTATGAGTTTGCGGTTTGGTTCAATATTTTATCTTTTAAGAGAATTTTCAGAAGCTATTATATAATATTTATGGAGGATCATACTACTTCAAACATTGATAATGGAGACAAATAATCTTTTATAGTTTTTTGGTAGAATTTTCTGTTCTAAGTTGGTCTCTGAGTCACTTTGACTTAATATTATTGACTATGATGATCATGTTGTTGTGATGAAGGATGTTCAGTGTGAACATGTTGGAGTTGATGTTTTTTATAAACATTTTTTGATGATATGTTTCCATGAATTATTTATGAACCTGGGGTTCCACATTAATGATCATCTCAACATGATGTTTTTTCCACTTGGTATTCACCTAATGTGTATGTGATCCTTGGATTAGGGGAAAAGTAGAACATTTTGATGAGGTGATGGAAAGTGGTCAAAATGATAGATGGGGTATATAAATGGTTGATGAGATGATATCATAACATGAAAACTATATATTGAGCTGGTGAAGTAACCTATAGGTAAGAGAGATTTATAAAATTCGATGGATTTATATGATTTAAAATTAATAATATAGTTTTTTCTATGATACAATGAAAGGATAGTTGTTAGAGACTCTAGTCAGAAGTAATGTATTGAATTTAGTGAGATTTGTTAACCTGTAGTGAAAATGTCTTCCATTCAGGTTGTTCTTGGCTTGGCTACTAGTTTGGATTAGAATATTTAGTAGTTGAATGTGATGAAATCATTCCTCCATATTGATTTAGTGGAGGAGATTAATATGGAGACGCAAGATGGTTTTGTTACAATAGGAACAGATAATAATATATATGTGTTAAATAATATATCATATGTTCTAATGAAATATATGAGATAGTAGTATAATAAGTTTCAATATATTATTTTTCATCAGAGTTTCTAGAAGACATATTCTGATCATTGATATTTTTTTTCAGATATTTAATGACGATGAATTTATCATATTTCTGAATTATGTAGCTGACATACTCATTATTGGCTATGATGCTTCTAAAATTGAAAAATTTATGAAGAATATTTTTTATTCTTTTGTTAAGAATGACTTAGGGCTAACACGATTGATTTTGGGAATGTCAATCTTCCATGAAATAATTTCCATGACGTTATGGTTATCATAGGAGTGATAAATGGGGATGGTTCTTCAAATCATTTCATTGCAAAAGAGAAAATGTTGTTAGTAATCATATTTGCTTACATTTTATGCTCTATTATACTTAGTTTCCTTCAACTGATAAAGAGATTGAGGAGTTGCAACACATACATCCTTCATCTAGAATTGGTTGATGATGTATTAGATGGTATGATCTCGACCTGATATAAAATATGTAGTATGTATGGTTAGTCATTTTATCACTAATCAAGGAAGTGGAATTAGAGATCATTGATGTATATATCTCATTACGTTTGTGGTACTTCCTGATAAGAGATTGTGTTTTGGTAGTGGTGAAACTATACTTTTTGTGTTTACATATTCATATATAGTTGGAGATGTATATTCAAGGAATTGTAATTCTGATTATTTGATTACATTTATAGGGAGAGATGTATCTTGGTATTTTAGATTGTAGATATGTGTTTCTTTATCTTCCACAAAATGTATGTTTATTTTAGCTACAAATTCATTGTTTTAATAATTAGGGATGAAAAATTTTATTCGAGACATCAATTTTAATCAAGATGGGTATTTTTTATTTTGTGATAGTAAGAGTGCTATTTGTTTGGGAAATTAAACCACTTTTTATTGCATGGAGAAACAAATCGATGTTCAGTATCATTGACTCTATGATTTACTTTATTCTATAATGTTGGAACTTGAGAATATCAAAACAGATGATAATGGGTCAGACATGTTGACCATAATATTACCCTGAGGAATATTTTCATTTTACCAACTAATTTCATGGTTTGCAGTGATCCCCACATGAGGCAGATGGGGAGTTTTTCTAGGACCTCCTAATTTGTTTACCCCAAATTACATTTAAAACGAAAAAAATGATACATAAAAATTGGGATGTTATTGAATTATATAGGCGAATAAAGTTGATGTATTTTTCACTGCCACTCCCCTTCTCTCAAGCATCGCAGTAGTGTTAGGGTTTTACCAATCAGTTTTATGATCCAAAATCGTTTAAATTAATTTGATTTGAATGGAAATAATATGTGATTTTATTTTATCCAATATTAATTATTTGTATCTAAACCTTTAATTCGAATAATGAAAATCTACTTTACCCGGTTATGTCTATTTTGTTTCTTTATAGGCATGTCTTCTTCATTTCAGGATAGTTTCAGAATGCATCCAAATTCTTCCTATAATTCTATATTCTATTAGAGTGTTATTTTTGAGATCCTTCTCATTTTTTGGAGTCTTTATATTTTAATCTTAATTATTATTATATTATTCTTTATGGACTAGGTAATGAGGTTTTTCCCTTTAGGGTTCTCCATGTTAAAAATTTCTGGCATCATCATTTAATTTTTATGCACGTAAATATTTTATTGGGAATATTCTTTAATTTTTCTATCTTTGTTTATGTGAACAAAAACTTATTTCCACTATGCATTCCATTTGTTTTTCATTTTCAAATTCATCGCTTTCCATCTTACTTGACAATAAAGTCACTACACACTCAATTTTCACATCCACAAAAAAATATTCTCCAATTTTTTCACATTGATTTTCATTTAACTCAACTTCAATGGATCATGCTTGAGTTGTTTAAATCATATTTTATAATTATACCGGGCACCTGTTTCTTTAGAAGATATCAATAGGTTCAAATATTCTAAGACAAGTGACGATTTTAGTAACCATAGATGGTGAATCTTAAAGAAGAGGGTTCATTCTCACTTCTCCTAGTATTGTGGGACCATCAAGTTCTTGATCATAAATTGATACATGAGGAGTAGCTCTAGAATTTTAATCTTAAAAATTCTGTTGAAAATGGTTCTCTACTCGTAATGAATGATTTGGAAATCATCATGTTTGGGAATCGATGTTGTTGGCCAGTAGTGATCTTCGTGGAGGTATGGTGTCATCCTATATCATCTAATGATGGGTTTCATATTTCTAGTAATAAGATAAATTTAGTGGACCATCAATCATGATGGTCTTCACTAATTCACCTTTCTCATATCTGCATTCAATCTCCTCCAACCTCTGATCGACTGATGTCATCTTCCACTGGAATAGAATGTTTACAGTTTCTTAGTTAGTCATGGTTTGCGTCACAACCACCTTCAAGGAAAAATTTCCACCTCCAAATGATTCACCAAAATACCTATATCTTGTTTTTCTCCATCCAATTAAACGGTGATGTCAAACTAGTTCATCCACGGTCAATCCTAGTTCTACTCATAGTCGCTCGAACATCTTAGCATGACCGATCATAGTGTTTTCAAGTAGTTAGCCATAGCAGATCTAAATCCACTTTATAATAAATTGAAAATCCACATGGTATCTCAATACCATACACATGTCTTCCACTATGGTGGATTTTATATATGGAATATGGTCGATCTGATTTTCGGTGCACGGTCAATGGAGGCGTTTACCAAAAATCTATAAACGCGACCCAAAAATCCATTCGCTTGGTCACTTAGGGAGTGATGTTTTTGAATGGATTAAATTCTATGTTTATTTCTAGAGTTTGGATGATTTTAAACAAATGGTAAATTATTAATTTTTTCCATACAATCACTCCATCCTAATGAACAATAGTTTTTAAATATTTCTATATTATCGAAACAAAATAACTCCAATTTAGTTTTTTTCAACTGTCGCACAAAACCTTTTGCATCTGTTTGGTAATGAAGTTTGTCATTATTTATTTTATGTATGGTTATTCCATGTGTAAATATTATTTCCCAAACATAGGAATGGATTACATGATCATTTACAAAATTCTCATCGTTGCTCCTACGAAAAAAAATAATCCCAAAATTTAATATTAAATAAAAAATGAGAAACAATTAATAAAGAAATGTTTATTTAAAGTGAAAATTATTATTATCAAACATAATTAAATTCCCCAAACAATTATATAAGGTATAAATCAAGTAAATTAATGAAATAATTCAATGATCAAAAACACATTAAAATAAACTATAATTGTTTTCAAATACTATTCATCCTAAATTTTATATCTAAAAAAATTAAAACTAATTCAAAATTCAAAGTCAATTATAATAAAATATATCTATTCCAATAATATGAAGTTATGAAATCCAAAATGGTATAATGTGAAAATAATTTTGTAAATAAATTACTCATAAAAATAACTTTAAAATAATTAAATAAATATCACCAAAATAGTTATTCTTCAAAACTTCTATAGGAATTGAAATCAATGAACTTTTGAAATTTTGGGCACAAAATCAAAAATATTATAAATATTTTAAAACAATGAAATTTTTACTCATTTTAACTATTATTTAATAATTCCCCATTAAAAACACGTTTTTTTACTTTCAAAACTCATATATGTCAAAAACAAAGAGATAAAAAAGACTATAATAAAATAATGTCACAAAAAATTCAACCATAATTATTTAGATTCACTTCCTAGTAATTAAATTTATTTTTTTATTATTTAAAAATACTATTAAGTAATGAAGATATTTCCCTGGTTCGAGTACACACCATTTTGGTCGAAAATCACCAAAACCAATCATTGCATAAAAAATTATTATCTCCCATTTGAATTAATATCACATCTTACATCAATGTAAATAATGTTACAGTTCTAGGAGTTCATACCAATGATATTCTAGTGGAATTAAATAAACAACAATAAGCACTAATAGTTTTTATATTATCCTAGGTCCCTCATGTTGGGTGGCTCATTATCATTCACATCTTGTTTTAAAGATTGATAATTACATCAACCCATCATTTTTTGTTTGATAATAAATGTGTTTATGTTCATTCATATTTAGTATGTCACTGTATTTATTTTTTATTTGACTAAATAGTGATTAGATTCTTACACATTTTGTTCCATTGGATATATACGAATGTTATCTTCAATTCATATGTTAATTTTGAAATCCAATTCAGTTGTTTTGATTGTGAAAAAATTCACTAAAGCTATTCCAAACAGTTTATGTGACATTGAAATTTTTCATTATAAATTAACCCCTATATTTTGATTATATATCATGATATATTGAAAATATTTATATGATTCTTATTTTTTGAATATCTAACAAATTTTATAGTATTCATTAGTTTATGAGGAAGACTAAAAAGGTAGTTTAGGTTATCTAAAAAATATTTTAATTTCCTGCAAACTTTTAGCAACTCTATATTGTACAGTTTTGAAAAACTACCATATTTCATTTAATTTGTGTGCTATAGATATCAAAACCTTTTGAAACATGATGAGATATAAATAATATAATTTTATCTTTATTTATTTTTTTTACATTGAATTCTAAAAAGGTATTTTGATGGTCAATAAATTATTCGATATTTTTTTTATGATTTTACATAACTGTAGTTTTTCAAAAATAGTGCTTCTTATGCTTTTTAGAGATATGAGGAGGTATTGAAGTTTTCCTGATTTTCTTCACGAACTATTGTGAAGACCTCAAAATTTCATAAAAATAAGTTTTCTATTCCAATAGTTGAATACAATGATAAGAGACTCTAAAAATTAGTGAAGTCTATAATGGTAATTGGCCTAGATTTTATCCCTATGATTGTTCAAAAGTACTGTTCATCTAATCTATGATGGTAGAAAGTGATAAAAATACTAATTTTATATTCTATACTTTTAGCATAAAATTATGGTACATTAACCATATATTGAAAGTGAACCACACACTACATTATATGAACCCAACTTTCATGATCCAAATGTTTGAAAAATATACCCAATGATATTAATGATCCCTATATTCCGTAGTAAAATGATCCTTTCATTATTCAACCACATTGAAGTTTTTCACACCACTACTACTACTACAGGAATGTGAATCATATGCCTCTCACGCTTTATATATTGATTCTAACAAATCATGAGTTGGATATAAATACAGAAATGATGGATTGATGTTGCATCAAAAAATTATGAAATGTCTCAACAGGCATGAAAGTGTTTACAAATGTGAAATAACTCATCAACATTGGCCCAATATGAATCTAGAATAGTGAAATTCTGGAGAAAATGAAATTTTATAGGAGTACTCACCTCAACATGGATCTTCACCAATATAATCATGGAGTTCTCAGCAATCCATACCACATCAAAACAATAATTCAAACACATGTTTTTTGATATCAAGTGTGGGTTGTTCGTTTAATGAATGGGATAAGACATCATGAATCATGAACTAGAGTGATGAATCAAAATGTGAAGATGATAAACTATTGTATAATCTCATATAGGATGATGATGCCTTCCATAAAGTTGATGAAAAATGAGATGTTCATTCTTCAAATTAAATGAAGCACCAACATTCAAGATCTGCCACTATACACTAAATTTCTAGTCGTTGTCTTCATCATGTATGATGGTATGTTGTATGCCGCAATGTTATAATGGATAACTAGATGTGGATTAAACATTTTTATGTCATACAATATCTCTATAATAAAGAAAATATATATTATTCATGTTTTCTACAACTCATGTTTATGATTATCCAGACAAATATCATTCAAAATGGATAATTCCTATTATCACCATGAATATTTAGACAAGTGGGAAAACATGAAATATTGAACCAATCTCTAGATGCATTGAAATATGGAACACAATGTTATCATAATAGATGAGTATGTGAGATGTCATGATAAGATAGTATGTTAAAATAGAGATGTGGTGTGGTGCATGATAAAAAGAGATTCTATCTGGAAAAGAATGGATATTCACATCATGAAATATCACATGTCATGAAATGATATCATGATAAAAATGGAATGTTTGCAATTAAAATTTAAATATTTGAATTCTTTCAATGGTGTTTCTTCTACTTTTCATGATTTTCATTGAATTTAATGGATCATTTCTAGAGATATAAAATAAGGAAATATTCAACACTGTATATTTTCTTAAGGTGTTATTACAGAAGTTATTTAAATTATTTTGATGAATTTTATTATATATTTATTTTAAAGGAATAAAGAGGCAGTGATACTGTGATTTTTATGGAGACATTTATGAATACTGGTTGATGAGTCTATTTTGAATATCTGAAGATAGTGGAGCTTCTATTACTACTGAATGTTTACTAATTATATATATCTCCCTCTAAGAAGTTAAAAATATATTATTATGTGTGGTGACATAAAAAATATTTTTTAATCAATTTTATTCCGAAATAATATTCTATATTTTGAAGAGAGAATTGAAAACAGTCTATATCAATTATTATATCATAATGAGAAGAACAAGAAGAAGAATACATCATGTTCCAAAAAAAAATATTATTTGTTCCTGATTAATGTTGAAGAAAAAGAATACCACATGACATTAATGATTAGTTTTCTACAACTATACAATATTGAAGATCATATACATCTATTAGTTGATTCCACAACCCTAAGCTGAACAAGTATTCAAAAAAATAATCATCTCATCTATTTCCTTTTGATGTGTTGACTACTCGTACATAGTTTTAGTGGAGTTTTATCTTATCATACTATGTTATGGATATTTAGACTCCCTATAAATGAACTAAATGTCTCTAAAAAAATCCTTGTAAGGTGTCAACTCCCTATACTCAGTTGTATAGGTCTACAACTAAGAGGATTTTTTAGTAAAAATTGTAAAGCCTTTGACCCCAGTAGTCCAGTTCTGGTGCCTTAATTTATTGTTGTTTTAATATGAACAAGTGTTTGCATCCCAAAGGACTTAATAGAGTAGTATATTTCGAAAACTAGATACAAGCATAGTTGTCACATTACAACAATGAAGGGAAAAAACATAGGAACTCCAAAGGACACCAACATGAACTCCTAGATTATCCATTCATGTTATTCATAATATACATCCTTTCATCATTTTAAAAATAAAACATAATAAAGGGGTTGTCATTGTATGATTTCATCTAATGAGACATACTGATGAATCCGGTTGATATAGTGGGCACCACCCATCACATACCAATTCCAATGCAATCATCATATATAGAATAAAATTATTAAAAAGATAATGTTAATTAAAAGTGTCACACACTATTTTGAAATGTTTGGATAAAAATCACTAAAGAAAATACCCTAATTAAATCATCATGGAATTCATGATAGAAATGGCCTTTTATAATTATCAAGAAAGACTTATTTTGGAAATATCTTTTGTATTTATCCTAAAATTTTATTATAAACAAGTATATACCAAAAAATACGTTTTAATGACAATGAAATTATATTTTAGGAGTAAATGATATCCAACTAAATTGAAAACATTTAAAAAGATTGTTTTAGAATCATTAAGAATAAGAATATTTACTGCAGTTCAGTGATAATATTAAAGATTCATTAAAATGGAAATGAAATAATTCTTTGTATAAAACATGAAGTGAACAAAGATTTTTTTTCAAGATAAAATGGGTAATTTTTGAAAAATAATGGTAGTTAAAAATGGATTATGGGTGGTAATTGAAAATGTGTATGAAATTGGAATGTTCTCTAAAATTGTGCTTACTTCTCTAGAGAAATTAAAAAGGAAACCGTATAAAACATGTATTTCCCAATAAAAGATTGATTAACTGGTCTATATACACCAGTTTGAAACATATACAAAGAATTTGGGTGGAGTTTATAAAAATTAATTAAGGATTACATTAGGGAAAAGAAAGATAAAGCATAACCTGAATGAGAGTGAATGTTCTTGAAGATTCCCTTAACACTTTGAAAACAATCAAACTATATGCCCTAAGGAATTAATGATCATCAAATAAAATATTTAATATAATGTTGATAATTATATTATAGATATTTTACATCAATGGGTAGTATACAATCACTACACAAATGATATAGTGGTGAACGAGGAATATCTCACAGAAATAATGGTTAGATGTTAAAACCCTAACCTTATGTTTGAAAGTGACCTGCACTTGTACCTAAAATCCTAGATAATGAAATTAGATTCATCAACAAATAAAATCAAATCCTACTCAACCTAATTTTTTTTAGTATAATTTTATTATGTTCATTTTTGACCTTTTTATGTGTTATAATATTCAATATCATTATTCGGAAGTCCTCGTTTCCCTGGGTTTCATGATTGGTTCATTTGTATACATGTATGAATGATAATGTGAAATTAAAACAATATATAGAATTGATGTCATATATTATTAATGATCCCATATAATATTATAGGATTATATAATTCATTTGGATGTTTTGGTTCATGATTTTTCATTAGATAAGACGTTAGTGATAATCATTTAGATTATTTTAACAGTTTTTTTATCTTCACGAACTACTTTAGTATTATTAATTAATATCGTGTATATATATTGGTAACATAAAAAATATCTTATAATATATTTAATTCCAAATATTATTACATTGTATAGAGGTAAAGAAGATAGCCAACTGAAATGCATAGAATCGGTAAAACAAAAACTGCGCAATATAAGCCGCAACACTAATCTCACTGCTAGATCACATGAAGATCCAAGAACACAGCCCCAAAAAAATGTCTGCATGACTATATCTCTTCAATATACAAGAAAATTAATATCAATAATTTGTTGGATCTTGTTATAGGATTATCATGATAGGTCTTCAGATTCGAGCAATGGTCAGATTCCTCTAACCGGGAAGAACCCCAACAAACTCCACCATGTGTCATGCACCTGCGGCATTTAGGGGGGGGGGGGGTCCGCAGGCAACTAGATGAGTATGACGATGAGTTAGATAGCAACACCACTAGTGAGATTCTTATTGAGGAAGACGATTCTCAACACTGGGCAAGATCAAAAGTAGACCAAACTACCAGTATGAAGAAAACCGACCACCAACAACGAGAGGGCATCAATTTCGAGAATATGGATCTCTACCTACCAGATGAACTCAACCACCCAAGAGATTGATTTTAACATCTATTTTATATATTTAATTCAGGTGATTCATGGGTGATGAATCCCCCTTCCATAATAATAACTGGCTTCCAGCACTGCTAAGGGGAGGCTGCTACGAAGCCAACACCGAACTACCCGCCCAATAACACATGGAATGACTCCACTCAATGGATTTCTAGGATAAATTATGTGTCAACATACATTGATGGCTAGAAAAAAAGAGAATATGTATATATTTTATATCCAAGGTGGTATCCCAAATCAAGAACGCCTAACAATTGAGGGGGCCACAAAAATCATCTGAATCTATAAAATGATGTAAAAATCTTGAAGATATTAAAATGAGGAAATAATTAATAATAAATTGAATGTATGTAAAAAAATTTAAATGAAAAAAAACATAAATTGGTTAATTTCATTTTTCAATATGAAAACAATGAATGCCCAATCTAACAACAAGATTTAATATTATTTAAACATTCTCTACGACATAAGCTTCCGGTTTCAACAAAATTATCGATGAATAAAACTCATTAATCACTACATTTATTATAATCAATAATAATTCCATCCTCATGTTCATTATCTAATTCCATTAACACAAGGAATAACACATTCTCTCAAACATGCATACATGTATCAATTTGATTACCATCAAAATATGAGAAACATAAGATTTTATAAACATGTCTCCTTCTTAATTCTTTATCCAACCAAAAAAAAATTATCAACATTATGACCTTTATCCAAATTCATGAATTTCAACAATATTAACCTTGAATAACAATATTCTATACAAATCATAGTATAGATAGCACACTATATTGAAATAAAAGAAGCAAACCATTATCACGGTGTAAAAAAACAACAAGTGATTGCTAAACCTAAACTAATTCCATTCATTAATCTGGTTTAATATATATTAGGTTTATTTCATAGACATTTATATGGATAAACCATGGTCAACTAATGATTCACTTAAATAAATATGGGAAGAAACTATCATCTACCACAATTCTTCGATATTCTTTGAATGAGAATTAATCAATGTTGTGGATGTCTAATCACCTTAGTTGTGAGAAAACTACAATTTCTGAAGTTTGTTGTTCCATGAGTGCATTGATAAAAAAAATAAAACAACATTAGAATGATGGAGATCATCTTCCATAACATGGAAAGAAAGAGCAGAGGGAAACAAGATCAAACAGAGAGAAAGCACTTGAAAAAAGGAAGAGCCTACCTCAGATCACCACGTATTGAACTCGAAAATTCAGGATTCATCTGTATCAAAAGAGTTCATCAATGCCTTCAAAAATCACCCTTGGTGGCCTAGGGATCTAAAGTACCAAGTGGGAGAAATATCAGATCCAGGGGCCTCATGGGGTATTTCTAGGAACCAATTTTTATAGGACGTCGGTGCACCCCCTAAGACTACAAAATAGACTACCTAGAAGGTGTGTCACATTGATGTAGCTCTATTTCCGTTGAATCAAATGTAGAATAAGACATAAAAACATCCTTCCCATGTACATTATTGAACCCACCCCACCATAATCTATTCCATGGACTCACATATAGTGTAAAATATGTATCGACATCTTCCACATGGAGAATCACCCCCGCTTAGGCCCCCTCCCTCCCTTTTGGAAATTGATCTATATCAATGTTGGACACGTTCTGTAACGACCCGAAATTTTGAATAAATCTTGTTTCCTAATTTCATGTGTTATTTTTTATACTCAAAAAAAAAATGTTTTATTTGATAAACATGATTATAATTAAAATGAGATCAGTGGGTTTTGACTATTATATAACCATCGGTCAACATGACCGCTGTGAACAAAATGTTTTGATTATTGTCTCTAAATATAAGTAATCTTGGTTAATTATTATAGAAAGAAGATTTGATGGCCTCACCTAGTAGCCTTGGGCCGATCGAAGCCCATCTAACAGAGATTGGGAAGGAGGTAGCACCATTGGGCTTTGCTCTGGACCAAATCCAAGCCGAACTTCATCATGTGAAGCTAGAACGGAATCGCCTTCGCGAGAAGTTCAAACTGATAGAAATTACTACTCGGGCAATGTTGACTGAGCCGCCCCAAAATTCTATCACCCTAGCACACCTTACTCTTAGGTCCTATGCTGGTATTATAAGGGGTTATGTAACGAGACCGTAATTGCCTTGTGTAATCTTTTTTTTAAATAAAAATTTGGATTTCTTCTTATGATGATGTTTATGAATTTTCAAATGACCGGATAAATATTGTATGCATATTTTTGATGAATTTTAGAAAAAGGATATTTTAAAAATGGTTGTGTAAACCTTAAATAATTAAAAATGTGTAATGATTTTCGAAAAATGGTCTTCTACAATTATGTTCAGTACGAAATTTAGAGTCTAATAAGATCAACTTGATTTTTGATGAATAGTAAATTATGAATAGTGATTTTATGATTAGGATTAGTAATATGACCAAATGGATTAGTAATCTCACTTAAAGAAAGTTTTAAAATAATCTAGGCACCATGATTAAGTAATGTTATTCAATAAAATAGTTAAATAACGGTTTCATTAATTATTATTCAAGTATTAGTTTTTTCGGGTGAATATTGTTTTTTAATTAAAAATTTAATTAAAAATAAATAGAAAATTATTTTTATAAAAATGACTTTATTTTTGAACTCAGAGCATCGATATTATGTTATGGTAATTTTTGGGGTTTTTTCCGAAAAAAATGAATTTTCGATGAATAGTGTTTTTAATTAAAAATTAAATTAAAAATATTTAGAAAATTATTTTTATAAAATGGAGTTCATATTTGTAATCAGAGCGTTGATATTTGGTTAAGGTGAAATTTTGGGATTATTCTGAGAAAGTTGAATTTTTGATGAATAGTGAAAATACAGTTTTTAAGTTACGGGTGTTTAATGACATCATTAAATGATGTATTAAGTTTGTAATCAATATGTTCGAATTATGAATAGTGAGATAAGGTATGAGGTGTCCCAAGTGGCCAATACCATGGGCAAATACCATGGGCAAGCCCATGGTTTTGCCAAAACCACTAATGAGGTGTCCCTTTGCCATTAATGCCTTGTCCCCTCACTTTCCCTATAAATACCAAGCCATCCTCTCATCCATTCGACTCCCCACTCTTCCCCAACGAAGTTCGGGTCTCATTACCTCCCAAGGAGTCCTCCCAAGGTGCCCCCAAGCCCTCAAGGTCCCAACCATTGAGGTTTAAGAGTTACATTTTAAGGTAAGGGATCCGACCCCTCTCTTTCATTTCAAGTGATCTCTTTTATGTCATTCCTTTTATGCTCCATGTTCTTATTTTGGAGGATGTTCTTTTATACTCCTCTTACTGCCCTTTTTATGTTTATATGATGAAAGACCCTCCTTTCTCTCATCAATTCGTTTTAAGAATGTTTAAGTGGCGCCGTTAGGCTGCCGAATTTTTAAGGGATTCTTTCACCTTCCTCGTTTTCAAGTTCTATTTTCATTCAAGTCTTTCATGTTTCTTTGTATTATGTTGGGACATGATCTCTAAATTTATCATACTGATCTTTTATGATCATATGATGAGAGACCCCATTTTATCTCTTCAATTAATTTTTTTTGAAGTTTTATGTGGCGCCGTTAGGCTGCCGAATTTTTTAAGGGATTCTCTCACCCTTCTCTTTTTCAAAGTTCTACCTTCATGTCAAGTCTTTCAAGTTAATTTCTATTATGTTGGGGTATGATCTCTATATCTATCATACTGGACTCTTATGTTCATATGATGAGAGACCCCATTTGATCTCTTCAATTCTGTATTTTGATGTTTTAAGTAGCGCCGTTAGGCTGCTGAATTTTTAAGTGGTTCTTCACCCTTCTCGTTTTGAAGTTCTACTTTCATGTGAATTATTTCAAGTTCCTTTTTGTTATATTGGGGTATGATCTCTATATCTATCATACTGGACTCTTATTTTCATATGATGAGAGACCCCATTTGATCGCTTCAATTCAGTATTTTGAAGTTTTAAGTGGCGCTGTTAGGCTGCCGAATTTTTAAGTGGTTCTTTACCCTTCTCGTTTTGAAGATCTACTTTCATGTCAATTCTTTCAAGTTCATTTTTGTTATGTTGGGGAATTATCTCTATATCTATCACACTGAACTCTTATGTTCACATGATGAGAGACCCTATTTTATCTTTTCAAATCATTTTTGTTGAAGTTTAAGTAACGTCGTTAGGCTGTCGAACTTTCATAAGAGAAATCTAATTTTTGTCTTCCTTCCATGTTTTTCATTTCAAATGGTATGTCCTTGAAATTTCATTACCATGATCATGTATCCTTCTTATTCTGTCCATATACTGTTTTATGAGTCATTTATGAATGTTTGACTCATTTTCCCTCTCTTTTTAATGTCTTCTAAAACCTCATAACATAGCCGTTATGCTGCAGAATTTCCATCTCAAAATGTCTCTCTCTTTTTCTAAAGTTCTTTTATATTATTAAGTGAATACTCAAAGCTCTTTCTTCTAAAGGGGTATTCACATATATACCAAAATGTTCTATTTTAAATTCTGGGATTTACATACATGAGACCCACCTTCCTTTTCTGTGGGTTTTAAAGTGACGTAAAGATCATGTCTTTAAAGCAGTTTTTAAAACGTTATGATTATGAAATGAAACCCATTTATTTTATGCTATGTGGGTTATTTATGAAATGTTTGATGATGATATATGTGGCTCACATGATAATAAAGGCAAATTTAAGGGTGCACCCTGATAGCGCTCCAATGCATTGGGTAATGATGTAACCACTAGAGATTACAATTTTAACGATGCCTTGGTGAAAAACCTTGGTAATTTTTAACGACACCTTGGGGATGGACCTTGGTGAAACGAAACGATTGTCAATATTAAATGTTGCAGCCACATCTTCAAGTTATGAAAAAGTTTTATTTTTATTATGATATGCCTCATGATTTCATTTTCATGCCTTAAAGTTCTTTTCATGACTTTATTGATGTATCCCAAGTTCATATGTAAAATGTTTCACTTGTTTCCCTTGCTGGGCCTTCTTCTCACCCTTTCTTTTGATGTATGTCCCCAGGTTATGAGATTCAGTAATGAGCCTAGGGTGAACATGAGGAGAAGCCTTTCAAGTGTTTAAGAAGAATTCTTTATGTTGTTTTCATGTTTTAAGTTCCTGGTTTCTAAGACACTAAACCTTAAAGATCCTCGGTTTTGTAAAATGTAATTAAAGTTTATGTGATAAAAAGGTGGGATGCTATAGTTGGTATCAAAGGATGGTTTAGTTATTTGTGGAAATTAGGATATGAAAACTCTAGGAGGAACTCTATAGAAAAGTTTAATATAGGAAATCTTCCTGGTATTTTGGTGAGTATTGAGTAAGGGGTTGCCAAGAAAATACATCCCTGTCTGGATACGAGCAGGTAGAGGTGGCTCTGGCACAGATGTACATAGGGGTAAAACCCGAAAACACCGCTTTGAGCTAGACTCGAACGGGAACTGGTACACGACAACGGGCCTTGCTGCACTCTTGGTTACGACACTCCCGGGGGATATGCTTTGGTAAATTCATAAGCTTGGTATGAACCATTATTAAAGGAACAAAGATAAAATAAAATAAAGATTCACATAAGAATATATGATCATGGATAACCTAGATGGGAACCTAAGGGATCACAAGTTAGGGTATACTTTTCTTCTACAAGTTATCCTTATATGCTTTAAGTTCCTTTTCATGATTATTGGTTAAGTATTTAAGCCTCTAATTATACTTTATCTTCTTAGTTAATGGTGGGAAATGGAATAACGTGTCCCAACAACCAATGTGATAGGAAATGCGACAATTTCCATATTAATATGTCAGAGTTGATTAGGGGATTAAAAGATGATTATTATTTTGGAAGGCGTTCACTATTTTGGGGACCCTATATGATCGAGGTAAATAGATTACTATAGTATTTTCATTGAGGAGTAAGGTTGACCTATATTTTGAAGAATTGATGAATTTAAGGTGGACTTATAGTAATTTAGGTTACTTTTGGGAATGATTAACCTATCTTGGGTAAAATATGTTTAGGTTAGCTACTTTTGTTATAAGATGTTAGGAGTGGTTGATGTTGTCTGGAGATGAACAATGAAGTTGTTTTGGAAGACTATGTTATCAAATCCTTCTTGTATTTGGGTTTCAATCTTAGTTTGGTTTATTTTGAGGAATTTTAAGGACCGTTATTTATGGAGTGGTCTATGATGAACGTTGGGTAGTACCATGGAACTTTGAAGATTTAAAAGTAGGTTCTATTCCTATGTGATTCTTTCTTTTTGAAGAGTTGTTTTACCTTAACCTTTCTGTTTTTGGGATAATGTTTAAAGATAGAAGAAATAGATAGTTAATCTTTTGTAGATTATGTGATTCTATAAAAGATGATTCTTGTGCTTTTATGAGACCAAGTGTTTTTGAATTCTCATCATTTGGCGAAAAGATTAGTGTTGGTAGGGACTTGTTAAAGGATGAAAATCTACTTGAAGGTAGGTATATTTTCTTATGTTTTTGTTCTATGTAGTAAATGAAATCCTCAAAATTATGAAAAGAAACGTAAAACAAAAATGTTGTTGGTTTACGTTTCCTACTAGGTAATCAAAGACCGTTTACACACATCATAAGTTTGGGATTTTCTCATGGTTAACTTTCTCCTAATCATGTTCTCTATCACTCTCTCTCAGAACTGACCCTTTGTTTTTTCCTCCATGTCCATATTTTCCTACATGGAACCCGATTGTGGGTTAACTCGGGTGGCCTTTGTACTTCCTTTTCTTTCTTTTAAAGCAATGGTGTTACTGACTCTTTTTCCGATGTGGGACTTTCAATGAAATTTCAAAACCCAATTTAAAAAAAATTACGAGGACGCAATTTCTTAAGGGGGGAAGATTGTAACGACCCGAAATTTTGAATAAATCTTGTTTCCTAATTTCATGTGTTATTTTTTATACTCAAAAAAAAATGTTTTATTTGATAAACATGATTATAATTAAAATGAGATCAGTGGGTTTTGACTATTATATAACCATCGGTCAACATGACCGCTGTGAACAAAATGTTTTGATTATTGTCTCTAAATATAAGTAATCTTGGTTAATTATTATAGAAAGAAGATTTGATGGCCTCACCTAGTAGCCTTGGGCCGATCGAAGCCCATCTAACAGAGATTGGGAAGGAGGTAGCACCATTGGGCTTTGCTCTGGACCAAATCCAAGCCGAACTTCATCATGTGAAGCTAGAACGGAATCGCCTTCGCGAGAAGTTCAAACTGATAGAAATTACTACTCGGGCAATGTTGACTGAGCCGCCCCAAAATTCTATCACCCTAGCACACCTTACTCTTAGGTCCTATGCTGGTATTATAAGGGGTTATGTAACGAGACCGTAATTGCCTTGTGTAATCTTTTTTTTAAATAAAAATTTGGATTTCTTCTTATGATGATGTTTATGAATTTTCAAATGATCGGATAAATATTGTATGCATATTTTTGATGAATTTTAGAAAAAGGATATTTTAAAAATGGTTGTGTAAACCTTAAATAATTAAAAATGTGTAATGATTTTCGAAAAATGGTCTTCTACAATTATGTTCAGTACGAAATTTAGAGTCTAATAAGATCAACTTGATTTTTGATTAATAGTAAATTATGAATAGTGATTTTATGATTAGGATTAGTAATATGAGCAAATGGATTAGTAATCTCACTTAAAGAAAGTTTTAAAATAATCTAGGCACCTTGATTAAGTAATGTTATTCAATAAAATAGTTAAATAACGGTTTCATTAATTATTATTCAAGTATTAGTTTTTTCGGGTGAATAGTGTTTTTTAATTAAAAATTTAATTAAAAATAAATAGAAAATTATTTTTATAAAAATGACTTTATTTTTGAACTCAGAGCATCGATATTATGTTATGGTAATTTTTGGGGTTTTTTCTGAAAAAAATGAATTTTCGATGAATAGTGTTTTTATTTAAAAATTAAATTAAAAATATTTAGAAAATTATTTTTATAAAATGGAGTTCATATTTGTAATCAGAGCGTTGATATTTGGTTAAGGTGAAATTTTGGGATTATTCTGAGAAAGTTGAATTTTTGATGAATAGTGAAAATACAGTTTTTAAGTTACGGGTGTTTAATGACATCATTAAATGATGTATTAAGTTTGTAATCAATATGTTCGAATTATGAATAGTGAGATAAGGTATGAGGTGTCCCAAGTGGCCAATACCATGGGCAAATACCATGGGCAAGCCCATGGTTTTGCCAAAACCACTAATGAGGTGTCCCTTTGCCATTAATGCCTTGTCCCCTCATTTTCCCTATAAATACCAAGCCAACCTCTCATCCATTCGACTCCCCACTCTTCCCCAACGAAGTTCCGGTCTCATTACCTCCCAAGGAGTCCTCCCAAGGTGCCCCCAAGCCCTCAAGGTCCCAACCTTTGAGGTTTAAGAGTTACATTTTAAGGTAAGGGATCCGACCCCTCTCTTTCTTTTCAAGTGATCTCTTTTATGTCATTCCTTTTATGCTCCATGTTCTTATTTTGGAGGATGTTCTTTTATACTCCTCTTACTGCCCTTTTTATGTTCATATGATGAAAGACCCACCTTGCTCTCATCAATTCGTTTTAAGAATGTTTAAGTGGCGCCGTTAGGCTGCCGAATTTTTAAGGGATTCTTTCACCTTCCTCGTTTTCAAGTTCTATTTTCATTCAAGTCTTTCATGTTTCTTTGTATTATGTTGGGGCATGATCTCTAAATTTATCATACTGATCTTTTATGATAATATGATGAGAGACCCCATTTTATCTCTTAAATTCAATTTTTTTGAAGTTTTATGTGGCGCCGTTAGGCTGCCGAATTTTTTAAGGGATTCTCTCACCC
This sequence comes from Viscum album, assembly GCA_963277665.1. NCBI lineage: Eukaryota > Viridiplantae > Streptophyta > Magnoliopsida > Santalales > Viscaceae > Viscum > Viscum album. The sequence goes on along the minus strand of OY728139.1, from coordinate 974,791,345 downwards.
TTCTCTTTTTCAAAGTTCTACTTTCATGTCAAGTCTTTCAAGTTAATTTCTATTATGTTGGGGTATGATCTCTATATCTATCATACTGGACTCTTATGTTCATATGATGAGAGACCCCATTTGATCTCTTCAATTCAGTATTTTGATGTTTTAAGTAGCGCCGTTAGGCTGCTGAATTTTTAAGTGGTTCTTCACCCATCTCGTTTTGAAGTTCTACTTTCATGTGAATTATTTCAAGTTCCTTTTTGTTATATTGGGGTATGATCTCTATATCTATCATACTGGACTCTTATTTTCATATGATGAGAGACCCCATTTGATTGCTTCAATTCAGTATTTTGAAGTTTTAAGTGGCGCTGTTAGGCTGCCGAATTTTTAAGTGGTTCTTCACCCTTCTCGTTTTGAAGATCTACTTTCATGTCAATTCTTTCAAGTTCATTTTTGTTATGTTGGGGAATTATCTCTATATCTATCATACTGAACTCTTATGTTCACATGATTAGAGACCCTATTTGATCTTTTCAAATCATTTTTGTTGAAGTTTAAGTAACGCCGTTAGGCTGTCGAACTTTCATAAGAGAAATCTAATTTTTGTCTTCCTTCCATGTTTTTCATTTCAAATGGTATGTCCTTGAAATTTCATTACCATGATCATGTATCCTTCTTATTCTGTCCATATACTGTTTTATGGGTCATTTATGAATGTTTGACTCATTTTCCCTCTCTTTTTAATGTCTTCTAAAACCTCATAACATAGCCGTTATGCTGCAGAATTTCCATCTCAAAATGTCTCTCTCTTTTTCTAAAGTTCTTTTATATTATTAAGTGAATACTCAAAGCTCTTTATTCTAAAGGGGTATTCACATATATACCAAAATGTTCTATTTTAAATTCTGGGATTTACATACATGAGACCCACCTTCCTTTTCTGTGGGTTTTAAAGTGACGTAAAGATCATGTCTTTAAAGCAGTTTTTAAAACGTTATGATTATGAAATGAAACCCATTTATTTTATGCTATGTGGGTTATTTATGAAATGTTTGATGATGATATATGTGGCTCACATGATAATAAAGGCAAATTTAAGGGTGCGCCCTGATAGCGCTCCAATGCAGTGGGTAATGATGTAACCACTAGAGATTACAATTTTAACGATGCCTTGGTGAAAAACCTTGGTAATTTTTAACGACACCTTGGGGATGGACCTTGGTGAAACGAAACGATTGTCAATATTAAATGTTGCAGCCACATCTTCAAGTTATGAAAAAGTTTTATTTTTATTATGATATGCCTCATGATTTCATTTTCATGCCTTAAAGTTCTTTTCATGACTTTATTGATGTATCCCAAGTTCATATATAAAATGTTTCACTTGTTTCCCTTGTTGGGCCTTCTGCTCACCCTTTCTTTTGATGTATGTCCCCAGGTTATGAGATTCAGTAATGAGCCTAGGGTGAACATGAGGAGAATCCTTTCAAGTGTTTAAGAAGAATTCTTTATGTTGTTTTCATGTTTTAAGTTCCTGGTTTCCAAGACACTAAACCTTAAAGATCCTCGGTTTTGTAAAATGTAATTAAAGTTTATGTGATAAAAAGGTGGGATGCTATACGTTCTTCTTCCTATTCAGGACATGCACCCCCGCCCAGATTTCTTTGGTGCATTAGGTGCTTCAATCTCATTACAACACCCTCCCTTCCTCATTTGAAATGCACGAACCTTACAAGAGTGGTAAAAAGCAATGTGAATCTTCATTTCGTTCCCTCTCCCACCTTATATGGAAATCACACACTTTTTTTCCAAGTAATAAGCCACCTGCCCGCTTTCGCTTTATGTGTTGGAGGATGCTTCCCCTCCCCCAACCCGACACACGTTGGCCGACCACTGTCCTATATCATAATGTGGGTGGGTACCCGACCCGGTATTGCTGTAAGAATATTTTGAGTCAGCGTGACTGATTAAGGAGACATGGGCGAGGGCATGTGGTGTGTCACTATTGGTCAGTGTCGGGTATTTGAGGCTATGACCATGGTCATGATCGATGGCTGGTTGTGCACGCACACTGTGGATCCCCATTGGCGGGATGGGGAAGGAGGCTTCCTATAACATATTGAATAATAAAGCACATTTTGATTCAAGGAAATTTAAATAAATCTAAATAATTAAATATAATAAAAACAACCAATTATCATCAGTTATATTACTGATTATCCTTCATCTGTCATCAATTACAATTAAATCCATCATTTAAAATAACAACATTATTACATCATATAATTGTGTGGTCAGTCACTTGATAGTAATAAAAATCTCATTGAAAATTTTACAAATATCTGAATCTAAATTAATTTAATTGAGTCGGTCACTTAATGCCCGGTTATATGTATTTAAGAGGGTTATAGTTTAAAAATATTTAACTCAAAACGTTTTTTTATAAATATATAAGAACATATTATAGCAATTTATATACTATTATATTTTTTACAATTAGTTTACATGTAATTATTATTAATCATTGCAAGACGTTTTAATTTAAAATTATACCAAATTAAAAAGTTAATTGAAAATAAATAAATATATTTATTATAATTTTGTAAATATTTTAGTATATATATAATTAATAATTATAATTATAATTATAATTACTTGTATATATGTATAAATATTAGTATATGTTTACAAATATATTTCTATAAATAAATATATTTATATGAATATATTTATTACAATTTCATAAATATTTTAAAATATATATATGTATCAATTAATAATTATTATTCAAATAAATTTAAATATTATATTTTTAATTATATATAATAAATGTATTAAAAATATATATCTATATAATTATAAATATAATATAGATATTTGTTATAGAAAAAATATATAAATTTGTAGTCAAAATTATAAATAAGTACATATTTATTTAAATAATTATAAAATTATAACAAATATCTATATTATATTAATTATTATATAAATATACATAACTAATATATTGATTATAAATTTATAATTATTTAAATATATATATTTATTTATAAATGTTACTATAAAAATGTGAAAATATTTATTAATATATATTTACAAGTATAATTTTAACTATAAATTAATATTTATTCCTAATAATTTTATTAAAATAAATAAATTTATATTTATAGTTATAACTAAAATTAATATTTATTAATTTTCATAAATATAATAAAAAAAATTAATTATTATATTTATAATGTTATATATATATATATATGTGTGTGTGTATGTGTGTATTTATAAATATATACTAATATTCCAAAATAAATATATATTTATAATCATATTTATAAATAAATAGACATATATTTAAATAAATATAAAATTATAATAAATATATTAATTATATATATATAATTATAACTATAAATTAATATATTGAAATACATTAAAATATAATTGTTCTCTATTTTTGCTGAACAATTAATGTAAATAATTAAATATAATTATATATATTAATATTTGTAAAAATGAAAATACAAGCAGAAATCGTGAAAAATGTGGAATGACAGGATGGTCTCACACCGTAAAAACACGTTTTCCCACTAGAATTTTAAATAAATGTTAATCATTAAATATAATTAAAATTACTGATTATCATCATTTATAGTATTTCTTATCTGTCCACTGTCTTCAATTCCACTTAAATTCTTCATTTTAAAAAACAAAAATATTACATCATATAATTGAGTCACTAACCTGATAACATTAAACTATGCCAGTGAAAAATTTAAATTTTTTTGAATATAAATTAATTTAATTATGTTACTCACTTTTTATCTTTTAATATGTGTAAAAATTGCTAACTTGAATGGTTTTTTATAAATATATAACAACATGTAATATATATATATATACTATTATGTTTTTGAATTTTATTTTACTTGTATTTATTACTACTCAATTGAAAGTGTTTTAAATTAAAATTAAAAAAATTAAACATATATTTATAAATTAAATAAATGTACTTTTTGTTTAAAATTAATTATTATTGTTCTCATAATTTCATATTCCCTGATGAGATTTAATATTCTCTAATTTAATTTTAAAATAACTAGTTGAATTCCGTCCTTGAGGTTTCCCATTCCATTCCAACCTTTTGAGGTGTAGGGATTTATATTTCAATTTAACATTTTTTTTCTCTAAAAATATCATGTATTGAATCAAGCTGGATGAATTCCTCCCCATAACGGCATAAATTAATTATGATTTAATTTATATAACATCCCAACTGGTTAATAAAAATTAATGGAAGTTCGATACCCGAAAGAATGACATTTCTAATTGGAATATGAAACATATTCTGGGTATTTATAAAAGTCATTATCAGAGTTCCCAAAACAAAATAAACAATAGAAAAACTTGTGGACATAATTTATAAAAATCACTGCTGGAATTTTTGGGGTAGAAGCACTTCGCGTGGTGACCAATTTTTGGGGCAGAAGAGAATCGATTCGCATAATGGTACGTTCACTGTGTGGTCGATTTCGATTCCTGAAGTTACAATGGTGGACATGTCGGGCGACGGTGCTTCGGGGCTGAAGGGTGCCCATCGAACTTCATTTCTGGTTCCTATGTCAGTTCTGTTAGCGCCGTTATTGTCGGATGATGGATCACGTGCTCTGGCGGCAGCTTTGGTTTCCGGTGATCTAGTTTATACTTTGAATGGTGGATGACGTCCTTCTAGAGTTTTGTTTGTAGATTTGGTTTATGCGGATCTGCTCTCTGCTATGATTCCTGATCTGACAGTGGTTCGTGCTTTGGATCAACCGGGTTAGGATCTTTCTACGATGGAGGAATCCTCCATGTAGGCGGTGGATCCTTCGGGTGCCAGAATCACGGATTTGAAGCCGTTGGGATTGGACCCGTCTTGCGATCAGCTTCAAGAGAAATTTTCTTACGCTCAGGTTGTGGATGCTGGGTTGTCATTTCCCCTTGGTGGAACAACCCCTGCTGCCGTAGTCCAGCGTAATGAGACATTTATGTCCAATCAATCTTTTTTGTTCTGATTTTTGGCGAGATCTTGCCCCCAAAAAATCACAAAGATGGGTGATACAGCTTTGGTTGAAGCCAAAAAAGGCATCGTCACTGAAATATTAAGGGAATGTAAGTATTATATCATTGTGCATTTATCTTTACATGATAAGGAACATGTTTAGATCCTTCCTCGTCTTAAGAGATAGATTCATGATATCTGGTGCTTTGACTGTTGGAAAATTGCGTCATTGGGGAAGAGTTTCTTTCTTATTGCCATTCTAAGTGCTGCTATGAATTACAGGGAATGAGGGTTTGGTCTTGTGAACATGAAGTCCAGTTTCTGCAGGATACACAACTCAGACTCCTCCTTCAATCCACTAAATGCAATACATTCTCTCACTCAGTTTTGGCTATGAATTCATGGGTTGAACTAGTTTATTTGGCATCCCACGATTTTATTGGAAATTTCCTTAGTTATTATTGTTCCTATTAATATGGACATGAAGACTGGTGGAATTTTTCTTTTGGAGGTTGATTTATCTTATACTTTGATTAAATTAGTGGTTCTTTTGGGTGATGATTTTTAGTTTGATCTAAAGACTAATTATGAAAAATTGTCTAATTTTGGCATGAGATGTCACAATATTGGACATAGTTTTGATAAATTTTTAAGAAAGCTTGTTTGCCGATCAGTTGGGATCCTCTCATAAGGATCTCATTTTTAATGAAAGAAAATAAGGCAATAGGGATCCTGACATTCAGGGTCATGTTCCATTGGTGGATGGTGAGAAGGTATCTGCTCATATCATGGAAATGGACCTGAACAATAATGTGCATGGAAAAGGGGATCTGAAGGATTCCAATCCTGATATTACAGATGGTATTCAATTTGGTCCCCCTATCCCATTTGACTGAATGGGAACATGGCTTGATGATGATGTTAACGTCCAGGTAAGAAGAAGTTATGGACATATATTGTTGTTGGGAGGGTTAAAATTGAATGTTCCCAAATATCCCCTAAGACTAATAACAATAAACATTGGTCTATTGTTATGGATATATTGGAGCTCATAGAACGTGAGATAGAGATGAGATATATGGCGATTGAGGCTTCATGAATCATTAATGACTCTATGGAGCAACCTCTAAATACTTTTGAACCAAAAGGAGATGAGGAGAAAATGATGTCCCGGATGCGAGGTCGGCATCCAAAAACTAATGGATGAGGGCATGGAAGGGATCAATGGGCTTCTCGTGGGAATGTCTTGTCTACCAGGCCCTCATCCGCGGAACTTATTCTAATGCAGGTCAAACATAGAAAAATGAATTATGTTCTTTTCGATTAGCTTAATTTGCAGTCAGAATTGGAATGTATTGATGATTCTGTTGACTAGGATTATGATGATGAACCTAGTTCTACCTACTTGTAGATTTCTTTTTGTTGTTCATTTCCTCTCTCCTCCTTATGTACAATCTTTTATTTTTCACTATATGTTTTTACAAACGGGTTCAGGTGGCTCTGGAACCTTTTTGTTTGAGTACACCACCATTGATCTAACAATTTTGATCTCTATTATTTTCCACGTTTAAAAAAAACTCTGATTAAGGATTAACATTTGTCACTACTGACAAAAATGGATGATAAATGATACTTCTATCAGCATTCAAAATATCAGTGACAAAAACGAATGTTTTTTACTGTTTCATTTAGCAATGATGAAGGGTTCCCTTTATCATCGTTTTTAAATGCTGATAAAGTATACCATAAATAATATAATTCATATATATATATATATATGATTTATACACTACTGGAAATGTTGTTATCCCCACACTTATATACTCATGATTTATATAAACCATGAATATAGAGTGGCTTGAATCATTCTACACCAACAACTTATGTAAACTGTGTGTGTAGAAAAGTTATATTAATTTTTATTAAATAATGGTTTCTTCAGGTTGATATATTCCAATGATTTTTTAAAAACCATTGGGATATGTTTCCCTCCACTAGTACACATATACCTTTTAAAAACGTGCAAAATTACATTTAACTACACTGAAAAATCACAGTTTTTCATAGTTATTATAAAGGACCCCCTTGTTAAAGCTCAAAATAGTGCTGATAATGGCCCAACTTCCTGAAATGTGTTATTTGTATAATATCACACCCATTAGAATCGTGTAATTCCATAAAAAACCTGTAATTTCAAACCATTCTATATATCCCTGAATGGTCAAGTAGCTAGGAAACCCTACTCCTACCAAAATTTATTAAAAAATAATAGAGAATAAATGAAAAGATAAAAGGGTAGGTTCAAACAAGGTCAAGCCGTCATCTAGAATATAAACATTTAAAAACATTAAAGTTTCCTATAATAATGTCCATGATCCCCTCTAAAAATGTCGGACCATTGTATCAGATTCCATGAAAATCATCCCATCCCCTAAAAAATATTCTTCTGATGTAAGAAAATAAATATTATGTTACTAATAATATAATGAAATAAAATATAAATTAATAAAATGTCAATATTTAACAAAAAAATTAAATACTTGGAGTCATACCGGTCTCACCGAGTGTCAGATTGGGGTGGGATTGAATCTAACACATCATAAATGACTCATTGAACAACTTCCTAATGTATCAAAACAACAAGAATGTGTTATGATTGTTTTCACTATGTAGCTATTTATTTTTACCTAAATTAATGTCAGTTTTAAATAAAAGGACACACATGGAGTCATACAAGTCACACTATATTTTATTGAGGCGTGGTTGATTTCTACATGTCACAAATGAATAATTGATCGTTTTCCTAAAATATCAAAATAGCTAGAATACGTTTCTTTAGTTTTCAATATCTGAGTTGTGTTTTTTACTAATATATCATTTCATATTGTAAAACATGCATTTTGAGTAATACATGACACATCATGGATCGTGTGAAATTAGAGTACTTAAAACACATCAAAAATGACTTATGAATCACTGTTCATAATTTCTCATGCAATGGGGTTGCATAAATCTATAGTGTACATGATGCATTGTTGAATTTCAATCAAAAAGTGAAACATTATATAAATTATTGTTGGGGGGAAGAACATTTTAAATTCACATAATATGAATCAAATTTAGCATTCCTTAGTTGTCAATTTCTCATAGTCTATAATTTTGTTGAATATAACCTTGATGATGAAATATAGCTTGGTTAATGTATGATGGACAGTATTGGACGAAATGGAACATAAATCTATAGGTATTATTTAACCTCCCTGTTCCGGAAGCTACCCAAAGGCACCACATAACCAGTTGATCACATGGCCTTAGGTGCATTTCTCCAAACGCTAGAGGCATCCGACTAGCATTGGGGGCATTAGGTGTGATTGTGGGGAAAGTATGCCTTCATTGGCAGAGTAACAATGCTGAAGTAATAAAATGGTAGTAAGAGAATCAGTAATAATCATGCAAAAGTGAATAGTAGATGACTGACTGAAATAACTTGAGCACACACACATATATAAGGATGATGCCTGATACATATGTCTAGGAAAACAGCCAAACACCTCACAATGCTGGAATATAAATAGTACAATACCAAAGAACAAAAGAAAGACAGATAACATCTACTCAACATCGCAAGCCTCATCTTGGTCCCATGCTCTCTAGCTCCAAAGCAGTCAAGTTCATTAAGTAGAAGGGAATTTTCCCTTATCTATACCTATAGCAATATAATCTGTTTGAGCTGAAAAGCATGCCCCAAATAGGGTGTGCGGCTAAATCTCAGTAGGCAATCACCACAAGATTTGTGCCAAACAGTCACTGAATATATGATAGGTAATATGTAAAAGGAAGCAGTGAAAAAGAAATTACTCTGTAGTAAACAATCCATAGTTTCAATGTGATCAATTTCATATACCCGGAAATAGCTAAACAAATTAGGTAAACTCAAACAAGTAACCCTCTGGGAAATACTCACAGCCTATCCCCTTTGGTTCAAATTACAAGGATATAAGAAAGAATCTCTGAAGAAGAACTCGCAATCAAATACAATTATAGTCTAATACAAATAATGAATATATGAGGTAGCACTCACAGTCAATCCCCCTCATAGCCAAAGGTGATTAAGGACTCTCTGAGGAAGCTCTCACAGTCTATTCCCCTTATAGTCCAAAGTGATTAATGCCTCTCTGAGGAAGCACTCATTGTCAATTATCCTTATATTTAACTACACTAGGTTCTCATAGCCCTCTGTTAATCAATCGAGCATAGTAATGCAATACGACCAAGTTATCCCTCAAGAACTAATTGGCTAAACAGTCTACAACATAACATCATGTCAAAATAAAATTTACACCATCCTACAGGACTAGGTATGTGAATAATAACAAGGTAACCTAACAAGCTAAACAGAACCAAACGGTTATAAACGGAACATGCATGGGAATCCACACCCAAATCAAAAAAATCAACCCTATTCACATTCAATTAACCTCTACACTAGCCCACAATCATGGAAGGAAACTAAAAGGGCTAATACAGTAAACATGCAATTCCCCGTTCAAGGGTATTGGACAAATTTGCTCATATAACTCAAAGAATTTCAACAGAAAGGCACAAACCACCTACCTAGGTGTTGGGAAATCTCTATACGTGAACATCAAGTCTTTAATCACCAAAGAACACCGTAGATATACAAAAACATCAAAAAGATTCAATAGAGGATAACATGAGAAAGAGGTGGAATCTGGAAACGAATCTCATATAGAAGGAAGGGCTTTCCGAGATGATCCCAACGCAATCAGAGGAGATCGATTAAGAGAACAGACACTTGCTCGAGGGATAGGATAATATTTGCGGTTTTAAGTGTTATCTCGAATGAACAAAACCCAAAAGTAGGTTTTTCTATTGATTATACATGACCCTAGTATGTTTAATGAATAAAAAGAAAATACATGGCATGTACTTTCCTTTTCCATACTCCGCTTTAGGTGGTCTCCAGGTCACTACATTGTCGTATGCATGACCACTACATAACCAACACAAGGCTACCTACTGTAAGCATGTACATGGCGTGTACTCATAAATTACACGACAAGGACATAAAAAATTCCAAAAACTCCAATTTTTCGAAAAAACTACTAGAAAAGGAAAACATACCTGAAAATAAGATCTGGTTTCTTACATACCTCCCCCTTAAAGAAATTCATCACTGAATTTCCCTAGAAAGGAGGGAAAGAAGAAGAAATGCTAAATAACTCCTCCCACTATCATCGTACATCGACCACCCTCTCCCAAGTCTTATACTACACTCGCCAATGCTGCCAAATCCTGCGTACCAATAGAACAGACTGGCCAGAGAGATCCTTCATACATACATTAGCAATCTAGATAGGATACTCCTTGAATGAGGCATCCAACTCTAACTAAACCTGCTCGGGTTGTAAAATATGAGACAGATCTGATAAGTCACATCAAAGCTGAGAAACATGGAAGACGTCGTGTATAGACTGTTACCTCTTAGGTAACTGGAACTGATATGCGACTGGTCCAACTCTCTCCAATACCTCAAACGGCTCGACGTACCTTAGAGAAAGCTTTCCCTATCTCCTAAATCTTAGGTGTCCCAACATCAGTGTGACATGTAGGAAAACCAGATCCCTGACCATGAACCCAAGAGGTCATCCCTGTTGACTAGCATAGGACTTCAGTTAAGACTATTCAAAAGCCATCCTCTACTGCATCAACTCCATCTGCTATGTGGTCTTCTAGACAAGATGAGGTCCCAACATAGCTGCCTCTCCTACCTCAAGCCAACATAAAGGTGATATGTACGACCTACCGTACAAAGCTTCATAAGGTTCCATCTAAATAGTTGATTGAAAAATATTGTTGTAGGAAAACATCAAAAGAGGTACGTGCTTCTCCCGAGAATCTCTAAAATCAACGATGCATGCTCACAACATGTCCTCAAGCACCTGAATCATATGCTCAAACTATACATCTCTCTGAGTTTGGTAAGAATAACTCAAAAGTACTTGTGTACCCAAAGCCTTCTGTAACCCCTGCCGAACTTGTGACGTAAAATGAGCATCCCTGTCTGAAACAATGGAGGGTTGAACTCCTTGTAAATATACAATCTCACAGATGTACAACCACACCATATCAGAAACACTGATGGTATACTTGATCGGAAAGATGTGAGAAACCTTCATCAGTCTGTCAATGACAACCCATACTGCATCATTCCCTTGAGGCGTCCTCGGTAAACCAATCCGGAAATCCATCATGTCATCATTCCACTTCCACTTGGGAAAGGGTATCTTCTAAAAAAGCCACATTGGTCGCTGATGCTCCACCTTCACCTGATGATAGATGGAACACCTCATGATGAAACCAGAAACATCTATCTTCATTCCAGGCCAACAATACTAACGGTAAAGATCACGATACATCTTGGTGACTCCAGGATGAACTGCCCAAACTGAGGAATGAATGTCCCGCATCAGCTCCTCATGTATGCCTGTTGGAACCCATACCCGCCCCTTGAAATGCAAGATCTCATCCTTGCCTATGGTCCATCCAGAAAAAGGGTCCTCTATTGACACTCCTTCCCTTAGGGATAGGCATTTTTGAATCTGATAGCTTCCACATTCACATTCGATCAAGCTTATTAGAGGTAACAACTACAGATGAAAGAAAATCCTACCCATGCCTATCATGCAACTCCAAATGCATCTTAGAGAATAGAAACATAATCTGCCACTCACTTCTGACCTCCTTAACTGCCTGTATTTGAGTCCTCCTACTCAACGCATCATCCACTATGTTTCCTTTCCCTTGAGTGTAGGCAAGCTCATAGTCAAAGGACTGAAGGTACTAAACCCACCTTCGTTGTCACAATATCAGATCACGCTGAGTCAATATGTACTTGAGAATTTTATTGTTAGTGAAAAAAATAAAAGGCTCTCCTAGAAGGTAATGTATCCAACAACGTAATGCATAAACAATAGCAGCCAACTCGATATCATGCCTCGGGTAGTTCCTCCCATGTCACCTCAACTACCGAGACTCGTAGGCAATGAATCCCCCCCTGCATAAGCACATCTCCTAGACCAATACCTAAAGCATCACAGTAAATAGTATAGCTCTTCCCTAGCTCTGGTAAGACTAGTATCATTGCTGAAGTCAACCTCTTCATCAGATCTTAAAAGGATGACTCACAAGAATTTGACCACAAGAACTTCACTCCCTTCTTAGTCAGGCCCATCAGTGGCGTTTCTAAGCGTGAAACGTACAGTATGAAATGCCTATAGTATCCATCCATACCTATAAAACTTCATACTTCAATGAAGTTCTTCAGATGCTCTCAAGAAACAACTCCTCTAAATTTCGCTAGGTCTAATGATACACTTATCATTGAGATAACATGACCAAAGAAGTTAATATGATCCATCCAAAAGTGGCATTTTGAGATCATAACATATAACCGATGCTCTCTCAGTGTACTCAAAACGATCTCTACATGGATAACATGATTGTGTCGAGTGTGAGAGTAAACCAAGATATCTTCCATAATGACAACCAAGAATGAATCCATGTATGGAGGAAATAGTTTTGTTCATTAGTGCCATGAAATATGCAGGACTGTTCGTGTGACCGAAAAACAAAACCACATAATCCTATAGACCATACCTGCTCCAGAAGGCAGTGAGAGGTATATTAGATGGTCTAATGTTCATCTAATGATAACTGGATCTCAAGTCAATCATCAAGAACACCTGGGCTCCTCAAAGCTGATCAAAGAGATTATCAATCCTCGGTATGGGATATCAGTTCTTGGCTATCAACGTGTTCAGCTTCCGATAATCCACACAAAGCCTAAGGGTACCATCTTCCATCATTAAAAACAGGATAGGTGACCCCATGGAGATGTACTGGGTCAGATGAAACCCTTTTCCTACAACTCCTCCAACTACTTCTTGATCTCCTTTAACTCTTGTGTAGCCATCCTATAATGAGGAATGGACACTGGTGCCGCTTAGGGGCACAAGATCAAATGAAAATTCCACCTCTCTCTCTGAAGGAAAACCGGAAAAATCCTCTAGAAAGATGTCCCTGAACCACCATAGGAATGTCTAACTATGAAGTCCCCTAGTCATCTGGATATATACTAGAAATCTGGGTTGTAACTCCTCCCAAACCATGACGCTTGGGTCCTGCTCTATTTTCCTAGACATCCCATTCTCCCTTATAAAGAAAAGATCTGCATTTTGGTGATATGAAACTCACCCTACGATGATAATAATCGATGAGTTCCTAGAAGGGAACTAACTAGTCCATTCTGAGAATGAAATCATAGACCGTCATCTCCAAAACAAAGAGATCCAATAAAAAGTGACACCCACCGACCTCAAGAGGGAACTCCTTACACTAACACGCACTAGCTGTTCTAGTCCCCAATAGAGTGTCTAGCATCAAGATATCCGTAGATGAAAAGATACAGAGCCCAAGGATCTCCACAATAGTAACAAATATTAATCTATTGGAATCCCCTATATCTAAATTATTAGAATCTAAAACTGAGGCAACTAAGATCGTACCTCAAACTGTAGAAAATCCGGGATCTTTCTCTTGCTGGGTTTGCTCCACTACAAAAGTCTGACCCACACTGTTGCCCTGTGACCTTGCCCGACCACTCCATGCTGATCCACCCTACTGTCGCTGAAATCCTAGTGACTGGCTACCCAAGCCACGACCTCCACCTTGGCCCAAATGGCCAGAAGAACTTTAGTTCCCAGACTAATGAGAAACTTGTGATACTGATTCTGAAAAATGAGTTATTGAATAACCCCTATCACCAGCTGTTGGTGAAAATATCTAACAGAAATGTTGAAGGTTACCCATATTTCAACATTATTGGCACTCAACTGGGTACCTTGGGTAATGTGGACGGGTATGCCCACTCATCCCGCACTGGTTGTACACAACCTGGCTACCTGAAGATGAATCCCTCCTACTCAGATCTCCACATGTAGTCTTACTATGACACTGCCTACTAACATCTGGTGGAGCACTAACTCTGGGAGCCGAACTACCCTGACTCACAGCTCCATAATCCCTCAGATTGCACTTGGTGATAAGTTCCTTGATGACTATTGAAGATATCGATGTCAGCCTGAAGATGCTCATCTGAGATCATATATCATTCCGGAGACCATCCATAAACATATGTGCAGGGAAAAAATGATCTCCCCCTAAAAAGGGTGTAACGAATTGTAGCTTAGTGTAGTGAGTGGAATACAACCAAAAAGAAAGAGTACCCTACTCCAAACTCATAATCTCTTAGGATCGATCGGCCCACAACATCTTTGGGTAGATGATTTCATAGTAGATTCACTAAAACTCCTCCCAATCCATATCCTTCTAGCATCCCGCCTATGAGATAACATCCCAACATCTCTTGGTGGAATCCCGTAGCATATACATAGCGAGCTTGACCCTCTTATCCAGAGGCATCTCCAGATGCTCTAAAGATGCCATCATGGCATCTATCCATGACTCTACAGCCTGAGGTCCTCCTTCCCCTATAATGGTGAAAGGATGCTACTACTGGAAAACCAATGTCAGCTTTATCATCGACGAGGTAGAAGGCAGTGCTCCCTAAAAGGTCTGCATCATCCTCAAAAATCCCTCTCTGAACTATGAATCAACACCTGCATCAGGTATAACAGTTGGTGCCAAGACCGTCATGACTGTAGGATCTGATGGAAGTCCCTAATCAGCCATGTCCTATGTCTAATCACCTCCTAGAAACTGGCATACGACTGGTGGACATCTCAGTGGCACGACTATGCAAGGTCAAATGCACACCCTAGAACAAAATTATCATGGGAAAAAACTGAAAGCGTTAGAAGTGAACAGGAGAAAGAAATAATTCATGTTTTTTAAAACAAGACTACATGGTGTCAATAATTCATACATTACATGTTACCTTTAGCCTTTCACATGGGCATGTAATTCATTCAGAACTTGCCTTGTAACACCTTATACACTGTGTGTTGTCCTTACGCAAGGTGGGTACTTGAATCCTCTTCCCCTTCCCGAGTTTTCTTATAGGGCTGGGCCACACGGTTCTCCTAGAACACGACTACACAACATGTAAGTACTAGACACAGTGTGTAATAGATGAGAATAACTGACCCATTTTGTTAGTGATAGGCCCGGATACATAGATCACACTACATGGTGTGTTCCATATGGGCACAATGTGACTAAAGGATTTCCACCAACCCATGTTGTTAGTGACATGACATATTACACAGTTCAACAACAGGGCGTGTACATTCGGTACATGGCATGTCCCACCAATGATTCAAAACCCAATGTCCCCGCCCACACAGACTATGAAATAGTTAGAGACTACACAGCCTGTACAAATGGTACACGACATGTACTTAAGAAAAACAGTTTCTTCCTGAATAGAAGAACACAAGGTGCAAATTCAACATTACACGAGGTGTATTCTGGGTTTTTCTAGATAGTAAGCCTCAGAACCTACTCTGGAACCCAAAAAAACATTGAAACGAACATTAAGGTGTGAAAATTAAATCCGTGAGAACCCATACTCCCTGTGAATCAATGCTTGTCAAATTATACATTTTATAAAAAAGAATAACAGGTCAATGATCCACCAAATTTGGATCCATGAGGGTCAATAGCACCATAAGAAACAAATTTTGGTGTTCATTCAAACAAAACCATTCACAAAAAACCTATAAAATAATAGATATTTTTATCAAGGCATCTATCATAACAATAGGAATATCTAGCTCAACATCTATCACAACAATATGAAAATACTAATCCAACCTAAATGGAATGGAAAGAATGCATGAAATATTATTTATAGAATGTTCCTATATGATGCATGAGATGGAATACCCTGATCTCATCTGGTTGCAATAGAAATATAACCTCGGTAACATAAAAAATAACAACACAAAACATGTGAATCAATCAAGGTGAAAATCAAATCAATTGTAAAATTGAAAAACCATAAAAATTGCAATAAACACAATAGATTGGATTATCCCTATACATGGATTAGCTAATCCTTGGAAAATCACATTACCATGTACATATTCCATTCTATCCTTGGCTAAAGGCTCCAAACAGAAAGTGAAGAAGAAAATAATTCTTCTGATACCACATTGAAACATCCCAGTTCCGGAAGCCGCCCAGAGGCGCTCCGTACTAGGTTGGTCACATGGCCTCATGTGCATTTCCCCAAACGCAAGAGACTTCTGATTAGAAGTGAAGGCTATGAGTGTGACAGTGGGGAAACTATGCCCTCATTGGCAGAGTAACACAACATATAAAAAAATGGCAGTAATGGAAATAGTAATAATCATGCAAAAGTTAACACGAAATACTAACAGTAACAAATAAGAGCACACACACATATATATAAGGATGATGCATGATAAATATATCTAGGAAAACAACCAAACACATCACAATGCTAGAATAAAAACAATACTAAACCAAAGTACAAAATAAAGACATATAATATCTACTCAGCATCACAAACCTCAGCTTGGTCCCATGCTCTACATCTCCAAAGTAGTCTAGTACCAGAAGTAGAAGGGTGTTTTCCCTTATTTATACATGCAACAATATAATCTGTTTGGGGCCAAATGAATGACCCAAATAGGGTGTGAGACTAAATCCTAGTAGGCAACCACCACAAGATTTTTCGCTAATAATTAGTGAATATATGGTAGGTAATACGTAAAAGTAAGAAGTGAACAAGAAAGTACTCAGCAGTAAATAATCCATAGTTTCAATGCATTCAATATCATATACCAAGTAACTACTCATCAAAGCATTAAACACAAACAAGTAACCCTCTCAGAAGTACTCACAACCTATCCCCTTTGGTTTAAGTTACAAGGATATAACATAGAATCTCTGAGGAAGCACTCATAGTCAATTCTCCATATAGTCTAATATAAATAATGAATCTATGAGGAAACACTCAATTCCGATTCCCCTCATAGCCAAATGTGATTAACGGCTCTCTGAGGAAGCTATCATAGTCAATTCCATTAATAGTCAAAAGTGATTAATGTCTCTCTGCGGAAGATGTTACAGTCAATTCCCCTTGTAGTCAACTACACCAGGTTCTCACGGCCTTGTGTATATCAATCGAGAATAGTCATGAAATACGAACAAGGTAACCCAAAATAACAACTTGGATAAATAGTCTACAAAATAACAGCATGTCAGAATAAAAATTACACCACCCTACAAGACTAGGCATAGGAAGAACAACACGGTAGCCTAAGAGGCTAAATAGGACCAAACAGTCATAAAAAGAACATGCATGGAAAACCACTTCCAAATCATATAAATAAACCCTATTCCTAGTCAATTAACCTCTACACAAGAACACAATCATGGAAGGAAATTAACATTGCTAAAATAGTAAACACAGAATACCCAGTTCAAGGTTATTGGAAATATTTGCACATATAACTCAATGAATTTCAACAGAAAGGCACAAACCACCTACCTCAGTTTTCGAAGATATGTATATGTGAACATCAAGCCTTGAATCACCCAAGAACACCATAGATCTACAAAAATGACTAAAAAACTCAATGGATGATAACTTGAGAAAGAGGAGGAATTAGTAAATGAAGCTCAAGTTGAAGGAAGATCTTAAAGAGACAATACCAACAAAATTGGTGGTGATCAATTCAGAGAACAATAACTTTATCTTGGGCTCAGAGAAGATTCGCAGCTGTACGAGTTCTCTTGGACGAACCAGACCAAGAAGTAGGGCTTTCTGCCAATTAGACGTGACCATTGTACATCTAATGAAAAAAATAACACATCCTATAATTTATAAGTAAACAACATGTACATTCATATTCCATACTCTTCATTAGGTGGTCTCTAGGACACCACATGGCCGTGTGCTCAACCACTAAACCGCCAGCACACGACTACCCATGGTAACTGAGTACACGACGTGTACTCATAATGTACATGACATGTATTTCAAAAATTTCCAGAAACACCTCTTTTTCTTAAAAATGACCAGAAAAGGAAAATTTAACTAAAAAGAAGATCTGGGTTCATAAATTGAAATTATTTTATTTCTATTCGATAAATACCATGGGGAATCCTTTACATCATTCATGAAGTCAAAAAACTGATTTATCTCTTTCCTGGAAAGATTGTAAGCACCTAGAGGGGAAATATTACATTTTTATGCTTCACTAGCGCTGACCCTTCATATGTTCCAATGTAAACCATGTCCAACCAAGACATAATTCCTACCTTTTTTTCAAGATATTTTTGATACTTGCTGATGATACTATCACAAAATTATTTTCGGACATGAATAGTTAAAATAATATATCTAGCGTACAAAAAATTCCAGTATAGTAATTCAAAAAATGTAGATATCTTTTTCCAACTTGTTTTGGTAAGGTTTTCTCAAAAAATGTTTAACAAAATTAGTCCCCACATCCTTTACATTATCAAACAAATGATTACATGTTATTGTAGACGATATTACATGGGTTGGGGTGATTTAAAAATTTGAATGAAATATTTATTGTTTGGGGTGAAAAAAAAATTTATTGTTATGGGTGGTTTAATATTTGAAAGGAATATTTATTGTTGGGGTGATTTAAAATCTGAATTAAATATTTGTTCTAATTATCCCAAAAAAACAGGATATCATTTTTGACTGCAATTAAACGACATGGAAGGTTGAAAAAAAGGAGGACTATAAAAGGCATGGATGAAAATAGAAGAGGTACATGTTTCTTTGAAGATTCCAAAGCCCTAGCATATTGGAGGGGAGAGTTGAAGGATACCCGATGCTGAGGGTTCGAGTAGTGGTGTGTGGTGCACAATATGAATGTATGTGTAGAAGAGAACCCTTAGATCATAGAGGCTGTTGATGTAAACCAAAAACTAGAGCAGATATTGTTGCACTAATTAAAGTGTGTGATATATAAGATTTCTAATTTTTATTTGACAATAAAATTACTTACTCTCAGTTAGAGTAGGATTTCTCCAAACCACGGTACTTGTTGGTGATTTTCATTTTATTTATCTACATCTAAAAACTCCGACCACAAAATCTGTTATCAGAGGAGGGTATCCATTATTTATCTTGGAATAATTATGAGAGATTCACCTCTAATGATTTCAGTCCATATTGATATGTTTAATGAGAAAAATGATTTCACATTGTCGAATCAATGGGTAAAAAATATTTTGACATGGGAAGGGAAAATGAATGAATTGAAGAAAAAATCAAAGAAGCAGAAGAAGACCAGCTACGATGATTGGTAAGATATGAGATTTTTGGTGAAGGGAACCTTCCAATTGTATTTGGAGTACAATACACTAAGAGGGGTGATGAATCTAATAGATTTAGAGGAGATCTGTATGAAGCTAGAAGCCATGTATAAATCTAAATCTCTGAAAAATTGGTAATATTTGAAAAAACGATTTTATCATATTCGAATGTCAGAATACGGAGATATGGAAATCTATTTGGATGAGTTCACTAGACTCTTGAAGAATTGTCTTATGTGGAAATCAAAACTAATGATAAAGGTAACATGGTTCCCATAGAAATGGGAGAAGAGGAGAAAGCTTTGGTTTTGTTAGGTTCTTTGCCAGAATCATATGACAATCTATTCAACAAATTATTATATGTAAAAGACAATCTAAAATTGGATTATGTTAATTGATACTATTGAACTATACTCGATGAAAGACTAATGATGATGGATCATCAGGTAATAGTGGCCTCTTGGTAGTGACTGGTGGATATAACTATCACGGAAGATCGATATAATGAATGAATGGTTTAGAGAGTAGGAGAGATCAAAGTAAATCAAGACCAAGATGTGATTTTGTATTCTGAGAGTGTGAAAAAAGGTCATACGAGAAGGCATTGTAAGATGTTTTGTGAGGGAATGAATACAGAAGAAAAAGAAACTAAAACAGGAGAAGAATCAATTGAGGTGAATACCGTGACTCAAGATGAGATGTATTCTAGTGATTTATTTCATACAACTATTGAAGACGTGGATGTTTCCGAATAGAATTTAGATTCTAGTTTCTCATATCATATATGTGAAAAAAAGAAATTTTTTGACAGTTATGAGAAGTTTGAACATGATATTGTGAAAATGGACAATAAGTCAGAAAGTTGAATTATTTGAATCAGAACGGTGCAAGTTCGTATGTTTGATGAGTTTATTCACACATTTTCTTATATGAGGTATGTACCTGATTTCATTATGAACTTAATTTCATTGGGTATGTTGGATTACAATGGTTTTATGTTTTCTATTGGTGGTGGAGTTCTCAAAGTGATGTAGGGAGTAATGACCATGATCAAGGGGAAGAATGCTGGGAATCTATACTAGTTGATTCAAGAAGGTGAATCTTTTTTGAGGCCCCAGAGTATCATTATAGTTGGTGTTAAAAATGATATGTCTGCCAATGGATATTTAAAAAATAATTTGATATTTGCTTCAGTTGTTCATGGAATGGTGGAGCCACAATATTTTTTTCATTAGATTTGATCATTTGTACACCTGTTATGGGTGTGGTGGGTCAAAACAATATTTGTCATGTCATTGAAGGTCAAAATGGTTGATGATGGTGAATTTTTAGATTTTTTAATCATGGTGGAGATTTTTTAGGATGATTTAAAAAACTGAAAGGAATATTTATTGTTGGGGGTGAACAAAATATTTATTGTTGGGGGTGATTTAATATTTGAACGAAATATGTTTTGTTATGGGTGATTTTAAATCTGAATGGAATATTTGTTTCAATTTTCCAATGAAATAGGATCTCAGTTTAGACTGCAATTAAACCATGTTGAAGGTTGAAATAAAGGAGGTCTATAAAAGGCGTGGCAGATAATAGAGAAGGTACATGTTTTTTGGAAGGTTCCACATCCCTTGCATATTGGAGGGGTTTGTTGACGGATACACGATGGTGAGGTTTCAAGTAGTGGTGTGAGGAGCATGACAAGGCTGAAAGTGGTGAAGAGAACCCTAAGATAATGAAGCCGATTGAAATAATGCACGAAGTGGAGTAGAGATTGTTGCACCAATTGAAGTCTATGATTTGTGAGTTTTTCTTTGGAGAATAAAATTACAGATTCTTTGGTGAAGTATGCATTGGCTGAACCATGATACTTTTTGGGGTTTTTCATTTTATTTCACTGCATCTAAAAACTCAAACCTAACTGCATGTTCTTCATAAATTCCATCAAATGATATCATTGAAGATCTGTACTTATGTCGATAGGGCCAAAATCTGCAATGTCATAGAGACACAGTTTTCGATTAATGTTTCAACATCATTGAGTATGTACCTAGTTTCTAAATGGGACACCATTAAGATCATTTAATTCTATTTCCTTAAAAATTTTCATATGCAATAAATTAATTTATTTCCACATACAACATGACTCTCAAAGTGAAATATTTTTTTGGTAGGAATAATACAATGTAACACCATAATCCAATAATAATTTCAAATCCTTGATCAATAGAGATAAATAAACATCAAAATCATTACTCAGTTGTTTTGGTCCTGATATGAACATAGATAAAATGTTGTGTTTTTATTTCATTATTAACCAAAGTGGAGAGTTATAATTTACTAACATGACCAACAATTTACAAGGAGTGATTCATTGAAAACCAAAAGGATTTACTCCAAATGTAGAAAACACAAGAAGATGGTTTCCTGGATCATTTCCAAATTTAGGATACTCATGATCAATTCTCTTCCACTATGGAGAGTCTGTTGGGTGATGTAGTTTACCACCATTAATTATTTTAAACGCATTATATGCCAATTTCTAGGTAGTCTCCTCACTTACATATAGGCATATAAACCATTGAATGATTATAAAGTGACATACAACATTTGTACAACTAGATTCATATTTATTATATAGGAATGTCTCACACATTGAGTATTCTTTAGGTGATTAGTGGTCCTTGTGAAATAGTATACAGTCTTTCGAGCTGGCATGTATTCATTTAGCGATTATAACCATCAAGAGTAGAATTTTTTGTCTTCATATGTTTGTCTCAAGATCTCATTATTATATGGGAGCATGTCATTCAAGAGAGAAAGTACTTATGTAATACTAGTCTCTCTCCATCCATTGCATCCTTTCAAATTATATAGATTCAGTATGGCAAAAATTTGAATATATTTAATGGAACGAGAAAATAATGGCATCTTTCCACAACTCTTTTACTTCTCAATCAATGTTTGGGAAATCACGATGTTCATCTTCAACTGTCCTGGTCATTTCCTCATTAAAATCATCATCACCATTGAAAAATGTAATCACATCCTCGATATAGACTTCTTCATTGTTCACAATTGTAATCATATGATATGAACCATATAATGTTGACTTATCCCATATACTAGTTACATTTTAATTTTCTATAGGTTTATTCCAACATTTATCATTTCTGTGACATATCATGTATTCTTCCAACTCATCTAGGATAATTACTCTTGAATAATGACTATTTAAACATGATCAAATGATTTGAGAACGGTCATATGCATGATATTTTTCTATCATGATGAACTCTATCACAAGATATTCGTACTCTTTGGTAAGACAATTTACATCCATACATTTTTTAGTTATATACATCATATTTGATTCGATAATATTAATATTTAACAAAATAAATACAAAAATATATGCACACTTTGAAGAAATCATAATTATTAGAAATTAAATTAATATTTTTTTGTTAAATGCTTTCCAAAATTCCATAAATTTAATCTCATTAATCATTATTAAATAACCCACATCTCAAACATTTAAAATTTAAAAAATTCCTTCTTATAAGGAAATCATTACACATGGTTTAAAAAATTAATATAATTTTAAAAATCCCCTTTTAATTTCAATACAAATGATTTTTTATATAAAAGAAAAGAGAAGAAAAATGATATTTAAAATATTTCACAACCATTATATTTTTTTATTCCATAATGTTTTTTGGAAGATCATAACAATCAATAAAATATCCTTTTCCATTCAAAAATGTAGTTTTCCAAACACAAAACAATATTTCATGCACTAAATTATGATATTAATGATAAAATTACATAAATTGGTATATAATGAAATATTAAAATTTAAATGATTGGGTAAAATAGTATAAAAACAATTTAAGGCCAGGATAAGGATAAGAAATAGAGGAATCAATAAATATCTCACCAAGGCATGAATCTGGCCACATATAGTTCTATGAAATAGAACACATGTATAGATTGGGATCATAAACATTTGGAATATAATAGTTCATGTTCACAAGATGGATAATTATTTCATATATCTTACCATGGATATTCTTAATATAAAGATAATTGGAATTTATTGGTTGTTATATAGGGTGTTTAAATACAACATTATATGAAGATGACTTTTGTGCATCTCTGAAATCTATAAATCATTCTAAAATTGCTTGAACTTTTTAAAAAACGAAATCACGACAAAATATATAGAATCCTACGTGAAAAATTTTCATTGATATGAATCATCATTTAATGAATGGATATCATTGCATAAATCATTTTGCATCCAATAAATCAGTCATCATCTATTATTCTTCAACAATACTCATAAATATCAAACATCATCAATGATTTTCAAGAAATACCATATTTAAAATCACCAGAAATCATAGTGATGATTATGCAATAAACCAATTATCATATATGAGATAATTATAAGTGTAGGAATAGGTAATTAACCAATATTTCTATTTAAACTTAAAATATAGATTAAATATCTCTATTTTCCTAGAAATCATGGATTTTATCTCTCTAAATCTAAGTGACTCAAAGAATAATAAAATTTTTTATGACGAAAAATATTTATATACACAAATAATTTAGACAATTTTCATCTTATAATATGGAGGCATGGATGGAGGGGTTAGCATCAGTGGTGGCAGGGGAATTTGTAGTGGTGAACACAGGGAATGTAGAGGCGTAAGAAGGGTAAGCAGAAAAGGGGGCGGGGGAAGCAGAGCACCGAGGCAGCAGAGAAGGTGGAAGGGAAAGTGGAGGATAAATAAGGGTGTAACACCCCAATTTTCCATGATATGTTTCCCTTTGAATAATGCAATATGTTGCATTGTATAGAACTTCTAGATTCGATCACACCGCGACCAATCTATGTAGCCGTTATTAATAGTAATACCCACCTTTTGAAAATTTATATATTTTATTATTAAAATTGGACTTCAATTTTGTATTCGGAATACAAAAATTAGATTATGTTGAATTATTGGTATTTTTCTGAAAACATTCAGCTTTTGATGAATAGAAAAAAGTTCTAAATTTTAATTAAAAACAACTTTTTTAATCAAAATAATTTATAATGATAAATAAAACTATTGAGTGATTTTAAAATATAATTAGATTATATTTTTACCATTTAATCCAATGGTGGTCATTAGAGGTAATTTCACATTTCAAATGGACATAAACAAGTGTAAATATTTTGATAGTTATTATTTCTTAAAAACAATGTTTTTGTTTTGACAACTACAATTAATTTTAAATTAATTAATTCCAAATCGGTGTTTTGAATTTAGATAAATGGATTCAATATTTAGAATTATGAGGTCAAAATTGTGTAAATAAGTGACTTTTATTTTTAGACATTTTTAATAATTACTTCGATAAATATTTTATTTAGCATGGTTAAAGGTTAAATCTGGTAAATAAGGGTAAACAAATAGTATTATAAAAATATTAAATTACACTAACATGTGTCCGAACACTATTGGATGATAACTATCCGACCATTGTCATCCTTGGGTCGATTTTCAGACCCCATAGAGCAAATTTTAAGTGATAATGACACTTTATATTAATTGCATTAAAGTAAATACAAAAATGATATAAGCATATTTCTTTTAGTAAAACAATTTTTACATAAGGTCATATATTTATCTCTTCAACAATAAATATTAATTATAAAGCTAAAATGATTTAATACATAATAATATTTTATTTATAATTTTTAGACATTGTATAATTAAATTTATTTATGACACAATGACGATGTAGTATTTTTCTTATTAATTAAAGAATCAAATAAATGGTATTATAAAACATAAAATAAAAATAATTTGAATGTTTTGATTCCATCCATGAATTTTCTAGGTTATTAAGACATGTTAGAATATGAAAGAATCAAATAAACGGTATTATAAATGTTAAAATAAATATAATTTAACATTTTGATGCCATCCATTAATTTTCTAGGTTAATATGACATGTTAGGATTGATTAAATGAATGTATTTCTAATTAATAAAGTAGATAGGACTTTAACAAAAATCAATATTTAAATAGTGTCATAATTGACATAAAAGTGTTTTTAAAACAAATATTATATTATTAATTGATATAATATTCTTAAAAATCTATTGTTTGAAAAAAAAAACATATATATTATATCATTAATGTACCACTCGGGGTTCACTTGGTAGTTTATAGTATGTTCATTAACTATATAATATAAAACTACAATGAGGCGTGGTTAATGTCAAACTATTAAACTATGAGTTAAATATAAATGATAAGGTTAATATGGTGACATAAACCTATCTAAAACCAATTGGTTGAGAGTATTTATACCCATCCCCACTTTATCCCTAAAATAAATGACTTTTGTACCATTAAAAATAGAAAATGATTTTATTATAAAATAATTTTTTAATTTTCTTCTATGGTGCCCCTCACCCCTCTAGTAAATGGGCACTTCACCTTCTCTCAAATTCATAAATCCAAATCCTTTTGGATTGGCCACCCCCTTCCCAAATATCCTCTAAAAAATCCTACCATCATCTTATAGGCCTTACATTAGTCAGAAATCCAACCTAAGGATCCCTTTTGATCAAACAAAATGGATGAACCCGAAGAAGAGATAAATATTTCATCATCTCTTTCGGCTTCTTTTCTTTTTCCACTTCCTCTTTCCTTTTTGTTTCCATTCTATAATAATAACTCCAGTATCTTCTATATACTGTGATGTTATTATAAAAATTGCATGATATTATTATTTATTCAATCCATCCTCTAAGTGAGAAAGTCACCATAAGTGCATTCGTACGGATTACCATCACCATGTCATGGTGTAGTTTATTATTCAAACACTTCATCATTTCGATGGGTATAATAATGAGTATAACTAATGTAAATAATAAATATAACAATATAATGATTATATATATAATATATACCATCCAATTATCTATAATTTTAATATCAAAATAATGATATTGTCGCTCGTGCGTACGTACAGATTACCGTCTCGAGGAACGCGATGAAATTCATTCCCTGTCGTATCCATTCAAGAATAATTTTTATTTGATGATTAAAAATAATATTTAAATACATAATATCATTTTTAATATGAATCATATACATATTATCCATAACAAACAATACTTACATAATAAATCATATAAAGGAAAATGAATCAGCTAACACCCGAAACGATGATACTACTAAAATATTACTAACAAAGAAATATTATAAAATCTTATATGATATCATATTTTTGTATATAGTTATTTTATAATTTAATAACAATGTTTTAAATATTATACTATAGGTTAATATACCAACCTCTAAGGAAAATTACAAGGTAAGGGTTATTTTCACAATTTCATCATTATCCGAGGTTGTTTATTTGTAATTATCTACTAGTATCTCTTTATAATCCACATCCATGATTTTAAAAAATGTATTTCATAACATTTATACTATATATTATGAAATGGGTAAAATTCATTTATACCATTATTTAACCTTATATGTTTTGAAATGAATCATTCTGTCATTTTTCAAAAAAAGAACATTAGGACCATTTTGACAGAATTAAGGTAAGAATGTATTTTTTATCTTATATTGCTGGTGAAACTATTTTCCACCATTATAAAAACATCGAATATTCCCTTACAATATTATAAGTATATTTCCAAAAATAAATGTTTTCTTTTATAAATACTTGAATTTTAAATGGTTTTAAATTATAATGAGATATTTCTCAAAAAAGGTATTGATTTCATCTATATCAACATCCTTTGATGGATTTTATGTTTGTTTGGAGTTGAAATATTATGATAAAAAACATCCATATTTTATTTAAGGTTTTGTGATATGTTTGACTGTGGATGTGTTATTTCATACAATTCATAGTTTATGGGTATAGTATTGACATTTCGTATGCTAGTTTCAATACAAATGTTTTTGTTATGTATAGAAAATTTAATATGAGGAATGAATTGGACATAGTAAGTGATGGGTGTAGCCCGCTATAGCTTCTCAATGCATAGGTAGGTCTCATGAGAAAAACAAGTGTCCTGGAACAACGCCTTGACAAAATTTTATTTGTAGTCTTGGTACAAGGCCTTGACTATTTTGTTATGATGTTTGGAATTATTCATTCCATCATTATGAATGTGGATATTGATATTGCATGTGATTATTCAACTAGTAGAATATCAATAAGAATATGTAAATGGAATTATTTGATTTTATCTTTTTAATATTACTATAAAGTTCAAGTTTAAATGGATTTTGTTTTATTCGTATACATTTCCATAAATTTTTACGCTTATTTATGAATGTCTCCTCTATATTGTTATCCTTAAAGAGCATCTGAGCTCACCCCTTTCTATGTTTTATTTTTCCCAGGATGTGAAGAAGTATTTTATGACTTACTTATAGAGATCTTCTAAGGGGATATGAGTGTGGTCTATGGAGACAATGTTGTTGTAGTTTTTCATTTTATAATGTAATGTAAAATATTTTAATGTATCTAGTATTTCCAAGGATACTAAACTGGTCGGTCTTTTGTGACATGATTTCTTATATCATTACAATTTTATATAACAATGCACCGAATCTGGGTAAGTAGGGTCGCAATGTTACATTTAGTATTAGAGGATTTGTTTTACAAACCATGGAAAATAGATTTAGATAAACTCTGATTAGAGCACATTATCTTAAGATGGATTTTGTGGATTTGTATAGAAGAACATTCCAGAATTTTGGTACTCTAGAAATTTTGTGAATTTTCCAATTAATAAATTGCTATCTAGATATGAGAAGGTAGAGGCGGCTCTGGCATAGAAGTACCTTGGGGTAAATTCTGAAAACACCAATTTGATCTAGACTCGAACGGGAACTGGTGCACGACAACGGGCCTAGCTACACTGTTGGTTACAACACTCCTGGGGGATATTCGTAGGATAATTCTAATTTTCCTTACAAACAATCATAAAGAATTTATGAGTATATAATTACTCAATGAAAACATTTTTATGATTATTGATTATATCTATAATCAGTTCAATTTATATTAAGTGATTTAAAAGTTTGGAATTAGGTATTTCAATTCATAATCTAATCTAGATTATGCAATTGTTTATAAATGGCGCTTAGTGGAAGGAATGGGAAATGTATCAATGCGCATAATCCATGTAGGGATTTTCCTCCTACTCACGATAATTTTAGTGGAGCTGGTGATGCAACTGCTGCTGATCATCTTATCAACATTCTGGGACAACTCACTCATATTATGAATAATATCCTTACCCATATGGAGAACCCTGATCTGTAATGCGGAGGATCAATGTTAGACCGCTTAATGAGAAAAAACCCACCAAAATTCAATGAGAGTACAAATTCATTAGCATAGGAGCAATGGATAAATTTCATAGAGAAAATATTTCATGCTTTGGGGAGTAGCGATGGGGAAAAAGATGTCATGGATGTTTATCGCATCCTTGGAGATGCTGATCAATGGCGTTCATTGATTCAAAACACAAATGAAGATGATGAAATATAAATCATAGAATGGAGGGAGTATAATGATATTTTATTGGACAAATACTTTCCTCAAGATCATTGAGCGGATATGGAAAGACCATTTATGAGTCTGACGTTAAAGGAGAATGAGAATGTCGCAATGTATGATGCTTACTTTACAAGGATAGCAATGCATCCAGCATATCATATACGCTACCCATGAAGTAAGATTGGTCGTTTCTTTGATGGGTTAAATCCATTTCTCTGTCGAGAATTAGTCTCACAATCCTTCTCATCTTTTGAAGATATTGTCTCATGTGCTGTCCTGACAAAAAAGGAATTCTCTATGTAATACGAATTTAGAGCATAGTTAAATATGAAGAGATCTACTAAACACTTTGGAAATGGAAATAAGGGTATAAAGGGAAAATTTGAATATCCATCCTGTAGTAAATGATTCAAGAAAACCCCCAGTACTTTCCTGAAGGGAATGGGAATCTATTACAAGATTGGTGAAAAATCCCACCAATCTCGTGATTGCAAGGGGAAGAAAGAGGATGTCAATTTTGAATGCTACAGTTGTAGAGAAAGGGGTATTATATAAATAAATGTATTAAGATCCAAGGAAACCTAACTTAGAAAAGTCCAAGGGAACAAGGCCAAGATTATGCTATCACTACTACTAAGGTTGATGCTCTGAAAGATGTGGTGGAAGGTAATTTAATGGTTTCCTCATGTTGAGAAAATTATTCATTTGATACTGGATCATCACATTGTTTAGTATTTCTCTAGTTTGCTAAGAAACTTAGATATTTCCAATTTGATTTAACATGGGAGTTTTCAGTCAAAACTCTTAAGAGATGTATCATTGCAACAATGTTTATTGAATCAGTTCCCATTAAGTAATATAAACATTATTTATCAGCTGATGTCATCGTCATAACCATGATTGATTTTGATATAATCCTCGGTACAGATTGTATTTCAATCCGTGATGTGAAAATATATTGTAATAGGAATGAGGTTACAATTTTTGATGATGATAAGTAGTACCTTATCATTAGAGATAAAACATAACAATCTGATTCTAATCTATATCCACCCCAGTAGCTCAAATAAATTCAATTATTGGGGAAGAAGAGAATGAAATAATTGTGGGTGGAGAAAGGAATGTTCAACTTGAGGACATATCTATTGTTCAAGAATATATTGATGTTTTCCAGAAGATTTACCTGGACATCCTCTAGAATGAGAAATTGAGTTTTCTATTGAATTAATTCCTTATTCAAAGCCCATATCAAAGACCCCTTATAGAATGACCACTATGGAATTAGTGGAACTAAAGAAACAACTAGATGAATTGAGTAATAAGGGAATTATTCTCCCTATTGTTTCTCCACGGGGAGAAATTGTTCATTTTATTCAGAAGAAAGATGGATCTGTGATGTTATGTATTGACTATTGGGAGATCAATACTATGGAAATAAAGAACAGGTATCCTCTACAATGCATTGATTATTTATTCGAACAACATCATGGAGATCAATTTTTTTCAAAGTTTGACCGTCGATTTGGATATCATCAATTCTGTGTGAAGAGGGAAGACATCCCGAAAACAACATTTTGGACATGGTACGGGCATTACGAGATTATAGTAATGCCTTTTGAGATGACTAATGGACCTTCTGTTCTCATGGATATACTGACTTGTTTTCAAGGAATACGTTGATGACATTGTAGTGGTTTTAATTTATGATATACTATTATACTCCAAAATATATAAAGATCATGAAAATCACTTTCACACCATTCTGAAAACCCTCAAATGAAATGAATTATACAGGATGTTTTGAATGTGTGAATTCTGGATTTAAGAGATTTCTTTTCTTGTCCATATTTTCTCTAAGGATGGAAACTTTTTTTATCCTTTTAAGGAAAGGGCATTCCATCAATGGCCAGCACCGATGAGTATAACTGAGGTATGCAGTTCTATTGGTTTAGCAGGTTATTATCGACATTTCATCCACACGTTTTTCTGATTGGATAACCCATTATCCAGGATCACACATGAAGGGGTTAAATTTGTTTGGATAAAAGAGTGTGAAGAATGTTTTAAAGAACTTAAGAGAAGATTATTCAATGCTCCTATAGTGACTCTACCATCTGGGAATGATGAGTCTATTATTTATAGTGATGACTCAACGAATGGACATTGTTTTGTCCTTATGTAAAATGAATGGGTTATTTCCTATTCATCATGACAGCTAAAAATCCATGAGCAAAACTATCATACTCATGATCTGGATTTAGGAGCTGTAATATTTTCTTTAAATATATGGAGACATTATCTCTATGTTGAAAATTGTGAGATATATACCGATCAAAAGTGTTTGAAGTATATTTTCTCACAGAAAGAACAAAACATGAGGCAAAGGAGATGGCTTGAACTACTCAAGGATTAAGATTTCACTATACACTACCACCCGGGTATGGCAAATGAGGAGGTAGATGATTTGAGCAGAAAGGATCATAGAGTTTTGAACAAGATGAGAGTTGAAAGGGGTCCAATTTTCATAGATCTTGTGAAAATGGATAGGGGAATAATCATGGAAGGTGAAACTTCATTACTTTTTCAAATGGTTTCCAAACAATCTTTAAAAGAAAGGATTAAAAGTGCTCAAACTAATGATGATTAATTTCAAAAGAAAATTAAAGTTGTGAATGATTGGAGACTGATCGACTTCATATATGAAGATGGGATTTTGAAATTTGGGAAGTGACATTGTTCTCCTAACATACCTAATCTAAAAAGGGTATTGTTGGATGATGTTCATAGCTCCAATTTCACTATACATCCTTGGAGCACCCAGATGTATAGAGATTTGAAAGAACATTTTTGGTGGGACAACATTAAGTGGGAGATTTCTGATTTTGTGTTAAGTTGTATGGTTTTTCAACAAGTGAATGCTGGATGGAAAAATCCAGGAGGAGTCATGAAACCTCTTTCCACACCTGAGTAGAAATGGGATAATATTATGATGGACTTTGTCATGGGACTAACAAGGGCTTCTAGAAGGAATGATGTGATATGGATCATTGTTGATCGTCTTACCAAGTAAAAACATTTTCATTCTATAAGAGAATATTTACCACTTTAACCTCAATAAAGACTGTATATTAATGAAGTTTTAAGACATCATGGAGTACCATTATCGATTGTTTCTGATCATGATCCTCATTTTACATCATTATTCGGGAAAATTATTCAGAAATCCTTGTACACTAAACTTAATTTAAGCACTGCCTACCACCCACAAACTGATGGGCAATCAGTTTGGACTATTAAAACCTTAGAAGACATGTTGAGATATTGCTCAGTTGACTTTCAAGGTATGTGGGATCAATATTTACCTCTGGTTGAATTTTCCTATAATAATAGCTTCCATTCAAATATTCAGATGGCACCATAAGAAGCATTATAAAGAAAGAGAAGTCACACACCAACGTGTTGGGATGATGTTGGTGAAAGAAAACTCATTGGCACAGAACTAGTTGTGGAAACAACGGAAAAGGTGAAAGTTATCCAAACCCACATAAAATCATCTCAAAGTAGGCAAAATATCTATGTCGATAACCGAAGGAAGGATTTGTAATTTCAGGTAGGAGATCTTGTTTTCTTGAAGGTATTTTCATGGAAGGGAGTCATATGATTCAGCAAGAAGGGTAAATTAAGTCCCAAGTACATCGGACCTTTAGAAATTCTTGATCTAATTGGGGCTATAACTTACCATTTGGAAATTCCACTAAGTCTCTCCAATGTTCATGATGTGTTCCACATATCACTGTTAAGAAAATACATGCCTATCCCAATGCATGTACTCACCTATAAATAATTAGAACTGGAACCCGATCTATCTTATTGCGAAAAGCATGTGGAGATTCTAGATACAAGAGAACAAGTGTTGAGAAACCGGAGGTCTCATCTGGTAAACGATCTATTGAGAAATCAAAAGATGGATGAGGCAATGTGGGAAACCGAGGAATTTATGATGAAGAACAACCTGACTATTTTTACATAGTAATACTCTGGAAATTTAGAGGACAAAATTATTTGGAGGGGAGAATGTAACACCACAATCTTCTATGGTACATTTCCCTTTGAATAAAGAAATAATTTGCATTGTACGCTACTTTTAGATTCTAACACATCACGACAAATCAAAGTAGCCATTATGAATAGTAATACACACATTTTGAAATTTTATAAATTTTATAAATTGGGTATTATTTTTGGATTCAGAATATCAAAATTAACTTCGGGTTATTTTTTTGGTATTTTTCTGGAAACATTGAGTTTCTGATGAATAGTTAAAAATACTAAATTTTAATTTAAAAAATTTTTTTAATCAAAATAAATTATAGTGCTAAATTATAATATTGAGTGGTTTTAAAGTATAATTAGATTATATTTTTACAATTTAATCCTATGTTGATCATTGAATGTAATTTCACATTTAAACTTGACAAAAACAAGTGTCTATCTTTTGATTGTTATTTTTTCCTAAAAACGCCCTTTTTTGTTTTGACAACGGGAATTAATTTTAAATTAATTTCTTCCAATTATGTGTTTTGAATTTAGAAAAATGGATTCCATATTTATAATATTGATTTCCAAATTTTGTAAATAAGCATTATTTATTTTTAGATATTTTGAATAATTACTTCGGTAAATATTTTATTTACTATGGTTAAAAGGTAAATCTGATAAATATGGGTAAAAAAATAATATTATAATAATATTAAATTACCCTAACACGTGTCCTAACCCTATTGTATGATTAATGTTCGACCATGGGGATCTTTGGTTCGATTAAGGGGCCCCATGGAGCCAGTTGTAAGTTATAATGACACTTTGTATTAATTATGTTAATGTAAATACAAAAATGGTATACACATATATATTTTAGTAAAACAATTTTTACATAGTGTCTTATATGTTATCTCTTTGAATATAAATATTAATTAGAAATATAAAAAATTTTCCCACATATTTTTCGTTATTTATAATTTGTAGACATTGAATAATTAAATTTATTTATGACAGAATGATGATGGAGTATTTTTTTTATAATGGAAGAATCAAATAAATGGTATTATATTTGTTAAAATAAATATTAATATATGGTTTTGATTCCATCCAAAAAATTTCTAGGTTAATATTATATTTTATAATTTATTAGATGAATTTAGTTCGAATTAATTATGTTTTTAGGACTTTACCAAAAATCAATTATTAAATAGTGTCCAAATTGACAAAAAAGATTTTTTAAAAAATATATATTATAATATTAATTGATATAATATTTCTAAAAATAAAAGGATTGGACAAAGGAAATATATTATGATACTTTTATCATTAATGAGCCACTTTGGGTTCGATTGGTAGTTTATAATAATTTTATTAACCATACAATATAAAAATACAAAGAGACATGGTAAATATCAAACTATTTAACTAAGAGTTAAATCTAAATGATAAGGTTTATATGGTGACCTAAACCTATATAAAGCCTATTTTTTGAGAGTATTTCAACCCATCGCCACCTTATTCTCCAAATAAATCACTCTGGAGCCATTAAAAAAATAAAATGATTTTATTGTAAAATAATATTTTACGTTTTTCCAAAGGTGCCCCTCACCCCACTTATAAAAGGGCACTCCTTCTTCTCTCAAATTCACACCTCCAAACATATTTGGATCAGCCACCCCCTGCCCAAATATCCTATAAACAATACTCACTTTAATATTATAGGCCTTACTTTAGTCATAAAGCCATCATAAGGAGCTCTTTTGATCAAATAAATAGGAAGAACTCGAAGAAGAGGTAAATATTTCATCATCTCTTTCAGCATCTTTTATTTTCCCACTTCCTCTTTTTTTGTTATTTCCATTATAAAATAATAACTATAGTATCTTTTATATAATGTGATGTTATTATAAAATAGGATCCATAATATTCTTTATGCAATCCAACCTATAAATGAAAAAGTCACCATACATGTGTACGTACGGATTACAGTCTCCACGCCGTGGTGTTGTTTGTTATACAAACACTTCATCATTTGGATGTATATAATAAAGAGTATAACAGAGGTAAATAATAAATATAATAATATAATAATTCTTTATAAATGATATAACATCCCATTATATATGATTCTAATATCAAAAGAATGATATTGTCACTCGTGAGAACGTACGGATTACCGTCTCCACGAACGCGATGCTATTCATTCTCCATCATATCCATTCAAGAAAAAATTTAATTTTATGATTAAAAATAATTTTTATAGACTTAATATCATTCTAAATATGAATAAGATAAATCCTATCCATAACAAACACTACTTACAAAACAAATCATATAAATGAGAATTAATAAGTTAACTCCCGAAACGATGATTCTACTAAAATATTATTATATAAGAAATATTAAAAGATCATATATGATATAATAATTATGTATATTGTTCTTATATAATCTAATAAAAAGTTGTTAACTATTATAGAGTTGGTAAACATACAATTGACTATGGAAATGTACAAGGTAAGGGTTAATTTCACATTCTCTTCATTATCCAAGGTTGTTTATACATAATTATATACTGGGACCTCTTTATCATCCACATCCATGTTTCCTAAAAATGAATTTTAAATAATTTATTTTATTTAGTAGAAAAATGGGTAAAATTAATTGATACCCATTTTTGACCTTATATGTTTTGAAATGAATCTTTCCGTCGTTTTCCAAACAAGGTACATATGACCTTTTTGAAAAAATAAGGTAAGAATGTTTTTTAACTTATATGCTAGGTTCAGCTATTTTCCACCATTATAACAACGTTATAGATTCCCTTAAAATTTTATAGGAATATTATCATAATTAAATTTTTTCTTTAATAATAAAACGACTTTTAATTGATTAAAAAAGAATGGGATATTTCTTTAAAAAGGATTTGATTTCATCTATGTCAACATCCTTTGATGGATTTTACATTTTCTAGAAGCTGTTTTATTAGGATAAAAAACTTCAATATTGTATTGCTGTTTTTGTGGTATGTTTTACTATAGATGTGTTATTTCATACCATTCATGATTTATGGGTAAAGTATTTACATTTCGTATTCTTGTTTCAATATGAATGTTTATGTTAGGTTTAATCCTTTTCATATGAATAATGCACTGGACTTAGTAAGTGAAGGATGGAGACCTCTATAGCTCCTCGATGCATCGGTAGGTCTCATTTGAAAAACTAGTGTCTTGGGACAAGTCTTAACAAAATCTTATATGTAGTCTTGGAACAAGGCCTTGACTTTGTGGTTATAATTTCTGGAATTATGCATTCCATCATTATGAACGTGGCTATTGATATTGCATGTGATTATTTGACTAGAATATGCATGTGAATAAGTAAATGAAATTATCTGATTTTATCTTTTTCATATTATGAAGAAGTTCAAGTTTAAAAGGATTTTGTTTTAGACTTATACATTTCTTTAAATGATTATTCTTATTTTTGAATTTTCTGCTATAATGTTATCCTTACTGAGCATATGAGCTCACCCCTTTCTATGTTTTATTTTTACTAGGATGTGAAGAAGTATTTTATGACTAATGTGCAGGGATAGTCTAAGGGGATATGAGTGTGGTCATTAGAGACAATGTTGTTATAGTTTTTTGTTTTATAATGTAATGTAAATATTATGATTGTATCTAGTATTTAGAAGGCTACTAAACTGATTGGTCATTCAAGACATGATTCATTGTATCATGCCAAAGTTATGTAATAATGCACTGACTCTGGGTAACTAGGGTTAGGGCTTTACAAATGGGAAGAGGTAGCATAGGTGGAGGTGGATGTGGATGTAACTGGCACCATGTAGGTGGAAGAGGGGACTGAGGGATGTAGGTAGGGGCATAGGTGGTGGCTGTTGAGGTAGTGGTGGTAGAGGTGAGGGCAGGTGCAGAGGCGATAGAATTGGAGGCAGAGGTGGAGAGTGTAGAAGAGGATGGAGATGCATAAGTAGTGGTGGAGAAAATATAGGATGGGGTAGTAGACAAGGGGTAGTGGAGTCGGAGGTGGGGGAGGTAGAGGTGGAGGTAGAGTTGTAGGTGGAGGCGACGGTGGAAGTATTGCTTCACTTCTGCAAAAGCATGAGGATCAATCAAAAAGTGGATCTGGTAGGGTTCTATTTATTAAAAAAACAAAAGGATTACATCTACACATTTTTAAAATCACTGATAATACATTGTTTTAAAAGAGCCAAAATATAGAGTGCTGATAAAACAGACCATTATCACAAATTTTTTAGCGTTGATAAAGGTTACCATTTATGAGTGATAATAATGAACTAATAATATATTCTATTACAAGAACTAAAAAATATAGCACAGATAAATCATGCCTTTATCAGCATTGTAATAACACTAATAAAGGGATCTATTTAATAGGACTTTTGTGGTATATAGAGAGCTTGACCATAGAAATTATTCAATAAAATAAATAACAATAGATATAGAGAACATGTCACTTGAAATGTAATAAAAAATGAATGTGACCAACACAACACCAAAAACAAAAAAGATCACTTGACCCAAATAAAATGAAAAAGGCTCATATCAAATGAATCAATGGACCATAAAAATAACACTCTCAAAGTAGAAATGGCCTAATAGAAAGCATATGACTCTAAGGATCTTGAACACCTAGCCGCATCAATGAGGCTCACCGAAAACACACCACTCGATGTCATAAATAGGCATTTCATTTGAATTGAGGATTCATTCATTCCCATCAGCATCATTATTCACATGATCGAGGTTACCCATGTTTCATATAACCATAGGTTTCAGTAACATCACATCATTAAAATGAAAATTCAAATTCAACGTCCCATACCAACGATAGATTGTGGTACTCAAGATCATATCCTCTACCACCACAGCGTGTCTAAAAGTATTCAACACATCAACATGTTATATATACAACCAAAAAAATACATAGGAATAAATGAAAAATATGAACCCATTATCAAGGAATGTAGAGGAAAATCCATCTATAAGGCAGTTATGCCCAAAAACTATCCAACATTGTCAACCCGCCCAATATCCTATCATCAACGAGACCCATCTCAATAGCCAACATATATTAACATATACATCATTTCCATTGGATTTTCTTCATCTCGAGTGTATCTAGGTCATAGCAGCATTCAATTTTGATTCATACCACACCCTCACAACCAAGGTCCATTAACACACCATAATTAATGTTACCTCTTGAGTTAATCTTACAATGAAAATGGGAATGAAATACCTCAAAACCAACCAAAAAGCCATAAAATCCACACAATCAATAAATAAAACCATAAGTATCCTAGGTATGAAAAGATACAAACTGAAACCATCTAGATCCTTACCCTCTTCATCTAATACACCCCAAACAATCCCTCTCGTATCCATTCATCCATTAAATCCATAGAAAGAGAACCACACAAGACCATCATTATCTGAATCTAAAATATTGCCACCAACAAGTCTTTGGCCACCCTACATCAGCATCTGGCCATTTTCCTTGCCTATGGGTGGGTCCCAAAAAGGGTTCTCCAACATGCACCCCTGAAAAAACATCCACAACTCACTGTGTGTCACTAGGTCCTCCGAGGATCCCAACTCAAATTAGTTCTTCTTTTAAAAGGTTTGTACTGAAACATCAGTTTATTATTTAAATCAAATACCTCTTTAGTGTGGGTAGAGGGAGACACATTAAATATCTTGAAGACTCAATTCCATGTGGCCTAAATACAATTTGTGGCCCAAAGGACCACTAAGTGAACTGTACTGCAATTATTCTTGCGCTGCTAAAGTACTGCCACTGCTACAGTTCTGCCACTGCTATAGTACCTGGAAAATTTTCCCTGGCTAGATTTGATCCTGGGTCTTTTGGATGCCAAGCAGATGAGAGAGATAGAGAGAGGATCTACATTTAGAAACACCTTGGAACCACTCTTTTGGATAGAGTTGGGTCAAATGATGTGCATCGTCAAGAAATAATTGTTGGGGAGGAGCAATGTTTTCTGATTTTTTACTTCCATTCACATTTATGTTTTCTCTGAACTGGTAGGGATATGGTATTTATGATTTAATATATGTGTTTTATGCATCAATAGACCAATTTTTAGGAGAGAACTGCTTCATTTTTCAAAAGATGACTTGGTTTTGGTTGGGATATTCTTTGATCTGTGTTGGATCTGACTGGTGTGTGTTATGTGGATGCCGATTAGTTTGAATGTTCATCGACCCTGATTTGTTGTACCTGTTGAGGATGTGAATTGACAAAAATATATGATTAGTTTTAATATGTTAGATGCATATATTTGTGTCAGATCAAACATGACAACAAATAAGGATTATGGTTTTGGAAATTTATTCTAAAAAGTATATGTAGTGCACATCGAATCAAATCCAGTTCCTTTAACTGACTAGATTGAATTGTGAAAACATCCATAATTGTGCAACTAATATTAGTTAAGGATGAAATTATATGGATCTTTGATGATTTAATCTTGTAGATTTCCTACTTTTCATGATAATCTATTCGAAGGTGTGTTTTCCTTTGTAGAGGTATTTTGCACTGAAATTTTTATTCTGATGATTAGATGAATCATGTGTAGAGCCTTGGGTATCTACTTTTAAATCTTGTTTGACTACATTTTCATGAGTGGTCGATGGAATTAAATGTTTCACAGGAGAGGAATGCATATGTGTTGGTTTGTATTCATCTTCATGGACTCAACTGGGTCATGTAGAACACAACATTTCTTTAGGATTTTTCTTGGACAATTAGGAATAATATTATGATTTAAAAAGAAAAGGATAAGGTGTTTATTGGTCACATTTCCATGTTGATGGTGGAGATAGACCTTCACTCCACCCCGATTGAGAAGATTTTTCATTCCACTCCTACAGATGAAATTTTCATTGATGTTGAGTATGAAAAGAACCTGTTATTTTGTGATTTTAGTTTGGATGTTTTTTAGTTTTAAACTTCTTAATATAAGAATGATTCTTGTGAGTTGTGTGGAATAAAGGGGAAAATCAGTGCTCATTTCCAAAGGAAAATAGTCATGAAGAGAATATCCATATCAAAAAAACACTGATCATACTATGACATTGTCTAGTAGTGATGTGCTTGTTTCTGAAAAAGGAAATATGCTTCATGGAAAGGGGAATATTGATGCACAAAATCATATTGGGATATATAGTAGACCAGATAACCATTCAGATAATGTGGAGATGTGTGATGATCAAGAAGTGATTTAGAATGATAACCAGAAAACTTTTTGACAATTCCTCTCTTTCAGTGATTCTCTAATCTCCAATGTGGATATTGCTGATGTAGGGACATTGGATCATGGTAAGGATGGCATACCAGGGAGGGGTGGACACTCGAATCTGTTGCATGGTAATATTGGATCTTCTAAGAGTGTGTTTCGAAATAGTTTCCCCAGGGGGTATATACTAGGTTTCTAAGGAGGTGATGGTGATGTCACAATAATATATTACTTCATGTTTAATGCAAGAAAAAATAACAGAGAACTAGACCATGTTGATGTTGTTTCCAATTCTGATGAATTGGAGCAACATAAAGATTCTATTCAAGTATATGTGGACATGGAATTGACCCCAGAACAGGATTTGAAATACTCTCTCACAAATGGTAATTTTCACAACATCAAATCTGGGACAATCCCCTCCACTATAGAAGAGGCAAGAGTTGGGAGGCGATTGGCATCAATTAAGACTTTGAAATGGGTTCATCATCCGAAAAATCATGGAGAAGGATGTGGTCATGTTGATGGGGCCGGTGGGTGTGGTCGTGTGTCCACCAGGTCTTCGTCTAAAGGACTGACTCTAAAGTAGAAAAATCTCAAGGTGATTTACTTTGTGATCTTCAATCAATGAATCTAATTGTTTGAGTTGGAAACTTCTAATTATGGGGTAGATTCTGGTCATGGAAAGGATCTTGTTATGGTTGTGTGGTTTTCTTGTTTAGATGAGAGCTTTCCCTTTCTTGACCATATCCAACATCTTTTAAGTTTTCTTTCTCATTATTAATTTAGTAATAATTTATTACGAGTGTGCTCTCCTTTTTCCAAAATCATTTGAGAAATATAAATATGTAAATTTATTGTTTCAATTATAAATAAATAATTAACTATTTATATAATTATAAAATGATATTAATAAGAAATATTATATTTATAAGTATATAAATAGATATAATTAATATATTTATAATATGTTCACAATTATTTAAGTATT
Source organism: Viscum album (assembly GCA_963277665.1). Taxonomy (NCBI): domain Eukaryota; kingdom Viridiplantae; phylum Streptophyta; class Magnoliopsida; order Santalales; family Viscaceae; genus Viscum; species Viscum album. Next base: position 974,750,017 of record OY728139.1, on the reverse strand, counting down.
TCTATATTTATTTATAATTATAATTATAAATATTGGCCTATATCAACAAAACAATATATATTTCTTTAAATAATAATAAAATTATAACAAATATATTTATTATACTTATAATGTTACAAATATATAATATATATATATATTCAAATTTTTATGTTTATAATTATAAATAATTATTGAAATATTTAATTAAATATTTAATTATAAAAAATATATTAATTATATATATTAATTTATATATATATATATAAATACAATAATGACAATAAATAAATATATTTAAATACATTATAAAATAATTTTTTTCTATTTTAGAAAACCAATAATGATTCCAAATCACATCATACTATAAATAAGATATAAAACATCCTCCCTTCAATAAAATACCAACTGAATATTTCAATTAGTGATTAAACACTTTTGAAACATGAAATGAGGATAATTATTTTTTAAAAAAAGAAAACCATATAATTATAAATATATTAATTTAAATATATATATTTAGAACATTATCATTATAATAATTATATTTATTATAAATTTATAATTATTTACATATATATATAATTATAAGATTAAATAAGTATATTTTAAAATATTTGTATATAATTATATATATAATTGGTCCATGTATAAGTTGTTGAGGTAACATATACACTTAAAATTTATAAGAAAAAAATAAATGAAATAATGGAGTGGATATGTGAAAACAAACATTCCTACCCTCCACCAAGGGAGTACACTATGGGTCATAAGGATCAGGGTTCTCCCCACGATCAAGGTCAGAATAATCAGTGTCATCAGTAGTTTCCAAATTAGATTGGTACTTATGTTTCTTGAAGAATTGAGAGTATTTCTCCTTGAGATTTAGCTACTCTAGAGTGCGGTAATTGGGAGAATACTTGGTGGACATTCCACCACGCCCTAGTGATGTGACCCAATCATCGCGACTGCATCCTTGTCCATGATTTTTTCAATGAAGGGCTCACTGCCATGTCCTAGATGGCTACGAAGCCCCTCCTATGACTTCTTCCAAACCAAGGGGATACCCGGGATCTTCACACATCAAAATTTTCTTTTCAAAATAATCCTAGATCATCTTATTTTTACCCCTTCTTCTCTAGGGAATCAAATCTTGTTCATGAATGATTTATTTAAACACATCAGCTAGAATTGTAACATCAGTCGTCTCCAACTCATTAGAATCAGCTGCGACATCAGCAAGGTCCTACTCACCTAAACCCATTGAAAGAGGTACATGCAAAATCTATTTCTCAAGAGACGTATGAATTGGAAAAAACCACTCAATTTTCTATGAATATATCTGAACCATATCCATGGGATTATTTCCCATTACATCATGCAGTGAAGGGAAAGTAATTTTTATTCAAAGGATGGCTGATATATCATCTATGCCAACCTCAACAGTATCCTCATCCTCAATAAATTGTACCCAAGACTTGTCAGTCATCATTTTCTCAACAATAATAATGTTTAGTCCATGTCCAACACAATCCCTCTACCATGGATCATCTCTCACTGGAATCATAATATCTCCATGGACCACACCCATAAGTTCAACTATATACACACCCATAGGTTCATGAGTGCATCATGCATCCCACATCCACCTCTGTCAATCTTAACTCTTTGAAATAGAGTACTTCATCATGACCATGAGCATCTAAAAAATCACAAATTTTGGATCGATTGCAGAAAGAGGAATCATGACCAATCAATTTTCATTCATTAAAAAACATTGGGACTAATTCATATTCAAATATTAATTCTAGTTCATCCAAATCAGTAGAATGAATAACGTTCTCTACCAAAGTTGATGAAAAATTAACTTCAACAAAAAATTAGGCATAATATCCATCGAGAACCCGCTCAGTTTCTATATCAAGATTAATCTAAACATCATTGTGTAACACAATATCATATAATATCTTTGGATGCCATAATAAACAATTCAGACAAAAAATTATGACCCAAAACTGGATAGAGAAATTATATACCTCCAAAGGATTGAAATTTTTGTCATACTCACAATGATGCATGATGCTATTTTTGAGAGATTATGATCCATGACCCAATGCCAGTTGCTTCAATAATTTTGTGGTGAAGAGGATTTGAAAAAAAAAACTATACACATAGAGAGACATATGAAATTGAGAAAACCCCACACTAATTAGAGTCATTCACCTATATAATCCATCTTCCACGATATAGAACCCATAGGTAATATTACCCTCATGATTATCAGAAATTGGCCTAATTTGAGGTGCTTTGAGACTACCTCAATATCTACTTTGACATGGAAAATTTTTCTCCTTCTGTGAAAGAGTTAATTTTTCTTAACACTGATAATGGTCAGTGATATCCTTGTGATGATCTATAGTAGTACCAATATCATTCAGGCTCTCACCATACATGATCCACTCACATTCCTTATTCTCCCCTCACCTGACCACTGACTGAATCTCTCCTCCTCCCCCATTGTCTCCTAATTCATAGATTTTATTATTCTGAACTTCATTGAAAACATATAAGTGAAATCAAAATCTTTCTTCTCTTTTGTAGACAATTGTTTTAATTTTAATTATTTTCATAACAATGTTAATATAATAGATATATTTGTTGTTTTAATTTATTTATCTACTACTTTTACTAAAATCCAATTTAATGTTCTTTGAAATATAAAATAAATGATTAAGTAATCAAATAATGTAGTAATTTTATTTTTTAGTAATTTATTAGTGGGTTATTTTATTTAATGAGATTATATAGAATAATTCATGAGTTAACTTTACTTCGATTAGTATACTCATTCATTGAATTAAGATTATTATGTCTACCATTACATTGGTCAATGTACTGTTACAGACCATTACATAAGTATTTAAAATCATGAATGAACCTTATATAGATTAATCAATGGAATACTTTTACCCTTACACATTGGTGAGGAACATACCACACGAAGAGAAAGTAGACACCACTAGAAATAAATTTAATCTAATTTATCTAAAATAAATCATTCTTTCATGTGAGGCCAAGTAGATTTTATGAGCCAATATTTACCTCATGCTAATTTTTTAACCACTAGACACCACTTGTTAAAATCACATTTGTGGTAGAATTAATTTTCCAAGTAGCATCATAGAAACATCAAAAGAACATTGATTATACCAACATGTTATTTTATAATAAATCACGTGAATGGTTTTCGAAATAGCCGAACTTCATTAGTAAAACTAGAAGTAGGATTTCAAACCGCTAAAACTCACAAATATCAACAAAACCATCAATATATTTAATATATCAGTACATTCATATATATATTCCTTCATGTGTGTTCAAATTTAAAATGTTCAACACATTATTCATTATTTTTGAAATTTATGATTTATAAATAAAACTCATGTCATAATTCACTCTTTTATTTTTAATACTCCTATTATTGAAGAAAAGGTGAATATCCTAGTGGATTGTATTTACCCCTTCATCACATATCACTCTTTTTATCATATTTAACAATAATGTAAAATGGGAGAGGGGTACGTATAAGATCCTCATGTTAATGATTGTGGTTTTTTCTTTATGAATTGAACAATATCTTCTACTCTTAATCCCATCCTTTCTAGTTGATGTTGATTTTGAAACACCACTTGTGATGATTCCAAATAAAATGTTCTCTAAGAGATTATTTATCCTAATAGATTTTTTTCCTTCACAATAATGAGTCCAATCCCACTAATACTTGTATCATTTATTTATTTATTTTCCTCGCACCCTTCAACATGTGTACTCTTCCAATGGACGACTATTCCACAAAAATTGGAATCATTACTTGTGGAGTGATATGTGAGATCATTAAGCCATACATTATGATTTTCATTTTCAAATATATCTACAAGAGTCACTTCAGAATTATTTGAACATAGTTAATCCTTATTTATGGGAAATTACTTCATAATATTTGAACACTCTATGTGTATGTTGACCAAATTTACATTGAGTTTTTAGTTAAAAGATATTTTTTGGCATATTGGATGAAAATTGTATATTATTCTAGCTTAAGGAAGGAGCAAAGTGATACATTTTTCATTTCCAATTAGAAATTTGTAATTGTTTCTAACAAATTTTGTATTTCATTTCATATGTCATAAAACATCGAGAATTTATCTACTTTATTACATTTTGGACAATTTATTTATAAATATTAGTTTATATGATATTAGGAATGGGTGATTATTTATATTAATATCAATTATGGAAGAATTCACTTGATATTATTATACCATGTTTTGTGTTTATAAAGTTGGGGGGGGGGGATTGTTGTTATTCTTGATTAAATGTTTTTCATCTTAATGACAAGTGCACATTTCTTTATTATGATGATTATTAAATATATTGAAGAAGTTAAAAGGAATAAATTATTTGATTCTGATCAAAGGATGTTTGATCAAGGTTTCCCTCATCCGGTTCCCTTTGTAATTATAATAATTATAATATTTTTCTTCTCCATTACATTTAATATCATTTCTTATTCGTTATCAATTTTTTTGTGGACATTTTACTGAACCAAAGATGAATTTTATCAGCCTACTAATATAGGAATGGGTAGAGGGTCTCCTAGATCTACATGGAGCACACTTCGTACTAGTTCACATCCTATCTCGCCAACGGGCTCCCCATCTACCACACCGTTCTCATTATCCCCATTAACCTCCGGCACTGTTCCCACCCATGCCTCCATCATTATCATATTGAGAGTCTTTGTCTCATACCATTTATACATGGCCTCCAACAATGTACCCACATATACAATATCTATATCCTATTATGCATCCTTAGCCCTTCTATCATTATACCACCAAGCCTATGCTACCTTCATTTCCTACAATCCATATAGGATATAATGATTTTGTTCCATCAGATTGAACTCTAGTGCATGAAGTGGATCCGGTTCATCCATTTTAATAGACACATCCTTCAGAGCATATTGATCCAAGACAACACACGAATAAATCTGAGTATAATGTCCAGTCTACATTAGTATTTTTATAAGTGTTTCAAATAATGTCACAATTTTTTTTCTTTTTGTAATGTTGATTAGTTATTACTCCTTTTTATTTTTTCCTTATTTAGTGAGAAATTATAATAGGAAAAATGGGGGAAATAGTGTAAAATAATCATGGAATGTTCTAACTTAAATTATGGTGGACGACAATGACAAAAATAAAATGATATTAAAATATTCGAGGTAATGTAGAAGTTATATGTAATCATTATCTAAGTATAACGATATCGTTCTACTGCAACCAATCTCAAGGAGGAATATGGATAATAAAACAAAGGACAATTCTTGGAGATATATGGGAATGAAATTTATTTAAATATATTTCTATATTATTTTTGACACTTATTTGTATTAACATGTTAATTGTGGAATCAATTTATCTTTCTAGACATTGAAGCTATTATGGTTTCACAACTCATGGATATTTTTATTGTTGTGGTGCTCATATACGATAAAGTTATTTATTGGTTATGATGGATGTGGTTTCCTAGAACCATGATCTTTGTACATTATGATAATACTCATTCGTAGTTTTGTATATTAATAAAATTGTATATACCTCATTCTTATTCTTCTTCATGACATAGTTTGTGATAATATCCTAAGAGAAATTGTCACCATGAATGGTCCTATCAGTTCTCTACTATGATGCGAACCTAGAAGATTAACAATTGTATTCCTAAAATTCATATTCTATAGCTGGATGGTATCATTTTAGAGACACAAATTATACATGCTACTAGGGGTAGATACTCATAGGACTCTGAGGCAACTTCTCATTGTGTAATCCCTTGGAAATATCAAGTGTAGGGTATTATAAAAATAGGACCTACAATTAATAAATCCAAATTAATTAGTGTCATTGGATGTTACTATCTATAGAAATGTGTGTGAATCAATAGACTTCAAAATTTTTATTAATGAATATTATATGTCACATAATCTGCTGTACTGATGAATATCATTATGACAAATGTTCATGGTGAAGTAGGATATATTGGGTGATCCAAGAGTAATATTACATTAATAAATAATCTGATCTGAGACCCTTTTAGTAAAATGATATAGCATACATAAATTTATATCTATGGTTTTCTATATGAATGTTTGATTTTAAGAAATCTAAAAAAGAGAGATCGAGCACATAGGTTGATGTCGCCAGCATGAATACTTCTTGAATAGATATATCCTGATAAAGGGAATATATTACAAAGTGAAAAATTAAATGAGGTATTATATTTTTGTGTTATTATATTCATTCTTGATAGGTTCCTTTACAGGTTTCTAGATGCTAACCATTGACATTATGATACTTGGCATAATGCTATTGAGAAAGATGCATAGATGATCACACACTAAATATATCCATCATCTTAGTTAAATAATATACTATAATTTATTATTTAAATTTTTTTAAAAAATATTCTTCTCATTCTTGGTTTAATATTTATTCTTGTCTTCTTGTCTTCATATATTCTATCACCGGTTATTCGATAAAATATTTTATGAGAAGATTATTTAATAAATATTTATTTTCTAATTATTTAATAAAAAATATATTAATTTATTTCTGAGTAATTCAGTGATATTTATTTATAAATTAAATAGACATTTTTAAAGGCCCGATAATTATTGGGGATGAATGGAGAATTTAGTTTATTGGTCTGTTTAGAAATAATTAATAATGAATATTATTCGATTAAATGATGTTTATTTTTAATTCTCGGGTTTAACACATTTCACTAAATAATAATAACATTTATATTATTATTGACATGAGGTTCTCTAAGGATTAAATAAATAATATGAAGTACATGTACAATTATTTATTTCTAACTATTGTGGTATATAATCCAAATTATATTTGTTTTCATGTTAGTCAATTTCATTTCTGTTGTACACAATGACAGTTATTGATAATTAACTGCATCCCTTGAGGGCTTTATCTCCACGAATGCTCCCATGAATTGAGAGTGGAATTCCTCCACAATCTACTCTCAAATCTGTAGAGATCATCGAGAATACTTTGGAGGAAATTATTGAGGAGGTTAAAAGAAAATGACACAAGAATTAGGATTTGACATGCTATGACGCTATGATTACTATGACGATGTTCATAAATTTTCAGAGCATAGTGGATCACTACTAGTTACATTTCCGACCCAGAAGCCGCTAAACTAGTTCTCTAAGTCAGGTCTCCACATGACCACAAGCACACCTCTAATTAAAATAGATGATGATGACTAGTTTCTAGGGTCTAATAGGTCACATAGGGAGACTATACAATATTTAATTGAGTTTCTCAAAATAGGTTTCATAATAATCAATGAAAACAATAAAAAATAAAACATAACATGCATTACCAACCATTTCTCAAAACATGGAACAACCAAAACCAAAAGGTAAATATTCCATTCAATTTAATAAGTGTCAAATGTATGGTAATCCAAAATAAAGAAAAATAGAAACATCCCCTAAATGGACCCCGACTCCATTTTTAGATACGTATCCATGCACATCACAATACGAACTCAATACCTTAGCATATTCATTTTCCCCTGCCCAAACCTACAATAATTATTTTTTTGGGCACCGAATAAATGTCCAAGAAGAGTGTGAGTACAACTATGTTGGCCACCACAAATGGTGTCTACAAAATAACATGTCTAAACAAATAATGCATGGATGTACTAAACAAATGTGAATATAAAAAAAGAGAAATTAGGTTCCATTAGTTAACAACATTCAATTTAGAAACATTTATCATTTATTCCATTTGATCACATAAACTATTTACATCACATGATCCATGGGTAAAAAATTTACATCATTTACACTCAGTCCTAATCCTATGAAATATGATACAAAATGGAATAATTAATGTTCCCCATCTCACTAGAAATAAACATTTCATGAAAAACATATCACACTCACCTTGGAGCCTCAATACAGGTATCCTCATAAAATGAAATCATTAGGGGTTAGTGCCTTAGTCCAACTCCCTAACCAGGGAATTATAGGGGTGGGGTTTAGAGCCTATAACCAACCCAAACCATGGGACGAGCCTCAGTCCAATACCCCATGTACCACTAAGCCATGTGCACATTCTTATTCATCCAATTACCACATATACAAAATCACCTATCATGCATAAAAAAACATAACCTTTACTATTCACATACCATTTATCATTGAAATCATTTTTGGGCTTTAACTCATTAACATAATAACCACACACCTTACATAGAGCATTTAACCTAATTCCATTTCATATCTAAACCCATTTAAATCAATAAAAACATTCCATACATTAATCCATTTAACATAATTTAACTTCTCAAATTTATTTTCCCATTAATGAATTTCAATTTCAATCATATAAGTCATTAGACACATTCAAATTATTTTATTTAACCCTCTTTAAATTGATCCAAATGAACAATTATACCATTATATAAATAAGGAAACAAGATTCAATAATCGCTTTTCATACTCAACTAACATATCAACATGTTCATCTTGGGATATACTTTATAACAAATCAATTCCGTACTTAACATTATAATTTTCCATGATTGAGAATATTACCACAACCCATAGGTGGCCCTAAATCTCTCTAGTAAACCTCAATGCATCCCATAAGGATCACGATGGGTTTAATTCATCGTTTACCTTCCATTTTAGCAAATACATTCAATGGTATCAAATTCACAATAATAGTGATCCATTTACAACACCACACAAGTAAAAATCAACTTCAAGACCATGGAATAAAACATACTGAACACATAACTTGAAACTGGTGCTGTTCACATGCTTAATCTTAGGAATAGATTTGGATTCAATAACCCATTGAAGACCAAATCTATGATCCATTAGAAAAAATGGTTTTAGGGATTTGGAAGAATACTAATGAAACCACAAGCATACTCTATCAAAGAGATGAAAGATGAGCATAAGACATACCCACAACATTGATCCTGAACCTATGACATTATAAATGGATGCATGAGCCTCAATATCAACATATTCAACATTAAACACGTGAGATCGGTAATGGAGATACCATTGAAGTTTTGAAACAAGAAAAGAACCATGTATGCCACTATACCTCAATGGAAGATCGAATCGGTGTGCCATGAACCTGGTCCTGTACAAAATCTCAAACAACCCCTTGTACTTGGGCACCGACATTCCCTATTTCTGTATCTGATAGTGAACAATCCTTGGAGACACCCAATAAAAAACATGATCACCCACCATCAACTCATGATGTCTATAACGGTGATCTAGATACATCATCTTACTACTTTATTCCACTTTCATGCATTTCTAATTGAACTGAACCTGTTTCGAAGTCTCCTTCATGAGACTTAGCCCTAACAATTCAGATTTTCCCACTTCCATCCAATATAATTAGGATCCAAACAGTCTACCAGAGAGTTCCTCATATAGTGTAATCTAAATTATTGCATGGTAACTTTTTTTATATGTGAATTGAACAAGCACTATGAGCTTCTCCCATAATCCACCAAAATCCAGGACAAAAGCCCCCAACATATCATCTTGTACCTAAATAGTATGCTCTGATTTCCGGTTCATATGTTTGTAGAAATCCATACTTAAAACACTTGGGTACCAAATGATTTCTATAATCCCTACTAGAAATGTGTTTTAAAAAAGGAAAACATATGAAACTATATTCTATGTTAATCCATAAAAATGCTTTATTTATCATACATACAATTCAACCAACTTATCAATGGTAAAAGTATATAAAATTTGAAAGCAATGTGCCACCATGGTAAAATATTCCCAAAAACCCATATCACCTCATTATTGTGAGGCATCATCAAAAGAAATAACTCAAAATTAATCGTTACATCATCCTATTTTCATTTTGGAAGGGGGTATGGTTGTAAGGAACCACTCGTGAATTGGCGCTCATCCTTCATCCATTTTTTAAGGCATACTAAGATGTGGGATGGTCTCCATACCCATATCCCAAAATTTATTAAATAAACAAGAGTAACAATTGGGTCAAACTAGGATGCACCACCAACCTCGATGCCTAAAACTCCCGAATCAACTATTTTAAAAAAACATGTAGGAAGAAAAACATGACCATGATAAAAAATGATCCCATAATCATGAACGGTCCAACCAGAAGGTGAATATCCAACATTAATACCCTCCCTTAATGAAAAAAATTCTGAATCCTCATGCTGACTTAACATTATTTTGATCTGAAGAACAAACTCAACAACCAGGGATACAAGGGTCATATGGTGGCCCTCATTAAGCACCTTGAGATGAATCTTAGTGAACAATGCCATCATCCTCCATTATGAACTATATTCCTTAACTACCTAACTTTGAGTCTTCTAGAACAAAGAATTTGCAACACTATTCAACATTCCCAAAGTGTAAACTTGCTCAAATTCAAAATAGGACATGTATCCAACCAATCTACACTGTCAAAGATTAATATCACACTATGGGAAGATATAGTTTTTGACCTTATGATAAGTATACATGGTAAAATTTTCTCAAAACATTTAGTGTCACGAACACTTTAAAGAGTAAACAATTGAAGCTAACTCAAGATTCTGTGTCGGGTAATTTCATTCGTGATTCATCTATTTCCTTGATCCATTCACCAAAACTCAATCATTGTACATCAAAACATCACTAAATTCAACAATGGACACATCACAAAATAATGTACACCCCTTAATAGGGTTGGGTTAGAATTGGTTCGTATGGAAACTAATTCTTTAACTCTTAGAGAACCTCCTCACACTCCCGAGACCATTCCAAAATGATTCTATTATTAGTCGAACTTGAATGTGGTGCTTCCAAATGGGATAATTCCTTATTGAAACTATGTTAAAAGATGAACAATCCTAAAAAAACATCAGATATTAGAAATATTCATTGGTTGTTCCCAAGATACAACTTCTATTACTTTCATCAGGTCCACTAACAAACATTCCTCATAGATGATGTGACCCATGAATTGTAGCCTATCAGTTCAAAAATGGAATTTAGATTACGTAGCATATAACATATTCTCTCATAGTGTACTCAGGTTGATTTCAAGATGATTGGCATGGTCATATTGAGTTTTAGATTACTCCATTATTTCATAAACAAAAATAACTACAATATAATATAGGTATAGGTGAATGTTTTGGTTCAATGGATACATAAACACTGCTTGTGAATTGGTCAATCCAAAGGGCCGTTCCAAACACTAATATAAACCCTAACTTCTCTTAAAGGCAGTTTGTTGTATATCAAATGGTCTCACACAAATATGTTTATTCCCTAATCTGACATCAATCTAAGAGAACATAGATGAACCCCTTAGTTAGTCAATAATAACATTGATTTAAGGAAGTGGGTATTTGTTCTTAACTATCATCTAATTCCACTTCATATAACCGACACAAAACCAACAATCCCTCAACCTTATTAGAAAACAACACTAGAGATCCCCATGGAGACATACTTGTGAGAACAAACTACGTGTTTTCAAATTCCTAAAACTAATTTTTCATACCCATAGAGTTCTAACTATTCTATTCTATACAAGGGAATAGGAACTGGCTCATATTTTGGAGGAACTGTATGATGAACACGATATCAATTTTGAGCAACAACCCTGAGATTTCCTTAAGAAATAAAACCAAAATTTTATCCGACACAAGATGAATGTCAAGCTTCTCTACTCCCACATCATCATGTATACGACAAGGAACAAGAGTTTTGAGCATAAAAAACTGCTGAAAAAATAGCCCTACACAGCCTGTCCGAAAGTCCCTGTCACCACAATTGACATAAGTGTATCCTTCAAGAGATTTGAATGTTAACCAACATTGGAAATCTACAATATGATCCTCATAAAACACTAAAAAATACATTCCAAAAATCAAATAAAAACATGACATCTCAAGAAAAAATATGTCTTAGAGTATAGGTTACCCCCCAACATCAAGAAAACACCCCTTATAATGTTTTATATTCCCCAATCGCATCCCTAACGGTGTATGAACTTTTTAAACCCACAAAAAACATTCCACTATTGTAAGAAACATAAAACATTTAGCATAAATAATGGAATGTGAGACACCTAAATTGAATAATGAATGAACAAGCATGGATGTTACATGGATCATACCTCAAATAGTCATTTGTCCAGCCTCACCACCACATAGTGTAGATTAACCTACATGAAGATGACCTACCCCTCTACCCTAGGCTCTAGTCTGAATTATTGGCACTACCTACCCTACTGATATGGATTCTCTTACCCCAGTGTACCACGTATACCACATTAATTGGCATGACCAGAAGAGATCATACTACCTACCTGGTATGTGGAAACTAACCCCCTAACGTCACATAGCATTGGCATCACTCCTCCATAATAACCTATTTTTATGGGTTCCACATGAATCTTGGAACATTCCCCATTCTACTGCATACTCGGCACCCAAACGGTGGCCATGGACAATGACCACACATGTACCCCGTCCTTCCACACTAATATAATAAAACATGATCACTACCCAGAGGGTTTTGTTCTTCCTCATGACTACTATGTCGACCACCAACTTGGTGAATGTTCTCGAAACGATTCTTTCTCCCATTGGAAGTCACACCACAAGATCACCCATTTAGAATTTCATGCCCACCAATAGGGTCCTTAATAAGGTTTCCCTCAATAATATGGTCATGATCCCCCACCTCAATAAATCTTTTTAAAATTTAGATATTCACCTCGGAATTAGTCTCATATTTAAGCCCATCCTAGAATCTTCTTTCAATGTCCACCTCATCCCCTAAAAAATCCAGATTAAGCATTTCATGTTAATAATTAAACTATTGTAATCCATCAATATATTTGACCCATGGGTCAACCTCATAAATTATGAATCCTTTTCCTACCACAAGAACTATTAATTGTATTGTTCCAAAGACCATTCCTTGAAATACTTCCATGGAATACCATCGACCTGCAGTGTATGAACCAGAATTTCCCACAAGCACTATGGCATCCCTCATAACATGTAAGATGCCAACAACAAAGTCTACACAAGAGGAGTATGTTAGTGTACATGATTCATTTGGATGGAATCTATGTAAAACTCAGCTACAACAGGTCCACCGACTCAATCAAAATTTACAAGGTTTTGAAATAATGAAATCTTCCATGGCACCTAATGGCGACTCAAGTAGGTTGTGGGTACAGATAATTCAGCCACAACTATTGTTGACTACAATATACCCAGAAAAAATAGATAGGGCATGAATTTAATAAATAAATAGAATGATAAACAATAGACCACTAGGATTCCATTATTTAAAAATATTCACTTTAAGAGGTTTCATCATTTACTCCATTCAATCAGATAAACTATTCCATCACATAATGCATTGGCTATAGATATACATTATTTACACATCACACTAAGCTGATCATTTATCAGAAATTAGATAATACACAGTGATCACCATCTCACTAGCGATAAACATTTCATTATAAAAACATCACACTCACCTTGGAGTCTCTGTCTAGGTAGTCTCATCAAATGAAATAGTTTGGGGATTTGATCCTTAATCTGACTCCCTAACCCATGAATTTTGGGTGTGGATCTTAGAGAAAATGTTCTTCTGGACCCATGGGTTGAGCCTCAGTTAATTTTCTCACAAACCACCATGCCATGTTCACATGATTATTCATCCAATTACCAAATATACCAAATGATTTACCATGCATAATAAAAACACATAACCCTCACAATTTCCATTCTATTTAACATATAAATCACCTTTGGGACATATCCCATTAAAACATTTACCAAACACCCAACATAACCCATTTAACCCAATTCTTATTCATATATCAACCCACTTAACTTATTCAACAATTTCCATACATTATCCCAGTACAAATTATTCACCATTTCACATGTATTATCACATTGATGCATTTCAATTTCAATCAAACAAGTCATAATACACATTCACCTTATTCCATTTAACCCCCATTACAGTGTTTCAAATAAACCCTTTTGCCACTATCCAAGTCTAGGTACAAGTATCAATAATCCATTTTCCAACTCAACTAACAAATCAACATGTTAATTTTGTAATCTACATTTTCACAAGATAAATCAATTTTTAAAATTACAATTTTGCAAGGTCATGAATATTAGCACACCCCATGGGAGGCCCAAAATCGCTCTAGTCAATCTCAATTCATCTCATGGGGATCATTAGTGATTATGTTCATCATTTTTTCAAAAATTTTAATTAATCCATTAAGAAGAATAAAATTAATGACAAGAGAGAACCATTAACACACCGATACATGGAAAAATTAATTTCAATACCATGTAATATAAACATGAAGACTACATACCTAGAAACCAATGTTGAACACAAGCTTATCATTATCATTAGATATTGATTAATGAACTATTATGTGCCCCAAAATAAGATGAAATTGAAAAGTGGGTTTTATTACTTCATAAGAAGAATTAAATTACAAAAATCCACAATCCAAAAAAGATAAGAAAGAGGAGAATAAAGAATTCATGTAATTTTGATCTACAACCAATGACACTCCAAATATCCAATAAACGAAGGATATTGATCCTTACGAAGATTTGGGTGTTCAGATTCATTACCATGGTTTTTGAAGGAAGAATGAGAATGAAATTATGGTTAGGATAATAAAATCCCAAGGGTGTAGAATGGTCAAATATGAATTTTTATGAGGTGAAATGATTGGTTGCAATTTTTTCCAAATCATCCACCAATTATGCATCTGCCTCTATCTAAGAGGGTCTGAGTCATATGGTTACATGGGGAGCTCAACATGGGTTGAAAAAATTGTGTGACAACTATGTAGAATTCTTTTATCTAGGCATATATGGTTGGGCCTCCCCTATTTCAAGGTTTACTAAACCATGAACCCCATATTATTGGATATAATGGTGTGGGTGCATGACTACTACTTATTGAGGATAAAAATCCCCAATGTATCATTGTAGAATTTTTGGGTTTGTTGTGTTCATTGGAAAAGTAGTATTTCATGGTGGGTTGTTGAGTTCCAAAGATATTGTTGACAATCCATGTTGAAAAAAATAATGACAAAGGATTAATGAACTAATAATGGTACAAAAATAACATATACAAAGTGGCGTAATGATGAGCATCATGAAGTGGATTTCAGGAAGACATACAGAATTATGATGGTGTTCACTGTGACTATAATGAAAATGAAAAACGAAGAAGGTGAAGAGAAATATGAGTATAACATTGTGACGGTGAATTGGTTTTTATGGAAGACCTGTGATTACGAAAGGAGAATCACAACAGTGAAAAGTATTTGATAGAACACTCTATGTGTATGAAGAGCATTGTGAATTGAAAATGGTTGTGGAGCATCACAAAAAATGGATCTTTGAATTGGAAAAGCGTAAGTTTTGGGAAATGGTTCTCACATGGCGCTAAAGTGGACTGAAGGTTCTCTAGTTGGTTGGAAACACCAATAAATAGTCCTCAACCCCCAAATAAAAGAATCCAAACATAATGAAGTTCTTAAGGCTCAGGAATCGTGAAGGAGGTACACATAGGAGGTATGCGAAGAAGTTTAAAAAGTGTATGTTGAGATTCCCGAAGGTAACTTAATTTGCAAAGGCTAGTATGATGTTTGTGGAAGAGGTGTGCATCATAATGAATAAGTGAGATTTTTGAAAAGGAAGATGCTTCTTGAATGATGCCTGCTTTGTGATGTATAGTTTGAGATTTTCAAAATAACGATCACCGTGAAATAAGGTGATTTGCGAAGGTATTGTGCTTTGTTAACGTTTTTCAATAATGAATTCCTACTGTTGTGTGGAATAGTGGTATTAATTATTGGATGAATGTGGAATGTTAATAGACCATATTCCTATTGTAGAGGATGTATTCATTAGTGATAACGAAGGGACCTACATGTCTTTAACCTATGAGTTGATCATAAAAATATGTAGTCATAACACTTCAATTGAGAGAGCAGTGAGTTTTCAAATTGTGTATGGTCGTGAACTAGGAGAAACAGTGAGTCTATTCCAAACATTGTGAATAACAGTGCACCTAAAGTGTAATTGGTACATCAGTAAATCTCCAGTGTATTATCCTTTGAAATTTCCCAGAAGGGTAACCCATGTAAAATTTGTATGTATTTTTCATGGTTTAGGATCCATTCATACTCTATAATTGGGATGAGAGGGAATTGATTTTTTTACAATGAAATAATATCACAAAGAAGAATTTATTTTAATCTTCTATACCCTGATTCACCCCCAAGTTATTTACGTTATGGGACTTGCAATTGGATCAGTGGGAATGATTAATACCAATGTTTCTCTATCTATTGAGGTAATCAATACCAAAAGAATTATGATATTCCATAAGATTAATATTCTGTTATGGACGAATTTGATTCAACACTACTTCTAAAATTTTGGAATGGATGTGTTTACATCAGCGATGCATGGTATTTTAGATGATATCAGTAGTTGTGTTTTATGAGAAGCTAAAAAAGAGAATTTGATACTGATGCTAAGAGAATGAATGCTTTATAGGGTGACCTGTCCAATGAAACAATATTATGGAGATTTCAATTAGAAAATCACATGACATGTGGGAAAATATATTTAATATATATGATGGATATTAAATTGTAGGAGTGGAAAAGATGCTAGTTCTATGGAATAAGTATGTATATCTTAGAAAGAATCTGAATGAGTAGTTGATGTTTTTATTACAAGTTAAATGTTTTAGTAGAAGATATGTGAGGTCTTGGAGATGTCATTTAAGATATAAAAATGGTGTAGTGTATATTGAGGAATCTTCCACCACGGTTCATTCTGAATGTTTCAGTATTGGAAGAAAACAATACGAAAGAGGTCACAATATATAAAATGCATAGAAAAATTGTAGAATATGAATAGATATATGATGATAATGATTCTCTAGAAAAGTGTAAATATAAGGAAGTAACATTCAAGGCCATGAAAAGCTCACCATTGAAGATTCTATGGGAGAAGAAGAGATAGATGAGGTGATGTTATTCTATTCTTCATATCGACAAAGAGGAAAAGGAATGTTTAAGGAGAGAATTCCACTAGCATGTTTTTGATATGAAAAGGATGGTCAAATTGTTTAAATGTGCCCAAAAATGATATGATAAGATGATGATGATGAAGTTGATATTACCATGAAGAAGTCTTCAGCTTATGAGAAATGAAAGAAACTGTTCATGAATAAATTATTTAAGAGAAATTATCTTCTTTCACAAAAATGTTATAGTTCAAATGAATCTGAGGTTAAAGATGTTTAAGAGATAGAGAACTGAAAATACTGTGCAGAAAATTCTTTATTGGGAGTTATAGGTAGCACTATGAATAAGAAATAGAGTGAAAATGATGAAGATAAATTTGATGTAAGAGTTGAATTAGAAGCTGTATTTGAAGCTTCATTTGATGAGATAATTGTTTGGATAACCAAGACAATGAAATCCAACACGGTGGCTCATGATAGCAAACAGTACATGCAGTAGTAGGATGAAAAGAAGTACGAGTTAATTAATGAAATTGAGAATATCATTTCTTCATTTATAGTGGACTCAGTTATAGTTAGTGACAATACAATCAACGTTGAATAAGAGGAATGAGAGATTGATGGTTGGAGTAACACTGTGAAATATAAAACCAAACTCATTGAAGAACATGAATAAAAACTCATCGGTCTGCAAAAAAATGATATGGACCAAGAAAAACCACCAAACTCCTCGTGTGAAATATGGAATTCATATCATTTAGAAGAAAAAAAAGATGGATTTGGATTATATATGACCAGAAGAACATAATAAAAATCAAATATAAATGAAAAGTCTTGCATGTGGCTTGTTCAAAAAAGTAAACCAGTCACGGTTTAAGTTAAACCACAAGCACCCACTGTGAAATTGTAGATTGATTTGGGTATGAAGAAGAATAAAAAGATTTAGAGAACCCAAGGGACAACCAATGGTGTTGAATTTAAACATTAGAATGCACCTCACATTAGGTGTTGTTATAGTGGAAAGATGGGAAATTGAAAAAAATGCATTTTCTATAAGAATGTGGTATCGAAGGTCACAAGAAAAAACATTGATGTCAAACCGACCTCATTACACTATCCTATATTTTGAGGGATATTGTTTTTGTTTTGGATGATTTGGGAACATGTCTAGATACTGCAAATCATCCATGTAGAGGAATTTGAAAAAGAATAACCCAAGTGTTTGCAAGCAGAAAATCAGAGAATCAACAAGTGAGGTGAAAATGAAAAATTGATTTGTAGATCTTCAGGATGAATATAGTCCATCATACACCAATGAAGCTCATGATTTTCAATCTATGCTAAGTGTGAAGACAAAAAAATGGGTCATAATGGAAATTACTAAGAAGGTAGTGGTTGTTGAATATTCCCTTAAAGAATTAGAACATTTGGGTGTATTGATCATTGACAGTAGTTTCAAACCCCATATTATAGGCATTGAGGATTTTTTTACAAGAATAAATTATGATATGTGGGGAGTTTTCTGGTTTGGAAATGATGAAGACTTAATGATAATTTCATCCACAATGTCCTGGCTTTGGGGAAAAGAAATGAGAAATAGTGATGTCTTTGTAGTAAAAGTTTTCCATCACGACGTGCTTAGTGTCAGTCAACTATGTGACTTTGGGAATGTATTACAATTCACCATGAAGATGTGAACATCAATGGAAGTGATGGTAAAAATTTTATAGAGGTAAAAAGAACAAAGGGGAATATCCACATTGTTAGCGAAGATGAATATATGTGCTTTTTTCCAGAGTGGAAGAAGAAATGTTATGGCATAAATTACATGGTCATCTATGCCAACAATCCCTGGAAGATCTGGTAAACTGTGATTCCTCAAGATACCTCCATATGATTTCACAAGATTTTACTAATATCTAAGATGCTTGTCAACAAGGGAAGATCATTAGAAAATAATTAAATGAAAAAGGTAAAAAGACAACAAGAGTGCTTGAATTGGTTCAGGATGATGTATGTGGAACTATCTCACCAAGAGACATTGACACGAATAAATTTTACGTTATTTTCATTGATGAATATAGCAGAATGTAATGGGAATTTCTCATTTCCCATAAGCCTGATGTGTTTAGTTACATAAAAAAGTATGGGAGGTAATTTGAAAGGATTCTTGGGATGAAAATTATGAAGATTACTACTCATAATGGTATGGAATTCCCAAACATTCCGGTGGAATACTATCTTGAGAGACAAAGTATAAGTCATAATGTTTCATTAGTGAGAAATCCCTAATAGAATGCAGTGGTTGACAAGAGAAATTGTTTCATTAAAACATGTCCATAGCATTTCTTATTGAAATGGCAGACTATAGAAAATTTGGATTGAATCAATAATGTAATCAGTCTACATTTCTAATAGGGATCTATTGTGTTTGAAGGAAGGAAAGAATCAATATGAAATTTTGTAGGGAAAGAAGCCGACACTAGTGCAGAAAACATTTTAAACATCACCATTTTTGACATCGGTTATATATAACCAATGTGAAAATCAGTGATAGGTGGTTTTCTACATTGGTTATTTTATAACCGACATAAATAATAGAGATATAATTTTTTTTACGTCAGTTATTTTAATAACTGAAGTCAAAAATCCAATACATTCTATTTTTACGTCATTTATAAAATAACTAACATAAAAAACCAAAGAAAGGAATTTTTTACGTTGGTTATTTAAAAACCGATGTAAAAAACAAGGTATCTAGAAATTTTTTATGTTGGTTATATAATAACTGACGTAAAAAAGGCGGCATATGAGGCCTTTTTGACATCGGTTATTAAATAACTGACGTAAAAACCCAACTCTCTAAATTTTTCAAATCCGTTATATTATAACCGATATAAAAAACCAATACCCTGTAGTTTTGACACTGGTTATAAAATAATAGACATAAAAACTGTGGTTTTGGATTTTTTTGGTACGTTGGTCATAGAATAACAGACATAAAAAACCAACACGCAACTTTTTTTTACGTCGGTTATAAAATAACCGACGTAAAAAATGTGTTATCTGATACATTTTTAACATTAGTTATTATAATAACCGACATTAAAAATGTAATAAAAATAGTTTATAACATCGGTTATTAAATATCTGACGTTATAAAACATTTAAAAAATTAACATGCCCCGTGGATTGTCATTGCTGATTTTCCGATCGACAGACCGACGACTTGTCTCTCTTGCGTGGAAAACCCTAATTGATTCTTCGGTATCATTTTGTTGAACTCATTTTTTCCATCATCGTTAATCATCTTCACACTCCTCGAATCTTTCATCTCTACTCCCGACACTCAGGTAAGCCTCCTACAACTTTATTTCGTTCGTTTTTTTCCAGGATAGATTGTATTTACATTTTGCGATTTTTTTTAAACTAGGTATGAATCTTCGATTTTTAACCATCTTACCTCGTTTTTCCATCATCTTATTATTTATTATTACCGGATCTATTAGATAGACTCCCAATAATCCACTCCTACTTCCATTTCGTTTGTTTATGTTTTGTGGATGCCTAACATTGATGGTAATTTTTTTTGTCATTGACTACTAATGATCTCATTCATGAAATATATATGAAGAGAAGAAGAATATTAAGTGAGTGATATGCGAAAACTGATAATTGAGAGAGATATGAAGTGATCAATTGTTGGAAATTATTGTTGAAAATGAAGAGGAATTTAATAAATTATCTAGATAGAATATATATTTGACAATCTAGAATCAGAGGAGAAGGTAAATCAAGGTGAATACACCCTTATTGTTGAAATTTTCTTATTCTTATTCATCAAAATTATTATAATGAACCAACATGTTGTATTCATTCTTATATTCCTTAAATTAAATTAGTGTATGAGAAGTCAATAAAATGAAGTTATACTGTTTTTGTCTATGTGTCCTTCCCAAACTCTTATAAAATATATAGTTGATAGTGTAACCGCCTGTTACCTTAAAAAATTGTCAACATATATTTCTTAGATTATCCCTTAGTGTCAAATAAAGTAAAAAACTCTTTCTCCTTTATTATTTTCATTCATTTGAATATATTTTAAAATCATAAATGAGTAAGAGTGTTGTGTATCTTGTGCTAACCTGAGAGTAAGATACAAAAATTGAAATGAAATTCACACTCTAAATCACCCCCATCTTAAGGATTATTTGGTTTATTGGTTTTAAATGTAGGGGATGTTTTTATTGGGACTATATAAAACTTGTATTTTTTCATTTAATTGACAATGCATAATTGAAATGATCTGAACTTCGTGACCAAATGAATTTTTATAAAAGATATTAACAATTCATTTTTAACCCAAACCACGTGAGAGGTTATTTTCACATAAATTTATAATTAATTTAAAGAAAAACAATAAATATTTACAATGTCTAGAAATATTTCTTTGTTGATAGTGATTATCATTTGAACCTTGTGGATTTATAATCATTACATCATGACCTCCTACTGTAGAGACCCTCAAGAAGTGATCAACATGATCTTATTCAATATCCCAAAAAATAAAAAGAAATTATTAGTGTTAGAATGGTCAATTATTATTCTTTCATTGATCACTTTTATTCATGATAAATCTTTCTTTGATTATATGTAATGAACATGTCTACATTCTATTTTCATAATGTTTATTGATATGATTCTAATTTCATCAAAGGGCTCAGATGTCAACTGCCGTTGAGATTGAAGAGACACATTCTTCTATGATTTATCCATTTATAACATAAAATTCATGACACACACCACAAACCCAACTTCATTTTGATCATATATCATCACATATTATAGTAATAAAATAATTTTTGTAATTCATCACATTCATTAATAAAAATAAGAAATTCTAAGGATCATTATACACACCTGTAGAGTGGAATATCCAATATCACACAAACAAACAGAGTTCCTATTTGTGGGAATATACTCATAATATTTTATATCAAATATTACAATATAGTGATCCATACTTGTATACATAAATATTACATATTAATATATGAAAATTCATTTCATTTTACAAAAAACATTCCTAAAAATTATTAAGGTTTTTTGTCATTGGAAACATGGAAAAATAAACAACTAGTTTATAAGTGAACTACATCATCTCCCACTATTTTTTTAGTAACTATCACCCTTATTATACTTATCAAACATAATTAATTTATTCATAACATGGGGTAAGAAAACAAAATAAAGGGTGATCTTCGATCCTTGGCATGGGTATATAAGGTAGATTTCAATGATCACGTGAGCATAACATGAGAATATGGGTATGAGAATATGAGCATAACATTTGAAGAACATACGATACCTACAAAAGTTTACAATATTGATTCATGGAATGAATATGTTTTTTCATATGAAATGAATAAAAATGTATTCAAACTCCATGGGGATGGGGGGGTCTAGAGGGTTGGGGGTTGTCAAGAGGGTTGGGGGGCTATCTAGAGGGTTAGGGTTGTCCAAGGGGGTAGGGGTGGGGGGTGTGGTGTCCAGGAGAGGTGGAGGGAGCTTTCTTGAGGGGTGATTTTAAATCTGAATGGAATATTTGTTTCAATTTTCCAAAGAAATAGGATCTCAGTTTAGACTACATTTAAACCATGTAGAAGGTTGAAAAAAAGGAGGTCTATAAAAGTCGTGGCAAACAATAGAGAAGGTATTTGTTTTTTGAAGGTTCCACTACCCTTGCATATTGGAGGAGTTCATTGACGGATACACGATGTTGAGGGTTCAAGTAGTGGTGTGCGGAGCATGACATGGCTGAAAGTGGTGAAGAGAACCCTGAGATCATGATGCCGGTTGAAATAATGCATGAAGTGGAGTAGAGATTGTTGCACCAATTGAAGTGTGTGATTTGTGAGATTTTTAATTTTTTTGGACAATAAAATTATGGATTCATAGGTGGAGTAGGCATCGGCTGAACCACGATAATTTTTGGTGTTTTTCATTTTATTCCACTGAATCTAAAAACTATGACCTAACTGCATGTTCTTCGTAATTTCCATCAAATGATATCATTGAAGATATGTACTTATGTCGACAAGGCCGAAATCTGCAATTTCATAGAGACATAGTTTTCAATTAATGTTTCAACATCATTGAGTATGTACCTTGTTCGTAAATGGTACACCACCAAGTTCATTTAATTCTATTTTCTAAAAAAATTTCATATGCAATAAATTAATTTATTTCCACATACAACATGACTCTCAAAGTGAAATATTATTTTTAGTAGGCATAATACAATGTAACACCATAATCCCCTAATAATTTAAAATCCTTGATCAATAGAGATAAATGAACATCAAAGTAATTACTCAGTTGTTTTGGTCCTGATATAAACATAGATAAAATGTTGTGTTTTTTCATTATTAACCTTAGTGGAGAGGTATAATTTACTAACATGACCAACAATTTAAAATGAGTGATTCATTGAAAACCAAAAGGATTTACTCCAAATGTAGAAAACACAAGAAGATGGTTTCCTGGATAGTTTTCAAATTCAGGATACTCATGATCAATTCTCTTCCACTATGGAGAGTCTGCTGGGTGATATAGTTTACCACCATTAATTATTTTAAACACATTATATATCTATTTCTAGGTAGTCTCCTCACTTCCATATAGGCATATAAACCATTGAATGATTATAAAGTGACATACAAGATTCGTACAACTAGATTCATATTTATTATATAGGAATGTTTCACACATTGAGTATTATTTAAGTTATTAGTGGTCCTTGGGAAATAGTATACAGTCAGTCAAGCTGGCATGTATTCATTTAGAGATTATAACCATCAAGAGTAGCATTTTTTGGCATCATATGTTTTTATCAAGAGATCATTATTATATGGGAGCATTTCATTCAATAGAGAAAGTACTTATGTAATAATAGTATCTCTCCATCCATTACATCCTTTCAAATTATACAACTTCAGTATGGCTAAAAATTAAGTATATTTAATGGAACTAGAAAGCAATGGAGTCTTTCCACAACTCTTTAACTACTCAATCAATGTTTGGGAAATCATGATGTTAATCTTAAACTATCCTTATAATTTCCTCATTAAAATCATCATCACTATTGAAATATCTAATCACATCCTTGATATAGACTTCTTCATTGTCCAAACTTGTTATCATATTATATGATCCATACAATGTTGAGTAATCCCATATACTAGTTACATTTTCATTTTCTATAGGTTTATTCCAACATTTATTATTTCTGTGACAGATCATGCATTCTTCCAACTCATCTAGGATAATTACTCTTGAATAATTACTATTAAAACATGATCAAAGGATTTGAGAATGGTCATATGCATGATATTTTTCAATCCTGATGACCTATATCACAAGATATTCATACTCTTTTGTAATAAGATTTACATACATACATTATTTAGTTATATACATCATATTTGATTCAATAATATTAATATTTATCAAAATAAATACAAAACTATGTGCACACTTTGGAGAAATCATAATTATTAGATACTATATTAATATTTTTTTGGTAAATGCTTTCCAAAATTCCATAAATTTTATCTCATAATTCATTATTAAATAACCCACATCTCAAACATTTAAAATTAAAAAAATTCCTTCTTATAAGGAAATCATTACACATGGTTTAAAAAATTAATATAATTTTAAAAATCACCTTTTAATTTCAATACAAATGATTCCTTATATAAAAGAAAACAGAAGAAAAATGATATTTAAAATATTTCACAACAATTATATTTTTTTCATTCCCTATTTTTTTGGAAAATCATATCAATCAATAAAATATCATTTTCCATTCAAAAATATAGTTTTCCAAACAAAAAACAATATTTCATGCACTAAATTAGTATATTAAAGATAAAATTACATAAATTGGTATGTAATGCAATATTAAAATTTAAATGATTGGAAAAAATAGTATAAACAAAATTTAAGGCCAGGATTAGGATAAGAAATAGTGGAATCAATAAATATCTCACAAGAACATGAATCTGGCCACATATAGTTCTATGAAATGGAACACATGCATAGATTGGGATCATAAACATTGGGAATATAATAGTTCATCTTTACAAGATGGATAATTATTTCATATATCTTACCATGGATATTCTTAATATAAAGATAATTGGAATTTATTAGTTGTTATATAGGGTGTTTAAATACAACATTATTTGAAGATGACTATTGTGCATCTTTGAAATCTATAAATCATTCTAAAATTGCTTGATCTTTTTAAAAAATGAAATCACGACAAAATATATAGAATCCTATGTGAAACATTTTCATTGATATGAATCATCATTTAAGGAATCGATATCATTGCATAAATAATTTTGCATCCAATAAATCAGTCATCATCTATTATTCTTCAACAATACTCATAAATATCAAACATCATCAATTATTTTCAACAAATACCATATTTAAAATTACCATAAATCATAGTGATGATTATTTAATAAACCAATTATCATATATGAGATAATTATAAGTGTAGGAAAAGGTAATTGATCAATATTTCTATTTAAACATAAAATATAAATTAAATATCTCAATTTTCCTAGAATCATGGATTATATCTCTCTCAATCTCAGTGATTCAAAGAATAATAAAAATTTACGTGAAGAAAAATATTTATATGCACAAATAATTTAGAAAATTTTCATCTTATAGTTTGTAGGCATTGATGGAGGGGGTAGCATCAGTGGTGGCAGGGTAATTTGTAGTGGTGAACATAGGGAAAGTAGAGGCGTAAGAAGGGTAAGAAGAAAAGGGGGCGGGGGAAGCAGAGCACGGAGGCAGTAGAGAAGGTGGAAGGGGAAGTGGTGGATAAAGAAGGGTGTAACACACCAATCTTCCATGGTATGTTTCCCTTTGAATAATGCAATAGGTTCCATTGTATAGAACTTCGAGATTCGAACACACCGTGACCAATCAATGTAGCCGTTATGAATAGTAATACCCACCTTTTGAAAATTTATATTTTTTATTATTAAAATTGGACTTCAATTTTGTATTCAGAATACCAAAATTAGATTATAGTGAATTATTGGTATTTTTCAGAAAACATTTAGCTTTTGATGAATAGAAAAAAGTACTAAATTTTAATTAAAAACAAAATTTTTAATGAAAATAATTTATAAGGATAAATTATACTATTGAGTGGTTTAAAAATATAATTAGAATATATTTTTACCATTTAATCCAATGGTGGTATTTGGAGGTAATTTCACATTTCAAATGGACATAAACAAGTGTAAATATTTTGATAGTTATTATTTCTTAAAAACACAGTTTTTGTTTTGACAACTGGAATTAATTTTAAATTAATTTATTCCAAATCGGTGTTTTGAATTTAGCTAAATGGATTCAATATTTAGAATTAGGTGGTCAAAATTGTGTAAATAAATGACTTTTATTTTTAGAAATTTTGAATAATTACTTCAATAAATATTTTATTTATCATGGTTAAAGGTTAAATCCGGTAAATAAGGGTAAACCAATAGTATTATAGAAATATTAAATTACCCTACCATGTGTCCTAACCCTATTGGATGATACCTGTTCAACCATGGTCATCCTTGGGTTGATTTTCGGACCCCATGGAGAAACTTTTAAGTGATAATGACACTTTATATTAATTACGTTAAAGTAAATACAAAAATGATATACGCATATTCCTTTTAGTAAAACAATTTTTACATAAGGTCATATATTTATCTCTTCAACAATATATATTAATTATAAAGCTAAAATGATTTAATACATAATATTATTTTATTTATATTTTTTAGACATTGTATAATTAAATTTATTTATGACACAATGATGATGTATTATTTTTCTTATTAATGAATGAATCAAATAAATGCTATAATAAATGATAAGATAAAAATAATTTTAATGTTTTGATGCCATCCATGAATTTTCTAGGTTAATAAGACATGTTAGAATATGAAAGAATCAAATAAATGTTATTATAAATGATAAAATAAATTTAATTTGAACATTTTCATGCCATCCATTAATTTTATAGGTAAATATGACATGTTAGGATTGATTAAATGAATTTATTTCTAATTAATAAAGTTGATAGGACTTTAACAAAAACCAATTATTAAATAGTGTCAAAATTGACATAAAAGTGTTTTTAAAAAAAATATTATATTATTAATTGATATAATATTCTTAAAAATATATTGTTTGAAAAAACTTTATATATTGATAGTTATCTAATTAATGTACCACTCGGGGTTCACTTGGTAGTTTATAGTATGTTTATTAACCATATAATATAATACTACAATGAGACATGGTTAATGTCAAACTATTAAATTATGTGTTAATTCTGAATGATAAGGTTAATATGGTGACCTAAACCAATCTAAAACCAATTGGTTGAGATTATTTAGACCCATCCCCACTTTATCCTCAAATTAAATGACATTGGTACCATTACAAATAGAAAATGATTTTATTATAAAATAATATTTTAATTTTCTTCTATAGTGCCCCTCACCCCTCTAGTAAATGTGCACTTCACCTTTTCTCAAATTCACTACTCCAAATCCATTTGGTTCGGCCATCCCCTTCCCAAATATCCTCTATAAAATCCTACCATCATCTTATAGGCCTTAAATTAGTCAGAAATCCAACCTAAGGATCCCTTTTGATCAAATCAAAAGGAAGAACCCGAAGAAGAGGTAAATATTTCATCATCTCTTTCAGCTTCTTTTCATTTTCCACTTACTCTTTCTTTTTTGTTTCCATTTTATAATAATAACTCTAGTATCTTCTATATACTATGATGTTATTATAAAAATGACACAATAATATTATTTTTTCAATCCATTCTATGAGTGACAAAGTCACCATACGTGCATTCGTACGGATTACCATCACCACGTCGTGGTGTAATTTCTTATACACTTCATCTTTTCGATGGGTATAATAAAGAGTATAACTAATGTAAATAATATATATAACAATATATTGATTATATATATAGGATATACCATCCAATTATCTATAATTTTATTATTAAAATAATGATATTGTCGCTCGTGCGTACGTACGGATTACTATCTCCACGAACACGATGAGATTCATTCCCCATCATATCCAGTCAAGAATAATTTTCATTTGATGATTAAAAATAATATTTAAAGACATAATATCATTTTTAATATGAATAAGATACATACTATCCATAACAAACATTACTTACGTATTAAATCATATAAAGGAAAACGAATCAGTTAACACCCGAAATGACGATACTACTAAAAATTACTAACAAAAAAATATTATAAGATCATATATGATATCATATTTATGTTTATAGTTATTTTATAATTTAATAACAATGTTTTAAATATTATACTGTAGGTTAATATACCATCACTTAAGGAAAAGTACAAGGTAAGGGTTATTTTGACAATTTCTTCGTTATCCGATGTTGTTTATATGTAATTATCTAATGGGATCTCTTTATAATCCACATTGATGATTTTAAAAAATGTATTTCAAAACATTTATACTATATATTAGGAAATGTGTAAAATTCATTTATACAATTGTTTAACCTTATATGTTTTTAAACGAATCATTCCGTCGTTTTTCAAAAAAGGAACAGTAGAACCATTTTGACTAAATTAAGGTAAGAATGTATTTTTTTAACTTATACTGCCCGTGCATCTATTTTCCGCCATTATAAAAACATAGAATATTACCTTACAATCTTATATGTATATTTCAAAAAATAAATGTTTTCTTTTATAAATACATGAATTTTAAATGGTTTTAAATTATAATGAGTTATTTCTCAAAAAATGTATTGATTTCATCTATGTCAACATCCTTTGATGGATTTTATGATTGTTTGGAGTTAAAATATTATGATAAAAAACATCCATATTTTATTAAAGGTTTTGTGATATGTTTGACTGTGGATGTGTTATTTCATACAATTCATGGTTTATGGGTATAGTATTGACATTTCGTATGCTAGTTTCAATACAAATGTTTATGTTATGTATAATCATTTTAATATGAAGAATGAATTGGACTTAGTAAGTGACGGGTGGAGACCGCTATAGCTCCTCAATGCATAGGTAGGTCTCATGAGACAAACTAGTGTCCTAGAACAACACCTTGACAAAATTTTATTTGTAGTCTTGGTACAATGCCTTGACTATGTGGTTATGATGTTTGGAATTATTCATTCCATCATTATGAAAGTGGATATTGATATTGCATGTGATTATTCAACTAGTGCAATATCAATGAGAATAAGTAAATGGAATTATTTGATTTTCTATTTTTCATATTATTCTAAAGTTCAAGTTTAAAATGATTTTGTTTTATTCTTATACATTTCCATAAATTTTTAAGCTTATTTATGAATGACTTCTCTATATTGTTATCCTTAGAGAGCATCTGAGCTCACCCCTTTCTATGTTTTATTTTTCCCAGGATGTGAAGAAGTATTTTATGACTTACTTATAGGGATAGTGGGATATGAGTGTGGTCTATGGATAAAATGTTGTTGTAGTTTTTCATTTTATAATGTAATGTAAAACATTTTAATGTATCTAGTATTTCCAAGGATACTAAACTGGTCAGTCTTTCGTGACATAATTTCTTATATCATTACAATGTTATGTAACAATGCACCAAATCTGGGTAACTGGGGTCGCAGAGTTAAATTTGGTATTTGAGGATGTTTTGTACAATCCATGGAAAATAGATTTAGATAATCTTTGATTAGAGCACATTATCCTAAGATGGACTTTGAGGATTTGTATAGAATAACTTTCTAGAATTTTGGTACTGTATAGATTTTATGAATTTTCCAATAAATAAATCCCTATCTGGATATGAGAAGGTAGAGGCGGCTCTGGCATAGATGTACCTAGGGATAAAATCCGAAAACATCAATTTGAGGTAGACTTGAACGAGAACTAGTGCACGACAACAGGCCTTGCTACACTGTTGGTTACAACACACTTGGGGGATATTCTTATGATAATTCACATTTTCCTTACAAACCATCATAAAGGGTTTATGTGTATATGCATCCTCAATGAATACATTTTTAGGATTATTGATTATATCTATAAGCAGTTCAATTAATGTTAAGTGATTTAAAATTTTGGAATTAGGCATTTCAATTAATAAACTAATCTAGATTATGCAATTGTTTATAAATGGCATCCAGTGGAAGGAATGGAAATTGTATCAATGCACGTAATCCATGTAGAGATTTCGTCCTAGTCAAGATAATTATAGTGGAGCTGCTGATGCAACTGCTGCTGATCAGCTTATCAACATACTGGGACAACTCACTCATGTTATGAATAATAATCTTACCCATTTGGAGAACCCTGATCCCTAATGTGGAGGATCAATGTTGGACCGCATCATGAGGAAAAAACCATCAAAATTCAATGAGAGTACAAATTCATTAGCATATGAGCAATGGATAAATTTCATAGAGAAAATATTTCACGCTTTGAGGAGTAGAAAAGGGGAAAAAGATGTCATGGATGTTTATCGCATCCATGGAGATGCTGATCAATGGTGTTCATTGATTCAAAACACAAATGATGATGATGAAATATAAAACATAGAATGGAGGTAGTATAAAGATATTTTATTGGACAAATACATTCCTCAAGATCATTGAGCGGATATGGAAAGACAATTTATGAGTCTGAGGTAAAAAAGAGAATGAGAATGTCGCAATGTATGAGGCTTACATTACAATGATAGTAAGGCATGTAGCATATTATATACATAACCCAAGAAGTAGTATTGGTCATTTCTTTGATTGTTTAAATCCATTTCTCTGTCGAGAATTAGTCTCACAATCCTTCTAATCTTATAAAGATATTGTCTCATGTGCTATCGTGACAGAAAATGAATTCTCTATGTAATATGAATTTAAAGAATAGTAAAATATTAAGGGATGTACTAAAAACTCTAGAAATGGAAATAAGGGGATAAATGGAAAATTTTAATATCCATGCTATAGTAAATGTTTCATTAAAAACCCTGGTACTTTCCTGAAGGGAATGGGAATCTGTTACACGTTTGGTGAAAAAGACCAAAAAGATAGTGATTACAAGGGGAAGAAAGAGACTGTCAATGTTGAATTCTACAGTTGTAGATAAAGGGGACATTATAAAAATAAATGTATTAAGATCCAAGGAATCCTAACTCAGAAAAGTCCAAGGGAACAAGTCCAAGATTATGCTATCACTACTACTAAGGTTGAAGCTCCGAAAGACGTGGTGGAAGGTAATTTAATGGTTTCCTCAAGTTGAGAAAATTATTCATTTGATACTGGATCATTACATTGTTTAATATCTCTCTAGTTTGCAATGAAAATTAGATATTTCAGATTTGATTTAACAAGGGAGT
Source organism: Viscum album (assembly GCA_963277665.1). Lineage (NCBI taxonomy): Eukaryota > Viridiplantae > Streptophyta > Magnoliopsida > Santalales > Viscaceae > Viscum > Viscum album. The sequence continues at coordinate 974,718,312 of OY728139.1, read as the reverse complement.
TTTCAGTCAAAACTCTTAAGAGATGTATCATTGCAATAATGTTTTTTGAATCAGTTCCCATTAAGGAATATAAACGTTATTTATCAGCTAATATCATCGTCATTACCATGATTTAATTTTATATAATCCTCTGTATAGATTGGATTTCAAACTGTGATGCGAAAATTTATTGTAAGATGAAGGAGGTTACAATTTTTGATGATGATAAGTAGTACCTTATCATTAGAGATAAAACATCACAATTAGATTCTAATCTATATCCACCCTGAGTAGCTCAAATAAATTCAATTATTGGGGAAGAATAGAATGAAATAATTGTGGGTGAAGAAAGGAATGTTCAAATTGAGGACATATCTATTGTGCAAGAATATGTTGATGTTTTCCAGAATATTTACCTGGACATCCTCTAGAACAAGAAAATGAGTTTTTTTTTTATTTAATTCCTTATTCAAAGCCCATATCAAAGTCCCCTTATAGAATGGCTACTGTGGAATTAGTTGATGTAAAGAAACAGCTAGATGAATTGAGTAATAAGGGATTTATTCTCCCTAATGTTTCTCCATGGGGAGACTTTGTTCTATTTCTTCAGAAGAAAGATGGATCTATGAGGTTATGTATTGACTACAGGGAGATCAATACTAAAACAATAAAGAACAAGTATCCTCTACAATGTATAGATTATTTATTTGAACAACATAATAGATCTCAATTTTTTTTCGAAGTTTGACCTTCGATCTGAATATCATCAATTGTGTGTGAAGAGGGAAGACATCCAGAAAATAGAATTTTGCACATGGTGCTGGCATTACGAGGTTATAGTAATGCCTTTTGGGCTGACTAATGGACCTTCTGTTCTCATGGATATACTGAATTTGTTTTCAAGGAATACCTTGATGAAATTTTAGTGGTTTTTATTTATGATATACTAGTATACTCCAAAATATATGAAGATCATGAAAATAACTTATGCACCAATATGAAAACCCTCAAAAGAAATGAATTATACAGGATGTTTTGAAAGTGTGAATTCTGGATTTAAGAGATTTCTTTTCTTTTCCATATATTCTATAAGGATGGAATCTTTGGTTATCCTTTTAAAGAAAGGGAAATCCATGAATGGCCAGCACCGATGAGAATAACTGAGGTACGCAGTTTTGTTGGTTTAGGAGGTTATTATCGACGTTTCATCCAAAAGTTTTCCTGATTGGCTAACCCATTATCCAGGATCACACGTAAAGGGGTTAAATTTGTTTTGATAAAAGAGTGTGATGTATGTTTTGAAGAACTGATGAGAAGATTATTCAATGCTCCTATCTTGAATCTACCATCTGGGAATGATGAGTATGTTATTTATAGTGATGACACAAAGAATGGACATTGTTTTGTCCTTATGTAGAATGAATGGGTTATTGCCTATGCATCACGACAGCTAAAAATCCATGAGAAAAACTATCCTACTCATGATATGGAGTTATGAGCTGTAATGTTTTCTTTGAATATATGGAGACCTTATATTTATGTTGAAAATTGTGAGATATATAACGATCAAAAGTGTTTGAAGTATATTTTCTCACAGAAAAAACAAAACATGAGGCCAAGGATATGGCTTGAAATTCTCAAGGATTATGATTGCACTATACACTACCACCCGGGAATGGAAAATGAGGTGGCAGATGATTTGAGCATAACGGATCATAGAGTTTGGAACACGATGACAGTTGAAAGGGGTCCTATCTTCATGGATCTTGTGAAAATGGATAGAGGAATAATCATGGAAGGTGAAGCTTCATTACTTTCTCAAATGGTTTCCAAACCATCATTAAAAGAAAGGATTAAAAGTGCTCAGACTGATGATGATTAATTTCAAATGAAAATTAATGTTGTGAATGATTGGAGATTGATCGACTTCATATATGAAGATGGGATTTTGAAATTTGGGAAGAGACTTTGTGCTCCTAACATAACTAATCTAAAAAGGGAATTGTTGGATGATGTTCATAGCTCCAATTTCACTATACATCCTTGGATCACCCAGATGTATAAGGATTTGAAAGAACATTTTTGGTGGGACAACATGATGCAGGAGATTTCTGATTTTTTCTTAAGTTGTATGGTTTTTCAACAAGTGAATGCTGGATGGGAAAAGCCAGGAGGAGTCATGAAACCTCTTCCTACACCTGAGTAGAAATGGGATAATATTATGATGGACTTTTCCATGGGACTAACAAGGACTCCTAGAAGGAATGATGTGAAATTGATCATTGTTGATCGTCTTACCATGTAAGAACATTTTCATTCTGTATGAGAATATTTACCACTTTATCCTCTAGAAAGCCTGCATATTAATGAAGTTTTAAGACATCATGGAGTACCACAATCGATTGTTTCTGATTATGATCCCCAGTTTACATCATTATTCGGGAAAAGTATTCAGAAATACCTGTATACTAAACTTCATTTAAGCACTACCTACCACCCGCAAACTAATGGGAAATCATAATGGACTATTCAAACCTCAGAAGACATGTTGAGATATTGACCAGTTGACTTTCAAGGTATGTGGGATCAATATTTATCAATGGTAAAATTTTCCTATAATAATAGATTCCATTCAAATATTCAGATGGCACCATAAGAAGAGTTATAAAGAAAGAAAAGTCACACACCAACGTGTTGGGATGATATTGGTGAAAGGAAACTCATTGGCATAGAAATAGTTGTGGAAACAACGGAAAAGGTGAAGGTTATCCAAACCCACATCAAATCATCTCAAAGTAGGCAAAAGATCTATGTCGATCACCGAAGGAAGGATTTGGAATTTCAGGTAGGAGATCTTGTTTTTTTGAAGGTATGTTCATGGAAGGGAGTCACACGATTTAACAAGAAGGGTAAATTAAGTCCCAAGTACATCGGACCTTTCGAAATTCTAGATCTAATTGGGGCTATAGCTTACTATTTGGAAATTCCACTAAGTCTCTCCAATGTTTATGATGTGTTCCACATATAACTGTTGTAATACCCGAGATTTTTATGAGTAATATTTTGTTTTTATGTTATCAAAGGAATCTTTCACTACACACTAGCTTGGCTTACTTTACACGCAATCGCGACCGTCCTCGATAGCTTGCGTCGTACGCAATACTGAGTTTCACTAAACAACGATATGCTATTAAAATATTATTAAAAATAGCCATTATGAATAGTAAAATACACTTTTTGATATTTTATAAATTTTATTTTTTAAAATGGACTTCATTTTTGGATTCGGAATATTGAAATTAGCCTAGGGTGAAATTTTGGTACTTTTCTGAAAACTTTCAATTTTTGATGAATAGTGAAACCACTAAGTGGTAGGTTAAAACTGAATTTTGCATAAAACATAATTTTACCGCTTCTGTGAATGGAATTTCGAAAATCCGACAGACACGTTTGATATCCGTAAGTAAAATGTGGTTCAATGAGATAAAAATAATTTTTTGGTGAATAGTAACTTTTTACTTTTTTTTACCGCGGTTAATACTGAATAGGGTAACTAAGGGTAAATATGATATTACTATTACCCTAACACATGTCCTAATTCTATTGGATAAGTGTAATTCGACCAAAAACAACCTTAGGAATAAAATATGACCATTTAGGCCCACTTGGATTAGATTATAACATTTAATATTATTTTATTTAATGAATAGTTAAAATAGTTAAAATCAATGTTTAATAAATAAAACATTTTTAATATGGGTTTATACATACGATAAATTCGATTATAAATATTCATTAGAAAGCTAAAATGATTTCCTACATAATTATATTTTATTTATAATTTTTAGACTTTAAATAAATTAATTTATTTTGACACAATGATGATGCAGTAATTATCTTATTAATGAAATATTGACACAATTGATGTTATAAACACCAAAATAAATGTAATTTGAGACTTTTTATGAATTCCACTAATTTTATAGGTTAATATGATATATTAGTGTTGATTTAATTAACTTGGTTCGAACATATAATTCTGTTATGACTTTCACAAAAATCATATATCAAATAGTGTCAAAATTGACACAAAATAGTTTTTAAATCAAATATTATATTATTAATTGTTATTTTATTCCTAAAAATCTAAGGTTCGGCCAAATGACTTAGATAAGGATTTATAGATTAATAATAAACAATTTGGGGTTCGTTTGGCATGTTATAGTAAGTGTATTAACCATATAGTGTAAGAAAACAAAAAGACACGGTAAAAGCTAAATTATTTAACTGAGAGTTAAATCTAATTGATAAGGTTAAAATAATAACCTAAACTTGTCTAAATCCTATTGGTTTATAGGATTGCGACCCATACCCACTTTAGCTTCGAAATAAGACCCTTTGGAACCATTATAAACCGATTTTAACTTTAATATAAAATAATATTTTGAGATATTCCTAAGGTGACCCTCTCCTCCCTTATAAAAGGACACCTCCTCCCCCTCCTCCTCACACCAATTTGAGCACTCAAGCTCGGCCAACCCTTGCCAAAATCCCTTATCCACTTCCCTAGAATAATCCTAGAGGTCCTGGGCTTCTTCAAAGACCAATCTTAGTTCCCTAAGTGGGGGATTCAACAAGGCGTTTAAAAGAAGAGGTAATATCTATTACTGATCTTTTCAATTTCTTTCTTCTTCAACTTCTTCTTCTTTAGTTGTTTCATGATAAAGTAATAACATCAGTGTTACTTACATACTGATATGTTATTATAAATATGAAACAACCCTAATTCACCTTCTATCCATCCTACGGAAAAATGAAATCACCGGGTGTGCGTACGTACGAAATACCGTCTCCACGCCATGGTGTAATCTATTTTCCACCATCACCTTACAAGGATGGGTATAATGGTGTAATGAGTAACTATATATGATTATTATAAAATGATATTGATTCTGAAATATTATAAATACACTTAAATACAATTCCACGATCATGGGAACAATATCATCGCTCGTCCATACGAACGTAATACCATCTCCACGATGTGATGCGACTCGTTCTACATGATCATCATTACATAGTAATTATATAAATGAATTGAATGAATAAATATGATATATGTTAAACTAATACCATTCTGGATATAAGGTATCTATAACCATAAAAGAAGAATAAGAATTTATTCGGCAAAACACACATAAGAACAAAAGGCAATAAAGACCCGAGTAACAAGTAACAATGAAATATTACTAATAAGAAGCTAATAATATGACCATATATGATATCATATCAATATGTATGATTCTGTAATAAGTCAATAACATTATTTAAACCATTATACAGGATCTTCGGACACGTACAAAGCAAATCGGACCTAAGGTAAGGGAAATATCACAATCTCATTTTTATCCGAGATTGTTTATACTTTGGTATTTACTAGGGTGTATTTTATCATCCACATCCATGTTTACTCAATATGTAATGTTATTTCCATCCACCTAAAATTGTTTAAATCCAATTTTACCCTTCGATGAGTTTTTATTAAAGGATATGAAAGGAATCTTTTGTCGTTTTTCATACTAGGTACTTTTTGACTTTTCCGAAAAAAGTACGAAGAATGTTTTTTTAACTTATATGGCAAGAATGGATTTTTAAAACATTATTTTGAAGAATCTTCCTTTATAAGTTTTCAAGTTTATTTTTAATCAACTTCTTTTAGTTTATAATTGTATGACATGTTAAGAAAAGAAAAGTGTTTCTGAAGTAAAAAGGATATTTTCCTCAAGAATGGAGTTCAAATGTTTTATCAAAATTATTTTCCATCTAATATAATATAGGGTTCTGTTTTTATCCCTATTATTACATTTATTTGATTATGTTGTTAGGGAATTATTTTTATGATGTCATTTACCTTATATGATTTGTTTTATGATGTCATGATGTTTCAAGAATCCCATTTTTTTGTTACATGTGTTATGCGATGATGTATGATTTATGATTATGTGGCACACATAAGAAATGATTCATTATAAGATGGGTGGGACCTATATCTCCCTCCAATGCATTGGGTAAAGATTTATATCTCATGAGATAGACATGGCTGGAATGGAAGGTTATTTCGGTTCAGTGATACAGGACTGAAACGAGGAGTGAACTCGATTCAGAAATGGACTTTGTCCGCTAAGATAGTCTTGGCAATGAGTCATGAATAACAAGAAATGTTTTTCCATGATTATGTGTGCGTGCCACAAAGTTTCCAGTTTTATGTTATGACTATGGGGTTCTCATTTTCACTTATATGATTTATTCCATGTTAAGATATTATGATCTCTTTTGCAGGTTATGATTTTCAAAAAGATATGATATGATATTTATTTCCTTTATCTGCCCTTACTGAGCATTTGAGATCACCCTTTTTGTATGTTTTCTTTTCCCCAGGTCAGGAAGATGGATATTAAGTAGAATATGCTAAAAGGGACCCTAGATATGATGAAATAAATGGGAGACACTGGATAAGATTTATGAACCAGTTGTTTATTTTTCCCAGTTTCTAAAGACCCTATACCTATACGGTCCTTTGTGGTTTTGTCATATGTTGAAATAAGTGTGCTTCAATTTTGAAGTATTAACAATGTATGTAAAGTATGGGTCGTTATAGTTGGTATCAGAGGAAAGGTATAGTCAACCTTTGGAAACTAGGATGTGAATGCTTTAGTAAAAACCCTAAGGATAAGTCTAAGCATAGAACACAATATTAGTGTTTTAGAAATGGCCATGAATAACCGAGGATAAGACCTTAAGCGTGAAAATTTTATTCTTGAATTATGTGGTTTTCCTATTATAATTATTGTTCCTCACACTATTATTCTTGGTTTTAGTCAATGGATGGAACCCGAAGGAACCGTGTTAATGCGGAATGCGATGGGAAATGCAATGATTGTCCCCCTGAGCAACCAAACGATATGGGAGCTGGAATTCAAAATCGTGTAGCGATGCTCACACAACTTTCTCAAGCTATGAATCATGCAGGACTTCCAAACGAACAAAGGAAGGAGCAACATTCTGTTGAATCCTTCATGAGGTAGCGTCCACCTTCTTTCAGCAGTTCAACTGATCCATTAGTGGCTGAAAAATGGATTAGTACCACTGAAAAGATATTTTCAGTTCTTCAATGTTCTGAACATGATAAAGTCATCCTAGCAGTGTATCGTTTAGAAGGAGATGGTGATCAATGGTGGAATCTTATTAAGAATACGAGGCAAAGGGATGAAGTTGAGTCCATGGAATGGGACGAGTTCAAGAACTTATTTTTCAATAAATACTTTCCCTCGTATTCTCCGAACAAAGATGGAGAAAGAGTTTCTTGAACTCAAATAAAGGGATGATGAATCTGTTGGTACCTATGAAGCAAATTTTACAAGACTTGCAAGGTACACTTTTGGTATTATTATCCAACCTGAGAGTAAGATCAATCGATTCTTTAGTGGCTTAAAACCAAGTCTTCGAAGGGTGTTAGCCATAAGGGACTTCAATAGCTACGAGGAAATCGTTCGATGTGCTCTCAAAGTCAAGATGGAGATTGGAGTAACCCATCAGTCATATGGGTTTGATAAGAAGAGGAAAATGGATTTCAAAGGAAAATCTAAAGAGCACACTGAAAAGAAGATGAGCTTTCCCTTATGCTCCAAGTGTGGAAAGAATCATGGAGGGAGTTGTCTTAAAGGGACAAGTAAATGTTTAAAATGTGGAAAGGAAGGTCATCGGGCATTTGAATGCCGTGATAATGGGAGGAAGATGTCTAATGATGAAAACATAGGAAGGGATAAACAGAATGAACCTACTACACTTCAATGTTTCTAGTGCAAGGAGATGGGGCATTATGCCAATCAATGCCCAAATCCAAGGGTTGAAGATGATGGTCGACGTCAATAAAATCTTAAGGCTAAAGACAAAGGAAAGTCACATGCAATTTCTATCAGTGATGTGGAGTACGATAACGAAGTGGTGAAAGGTACACTTACCATCCACTCTAAAGTAGCAAATGTTTTATTTGATTTTGGATCCACCCACTCTTTTATTTATAAAAATTTTCTAAGGGTATCATCGTTTTACCTCAACAATTAGATGTTGAGTTAGCTGTGACAACACCTAATGGCACAACAGTCGCATCAAAAGTTTATAATTCTTCTCTGATCGAAGTTTGTGGGAAAGTGCTTTCTACAAATCTTGTGATCCTTCATTTAATGGAATTCGATGTGATTCTTGGCATGGATTGGCTTTCTTTATACGGAGCTCATATCAATTTCCAAAGAAGGGAAGTCACATTTCATATTCCAGATCAATCTATGATCGACTATCAATGAAAGGATGAACATAACCTTCCAGTGGAAATTTCATCCATTTTATGGGTATTGATTCCACTAAATGAAGGTTATTTATCTCAAATGGTTGGTGAGAATCTCACGATTAAGAATTTTCCCATCATACGTGAGTTTGATGATGTCTTTTCGGAGGAATTACCGGGTCTTCCACCAAATCGTGAAGTTGAGTTTTCAATAGAACTTGTACCGGGTGCTTTGCCTATTTCAAAGACACCTTATAGAATGGCCCCAATTGAGTTGCAAGAATTGAAGAAGAAAATCCAAGAGAATCTTGATAAGGGATTCATACGCCCTAGTGTGTCACCTTGGGGAGCACATGTTCTATTTGTTAAGAAGAAATATGGATCAATGAGACTCTGCATTGATTATCGAGAACTTAACAAGATCACTATCAAGAACAAATATCCTCTCCCACGCATTGATGACTTATTTGACCAACTACGCGGAGCTCAATACTTTTCCGAGATTGATCTTCGTTCATGGTATCATCAATTAAGGGTCAAAAGGGAGGATATACCAAATACGGATTTCCGTTCAAGGTATGGACACTATGAATTTATAGTGATGCCATTTGGTCTTACTAATGCCCCTGCTATCTTCATGGATCTAATGAATAGAGTCTTTAGAGACTATCTTGATCATTTTGTGGTAGTCTTTATAGACGATATTCTTGTCTATTCAAAGAGCAAGGAAGATCATGAAGATCACTTGAGAATTATATTGAAGACCCTGATAAAGGAGAAGCTTTATGCCAAATTTACCAAGTGTGAATTTTGGCTTCAAAAAGTTGCATTTTTGGGTCACATAATCTCAAAAAAGGGGATATCTGTGGATCCAGCAAAAACAGAGGTTATCAAAAGATGGTCGAGACCAACAACAGTAACTGAGATCTGAAGTTTTCTTGGTTTGGATGGATATTATCGACGTTTTGTAAAAGATTTTTCACGATTATCTAATCCACTCACCAAGTTGACTCAGAAAGAAGTTAAGTTTGTTTGGATAGAGGAATGTGAAGAGAATTTCAAGGAGTTGAAAAGAAGGTTATCCAGTGCACCTGTGCTCACACTGCCTTGTAGTGGAGAAAGGTTTGTGATCTACAGTGATGCATCCAAGAAGGGATTGGGGTGTGTTCTTATGCAAAATGATATTGTAATAGCTTATGCTTCACGACAGTTGAAAATCCATGAGCAAAATTACCCAACACATGATTTGGAGTTAGCTGCAGTAATCTTTGCATTAAAGATTTGGAGGCATTACCTTTATGGTGAAAGGTGTGATATTTATACTAATCATAAAATTTCAAAGTATATTTTCACACAAAAGGAGCTGAATATGCGTCAAAGAAGATGGTTGGAGCTGATTAAGGATTATGACTACTCAATCCATTACCACCCTGGGAAAGCAAACAAGGTGGCAGATGCATTAAGTCGACAAGACCATGCTAGTTTATCCATGATGAGGATCACAAAAGATCCAATATTTATGGATTTACAAAGGATGGATCTTGGAATTATAATGGAAGGGGAAAAATCTTATCTTTCTCAAATGAATGTTCAGCCATCTATACATGTGAAGATTAAAGAGGCACAGAAAGAAGATGTCGAGTTACAAAAGAAGGTGAGAAATGTTCTTGAATTCAACCTTGATTATGATGGGATAATAAAGTTCAGGAATCAGGTTTGTGTTACTCCCATCCCCGAATTAAAGGAGCTGCTGGATGAGGCTCATAGTTCTTCATTCTCTATTCATCCTGGAATCACGAAGATGTATAGGGACCTGAAAGAGTACTTCTGGTGGGATGGCATGAAAAGAGATGTTGCTGAATATGTCTCTCGATGCTTGGTTTGTCAACAAGTTAAAGCTGAGAGACAGAAGTCTAAGGGGATGTTACAACCATTACCCATACCCGAATGGAAATGGGAAAAAATCACTATGGAATTTGTCACAGGACTTCCTAAAACATCCAAAGGCAATAATGCTATCTGGGTCATAGTTGATCGTCTTACAAAGTCTGCACACTTCATTGCTATTAGAGAGGATTTCTCTCTAGATCAGCTTGCCAGGATATATGTAAAGGAAGTAGTAAGATTGCATGGAGTACCACTTTCTATTATATCTGATCGGGATTCGAGATTTACCTCGATGTTCTGGCGAAGTCTTCAGCATACTCTGGATCCAGAGTTGAGTTTCAGCACTGCTTATCATCCTCAGACAGACGGTCAGTCTGAGAGAACAATTCAAACTCTAGAAGATATGTTGATAGCTTGCTCTATGGATTCCAAAGGAGGTTGGGATCAACAACTACCTTTGGTGGAATTTTCTTATAATAATAGCTTTCACTCCAGTATTCAGATGGCTCCTTATGAAGCTCTCTATGGAAAGAAATGAAAGGACTCCAACTTGCTGGGATGAAGTTGGGGAAAGAAATCTATTAGGACCTGATCTTGTTGATGAAATGGCTGAAAAGGTCAAATCAATTCAACAACACATTAGAGCAGCTCAGAGTCGACAGAAAAGTTATGCCGACAACCGAAGAAAAGACCTAGAGTTTGAAGTGGGTGATAAAGTGTTCTTACGAATATCTCCCTAGAAGAGTGTTATGAGATTTGGAAATAAGGGGAAGATGAGCCCTAGATATATCGGTCCTTTCGAAATACTATATCGTGTTGGAAAGGTAGCTTACCGATTGGCGCTTCCACCGAATCTCTCTCATGTTCACGATGTGTTCCATGTATCTCTCCTGAGAAAGTACATACCTGATCCTTCACATGTACTCAGCTCAGAAGTTGTACCGCTGGAGCAAGATTTTTCTTATGAAGAACAACCGATAGAGATTCTGGATCATAGTGAAACATTCCTACGAAACAAGACCACTCGATTGGTGAAAGTTTTATGGAGGAACCACCAACTTGAAGAAGCTACATGGGAGCTTGAGGATATAATGAGGGAAAAGTATCCTCATCTGTTTGTTACAAAGTGACGAATTTAGAGGGCGAAATTCATTTTAAGGGGGGTAGAATGTAACACCCGAGATTTTTATGAGTAATATTTTTTTTATGTTATCAAAGGAATCTTTCACTACACACTAGCTTGGCTTACTTTACACGCAATCACAACCTTCCTCGATAGCTTGCGTCGTACGCAATACTGAGTTTCACTAAACAACGATATGTTACTAAAATTTTATTAAAACAAGCCGTTATGAATAGTAAAATCCACTTTTTGATATTTTATAAATTTTATTTTTTAAAATGGACTTCATTTTTGGATTCAAAATATTGAAATTAGCCTAGGGTGAAATTTTGGTATTTTTCTGAAAACTTTCAATTTTTGATGAATAGTGAAACCACTAAGTGGTAGGTTAAAAACTGAATTTTGCATAAAACTTAATTTTACCGCTTCTGTGAATGGAATTTCGAAAATCCGATAGACATGGTTGATATCAGTAAGTAAAATGTGGTTCAATGAGATAAAAATAATTTTTTGGTGAATAGTAACTTTTTACTTTTTTTACCGCGGTTAATAGTGAATAGGGTAACTAAGGGTAAATATGATATTACTATTACCCTAACACATGTTCTAATTCTATTGGATAAGTTTAATTCGACCAAAAAAAACCTTAGGAATAAAATATGACCATTTAGGCCCACTTGGATTAGATTATGACATTTAATATTATTTTATTTAATGAATAGTTAAAATAGTTAAAATCAAAGTTTAATAACTGAAACATTTTTAATATGGGTTTATACATAAGATAAATTCGATTATAAATATTCATTAGAAAGATAAAAAGATTTACTACATAATTATATTTTATTTATAATTTTTAGACTTTAAATAAATTAATTTATTTATGACACAATGATGATGTAGTAATTATCTTATTAATGAAATATTGACATAATTGATGTTATAATCACCAAATTAAATGTAATGTGAGACGTTTTATGAATTCCACTCATTTTCTAGGTTACTAGGATATATTATTGTTGATTTAATCAACTTTATTAGAACATATAATTCTGTTATGACTTTCACAAAAATCATATATCAAATAGTGTCAAAATTAAAACAAAATAGTTTTTAAATAAAATAAAATATTATTAATTGTTATTTTATTCCTAAAAATATAAGGTTCGGCCAAATGACTTAGATAAAGATATATATATTAATAATAAACAATTTGGGGTTATTTTGGCATGTTATAGTAAGTGTATTAGCCATATAGTGTAAGAAAACAAAAAGACACGGTAAAAGCTAAATTATTTAACTTAGAGTTAAATCTAATTGATAAGGTTAAAATAATAACCTAAACTTGTCTAAATCCTATTGGTTGATATGATTTCGACCCATCCCCACATTAGCTTCTAAATAAGACATTTTGGAACCATTATAAACCGATTTTGACTTTAATATAAAATAATATTTTGAGATATTCCTAAGGTGCCCCTCTCCTCCCTTATAAAAGGACACCTCCTCCCCCTCCTCCTCACACCAATTTGAGCACTCGAGCTCGGCCAAACCCTGCCAAAATCCCTTCTCCACTTCCCTAGAATAATCCTAGAGGTCCTGGGCTTCTTCAAAGACCAATCTTAGTTCCCTAAGTGGAGGATTCAAAGAGACGTTTAAAAGAAGAGGTAATATCCATTACCGATATTTTTAATTTCTTTCTTCTTCAACTACTTCTTCTTTAGTTGTTTAATGATAAAGTAACAAAATCAGTATTACTTACATACTGATATGTTATTATAAATATGAAACAACCCTAATTCACCTTCTATCCATCCTACGGAAAAATGAAATCACCGCGCGTGCGTACGTACGGAATACCGTCTCCACGCCGTGGTGTAATCTATTTTCCACCATAACCTTACAAGGATGGGTATAATGGTGTAATGAGTAACTATATATGATTATTATAAAATGATATTGATATTGAAATATTATAAATACACTCCACGATCATGGGAACAATATCATCGCTCGTGCGTACGAACAGAATACCGTCTCCACGATGTGATGCGACTCGTTCTACATGATCATCATTACATAGTAATTATATAAATGAATTGAATGAATAAATATGATATATGTTACACTAATACCATTCTGGATATAAGGTATCTATAACCTTAAAAGAAGAATAAGAATTTATTCGGCAAAACACGCATAAGAACAAAAGGCAATAAAGACCCGAGTAACAAGTAACAATGAAATATTACTAATAAGAAGCTATGAATATGACCTTATATGATATCATATCAATATTTATGATTCTGGAATAAGTCAATAACATTATTTAAACCATTATACAGGAGCTTCAGACACGTACAAAGCAAATCGGACCTAAGGTAAGGGAAATATCACAATCTCATTTTTATCCGAGATTGTTTATACTTTGGTATTTACTGGGGTGTATTTTATCATCCACATCCATGTTTACTCAATATGTAATGTTATTTCCATCCAACTACAATTGTTTAAATCCAATTTTACCCTTCAGTGAGTTTTTATTAGAGGATATGAAAGGAATCTTTTTTCGTTTTTCATACGAGGTACTTTTTGACTTTTCCGACAAAAGTACGAAGAATGTTTTTTTTATCTTATACGGAAAGAATGGATTTTTAAAACATTATTTCCAAGAATATTCCTTTATAAGTTTTCAATTTTATTTTTAATCAACTTCTTTTAGTTTATAATTGTATGACATGTTAATAAAAGAAAAGTGTTTTTGAAGTAAAAAGGATATTTTCCTCAAGAATGGAGTTCAAATGTTTTATCAAAATTACTTTCCATCTAAGATAATATAGGGTTTTAATTTTATCCCTATTATTACATTGATTTGATTATGTTGTTAGGGAATTATTTTTATGTTGTCATTTACCTTATATGATTTGTTTTATGATGTCATGATGTTTCAAGAATCCCATTTTTGTTACATGTGTTATGCGATGATGTATGATTTATGATTATGTGGCACACATAAGAAAGGATTCATTATAAGATGGGTGGGAACTATATCTCCCTCCAATGCATTGGGTAAAGATTTATATCTCATGAGATAGACATGGCTGGAACAGAAGGTTATTTCGGTTCAGTGATACGGGACTGAAACGAGGAGTGAACTCGGTTCAGAAATGGACTTTGTCCGCTAAGATAGTCTTTGCAATGAGTCATGGCTAACAAGAAAGGATTTTCCATGATTATGTGTGCATGCCACAAAGTTTCAAGTTTTATGTTATGACTATGGAGATCTCATTTTCACTTCTATGATTTATTCCATGTTAAGATATTATGATCTCTTTTGCAGGTTATGATTTTCAAAAAGATATGATATGATTTTTATTTCCTTTATTTTCCCTTGCTGAGAATTTGAGCTCACCTTTTTTTGTATGTTTTCTTTTCCCCAGGTCAGGAAGATGGATATTAAGTAGAATATGCTAAAAGGGACCCTAGATATGATGAAATAAATGGGAGACACTGGAGAAGATTTATGAACCAGTTGTTTATGTTTCCCAGTTTCTAAAGACACTATACCTATACGGTCCTTTGTGGTTTTGTCATATGTTGTAATAAGTGTGCTTCAATTTTGAAGTATTAACAATGTATGTAAAGTATGGGTCGTTATAACTGTTAAACAAATACATGCCTATCCCAATGCATGTAATCACCTATGAAGAATTTGAACTGGAACCCGATATATCTTATTGCGAAAAGAATGTTGAGATTCTTGATATAAGAGAACAAGTGTTGAGAAACCGTAGGTCTGATCTGGTAAATGATCTATTGAGAAATCAAAAGATGGAAGAGGCAATGTGGGAAACCGAGGAATTTATGATGAATAACAACCCGACTATTTTTACGTAGTAATACTCTGGAAATTTTGATGACAAAATTATTTTGAGGGTAGAATGTAACACCACAATCTTCCATGATACGTTTCACTTTGAATAATGAAATAGATTGGATTGTACACTACTTTTAGATTCTAACACACCGCGACAAATCAAAGTAGCCATTATGAATACTAATACCCACTTTTTGAAATTTAATAAATTTTATAATTCAAATTGGACATTATTTTTGGATTCAGAATATCAAAATTAACTTAGGGTAATTTTTTGGTATTTTTCTGGAAACATTCAGTTTTTGATGAATAGTAAAAAATACTAAATTTTAATTAAAAAAACATTTTTAATAAATATAATTTATAGTGCTAAATTATTATATTTAGTGGTTTTAAAGTATAATTAGATTATATTTTTACAATTTAATCCAATGTTGATCATTGAATGTAATTTCACATTTAAACTCTACATAAACAAGTGTCTATCTTTTGGTAGTTATTGTTTCTTAAAAACACACTTTTAGTTTTGACAACGGAAATTAATTTTAAATTAATTTCTTCCACTTATGTATTTTGAATTTAGAAAAATGGATTCCATATTTAAAATAATGATTTCCAAATTGTGTAAATAAGCATCATTTATTTTTAGATATTTTGAATAATTACTTCGTTAAATATTTTATTTACTATGGTTAAAAGGTAAATCCGATAAATATGGGAAAAAAATAATTAAATTCATTTATGACACAATAATGATGGAGTATTTTCTCTAATAATTGAAGAATCAAATAGATGGTATTATATATGTTAAAATAAATATTAATAGAAGGTTTTGATTCCATCTACAAATTTTCTAGGTTAATATTATATTTTATAATTTATTAGATGAATTTATTTCGAATTAATAATGTTTTTAGGACTTTACCAAAAATCAATTATTAAATAGTGTCAAAATTGACAAAAAAGATTTTTTAAAACAAATATTATATTATTAATTGATATAATATTCTTAAAAATAAAAGGATGGGCCAAAGGACATATATAATGATATTTTTATCATTAATGAAACACTTTGGGTTCGATTGTTAGTTTAAATATGTTTATTTACCTTATAGTATAAACATACAAAGAGACATGGTAAATGAAAAACTATTTAACTAAGAGTTAAATCTAAATGATAAGGTTTATATGGTGACCTAATCCTATATAAAGCCTATTTTTTGAGAGTATTGCGACCCATTCCCACCTTATGCTCCAAATAAATCACTTTGGAGCCATTTAAAAAAGAAATGGATTTTATTATAAAATAATATTTTATGTTTTTCTAAAGGTGCCCCTCACCCCTCTTATAAAAGGGAACTCCCCTTCTCTCAAAATCACACCTCCAAACATATTTGGATCAGCCAACCCCTACCCAAATATCCTATAAACAATCGTCACTTTAATATTACAAGCCTTACTTTAGTCATAAAGCCATCCTAAGGATCCCTTTTGATCAAATATATAAGAAGAACCTGAAGAAGAGGTAAATATTTCATCACCACTTTCAGCTTCTTTTCTATTCCCACTTCCTCTATATTTGTTATTTCCATTCTAAAATAATAACTATAGTATCATTTATATAATTTTATGTTATTATGAAAATATATCCACAATATTCTTTATGCAATCCAACCTATAAATGACAAAGTCACCATACATGTGTACGTACGGATTACAGTCTTTACGCTGTGGTGTTGTTTATTATACAAACACATCATCATTTGGATGTATATAATAATGAGTATAACTGATGTAAATAATAAATATAATAATATAATAATTCCTTATATATGATATAACATCCCATTATATATGATTTTAATATCAAAAGAATGATATTGTCGCTTGTGAGAACGTACTGATTACCATCTCCACGAACGCGATGAGATTCATTTCCCATCATATCCATTCAAAACAAATTTTAATTTGATGATTAAAAATAATATTTATAGACTTAATATCATTCTGAATATGAATAAGATAAATCCTATCCATAACAAACACTACATACAAAACAAATCATATAAATGAAAATGAATAAGTTAACTCCCGAAACTATGATTCTACTAAAATATTATTAAAAAATAAATATTAAAAGATCATATATGATATCATATTTATGTATATTGTTCATATATAATTTAATAACAAATTTTTAACTATTATAGAGTTGGTAAACATACAATTGACTAAGGAAATGTACAAGGTAAGGGTTAATTTCACATTCTCTTCATTATCCAAGGTTGTTGATAAATAATTATATACATGGACCTCTTTATCATCCACATCCATGTTTCTTAGAAATGAATTTAAAATCATTTATTCTATTTACTAGAAAAATGGGTAAAATTCATTGATACCCTTATTTGACCTTATACGATTTGAAATGAATCTTTCCGTCGTTTTCCAAACAAGGTACTTTATGACCTTTTTTAAAAAGTTAAGGTAAGAATGTTTTTTAACTTATACGGCAGGTGAAGCTATTTTCCACCATTATAACAACATCATAGATTCCCTTATAATATTTCAGGAATATTTTCATAATTAATCATTTTTTTATAATTACATGTCTTTTAATTGATTAAAAGAAGAATGATATATTTCATTAAAAAGGATTTGATTTCATCTATGTCAACATCCCTTGATGGATTTTATGTTTTCTAGAAGTTGATTTATTAGGATAAAAAACATCAATATTGTATTGATTTTTTTGTCGTATGTTTTACTATAGATGTGTTATTTCATACCATTCATGGTTTATGGGTAAAGTATTGACATTTCGTATTCTAGTTTCAATATGAATATTTATGGTACGTTTAATCCTTTTCATATGAGGAATGCACTGGACTTAGTAAGTGAAGGATGGAGACCTCTATAGCTCCTAGATACATCGATAGGTCTTATTTGATAAACTACTGTCTTGGGACAAGGCTTAACAAAATATTATATGTAGTCTTGGAACAAGGCCTTGACTTTGTGGTTATAATTTCTAGAAGTATGCATTCCATCCTTATGAACATGGCTATTGATATTGCATGTGATTATTTGACTAGTAGAATATGCATGTGAATATGTAAATGAAATTATCTGATTTTATCATTTCCATATTATGAATAAGTTCAAGTTTAAAAGGATTTTGTTTTATACTTATAGATTTCCTTAAATTATTATTCATATTTATGAAAGTTTCTGCTATATTTTTATCCTTACTGAGCATATGAGCTCACCCCTTTCTATGTTTTATTTTTCCTAGGATGTGAAGAAGTATTTTATGACTAATGTGTAGGGATAGTCTAAGGGGATATGAGTGTGGTCATTGTAGACAATATTGTTGTAGTTTTTCATTTTATAATGTAATGTAAATCTTATGATTGTATCTAGAAATTTTCAAGGCTACTAAACTGATTGGTCATTCGAGACATGATTCATTGTATCATTCCAAAGTTATGTAATAATGCACTAACTCTATTTAACTGGGGTTAGGGCTTTACAAAGCGGAAGAGGTAGAATAAGTGGTGGTGGATGTAGAGGCAACTGTCACCATGTAGGTGGTAGAGGGGACTGAGGGATGCAGGTAGAGGCATAGGTGGTGGTAGTTGATGTAGTGGTGGTAGAGGTGAGGGTAGGTGAAGAAGTGGTAGAATTGGAGGCAGAGGTGGAGAGTTTAGAAGAGGATGGAGAAGCATAAGTAGTTGTAGAGAAAATATAGGATGGGGTAGTATACAAGGGGTAGTGGAGTCGGAGGTGGGGGAGTTAGAGGTGGAGGTAGTGTTGGAGGAGGAGGCGGTAGTGAAAGTAGTGCTTCACTTCTGCAAAAGCATGAGGATCAATCAAAATGTGGATCTAGTAGGGTTCAATTTTTTTAAAAATTAAAGGATTACATCTACACATTTTTAAAATCACTGATAATAAATTGTTTTAAACAAGCCAAAATATAGAGTTCTGATAAAACATACCTTTATCATAAATTTTTTAGCGTTGATAAATGTTACCATTTATGAGGGATAATAAAGAACTGATAATACATTCTATTACAAGAACTAAAAAATATAGCACTGATAAATCATTCCTTTATCAGCAATGTTAAAACACTAATAAAGGGATCTATTTAATAGGACTGTTTAGGTATATAGAGAGCTTGACCGTAGAAATTATTCAATAAAATAACATAACAATAGATACAGAGAACATGTCACTTGAAATGTAATAAAAAATGAATGTGACCAACACAACACCAAAAACAAAAAAGATCACATAACCCAAATAAAATGAAAAAGGCCCATATGAAATCAATCAATGGACCATAAAAATAACACTATCATAACAGAAATGACCTAACAGAAAGCATATGAATCTGAGGATCTCGATCACCTAGCCGCATTAATGAGGCTCACCGACTACCCACCACTCAAGGCCATAAATAGGCATTTAATTTGCATTTAGGATTCATTCATTCCCATCAGAATCATTGTTCACATTATCGAGGTTACCTATGTTTTATATAACCATTGGTTTCAGTAACATCACATCATCAACAAGATAATTCAAATTCAACGTCCCCTATCAACGATAAATTGTGGTACTTCAGATCATATCCCCTACCACCACAGGGTGTCTAAAAGTATCCAACACATCAACATGTTATATATACAACCAAAAATATACATAGGAATAAATGAAAAATATGGACTCATTATCAAGGAATGTAGGTGTAAATACATCTATAAGGCAGTTAGGCTCAAAAACAATCCCACATTGTCAACCCACCCAATATCCTATCGTCAATGAGACCCATCTCAATATCCAACATATATTTACATATACATCATTTCCATCGGATTTTTCTCATCCTGAGAGTATCTAGGTCATAGCAGCATTCAATGTTGATTCATACCACACCCTCACAACCAAGTTCCCTTAACACACCACCATTAATGTCACCTCTAGTGTTCATCTTACAATGAAAATGGGAATGAAATACCTCAAACCCAACCAGAAAGCCAATAAATCCACACAATTAGTAACTACAACCATAAGTATCATAGATATGACAAGATACATACTGAAACCATCTTGATCCTCCCCTCATCATCTAATGCGCCCCAAACAAGCCCTCTCGTATCCATTCATCCATTAAATACATAGAAAGAGAACCACACAAGACCATCATCAGTTGAATCTCAAATATTTCCACCAACAAGTCTTTGGCCACCCTACATCAGCATCTAACCATTTTCCATGCCTATGGGTCGGTCCCAAAAAGGGTTCTCCAACATTCCCCACTGAAAAAACATCCACAACCCACTGTGTGTCACTAGGTCCTCGGAGGATCCCAAATCAAATTAGTTCTTCTTTTAAAAGGTTTGTGCTGAAACCTCAGTATAATATTTAAAGAAAATACCTCTTTAGTGTGGGTAGAGGGGGACCCATTACATATCCTGAAGACTCAAATCCATGTTGCCTGAATACAATTTTTGGCCCAAAGGACCCCTAAGCGAACAATACTGCAATTATTCCTGCACTGCTATAGTACTGCCACCGCTATAGTTCTGCCAATGCTAAAGTACCTGGAAAATTTTCCCTGGCCAGATTTGATACTGGGTCATTTGGATGCCAAGAAAGAGAGAGAGAGAGGATCTACATTCGTAAACACCTTGGAACCACTCTTTTGGATAGAGTTGGGTCAAATGATGTGCATCGTCAGCAAATAATTGTTGGGGAGGAGCAATGTTTTCTGATTTTTACTTCCATTCACATTTAATGTTTCTCTGATCTGGTAGGGATATGGTAGGTATGGATCAGTATATGGGTTTTATGCATCAATCAACCAATTTTTTTGGAGGGAACTACTTCATTTTTAAAAAGATGACTTGGATTTGGTTGGGATTTTCTTTGAACTGTGTTGGATCCGACTGGTGTGTGTTTTGTGGATGACGATTAGTTTGAATGTTCATCAACCATGATTTGTTGAACCTGTTGAGGATGTGCATTGACAAAAATCTATGATTAGTTTTCATATATTAGATGCATATATTTGTGTCAGATCAAACAAGACAGCATATAAGGATTATGGTTTTTGAAATTTATTCTAAAAAGTATATGTGGTGCACATCGAGTCAAATCCGGTCCCTCTCACAGAGAGGATTGAATTGTGAAAACATCCCTAATAGTGCAACTAATATTAGTTCAGGATGAAATGATATGCATATTTGATGATTTAATCTTTCAGATTTCCTTCTTTTCAGGATAATCTATTTGAAGGTGTGTTTTCCTTTGTAGAGGTATTTTGCACTGAAATTTTTATTCTGATGATTAGATGAATAATGTGTAGAGCCTTGGGTATCTACATGTAAATATTGGTTGACTACATTTTCATGAGTGGTCGATGGAATTAAATGTTTCATAGGAGAGGAACACATATGTGTTGGTTTCTATTCATCTTCATGGACTCAACTGGGTCTTGCAGAACACAAAATTTCTTCAGGATTTTTCTTGGGCAATTAGGAATCATATTACACTATATAAGGAAATAGTTAAGGTGTTAATTGGTCACATTTCCATGCTGATGGTGGAGATCGACCTTCACTCCACCCTGATTGAGAATATTTTCCATTCCACTCCTATAGATGAAATTTTCATTGATGTCGCGTATGAAAAGATCATTTTATTTTGTGATTTTAGTTTGGATGTTTTTCAGTTTCTAGCTTCTTAATAGAAGAATGATTCTTGTATGAAGTGTGGAATAAAGGGTAAAATCAGTGCTAATTTCCAAATGAAAGTAGTCGTGAAGATAATAGCCATATCAAAAAAACACTGATCATACTATGACATTGTCTAGTAGTGATGTGCTTGTTTCTGAAATAGATAAAATGCATCATGGAAAGGGGAATATTGATGCACAAAATCTTATTGGGATAGGTAGTGGACCAGATAACCATTCAGATAATGTGTAGATGTGTGATGATCATGAATTGATTTAGAATGATAACCAGAAAACTTTTTGACAATTCCTCTCTTTTAGTGATTCTCTAATCTCCAATGTGGATATTACTGATGCAAGGACATTGGATCATGGTAAGGCTGGCATACCAGGGAGTGGTGGACACTCGAATCTGGTTCATGGTGATATTGGATGTTCTAGGAGTGTGTTTTGAAATAGTTTCTTCAGGGGGTATGTACTTGGTTTCTATGGAGGTGATGGAGATGTCTCAATAATATATTACTTCATGTTCAATGCAAGAAAAAGATGACAGAGAACTAGACCATGTTGATGTTGTTTCCGATTCTGATGAATTGGAGAAACATAAAGATTCTATTCATGTTTATGTGGACATGGAATTGAACCCAGAACATGCTTTGAAATCCTCTCTCACAAATGGTAATTTTCACAACATCCAATATGGGACAATCTCCTCCACTATAAGAGAGGGAACAGTTGGGAGGGGATTCGCATCAATTAAGACTTTGAAATGGGTTCGTCATCCGAAAAATCATGGAGAAGGATGTGGTCGTGTTGATTGGGCCGGTTGGTGTGGTCGTGTGTCCACCAGGTCTTCATCTAAAGGACTGACTCTAAAGTAAAAAAATCTCAAGGAGATTTACTTTGGGATCTTCAATCATTGAATATAATCGTTTGAGTTGGAATCTTCTAATTATGGAGAAGATTCTGGTCATGGAAAGGATCTTGTTATTGTTGTGTGGTTTTCTTGTTTAGATGAGAGCTTTCCCTTGCTTGACCCTATCCAACATCTTTTAAGTTTTCTTTCTCATTATTAATTTAGTAATAATTTATTACGAGTGTGATCTCCTTTTTCCAAAATCATTTGAGTAATATAAATATGTAAATTTATTGTTTCAATTATAAATAAATAAATAATTATTTAAATAATTATAAAATGTTATTAATAATAAATATTATATTTATTATTATATAAATAGATATAATTAATATATTTATCATATGTTCACAGTTATTTAAGTATTTCGATATTAATTTATAATTATAAGTATAAATATTGGCCTATATCAACAAAACAATATATATTTATTTAAATAATAATAAAATTATAACAAATATAATTATTATACTTATAATGTTACAAATATATATAATATATATATATATTCAGATATTTATGTTTATAATTATAAATAATTACTGAAATATTTAAATAAATATTTAATTATAATAAATATATTAAATATATATATTAATTTATAAATATATATAAATACAATTATAACTATAAATAAATATATTTAAATACATTACAATATAATTTTTTTTCATTATATTTTAGCAAACCAATAATGAATCCAAATCAAATCATATTATAAATAAGATATAAAACATCCTCTATTCAATAAACAACCAACTGAATATTTCAATTAGTGATTAAACACTTTTGAAACATGAAATGAGGATACTTATTTAAAAAAAGAAAACCATATAATTTTAAATATATTAATTTAAATATATATATTTACAACATTATCATTATAATAATTATATTTATTATAACTTTATATTTATTTACATATATATATAATTATAAGATTAAATAAATATATTTTAAAATATTTGTATATAATTATATATATAATAGGTCCATGTATAAGTTGTTGGGATTACATATACCCTTCAAATTTATAAGAAAAAAATAAATGAAATAATGGAGTGGATGTGTTAAAACAAACATTCCTACCCTCCACCAAAGGAATACAATATGGGTTATAAGGATCAGGGTTCTCCCCATGATAATGGTCAGAATAATCAGCATCATCAGTAGTTTCCAAATTAGATTAGGACTTATGTTACTTGAAGAGTAGAGAGTATTTCTCCATGAGATTTAGCTACTCTAGAGTGCGGTAATTGGGAGAATACATGGTGGACATTCGACCACGTCCTAGTGATGCGACCCAATCATCGTGACTGTATCGTTGTCCATGATTTTTTCAATGAAGGCCTCACTGCCATGTCTTAGCTTGCTACCAATCCCCTCTTATGACTTCTTCCAAACCTAGGGGATACCCGGGATCTTCACACAGAAAAATTTATTTTCAAAATAATCCTAGATCATCTTATTTTTACCCCTCCTTCTCTAGGGAATCAAATCTTGTTCTTGAATGATTTATTTAAACACATTAGCTAAAATTTAACATCATTCATCTCCAACTCATTAGAACCAGTTGTGAAATCAGCAAGCTCCTACTCACCTAAATCTATTGAAAGAGGTACATGCATAATCTATTTCTCAAGAGACGTATGAATTGAAAAAACCAACTCCATTTTCTATGAATATATTTAAACCATATCCATGGTATTAATTCCCATTACATCATGCAGTGACGGGGAAGTAATGATTATTCAAAGGATGCCTGATATATCATCTATGCCAACCTCAACGGTATCCTCATCCTTAATAAATTGAACCCAAGACTTGTCAGTCATCATTTTCTCACCAAATGCCATGTTTAGTCCATGTCCAACACAATCCCTATACCATGGATCATCTCTCACTGGAATCATAATATCTCCATGGACCACACCCATAGGTTCAACTAGAAACACACCCATAGGTTCATCAGTGCATCATGTATCCCACATCCACCTCTGTCTATCATAACTTTTTGAAATAGAGTACTTCATCAGGACCATGAGCATCTAAAAAATTACAAATTTTGGATCTATTGCAGAAAGAGAAATCATGACCAATCAATTTACATTCATTACAAAACATTGGGACCTTTTCATATTCAAATATTAATTCCAGTTCATTCAAATCAGTAGAGTGATTGATGTTCTCAACCAAAGTTGATGAAAAATCAACTTCAACAAAAAATTGGGCATAATATCCATTGAGAACCCACTCTGTTTCTATATCAAGATAAATCTGAACATCATTGTGTTTCACAATGTCATATAGTATCTTTGGATTCCATAACAAAAAATTCAGACAAAAAATTATGACCCACAACTTGATAGGGGAATTACATACCTCCAAAGGATTGAAATTTTTGTCCTACTCACGAATACACATGATGCTATTTTTGAGAGATTATGATCCATGACCCAATTCCAGTAGCTTCAATACTTTTGTGGTGAAGAGGATTTGAAAAAAAAACTATACCCATAGAGACACATATGAAATTGTAGAAACCAAAAACTAATTAGAGTCATTCACCTATATAATCCATCTTCCACGATATAGAACCCATAGGTAATATTACCCTCACAATTATCAGAAACTTTCCTAATTTGAGGCGCTTTAAGACTACCTCAACATCTACTTTAACATGGAAAATGATGCTCCTCCTGTGAAAGAGTTCATTTTTCTTAACACTGATAATGGTTAGTGATAACCTTGTGTTGATCTATGGTAGTACCTATATCAGTCAGGCTCTCACCATACATGATCTACTCACGTTCTTTATTCTCCCCTCACCGGAACACTGAATGAATCTCTCCTCCACCCGCATTGTCTCTTAATTCATAGATTTTATTATTTTGATCTTCATTGAAAACATATAAGTGAATTCAAAATCTTTCTTCTCTTTGGTAGACAATTGATTTAATTTTAATTATTTTCATATCAATGTTAATATAATAGATATATTTGTTGTTTTAATTTATCTATCTACTACTTTTACTAAAATCCAATTTAATGTTTTTTGAAATATATAATAAATGATTATGCAATCAAATAATGAAGTAATTTTATTTTTTAGTAATGTATTAGTGGGTTATTTTATTTCATGAGATTATATAGAATAATTCATGAGTTACCTTTACTTCGATTAGTATACTGATTCATTGAATTCAAATTTTTATGTTTACCATTATATTGGTCAATGTACTCTTACAGACCATTACATAAGTACTTAAAATCATGAATGAACCTTACATAGATTAATCAATGGAATACTTTTACCCATACACATTGGTGAGGAACATACCACATGAAGAGAAAGTAGACACCAGTAGAAATCCATTTAATATAATTTTTCTAAAATGAATAATTCTTTCAAGTGAGGCTAAGTAGATTTTATGAGCCAATATTTCCCTCATGCTAATTTTTTAACCCCTAGACACCACTTGTTAAAATCAGTTTTGTGGTAGAATTATTTTTCCAAGTAGCTTTATAGAAACATCAAAAGAACATTGATTATACCGACTTGTTATTTTATAATAAATCACGTGAATGGTTTTTGAAATAGCCTAACATCATTAGTAAAACTAAAAGTAGGATTTCAATCCTCTACAACTCACAAATATTTACAAAACCATCAATATATTTAATATATCAGTACATTTATATATATATATATTCCTTCATGTATGGTCAAATTCAAAATGTTCAACACATTATTCATTATTTGTGAAATTTAAGATTTGCAAATAAAATTCATGTTATCATGCACTATTTTATTTTTAATACTCTTGTTAATGAAGAAATGGTGAATATCCTAGTGGATTGTATTTACCCCTTCATCACATATCACACTTTTTATCATATTTAACAATAATGTAAAATGGGAGAGGGGTACGTATATCATCCTCATGTTAATGATTGTGGTTTTTTCTTGATGAATTGAATAATTTCTTCTACTCTTAATCACATCCTTTCTAGTTGATGTTGATTTTGAGACACCACTTGGGATGATTCCAATTAAAATGTTCTCTAAGAGATTATTTACCCTAATAGATTTTGTTCCTTCAAAATAATGAGTCCAATCCCACAAATACTTGTATCTTTTTTTGATTTATTTTCCTCACACCCTTCAACACGTGTACTCATCCAATGGAGGGTTATTCCACAAAAATTTTAATCATTACTTGTGGAGTGATTTTTGAGATCATTAAGGCATACATTGTGATTTTCGTTTCCAAATATATCCACAAGAGTCACTTCAGAATTATTTGAACATAGTTAATCCTTATTTTTGGAAAATTACTTCATAATATTTTCACACTCTATGTGTATGTTGACCAAATTTAAATTGAGTTTTTAGTCAAAAGATAATTTTTGGCATATTGTATGAAAATTGAATATTATTCTAGCTTAAGGAAGGAGTAATGTGATAAATTTTTCATTTCCAATTAGAAAATTGTAATTGTTTCTAACAGATTTTGTATTTCATTTCATATATCATAAAACATCGAGAATTTATCTACTTTATTACATTTTGGATAATTTATTTATAAATATTAGTTTATATGATATTATGAATGAATGATTAATTATATTTTTATCGATTATGGAAGAATTCACTTGATATTATTATACAATGTTTTGTGTTTATGAAGTGGGGGGGGGGGATTTTTGTTATTCTTGATTAAATGTTTTTCATCTTAAAGACAAGTGTACATTTCCTTATTATGATGAATATTAAATATATTAAAGAAGTTAAACGGAATAAGTTATTTGATTCTGATTGAAGGATGTTTGATCATGGTTTCCCTCCTTCTATTCCCTTAGCGATTATAATAATTATAATATTTTTCTTTTCCATTACATTTAATCTCATTTCTTATTCATTATCATCTTTTTTTGGACATTTTACTGAACCAAAGATGAATTTTATCAGCCTAATAGTATGGGAATGAGTAGAGGGTCTCCTAGATCTACATGGAGCACCCTTTGTTCAAATTCACACCCTATCCCGCCAATGGGCTCCCCATTTACCACACCGTTTTAATTATCCACATTAACCTCCCGCACTGTTCCCACCCATGCCTCCATCATTATATTATTGAGAATCTTTGTCTCATACCATTTATACATGGCCTCGAAAAATTTACCCACATATACAATATCAATACCCTATTATGAATCCTTAGCCCTTCTATCAATATACCACCAAGCCTATGCTTCTTCCATTTCCTACAATCCATATAGGATATAATGATTCTATTCCATCAGATTGAAATCTAGTGCATGAAGTGGATCCAGTGAATCCATTTTAATAGACACATCCTTCAAAGGATATTGATCCAAGACAAAACATGGATAAATCCAAGTATAATGACCAGTCTACATTAGCATTTTTATATGTGTTTCAAATAATGTCACAATATTTTTTCTTGTTGTAATGTTGATTAATTATTACTCCTTTTTATTTTTTCATTATTTAGTGAGAAATTATAATAGAAAAAATGGGGGAAATAGTATAAAATAATCTTGGAATGTTCTAACTTAAATTATGGTGGATTACAATGAAGAAAATAAAATGATATTAAAATATTCGAGGCAATGTAGAAGTTATATGTAACCATTATCTAAGTATAACGATATCATTTTACTACAACCAATCTCATGGAGGAATATAGACAATAAAACAATGGAGAATGCTTGGGGATATATGGGAATGAAATTTATTTAAATATATTTCTATATTATTTTTGATACTTATTTGTATTAACATGTTCATCGTGGAATCAATTTATCTTTCTAGACATTGAAGCTATTATTGTCGCACAACTGATGGATATTTTTGTTGTTGTGGTGATCATATACGATAAAGTTATTTATTGGTTATGACAGAGGTGGTTTCCTTGTACCATGATCTTTTTACATTATGATAATACTCATTTGTAGTTTTGAATATTAATAAAATTTTAAATACCTCATTCTTATTCTTCTTCATGACACAGTGTGTGATAATATCCTAAGAGAAATTTTCACAATGAATGGTCCTATCAGTTCTCAACTATGATGTGAACCTAGAAGTGTAACAATTGTATTCCTAAAATACATATTCTATAGCTGGAGGGTATTATTTGAGGGACACAAATTATACATGCTACTAGGGCTAGAGACTCATAGGACTCTAAGGCAACTTCTCTTGGTGTAATCCCTTGGAAATATCAAGTGTAGGGTATTATAAGAATAGGACCTACCATTAAGAAATCAAAATTAATATGTGTCATTGGATGTTCCTATCTATAGACATGTGTATTGATCAATAGACTTCAAAATTTTTATTAATGAATATTATATATCGCGTAATCTGATGTATTGATGAATATCATTATGACAAATGTTCACAGTGAGGTACGATATATTGGGTGATCCATGATTAATATTACATTAATAAATAATGTGATCTGAGACCCTTTCAGTAAAATGATATAGCATAAATAAATTTACATCTATGGTTTTCTATATGAATGTTGGATTTTATGAAATCTAAAAAAGAGATATCGAGCACATAGGTTGATGACGCCAGCATGAATTCTTCTTGAATAGATATATCCTGATAAACGGAATATATTACATAGTGAAAACTCGAATGAAGTACTAGATTTTTGTGTTATTATCTTCATTCTTGATAGGTTCCTTTACAGGTTTCTAGATGCTAACCATTGACATTATGATACTTTGCATAATGCCATTGAGAAAGATGCATATATGATCACACACTAAAAATATCCATCATCTTAGTTAAATAATATACTATAATTTATTATTTAAAAAATTTTAAAAAATATTCTTCTCATTCGTGGTTTAATAATTATTCTTGCCTTTTTGACTGCACATATTCTATCAACAGTTATTCGATAAAATATTTTATGAACAGATAAATATTTATATTCTAATTATTGAATAAAAAATATATTAATTTATTTTTGAATAATTCAGTGATTTTTATTAATTAATTAAATAGACACTATTAAAGGCCCGATAATTATTAGGGATAAATGGAGGATTTAGTTTATAGGTATGTTAAGAAATAATTAATAATGAATATTATTTTATTAAATGATGTTTAATTTTAATTCTCGGGTTTAACACATTTCACTAAATAATAATAACATTTATATTTTTATTGACATGGGGTTCTATAAGGATTAAATAAATAATATGAAGTACATGTACAATTATTTATTTCTAACTATAGTGGTATATAATCCCAATTATATTAGTTTTCAAGTGAGTCAATTTCATTTCTGTTGAACACAATGATATTTATTGATAATTATCTCCATCCATTGAGAGCTTTATCTCCACGAATGCTCCCATGAATCGAGAGTGGACTTCCTCCACCATCTACTCTCAAATCTATAGAGATCATGGAGAATAATTTGGAAGAAATTATTGATGAGATCAAAAGAGGATGATACAAGCATTAGGATTTGACATGCTATGACACAATGCTTACTATGATGATGTTCATAAATTTTCAGAGTATAGTGAATCACTACAAGTAACATTTCCGACCCAGAAGCCGCTAAACTAGTGCTCTAAGACAGGTCTCCACATGACCACAAGATCGCCTCCAATTAAACTAGATTATGATGACTAGTAGCTAGGGTCTAATAGGTCACATGGAGAGACTATACAATATTCATTAGAGTTTCTCACAATAGGTTTCATAATAATTAATTAAAACAATAAAAAATAAAACATAACATGCATTACCAACCATTAATCAAAACATGGAACAACCCAAACCAAAAGATAAATATTCCATTCAATTTTAAAAGTGCCAAATGTATGGAAATCCAAAATAAAAAAATTGAAAAATCCCCTAAATGGATCCTGACTCCATTTTTAGATACTCATCCATGCACATCACAATCCCAACTCAATACCTTAGCATATTCATGTTCCCCTGCCCAAACCTAAAATAATGAATTTTTTGGGCACCAAATGACGGTCCAAGAAGAGTGTGAGTACAACTACGTTGGAAACCACAATGGTGTCTACAAAATATCCAGTCTAAACAAATAGTTCTTGGATGTACTAAACAAATGTGAATATAAAAGAAGAGAAATTAGGTTCCATTAGTTAACAAAATTCAATTTAGAAACATTGATCATTTTGTCCATTTGATCACATAAACTATTTACATCACATAATCCATGGGTAAAAAATTTACATCATTTACACTCGGTTCTTATCCTATGAAATATGATACAAAATGGAGTAATTAATGTTACCAATATCACTAGAAATAAACATTTAATTAAAAACACATCACACTCAAATTGGAGCCTCAATACAGGTAGCCTCATAAAATGAAATCATTAGGGGCTTAGAGCCTTAGTCCAACTCCCTAACCAGGGCATTATAGGGGTGGGGTTTAGAGCATCTTACCAACCCAAACCATGGGAGGATCCTCAGTCCAATACCCCACATACCACTAAGACACATGCACATTCTTATTCATCCAATTATTACATATACAAAATCACCTATCACGCATAAAAACAAACGTAACCTTCACTATTCACATTCCATTTATCACTGAAATCATTTTTGGGATTTAACTCATTAACACAATAACCACACACCTTACATAGAACATTTAACCCAATTCCATTTCATATCTCAACCCATTTAAGTCAATAAAAAATTTCCATACACTTATCCATTTAACATAATTTAACATTTCAAATTTAGTTTCCCATTAATGCATTTCAATTTCAATCATATAAGTCATTAGACACATTCAAAATATTTTATTCAACCCTCTTTAAATTGATCCAAATGAACAATTATTCCATTATAAAAATAAGGCAACAAGATTCAATAATCCCTTTTCATACTCAACTAACATATCAACATGTTCATCTTGGGCTATACTTTATAACAAATCAATTCCGTACATAACATTATAATTTTCCATGATTGAGAATATTACCACAACCCATAGGTGGCCCTAAATCTCTCTAGTAAACCTCAATGCATCCCATAGGGATCATGATGGGTTTAATTCATCATTTACCTTCCATTATAGAAAATACATTTAATGGTATAAAATTCACAATAATAGTGATCCATTTACACCACCACAAAAGTACAAATCAACTTCAAGACCATGGAATAAAACATATAGAACACATACTTTGAAACTGGTGCCGATCGCATGCTTAATCTTAGGAATTGATTTGGATTCAATAACCCATTCAATAACAAACCTGTGATCCATTAGAAAAAAGGGTTTTAGGGATTTGGAAGAATAATAATGAAACCACAAGCCATACTCTATCAAAGAGATGAAAGATGAGCATAAGACATACCAAAAACATTGATCCTGAACCTACGACGGTATAAATAGATGCATCGGCCTCAATATCAACATATTCAACATTAAGCACATGAGATCGGTAAGGGTGATACCATTGATGTTTTGAAACATAAAAAAAACATGTAAGCCACTATACCTCAATGGAAGATCGAATCGGTATGCCATGGGCCCGATCCTATACACAATCTCAAACAACCCCATGTACCTAGGCACCAACATTCCCTATTTCTTTATCTGATAGTGAACAATCCTTGGAGATACCCAAGGAAAAACATGATAACCCACCATCAACTCATGATGTCTATAACTGTTATCTAGATACATCATCTTCACACATTATTCCACTTTCATACATTTCTAAATGAACTGAACCTGTTTTGAAGTCTCCTTCATGAGACATAGCCCTAACAATTCAGATTTTCCCTCTTCCATCCAATATAATTAGGATCCAAACAGTTTACCAGAGAGTTCCTCATATAGTGTAATCTAAATTATTGTATGGCATCTTTTGTTATATGTGAATTGAACAAGCACTATGATCTTCTCCCATGATCCACCAAAATCTAGGACACACGCCCCAACATATCATCTAGTACCTAAATAGTATGCTCTTATTTCTGGTTCATATGTGGGTAGAAATCCATACTCAAAACAATTGGGTACCAAATGATTTCTATAATCCCTACTAGAAATGTTTTGTAAAAAAGGAAAACATATGAAACTATATTCAATGTTACTCCATGAAAATGATTTATTTAACAAACATACAATTCAACCAACTTATCAATGGTAAAAGTATATAAAATTTGAAAGTAATGTGCCACCATGGTCAAATTATTCCCAAAAACACATATCACCTCATTATTGTGAGGCCTACTTATATGAAATACCTCAAAATTAATCGTTACATCATCCTATTTACATTTTTGAAGGGGGTATGGTTGTAAGAAACCACTCGTGAATGGGCTCTCATCCTTCACCTATTTTTTAATGCATACTGAGATGTGGGATGGTCTCCCTACCCATGTCCCAAAATTTATTAAATAAACAAGAGTTACAATTGGGTCAAACTAGTATGCACCACCAACCTCGATGCCTAAAACTCCTGAATCAACTATTTTAAAAAATATGATGGTAGAAAAACATGACCATGAACAAAAATGATCCCATAATCACTAACGGTCCAACCAGAAGGTGAATATCCAACAATAAGACCCTCCGTTAAAGATAAACATTCTGAATCCTCATGCTGACTAAACATTATTTGGATCTGAAGAAAAAACTCAACAACCAGGGATACAAGGGTCATATAGTGGCCCCCATTATGCACCTCGAGATGAATCTTAGTGAACAATGCCATCATCCTCCATTTTGAACTAGATTCCTTAACTACATGACTTTGAGTCTTCTAGAACAAAGCATTTGCAACACTATTCAACATTCCCAAAGTGTAAACATTCTCAAATTCAAAATAGTACATGTATCCATCCAATCTTCGCTGTCGAAGATTAATATCACACTATTAGAAGATATAGTTTTTGACATTATGATCAGTATACATGGTAAAATTTTCTCAAAACGTGTAGTTTCACGAACACTTTAAAGAGTAATCAATTGAAGCTAACTCAAGATTCTGTGTTGGGTAATTTCATTCGTGATTCATCTATTTCCTTGATCCATTCCCCAAAACTCAATCATTCTACATCAAAACATCCCCAAATCCAACATTAGTCACATCAAAAAATAATGTACACACCTTAATAGGGTTGGGTTAGAATTGGTTCGTATGGAAACTAATTCATTAACTCTTAGAGAACCTCCTTACAGTCCCGAGACCATTCAAAAAATGATTCTATTCTTCGTCGAACTTGAATGTGGTGCTTCCAAATGGGATAATTCCTTATTGAAACTATGTTAAAATCTGAACAAACCTAAAAAAACATTATATATTAGAAATATTCATTGGTTGTTCCCATGATACACCTTCTCTTACTTTGATCAGGTCCACTAACAAACATTCCTCATAGATGATGTGACCCACGAATTGTAGCCTATCAATTCAAAAATGGCATTTAAATTTCTTAGCATTTAACATATTCTCTCATAGTGTACTTAGGATGATTTCAAGATGATTGGCATGGTCATATTGTGTTTTAGATTACTCCAATATTTCATAAACAAAAATAACTACAATATAATCCAGGTATAGGTGAATGGTTTGGTTCAATGGATACATAAACACTACTTGTGAATTGGTCAATCCAAAGGTTCATTCCAAACACTAATATAAACCCTAACTTCTCTTAATGGCTGTTTATGGTATATCAAATGGTCTCACCCAAATATGTTTATTACTTAATCTCATATCAATCTTAGAGAACACTGATGAACCCCTTAGTTAGTCAATAATAACATTGATTTAAGGAAGTGTGTATTAGTTCTTCACTATCATCTAATTCAACTTCATATAACCAACAAAAAACCAAAAATCCCTCATCCTTATTAGAAAACAACACTAGAGATCCACATGGAGACATACTTGAGAGAACAAACTACGTGTTTTCAAATTTCTAAAACTAATTTTTCACACCCCAAGAGTTCTAACTATTCTATTCTATAAAAGGGAATAGAAACTGGCTCATCTCCTGGAGGAACTGTATGATGAACTTGATATCTATTTCGAGAACGAACCTTGAGATGTCCTTAAGAAATAAAACCAAGATTTTATCCACCACAAGATGAATTTCAAGCTTCTCTACTCCACCATCATCATGTATAAGACAAGGAACATGAGTTTTGAGCATAAAAAACTACTGAAAAAATAGCCCCACACAGCCTGTCTGAAAGTCCCTGTCACCACAATGTACATAAGTGTATCCTTCAAGATATTTGAAAGTTAACCAACATTGGAAATATACAATATAATCCTCTTAAAACACTATAAAATACATTCCAAAAATCAAATAAAAACATGACATCTCAAGAAAAAATATGTCTCAGAGTATAGGTTACCCCCCAACATCAAGAGAACACACCTTACAATGTTTTATATTCCCCAATCGCATCCCTAACGATGTATGAACTGTTTAAACCCACAAAAAACGTTCCACTATTGTAAGAAACATAAAACATTTAGCTTAAATAATGGAATGTAAGACACCTAAATGGAAGAAAGAATGAACAAGAATGGATGTTACATGGATCATACCTCAAATAGTCATTTGTCCAGCATAGCCACCTCATAGTGTAGATTGACCTATATGAAGATGACCTACCCCTCTACCCTAGGCTCTAGTATGAATTCTTGGCACAACCTACCCTACTGTTATGGATTCTATTACCCCAGTGTACAACATATACCACCTTAACTGGCATGACCAGAAGATATCTAACTACCTACCTTGTATGGGGAAACTGACCAAATAACTTCACATAGCATTGGCATCACTCCTATAAAATTTCCCATTTTTCTGGGTTCTACATGATTCTAGGAACATTCCCTATTCTACAACATACTCAACACCCAAATGATGGTCATCGACAATGACCAGAC
The DNA here is from genome assembly GCA_963277665.1 of Viscum album. Classification (NCBI taxonomy): domain Eukaryota; kingdom Viridiplantae; phylum Streptophyta; class Magnoliopsida; order Santalales; family Viscaceae; genus Viscum; species Viscum album. The sequence goes on along the minus strand of OY728139.1, from coordinate 974,682,473 downwards.
ATGTACCCCATCCTTCCATACTAATAGAATAAAACATGATCACTACCCAGAGGGTTTTGTTCTTCCTTATGGCTACTATGTCCACCACCACCTTGGTGAATGTTCTCGAAATGATTCTTTCTCCCATTGGAAGTCACACCACGAGATCACCCATGTAGAATTGCATGCCCATCAATAAGGTCCTTCATAAGGTTTCCCTAAAAAATATGGTCATGATCCCTCACCTCAATAAATCTTTTTAAAATTTAGATATTCACCTCGGAATTAGTCTAATATTTAATCCCATCCTAGAATCTTCATTCAATATCCACCCCATCCCCTACAAAATCCAGATAAAACATTTCAAATCAATAATGAATCTATTGTTATCCATCAATATCCTTGACACATGGGTCAACCTCATAAATTTTGAATCCTTTTCCTACCACATGAACTATTAATTGTAATGTTCCAAAAACATTTCCTTGAAATATTTCCATGGAATACCATCGACCTGCTGTGTTTGAACAAGAATTTCCCACAAGCAATATGGCATCCCTCACAACATGTAAGACGCCCACAACAGAGTCTACCCAAGAGGAGTATTTTAGTGGACATGATTCATTTGGATGGAATCTATGTAAAACTCAGGTACAACAGGTCCACTGACTCAATCAAAATTTACAAGGTTTTGAAATAATGAAATCTTCCCTGGTACCTAATGGAGACCCAAGTAGGTTGTGGGTACAGATAATTCAGCCACAACTATTTTTGACTACAATATACCCAGTAATAATAGATAGGGCATGAATGTAATAAATAAACAGAATGATAAACAATAGACCACTCGGGTTCCATTATTTAAAAATATTCACTTTAAGAGGATTCATCATTTACTCCATTCAATCACATAAACTATTCCATCACATAATTCATAGGTTATAGATTTACATTATTTACACAATATACTAAGCTAATCATTTATCAGAAATTAGATAATACACAATGATCCCTATCTCACTAGGGATAAACATTTCATTATAATTACATCACACTCACCTTGGAGTCTCAATCTAGGTAGTCTCATCAAATGAAATAGTTAGGTGATTTGAGCCTTAATATGACTCCCTAACTCAAGCATTCTTGTTGTGGAGCTTAGAGCCACTATTCTTCCAGACCCATGGGTGGAGCCACAGTCAAATTTCTCACAAACCACCATGCCATGTGCACATGAATATTCATCTAATTACCATATATATCAATTAATTTACCAAGCATAATAAAAACACATAACCATCACAATTTCCATTCTATTTAACATTTAAACCATCTTTGGGACATATCCCATTAAAACATTTACCAAACACCCAACATAACCCATTTAACCCAATTCCTATTCATATATCAACCGACTTAACTTATTCAACAATTTCCATACATTATCCCAGTACATATTATTCACCATTTCACATGTATTATCACATTGATGCATTTTAATTTCAATCCAACAAGTCATAATACACATTCACCTTATTCCATTTAATTCCCATTACAGTGTTCCAAATAAACACTTTTTCCACTATCCAAGTCTAGGTACAGGTATAAATAATCCATTTTCCAACTCAACTAACTAATCAAAATGTTCATTTTGTAATCTACAATATCACAAGATAAATCAATTGTTAAAATTACAATTTTCCAAGGTCATGAATATTAGCACACCCCATGTGTGTCCCAAAATCTCTCTAGTCAATCTCAATTCATCCCAAGGGGATCGTTAGTGATTATGTTCATTATTTTTCCAATAATTTTAATAAATACATTCAGAGGAATAAAATTAAAGAAAAGAGAGAACCATTAACACACCCATATAGGGAAAAATTAATTTCAATACCATGTAATATAAACATGAAGACTACATACCTAGAAACCAATGGTGAACACATGCTTATCATTATCATTAGATATTGATTATAGAACTATTTTGTGCCCCAAAATAAGATGAAATTGAAAAGTGGGTTTTAGTGCTTCATAAGAAGAATTAAAACACTTAAATCCAAAATCCAAAAAAGATAAGAAAGAGAAGAATAAAGAATTTATGTAATTTTAATCTACAAACAATGACACTCCAAATATCCAAAAAATGAAGGATATTGATCCTTAAGAAGAATTGGGTGTTTAGATTCATTACCAAGGTATTAGGAGGAAGAATGAGAATGAAATTATGGTTTGGATCATAAAATCCCAAGGGTTTAGAATGGTCAAATACAACTTTTTATGAGTTGCAAAGTTTGGTTGCAAAGTTTTCCAAATCGTTCACCAACTATGCATCTGCCTCTATCTAAGAGGGTCTGAGTCACATGGTTACATGGGGAGCTCAACATGGGTTGAAAACATTGTGTGACAACTATGTAGAATTATTTTATCTAGGAATATATGGTTGGTCCTCCCCTATTTCATGGTTTACTAAACTGTGAACCCCATATTACTGGATAGAATGGTGTGGGTGCATGACTACTACTTATTTGGGATAAAATCCCCAATGTATCATTTTAGAATTTTTGGGTTTATTCTGTTCATTGGAAAAGTAGTATTTCATGGTGGGTTGTTGAGTTCCATAGATATTGCTGACAATCCATGTTGAAAAAAATCATGAAAAAGGATTAATGAACTGGAAATGGTACATAAATAACATATAAAAAGTGGACCAATGATGAGCATCATAAAGTTTATTTCAGGAAGACATACAGAATTCTGATGGTGTTCACTTTGACTATAATGAACATGAAAAACGAAGAAGGTGAAGAGAAATACGAGTACAACATTGTAACGGTGAATTGGTTTTTATGGAGGACCTGTGATTACGAAATAAGGAGAATCAAAACAGTGAAAAGTATTTGATGGAACACACTATGGCTATGAAGAGCATGGTGAATTGAAAATGGTCGTGGAGCTTCACAAAAAAATGGATGTTCGAAATGTAAAAGCGTGAGCTTTGGGAAATGGTTCTCACATGGCACTGAAGTGGACTTAAGGTTCTCTAGTTCGTTGGAAACACCAATAAATAGTCCTCAACCCCCAAATAAAAGTATCCAAACTTAATGAAGTTCTTAAGGCTCATGAATCATGAAGGAGGTACACAAAGGAGGTATGCGAAGAAGTTCAAAAAGGCTATGTTGAGATTCCCAAAAGTAAATTAATTTGCAAAGGCTAGTATGAGGTTTGTGGAAGAGATGTGCATCATATGAATAAGTGAGATTTTTGAAAAGGAAGATGCTTCATGAATGATGCGTGCTTTGTGAAGGATAGTTTTAGATTTTCAAAATAAAGAACTTCGTGAAATAAGGAGATTCGCGAAGGTATTGTTCTTTGTTAACATGTTTTAATATTGAATTCCAAGTGTTGTGTGTAATAGTGGTATTCATTATTGGATGAATGTGGGAAGTTAATAGACTATATTCCTATTGTAGAGGATGTATTCATTAGTGATAACTAAGGGACCAACATGTCTTTAAACAATGATTTGATCATAAAAAAATGTAGTCATAACACTTCAATTGAGAGAGCAGTGAGTTTTCAAATTGAGTCTGGTTATGAACTAGGAGAGACAATGAGTCTATTCCAAACATTGTGAACAATAGTGCACCTAGAGTGTATTTGGTACATCGGTAAATTTCCGATGTATTCTCCTTTGATATTTACCAACAAGGGTAACCCATGTAAAATGTGTATATCTTTTTCATGATTTAGGATCCATTCATACTCTACAATTGGGATGAGAGGGAATTGATTTTTGTTTTACAATGAAACAAGATCACAAAGAAGAATTTGTTTTAATCTTCTATACCCTGATTCACCCCCAAGGTATTTACCTTGTGGGACTTGCAATTGGATCAGTGGGAATGATTAATACAAATGTTTCTCTATCTATTGAGGTAATCAATACCAAAATAATTATGATATTCAATAAAGAATAAAATTCTATTATGGACGAATTAGATTCAACACTACTTCTGAAATTTTGGAATGGATGTGTTTACATCAGCGATGCATGGTATGTTAGATGATATCAGTAGTGGTGTTTTATGAGAAGCTAAAAGAAGAGAATTTGATGTTGATGCTAAGAGAATGAATACTTTATAGGGTGACCTGTCCAATGAATCAATATTTTGGTGATTTCATTTAGAACATCACATGACATGTGGGAAAATATATTTAATATATATGATGGATATTAAATTATAGGAGAGGAAAAGATGGTAGTTCTATGGAATAAGTATGTATATCTTAGAATGAATTTGAATTAGTAGTTGATGCTTTTATTACAAGTTAAATGTTGTAGTAGAAGATATGTGAGGTCTTGGAGATTCCATTTAAGATATAAAAATGGTGTAGTGTATATTGAGGAATATTCCACCATGGTTCATTCTGAATGTCTCAGTTCTAGAAGACAACAATACGAAAGAGGTCACAATATATAAAATGTGTAGTAAAATTGTTGAATATGAATAGATATATGACAATAATTATTCTCTATAAAAGTGTAAATATAAGGGAGTAGCAATCAAGGAAATGAAAAGCACACCATTGATGATTCTATGGGAGAAGAAGAGATAGATGAGGTCATGTTATTTTTTTCTTCAAATTGACAAAGAGGAAAGGGAATGTTTAAGGGGCGAATTCCACTAGCATGTTTTTGATATGGGAAGGATGGTCAAATTGTTTAATGTTTTCCAAAAATGATCTGATAAGATGATGAGGATGATGTTGAGATTACTGTGAAGAAGTCTTCAGTTTATGCGAAATGAATGTAACTGTTCATGAATAAATTATTTAATAAAAATTATCTTCTTTCAAAAAATGTGATAGTTCAAATGAGTCTGATGTTAAAGAGGTTTAAGAGATAGAGAACTAAAAATACTGTGCAGAAAATTCTTCACTGGGAGTTGTAGGTAGCACTATGAATAGGGAAGAGAGTGAAAATGATGAAGATAAATTTGATGTTAGAGTTGAATTGGAAGCTATATTTGAAGCTGCATTTGATGAGATAAATGTTTGGAGAAGAAAGAAAATGAAATCCAACATGGTGTCTCATGATACCAAACACTACATGCAGTAGTAGGATGAAAAGAAGTACGTATTAATGGAAGAAATTGAGAATATCATTTCTTCATTTATAGTGGACTCAGTTATAGTTAGTGAGCATACAATCAACGTTGAAGAAGATGAATGGGAGATTGATGGTTGGAATAACACTGTGAAATATAAAACCAAACTCATTGAAGAACTTGAATAAGAACTCATCGGTCTGTAGAAAAATGTTATGGACCAAGAAAAACTACCAAACTCCTCGTGTGAAATATGGAATGCATATCATTTAGAAGAAAAAAAAGATGGATTTGAATTATATATGGCCAATAGAACATAAAAAAATCAAACATAAATGAAAAGTCATGCATGTGGCTTGTTCAAAAAAGTAAACCAGTCACGGTTGAAGTTAAACAAAAAGCACCCACTGTGAAATTGTAGATTGGTTTGGGAATGAAGAAGAATAAAAATATTTAGAGACCACTAAGGACAACCCATGCTGTTGAATTTAAACACTATAATGCACCTCACATTATGTGTTATTACAGTGTAAAGATCAGACATTGAAAAAATGCATTTTCTATAAGAATGTGGTATCGAAGGTCACAAGAACAACAGTTGAAGTCAAACCGACCTCATTACTCTATCATATATTTTGAGAGATATTGTTTTTGTTTTGGATGATGTGGGAACATGGCTAGATACTGCAAATCATCCATGTAGAGGAATTTGAAAAATAATAACCAAAGTGTTTGCAAGCAGAAAATCAGAGAATCAACAAGTGAGGTGAAAATGAAAAATCGATTTGTAGATCTTAAGGATGAATATAGTCCATCATACACCAAGAAAGCTCATGATTTTCAATCTATTCTAAGTGTGAAGTCAAAAAAATGGGTCATAATGGAAATTAATAAGAAGGTAGTGGTTGTTGAAGATTCACTTAAAGAATTAGAACGTTTGGGTGTATGGATCCTTGACAGTAGTTTCAAACCCCATATTATAGGCTCTGAGGATTTATTTACCAGAATAAATTATGATAAGTGGGTAGTTTTCTTGTTTGGAAATGATGAAGTATTAATGATAATTTCATCCAGAATGTCCTGGATTTGGGGAAAAGAAATGAGAAATATTGATGTCCTTGTAGTTTAAGTTATCCATCAAAACATGCTTAGTGTCAGTCAACTATGTGACTTAGTGAATGTATTACAATTCACCATGAGGATGTGAACATCAATGGAAGTGATGGTAAAAATTTTCTAGAGGTAAAAATAACAAAGGAGAATCTCTACATTGTTAGCGAAGAAGAATATATGTGCTTTTTTTCCAGAGTGGAAGAAGAAATGTTATGGCATAGATTACATCGTCATCTATGCCAAAAATCCCTATAAGATCTAGTAAACTGTGATTCCTCTAGATACCTCCCTATGATTTCACAAGATTTAACTAATATCTAAGATGCTTTTCAACAAGGGAAGATCATTAGAAAATAATATAATGAAAAAGGTAAAAAGTCAACAAGAGTGCTTGAATTGGTTCAGGATGATGTATGTGGAACTATCTCACCAAGAGACATTGACAAGAATAAATATTATGTTATTTTCATTGAAGAATATAGCAGAATGTAATGGGCATTTCTCATTTCCCATAAGCCTGATGTGTTTAGTTACATAAAACAATATGGGAGGGAATTTGAAAGGATTCTTGGGGTGAAAATTATAAAGATTCATACTCATAATGGTATGGAATTCCCAAACATTCTGGTGGAATACTATCTTGAGAGACAAAGAATAAGTCATAATGTTTCGTTAGTGTGAAATCCCCAATAGAATGCAGTGGTTGACAGGAGAAATTGTTTCATTAAAACATGTCCATTGCATTGCTTTTTGAAAAGGAATACTAGAGAAAATTTGGATTGAATCAATAATGAAATCAGTCTACATTTCTAATTGGGATCTATTGTGTTTGATGGAAGGAATGAATCAATATGAAATTTGGTAGGGAAGGAAGCCGACACTAGTGCAGAAAACATTTTTAACATCACCATTTTTGAAATCGGTTATATATAACCAACCTGAAAATCAGTGATAGGTGGTTTTCTACATTGGTTATTTTATAACCGACGTAAATAATACAGATATAATTTTTCTTACATCAGTTATTTTTATAACTGATGTCAAAAATCCCAAACATTGATTTTTTACGTCAGTTAAAAAATAACTGACCTAAAAAACCAAACCGCGGAATTTTTTATGTCGGTTATTTAAAAACCGACGTATAAAACGAGGTATCTATGAATTTTTTGTGTCAGTTATATAATAACCGACGTAAAAAAGGCGGCATCTGAGGCCTTTTTGACGTCGGTTATTAAATAACCAATGTAAAAACCCAACACTCTGAATTTTTCAAATCGGTTATATTAAAACTGATGTAAAAAGCCAACACCCTATAGTTTTTACGCTGGTTATAATATAACCGACATAAAAACTGTGGTTTCTGATTTTTTTTATGTTGGTTATAGAATAACAGACGTAAAAAACCAACACGTGCCTTTTTTAAGTCAGTTATGAAATAACCGACGTAAAAATTGCATTATCTGATACATTTCTAACATCAGTTATTATAATAACTGATGATAAAAATTTAATAAAAATAGTTTATAACAACAGTTATTAAATAACTGATGTTATAAAACATTTAATAAATTTACACGCCCCATGGACTGTCATTGCTGATTTTTCGATCGACAGACCGACGACCAGTCTATCTCGCGTGGAAAACCCTAATTGATTCTTCGGTATTATTTCGTTACACTCGTTTTTTCCATCATCGTTTATCATCCTCACACTTCTCGAATCTATCATCTCCACTCCCAACACTCAGGTAAGCCTCCAACAACATTATTTTGTTCGTTTTTTCCAAGATAGTGTGTTTTTAGATTTTGCGAATTTTTTTGTTTAAACTATATATGATTCTTCAATTTCGAACCCTCTTACATCATTTTTCCATCATCATATTATTTATTATAACCGAATCTATTAGATCGAATCGCAATAATCGACTCCTTCTTCCATTTCGTTTGTTTTTGTTTCGCGGATGCCTTACATTGATGGTAATTTTTGTTGTCATTGACTACTAATGATCTCATTCATGAAATATATATGAAGAGAAGAAGAATATTAAGTGAGTGATATGAGAAAATTGATAATTGAGAGAGATATGAAGTGATCAGTTGTTGGAAATTTCCTTTTAAAATGAAGAGGAATTTAATAAATTATCTAGATAGAATATATATGTGACCATCTATAATCAGTGGAGAAGTTAAATCAATGTGAATACACCCTTATTGTTGAAATTTTTTTATTTTTATTCATCAAAATTATTATAATGAACCAACATGTTGTATTCATTATTATATTCCTTGAATTAAAGTAGTGTATGAGAAGTCAATACAATTAAGTTATCCTGTTTTTGTCTGTGTGTCCTTCCCAAACTCTTATAAAATATAAAGTTGATAGTGTAACATTCTCTTACCTTAAAAAATTGTCAACATATATTCCTTAGATTATCCCTTAGTGTCAAATAAAGTAAAAAACTCTTTCTTCATAATTATTTTCTTTCATTTGAATATATCTTAAAATCATAAATGAGTAAGAGGGTTGTGCACCTTGTGCTATCCTACGAGTAAGATACAAAAATTGAAATGAAATTCACACCTTAAATCACCCCCCTCTTAAGGATTATTGGGTTTACTAGTTCTAAATGTAGGGGATGTTTTTATTGGGACTATATACAACTCGTATTTTTTCATTTAATTGATAATGCATAATTGACATGATCTGAACTTTGTGACCAAATGTATTTTTATAATAAATATTAACAATTGATTTTTAACCAAAACCACGTGAGAGGTTATTTTCACATAAATTTATAATTAATTTAAAGAAAAATAATAAATATTTACAATGTCTGGAAATATTTCTTTGTTGATAATTATTATCATTTGAACCTTGTAGATTTATAATCATTACATCATGACGTCCTACTGTAGAGACCCTCAAGAAGTGATCAACATGATCTTATTCAATATCCCAAAAAATTACAAGAAATTATTAGTGTTAGCATGGTCAATTAATATTCTTTCATTGATCACTTTTATTCATGATAAATCTTTCTTTGACTATATGTAATGAACATGTCTACATCCTATTTTCATAATGTTTACTGAGAGGATTCTAATTTCATCAAAGGGCTGATATGTCCACTGCCGTTGAGATTGAAGAGACACATTCTTCTATGATTTATCCATTAATAACATAAAATTCATGACACACACCACAAACCCAACTTCATTTTGATCATATATCATTACATATTATGGTAATAAAATAATATTTGTAATTAATCACATTCATTAATAATAATAAGAAATTCTATGGATCATTATACACACCTGTAGAGTGTAATATCCAATATCATGCTATGAAACAGAGTTCCTATTGGTGGGAATATCCTCATAATATTTTATATTAAATATTACCATATATTGAACCAAACTTGTATACATATATATTACATATTAATATATGAATATTCATTTCATTTTACAAAAAACATTCCTAAAAATCATTAAGGTTTTTTGTCATTGGTAACATGGAAAAATAAACAACTACTTTATAAGTGAACTAAATCATCTCTCAATATTTTTTTCATAACTATCACCCTTATTATACTTATCAAACATAATTAATTTATTCATAACATGGGTAAAGAAAACAAAATAAAGGGTGATCTTAGATCCTTAGCATGGGTACATAAGGTAGATTTCAATGATCACATATTCATTACATGAGAATAAGGGTATGAGAATATGAGAAAAACATTTGAAGAACATACGATACCTAAAAAAGTTTAAAATATTGATTCATGGAATGAATATGTTTTTTTCATAGGACATGAATAAAAATGCATTCAAACTCCATGGGGTTGGGGGGCTGTCTAGTGGTTTGGGGGCTGTCAAGAGGGTTGGGGGCTGTCAAGAGGGTTGGGGGTTGTCCAAGGGGTGTCCAAGGGGGTAGGGGGTGGGGGTGTGGGTTCCAGGAGGGGTGGGGGGTGCTTTCTAGAGGGGTGGGGGGTGTGGTCCATGGGGTGCGGGGCTGTCCAGTGGGGTGGGGGCTGTCCAAGGGGGTGGTGGTGTCCAGGGGTGTCCAAGGGGGTTTGTGGTGGTGTTCCGGGGGTTCAGGGGGCTGTCCAGAGGGTTGGGGGTTGTCCAGGGAGTCCATGGATGTGGGGGTGGGGTGGGGTGGGGGCGGGGTGTCCATGTCAGGACAACCCCATTGTCCCGTGATGATTGGCTTTACATTGTGATTTTCTCCATATGAGTTTTTATTTTAAATTTGATTTGATTCTCAGGTTTACTCCATTTTCTCCAGTTTTTTATCAACCATTAGATGCCTCATGGTTTTCTTTGATTCAATGGACTTTGAAACTATTATATCTAATTATATTTTCTTTTTAAAATCATATTCAATCATGTTTTTTAAATACGCATAGATTTGTTTTGTATTTCAAAATTTTTTTACATTCAAATTATGATTTTTTTTCATATAAACATATATTTGTCTTATCTTAAAAAGATGTATAATTTTGATACTTTTTATAGTTAATAATGAGTCAAAATTGGATTATGGCACATCAATGAGCAATGAATATGAGGAAGGTGTTGATGAATTTTTGGAATTTCCTAAACGAAATTTTCAAAGTAGTGAGATTTGTTTCTATCCATGCTTGAAATGTTTGAATATGAAGAAGATTAAAAGTAGAGAGATAAAAAATCATCTGATTTGTCATGGTTTGTTTCCCCTGGAATTGGGGATGACCTCTTTAATTTAAGGTTCAAACATTCCAATCGGTTATAAATGGTTTTGTTCCTAGAAGCGAAAAAAATCCATTGATTTCATATCCATTTGGACATACTATCCAAAGGTAGGTGCTCATTAGTTCTGGACCGATGTGGCATAAGAATTTTCATTGGTCGAGAGGATGGGAGGTCGGACTCATCACACCTTTTTTAGGGGAATTATTGTCTACTCCGAGAATCTCTTTATAGATTTAAGTTATGTTCGTGAATCATTATTAAATTACCAAGTTAAAGAATGAACTTTCCTTTTATAACTTGCAATCAATTGATTGATGTGTAGGAATTTAGAGAATCTTTTTATATGTATTCGAGGATCTTCATCGATAGAGAATCATCTGTATTTGATAGTGATTCTTATTCAATGGTATCCTTATATACATTATACAGAAGTCTCTTGGTCATTATGATGACTATACTGGGTTTTAAGCCACTTAGTGGGGCACATGATGCTTATTGTCATTCAGAAGGATGTGGATTATTTCATGGTTTGGATCGTACCCGTAGATGTGCTACCTATGTATCCTTGTTTATAAAAGGAATTATAACCCACATAGTTCATGTAAAGACATATTAAGATTATGCCTGAATGATGGACCAATGAAAGATGTCGTAATTACTTTTACACTCTAAGATCAAATGAGTCTTTCTCGGTGTGAGAAACAAGAGGTACTCGTAAAACCAGACAATTGTGCCACGAAAGATGCAATCATGAGAAATATTGTGGGGATTATGCATGTGTGACTGCCCAGAGAGTTGAAGATAAGTTTTGGGATTTACTTCAGGGAAGAAACCCAGGAACAAGGTCCGTAATGTTAAATGTGATTTATGGAAATATGGATACTTAACATAGGACTTAATCCTATGAAGGATGACCAAATTAGAGGGGTCTTATGATTGGCTTTTATTCCTGAGAAGGAAGACCCGATAAAAAGAAATTATGACTGGTTAAGAGAAATTATGACTGGGGTTTATTCTTGAGAAGGAGGCCTAAGTTTAAGGGACATGGGGATTACTCTTAAGTAGGATGCCCAAATTTATGGGACATGGGGCTTACTCCTAAAGAGGATTCCCAATTTAATGAAAATTATGAGTGGTGCTTAATCCTAGGGAGGATGATCAAATTAGGGATTTGGACTGGGGTTTACTCTTGATATAGAGGTCCATGTTTAGAAAACATTGATTGGGGCTTACTTATGATGATGATGCCCAGATTATATATCCTCTCATATTTAAGGATGAGGTCAAAATGAATGAAATATCAAACATTAGTACATAAAGATTTGTACATCACTAGTTTTTAAGTGATGTTTAACAGAATTCCTTTCAGATATGAAAGCCAACAAGGAAATCATTCCATGAATGGCTTTGAAGAGAGTTCTGAAGGCTTAATCATGAATAGGATAGGTGGATTGGAGTAAAAGAGGTGAAATAGGAAGGTGGGGCACCCAAAAAGAAGGTGGAACCCAGGTCCTGCATTGGAAAACAAGTACTGTATGGGCACACAAATACTGCATGGGCATGCAAGTCCTGGTCGCGCAAGTATACATCCGCGACACCTAGGTACTTGGGCGACTGTCAACACTTTGAGTAGTACTTGTGTGAGACTTGGATCAAGCCCTTAGTACTATCCCTAGAGGCCTCCAGAATGATGGCGTACAAGTTCTTTTGAAGGGGAAGGGTGGCACGCAAGTGTGACCATTTCCATAATGTGCTGGACACTAAGGCACACAAGTGCTGATGAGTTTCAACACATAAGCCTTCCTTCATCTCTTTAGATATTTCTTTCTAGGTATGGGATTACCTTAGAGGTGTTCATATGCTTTGAGAAGAGACTAGGGCGCGTGGAGCTCAAATCTGTGGTTCTAGAATTTTTCCTTCTCAAATGGGAGGCCCACCAGCAATATTTATAGGATGGAGAAGACCTTGGGAGAATTTCAAAGAGGGCTCACAAGACGCTTGTGCGACCATTAGGTGGCTAGAAAGTGAACTTGTGCGATTGTGAGGGAACTTGCGCGACCCAAGTGCATTTGAATCATTGTTCATGCCTTTGTCAATTTTTGGTGTTTTCTTCAATGGATGAATCAATTTATGTAATGAATTTCCCTTTACATTATTTTACCCTATGTGATGAAAAGGAGTGTCAATAAAATTCCCCCCTCATAGTTGGATCCGAAATAAATGAGGATGTGACTTTGAGGAAAAAGAAGAAAAATCAAAGGAAATGTGGTGAGCAAGTGTTGAGCGCGCAGAGTGCGGCATGAAAGTGTTGAGAGTGCTGAATTTAGCCACGTTGGATTTAGGTGTGCAGTGGTGCGGCCTGGCCTTAATCTGTGGCCATTCTCGACCAAAGCACCTGGATTTCGAATTTTTGACCTCTCAACACGCATGTTGCCTTCACCGCGTTGGTTTCTCTGTTTTCTGCTCTTTCACTATTTTCGCGCTACTGTAGAGGTAATAGGACTTGCACGGTGATACTTGCGTGAAAAAAACATGCACGACACATCCACACTTGTGCGACACATACACACTTTGGCCCCAAGATTAGACTTGCACGCCTTAATGCCTTTTCCATTTTTCCCGAATTATTTCACAAATTTTATGAAAAACCAACTTTACTTAAGAGTTAATTATTCATCTTTTGTGTAGATTCAATGGCTCCTAAGAGAATTGAAACTTCTAATGAAATGGTAAGCAAGCGACATGATGATATGATGAGCATCATTGGACATGATTACTATACTGTCTGCAATAGCACTCTCCCGGATTTGGCCAAGTATCTGAAGAAGTATCATCTCTATTTCCCACAATGAATTTATCTGCCTCTGTATAGCAATAGTCATCTGCAAGGAGTCAACGTTCCAGTGCCAAAGAACTATATGCTCTAGATGCAACTGCACTCTTACTCCTCTATTTTGGTTATGTTGTGCATTAAGAGAAACAAAAATGGTGTGAACTTTCAAAATTTTCCTCCATGCCATTTCCTTGCAGATATGAAAATGGAAAACCCATGGGCTGAAATGTTTTTTGCTGCAGGTTGGTGGAGGTAAAACTATCATATCATTAAAGCAATATCTGAAAAGAGTACTCTCTCGAAATGGCTCTTTACATCCAATTCTCCATTCTCAAATCCATGTACCAATCTTTGATGTTTTTTGGACAGCAACAGAGTCACTATTTGATCAGCAAAATTTTTTCTCAAACCGTACTCAAGAACATTCTTTTAAAATTGTTCCAAGAAGAGATGGTATCACTAAATTTGTTATTGTATCCAGTTGAATGAATGAACTCCAGGAGGCTGCTGATGAAGCTCAGGACGTCGTAAATAAAATGAAGAATCAAGTTGAAAGTCTTTTGTAATTTCTTAAAAAGAGAAGAGACTCCAGTATGTGGATGTTCTTCTAACTGTTGTGCATCAATGAAAAACACTTTCTTCTTCAATCATTTATGCATGCCTTCTTTCACTACTTGCTTTAAATTTTACCCATGGCAATTGGCCTAGTTAGCATAGTTTGATTTTTTAATAGGATTACTATGAATAACCCTACAAAATTTGAAACTTTTATTTCTCAATATTACTTAAATCATATAAAATGTATATTTAGTGAGTTGAGACTTGACTTTTATTCAGAGTTCCCTTGTATTTTTTGGGAAGTTTAATGTTATGCACGTCAGACATAAAAAGGATGATGTTTAAGGTCGAAATATCTTTGACAGAGTGGATTAAAATTGACTTAATTCCTTGATAATTTATCTGAAAACATATTACCATACTCAAGTATGAGGGAAAATCTATAAACTATTACGTAAGAACTCTTGAATCTAAGGAATGACATTAATAAAGGACTAAAAGGCATTAGATTAAGTAGTTCCCAGGAATGATGTTACAATTATTTAACAAACCCGATAGGGGGTTGAATTATATAGGGCCACCTAAGGTAATTAGCTGCATAGTCAAATAATAGCAGCTTTTGGCTAACATGTCTGTTATGTAGACTATTTATGCTAGGCCTCCTAAGGGAACCTACTGCATTTTTAGGCAAAATAAATCTTAGAAATTTACTTTTCTAGTGATAAAAAGCCAGTGAATGTTTATGTGGATTCTACTTTTTCAAAGTATAGAGTTTACTGAATGGAAAGAGGTACTTGAATATGGAGAAGATATTTCTAAATAAGATTGTCTAAAAACTGTATGAATGTTACTCTTATGAAGGTCTGACCCAAACCTATGGAAGGAAAAATATAAACCATAGACATGAGTACTTTCAGATCAGGAAATGGGAACATGGGACAAATAAGTTAAGGATGGCTATTTTTTGCGGATCCCTACATATTGTCATTATGAAAATTAAGGACAAAAGTGGTTTTCCTCCCAAGAATGAAGTTACCACTATTTAACAAACCTATTAGGGGGTCGAATTATGTAGGTCCGCCTAAGGGAATTGGCTGCATAGTCTAATAATATCATCTTTTGGATGATAGGTTCGTTATGTAGACTACTTATTCAAGGCCGCCTAAGGGCACGTACTGCATAGTCTGGAAAAAGAACTCTTAGGTATCAAACATATTGTGTCCAGAAGTCAAAAAAAGGATTATGAAGATCTGAAAATATTTAAGGTTAGTATTATGACACATAAAAAATGGGTATTGTCCAATGTATGCAGAGATACATAGACCAATGCTAACCATAATCATGTTGTGGCTGGGTCCTGAATTGAAATGCTGGACTTCAGTACGTATCCCATAAGGATGAAAATGAAGCCATACATAGTTCTTAAAATACAGTTTAACGTCATGTGGGACGAGAGTATATGAGATCTTATTTTACAGTCATTGAATTCAAACCATAATAAAGAATACACAGTGTGTGTTTTCACAGGGACTTTTCAGCCAAGGGATTGAAAGTGGAATTTGGGGTTAGTGCCAAAAGACATGGGGCTAGATTCGAGGGACACTCGAACATTCCTATATATTCCATAAGGTTGGCAATCAAGCCCTAGTAGTTCTATAAATACCCCCTATACAGATTGAGTTCGTACATGTGAAGGGTGAAAAGGGGACTTTAGTGAAATGATGGTTTGACCCAAGATAAAAGGTTCGGGCATTTCCATGTATGCACATAGTCTTCGGAATATAACCTGATTGAAAATAAATGTAAATAATGATTCCCTCTTAGGTGAGGGTATCAAAGAATGTTGTAGTTTATTGTCATACCAGAAAAAATGCGCTATACAATTTAACATCATATAGAATGGACAAAGGTGAACCAATGTAATGATATTGGTTCTGGGGGTGGCTTCATGAGTTAACATCGCATAAGATGGAAGTTAAGCGACGTGAAAAAATTTGTTTTGGGCTTGAACCTCAAGAGTTTGCCTATGTAACCATCCTAGAAGGAAAGGATCAAAGTCCTCGTAGTTCAATAAAAGAATGAATTAGTGATAAAGATGTTCAAGAGAAAAATAACTTAAAAAATGGTGTTGGGACATACACATGGTTAGTGGCCCAAAGAAGGTGTTATTGTTGAAGTTTTCTCTAAGATCACATGAGTTATACTCGGTGTGAGAATCAAGAGGTTGAAAACACCCTACGATGCACAGTTTAATGTCATGTAGGACATATGAAAGGACTATGCAATTTAAAGTCTTGCAGTGGGGACTATTGGTGATGCACAATTTTATGTCATGTCGTAGGGAAAAAATAAAGTTTAATGTCATGTTCGACAATAAGGAACTTCTGAACAGTTTAGCGTCATGTATATAGGATGATGGAGACAATATAGTTTAACGTCGTGTTGTACGAAAGGGGGACTGTGCAATTTAATGTCATGCTGTAAGGACAAAGAGGTCAAAGTTTAACGTACTGATTTGATGAAATGGACTTTTTCACAGTTTAACATCATGTTAGACGATGGTGTGAATAGTTTATGGTCATATTCATGGACTATGAATGGTTCAGTTTAATGACTTGCTGGACATAGGAGACATGAAAATAGTTAAAGGTCGTATGCATGGACCGTACAGTTTAACATCATATTGGACGTAGGGGTCATGCAAATAGTTTAAGGTCATATGCATGGAACGTAATGTTTAATGTCTTGTTGGACGTATTACTAGATGTATTTTGTGTTTATAAAAAAACATCATTATAAATCTGGCATTGGTTGGAGTCGTG
Source organism: Viscum album (assembly GCA_963277665.1). Lineage (NCBI taxonomy): Eukaryota > Viridiplantae > Streptophyta > Magnoliopsida > Santalales > Viscaceae > Viscum > Viscum album. Next base: position 974,665,318 of record OY728139.1, on the reverse strand, counting down.
TTAAGTTCTCCAGCCATTAAGATTAATGAATATGCTCCATTAGTGTAGACCTTATTTATTGAATAAGGTCCTTCCCATTTTGGATCAAGCATGGGAGGTTTTTTTCCTGGTACCATTGGAGTTTTGTGAACCAATACCAATTCTCCATGACTGAATGAACGAAGATGAACTTTTTTCTTAAATCTCATGCTATTCAATTCTAATAGACATCCATGTGGTGCAAGGTGCAAAATCTTCTCTCAAATAATCGTTCATATTCATCCAATCACTTTTGAGATTGTTCATCTATAGATGACTGATCACAAACGGCTACTCTGAGCGAATGTAATTGAACTTCAAAGGGCAATACAACTTCTGTTCATTATACCAGTGAATATGGAGTTGATTGCATTGTAGTGCGGGTGGTGGTCCTATAATCCCATAAAGAATGAAAGAGTTTGGAAGGCCATGACTTCTTATCTTTTTCCACCATCTTTTTTAATATTTTGACATAGTCTTGTTGAAGGCTTCTATCTGGCCATTGGCTGCTGCATGATACTGAGATGAGTGATTGGATTTAATGTTGTATTCTTGATACAATTTCTTCACCTTAGATGAAAAGAAGTTGGTGCCATTGTCCATCAATATGGTATGAGGGACACCAAATCTGGTAATGATGTTAGACTTGATGAAGCTAACAATGCTTTTAGAACTAACTTCCTTGAGAGGTATTGCCTCTGCCCTTTTGGAAAAGAAGTCAGCAGTAGCAAGAAGATACTTAAATTACTTGGCTGTAGCTGATGGGTAAGATCCCACCACATCCATTCCCCACGTGGCAAATTGCCACGAGTATTTAGATGTATGAATCAACTATTGGGACTGATGAATGATGTTGGCATGTAACTGGAATGAATGACACTTCTTCGTGAAATCAACACAATTTTGTATCATGATGGCCAAAAGTATCCAAGCCTTCGAATTAGATTAGACAGTTTATGTCCAGACTGGGGGGCACCACAGACTCCTACATGTACTTCTTTCATGATAGCCATTGTCTCTACACCATCAATGCATTTGAAGAGAACTCCATCAAAACCATGCTTGTAGATATTTTTCTCTAGGTGATTTGGGCCATCATAAAATGTAAAATTTACCACACGTTGCCAGATTTGTTCTTTCCCATCTCTATCTGGTGGAAGTTCTCCATTTTGAATGTATTCCCTAATAGGTGTCATCCATCCAGTAGCATGACCATATGGCTCAGGAATGGGACTAATTTCATTAATTTCCTCTGTTCTAGTTCAAACATAAGGTGAAATTGTACGACGGTGGGCAATGCTGATGCTTGTCTCGTCCTGATTTGGATATGCTAGAGCTATAGCTATGTTATCCAATGCATCATCTTGCACATTTTGTGATTGCGAGAAATAAGAATATGTCGGTTCTATAGGATATTCTACCATTAACTCTATGAAATAATCATAATAAGGGTTCAATTCTTCTTTCCTGATTGCACAATCCACATTGACTTGTTTGATTACTAGGTCTGAATCACCTATCACCTTTAAGTGATTCACTTGTGCTTGAAGCGCCAAATCCACGCCTACGATGAGGTCTTGGAACTCTGCTTCATTGTTGGTACCACCTTCTCATAGTAATATGGAATAGGGTAACCCTACCTTTTATGGGGAAATAAGAACAACTACTAACCCAACATTGTTGAATTTTGTATCTTCCATTTCCTCCCTGTGGGACTTCTGGAAGCACAATCAAAATACATTTCCCATACTTGAGGACTATCTTGAATAGAGATGACTTCCTCTTCATGGAGTTCAATATATGAAGATGTATCTTCTACAGAAGGATGTTCATCAAGGAAATCCGCCATAACATGACCCTTTATTGCCTTCTATGATATATATTGGATATCAAACTGCTACAGAATAACTGCCCACCTTGCTAAACGTCCTGTAAGCATTGAACGACTGAGGATGAATTTGAGCAGGTTATTACGAGATACTAATTGGACCTCGTGATGTTGCAGGTAGTGCCTCAACTTTTGAACTGCGTAGATTAATGCCAGGCAGCACTTCTCAATACTTGAATATCATGTTTCTGCTTCCATCATAGTCAGACTGAGGTAGTAGAGGCTGTTTTCAATTCCAACATCATTCTTCTGAGCAAGAAAGGCACCCAATGATTGCTCTAAGACTATCACATATAGGAAATTTTGTCTTCCTTCAATAGATGTCACACGTACCGGTGGACTCAAGAGGTATTTCTTGAGAATATGAAATTATTCTTTACATTTTTCAGTCCACAGGTAAGTGACTCCCTTCTTCATCAATTTGGTGAAGGGTAAACTTTTTCTTGCCAAATTGGTGATGAATCGCTGAATATAGTCTAAGTTTCCCTGAAGCCCTCTTAATTATTTCAAATTTCGAGGAGTTGACAAACCAAGGATTGACTTGGTCTTATCAGTATTGACATCAATACCAAGATGGCGCACAACATTGCCGAGAAATTTTCATGTGGTTACCCCAAAATCACATTTTAAGGGGTTCATCTTCAAATTATGCTGTCAAAGTTTGCAGAAGATGACTTCCAAATAATCCATTTGATTAGACCTTTGTTTGTATTTAACCACCAAATCATACACATAAAATTCAACATACATCCCCAAAAGGGTTTGAAGATACGATGCAAGGCACACTAATATGTTGCGCTATCATTCTTTAGGCCAAAGGGCATAACCCGATAGCAAAACAAACCCTGAGGGGCCATGAAGGCTGTAGATTCTTCATCTTCTGGAGCCATTCGGATTTGATTCTATCCAGAATATCCATCCATGATGTAAAGTGCATCATAGCCAGTTGTTGCTTCAATCAAGAGTTCTGTAATTGGAACTATAAAATCATCCTTAGGACAATGCCTATTAAGATCCCTGAAATCGATGAAAACTTTAATTTTCCCATTCTTCTTCTTCCCAGTGTCAATATTATCCAACCACATGGGTTATTGAACTTTTCTGAAGATATTAGTTTTGATAAGATTATCCACTTCACCTTCAATTTTGGAAGCATAAGTTGGGTGTGTTATTCTTGTGGTTTGCTTAATTCCTCGATGTTCTTCTGGAAAACCCAAACAATGAGTAGCAAAATCAGGATCAAGCCCTCGAATCTCTGTATAGTTCCAAGCAAATATATCTCAATTTTGCGTTGAAAAGGAAATATATATCTCTTGTTATTCAAGAGTCATGGCCGCAGTAATTAAAGTTTGGTGTGGATCTTCTTTTGTACCAAGATTTATTTCTCTAAGTTCATTCATGGTGGTGGAGATAACTTCCTCAAATGCTGGAGGAGAATCTTTGAGATCTTCCACTTCTTATTCCACATGGGTTATCTCCTATGTTTCTACTTTCATAGTAGATGATGAAGTAGAATTTCCATCATCAGAAGAGATGTTAAAATTTTAACATCTTGAAGATGATGCTTCAATTTCTGACACGATTGATGATAAAGGGTCTTTCTTGGGTAACAAAGAGGAAATGATGGATTGAGAATCAACATAATTATTCACCTCTGATGTTTCTATAACTTCTTCTGTCCTAGTTGGCGTAGTATCAACTAACTGGATTTCAGAAGATGAAATGAAGACATCCCCATTTGGGATTTCATCACTGCTTGGTGGATAACCCATTTCTCCCATGTTTCCAGGCTCAACTACCGTAATTGACATTATGGATCTTTGCATAATAGTATTTTGATCTGTGTCTACCTCTTCAATTTGACTGATAGAAAACACATAATCTCAACTCACATGTGTAAATGGATTTACTAGGATCTTTTCAAAACCAAATGGAGCATTAACATTGGTATCCTTTTTTGTTGTGTATTTCTGCCTTCCCTTCATGTGATATAATTCCGCCTCATTGTATTAAGATTCACATGTATTGAATGAAGCTTTATCACCATAAAATGTCCCAATTTGACCATCGAAATAATATTTAAGACATTGATGGTATGATGAAGAGATGGACGCAGGTCGATGTACCCAGGGTCTTCTATGAAAAATATTGAATGCTGTATCATGATCAAGAACCATGAAATCTGAATTGGATACAAGGTCAACCAACTGAGTTCTGAGTGTAATCTCACCCAGTAGTTCTTGTTCATTTTTATCATACCCTAGCAACATCAATGTCGAAGGAGATAGATCAGATTCGGTGAGTCCCATTCGACGATGTGTACGAATGGGGATGAGGATGACTCCTGAACCATTATCAATAAAAGCTCTTCAGATGTCTTCATCATTGACCTTTCCAGATAAGTACATAGGTCTAATATGCCCATGCACGACATCATCTTCATCTTCATATGTGAAAAAAATCACTACATGGAATTCTATAGGATTATTCTCTACGTGGTAGACTTCAGCTGCAACAATTTCTGTTTTAAACTCTTGAGGACTTGACAAAGCCTCGATGAGTGCCTCCCGAAGATCATTTGAAAGATTCAACGAATCCAGAATTAATAACTTTGCCAGTATTTGGGCCAGGTGTTTCAATAAATCCTTCTTTTGATCCAAAGGTCTGTGTTTTCCAACAGGAACGTATGGTTTAATAGGTTCTTAGATGTTGATGCTTTGGAAGTAAATGCATCTTGTATCAGGATAAGATTTGGAAATATTCATGGATTTGGAAAATTGGACCGATTAGTTCCATTTACTCATTGAGCAGACGAAGGTGGAACCCCCAACTAATCCTCTAGAATAACTGTTCCAGGATTGAATCTGCTATTGCTGGAAGAACTTGCATATTATTGCTGAGCTCGCTAAAGGGATCTTCCACGAGTTTCTACTGCATACACAGTTCTAGTAGGGGATGAATTGGAATTGTGGATTCTAAGATATCCACGTCTTCCTCTGTATCCCTGACTCCTAAAACATCTTCTAATTCCTCTGTTTGATATAGGGAATTCAGGCTCATTGAAATCGAAACAACGACTTGCATAAGGATCTGTTAATTGAATCATATTAACAGAACAGAAGATCAAATTGTCATCTGATGAAGACTCTGCCTGACTAGCCAACATAGGCAGTGCCGTTTGGGGGGTCGGTGCTTGTGGCTTTGAAGTAGATGGCATGAAATCTTCCAGATTCAAAGATAGCATATGATTTAACAGAAACTCATCTTCTTCTGATTCATTTTCCTTCCCAGAATTACGCTACCCTTTTTAGTATTTTTCTTTTGATGGAGGTTTCATTGCGTCATTTACAGCAGAATACACAATTGGTTTCTTCAATTGCAGTCACAAAATGGCCTGAGTTCGGTTTATCTTTATTCTGACCATCCAATCATCATATTTCTGCGCATTTTTTGCTTTTAACTTCTTGGCACTCACCTCCTTCCTCCGGATCTGTAGCCATAATACATGCTAACTGAGCTAAAAAACCCTTCAATTTGACTTGTCCCGAGTCAACCATTTTCTGCAGTAGGTCCTTGAAGACAAAACACTCCGGAATGGGATGCCCCAACATCTGATGAAATGGGAAATAATTGCGACGGTCTTCATCTCCTTCCATGTTTGGCCTTTTGTGCCTCGGCAGCCGAACCAAATTATTCTCCAAAGACGAAATGAAGTAACTAGAAACTAGTTCATTTTGGGAAGAATAAACTTTTCTCTTCAACTCATCAAACAGTTTCCGTCTTTGATCTCTTTGATCACTTTTATGAAACTGCCTTTGTTGCTGATGATCAGGAGGTGGAGCCTTTCGGGAAGATGAAAGTTTTGAAGTAGAAGCAGTTATTGGTGCTTGTTTAAGTGTGATATATCAGTATCAGGTCTACCTATTCACCTTCCTGGAGCTGATGGAATTACACGGGTTTTATCCTTTGTCTTCGTAAGAGAATCTTCAATCTGCTGAGCGATCAAAGTAAGGTCTTGAAACCCTCCTTTTTATTTCATAGAGATCAACGACGTGTGTAACTAATCACACAAATTTTCCCCACAGATTGGAAACAACTCTTCTTGAGGGACTACTAAACATAGGGAATATGTTAATCCCTTCTAGTGATCACTAAAATCTGAAACACTTTCATTCTCCCTTTACCTACAGTTTGTAAGATCGAAAACTATAGTCTATGGCAACATTGAGCTAAACTGAAGAAGAAATTGCTGACAGAGATCTTCCCAACTGATAATTGACTGGGATTGCAAGCTTGTGTACCAAACAAAAGCAATCCCCTATAATGACTATACAAAACACCTGAGCTTAACTACTTCTTATTGCTGAGGGGTTCCCATTATAAGATCTCAGTGAGAAACAAAATGTGATAAGTGTTTCTATGGATCCCAGGAACCATTAATGATTGGGAATATGGTACATTCAAAATTTGATGGGGGAGGAACATCCTCAACCCATTCAGGGTAAGCCCACTTTTCTGGTTGAATATGAGAACACTTTCCCACCATATCTACCAACAGAGCTGCAATGACTCAATAATATTTATTAAATTTTGATAAACATCTAGTTGAGTCTGGACATGAACATGTACACTAACTATAGCTTGAATAGGTATGGTGGTTGGTACTGCAACTGAGGGTAGCACCACCGATTATTGTTTCACATGACCCATAGGATTAGACCTGTGAGGGTGTACTGATAAAGGAGGATATTCTTGATTCATTTTAGTAGTGACAACAAATTCCATTGGCTGACTGGGTCCAGCACATTTTGGAGGAAGACTACCCTGAAGTAGTTCTGCATTCATCTTCCTTAATTCCTTCAGTTCTTCCTCCTGTTGTGCAATCCATTTCTCTAGTGAGAGCGATTGGCCTTCTCTAGAGGAAGGGTGCGAAGTTACAAGATTCTTTAATTTCCCTTTGTTGGATCCCTTTCGAAGAGGGTAAAGTGGGTTACATGAAGAAACACCCAATTTTGGGTAAGCCATTGAATTCTTGTATGAACTCCTTCTTCATTCATGTCCGTGTGTAGAATTTCTTGAGCATGAACCTCTTCATCTGATCCCTCTGATTGAGCCTCATTTGTTGGATCAGCAACAACAACATTGATGAAATTAATTGATGCATAACGCATCACATCCCTTTTATTAGCATTTCTGCGATATTGTCTTCTTCGATGACCCTAATAAGACATTTCCATCTATTGATTCGATCCCTCAGGAACCTCTTGGAGAACCGTTACATGGACAAAATATCTGGATAATTTTTTTTCTTCATTCCTCTTGGGGATTGTACCCTAATCGAGAGAAGGCCAACTTTCTCTAAGGGAGGGATTGAGGATTTGAAAAGGTCCCTAGTTCGGTGGACTAGGGCTGTTCCTGATATACTTGTTCAACTCCTCGAATCCTATTGGTTGATTACGAGGTTGGTTTAAATGATTCACCAACCTAGCTTGATGGGGTGGTTCTTGACCTGCTATGTCTGAGACTTTCTAAAAATCTCTCTTGATTTTGAGGGCCTTAGTCCAGAAATTAGCTGGATGGATCAATCGACATCCCCTTTTATCACCCAATTCAAAAGCCCATTGGATGATTTCTGACACTTCTGTCACTTGATGATGTTCTTGCTCCATATGAGAAGACAATTCAATATTCTCATTTGCATTATGCAAGAGTAATTCAATAAATTGGTCATTGTATTCATGACTTTGAGAAGAACTAGTTGAGGCAGTTCTTGGGAAAGCCTTCAATTTCGCACAAAACCAGAAAGATGTGGCCAATTTTGGGAGATAACATTACATGAAACCACCTTTGGTGGGCTTTGTTGATTGGAGGGCACAATGAAATGCAGTGCTCAATGAACACCCCATCCATTGACATGAATACCAATTGAGGCACTGGCAATTAATTTGCGCAATCTTCTTAGTGTTCCAAGGCATGAACACTGAAGAGCTCTCTGCTGCTTTTTAGCTTTCGGATATCGAGAAGATGATAGAGATGCCAAGTCAATTTGGTGTTGTAACTCTTCTATTATCTTAATATGATTTTCATATTCATCATAACATAATATATTCTTTTTAAACTGAAAAAGATTTTTCCATATGTTGAGACAAATATCATGAATCCCATCTTCCATCAACATCTCTGGAATGTCATACCGAGAGTCATCCAAAGGCCAGAACATAACTGGTAAATCACATTTAACCCATTTTTTTCTCATGTTAAACATTTCTTCTTTATCATTCAATGAAGATTATACTATATGTTTAGACTAGAGCTGTATTTTTGTTTCTTCATCGGATTCAACAAGATTAGTAGAGAATCCACTGATCAAATTATCAGATGAATGACCCAGGGGTGGTTCGTAAAATGGCCTACATCCCGGGCTAGCTTCTGATTGAGAATGTATTTTACTGGCTGATGGTAAAGCATCATACATGACTGGATTCACATTTGCGAGTGCCTCGAGATAAGAGGGATTTATTGTAACTGCCTTGTCCCTTGAAGAATTTTCCAGTAATTGTGAATTACTACTATAGAGAGGACTTTTGCAGCTAAATTCATCATCATGGGGAGGACTGCCATGGTGGGTTACTACAAAATATGAAATCTCTTTCTCCTTGATCTTCTGGACACACAGATTGTTATTGTGGCTCTCATTTGAAGATGAAACTTCAAGATCGATCGAACTGTCATGAAGCTAGCCTTCACGAGGAAGTGTTTGATTAAGACCTTCGGAATTAATTCTCCCACTCTTGGGAACTGAGAGAGTAGAATTTTGACTTCCAATAGATAATTGTCTCAGGGCTTCAAGAACTCTAACATCGAGTAAGGCCTTATCATAGATGGGATCTTGATTTCTTGATTGTGCGGGGTGGGACTTCTTCTTAGATGCCTTCTTACTCAATTTGGCTGGTGTGTGTGCCTGCATAGGATAATTGATAAGGTTAGGCTGATTATCTCCACTCAAAACAGGTGTATATACCTTTCTTGGTTGTCCGTATGATATGTGTGAGTACGCCCCGCAACCCTCATGGACTAGTATAGATGTACGTGTCTGTTCTGGAGTGATATGTTGATGTGTCACTGCACTGGTAGGGACATATATATGTGTCCTTCCCTGAGATGCAACTGAAGCTATTATAATATCCTGATAGGCATCCAGGATTTGAACACAGATTTACTTATGCTCTTTCACCATTAACATAATGTGTTTGGTGACTTCAGATGCTGGAACGGGGATATACGTCCATTCTGTGCATGGAGTAAGTGTATGTTCCTTCTTTTATCCTCCATTTCCTATCATTGAATCCTGACAGTACTCATGTGTGGGGGCAGAGAGTTGAGACTACCACCTGTTTTTCACCGGAGCTTTCCGACTGACTTCTCCTAGTGCTACCAAACGAGACTTTTAGTAAGCTTGATCAATACTAGCAGGTGTATGTGCCTGCTGATTTCACTTCACCGATCATGGTTGACGAGCCCCATCATATGTATTCAGACTAGCCTACTGACTATCTGATGATTTATAAATAGGTGTATGTTCTTGCCAATAATACTCTGCCGGAAATGCTTGAAGGGATTGGCATGATGCTGCCAGACGAGTCTTCTGGACAACAGAATTAAAACGGATGGGTTTATGTGCCCGCTAATTTCATGCCACCATGTTAGGTTGGTGTATTTTTTCGGAGATGGAAGAGATGAAAACATACTCACTGTTGACCAGATTTCACATCTGGTGATTCGTCTTGCCTGCTCCGATTCGAGGATGTTGAGGTGAACTCTTTGAAATGATGCCCCCATCATGTTGAGGGTGCACTGCCGCATGAGTCTGGTAGCGATTGTTGATGGGAGCCCTCAGGAAGGACTCATGTCTTCTTGAATTAAGGCCCTAAGGGGCCTTCTCATTCCCCTTCAAAAATATGGGATGGACTGGTGATTGCGTTCCTGGGGATAACGTCCCGAAACGGTTGAACATGGTGGTTGACACCACCTGCTTCATGATCGCTGGTCGTCGTTGTCCGCATGACCAGGGTGAATTATTAACTTGGAGAGCTTGTTGAGCGGCTTCTAGAGTCGAAATAGTACCGTTTTGATGGTACTCCTTAACCTGCGCATTTGATACCCAGTGTTGAAGATGCTGAGTTGGTGATGTCATCCTCAGAGCGGATGACGATCCAGCAGGAGTAGCAGTAGTGGCATTTGCAACAGAGGCATTCACAGGCGTGAACATGAGAGAAGCCATTTCTGAAGTGCAGAAGATCTTGGAAAAGAGTACCTGTTTGATATAACAGACATAATCAAGTTAAATTCATCCACTACATCTTTTGGATGAGTACATATGTCAATAATTTCTTTTTTGGCCTTCTCATTGAGTTTTATGTATGGGCCTAACAAATAAGTAAAACATCATTTTAACATTGTTAAGGATTCACGTCGGGTTCACCATTTTTTGTTTCCTCTAGAATTAGGGATGACCTCGTTGATTTAAAGATTAAACATTCCAATCGGTTTCTAACGGGTTGGTTCGTAGAACCGGAAACAACCAAGGATTCCATATCCATTTGGACATACTTTCCAAAGGTAGGTGCTAATTAGTTGTGGACAGATGAGGCTTAATAATTTGCATTGGTCAAGAAGATGGGAGGTCGGACTCATCACACCTTTTTAGGGGAATTATTTTCTACTCCGGGACTCTCTTCATAAATTTAAGTTAACTTCGTGAATCATTATTAAATTACCATGTATAAGAATAAGCTTTCCATTTAGAACATGCAATCAATGTTTGATGTGTTGGAATTTAGAGAATCTTTTTATATGTATTCGAGGATCTTCATCTATAGAGAATCATCTATATTTGATAGAGATTATTAGTCAATGGCGACATTCAATACATTATACAGAAGACACTTGGTCATTATGATGACCATAATGGTTTTTAAGCCACTTAGTGGGGCACTTGACGTTTATTGTCATTCAGAAGGACATGGATTATTTCATGGTTGGGATCGTACCCGCAGATGGGACACATATGAATCCTTGTTTAGAAAAGGAATCAGGACCCACATAGATCGAGTAAAGCTATATGACGTTTATGCATGACTGATGGCCCAATGAAATATGTCATTATTACTTTTACACTCTAAGCTCACATGAGTCATTCTCGATGTGAGAAACAAGAGGTATTGGGAAAACTAGACAATTGTTCCATGAAAGATGCAATCAAGAGAAATAATGTGGAACTTATGTGTGTGTGACTTCCTAGATAGTTGAAGATAGGGTTTGGGATTTACTTCATGGGTGAAACCTAGGAACAAGGTCCACAAAGGTATATGTGATTTATGGAAATTTGTATTCTTTACTTAGGACTTAATTCTGAAAAGGATGCCCAAATTAGAGGGGTCTTATGATTGGGTTTTATTCTTGAGAAGGAAGCCCAGATCAAAAGAAATTAGGACTGGTTAAGAGAAATTATGACTGGGCTTATTTCTGAGAAGGAGGCCTAGCTTTAATGGACTTGGGAGTTACTCTTAAAGAGGATGCCCGAATTTAGGTGACTTGGGGCTTACTCCTAAATAGGATGACCATGTTAAAGGAAATTATGAGTGGGGCTTACTTCTAAAGTGGATGCCCAAATTATGGATTTGGACTCTGACTTACTTCTGAAAAGGAGGCCTAGGTTATGTGAAGTTGGATTGGGGCATTCTACTGAGGAGGATTCCCATATTATAGATCCTCTCATCTTTAAGGATGAGTTTAAAATGAATGAAATCTCAAACATTAGTGACATAAATATATGTACATCACTAGGTTTTAAGAGATGTTTCACAGAATTTATTTCAAATAAGGAATCCAACAAGGAAATCATGACATGAAAGGCTTTGAAGAGAGTTTTGAAGGCTTAATCATGAATAGGATAGGTGGATTGGAGTAAAAGAGGTGAAATAGGTAAGAGGGGTACCCAAAAAGAAGGTGGCATGCATTTCATGCATGGGCGCGCAGGTACTGCGTGGGCGCACAAGTCCTGGTTGCGCAAGTATACTTGCACAACACCTAGGTACTTGCGTGATGGTCAACCATTAGAGTAGTACATGGGCGGGACTTGGCTCAAGCCCTTAGTACTATCCCCAGAGGCTTCCAGCAGGATGGCGCGCAAGTTCTATTGTAGGGGAAGGGCGGCGTGCAAGTGTGGCCATTTCCCTTAAGGGCTGGCCACTTAGGCGCGCAAGTGCTGATGAGTTTCAACATTTAAGCCTTCCTCCCTCTCTTTAGATCTTCCATTCTTGGTAAGAGATTATCTTAGAAGTGTTCAGAAGCATTGAGAAGAGACTGGTGCACCAGGAGCTCAAATCTGTGGTTATGGAATTTTCCATCTCAAATGGGGGTCCCACTAGGGGTATTTATAGGATGGAGAAGACCATGGGTGAATTTCAAAGTGGGCGCGCAAGTCACTTGCACGACCATTAGGCAGCACACAAGTGGACTTGCGTGATTGTGAGGGAACATTCACGACCCAAGTGCATTTGAATCTTTGTTCATTCCTTTGTAAATTTTTGATGTTTTCTTCAAAGGTTGAATAAATTTATGGTAAGGCATTACTCTTTTCATTTTGTTAGGCTCTGTGACAAAAAGAGCATGAACATGGTTTTAATTCGAGTTACAGCCCTTGTATTTGTCATGTTGAAACTGGACGGAATGTCACTGATGATGATTATTCGGAAGATGGCAACTTCGATGCAATTAAATAAATGATTCACAATATCGCACCGAACAAATTGAGATAGAACCAACAGTTTCACGTCTATATGGAGATGCTAAAAACCATTATATCTTAGTTGTATAGATTTTACTATTTTATTTTTGGTGTTAAGATTGATTAACCTGATGGTGAAACATTGATGGTGTGATAGAAGTTTTTTAGAGCTGCTACAATTGATGAAAGACAGTCGTCCAAAAGATAACGATATTCCAGATTCACATTATAAGGACAAGAAATATTATGCCCAATGGGATTGGGGTACAAGAGAAAACATGCCCGTCCGAATGACTATATTATATATAGGAAGGAATATGAATTTCTGTCAGAGTTTCCTAAATGTGGGACATCACGGCATAAGGTGAAAGAAAAAAATCCCATGCTGATGTAGAGATTACAAAGATCCCTTCAATGGTATTTGGGTATCTTCATATAATTCATCCTTTCAAATGTTTATTTGATAATTCACATGATTCAAAAAGGTTAAGATGACATTCAGATGAGCGGTTATGTGATTGAAAAATACGCCATCCCGCTGATTGTACAAAATGGAAGAAAATTGTTGAGTTGTATTATACATTTGGAAATGAAATTAGAAATCTCGGACTAGGGTTGTGCACAGATTGATTGAATCCATACCGAACCATCAGTAGCACACATAGTTCATGTCCTCTTTTATTGGTAATTTACAACCTCACTCCTGATGTTTGTATGAAGCGAAAATATGTCATGTTGAGTATTACGGTCTCTGGTCTGATGCAAGGCGACAATGATATTGATGTTTACTTGTCACCATTGATTGATTATTTGAAACTTCTATGGGATGATGGTATTAGGGTGTATGATTATTATAAAATGGAATATTTGCAATTGCATGCAGTGCTTTTTTTCACTATAAATGACTTCCCATCATATTGAACTTTTTTTGGATACTGTGTTAAAGGGCATAAAGAATGTCAAATTTGCGAACAACAGACGTCTTATTGTCAATTACATCATGGGAGAAAAACAGTGTACATGGGTCATCAAAAGTTTTTTCCTATGGACCACCCTTATTGAAGATTAAATAAGGCATTCAATGGCTCACAAGAATTTGATATTGCTCGAAAACCTTTATGCCCTAATCTGTATTTTGAGAGGGTGAAAAACCTTGATGTGACATTGGGGAAGGCACAAAAATCTGGTAATGATAGACATATTAGGAAGAAAAGGTTAATATTTTTTGAGCTACCATATTTGAGATATCATGAAGATAAACATAATATTGATGTCAAGAACGTGGAGAAGAATATCTATGATTGTTTGATTGGAAAATTCTTAGATATTAAATGGAAGACAAAATATGGGTTGAATTCAAGATTAGACTTACTATCAATGGAAATACATTTGGAGTTAACTCTCACTCCTTAAGGAAGACGGACATTTCTTCCCCCGGCTTGTCATACATAATCGAAGAGGGAGAAAATTAGATTTTGTTAGTGTCTTAATGATATCAAAGTGACTCAAGGTTATTCCTCAAATGTAAATAATTTTGTCTCCTTGAAGGACTTGAAGTTGATAGGTATGAAATCACATGATTGTCATGTCATGATGCAACAAATTCTACTAGTTGCATTGCGTGGAATATTGCCCATCTGTGTCAGAAAGACTATAATGATGTTGTGTTATTTTTTCAATTCAATTTGTAATAAGGAGATTGATGATAATGCTTTGAACATTTTGGAAAAGGTTGCAATTTTTATACTTTGTCAATTAGAAATGTATTTTCCCCCAACTTTTTTTGATATAATGGTGTATTTAATGATTCATCTGGTTCGAGAAATAAAGCATTGAGGACCTGTATATCTTCGTTGGATTTATCATTTTGAAAGGTATATGATAATATTTAAGAGCTATGTTAAGAATCCAAATCGCCCTAAAGCCTCAATTATTGAAAAATATATTTCTGAGGAGGTTGCAGAGTTTTGTACGAGCTACTTGGCTGCGGCATAGAACATAGGTTTGCCTCCATCTCACCATGAACGATTTAATAATGAGGGAAAGGGGATTCGTTGATTGAAAGTCAAACAATTTTCACCTGAATAGATGAAGTTATAATCGTACATCTTTAATAACATAGCTGATGCTCAACTGTAAATCACATTTCATACTAATGAGTTGAAATAATGTCATCCAATGAAGAATGAAATGTGGATATTGTATTAGAACAACAAAATATTTTTGACATTGATTAAAAAAACCTTTCGTGGTAGATTAAATGTATCAGAGACATTAAAATGGATATTGTTTGGTCCATGTTTAAATGTGATAACATGGTTCGGTTATGACATTAATGGCTATACATTTCATACAAAATCTCAGGAAAACAGAAGTGTAGTTCAGAATATTGGTGTATTGGTGTTTGCAGAAGCAATTAATTTTTCGAGTGCTAAGGGCAAAAACAAAATTTATGCCTCAAGTGCATATTATGGAGTTATTGAAGACATATGGGAGGTCGATCACTTTAAAATTAAAGTTCCTATTTTTAACTTTAAATGGTTTATTGGTAACAAATGTGTTATACATGATGAATTTGGAATGACACATGTTAATCTGAATAGATTGGAAGACACATCTGAATCTTTTATAATGGAAACACATGAATTTTTTTTTCTATATAGTAGATCAATTAGATATGCAGTGGGATATTTTTTTACAAGGGAAAAACAATATGTTGGTGAGGATGAACTTGATGAAGATGCTAATTTATGTTAGATGCCAACTTCCATGGAAATATTAATAGAACATAATGATAAGCATGTTGAAGACATGGTTTGTGCCATAAGGAATGATCCTGACAAAGGAATTTGAGAAAACAATCCATTCTTACATTCCTAAAATTAGAGGTAACATATGTTTATTTCTAGTTTATATTTATTTTTTTCATAAATTCTATGATATTGTATGTTTTTTAATTATTAAAACATGTATTAAAAAAAATAAGTATAATATTTTGATTGTTTTATGTTTGTTTAGTTTACTTTATCATGCTTACCATTACATGATTTATATATATATTATTTTTGTTCAGTGACAATTACATTACCATGTTTACCTGGTTTACCATTCTTACTAGGTTTACCATCCTGAACATCTTGACCATCATTACCATTATTTAACATGATTACCATATTAATAATGTTTACTATTACGTAACTTAGTACATTTTACTATTTTCTTATTTCAGTAGTATTAAAATATTTGAATTTGTATATTTGTGAACTAATGTTTGTTTTTTAATTTGAAGGATAATGACAGATCATTCAGTTGATCAACCACATGATTCTGGAGATGAGAATATTGGTTATTCCTCTGGGGAGGAACATTCACATACTCCTGTTGATGTTCCACAATCTACCTCAAGTGTTCATATTATGACACAGAGTTCAAGAGTTGGTAAATGTGGGTGCACAGGTTTACCAAAATTTGCACTTGCCCATACGCAGGATCAGAGGATACTTTTTGAGTTAGATGATGATGATATTCCAAGAGGTCCAAATGCAAATGATTTAAAGAGTTTTGTATCAACTCATGCTAAGAGAAAAATATGCATTTCGTATGATGACTGGAGAAGTGTGGATAAAGCGATAATCTCTTAGTTGAGGGAGACGATTTTGGTAAGATCTTTTTCTATTGTTTGACTAATCTATAAATGTTTCTAGTATATATAATATGTTTAACCTCTTCTTCATTAGATGACATTTGATATTTCTGACACTGTAGGAGTCAGGAAGAAATGCTTATCGATGGTTGCCAGGATATGGAGGGATTTCAAATCAACCCTCTCATCTGATTTCATTTTTGGTCATCGGAGTCATGAAAATCCATGTCATATATATCCTTTTATAGTTTAAGACACATGGAGACAGTTTGATGAAAGTAGAAGAAAAGAGTCATTTTTGATAAGGTAAATGAAAATTTTTATAATATTTCTTATATAAATGATTTTTTAATTATTTCTTATTCTTAATTTACAATAAACATGGATATCTCATTAGATGATCCAATCTAAATTTGTGTACCCTCATTGTTTATATCGGGGAGGGTATGCATTTTTGGAAGAACAAATAATGGCAGAAAAATTTCAGAAACTAAGAGATGAGACTTCAAGCTCTAGAGAAGTGGCCCCTCCATCCGCTCCATCTAGACATGAAAAATTGAAGAGATCTCAGATTGAAAAAAAGGGAAATATCATTCAGAATAATTGAGAATCATATCTGAGAGGATTGTAAGATATCTATTTTATTTATATAAGTTAAATATTTTATTCATATAATTTCAATCATTACAAAATGATCAATTAATTAATACATGACTCTTTTGAGGAGCCGAGCTCACAGGGGGCATTAACAGTTACTGGGAGTCAAGATATTTTATTTCTAGCATTGGGAAAGTCCGAACATCCTGGTGTGTAAGAGGATATCTGGCAGGTGTTTTGGTAATAAAAGTGTTGCCACATTCTTCAACTTCTATTGTTGAGGGTGTTTATAAAAAAATGGAATCCTTAGAGGCTGGTGTTCATTATATTAATGCGATGATGGAGGAAAAGATTCGAGCATCAGTACAGTCTATGTTTGCAGAAATGAAAGGGCAATTTCAGACTACAGCTCCCACACCTTCACATCCGCTTGGAGACCCCATTATTTATCCTCCATCTCCGCCGGTAGCTGCCACTCCCCAACCTCATCCCGCGGACCACATTTTTTATCCTACTCCTCTGCCACAACTTCCTACTTATTGCGAGTTGTATGTTGATGATCCTCAACATCATATAGTTGTATATGGATTGGTTAATTAAATAGGAGATACATTTCATCATCCACAATTAGAGGAAGAGAATCAGAGGGTCACTGCACATGATATTATAGATAGATCATCTCGAGTACCATTACCTATAGATGAGATTATGACAGTTGGACATAGTATCGACCATTTTTTAATTTGGATATCCAGACATCTTGGATTGTAATGTTGGTTAATTAATGTTGATTAATTATTTGAAAACTAATATATTTTTCTATTTATTTTTACAAGAATACTTCAATTGTAATGAAACACTGTATAGACATCAACAAAGACAAATGGCTATGACATCAGATACATATTCTAGTAGTGTTGACAGATTGTCAGGATATTAAAATTTGTTGGCGGGTCATTATGAGTTTCGAATGGAAGCTCATGTTTGTGGACGTGCAATAACTGTGGGGATTACGAAAACTGATATCATGGAGCTTTTTACTGGAGATAAGTTGGGCATTAACATGGTGCAAATTTTTTCCATGTAAGTCTTAACACCTCTCCCACGAGTTATATTTATTATAATGTATAGTTATGTCTGTTTTGTTTTAGGTATGTTTATAACATTTGTAAGAGGAATGAGATGATAGATGTATATGGATTCATGGACCCTCAATTGATTTCCCCTGAAGCATGTGCATTGGATGAGGATCAAAGAATGCTTTATATTGCTGAATGAATTGAACAGAATATAGTCACACGATGTTGGATGATGCCTTTTTGTGAGAAGTATGTAACACATCTCTCTTAATGATTTCATTATATTTTAAGATAAAAAACCACTAACCTTAAATTTTCTTTTATTAGTGATCATTGGATGTTAGAGGTTTTTTTTCCCAAGTGAGAAAACACGTTATTAGACATGCTCTGTCCATGATGATGGGTCGAAAAGTTTTTTGAATATATTGGAAATGTATGTTTCAATTTCTCAATAGTTTTATATATTATAATGAATTTTAAATTTTTCCCGTTTGTATTATTTTCTAACAAGCCATGGGTTTACTTTCAAGAAAACACAAAGAAAATGAGCGTAAAGATCAAATATGTAAAAGCAAAGGTAAATATCAATTTATAATTCATACTTTTTTATTTATTACATAAAAATAATATATTGAATTTACACTCATTCAAACCAAATTGTCATGAACAACAAGGCGTCATCGAATAGAGATATTATATGTTATGATTTATTTATAAAATAATAACTAGGACAGTTGTGAACTTTGACCTGGTAAGATTTCCTTTTAATCATTGCCATAATATTTTAATTTGATTTATTCATTATACACATTAACTACTATCCATTTCATTTGTAGATATTTTATAACCCTCAACCCCATACTACTGAAGATATCAAACACTTTCAAGTGTAGTGGTAAAATTATTTTATAGGATTGATTGAATTTTAGTTGTTTGTAGTGTAAAATGTAATTTGGAATGTTGTCATTGTAATTGTGTATTTTGTAGTCGTTTATTTTGGATTTAGTTTTTTTGATGTTGACAGTGTATGTTTTGATTGTTATGTATGTGAATGTTTAATTTTTCTCTACTTCTTGTTTTGGTCTACTGATGATGGTTTTTTTGGTATGGAATCTTGTCTAGGGGGAGGGGTTCAAAGGGTTTGTTGGGGGGAGGGGGTGTTAAGTGGGGTCGGTGGTGTCCAAGGGTTTGGGAGGGCTATACGGTGGGGTGAGGGGGGGGGGGTGTTCAGGGGGTGGTGGGTGTCTGTCCAATTGGGTATGTTTTAAATTGTGCTTTGGTTCTTGTTTTGGTCTACTTCTGTCTAGGGGGTGGTGGGGGCTGTCTAGTGTGGTGAGGGCTATCCATGGAAGTGGTTGTTGATGTCCCATGGGGTGAAGGGAGGTTGTTAAGGGGGTAGTGGGGGGCTGTCTAGTGGGGTTAGTTTTAAATTTTTCATTGCTTCTTGTTTTGGTGTACTTCTATTTTTTGTGGAACGAATTCTTGATTTGGTTTCTGGTTGTTTCTGGGTAGAACAGAGGACTGCATTCAATTTTTTTAGAAAAATTGGTCTTTCATGTCATTTATTTTATAACCGATGTGATAATGGGATGGGGAAGGGTTTATCACGTCGGTTATTTAAATAATCGACATGATAAACACATGTGGAATGGTTTATGCCATTGGTTATTTAATAACTAATGTTATAAAACCCCCCGGACTGGTTTATCACGTTAGTTATTATATAATCGACCTCATAAACCATTTCGTAGGCCTTTTATCACATTGGTTATTTAATAACAGACATGATAAAATCCCCCTGGACTAGTTTATCACGTCAGTTATTATATAAATGACGTGATAAACCATTTTCAAGGTGTTTAGCATTTAGGGTATTAAATAACCGACGTGACAAAAATCCCCACACTATTTTATCAAGTCAGTTATATAATAAATGAAGTTATAAACCCACCCCAGGTTTATCACATCAGTTATATAATAACTGACATGATAAAGCATGGGGAAATGGTTTATCACGTTGGTTATTAGATAACAGATGTAAAAAACCTTCCCCCCTATATTTTCCATGTCTGTTAATTAATAACTGAAGTGATAAACATCGTGATGTTATGTTTTGTACATCGGTTTTTAAATAACTAACATAAAAAAATATTTATAATGTCATTTTTATTAATGTCGACTAAAAACCAACGTTCAAAATGAAAAATAACCAATGTAAAAAATGTTTTCTGCACTAGTGCGTTACTGAAATAATTTTGAATCCTTGAATATAAGTGATTTATTCTAAATAAATAAAAGAATAAGAAATTTGTGTCACTTTGAGGTGAGAGGATATTCATTCGATACCTAAGAAAAAATAAAATCATAAAAATCTTATAATATGATGTTAGGAGAATTAGTTGAGAGGAATTATAGAACAATAGTGGAAAATTATGGGAATATTAAACAACAAAGCGAACTACTTCCAGATAAAATTGATAAAGATATAAGGAATATATGTGGAAGATATGTGGTAGATGATGATTTATAAGAAGATATTAATGATGTGAAAGAGGAATTCAAGTCTGTATCTCCATTGATGCCAAAGAGTTGTGCTAAAATTGATATTATATATATCATTGGTGATTCCAACACCTATTCATACAAGATTAATGAAGTCATTATATAAAACACCATTAAATTCTTTGATATAGTATTAATGTTTTACTGATACAATTAGAGATTAGAACTAGGTCCATGCTATACAATAAGGGATAGATAAAATACAAAAGTATCAGATGTGGGATATTGTTTTGAGGCCAAAAGATATGAATGTCGTTGGGACTTAAAGGGTATTCCTCAAAAAGATTAATGAATATAGTTTAGTGATTCAAGAAAAATCATCAGTGGTGTGCCTTGGGTGCTACCAAGTAGTGGTTATTGATGTTGATGTGACATTTCAACCTATTGCAAGGTTGGAGACAATCATTTTATTTATGACCATTTCAGTTCAAAAATAATTTCAATTTTTACCAAATTGATTTCATGATTAAATTTTAGAATGGGGTTCTATTAGAAGAAGTGTATATTGAGAAGAAAAATTGTTTTCTCAATAATGATGATGATAGAAATGTTTTTTCTTTCAAATATGGCTTTATATGGGTTGATTCAAGATCCAATATATTGTTATTCAAAACATGTCTAGTAAATGATGAATCATGGCAATCAACGTTTTGTAGTTGATTAGAATCTCTATGTCAATAATGACAGTAATAAATTGATTATGGTGCAGGTTTATGTCAATGAAATAACATTTGGTGAATAATAGGAATAACAATATAGAATTTTAATTGAATTCATGTAATGTTATTTAAAAATGTCAATGATTTGTTAGAAAATGTTACTACATGGATTACAAGTGACAAAAGGAAGGAATGCCACTTTCATTTTAAAATCTGAATATGCCAATGTGTTTCTGAGAAGATTTGGAATAGAAAATTAAATTGGAGATGAAGACTCCAGTTGTTACTGGGATAAAAGTATCAAAATATTATGATATAATGGCATTGAATATCCTAGAATATAGAAAAATAGTTCGATGTGTACTGTACCAGACAACTACAAGACCTGATATTGTTTTTCAACATGTCATTCAGTGAGAAACCAAATGAATCCCAAAGAGAGCCACATGATTGGAGAAAAAATAATACTCCAACACATCAAGTGAAAAATGTATTTTGGTTTGACATATAGTGATAAATCTCTACTAGAGATACTAGGATACCCAGATGTAGATTAGGAATTGTTCAACAGATGACATGAAATCAATGTCATGTGGTGGATTCTTTCATGGTGGATTGTTCATTTATTGGCTAAGAAAGAAATAATATTTAATTTAAATGAGTACTATAGAAGCTAATTATATTGTATCCTCTCAAGTGTGAACACAATTATAGAGGATAAAACAACAACTTGATCGAATGGGAGCTTCATCGATGTCTCTGATAAGAATTAATTGTGATAATTGAGGTGCTATCATGCTTAGAAAAAATCCAGTCCATCCCTCAAGGATGATGTACATTGAAATCAAATATCATTGTATAAAGGAGGAGGTGGATCAAGGGAATTTTAAATTGGATTATTATCCTCCAGGACAACATGTTTTAGACATTATGAGAAAGTCATTACACATAATCCTTATAAGAGGAGCTCAGTAGTGGCGATTTCGTGATGCCTTCCCCCTTCGGATGTGGTGGTGGCTCCTGCCCTGGTCCGTCTGCCCTCGCTGGGGGAGGGACCTCTAACTTCTGTCACATGATTGTCTCCATCCGTTTCACCCTTCATGAACCCTGACATTATTCCCTCCTTCCCTTAGAATTATCATTTCCCTAAGATTCCAGATTTGTTAAATGTTCTTCCGAATCTTTCGATCTCAACAACGGAGTTCAACGAGGCTTCAGGTCTGCTGAATCTCTCCCTAATTGCATTCTTCAAGTATCAGAATCCCTCAGTGGATTCATTTAATAGGTATATTTTTGGGTCGTGGGATTTACACGATAGAGCAACAATGGGTTGGCTCAATTCCAGGAATATTTGGATTCGATTCACCACTTAGGAGGATCTGATTAAAGCCTAGTCTAGTGCCCTGCGAAGCTGAAATGGTCTCTATTTTTACCTCTTTCATTGGTCATAAGATTTCAACATGCATCATGACTCCCCTTTAGTAGTGGTATGGGTTAGTTATCCGCACCTCCCTCTAGTATTTCAAAACCCCACAATTTTGAGAATCCTATGAAACCCAGTGGATAGATTTCTGTGTGCTTATTGATGAACCAGGGCACTCTACCACCCAGTCTATTCCCGTATTTGTGTGGAACTTGATGACTTGATGTTTCAAAGAGAGTTTGTGTGGATTACAGTGGAGGGAGTGTTTCGGCACAAACAACCTGTAGTATATGAATCATGGAATGATTTCTGTAATTTCTGTAAGAATCTGGGCCATCCGTGGGGATTCTGAAGATGTGGGATGATAGATCCTAGGCAGGTTATAGATCCCAGCGATGACAGAAAGGGATTCTGTATGGGTGAAGGTAGCAGCAAATCTTTGTTATTTGGACTAGTGTGCGCCAACAGTGGTTCTGATATTGGAAATCAATAGAAGAAGGAGGTGTTAGGACTCAGTTGTGGTATTACATCAGAGGAATCTATGAGGAAACTAATGAACCCCTCTCCATACCCGAATGTGTCTATGGTTTTTAACAAATTAAAGAGAGACCTGGGGGTGTGCATTCCAGGGGCAATGGTGTGCAAATGAACTTCATTCGACATGGGTGCTAACGAGGTTGTACCCCGTGATAATGAAGTTTCTGGTTCTAGTAACGATGTAGGAAAAGGCTTGCACTTGCTTTTGGAAGGCGACTCAACTAAAGGTAACAATGATGTAGTGAAGGAGGCCCACCTCAAGGTATCAACAATTCAGATGGTTCCAATTAATGTAGCCAAGGTTACAGAGGTGATTGAGGGACCATGTGAGGACCAAGAATCCGATGGGCACTCCCAGTGTCTGGCTTTGAAGGACACCGCCATGAAACATCAATATATGGGATGAGGCTATCAATAGGAAGGAGACTCCGAGGTGCCAAGGTAGCACTTAAAGGAGACCCTTTCTTATGTGATGATGGTTATAATTGGGAGATCAAACATGGACTTTCAAAATCAGTATGTTGTGTTGGGTGATGATGACTGCAAAGCTAATGAGGATCTAAACCAGAATAAGGCTTCACATGAAGAGGACGACGTGGTAGATGTTGGTGCTTCCAAAGAGGATATGGATGAGGTTCTGGGCGTCCCTACAAAGCCCATGAAAGTGACCATTGCAGATGAATATCTAAGATCATTCTCACGAAAGGGAATGTTCATTAATATGGATTATGATGGCTTTATCACGACCAACTGAAGGGGGTGACGTAAGAATGAGTATTCTAACCTACCTAGTCCTCTAATCACGAGGTCTTCAAGTAAGAGAAAGCAGCTTCCAAAGGTTCCTATTACTGTAAGCAATTCAGATGCAGTGGTCAACCCATATAGCGTCACCGTGTCTATTGGTGGTGAGGTTGGAGTCCCTGCCATTCCCTTGGCAAAGTCGAGGGATTATGGAAAGCATAGTGAGACAAGCTCCACCAGAGATCCTCAGCAACAGATATCATCGATGCTGGAACACATGTATTTTCTATTGCACTCAGATGAATAAATGGGAGAGGAAGATATAGATATGAAAGCATTGAAGAAGATAGGAAGACCGATTCGCGTGATCACTTCTAAGGAACATGGTGAGTGGATTGATAGGCAGACTTGTATTTTGCTCAGAGGCCTCAATATGGGAATGACTGACATGAATGAATTCACAAAAGATTGGGAAAACATGGAACTTCAGTATGAAGGCATTTTAAAGGACTACCCTGACTCCCATGTAAATTTTATTCCCTGGATATAGTTTAGGGATATTGATTCCAATCGGCTCATTATGTTCTTCAACAATGCTGTTGTTTCTTTTTGTGTTTATTGTTGTGAGGGTTCTCACTATCTCCAAAAAAGTGATTATTGAAAATAAAAATGTAACGTTGGATGGAGAAAGGCTTTACCAACAGAGGCATTGGAAAGGCAACAACTAGATCTGAGAGTCTAGTTGCCTTCCCACACATGAAAAAAGTATATGTGGGACCGCTGTCCCCGAGGCAGAATGTGTTTTTCACGATTGTGCTTATTTGTGTTTTTACCTTGTTTCATACCACAATGGAGTGAACATTGGGTTCGTTTTACATAGGGGGAATCTGTGACTAATCAAGGGGGAGACATTGTGGCTCTGAGAATGGAGGAATTGTCTTAGTTAGGACATGGGGAGAAGCTAACAGAGGGGTAATGAGACAAGGGAGAAATTATATAGGTGGAGAGTATCAAACCTAATAATGCTTCAAGTGATCTATCAATGAAGTAATATCAGGATAACTATGGGTTTTGTTGCAATATGTTGTTTAGTTTCATGAATTTTTTGCAAGCTTTAAGTGATGCGATTCATTGATGAACTTTTTAGATAACTATTTTTTCTCACGCCGATCATTACTCATAATGGATTTGAGTATATGTTGAGTGAATCATTGATTTATATCTCCATCGCATGAGGGGAATGGTGTCAAAAAATGGTAGAATCTAAAGTGGCATTAATTTATGAATTTGTTTTCATCAAACCCAATGGGTGAGATTGTTGGGAAAAAATCCGTCAGGGTATCATTGTACTATTTTTGTGTTGAATGAGTTCATTAACAAATCATTATTCCATGATGATTTTTTGAGTTATGGAGAAATTTTTGATAATCTATGTTGATAATGAACAATGATTTAATAATGGAAGATCTGGAGGTGGTACAAAAAGAATAGATAAATGGTGGTGTCATTTTCTTGTTATTTCTAAATTTTTTGGGTCCACAATGAGGTGTTTGGTGAGTATTGAAAAATATAAATTTCTATAAAGATCTCATCAAAATAATAAAAAGGAATGAGTTTATAAAATATATGATTCTTGAATTGTATCTCATGAAGAAATGATGAATTATGATAGTGGTATCTATGACTATGACGAGCATCGTGAACAACAAAGTTGAGGAGCATTACAAGTGGAGAATTGTGATGGTGTAACGGTTTTGATGGAATCTCCACTATTAAAATAGAAAGATAATTGTGTAGGAACAATGAATTTGACGGAACTATCTATGGTTATGATAAGAAATGCAATGTGAAATTTTTCTTGAAACATCACGAAAAAGGGAGCATTGAGATGGAGAATTGTGAGCTCCACATAATGGTGCTGATATGGTGCTGACATGGATATAAGGATCTTGGGTTTGTGGTAAATACTTTTAAATAGGCCCCTAACCCCCTCAAAAACAAATAAAGACTTAACAATGGTCCTAAGGATCTCTAATAGTGATGGGGGATTGTGAGTGTGGTTTGAGAGGATAATCTTGAAGGCTATGTTGAGATTCAATAAAGTAAGGGAATTAGAAACAGATGGTTTGAGAATTGAAAAAGTGGTGTTTTTTCCGTGGCTAAGTTAGATTTTGAAGAAGGATAATGTTTCGCAAAAGAGACATGAATCACAAAGGGTAGTATGAGATTTTTGAAATAGTGGTCTTCAATGTAAGGTAGGGGATTTACAAAGGCTATGTTGAGATTTTCCAAACAAGGAGCTTCATTAAGGATGTGTGATTTGTGAATGTGTTTAAAGAGGTATTCCCCGTTGTTGTGTGGAAAAGTTTTTTTAGTCAGTGGATGAATATGGGACGTTGATAGAGAATATACATACAGTGGGGGATGCATTCATTAATGATAATGAATATAAATAAATGTCTTTAAACTATGAGTTGATCCTATGAACAAGTAGTGAACAAACTTCATTTGAGAGAGTAGTGAGATTTCAAATTGTGCTTGATTGTTAACCTAGAGGGAGGGTGAGTCCATTCCAAACATTGTAATCATTAGTGAGCTTATAGTGGATTTTTTACATCAGCACATCACTGGTGTATGCTCCTTGGACGTATCCCATCGATTGTGAACCATGCAAAATTTATATTTCTAGTGAATGATTTATGATCCAATCATATTCTACAATTGGGAGGAGAGCGTAGATTAGTTTTTAACAATGAAAGAAAATAAGAACGGTGTGGTTGTTTTAATTGTCATACCCTTATTAACCCCCACACTTAGTATATTTTACCTAGTGTCCCTAAAACTACTAATTGTTTTCCAAAAATGAAACATATAGAAGATGGGTAAAATATCCCTTCATTCATGTCATGATCCCTAAAGACACTACCTAATGTCCACATACATTTAGAAAACAATACATTAACCACAAATAATGAGAATTAATACAAAACCTGAATAATAATGTACCTCATGAAAATAGAGGATCTCACATTGCTAGAGGGAATCATCACCTGATTCATCTAACATAATAATAGTACAACGTAGATCATATGTGAGATCCCACAACAAAGAAATAATTTCTTATAGGGTAATATTATAATTTAATAAATTCAATATAAATAATATGTGACGATCTTGTTCTCTTGTTTTGTAATTTTACCTATTTCTTGGATTTTATAAAATTCCCTTGATCACAATGTTTATCATCCTTTAAATCATGTATTGATCATTGATTTTGAAAAAAATGAATGTTGTTCATGACCAATCACATACTTTTGGTACACTCAAAACCTACTTGTTTTATGATAGTTTTCACGTAATTATTTACAATAATTTAAATATCATCTTTTGATGTAGGAATTTGTAATTTAGTTTTTAATATTAGTTTAATAATTCTTATAAAAATAATTTAGATAATTTCTTCATCCATTTTTGTTACTCATAAACAAAAATAAAATTATCAATTTAGTAAAAAAAATAAATTTGAATATTTCAAATGTAGGTCATGAGTAATTTATTGGGAGAACACAATAGTACACACCATGTAACCCAATGGTACATGTAATGCACTATTATTCAATTCACAACAAATTAATTAATAATTATTTCAAGGAGTGTACATTTATTACATACAGTACCTTTAATTATGCACTACATTTTTAAGGGGTCAATTTGGAAAATCGTCATCCAGAGTACACTCCATGTTACCACAGTAAAAAATAGGTAATCATTTACTCACATATGGTCATGTATCTTCTTACATGGCCTACATGACTAGAGACCATGAATATCAGAGCCCACACATTTTTTAGACCATGTAACCATCATGTACTCTATCCTTTTCCATGTAAAAATTTACATCACACATCCTTAAGCATTCTTCTTTGATTGACGACGAAAATATTTCATGCAATGTAGATGGCTTGTAAACACTATGTAGTTTTACTAAATTAAGAAAAATAAAATATTTGATTATTATATGTTTCAAACCATATCCACATGTTCTTTTTTTGTTGATTAAGTAGATAGTACACTCAATAAGAGGAGTTTTAATATATTTAAATGGCTAATTAATTTCTATATAATGTTCATATTGTCATTTAATGTATGAGTCGTATTATAGTTTTTTCTCTACATACATTGAATCATTAATCATGAATTGAAAATTATGTATTTAGTGTAATCATTAAGATGAAAGTACCTTTCATGAAAGAATGTAATAAGTTTTGTATCACACATTTGTCAAGAGTAAACGTTATACAGGTATAATACATATTGGTTAGTTCAGATTGGTACCCACCATGTTGCCTGCAAGGTAGAACTATGTACATAGTCCATTTGATATAAATTTATGTATGTTTTTTAAAATTATTATTGATGAGAATCTGAAGGGAATATAGTGGTTTTTTATGAAAAAAGAAATTATTAATTATAGAATATACATGATTGATTCAAGCATGATTTAATATAAATAAGACTGATTAGAATTGAAGCTAATTTTATTAAATTCATAACTCATGTCATGCATGTGGATGATCATTAGCATAGATAAAAACATTTCATGTTTTTGATTTAATTAAATATATTATTAATTCAAATTTATGGCATGTGTTCCATCACACTTCATATTATGTTAGTGTTTTTGTTCCCATTGTTTATTTTATGTAAACCATTATTGTATGAATCTGGTTCTTATTCATGAGGTATGAGTTCCTTTATTTCATTTCTATTTAGTGTTTTTTCAGATAAAATAAGGAAAATTGTGAAAAATCCAATATTTTGTGACTACACACTATGTACGTTTCCAAACACCGTGTACTTTGGCCGTGTGGGATGTGTACACAGGGCGTGTAGGCCTGTCGGTAATGATGGTTGTAAAAACTGACTACACGCCGTGTATACGGTATTTACACGCCATGTATTCAATCAGATGGTGAATAGTAAAGCAGTGGAGACAACCACTATTAGAGCAACAATACAAGACATGTAATTGAGAATACATGCCGTGTACTCATCTCGACAAGTGAACAGTATGGAGTTGAAAAAGTTTCTTCTAGAGGAACAGTTAAATGAGAAAAGTACACATCATGTAATTGAGACTACAGGCCATGTAGTTTTTTTTCTGCATAAAATAGGCAGTAGCCTCCTCTGTCCATAGAGGATGCTTATAACACCGGAGGAGAGCCGGAGAGATGGTCAGAGCTTGGAGGATCTCCCAACTGCACAACGGGAACCCGATTCCTATGCCATCGATCTCCCTGGAACCGCACAGGTAAGATCTTCCTCCTCCTTCTGTGTTTCATACCAATTATTTCCCAAGGGAAAGTAATTTGAGTTTGAATGGGATTATGTTCATCTCAGATCTACTACAATGTCATTTGTTTCGGGAGGTGTCGTTCACGTATACCGATTAGGGGCAATCGAGGTAGGTGGTTTGGTGTTTAAATTCCAACTGCCGTTTGTTTTTGTGTACCATAGTGCAACAAGCCCATGTATTGTGTGGCGTATGGATGAGTCCCTTTCTGTAAAGATATCTAGAAGTGTGTATATAACATAATGATAAATTAAAACTAGTTATTGGGATCACTGCTTGGATCCAGGACAACCTCGTGGGTGCATTCCTCTATTTAGAAGTATGGCCTGGATACCCGAGGGTATGCCTGGATTATATTGTGCATTGCATTTTCATTAATAGAAATTGTATATAAATTGCATGCTTATGTGTTGGGATCGACCCGGTTAGTTGCTTAGCCTACATGTAGTGTTTGTTTTAGCCAGAGGGAAGTGTTTACTTGAGCCTGAGGGTAGTGGTTCAATTAGCCTAAGGGAAATATTAATTGTGCCTATGTGAAGTAGATTCTGTGCCTGTGGGTGACACATAGTACACTTATGTGAAATATTTTTTCTGCCTGTTGGCAATTACCCGTGGGTTTCGATTCTGGTTACCTGAAGGTAAGAATGGTATGTCTGAGGACAGTGTTATCATAAATATTCACCATGGTGTTATTTATATTTTATACCTACCAAGTTAAATCTTGGGCTTGTAATGGTTAAATAAATATTAAAATGGAAATAAGACTGGTAATGTTAGTTACTTTTGAGTACTTCTTAGTTTATTGCATTTACTATTGCACAGTATTGTTGCACATTTTTCACAGATAGTTGGGCACAGACCTTTGGTGGGTGCCTATTGGGATTTAGTTTTCACACCTTATTTGGGTCATGTTTTCGACCCAAACAGACTATGTTGCTGTAGGTGTTGATAGGGCCTACGGTCCCAATACAAGTACATGATTGTAGTAGAGGAGTAGGAGAGCGTGGGACTAAGGCTCGACTTGTGATGTTTCTACGTTACATTTACTCTTCTTGTTTTGACTAGTTGTACCTTGTACATTTAGTTGTATTGTATTTTATTATAGTGTATCCTGTTTTTGATGCTTTCATAGGAATAGAGACAAGCTGCATAATTAAATATAACTGTTGGTAATCTTTTATTTCAGTTTGTCATTTCTAGTTCATATTGTTTACTACTTCCACTTTTATATGTTATTTTTTGTTTCTCTGAGCTACACATTGAAAAATGAGGGTATAGTTTCCCCACTATTAGTATTGTGCCCTCACTACAACTCAGCTGCCTCTGAAATTTGGGGAAATTCGCTTGAGATTATGATACCAACCGGGTTCGGGGCACCCACTGAGTGGCACCCGGATCTGGGATGTTACAAAGTGGTATCAAAGGGTGGATTCAATCCCCCTCGACTTGAGGGTTATGTGCCCTCAATAGAAGGAATTTGGATGATCATTTCATGTTTACCTTGTTATGACATCTGTAATATGCCAAGATTTGATTCGTGTGGAGTATGGGCCCTCAAGGATTGGAATTTGGCACTTAGGTGTTGGTTTTAGTGTTTTTCTGTGCTCCAGAGTAGTTTCTAAGGATTACTAACCATAAAACCCAGGATACACGCCATGTAGTTTTACGGACACACGCCATGTGTTATTCTTTTTACGAAGAAATGAAAACTTTTTTAAGTACATGCCGTGTACCCTCAGTACACACCGTGTAGTCTTTTTCCGTGTCATAGACCGTGTGGGCGGGGACACAGGGTAGAGAATTTCTTGGGTGAACATGTCTTGTACTGGTTGTACCCTTCATGTAGTGTTGACCTGGTGCCCGCCCGTGAAACTAAGAACATGAATGGAGGAAACCTTAAGACATACACACCGTGTCCACCTTGAACACGCCATGTAGTCTGACCCAGGTACCCGGCCGTGTCACGAACAACACGGGTCGACATTATCATTCCTAGTACATGCCATGTCCGCCTAGTTCATGTCATGGAGTGTCAGCAGTGTAGCTGGCCGTGTAGAGAGAAACACGATCTGGTCTGGTGCTTCTTTGAGCATGTCGTGTCTTTTTGAAACACGCAGTGTATTGCGACATGGTTACACAGGATGTGTCACGAACAACACGGGCCGGTGAAAGCATGTCGAGTACATGTTGTGTACCTGCGGGGCACGTCCTATAGTCCTGTTTTGGATGATCCGTGTGGCATAGCCGTGTAGAAGGACTCAGGAAATGATGGTAGATTCAAGTAAACACCATCTATTTAAGAGAAACGCCGTGTGTTTGGGGTGTTACGTGATGTTTTTTAGATGATGTACATGCCATGTAAATGTCTTGCGAGAACACGCCATGTAGTATTTATACATGCCATGTACTCATGTTTTACATATAATGAGTGCTTTCTTTCTCATATTCCCTTCTTTGCCTCCTCGTTTTCGGTCTTTGATAATCTTAATCCATGGTGTGCTTTTGACCTTGTAGTATCATGCAACCGAGACGACCACCGGTTGTTTTCTAGGAGGGTGGAGACAATTATACACTGATGATGGTGGGACATGTGCTAGCAATGGAACCTCCAATAGAGCCAAATGCGGTGCCAGCCGTTATACCAGACTCTGACGCTAATGCGCAGTTCCATGATGGCTTCATGCGGTTTTTGTAGACCTTCCAGGGATCACTACAGGCTTCCACATCTAAGGAAGAGCAGACTCGTATATTCCACCAGCAGCATCCTCTTACATTTTTATGGGATGGTGGACCATAGGCTGCAGAGTCTTGGCTGGGTTTGATATATATGATATTCGAGCATCTAGAGATACCTCCTGGGAGGAAGTTCATGCTCACTATATTCATGCTGCGTGATTCTGCCAAGAGGTGGTGGGATGTTACCACCCAGTATGATCATCACAAAGATAGGGCGTGGGAAGATTTTTAGTCAACCTTCTTTGACTTATTCTTCCCAGAGACGCAGCAGGAAGACAGAGCTCGAGAGTTCATTAATCTGTAGCATGGTGCATGTCAGTGATGGATTATTCTGCTCGCTTCACCAAGATTTAGCGTTTTGCACCTGTTTTGGTGGGTGATGAGGTGTTGAGGGCTCCACACTTTGAGGATGGACTTCGGTATGACATCCGAGCTCTGGTGAATGTGTTCAGGTTGCCTATAATATATGATATTGTGAACCAGGTGTTGATTACTGTGCAGAACCTGTGGGAGGATGGTGGTGTGGGCCTGGGCAGTTCGAAACTAGTTTCTTGTACTATTTCTAATGGTAAGAGGAAGAGGTAGATAGATTTTTCTAATGGTTGTAGTACTAGTCAGAAGAATACTTCAGGTGCCCAGGTCCTTTTCTACCAGTGTTGTAGAGAGGGGCACAAGAGACCTCAGTGTCCCTGAGACCTTGTGGAGTATCGAGTTTGCAGCAAGATGAGTCATCTAAGTGTTTTGCAGGGTGATTCCACCAGTGGCTAGAGAGAGGTGTTCTGTGAAGATGTCGCGTGTGGATGTAAGACCAACAAATTTTTACCAGTCGAGCAATTTGAATACGTCGGGGCATGCATGCAGAGATGATGGTAATGGCTGTGCTACCAAGACACCAGGATCTCAGAGGTAGTTGGGCGGGTCGGCTAAGGGTAGCCAGGCTGTGTCGCAGGGTCGTGGCACTGGAGAGGCATATACAGTGCAACAGACCCAGCAGGAGAAGGATCCCAGACCATCTATTGTCAGCGGTACTATTCTAGTAGCTTCTGTTTTATCTTCTGCACTTTTCGATATGGGTGCTATACATAGCTTTATATCTTTACCCATTGTCAAGATCCTTGGGCTCTGTGTTTCTTCTTATTCTTAAGATATGGTGCTAGACTGTATATTCATAATTAGAATGACTGGTGTGCGTCAATGCAGGGAGTGCCCGTAGAGGTTAGTGGGTGTCACTTTCTATGGGACCTCTATGTCTTAGAGATGACATGCTATGACATCATTCTCTGGATGGATATATTGGTTCCCTTCCAATACATTGTGGATTTCTATCATCGCAGTGTATGTTTCAATTCCCCAGAGGGCGGAGAGTTTTTATACAAGGGATAATCATATGTCTTGGCAGGCCGAGCTAGACCAGAGCATCGTGGGAGAGGTGGAGTTAGGGTCCAGATTGTGATTTTATATCTAGATGATTAGGGAACTTGTCAAAAGGATTTTCCTCCAATGGTTGATCTTCTCAGGTATGTTATTCCAGATGACATTTCAGGTCTACCTCTAAAGAGAGAGGTGGATTTCTCTGTTGATCTTGTGCCATGAGTGGAACTATCATCCATTCCTCCTTATAGGATGGATACACTTGAGTTTCAAGAGCTCGAGAGGAAGTTAACATAGTTACAGGAAAAGGGTTTAATCTGACTTAGTACTTCTCCATGGGGTTCACCTATCATGTTTCTAAGAAGATGGACGGTACCATCAGACTTTGGAATTTGAACCAGCAGATGGTTAAGAATCGATTTCCCATGACAAGGATCGATGATCTTTTTGATCAACTTCAGGTTTCACGAGTGGTCTCGAAGATTGAGTAAAGATCTGTATATCATCAATTGTGCATTAGACAATCAGATATACCACTTACAACTATTCGAAGAAGATATGATCTATAAGAGTACATGGTTATGCCATTTGGACTCACAAATGGGATGACAGTTTTCATGGCTATGATGAATCATGTGTTCCATACTTATATGGATTATTTTGTGGTAGTCTTCGTGGATGATATCTTGATGTACTCCCGCACTTGACATGACTATGCCAACCATCATGAGATCGTACTATGTACAATGAGCGAGAATCATCTCTTTGATAAGCTCTCAAAGTGCCACTTTTGGATGGACTAGATTCACTTCCTAGGTCATATCATCTCATAGGAAAGAGTTGTGGTAGCCCCAAAGAAGGTGAGAGAAGTAGTTTCCTTAGAGTATCCTAAGAACGTGTTGGAGATACAATGTTTATTAGGGATGACTGGTTACAAAAAGAATTTTATATAATACTTCTACCACTTAGCAACGCCGTTGACAGGTTTGACTAAGAAGGGTGGGAAGATCATTTGGTCAGATGCTTGTGAGCCATCCTTTCTGGATATGAATGGAAGGTTGATATCTTCACTAGTCTGGATTCTTCCAGAGAAAGAGAAGAGTTATACAGTTTACTATGATGCATCAGGTATTGGGTTGGGAGTAATGTTTATGTAGGGTGATCAATTTGTTTCATATGGGTATCGGCTATTGAGGCCACATGAGAGGAATTTCCCAAGGAATTATCTCAAGTTGGTAGCAGTTGTTAATGCGTTATGATGTTGAAGACATTATCTCTTGGGAGGTCATTTTGTGGTGTTTATGGATCACAAAAGTCTCAAATATATTCTCACCCAACCTGACATGAACATGAGACAATGAAAGAGAGTTGAATACCTACAGTCCAATGACTTTGAGCATGCCTATAAACCTGGTATGTGAAATGCAGTTGCTGATGTACTGAGCATGAAGACTCAGACATAGGCAGTTCATGAGGCCAGTGGTGAGTGGTTTCTTATGGCTTTGTTCTTTGAGATGCATTTGGAGGTGCACGAGAGTCAGTGGAAATCCTATATTTCTTTATTAGATGTGACTTCTACTCTCCTGGATAGAGTGAGGACAAGACAAATATTTGATTCAGAAGGCCTTGTTCTGCAGGAGTTAGTGGAAAGTGAGGACCCTTCTCTAGGTTGGAAAATACACGATGATGAGGTACTACATTTCCATGGACGATTGTGGGATACATGTGATATATGCAGGAAGCTGATGTGGTGGTTTCATGCCTCAGTTTGTGCAGTTCATCATGGAGTCACCAAGATGTACCGTGACTTGAGATTTCAGTATTGGTGGTCGGGTATGAAGAGAGAGGTCGCTGGTTTCGTTATTAGATCTTCCACCTGTCAGTAGTTGAAGGAGGAGCATCATAGGCAAGCTGGACTATTACAACAGTTACCTATCCCATAGTGCAAATGGGATGATGTAGTGATGGACTTCATGACCGGGATGTCGAGGTCACCTCGAGGAAATGATGACATGTGGGTTGTTGTGGACAGACTCACAAAGATAACTCACTTTTTTCTGATCAAGGAGACCTTCGGTGTTCATTAACTCAGGAAGTTGTATACCTGAGAGGTCTTACATCTTCATGGGGTCCCTTGTTCTATTGTTTTAGATAATAAAGCATGTTTTCTATTTTTTTTATGGCCAATTTTTAGAGGAAACTTGGTACACAAATTCTTTTGAGCACGACTTACCACCCTCAGACCAATGGCCAGTTAGAGCGTACAATATTGCTGCTTGAGGACATGTTGTGTGCCTGATTCCTAGAATTTGGGGGCTCCTCAGTGAAGAACATAACCTTGGTCATGTTTTCCTATAATAATCTTTTTAAGGAATCTTTTGAAATTGCTCCTTACGAGGCATTATATTGTAGACCATTCCAATCACCCTTGTTTTGGATGGAGCTTAGTGAGGCAGCATTACTAGGACCATGTCTCATGTTGGAGACTTCAGAGTAGGTCCAGTTGATTCAGAAGTGGATGGCTACCACCCAGTCTCATCATAAATCTTATGGTAATCATCCTAGAAGGCCCTTAGAGTTCGTGGTCGGTGATCAGAATTTCGATCTTACTTCGCCGAGGTTGGGACACAGGCGGATCAGTAGACAAGGTTAAAATTCACCAAGGTATGTGGGGCCGTTTGAGATTCTAGAGAGAGTCAGGCAAGTTTTCTATAAGCTTCAGTTACAATAGAGGTACTGGACCTTGCCTGACGTCTTCCATGTATCTCCGCTGTGCCGTTATCACTCAGACCCGTCTCATGCCATTCAGCCTAAAGAGGTTGAGCGTTAGGTCGATGCATCCTTTAGAGTGAATCTTATTCGTATTGTTTATAGGACCACGAAGGTTCTTCGAGGCCGATCAATTCTTCTCGTACTGGTGCTATGGCAGCACGAATGTGTGCAAAAGGAAACCTAGGAGTAGGAGACCGACGTATGTGCTTAGTGGCCAGAGTTGATCACAGCTGTATCTTCGCCACCATTGGAAGGGACATCTGGGGACAAATTGCTTTAAGGTGGGAAGTTTGTAAGAACTCCTTTCTTATTCATGAAGTACAAGTTCCTAATTTTCTTTTTTTTACTTTAGTGTTTTTTTTGGATAAAATAAAGAAAATGGGAAAAATCCCAAATTTTGTTACTACACGCCGTGTACTTTTCCACATGCTATGTACTTTGGCCGTGTGGGATTGGTACACAGAGCGTATAGGCCTGTTGAAAATGAAGGGTTTAAAAAATAACTACACGCTGTTTATAGGGTAATTAAACACTGTGTATTTAGTGGGGAGGTGAACAGTAAGGCAGTGGAGGCGGCCTCCTGTGGAGCGACAGTACATGTAGTGTAATCAAGAATACCCACCATGTACTCATGTCGACAAGTGAATAGTTCGGCAGTGAAAAAGTTACCTCCAGAGGAACAGTTAAATCAAAAAAATACACATCGTGTACTTGAGAGTACATAACATGTAGTTTTTATATTTTGATTTAAACGGGAAGTAGCCTCCTCTGTTAATAGAGGAAGCACAGAATGCCGGAGGAGAGTGGGAGAGATGGTTGGATCTCGGAGGATCTCCCAACCACACACCGAGAACCCGATTCCTACGCCATTGATCTACTGAGAACTGCACGGGTAAGCTCTTCATCTTCTATGTGTGTTTCATACCTATTATTTCCCAAGGGAATGATATTTGAGTTTGTACGAGATTATGTTCTTCCTGGGTTTTCTCCATTCTTATTTGTTTTGGGTGGCGTAGTTCACGTATACCGATTAGGGGTGATCGAGGTAGGAGGTCTGGTTTTTAAATTTCAACTACCTTGTGTTTTTGTGTACCATGGTTCTATGAGCCCCTGTTTGGGGTGTCTTATGGCTTAGGACTTTTTTGTAAAGATATCTAGAAGTGATTAGACAATCTAATGATAAATTAAAACTGCTTTTTTGGATCACTGCTAGGATCCAGGACCACCCCAGGGGAGCGTTACTCTGTTTAGCCATTTGGCCAGGATACCCAAGGGTATTCCATGATTATATTGTGCATTGAATTTTCCTTGAGTGGAATTGTATATAAATTTCTATCTTATGCATTGGGTTTGACCAGGTTACTTTCATAGCCTACATTTAGTGCTTCTTTTAGCCTGATGGCAGTGTTTCCTTTAGCCTGAGGGCTATGGTTCTTTTAGCATGAGAAACATATTTGTTATGCCTGTGTGTAGTAGATTCATTGCATGTGGGTGACACATCGTACGCCTGAGGGCAATATTCATTTTTCCTACGAGTAATTACCTACGGGTTTCGATTATGGTTACCTAAGGGTAAGAGTGGTATGTCTGAGGACAGTGTTCTAATAAATATTAACCATGGTGATTTTTATTTGTTATACCTACTAATTTAAATCAATATATTGGTATTGTAAAATGAATAATTAAATTGATATAAGACTGGTAAATTTAGTAACGTTTGAATACTGCTTTGTTTATTGCATTTACTACTACACACTATTATTGCACATTTTTCATTGACATTTGGGCACGAGCCTTTGGTGGGTGTCTACTATGATTTATTTCTCACACCAGATTTGGGTCATGTCTTTGGCCCAAATTGACTATTTTGATGTAGGTTTCATCATGTAAAACGGTCCCTATACTAGTATAAGATTGTAGCAGAGGAGTAGGAGAGCATGGGACCAAGCCTAGGCTTGCGATGTTGCTTTGTTTCGTTTACACTGCTTGTTTTGACTGGTTGTACCTTGTACATTGATTTGTATTGTATTATATTGCAGTGTTTATTATTTTCAATTCATTAATAGAAATAGAGACATGCTAATTCATTATATATAATAGTTGGTTATCTTATACTATAGTTGTTCATTTCTAGTTCATAAAGTTTACTACTTCCGCTGTTGCATGTTTTTTTCCACTGTGCTACACTTTGAAAAATGAGGGCATAATTTCCCC
Organism: Viscum album; assembly: GCA_963277665.1. NCBI lineage: Eukaryota > Viridiplantae > Streptophyta > Magnoliopsida > Santalales > Viscaceae > Viscum > Viscum album. Next base: position 974,626,936 of record OY728139.1, on the reverse strand, counting down.
ACTATCAGACATGGACCCTTGCTACTAGTCAGATGCCTCTGGCATTTGGGGAAATGCACCTTAGGTCATGTGACCAACTGGGTTCGGGGAACCTGTTGAGTGGCACCCATATCTGGGACATTAAAATTTTATCTCACTTGTGTGGTAATAAATTCATATGTAAGGGATGAGGATCCTATGTTAATAGAGGATCATCATTTTTGGAGTCGAGACGAAACCAATCCCAGATAGATATATAGGTGGATAAGTGGAAAAATGAAACATGAACCATAAATGGATCAAGGTGTTTCTCCCCTTAGTCAATACTGAGTTTACCATTCACTAAATAAACATACAATTTGTAAAGTCATAATGAAACTGATGATTTGTTTTTCAAAGAACACCAATTTACAACATCAGATGTTATTTAAAAAAATATTTTCCAACCCATGATAGAAATTTCTTCTTATGGGAAAATTACTCAAGAATATATTTTTGGTGGTTCTCATCAATATTATTTTCAACCTATTACTGAAGAACAAAATTTAAAAAACCAAATAATTCTGTCATTTTTTTTGAATCATCGTAGTGATAATATCATTTGTGATATAGATCAACTGATTAGAACTATAATTTTTTAAGAAATGAAAATAAACCTCTATCACTTTTATCACAATTCAAACCTAAGAGTCCTGAGAAGTCTTTTGGTGAATGTGATTGGATTAATGAAATACAATATGAACACAATTATTTTGAAAGGAACAAAGACTGTAAATTGTTTTATCCTTCTATTGGTACTTCTCTAATTGGAGTAAAATTGTTTTTCTAGAACAAAAGTGATGAAAATGGAATAATAGTTATTAATAATTCTAAACATGTTACAAAAGGTTATAATCAACAAGTGGGAATAGACTATAGATATTCCTTTGCACTAGTAGAAAGACATGAACTTAATAATATACTTCTATATTTTGATGCATTATTAAATTTTAATTTATTTCCAATGGATGTGATGCGTGATTTATTTATGGGTATGTTCAGAAGAACGTTTATGTATAACGACCACCTACTTTTGAAAACAAAAAACATATAGAAAATGTATACAAACACACCAATGCACTTTATTTACTTAATCATGACTCAAGATATTTTTATGCTGAGTTAAATGATTTTTTGTTACAAAACAACATTGATAATAGTGCAATGGATCCAACTCATTTTATAAAATAAGATAATAAAATCATTATGATTGTAAAAATATATGGTGTTGAAATTAAATATTTTTACTATAAAAAATCATTAATAGAATCCATTTTGAAAATTATGAAATATGAGTTTGAAATGAGTATTATGGATGGGTTTCCATACATTTTAGGTTTCAATTTTTTTTGAAAACCCATAATGATATTTTATATTTCGACATAAGTATATAAAATTTATTCTTAAGAAATTATTTTATGAATAAAATAAATGTAATTGTACTCCCATTGGAACCCACAATACATTAGGTGTTGATTATTTTGGAAAAACTATTAGATAATAAGACTTTTAGAGTTATTATTGGAAGTTTACATTACACAATAAATTTTTTTCTAGATTTAATGGTTTCAATATTTATGTATGCTACATATAATATCAATTGAAAATAATCTCATCTAAAATATTTAAAAATAATATAATTTTTATGTTAATGGAACTATGGATTTTGGATTATTGTATTCTTCTTGAAATGATTTTTATCAAATTTTTTTTTCAGATACTGATTTTGGTAGGTTTATTATGGAAATAAAATGCACTAATTGAATATTTCATTTCATAGGATAAGAATTATTTTCTTGGTTATGTAAGAAACAACAATCAGTAGAAAATTCCCCAACTAAAGCCCAATATGTGGAAGTTGAAATTTTTTTCCCTCTTGTGTTGTAGATTCAACAAACACTCAATGACAATGGCATGAGTTTTTTCTAAAATTCAATTTTTTTTGTGATAAAAAAAGTTCCATTCCACTATGTAAAATCCTAGATTATCACTTACAAGATAATCAAATAAACATAAGACACTGTTTTCTATTAGATCACAACTATGGGGGATATATTAATTTATAATTCATCTCCTTTCATGAAAAACTTGTTGATATTTTTACTAATCCTCTTAGTTACCATAGATTGGAATATATAAAATTGAAGCTATGAATGATCAATATCATCTAATTAGTCATATATACATCTTGTTATCAATCTATTTACAATAATTAAATCATTTTTCAATATATTGTACATATGATTTAAAGATGCTAAAACATTTGGTTATCTTAAAACACTCAACTTTCATAGATGATTTAGTTTTTATATTTATGTTTTTATAGTCAATTACTTTTTAGAAATAATTCATTCATATGTTATCATAAAAACCCTACAAACCTAAAATTTATTACAAATGATTCCTTGGTGTAAATATTTTTTCTAGAACCAAAATATGTTATAAAACGTTTTTTGTTTCATTATTTGTTATAAAATTTTCAGACACAATTTTTTTTAAAATAATATCGAACAATTTTCTTTTTATAAAAATTATCATAATTGGTTATCAATAAAAAACGAAGATGATCGTTTTACTCATACCAATGATTCTTTTCTACTCCAAAAGGTATTCTTATTTTAGTATTTCTAATGGTTCATTACATTATTTATAAATTTTCGTTTTCATGTATTCATTTAGTCTTTATACTTTATTTTGTTTTCAAATATAGATGTTTTCAAATCGGATTCAAACTCATTCCAATGAAAAGTTTTCTTAAAAAAATTATGTGTTAATTTTTTTTAAATTATTTAATAAATTAGTACATGATGCTTAGATTTGATATGGAATTTAAATTAGCGCCATTGAAAATCATGGAATTATAACCATCAGTGTTGTGCCTATATATGGGCTAGAGATCCTGTGCCTCTTATCACTTCATAGATACATTTCTCTAGACTCTATAAAACCATTTAAGTGTTATGTCCAATGTTTTGGATTATTTCTAATCACCGGTTCATGACTCAATACAATGGAATATTTGTAATATTTTTCATTAAACTAAGTGTATAGTGAAAAAATCATTGAGAGAGAATGATTTTAAAAGTATGATTTTATTGTTAAATGGATCATTATTTTTAAAGGAAGGGAGAATATTTATGTAGAAATCCAAGATATTAATTTTTATATACATTTTCATGAAATTATAAGATAATGTTTTTCTATAGTATGAGAAGGAATTACAAGAATAGGAAGTGGAACATGAAGAAGAGAATGACTTGGGGGAAGAAGATGAAAAAGAAGAAGAGGAATAGTAAGGTGAAGAAGAAGATGATTATTAAGATGAAACATGGACTTATGAATAGTCAAGGGAAAATTTAACATTTAATTCATCATAATATTAAACATAGATAACTTCCCAATTAGATAAGGAATAATACATGGATGAATTAAGGAATGAAAAATCATCATAAAAAGAAGAAATGTCATATCAAACGATGAGGAAGAAGATAAAAAATCACAAAAAAATGTTTTAGATAAATTTGAATCTAATAATGAATTTGAAATTATTAAACAATCATAATAAGAAAATGTTTCTTAGAAAGGAAATTAAAAATTTGAGAAGTATAAAAACCCATATGTAGAATTATTTAGAACATATTCATGAAATGAATTACCAGGTTCATCAAAAAATGAAGGGATAGTTGCTCATAATTTTTTTGACTATATTTTCCAAACCATTAAATGGTTACGTGATCATATTCCATGCCATACCAACAATGAAAACATGTATAAATTGATTCAAAATAGCATAGATTAGAAATCATAATAACTGAATGTTTTGACTGAATCAGTTGTTTACAATAAGAAATATTTGAAATCATTCAAGGAAAAGAAAAGGTCATAAAATAGATCCTACAATCAAATGGTTATGTTTTCAAAAAAAGTATAATTTTTTATCATGGATCTTGATGATTAATTAATAGAAGTTAATAAAAAATATTTAGAAGTGGAAAAAAAATCCTTTGATAATTTTTCAATAGAATTTTCTGATAGGGTGTAGTTTGTGGAAGAGTTCAGAGATACAAATGATTATCATAATGATGATTTAATAATTTATAATGAATTAGATCATAATTTATAGTTAGAAAAAAATTGATTCATAATGAGTGAATATGAAATCTTCATTTTAAAGGAGTAAAATAAATAGATCTCTATGGATTTTGAATGTCATAATTCAACAATTTAGAAGAAAATAGTTATGGAGGATAAGATCATAAATCTCATATCATAAGTTTCAATGGATTATAAAGATAATGAATAATTTAAAAAAATTAGGGAAATTTTGAAAAGGTTAATGAATAATGAATGATGTTTATTTATTTGAACTATTGGGGTATATTTTAAATTAATTTTTGAATGAATATTTAATTTGAATAATATTTTTCATCCCAAATCATTATGTTTCAATGCATTCTAATGAACCTAATAATCATGTTCATTATTTTATATAATAGATATCTAGTTATTTCAAATAAAATTGTTTCATATGTTATCTGTATCTAAAAATTCAGGAGGTATCCATTCCATATTTTTTATGTAATTCAAAAAGTTGGATAAATTTATAAAAAGGGTAAAATTTATAAAAAGGGAGAAGTTTATAAAAGGACAAGACAATGAGATATTATCCTAGGGGGACAAAATAAAGACATTCTATGTTATTATAAAGAGGTTATAAAATCTTTTAAATTTTAAAGGGTTGTTTGTTTTTTTTATCAAATTTAATTTTTTATTATTTTAGATGTCGTGTTTTGTGATTTCTGAAAGGGGTGGGGGGGGGGGATTTTTGAGTCAAAAGTATTACATCATATTTTTACAATCCTTAGTTTTTTAAATAAAAAACACTTCCTTATGATAATAATTTGCGAGCATTATATTTATTAAATGTCTTAGTATGAATTTGTAAAAACATTTACATTATATTAAATGTAGAATTAATTCTAATGAAGAAAAATATGAACTTATTATTTTTCATTCCAATAAATCATACTAAATTGCCAAATAATAATCTAGAATAAATAATGTTTGTTTAGTATTTAGATTTATGACATTCTAAAAATGTTGAAGTCTATCAGACTATACCAGCTATCGATTTATCAGACTAACCCTTATTCAGTTTATCAGATTGAAAATCAATGAGGATGTCCATCAAAATATCTAATGTTTATAATCTGTTTGATTAGAATTATATATATAATAAGGAATTAAAAGTATCATCATAATGTTTATACTCTAGATTATGTTAGACTATCAAAGTACAAATTATCGTTATCTAGAATGATAATGATCGAGATCATGATGAGATGTCAAGTGAAAACTGTCTAAGGGCGTTGGGAAATACTATGAAATATGACCATTTAAAGATAACATATTAATAGAAGGTCATTAGAATTGTTAAAAGTTGATGAAATTCACAACTCAGGTCATCTAAAGACTTCTATATGTGAACAAATCTTTCAAATTCTTTACAATTCATTATAGATTTGACGTTCTACAGAATCCTGGTGGGGAATATAATTCTTTAAGAAATATTTTCTTTTGTAGTTTCATGTCCAATAACAGTACTAATAGATGTAGGATCGAAATAATGATGTAGATGCTCAATATACAATGGGGAGGGGGTGAATTGTATACTTTAAAAAATTTCTTTAAACATGGAATGATCTATGTTTAACAAAGTTAAACTAATCAAATTCATAACACCTCTACAACGAATAGTAGGATTGGTATAGGGTACGAGGTTTCCAACCTCTAGTTCTACACACTTGCTTAAACATGGAAGGTGGTTACGACAAACTGGTTCTGGAGATATGGATTTGGAAATTGAAACTTAACAAAAGTTTAAAATAGTAAATTCTACCTCAAAGCGTATATAATCTAAATGAATCAGAGTACAACTATAAAGAAATATAAGAAGGTTATACTTTCCTTACAATTCACAATGTTGCAGGAAAACAAGTATTTAATCTACAAGTAACAAACAGTGAATCTTTTTACCCAAAGAGATGGGTATCGAACAACCTTGGATAAAGGTCCTTTGATTTATACTATCAAGCAAGTCTGTATTACCCACACTAGTGTAAGACCTTGATACGAAGATCGAAGTCTCTGTCTTTATATCCCAACAAGCCTTCAACTTTAAGGTAGTTGGAACCTCTCTCTTACTATCCCCGGAAGCCCTCAAACTTTATGGTAGCTGGCACCTCTGTCTTCCTATCCCCAAAAGCCCTTGAATGTATACACCAACATTTTGTGTCGCCCGAATCTTGAGAGTTGATAAGAGCCACTCACTCTAGAAACCACTTCAGGAGATTTGGATCACCAAAATTCCAAAAGCTCCAAAAAGTTAAAAGTTCTGAACACTTTCAAATGAGCTCCTATTTATAGGCGACGCTCTAATGGTCGGCTCCCTCCTCCTACAATCATATTTTACTTAAACATCGGATGGACCTATACATGTGTCACTCAACCAATGGTTGGTTAGAAACAGAATGGATATCATCATTTTGTAATAAAACAAATGTAACTGAAAGTAGGACATTGAATTGTATGTGTAAGAAAAACTAGAATTTGGAATGTAAGTAAACAAAAGTTCGGAGTCTAATCAAAATGGAATTCAGAGTCTAACCAAAAGTAGAATTCAGAGTCTATACTAATGATATTCGAATTCTATTTTGTAGGAATTCAGATCCTGAATTCTGTAGAAATTTGGAGTCTGAATTTCATGGAAATTCAGAGTCTAATTTCATCTGAATTCAGAACCAGAACATACAATGATCAGAGTCAGTGTTTATAGAAATTCAGAGTCAAAACTCATAAGAGATTGGAGTCTAGAATTTAGAGAACTCGGAGTCAGAACTTCTATAAGTTCTTAATATGAATTTAGAGTTGAAATTCATGATAGTTCATATCCAGAATTTTGAATGGAATTTCATTATAGTTCATATCTAGAATTTGGAGTTGAACTTCATGATATTTTGTATCCATAATTCGGAATGGAACTTCATGAGAGTTCGTATCCCGAATTCGAAGTTAAACTTCATTACAATTCACATCCATAATTCGTAGTGGAACGTCATTACAGTTCCCATCCATAATTTGGAGTGGAAAATCATTATAGTTCTCATCCATAATTTAGAGTGGAACATCATTACAGTTCCCATCTAGAATTCGGATCCTAAAATAGAAAGATTCATATCTAAGTATTATTTGATTCTGAGTTTTTAGGGATGAATCCGATTTTTATACTTAGAAAAAATTATTATATGAATACAAAAATCTAGGTAAGGGTAATTTTTCTTAAGGAAGGAAGTTTTCCTTACAGATGTAAAATATAAATTTTCTTATGTTTAATGTGATTGTGATTTAAAAAAATTTAATTTTTAAAACATGAAGAAATGGAAAAGTCATAATGAAAACCTTATTTACTCAACAATCTCCCCCTTTTTGGAAAGCACAAACAACCTCTTGAAAAAGAATAAAAGGTTTTTGAAAAATTTCATTAGACTTTGAAATTAAAACATATCTCCTTTTGTTCACGAATGATAATGAATACAACTAAATCCCCCTTAGGCATTGAAACTCTAAGGATTGTATTCTGGATTTCTGGAATGGAGTTTTCATTTCTATGTTAATGAAAAACTTCATAATGATACGATCCCCCTTACTTAAAAGATATCTACACTTAGAAATTTTCCTTCTTCATTTTAATGTAGTTCTTTTTCCTTCTCCCCAGAGAGTAATTCTTTTTCCTTCTCCCCCTTTGTGATTTTCAAAAATAATTTAGGGAATGGAAAAGTAATAATGTACCTGAAATTTTAGTAGAATCATACAAACAATACAAGGTACAACCATCTAAAAATTTCATTAGAGTTGTAAAAAATTTACAAGGAAGGGAAAATTAAACAAAAGATCATATTTGGTTCTATTTGTCTTCCATTTCCTATGGAATTAGTTTCTTCGGCAAGGTTTTTAGCTTCTTCATGCCTTTTTTTATCTTCCACGGCTTGCTTATCCAATGCTTCTATCCTCTCTTCCTGAGCATTCAATACTTCTGACTAGGTCTTCAGGGCTTCTTCTTCCAACTTTACAAACTCCTCTTGCCTTACAAACTTTTCATTCATCTCAATCTGATGATCTCTATCCCTTTTACAATTTTGAGCAAGAGTGTTAAGTATCCCATTCAAGTCCTTCACTTGTTGACTCCGAGAGGTTTTCTCACTGATCAGCATATCCTGAAGATTTGTAATCATGTTGTCCTCGGTATCAAAAGCATTCTGAACTTCAGTCTGAAAACTATCAAACTCAACCAAATCATCATCAACCTTATTTGACCTGAGCGGGACTTTGCTGCATGATTTTCTATGCATATTATAATTGATAAGGAAGTTCTTTTGGTCAGCCTAAATTTTCACAACCTTATCCATTAGAATGGATAGTGACTCAGATTTCTAATTTTGACTATGCTAAAGCATTTGGAACCTGGAGTCAATGGTAGAAAATATTGGAATTAAGTCCACCAACATCTTTAAGGACTCAACAACAACGTCATGAGCATGAGCTGATGACTCTGAATCTAATAATTTTCACGGAGACTGTTCTTCTTCAACATCATCCAACCTTTTTCTTGAAGAACCAGCAACATCTTTCTTATTTATGATATCCCTTGTTGGAGTATCCTCAAGAACATTTTTCCCTTTACCACTTTTTGGAATGAGTACTTCATTAGAAGATTCTTCTTTGGATTCAGAAACATGAACTATCTTGTCTAAATCAATTTTCTGCTTCTCTGTTCCTTCTTCAAGAGAATCCTTCTCAAATGTCTCTTCTTTAGATAATAAATTTTCTTCCACTTCTTCTTCAACTTCATCTTTCATAGATTCTTTGTCATCTCTCTTTTTTGGAGTGACTAATTTTGTGGATTTTTCCTTATCTTGATAATATCTACTTTCCTGATCAAGGCATTAAAATCATCAATTGCTTCTTCAACCTCATCTTTTTCTTCTATTGCCTCTTCTACCTTTTCTTCTTCAACAATTGCTTCAACAACTGGTTCAACAACTTCCTCAAAAACTTCTCTTTCATTGGGATTTTCTGGAGTGATGTATTTCCTTCTCGGAGTCTCTAGTAAAGGTTCAGTATGAAAAGTTTCCTGAACATGATTCATCTCAGAAGCTCACTATGTAGCTTTCAACAAATATTGAACCTCATTGGCTTCCGAAAACTTCTTTTTCAACATCTTCTTTTACTCTTTTCTTTCCAACTCATTTTAAGCATTTTATCTTAAGCCCATAGCCTCTGCAGGGTCTAGTCCAAACTATGGATCCCATTATTTTCACTTCTCTTTATCTTCCCTCAACATAGCAGCCACTTCATCTTGAAATGATTTCTGTTTCATTGGCTTGGGAGGTGCAGATTGAGTTTCCTAAGCCTTAGGAGATTTGTCTTCAACAACTACTTCCTTAAGATTCCTTTTCATTGTGACGTTCTTTACTGGCACTACTTTTTCTACATTTTCTGGAATGATTCCAGCCTCAGCTTCTAGAGAACTATATATTTTTTCTATTTCCTTAGAGAAGGCCATATTCATCCTCTTCAGCGTATCATCACTAACCAGCATTAGCTTGAAATTACAAATTTTGGACTTTCATGCAACTCTGAATGATTCTTGGCACCAGACTACCAACTTTGATAGTAGGGCAGGGAACAAGATGATATGGTCTCTTAGGATTCCTTCCTTGATATTATTGATTGTCACTAGGACACGCCTCATCAAAGTTATTTTTCTTAGGTTCACCAAGATGTCTAAGAAATAGATGTCACTCTTCTGCAGGGTATCCTTATCACCCTTTCTCATAAACAGAAATCCTTGATCCCAAAGCTGAAGTATCCGATTATTTAGAGATAAGTGAGAAATTATTGATGTCTTCACATCAGACAGTCTGAGACATTGTAAGGCCTTATCCATAACAAAACATCCTTGATCATTCGGGAGTTTGTGTGAACAAAATTCGGCTTCCCCTTCATATGCCAAGCCTGTCGCATTTATATTAGAATTCTTATAAGTCTTACCATAAGACTTGAAAGAAAAACTTTTTCTTCCTTCTTACTCATAAAAACTTGCTGACTCATAAAATTCAATAAGATATTTCGGATATACAGGGTCTTGATCGCTTGTCTTGGTAAAAAAAGCATCTTCCCAACCATTCAGCTTTATATTCATGGAAATAAGAGAATCATACTTATAAAAACTCGTACGCACTATCCTTTCAAGTTAAATTTACCATTTAGAGAGTGGCTTAGTAGATGACATATCTGGAGAAGTAGATTCAGTAGACATTCGGAATGGAAAATTATGAAGATTCGGAACAGCTTTGCAAAGATCGTAATGGCCTTATGAAGGGAGGTAGAGCTTTGAGACGTGAAAGATTTGAAAAACTGTTGTGGGATGACCCTCAGGGTCCCCTTTATATATGCAATGGATCTGACCTTTGAGCTTCCAAAACAAACATAATGACTAAAAAACACTTTTCCGTGATCTGTTGTTTGAAAATATATCCGCAAGGAAATATAGAATTCGATCATTTGAGGTTTTTAAGAAAAAGAATCTGTTTTAAGAAAACTAAAATCCAAGAAATTTTAAAACTCATAGGAAAATACCGTTAAGAAAAAATTGATTATGAATACTTATGTATGGAAAACATACCTTTCAAATTGGCCAGGATGTTTATTCATAATAGGTTATATTCTTCTTGAATGACTATGAGAAACTGACTACGAAAATCATAATGTTGAAAAGACCGAGAATAAAAAATTTCATTAGGAAAATTCATTGTACCAAAATTTTCATTAAGAAAGTTCCAATTTTGAAAATTTCCATTATAAAAATCTCAGATCCAAAAACCTCATTACTAAAATGTATAGTACGAAAATTCTCATTACGAAGGATTCAGTTCTAAAAATTTATATTACAAAAATTTCAATTCTCAGAACTTCATTACAAAAATGTCCAGTTCAAAATTTTCATTACGAAAATTCTCATTATGAAAATTTATGAGTACAAAAAATCATCAGTACGAAAACATCATTTTGAAAATTCTCAGTACGAAAATTTCCATTATGTAAATTTCGAGTACGAATATTCTGAAAAAAACATTATGAAAAATTTTAGTTACACAAGTTTGAAAAACAAACTATGAAAATTTTTATTATACTAATAAGCAAATGTACTCCCCCTATGAAAAATAGTTTATTACTGTAAGGAGAATGTTTCAACAAGAAGTTAATGAAGAAATATTACCTTACAAATATCATTCCTAACTTCTATTTAATGAATTCAAATCTATCAGATGGTAATGATTTTGTGAAAATATCAGCAAGTTGATCTTGTGTTCCGAAAAACATTAGAATGATATCTTCATTCAGTGTGTGATCCCTAATAAAGTGATTCCTAATATCGATGTGTTTTGAATGAGAGTGGTGTGAGGGGTTTTTACTAAGGGAAATGGAACTTGTTTTATCACACAAAATTTTAGTTTTATTAAAACTCAAGCCATAGTCTGTGAGTGTGTGTTGTATCCACAACACTTGAGCACAACAACTTCTAGATGCTACATATTCAGCTTCATCAGTGGAGAGTGCTACAAAATGTTGCTTCATGCATGACAATGAAACTAATTAATCTCCCAAGAAATGACAAGTTCCAGATGTACTATTTCTATCCATTATACACCTACCCAAGTCAGAATCTGAAAAAATAATTAAGATAAAATCATTTTTAGAAGTATAAAATAATCCAAGATCCATCGTTCTATTTAAGTAGTGAAAACTTTATTTCACTACCATTAAATGGGATTCATTAGGATTGGATTGGTATCTGGCACATAAGCATACTGAATACATCAGGTCTGGTCAACTAGCTGTAATGTATAGTAGGCTTCCAATCATACCTCTAAAAGATGTATGATCTAATGGTTTCCCAGATTCATCAAGATCAAGTGTGTTTGAGGTACCAATAGAAGTACATATACTCTTAATATTGTCATACCCATAATTCATAATAAGATCTTTAATATACATATTTTTGGGATATGTAGGTTCTTTCTGGTCTTTGAGATATTTAAAAACTAAGGAAAAATGGTAACTCACCCCTCATACTCATTTCAAATTCAGATTTTATTAGATTTGCAAAGGAATCAGTTAAAAATTGATGAGTTGAACCAAATATAATGTCATCAACATAAATTTAAACAATTGAAACATTTTTCTTATCTTTCTTTATAAAAATGGATCGATCTGCATTTCCCTTAACATAGTTTTTTTGAAGCAAAAATCTTGTATGTCTAACATACCAAGCTTGAGGGGCTTGTTTAAGACCATACAAAGCTTTGGTAAGTCTAAAAACATGATCAGGATGTTTTGTATCTTTGAAACTAGGAGGTTGTTCAAAAAAAAACTCATATTGAACATAACCTTTAAGAAAAGCACATTTCACATCCATTTGAAAATGATTATAATTGAAGAATGCTACAAAGGCAAGTAAAATATGAATAGATTCAAGTCTAGCTACTGGAGCATAGGTATCTTCATAGTTTATTCCCTCTTGCTCATTATAGCCTTTAACAACTAGCCTAGCATTATTTATATCTATGACTGAATTTTAATCACACTTATTTCTGAAAACCCACTTTACTCCAATTACAGAAGTTTCCTTAGTTCTTTTAATCAAGGTCCAAACATTATTCCTTTTGAATTAATTTAGCTCATCTTGCATGGCTTTGATCCAATCGTCATCACCTAAAGCTTCATCAGTGCTTTTTGGTTCTAATTGGGAAAGAAATTCTAGATGTTCTACTTCCATTCATAAGGATCTTCTAATCCTTAAATGTTGATTTACATCACTAATGATACTATCACTAGGATGATTCTTAAGAAACTACTGATTTGGATTTTGGAAAACCTTTTAATCAACATAGGGTAGGAAATCTTCTGGGGTAAAGGTTTCAGGAGTATCTTGGTGAAAATATTCCTTATCCGAATGGTTTCCTATCAACGGTTGATAATCAGTTTTTTAAAACACATCCAAGGATATAGGTTGGGATGGTTTAAAATCAAATGGATCAGTTTCATAAAATTTGACATGTACTATTTCCTCAACTGTAAAAGTGTTTTTATTGAAAACTCTATAAGCCTTAGAAGTTGGGGAGTAGCCTAAGAAAATTCCTTCTTCATATTTTGGTGCAAATTTGTGTAATTTATCTTTAGTATTCAGAATGAATACATTGAAACCAAAAACCTTAAAGTAGGAATGTCTAGGTTTTCTACAATTCCAAAACTCATAAGGAGTTTTATTATGAAAAGGTCTAATCAAAACTCGATTTATAGTATAATAAGAAGTACTTACAGCTTCAACCCAAAAATTTCTAGCTATAGAATATTCACTCAACATGGTTTTAGTTATATCTTGAAGAATTCTATTTCTTCATTCAACAACACCATTTTTTTGAGGTGTTCTAGGTGATGAAAAGTTGTGAGTAATACCTTTTCTACTACAAATAGATTCAAAATCAGAATTTTGAAATTCTCCTCCATGATCACTATGAGTAGTTTCCAATGGAAGGTTTTTCTCATTTTTAACTTGGTCTCAAAAACTTTTAAATATTCAGAAGCTTCAGATTTCTTTGATAGAAAATAGTCCCATGTGAATCTAGTGTAATCATCAACCAAAACAAATACATAGTACATGACCCCAATGCTTCCAGTTTGTGTTGGACCAAAAAGATCCATGTGCACCAACTATAATGCATCAGCTGTTGAGATTTCACAAATTGATTTAAAACTAGATTTATGTTGCATTCCATATTTACAAGGATCACAAACTTTAGACGAAACAAATCTAAGCTCCGGTATATCCTTAACTAGTTTCTTCTTAGAAAGTTTACATATGTTTCTAAGGTGACAGTGTCCTACCCTTCAATGCCATATCCAATAATGATCTTCTATTACAATAAGGCAAGGTAAGTCTTGGCTCATAAGGTCTTATATGTTCACAGTGTAAACATTCTCTTGCCTATTGGAAGATATTATAAACTCTTCATTGGAATTGTTTACTAATCATTTATCATTCCTAAAATTCACAAGGTATCGTTCATCACATAATTGACTTATTCTAATGAGGTTGTGCTTAAGACCCATGACAAATAAATCATTTGAAATCAATGTTTTACCAAGAAGAACAATATTACCTATTCTAATAATTTCTACCTGAGCATTATCTCTAAAATTTACATTTCCTCGTTTTATTTTGATAATATTTTCAAAATAGTTTTTGTTACCCGTCTTATGCCAAGAACATCCGCTATCCTTGTACCATGTGTTACTGTTGGTACTTCTTTTACCATCCTGAAAATAATAAATGGATTAGACTTCTGGTATCCAAACATGTTTGGATCCGAGATTTTTATATAACAAAATTTTGGTTAACCACATTTCTTTAGAGAAATAAGCTTTATGAATCCCAAGAGATTGAACTCTATTTAGAGAACATTTTTTCATCTAAGGCCCACCACTTTGACACTATGTGTAAAAGGCGATTTTGAAGAATCAAAATAGTTGTTTTTGAAAATTGATTTTTGGAGAGTATAACCTATGCCAATAGTGTTTCCTTGAGGTCTAATTTGAGAATACATCTTGTCAAAATTTTCCTTCCTAGAGGTAAATTTTTCAAGGATCTTCTTAAGAAAAAATATTTCGGATTTTAGTCTGATAACTAAATTCCTATCCTCAGGAATCATTTCCTTAGAGATATATTTTTCCACAAAAACATTTTCGTTTGAAATAAAATTCTTAAGATCTTTAGAATGTTCCTCCATATCAGAATTTAATTTCTCATGGTCTTTAGAATGTTTTTCTAAAAGATCTACTTTATTACTATGATCTTTAGAGGGATCTGAAATCTTTATAGTAAGAATTTCCTCCCTAGTATTTTTCGTGTAAAACATTTTAGAAATATTACAATTTTTTGCATCAAGTAACTTGGGAAATCAAGATACTTTTTCATATGAAGGTAATTCATTTTCTGAGGATGAAGTATCTTCATTAGAAGTAGTATTTTTGGAATAGTAATTTTTATCAAGAGATAAATTTGTTATAGCCTCAACTGAGCATACCTTGGCCATAAGACATGAATGTGGAAAATAAGTATTAGCAATGAATACCAAATTCTTTTTAGCTGAGGAATCATATTCTGATGAATCACTTTCTGAAGAGTCTATACAGCTTGCACTCCAAGTAGTATTAGCTTTCAGACTTTTCTTAGCTTTGGCTTTATAATCCGTCTTCTGGTTCTTTTCAGAATGCCTCTATTTTCATTATTTCAATTTAAGCAAAGGAAAATCAGGTAGTATGTGTCCAGATTTCTTACATTCATAGAATGTATCTTCTGGATCATTCTTATATTTCCTTTCCTTTTTTCTTATACTTGGTTTAGAAATTTCATTGACCAGCTGTCTTGTTCATCCATCGAGCAAGATTTGCTAACTCATTCTCTGAGACATCACTCTCCCTGGATTCAGATTGGATAACTTTTTTTTGACATATATCTAGTTACTCTCTCAGGAGTCTTTTTTTCATATGATTTGATGTTTTTGTAAAAGCAACAGTACCATTTCCATTCTTCTTCTTGATGTTGTCAGCATCTCACTTCATCCTTGTTCCAAGTTGGAGAAGAGTTCCAAAAAGTACATCTATGGAGATTTGAGTAACCTTCCTATTCTCATCAATAACAGTTCTTTTTGATCCCCACTCACTGGGAATAATATCAATTATCTTGTCAACAAGGGCTTCGTCATCTAACCCTTTTTCTCAAATAGGCTGATGACTCTTTACTATAGTCATAAATCTATGTTGAACATTGTATATTGGTTCTCCATAAGGAAAACTGAATCCATGGTATTCAGTTCTATGCATAGCTCTCCTATTTACAATCACATTAGAAGTGCCAAAGTGTGTAACCTATAACTTCTTCAAGATACAATTAGATGCTTCACAAGAAGAAATTTGGCTATATATATTCCTGGTCATTGAACACAGTAAAGTATTGCGTACCATATAGTTGAGTTGATATTCTTTCTTCTCCTGGTTAGTAAAATCTCAGACTTCCTTATCTGGAATTTTATAATCACCAGCATGATTGAAAAAATTATCCAGCCCAGTATTGATGATAAATGTCTTCATTCGATCACTTTAATACTCATAGTTATTACCATCAACAATTTGTGGTCTTGTAGGATTAAGGTTGCCAATAGATCCAACGTTGATTCCTGCCATTCTTAATAAAAACCTTGGCAACCAAACTTGTTAGTAGGAAAAATTCATATCTTCAATGTTCAAAATAAACCAGTTTGGAATATAAAAAGTTCGGAATGAAATAGTTTAGAATAGAAAAAGTTCAGAATGAAAAAATCATAATAGCAAAATTTTAGAATGAAAAATTTTCAGAATAGAACTATCTTCCTAAGAACGGAAACATAGAACAATGAAAATGTGAGCCAGAAAAAACTTATATGTGAGTATAAGTATTTCAGAGACCTGCCCTAATACCAATTGTAGTATCGAAATAATGATGTAGAAACTCAATATACAAGAGGGGGGGGGGGTGAATTGTATAATTTAAAAAATGTCCTAAAACAAGGAAAGATCTACGTTTAACGAAGTTTGACTAAGCAAATTCACAACACCTATACAACCAAGAGTAGGATTGGTATAGGGTATGAGGTTTCCAACCTCTAGTTCTACACACTTGCTTAAACATGGAAGGTGGTTACGAAAAACAGGTTCCGGAGATATGAATCTAGAAATTGAAACATAATAAATGTTTACAATATTAAGATTCTACCTTAAAGCATTTAGAATCTAAATGAATCAGAGTACAAGTGTGAGGAAATATAAGATGGTTATACTTTCCTTACAATTCACAATGCAGCAGAAAAAAAAGTAGTTAAACTAAAAGTAATAAACATTGATTCTTTTAACCCAAACAGAGGGGTATCCAACAACCATGGATAAAGGTCGCTTGATTTATACTTTCATGCAAGTATGTCTTACCCACACTATGGTAAACCCTCGATACAAAGATCAGAGTCTCTGTCTTGCTATCCCCGAACGCCCTCAACTTCAAGGTTGATGGAACCTCTGTCTTCCTATCCCTGGAAGCCCTAAAACATTAAGGTAGTAGGCACCTCCGTCATCCTATCCCAAAAAGCCCTCAAATGTAATAACCATTATTCAGAGTCGCACGAAGCTTGAGAGTTGATAAGAGCATCTCACTCTAGAAATAACATTAAGAGATTTTGATCACCAAATTTCCAAAAGCTCCAAAAAGTTAAAAGTTCTGAACACTTTCAAATGAGCTCCAATTTATAGGTGAAGATCTAATGGTTGGCTCCCTCATCCAACGGTCATATTTTTCTTAATCTTCGGAGGGACCTGTACATGTGTCACTCAACCAACGGTTGGTTAGAAAAAGAATAGATGACATCATTTTGTAATAAAACAAATGTAACAGAAAGCATGACATCGTTTTCGAACTGTAAGCAAAACTGGAATTCGGAATGTAAGTAAAAAAAAGATTAGAGTCTAATCAAAATGGAATTTAGAGTCTAACAAAAAATGGAATTCGGAGTCTATAATAATGATATTCGGATTCTATTTTGTAGGAATTCAGATCCTGAATTCTGTAGAAATTTAGAGTCTAATTTCATCTGAATTTGGAACCAGAATTTAAAAAGTTCGGAGTCAGAGTTTATAGAAATTCAGAGTGAGAACTCAAAAGAGTTTGGAGTCTGAATTTAGAGAACATAGAGTCAGAACATGTATTAGTTTGTAATCAGAATTCAGAGTTGAAATTCATAATAGTTAGTATCCAGAATTCAGATTGAAACTTCAAGAGAGTTCGTATCCCGAATTTGGTGTTGAACTTCATGATAGTTCATATCCAGAATTTGGAATGGAACTTCATGAGAGTTCATATCCAGAATTCGGAGTTGAAATTCATTACAGTTCGCATCCAGAATTCAGAGTGGAACTTCATTACCATTCCCATCCATAATATTTAGTTGAACTTCATTACAGTTCCCATCCAGAATTCAGAGGGGAATTTCATAACAGTTCCCATTGAGATTTTGGCACCTAAAACAAAATACTTCATATTTATGTATTATATGATTCCATGTTTTTAGGTATGAATACAATTTTTATACTTAGACAAAATTATGATATGAATACGGAAATATAGTTAAGGGTAAATTTCCTTAAAGAAGGAAATTTAACATAGAGAAATAAAACATAGATTTGCTTATGTTTAAGGTGTTTGTGATTTTCAAGGGAGTTCCTTGTAATGAGAGACAAACCATATAGTAAGTAATGAAAACAATTGATATCATTAGTCATGATTTCTGACTACATTAAATATTATGGTTAATGAATAAATTCTTTTATAATCATGTATGTTATTGTTACTATTATAATTCGTTTTATTTATTATTTATACAATATCTATTTTATATTGAAAATGTGTATTAAAAATTTATATTTTATAAAAATCATTCCAACAAACTATTTTACGAGTGTGTCTATGATACTGATAAACTCTGATTTAATAAGATAGTTTCTCGATCCGACTTTATTACTCAAATCGTCATATGATCTATGAGTCTAATCATTTTTAAATAATTTTTTAATGTTTTAGTTTAATTTTTAAAATACAATCCACCCCAAATTGTAGACATAAAATAATCATTCAATCCAACATTTTTTGATCTGTTTAAGGATATCTAAAGAAAATTAGTGGTTACATATGAAAGAAAAAGTGGTGGGTGAATAGGTGAATGATATTAATCACATTAATTGATTTGGATGATTCAGAAATAAAGTAAATGATGATATTTGTCACTATAATTCAGTCATATAAATATTTATATTTCTCAAAATAATTTTGTGTACATAGACATTTTGACTTTTCTCTTTTTATCATTACAAAAAATACAAAAGAAATATTAATATGATATTAGAATAGTGAAGAATCGACCCACACATACACATTGCTAAATTATTTTCCCCATCACTATACTTAATTTTATGCATTAAATAAAACATTTGTTTGATTATGGACCATAACAACTGCACAATCATCCCTTTAATATGATTTTACTCCGTGCTCAAAATGATAGGTATTACCCCACTTTTGAACATACTGAGAAATTTGGGTATCCGATCAATGTGTTAATGATTCATATTGATTTTAAATGAAAAAAATATCACTTTCATGATAATTCTTTTCAATTAGAACTTGTTTGGTCATTGTTAACCCATCTAAATAAGATTTGTCTTTTATTATAAAAATGATAATAATGTCATGTCATGTAAAACCTTATACCTTGTCAATCAATCCTAGAACAAAATTTATCTTAGGATGATTCCAAATGATCAAAATAGTTTCAAGAAATTTAATCTCTTCTTATCATGACAATCTGATGTCATTTTCTCATTATGAAACCCTAGTAAGTGATATGTAATTTTAATACAACTATGAAATGTTAGATTTTTTACATCATAATATGCGACAAAAAAATTAGATGGATGTAGAATTGATTGATATAGATAAATAAGACTATGTGATCATTCTCCCATGATTTCATTTCAATCCCTTTATGTTCTCCTGGCATTAGTCCCTTTTCAGTTATTTTTCACTTATCTCAAAATTCAACGGGGGACTCCACTTTCCATCACACTAAGAAATCGTGGATTATGATCAATGTGACAATTAATCCAATAGATTTTAAATGACTCGAAGATCATTTTCATATGATTTAATTTTAATCATTGCTTATTTTTTTTGTGTTTTAAACCCTAATAATATATTTTTCCTATTATTATGAAATTTTTAACAATGTCAAGTCATACCTTAAGTTATACTGATCAATATGAACATCATATTGATTCTAGATTGATTAGAAACTATTAATTTGGTTTAATGTAATATTCTTCTTGATCTTCACATCAATCCAACGTTGTTTTATTCTTTTTATATCTCCGAATGGGAGACTTTTATTTTAAATAAAACTACGATATGTTAATAATTATTTTCCATCTTATCTAGAGACACCACAATATGATGTAGGTGATCTAGATTCCTACTAATCAGAAATGTCTCTTTGATCAATCTCCTAATTTTTTATGTCAATCCATGTGTGTTTACATATTATTAAACCCTTTTATCAAATGTTTCACTTTACTACAAATCTTAGAGACAAACATGATAGAAATCATACAATGAATTTCAGGTATCTGATCAATATTACAATTATTCAAATATAATATAAATACCTTAATTTTCACTTTCCTAAGATTTAATGACAATCATATACTGTTTTGTTGGTTTTTCAGCAAGACACTTTGGTTAATCCATAATTATCAAACTGATCATCAGATTGACACATGATAGATTCTATGATATAAAAAAACAATTTGAGAAATTTTTTCCAATATATTCACATAAATATGATTTCTTCCCATCCCCCCGTATGGGTGATATGTAAATTTAATAAAACTATAAAATGTTAGTAGTTATTTTCTACCATATTTAGTGATAAGGGCATTCAATGTATGCGGCGTTGACTATTACAGATAAAAAAGGATTCAATTATTTTAATAAAAAAATTTTATGTCCATTGTTGTGTGTTTTCTTGGTATTAACCACCTTTATTTGATTTTTCACTTAACTCCACATCTAATAAAAAGACAACATTTTAGAATTTACGATTGAATTTGGATATACGGTCAACATGCCGATAATTCCTTCAGATTTTAAATGACATGGTGATATTTTTATTTGGATTTCAGGTTAATCATATATCATCATTGTCGTATGAATTCACAGTAATCCATGTGCATTTATTCATTTTTGAAACATAAACCATTAAATATAACTTTTAATAAAATAATAAATGTAAAAAAGTAATTTAAACTATAGAAACTTTTTTTATCATGACATGTGTTTCATATTTAAAGATAATAAATCACTTAATGGAATTTTTCTTATTATTTATCATCAATTTTAATTTATTTAGTTTA
This sequence comes from Viscum album, assembly GCA_963277665.1. Taxonomy (NCBI): domain Eukaryota; kingdom Viridiplantae; phylum Streptophyta; class Magnoliopsida; order Santalales; family Viscaceae; genus Viscum; species Viscum album. The sequence goes on along the minus strand of OY728139.1, from coordinate 974,605,750 downwards.
ATTTGAATCACAACTTGTCTAAAATTAATTTTAATGAAAATATATTTTTTATTTTTGATTTTACTAAAAATAAAATATAAAACAAAGATTCAATTTGAATAGGAAAATAGAAAGATAAAATGAAACACACAACTTGGTTCTGATTCATCTTGTAGGACCGTGGATTCCATTTATGTCTATTGTAGTAGTGGCCTAAAAAAAATAAAAATCATAATAATACTAACAATTAATGTAACAAAAATAAAAAAATCTTGTATAAAAATACATCGTATGATGCCATGCACAATCACTACAGAAGATAAATTCCCATACTTCTCTGACCTCAGCAAGCAGCCGTGTATTTATCTTCTCAGGAGCATGCATCTAGCCTCCAAATCTGTCACATGCTGTGTCATTCTAGAAATAACAAGGTCCAAAACCTATTAAAATGAAACAATAGAATGAGATATCACTATTAACTATGTTTTGTAATATCGATGTCTATTATGGTCGATGATGCCATGAAATATATCATCCCTCTTGAGGGAGAGTTATCAATTTTAATCGGAAAACAATGTTAACTCAGCCTCAAATAGATCATGTGTAATATATAAAGATAAATATATATGTATATATAGATATATGTAATTATTTTTAGTCTACAAACCCTCATTCCATAGCCTCCTCCTCCTTTTCCAAAACTAGAACATAATGTATCATGTCTATGATACAACTATTGTATTCCATCACTGTCTTCAACCCCATGGACAACTGCCTAAACTATGTTTCCTTCTTCTACCTCATGGTCTCCGAATAGAAATATTCTAGAAAAAATTCAAATTAATATTTCCATTAAATACAATCTACCTACTGGATGTAAACCATAACGTCCCACTAGCACTTTTGTACACTCACAACATTTAAGCATGCAACATGGAAGAATACTCAGGATGAGTCTCTATGTGACCAAATGTCATATAGATAGACTCTTTCATGAACAAAGATACTTTAAGTCCACCCACAAAAAAAAAATCATATGGTCTTGTGGCTGAATCTCCATAGTAAAATCAAATATACTTTTCACGACCCGCCTTGGGTGTTGTTCCATCATCTACACATAATAAGTAAAATTCTATTGAAACTTCTCCATTTCTATGTTCCACAGAACAACAGGGATATATTACTCCTCTACAAGAGGAGCATTCTTTGTAATGACTTCTTATTTCCTAATAGGAACACAATGTTGTCATGGGTTATTTCTACAATTCCAAAACACATATCATATCAAAAAAAATTAAAAAATCAACAATTTTCATAAAATGAGGCTCTCCGCTAGCCATAAACAACATTAATTTAAATTAAATATTCCCAATATAATTCATCTCATTTTGAACACTACCCTCAAACATCCCTACCATGGGACATGGTAAACAAGGGGTAAACCATAATACAAATTCATGTGTCATTCATTAGATACCCCTTTTAAACCAATAAAAAATTTTCAATATAAATCATTCTCTTTTATGTAACCTTATCATCACACAATTTACTATAACCAAGATTTTATCTCATTTTTCTCCTTTCTCCAAGAATAATTCCATAACAATTATTCAAAATATTTCCATTTAACCATTCATATATTCTTTATTATACATCATAATCATCATATTTTTAGGAATGTTAAAAGATTTCCACCCATCCTGTCTCACACATCCATCTCCATGGTGCCTATCATGAGGCATTCCACCTATATCCCGAGGTTCCGATTATGATGCATCGATGCAAAACCACATTCCATTCCATCCATAAGAAAAATATCATAAACCAATTTCATCAAATAATAAGTGCATCACCTAATGTGGAAATAACATTCAACTATAAGAACACAAATCAAGGACAAAATTCCCACCTTCGGTATATTGGTTTTCCCCATAGTCGAGTTAGATTTTCCCAAACACAAGATCATCAACAACAACCAACAAATCCTAATATAAATTATACTTTTAAAAAATATTAAGACATTAGAAAATCGATTCTTTGATATCACTTTATAACACCCCTAGCCCACAGGCCACAAAACGAGTTCCCCGAGCTGGGTCACCACATGACTATAATCGCACCTCCCCACATTATACAGGATGTTGACTTGCATCCAGGGTATAATAGGTCATGTGGGGATACTATAACTTTTTTACCAGAGTACGACACAACATGTAACATAACAGATAAAGAATAATGTGATAATTAACTTGGACTTTAATTACTAACCATTTCCCAAATAGGGTTCAAACCCAAAAAAATATAAATATTCAATTTCATTAAAATTGTTCCCAAATAAATGGATACAAAAAACAAAGACTAATGGAAATATCTACCATTATGGGTTCTAATTCCATGTCTGGATTCTCATACATGCTCATCCCATGCCAACACAACACACCATCTCCTGGACTTTGCCCTCGTACAATCCCAGAACAATGAAATCTTCTCAGGTACCCAATGGTGGCCCGAGAAAGTAGTGAGTAAAACTATGTAGGCCACCACCAACAATGTCTATGAAAATATATAGTAAAAATAGATTGTGATTGAATGTACTAAATTAATGGAAATATAGATAAATTATAAAATGATTTACATTAGTTAACAATATTCACTTCAGTAACATTAATAATTTATTCCATTGAATAACATAATCATTTCTATAACATAATCAATTGGTTAATCATTTATATCATATAAACATTGGCCTTTGATGATAAATTATAAGACATAACTGAATAAGTCATGTTACTTCTCTCACTAAGATAAACATTTCATAAAAAATACATCACAATAACCATGGTGTCTTAGTATAGGTAGTCTCATAAAATGAAATTGTTAGTGGAATAGAGCTCCAATCTCACTCAATACCCCTTGCATTATAGAGGTATGGTTTAGAGCCTCAGTACAACCCAACCCATGGGAGGAGCTTCAGTCCAATATCCATCATGCGAGTAAGACGTGTTTCATTATTATTCATCCAATTATGATATATACCAAATCAAAGACCATGAAGAATCAATAAACATACCAATAACAATTCTCATTACATTCAACACTTAAATCATCTTTTTTTCTTAATCCATTAAACATTTACCACAAACATATATATCCCACATAACCCAATTCAATTTTATATCTCAACCAATTTAACATATTTAGAAAGTTCCATACATTACCCATTTCACCTAATTCATCATTTGATTTGTACTAATCCATTCATTCATTTTAATTTCAACCTCACATATTCACATTATTCCATTTAACCCTCTATTATTTTTTCCAAACAAACCTTTATACAATTTTCATTATCTAGGAATAACTATCAGTAATCCATTTTCCAAATGAGATAATATATCAATATGTTAATTTTGTATATATATTATCTCAAGTCAAATCCACAGTTAACATTACCAATAACCCTGTTTATGAATATTGGCACACCCAATGGGTGGCCCAAAATCAGTTTAGTCTATCTCAGTGCTCCCATGGGGATCATGTTCTATTCAATTCATTATTTATCCAACAATTTTACCAAATCCATTAAAATGTATCAAATGGAAAATAATAGAGACCCATTAACACAACCACACATGAAAAATGACCTTCAAGGCCATTGAATATAAATTTTAGACCACCTACCTGGAAACCAATGACGAGCACTTTCTTAACCATAACCATTTATCTGGATTCAAGATCCCTTTTAAGCCCCAAACTATGATCCACTAGAAAATTGTGTTTAGGGATTCTTAAGAATATGAATTAAACTAGATTCCCAAATTCTGAAATGTGAAGAAAGAGGAACATAATATATACCCTGATTTTCGATCACCATCAATCATCACTCCAAACAGACTAGAAATTATGAAGATTGATCCTTGAAAAGATTTTGGTCTTCAGATTCATCACTAGTGATTTTGGAGGATGAATGATGAAGAAATTTTTTTGATGAAATAAAATCCCTTCAGGGAAAATGGTAAAATACTAAATTCAATGAGGTACATGGTATGGATGCATAGTATTCAAAATCGTGTGCCAACTGAGAGTATATCTCTATCAAATTGGGGTTGAGTCCAACAGTTACCTAGGGAGCGCCTCATAGTTTGAAAGAATATGTGGCCAACCTGGGATAATGTCTCTATATAGGCTTGTATGGTTTTAAATCCCCTATTGCATTGTTTACTAACTCATGAACCCATTCCTATAATCTAGCATAGATTTGGTACATGGTTACTAATAACCATGCAAAAACTGTAAAACATTCACAAGATGGACAAAGTATCCCTTCTTTTATGTCCCGATCCCCGAAGACACCCCTGAGCTTCCTCATTCATCCAAAAAAATTCTATTTACCACAATAAGGAGTCATAAACCAACACATTAACAAGAACAAACCTCGAGAAAATATTCGATCTTACAGAGCTAGAGGGAATCTACCCATGATTTGTATATGTCAATGAAAATACAATATACATATGATGTCTTATCCATCAACAATGAAATAATTTCTCAGAAGGTATTTTTTTGTTAATTAAAATAATTTTAAATAAAATTTGATGATCATATGAACTGGTTCTGATGTTTTATCAGTATTATGTTTTTATTCAATTCCATTAGACACAATGTTTATCATCATATAAATGTTGGATTGATAATTGAGTTTGATATAATGAAATGTTGGTTAGGACCCATTACATGGTTCTGTTGCAACTTAAACAAACATGTTCAATCATAATGGTGACATAATTATTTAGAATTGTTTAAATATCATTTATTTACTTACACATTTTTAATTTTTCTTTTAATTTAGATTTAATTGTTTATAAATCGAAATTTAGTAATCTTCATTTTCTTCATCCATTTTTTATAAATATAATAAAATATATTAATAGTTTGAATGAAATAAAATCAATTATCTCATCTAGAGGTGCACTTGAATGATTCCAGATAATAGAAGAGTACACACAATGTAACCAGGAGTTACAAAATGTTTACAAGTGTTCAATGCACTAAGAATAAATTCACAATTAATTCATGGAGTGTACATTTATTACACTAAATACCATCAATTTTACACCACATGTTGACTTGTCTAGTCTATCATACAATTCTATGAATTACAAACCATGTAACTACCATACATGGTGTGTAATCATTAATTCATAAAGGTGTCTTGAATCTTTATACATGACCTTCCAAGATGGTAACCATGTAACTCAGAGACCACATGACGTGTAGAAAATGTATATATCCAATACTATATCATTTTACATTAAAATTTTGACACAACAAGTCCTTAATTTTGTGTCCTAGATATCCGGTGAAAATATTGCACGCTTTGGAGAAAGCATGTCCATGCTGGGTACATTTACCAAATTATGTAAAACAAAAAATTAATTTATTATAGTATGGAAAGTTGTTAAACAAGTTCTTTTGTGTGATCATTAATTTTATTGGACTTTTAATGTGATGAGTTTTAATATATATAAATTTTTAGTTTATTTTCATATAATGTTAGGATATTCATATCATGTATAAGACATATTGTAGTTATTTCCCTAAGTACATTGAAAAATAAAACCGAGAAGAAAAATCATGTAATCAGTGTAATCATTATGTTAATAGAATACATCATGAAATTACCTGATAAGTCATTCAGGATTCATATCATAAGAGTAAATGGTATACAAGTATAATAAATATTTGGTAGTTTAGATGGGTACACACCAAGATTACGTCAATGTACATTTATGTACATGGTTAATTTTAAATAAATTTATTTAATTATTTTATAATTATGGTGAATAATAAACTCAAGGAAATGTATATGTGGATAAAGATAAAAAAAAATTATTAATTAAAGAATATAATTTACTGATTCGAGTGTGATTTATAGTGATTATAATTATTGGAATTTAATTCTAATTTTGATAAATGCATAATTCGATGCATGCATGTGGATGATCACAAGCCTAGACTAGATCAGTTCATGTGTTTGGTTTCATTTAACTTATTATTAAATTGAATATTAGTGATTTATTTAGGCATTTTTAATTTATTTTTCAATTTATGATTTATTGTTCATAAATCAAAATTGGGAAATCATATTTCTCTTCTTCCATTTTTTATTAATATAATATAATATATTAATTTTTTGAATGAAATAAATTCAATGATCTCATCTGGAGGTGTGCATGAATTTTTCCAGATAATAGATGGGTACACACAATTTATCCGTGAGTTATAAATAGTTTACTAGTGTTTAATGCACTAAGATTAAATTAATAATTAATTCATGGAGTGTACATTTATTACACAGAGTACCATCAATTTTACACCACATGTTGAATTTTCCAGTCTATCACACAATCATCTGAATTACAAACCATGTAACTACTACAGGCTTTGGAGCAAGCTTTTACATGCCGTGTATATTTACCTAATTATGTAAAATTAAAATTTTATTTATTATTGTATGGAATGCTATTAAACATGTTCTTTTGTGCGATAATTAATTTTATTAAACTTTTAATGTGATGAGTTTTAATATATACAAATTTTTAGTTAATTTAAGTATAATGTTATGATATTCATATCATGTATGAGACATATTATAGTCATTTCTATAAGTACATTGAAAAATAAAACAGGTTAAAAAAATCAGGCAATTAGTGTAATAATTATGTTGATAGTATACATCATGAAATTATCTAATAAGTCATTCAGGACACATATCTTAAGAGTAAACGATATAAAGGTATAATACATATTTGGTATTTTAGATGGGTACTCACCAAGATTACTTCATGGTACATTTATGTACATGGTTAATTTTAAATAAATTTATTTTATTATTTTAAAATTATAATGAATAATAACCTCAAGGAAATGTAGATGTGAATAAAGATAAAATAATTGATCAATTAAAGAATATAATTTATTGATTCGAGTGTGATTTATATTTAAATTTAATGATTAGAATTTAATTATAAATTTGATAAATGCATAATTCCTTGCATGCATGTGGATGATCATAATCCTAGACTAGATCAGTTCATTTGTTTGGTTGAATTTTCTAATAATAAATCTATATTTTTTGTAAATGGGTTTCTTTCAGATCAATTGTGTTGAAAATGGAGTTAAATAAGACCATAGATCTTGGTATGATATGCTTACATAATTTTTGTTACAAAAAACATTTGTTAAGGGATCATCAAATCTAATTTTTTTTATAAATGAAATTAATAAAAAAATATTATTGTACAAATATATGTAGACAACATTAAATTTTGTTCAAATAAAAAATCCACTACATATAATTTTGCGGATCTTATGAAATCTGTGTTTGAAATGCGTACAATGGATGAGTTGACATGCATTCTAGGTTTTCACGTTTATAAAAAAGTGTAAGAAAAATTAAATATCAACATAAGTATAAAACTAATAATATTAATAAATTCATTTATAAAAACTCTAAATTTATTAGTACTACCATTTGAACCTCATATACTTTAGATCTTGATGAAGCTGGGAAACCAGTGGATTAAACAACTTTTCGTGGCAAGATTGGATGTTTACTTTACTCAACTACTAGTTATATGGATTTCAAATTTTCAATATGCTTATATGATAGATATCAATACAATGAGAACGAATATCTTGATAATTATATTAAAAAATTTCATTATCTTATGAGAACTATGGATTTAGTCACACTCTATTATTCTTGAAATGATTTTGAACTAAAATGTTTTTCTAATGCTGATGTTGGTTGATGTATAATGGGTTGGAAAAGATCTCATTTAATATCAAATTTATTATGATATGGTAAATTTGAAAGGTTATGTCTGAAAAAACACTCATTAGAACATTCCATTACTAAATCCAAATATATGGATGTTGGATGTTTTTGCACTCAAATGTTGTAGATGTAACACACACTCACTTATTATTGCATTCTTTTTACAGAAACACACATTTTCTGTGATAACACAAGTGCAACTTTTCTATTTAAAAAATCCACAAATCAATTATGTGCTATGAACATTTTCCTAAGACACCATTTCCTTCGAGATCACACTCATATAAAAGATATTATTTTATAACACATCAGAATACAAAAACAACTTACTAGAAATTTTCACGAATCCCATCTGTTCTGATATATTTTAATACATTAAATAGAAGATATAAATGATCAATATCACAATATGATTCATATGTACTTATTATTATAAATCTCTTATATTAATGAACTCATTTTCAAAGATTGTGCACATACTATTTTATTTTTCTAAAACATTATTTTCCATTAATCATTCTATTTAAATATAATATTTAGTTTTTATATATAATTACCTGGATCATGAATTTAGTTATGGAAATATATTTCGGTTTGTTTTTTTAGTAAAAAGCAATCAATATAAAATTTTATAATTACATACCATGTACTTTTGAGTTCACGTTGTGTACTTTTGAGAACACACCGTGTACCCAATTACCACGTATAACTGTGTAATAGCCATGTAACTACAGAGCACATGGCCTTGTCAGTGACCTAATCGACTGCATAATGTGAGGGACATTTGAGGCCAGTACATGGAATGATCATTAAATGAACATGCTAGGTTGTTTTTTTATTTGATATCTTTGAGCGGGATCGCGTTTCAATCCCAGAATAAACTTCTAATTCCCGTGTTTCATAGATGAGTGCTCGGGAACAAAAAACAATGATTGATCCACCGTTTCTCCATTTGACCTCTAATTGAGATTCCTTCATGTGTGTTGGAATATCATAAGTGAGTTCTCAATTCAACTTGAGCCCTTCATCTAGATTTCTCCACTCTTATGGGGTTTTGATAGAATAAATTTTATCACCTCTTCAAATATCTACTCTGTTCTAGGCAGATTCAAGGGACGACATTCAAGAATATTGATCATACAACTTTGAGGTTGGTGGTTTATGAATATCTTGTTCATATTGGGATTATATATTCAAAAAATGTTTGATACCCACATTTGGTCTATTACATTATTGGAAAAATAACGTTATTATTTACCTTCTGTAATGACTAAAATATTTTTTAAAATAAATTCCTTTCTAATATGTCATAATCACAATATAATTAGCTACTAAGTGCTATGTGACCCTTAAAACATATGTTTGTAACTTTTGTAATGTGAATTTCAAAAATCTGACATACACAGTTGCGATCAGTAAGTTATTTAGATTCCAATAAGAAAAACATAATTTTTGGTGAATTGTAACCTACTATTATGAATAGTAACATACCCTTATGAGTAGATATATACCGTAATGAATAGTAAAATTACATATGAAAGTATATAAATAATATTCATGTATAAGTACGATATATTTATGATTTAAAATAGGTAAACAAATGTTTTAAAACTCTTGTTTTTAGTATAAATTATGAATTAATTAAATATTAAATTAATAATACTTACAAAATTATTTTTCAAAAATGGACATCATTTTTGGATTCTACACATCGAAAAATGGTTGGGGTAAATATTTGAGATTTTTCTGAAAAAATTGAATTTTTGATGCATAGTGACATGCCATAAATTTCCAAATTAAGATAAATACACTAATTATAGAGTCATGGGTGATGTTGTGATGATGTAATCCCACTTGGTTTGGTATCACATGATAAAGTTACTATTCCTGGTCATGGAATACTCACTATTACTCATCTTGAGGAGAAATAATAAATTAATGAGTTTTATATTAAGAAATTCCCTCTCTCTTCCACTATAAAAACCCACTCTCACCGCTCATTCCATTCACTCCTCTCATGCCTTGTGCCATCTCCAAGTTCTATCCAAATACCCTCCCAACCTCCTCTCCCATGTCCATCAAGCTTTGATGTCATAAAAAGACACAAACCTCTTCTTTATGAAGGCTCTCAAGGAAGTTTGTTTCAAGAGGTAAAATACTCTTTTCCATTCTTTCTCATTCCTTTCAAGTTCATTTGTTTTAATTTTATATTACCTCTCCTTGTCCAAATTTCATGGTGACTATAGTACCATATATGTAATAGAATGTTTTCATGATATTGGATTAAGTTATCAACATCTCCCCCCCTTTTACCTCCATTTATACTAGTTGCAGGAACACTATCCGAGTTGTGTCAATTTTACACATTCAAGGACGATGGAATTTCGATTTCTATTATCATTCTCAATTCTGTTCAAGAAACCATTCATGTTATGGTTTAACCATATTTTTATATATAATATAACCTATTTAAGATTCTGTATTCCCTTTTTAAAAATGGTATTAAGTTATAAAGAAAAAATGAGTTTGTTGTAATCAAAACCCACAAATTAACCGAAACAATTATCATTAAAGTTCTATATGATAAATCATCCTCTTTCCATGTAACCAAGTTATATAAATTAAAAATATCATTTATTTATGTTCATAAATATTATATAATTTCAATTTTGGATATTTACATTCATTCCAAATACTTAAAAACAAGTTAACCAATGATTAAAATAACAAAAAATGAACACTCCGAAGCGACAGAATTCGACACAATAACTTATCAATAAAAACATAAATGAACTAAACAGATTTGTGATAAACTAAATGCATGTCTAATAAGTTCTTATGTAATTAATTTATAAGTATAATTTCATATTCCAGGAGCTTAAGTTCGATAGAGGAACACATTTGGAGTTAAGGTAAGGGTTTCTTCATCTCACTTCCATTTTCAGGAGATTTTCCATATTCACTACTAATACTTTTGTATGGTGTATGTATACTGACCAATGATTTCACATATCATTAATAACTTTATCTTCATGGTATTAAATATATAATTTTTATATTATTAATTTTTTGGTCATATGAATCATTTAATTACAATGTGGAAAGTGTTTTTCACCCGAACATCCATTTTCATTCAGGTAAATTTATTTTCTGAATTTCCTTGATTAAATTCTTATGTATTGTTATGTACTCCTCATACATTATGTGTGAAGTAATCTATGTCTATACACATAACAGAACCCTTCCTTATTTTATGGATAGTTACACATTTTAAATGAAACTTTTAAATTCTTTCCAAAATACAAGCCCGATTCAATGGAATTTCTCCAATTCATATCTATTTATAAGGGCACTCTATAATCTGTTTTTGAAACCATTATGTTTCTAAAAATAATAATTTTATTATGAAAATACTATTTTAATTCACTTCTGGTTTAATACAAATAATTTCCAAAAGAACTATTCTTTTCAAAATAAAAGAGTATTTATCTTAAAATTACTTAATGATTTTATAGGAGTAGTTTTTTTGATTCAATGCACTTATTGATTCCATGGTATTATTGGGTTTTATCATTGATAAAGTAATATACCATATTTTATTTAATGGTTTATGACTATGTCTATTGTGGATGACCTATCCTAAAACCATTCACCATATTATTCCGAATGGTTAGTTTTTATGTTCAATAATTGTGGAAAGGTAGTTACATTTAAAATGATAGATTCAATATGAATGTATATGTTGTTTATGTTGATCCCAACTCATATGAAGAATGCATTGGACTTATTATGTGATGGGTCGGCCCAGCTATAGCCCCTTGATGCATCGGGAGGTCTCATGAGACAAACTATGGTCTTGGCATGAGGCCTTGACAAAATGATTACTTATGGTCCTAGCACGAGGCTTGGAAAATATTGTTATGATGTCTGACATATGCACTTCCCTAATTATGAATCTAGTAATTGAAATTTCATGTGGTTATTCGACTAGTAGAATACCCTTGATTATGTTTTATTATGGCATTTTTTACACAGCTCTTTTTCCTGCCATAATGTGTTCATGTTTATTATTAAAGGCATGTGATTTCAAATATTCACCATATCTAATGTTTATATTATCTTCCGATGTATTGCTTAATATTACTGAGCATTAGAGATCACGCCTTTATTATGTTTCATTTTCTCAGGACAAGAGGAATTCAATTATGAATGACATGCCGAAATAACCTAGGAGTTGGAATTTTTCTAAGGAGTTTCTATGTTGTTTTTCATTTTAAGTTGTAATGATGAACATATGTATGTATCTTGTTTCCAATAATACTAAAATACTCGTTCCTTTGGAATTATATTCCTTGTATGTATGCTAATGTAATCAAATAAGGCACCAACTCCGTGAAATTGGGTTCGGGTCCTTACACCTTCTATGGTTTAATTGATTAAAAAATTGGTTGTTGCATATGTATATGGTTATATGACTTGTTAAAAGGTTAAACCAAGAGTGCATTTCCCTAGTTTTACTTTTTATAGATGTTTGGACTAGGATGACTAAGAGGCATTGTAAAGTCCCATGTTTTTTATCTGGGTTAAAATACAAATGTTTTTGAATATTTTTTTTCGATTTATCAAAGGTTCATTTTTTTAAACCAAGCTCTGGAATTTTATTCTTAGTGTAGGAACACCTAGTGCTATCGTTTCTGGAATTTCTTAATTACCTGATAAATTTTAGCAGGTGTCCCGATGAGTCTCTGGTGCACCGGATCCGAAAATATTCACTTTAATGGATCCGCAAGGGCAGCACATGGTTGCGGTCCAACCTATGCAGTTTATCTTATTTAATAGATTATTATTTTTTTAATTAAATATTATAATATGAGAGTTTTGGATTAATAAAAATAACGTTTTAACAATATTAATAATGAATTTATTATTACTATTATTGTGTTTGTTAAATTTTTTGAATGTTAAAGAATTAATTAAATGGCAGTTGAAGGTATTGACATGGCTTTTGGGTTTATCAAAGAATCGTTTTATTTAAATGCAGTGTTTCAGAATTATTAAAGGATCATTTTTTATTAAATGGAGGAATGTGCTAATAATAATAATGTCATTGTAATTATTAGGGAGTCATAAATTATTTTGATACTTTGAGATTTTAATTTAAAGTTAAAGGAGTGTATCATTTATGAGAATTAAATTTGTTTTTTGAGCTTCTCAAATAATCTTTTAATTAAACGAGGTATTATGGGTTAGAGTTTTTTTTCATATTAATGATATTGTAATAAATTGGGGGATTGGGTTTAAAAAAAGAATGATTGAATAATAATAATAATGATGATGTTATTATTATTTTTTTGGTTACTTAGTTAAATAAATGTTAAAAGAATTTAATGATCAATATGCTGTTTTATAATTAATTATGAAACATTTATTTCAAGAATAATAAATGAAGGTTAAAAACGAATTGGATAATTAATGTTGATTTAAATGAGGAGGATGGATATAATTAAAATGGGCATTTTATTTTTTCTTTTCATACAATTTAATTATTGGGTTTGTCAATGTCGTATTTTTATTTAGTGGGGTGTAATATTTAGGTTAATTTAATGAGGTTGTTGGGTATCTCGATGAAAGACTAACTAAATAAGCAGTGTCAAATTTAATGAAGGAGCGAGGTTATTTAATAGAGTTGTTGGGTTATATCAAGGTTTTGAGTAATAATAATTATAATTTTTTTTATTATGGTTTTACGAGTGTCATAATTATTGATCATTATGTATATTATTATAATAAATAATAATATTAATGAATTGGGGGGTTATATTTGGACATTAAAAAAATGAATGTTTTAATAATAATAATATTGATTTGATTATTATTATTATTATTTTGTTAATTAATTAAATTCAACAAAAAAAGTGTAGGATCAAAATAACTATGATGATGCTCACAATACAAGGGGGGGGGGGGGGTGAATTGTACACTTTAAAAATTTCCTTAGACAAGAAAAGTTCTATGTTTAACAATGTTAAACTAGGTAAATTCACAACACCTCAAACCAAATGCAAACTATGGTTTATAATATATGATTATACCTTAAAGCGTATAGAGTCAAATTGAATCAGAGTACAAGTGTAAGGAGATATAAGAGAGTTATACTTTCCTTTTAGTACATAAAACAGTGGAAAAAATAATTCTTTTAACCCAATGAGTTGGGTATACAACAACATTGGATAAAGGTATTCCTTGGTTTATACATCCAAGAAAGTCTACCTTACCCACACCAGGGTAAGCCCTCGATATGAAGATCGGCTCAGTCTTGCTATCCCCGCAAATCCTCAACTTCAAGTCAGTTGGGACCTCTGTCTTCCTATCCCCGGAAGCCCTCGAACATTAAGGTAGTCGACACCTCTGTCTTCATATCCCTGAAAGCCCTCGAATGTAATCACCAACATTCGGAGTCGCACGAAGATTGAGAGTTGATACGATCCTCTCACTCTAGAAACACCTCAACATCACTTCAGCAAAGTCGTCAAAGTAGAGAGATATGGATCTTTTCAAATGATTTCTTATTTATAGGTGGAGCATCACACTCCTCCAACGATCACATTTTTCTTGAATCATGGAGGGGCCTGTACACATGGAACTAAACCAATGGTTAGTTTTGTAACAGAATTGATGACATCATTTTGTAATGAAATAAATGTAACAGAATGCACGGCATCGTTTTATTAAACAAGTATAAGCAAACCTGGGGTTCGAAATGTAAGAATATAATTTTTTGGAGTCTAACAAAAAAGTAGTTCTAAGTTTAACAAAATAATATTTTGTAGTCTAACCAAACTGGAATTATGAATGTATTCTAAAATGATATTCAGACTCTGTTTTGATAAGAATTCGGATCCTGAATTATATAGATGTTTGGAGTCTGAATTTATAAGGAAATTTGGAGTTGGCTTCTCCGGAATTCAGAATCTGAACATTCAGAGTTCGGAGTCAAACTTAATAATAGTTCGGAGTTGAACATGATAATAGTTCAGAGTCTAAATAAATAAATGTTCAGATTTGAACTAATTACAAGTTTGGAGTCGAACTATATTAAAGTGTGGAGTCGACCTCGCAAAATTTCGGAGTTGAACCATTTTGAAGTTCGGAGTCCAGAATTCGGAATGGAACTTTAGTACAGTTCATATTCTGAATTCAGAGTGGAACATCATTGCGGTTCACATCCATAATTTGGAGTGGATCTATATGAGAGTTCGTATCCGGTATTCAGAATGGAACTTCCTTATAGTTCCTATCAAGAATTCGGAGCGAAACATCATTACAGTTCATTTCCAGAATTCTGAGTAGAACATCATTACAGTTCATTTCCAGAATTCGGATCCTAAACAGAATTCGTCATACCTGGATTTATATGATTCTGAAACATTGGTCATGATACTGATTTTTATATATAGACAGAATTACGATATGTATAAGAAAATCTATGTTAGGGTAAATTTCCTTATGAAAATATTCCTTAGGGAAGGAAAATAAATTTTCTTAAGGTTAAGGTGTTTGTGATTTTCAAAACCAAGAGAATTGTAAAACAAGGAATGGAAAAGTCAATAAGGAAAACCTTAACAAAATCCTCCACGACTCAACAATATCCCCCTTTTTAGAATTCACAAACATCATCTTGAAAAAGAATAAAGGGTTTTGAAAATTTTCATTAGACATTGAAATTAAAACATATCTCCCTTTGTTCATGAATTTCAACGAATACAACTAAGTTCCCCATAGGCATTGAATCTCTAAGGATTGAATTCTTGATTTCTAGAATGGATTTTCATTACCATTGGAATGAAAATTTCGTAATGGTATCTCCCCCTTACTTTATCATCTTTGATTTTTTCCATGCGGATTAATTTTATTTCCTTCTCCAGAGATTGATTCTTTTTCCTTTTCTCCCCCCTTTGTGATTTTCAAAAAGTATTGAGGGAATGTAAAAGTAATTAAATTACCTAAAATTTTAGTAATGAAAAAATAAAATGTATGGCTAAACAAATTTCATTAGAGATGGAATAAATTTTACAACAAAAATAAATACAACAAAAGATCGTAATGGGTTCTATTTTTCCTCTTTTTCCTTTTGGATGAGTTTCTTTAACAAAGTATTAAATTTCTTCATATCCTTCTGATCTTCCTCAGCTTTTATCTCAAAAGCGGTTATCCTTTCCTCTTGGGAATTCAACACAACATCCTGAACTTTGATAACTTCTTCTTGCATCGACATCCTTTCCTAAACCTCGATTTGAATGTCTCTGTCTCTTTTACACATTTGAGCTAAGGAGTTGAGCTTCCCATTCAGATTCTGGACTTCCTGGTTCCGAGAACTTTGTCAACTATCAGCTCATCCTGAATGTTCTTTATCTTCCTATCCTCAGTGTCAAAATCACATGTTACTTTATTTTGAAAACGTTCTAACTCACTTAATTCTTCTACAACATTCTTTGACCACTTGGTCACTTTGCTGCATGATTTCCTATATACATCATAGTCCATAAGAAAATTCTTGAAATCTGCCTGTACCTTCACAACATTGTCCATCAGCATATTTGCTGACTCTGATTTCTGATTCTTAGAATGTTGCAGCATTTGACATCGAGAGTCAATGGTGGGGAAAATTGCGATTACATCAACCAACTTCAACAAGGATTGAACAATAAAATCATTGCTCTCTGCTGATGACTCTGAATCAGAAACTTTATGTGGCGATTGTTGTTCTTCGCATTGCACTAAATTCCTTCTAGAAGTTCCACCAGCTTCTTTCTTTCAGATAATATCTTTGATTGGAGTCTCCATCAACACTTGTTTCCCTTTGTCTGATTTCAGAATGTATTCTTCATCTTTTTTTTCTTCCTCGGATTCCGAAACTTGAATAATCAAATCATCATCAAACTTTACTAACTGAGTTCCTTCTACAACAAAATCCTTCTCATGTGCCTCTTCCTCATCATACATAACATTTTCTTCCTTGGCTTCATCTTCTTTGCTTTCCTTCTCAGCTGGCTTACCAGGAGTAGCTATCGTTGCTGACTTAGCCTTCTCTTTATATTCTTCAATTTTTTTGATTAAGGTATCAAGATCCTCACTTTCTTCCTCTTTTTCCTCTTCTTCTTCTTCTTCAACAACCTTTTCAACTACCTATTCTTCATCCACTTATTCAAACTCTTCTACAATATCATCTTTCTCTTGCATCTTTTCAGAGTGATGTAACCTTTTCCTAGAGTCTCGGGTAATGGTTCGGAGTGGAATGTTTCCAGAATGGGAAACATCTCCGAAGCTAACTCCGTAGCCTTCATCAAAGACATAACTATTTCTTCTTCAGACATCATTATCTTCAACTTCTTTTCTTTCACTCCATTTTCCAACTCTTCAGCAACTCTTTCCTTAAGGGCTTTGGCTTCTACAGGATCCATTTCGAATTTAGCATCGCCCACCTTTCTGTTTTCTTGGATTTCTCTCCACTTAGCCACAACATCATCCTGATATGCCTTTTGCTTCTTCGACTTTGGTGGAGCAGATTGAGTATCCTTATCAATAGGATATTATTCCTCAACAAATTTCTTCAAATTCCTCTTCTTAGCTACCTTCGTCGATGGTTCTGGTTTTTCAACAGTTTCTAGATTTGCTGCAGCCTCTTCAGCAGATAATGGAACGAACTCTCTGGGTTCTCTAGAAAACCGCATTTTCATCCTCTTCAGGGTATCATCACTCACCAGCATCAACATGCATGTCTAGATTTTTGACTTTCATGCGATTCTAAAATATTATAAACATCGAACTATCATATTGGTTAGTAAGGATGGAAACATAATGATCTGAGCCCTTAGGTTCCCTTGTTTAATGTTCTTGATCGTAATCGGAACATGTCTCACCAAATTAATATTTCTTATATTTACCAAAAAATCTAAGACACATATGTCACTTTTCTTTAAATTGTCCCTGTCTCCCCTTATTGGAATGAGAAATCCTTGCACCCATAACTGTAAGATTCTGTTGTTTGGAGTGAGGTGTGCTATCATGGCAGTAGTAGAATCATTTAGCCAAGGGCATTTCAAAGCCTTATCGTTATTGAAACTTCCTTCCTGATTCAAGAAGTCTGTGAGAACAAAACTTTTCTTCTACTTCATATGATAATCCAACCAAACATGCTGCCTTGGTGAAAGATATATTGTAAGTTCTCCCATTGGACTTTGAATGAAAACATCTCTCTGCCATCTTCCTTTTCCTTAAGGAAGGAAAAATATTCATAGAACTCAAAAATCAAATCAGAATACACCAGATCTGGTTTATCTGGTTTGGCTAGGAAAACATCTTCCCACCCATTCAACCTGATATTCTTTGAGATAAGAGAATCTACCACATAGAAATCCTGGTGAACTAACCTCCCTCAAAAGACTAACCACTTCGAAAAAGGTTTTGATGTCGACATGTCTTGAGATACAACTTTTACAGACATTCGGAACTGATACTGAGGGTTCGGAATGACTTGCATTGAATTCGGAACGGTCTTTAAGTAGAGGAGCAGGGGTTCGAGACGCCAAATGCATTGAAGAATCGATGAGGGACAGCCCTTTATATAGGCAAAATATCTGACCTTTCAGCTTCCATATCCCATCTGATGGTTGAAAAAACTCTTAAATTTGATCTGATGGTTGAGAATGATCCCGCAAGGAAATTTAGATCTGATCTTTTGAGGTTTTAAAGAAAATTTTTTATGTCAAGTGAAATTAGAGTACGAAAAAATATAAAGCATAAGAAACTACCAGCAATAAAAAGTTACTACGAAAATGTGAGTAAGGAAATTGTACCTTTCAGATTGGCCAGGAATTTTATTTGTCATAGGTATTATTGCTTCTTGAAGAAAAATTTGGTTAAAAATCTTCACTACGAAAAAAAGACTTGAGTACGAAACCTTCAGTACGAAATCTTCAGTATGAGAATCCTAGTACGAAAATCCCAGTACGAAAATCCCAGTATGAAAAAAAACTGAGTCCAGAAAATTTCGTTACGAAACTTCTCGTTATGAAGCTTTTTGTTATGAACAATCCGGTTCCGAAAATTTCCATTACGAAAATATCGGTTCTGAATTCTTCAATACGATATAGTCGGGTA
Organism: Viscum album; assembly: GCA_963277665.1. Classification (NCBI taxonomy): domain Eukaryota; kingdom Viridiplantae; phylum Streptophyta; class Magnoliopsida; order Santalales; family Viscaceae; genus Viscum; species Viscum album. The sequence continues at coordinate 974,586,771 of OY728139.1, read as the reverse complement.
TGAAAGTTTACATTACAAAGGTTTCAGTTCTGAAAATTTTCATTACGAAAATGTCAAATCCAAAAACATCATTACGAAAATTTCAGTTTTGAGAATTTCCATTACGAAAATTTCCAGTACGAATATTTTTCAGAACTTTGAAAATTATAGTTACAAAATAGTATTGAAAAACAGAATACAAAATTATTTTGAAAAACAACTACGAAAAAAAATTCGTTAGACTAACAAGCAAATGTACTCCCCCTTTAAAAAGGAGTTTATTACTTTAAGGAGATATTATAAAAAAAAGTTAATGGGGGAAGATTACCTTATGGTTATTATTCCTAACTTCTGATTACTGTATTCAAATCTATCAGAAGGTAATGATTTTCTGAAAATATCAGAATGTTGATCTTGCGTTCCGATAAATTGTAGAATGATATCTCCATTGAGTGTGTGATATCTAAGAATGTGATGTCTAATATCTATGTGTTTTTTAAGGGAGTGATGTGCAGGGTTTTTACTTAGGGCAATGGAACTTGTGTTATCACACAAAATTTTAGTTTTAGTAAAACTCAAGCCATAATCTGTGAGTGTGTGTTGCATCCACAACACTTGAGCGCAACAACTTCCAGCTGCAACATATTCAACTTCAACAGTGGAAAGTGCTACAGAATGTTGCTTCTTGCAAGACTAAGAAAGTAACGAATCTCCTAAGAAATCACAAGTTTCGGATGTACTCTTTCTATCTATTCTACACCCACCAAAGTCAGTATCTGAAAAGCTCTTTAAGATAAAATCATTTCCAGAAGTATGAAATAATCCTAGATCCGTGGTTCCCTTTAAGTAGCGAAAAATCCTTTTCACTACCTTTAAATGAGATTCCTTAGGTTTGGATTGATATCTTGCACATAAGCATACTGAAATCATTAAGTTAGGTCGATTAGCTGTCAAGTATAAAAAACTTCCTATCATACATCTAAAAGATGTTTGATCTACTGGTTTCCCAGCTTCATCAAGATCAAGTGTGTTTGAGGTACCTATGGGAGTAATTATATTTTTAGTATTGTCACACCCATACTTCGTAAGAATATCTTTAATATACTTATGTTGGGATATGTATGTTTCTTCTAGTTTGTGAGAAATTTGAAAACCAAGAAAAAATGTTAACTCACCCATCATACACATTTCAAACTCAGATTTCATTAGACATGAAAAAGAGTCAGTTAATGATTGCTGAGTTGAACCAAATATGATGTCATCAACATAAATTTGAACAATCAAAACATTTTCCTTATCTTTCTTTATGAAAGGGTTGGATCTGCATTTCCTTTAACATAGTTATGTTGAAGCAAAAATCCCGTTAGACTATCATACCAGGCTCGTGGGGATTGTTTAAGGCTATACCAAGCTTTGGTAAGTCTAAATACATGATTAGGATGTTTTGGATCTTCAAAGCCATGAGGTTGTTCAACAAAAACGTCCTCTTAAACATAACCATTAAGAAAAGCACATCTCACATCCATTTGAAAATGTATAATGTTTAAGAATGTGGTAAAGGAAAGTAAGATAAGAAAAGATTCAAGTCTAGCTACTGGAGCATAGGTTTCTTCATAGTCTATTCCCTATTGTTGATTATATCCTTTAGCAACAAGTCTAGCTTTATTTCTAACTATGACTCCATTTTCATCACCCTTATTTCTGAAGACGCACTTTACTCCAATAACAGAGGTTTCCTTAGATCTCTCAATGAAGGTCCAGACTTTATTCCTTTCAAATTCATTTATTTCATCTTGCATGGCTTTAATCCACTCATCATCACCTAAAGCATCTTCAGTTCTTTTTGGTTCCAATTGGGAATGAAAAGATAGATGTTCTACTTCAATTCATAAGGAACTTCTAGTCCTTACTTGTTGATTGAAATCACCAATGATACTATCACTTGGATGATTCTTAAGAAACACTTGTCATGGGTTTTGTAAAACTTGTTCATCAACATAGTGTAGGAAATCTTCTGGGGTAAATTTTTCAGAAGGATCTTCTTGGACATTTTCCTTGTCAGAGGGATTTTCTATCAAAGGATGATAATAAATTTTTGAAAACACATTCGAGGATGTTGGTTGGGGTTGTGTAAAAACAAAGGGGTCGGTTTCATCAAATTTGACATGTACTGTTTACTCATCAATACAAGTGTTTTTATTGAAAACTCTATAATCTTTAGAATTTGTGGAGTATCCTAAGAAAATTCCTTCATCAGATTTTGGTGAAAATTTGTGTAAGTTATCATTAGTATTCAGAATGAATACCTTGAAACCAAAAACCTTAATGTAAAAATGTCTAGGTTTTCAACCATTACATAACTCATAAAGTATTTTATTAAGAAAAGGTCTAATAAAAACTTGATTTATTGTATAACAAGAAGTACTTACAGATTCAACCCAAAAATGTTTAGCTATAGAATATTCACTCAACATGGTTCTAGTTATCTCTTAAAGAATTATATTTCATCATTCAACAACTCCATTTTGTTGAGGTGTTCCATGTGCTGAAAAGTGGCGAGTAACACCTTTTCTACTACAAAAATATTCAAAATTAGAATTTTGAAAATCTCCTCCATTATCACTATGGATAGTTTTCAATGGAAGGTTTTTCTCATTTTGAACTAGGGATCTAAATCTTTTGAAATTGGAAAAAGCTTCAGACTACTTTTCTAGAAAATAGACCCATGTAAATATAGTGTAATCATCAACTAAAACAAATACAAAGTATTTGACCCAAATACTTCTAGTTTATGTTGGACCAAAATGATCCATGTGCACTAACTATAATGCATCAGTTGTTGATACTTCATCAATTGATTTAATATTATATTTATGTTTCTTTCCATATTGACAAGGATTACAAACTTTAGAAGAATCAAATATATGCTCATGTAGATCCTTAACTAAACCTTTCTTAGAATGTTTACATAATTTCCTAATGTTACAGTGTCCTAAAATTCTATGACATAACCCAGAATGATCTTCCATTTCACTAAGGCAAGGTTAGTCTTGGATCCTAAGGTCTTCTATGTTCAAGTTTAAAACATTCTCTTGCCTATGGGATGAGAGAATAAACTCTTCCTTGGAATTGTGTACTAAGCATTTATCATTCCTAAAATTCACAAGGTATCATTCATCACATAATTGGCTTATGCTAATGAGGTTGTGCATAAGACCTTTAACAAAAAAAAAACATCTGAAATCAATGTTTTACCAAGAAGAACAATGTTACCTATACCAACAATTTCTGCATGAGAATTATCTCCAATAGTTACTTTTCCTCCTCTCGTTTTGATAATATAATTGAAGTAGTTTTTGTTACCAGTCATATGCTGGGAACATCCACTATCCATGTACCATATGTTGTTGTTGGATCTTTCCTTATCATTGTGAAAATGAGAAAATGATTAGACTTTCGGAATCCAAACTTGTTTGGATCCACGATTTTCAGATAATAAATTTTTTGGAACCCACATCTTCTTAGAAAAGTAAGATTTATGAAATCATAGAGATTGGGTTTTGTTTAAGGAACAATTTTTTGGCCAGTGACCACCACATTGACACTTGGTGCAGAATGGGGCACTTTGTGGAACAAAATAATTATTACTAAAAATTGGTTTGGAATTAGTATAAACAAATCCAGATTTGTTTCATAATGGTCGTATTTGTGAATATGTTTTATCAAAATTTTCATTACCATGGGTAATGTTTGACAAACACTTATTTTAGGATATTATTTTGGACATGAGTTTTACAACGAAATTCCTATCCCCAGGAAAAATTTCCATAGGGATTGGTTTTTCTTCAAAAAAATTTTCCTTTGAAATCGCATTATTAAGATCTTAAGAATGTTCTTCCTTTTCGAAATTTGCTTTCTCAAGGTCATTAGAAAGTTTTTCTAAATACTCATCTTTACTTCTATGATCTTCAAAAGGATCTGAAATCTCTTTGGTAAGAATTTCCTCCCTAGTATTTGCCTTTCCTATCTTTTCAGATTTCATTCAATTTTTTGCTTCAAGTAACATAGAAAATCTAGCTACTTCTTCATATGAAGTTTCATCATTTTCAGAGGATGAAGTATCTCCATTGGAAGTACTATTTTTGGAATAGTAATTCTTATCTAGAGATATGTTTGTTAAAGCCTCGGTAGAGCTTACCTTGGCCATAAGACATGTGTGAGGAAAAGATGTATTAGCATAGTATCCCATAGTCTTCTGAGCTGATGAATCATATTCCGAGGATTCACTATCTGAAGAATCTCCCCAGCTAGCACTTGAAGTAGTATTAGCATTAAGACTTTTCTTAGATTTGGTTCTGTAATACCTCTTCCCGTTTCTTTCAGAATGCCTTTATTTCCATTCATTCTTTTTGAGCATAGGGAAATCAGGTCTGATGTGACCGGATTTCTTACATTCATAGCACATCACTTCTGAATCATTCTTATCCTTTCTATCCTTTTTCTTATACTTGTACTGAATGTTTCTTTGAGCATCTATCTTTTTCATCCTCCGAGAAATATTTTCTAGTTCTTTTTCTAAGACTTCACTCTAACTAGATTCAGATTGAATAAGAACTTTCTTAGACTTCGATCTTGTTACTCTTTCTAGAGTCTTCACTTTCGTATGATTTAATGTTGTTGTAAAAGCAACAGTTCCATTTATATTCATTCCTTGATGTTGTCAGCATCTCTTTTCATTCGAGTCTCGTGTAGAAGAAGAGTTCCAAAGAGTTCATCTAAAGAAATTTGTGTAACCTTCCGATTTTCATCAATAGATGTTCTCTTAGAGTCCCATTCATTAGGCATGATATCGATAATCTTGTGCACTAAATCATCATCATCTAGTCCTTTCTCACCCATAGATTGAAGACTGTTCACTATTGTCATGAATTTTTGTTGGACTTTTCTGATAGGTTCTCCATAATGAAAATTGAATCCATGATATTTTTCTCTCAACATAGCTCTCTTGGTTTCAATCACTTTGGAAGTACCAAAATGTGTAACCTCTAATTTCTTCCAGATACAATTTTCTGTTTCACAATAAAATTTTTGGCTATATATATTATGAGTCATTGCAGATAAAAGAGGATTGTGTACCTTATAGTTGAGTTGGTATTCATGCTTTTCCTGATTGGTAATGGTACTAACTTTTTTGTCTGGGATTTTGTATCCTCCAATATGCATTAAGAAATTATCTACCCCAGTATTGATGATGAATGTATTCATTCTATATCTCCAATACTCATAGTCGTTACCATCAAATATTGGTGGTCTTGTTGGGTTAATATTGTCAATTGAGCCAACAGGTAAACCTGTCATTTATAACAAAACATGGGAAACCAAACTTGTTAGTAAAAAATTTCGTAACCAAAAAGTTCTGAATGAACAATTCAGAATGACAAATTCGGAATGCAACAGTTCATAATGATGCAGTTCAAAATAGAAAAAATTTGGTACAGAAGAAAGTTCAGGATGAAAGAATATTCCTAAGAAAAGAAAACAAGTACAAAGTAAATGTGAGCAAGAAAAACTTATTCATGAGTTTAAGATTTCCAAAGACCTCTAAAAACAATATTAGATTGGTGATATCAATTTTTGAATTGGTACATGGTTTTAGATTTTCTCCTCTGATACCAATTGTAGGATCGAAATAACTATGAAGATGCTCACAATACAAGTGGGGGGGGGGGTGGTGAATTGTACACTTTAAAAATTTCCTTAGCCAAGGAAAAGTTAAATGTTTAACAAAGATAAACTATGTAAATTGACAACACCTCTAACAAAATGCAAACTAAGATTTATAATATAAATTCTACCTTAAAGTATATAGAATCAAATTGAATTAGAGAACATATGTAAGGAAATATAAGAGAGTTATACATTCCTTACAGTACATAAAGTAGCGGAAAAAACAATTCTTTTTACCCAAAGAGTAGAGTATCCATCAACCTTGGATAATGGTATCCCTTGGTTTATAATTCCAAGAAAGTCTATCTTACTCACACCAGGGTAAGCCCTCGATACGAAGATCAGCTCTGTCTTGCTATCCCCACAAGTCCTCATCTTCAAGGTAGTTGGAACCTCTGTCTTCCTATCCCCGGAAGCCCTCTAACTTTAAGGGAGTCAGCACCTCTATCTTCATATTCCCAGAAGCCCTCGAATGTAATCACCAACATTCGGTGTCACACGAAGTATGAGAGTTGATACGAGCCTCTCACTCTAGAAACACATCAACAAAACATCAGCAATTTCATCGAAGTAGAGAGATATGGAAGCATTCAAATGAGTTCCTATTTATAGGTGGAGCAGCACCCTCCTCGAACGGTCACATTTTCTTTGAATCTCAGAGGGGTCTGTACACATAGAACTCAAGCAACAGTTAGTTTCATAAAAGAATTGACAACATCATTTTGTAATGAAATAAATGTAACTGAATGCACGACATCATTTTATAAAACAATTATAAGCAAACATGAAATTAGAAATGTAAGAAAATAATATTTTGGAGTCTAAAAAATAATAGTTCGCAGTCTAACCAAACTAGAATTCGGAATGTATACTAAAATGATATTCATATTCGGCTTTGATAAGAATTCAGAACATGATTTCTGTAAAATTTAGATTCTGAATTTCTAAAGAAATTCAGAGTCCGGATTCTCCAAAATTGAGAATCTGAGCTATCAGTGTTCGGAGTTGAACTTAATAAAAGTTCGGAGTGGAACTAATTACATGTTTGGATTCGAACTAGGTTGATGTATGGAGTCGACCTCGCTAAAGTTCGGAGTCGAACCATTTTTATGTTCGGAGTCTGGAATTCGGAATGGAACTTTATTACAGTTCCTATCCTGAATTCGGAGTGGAACATCGTTACAGTTCACATCCAGAATTTGGAGTGGAACTATATGAGAGTTCGTATCCGGTATTCGGAATGGAACTTCCTTACAGTTCGTTTCCAGAATTCGGTGTAGAAATTCATTACAGTTCATTTCTAGAATTCCAAGAGGAACTCCATTATAGTTCATTTCCAAAATTCAGATCCTAAACAGAATGCTTCATATCTGGATTTATATGATTCCGAAAAGTTATTTATAATTCAGATTTTATACTTAGACAGAATTATGATATGTATAAGGAAATCTATGTTAGGGTAAACTTCGTTAAGGAAATTTTCCTTAGGGAAGGAAACTAAATTTTCTTACGATTAAGGTTTTTGCGATTTTAATAACCAAGTGAATTGTTAGACAAGGAATGTAAAAGTCAATAAGGAAAACCATAACAAACTCCTCCTTGACTCAACAAAACGAATTTAATTAATTGTGGTAATGGAATTATTTTTTTATTACATTTATGTCAAAGAGATTTTAATTTAATTGATGATTAATGGGGCGGTTTATTTTCCCGAATGAAACGTTTCCTTTAAGAATGATTAATTAGGGAATTTTTTTACTTTTTAGATAAGTGTTTAATGTGTATAATAAAAATAATAAATGAGTATTATTGTTATATTTTATTATTATTGTTATCCTATTAATGGTAGAATTATTATTGGGGTTTTAGAGTTTAATAATATGTAATATTAATGGAAATTAATTTAGGGGTATGAAAATGAAAATAAAGGGAATCGAATTACCTTCTTCTTCCTCACTATGAAAAAGGTGAAACACACACATAGCAGTGCACCCCATGATGCGGCCCCGTCCTCCCTCCTTCGAGCTCCCTCCTCAGCATGAGCTCTTTCCCGTGGTGTGACCAAGAGGCATAGGAACCCCCGAGTGACCCTCTTGTAGCGCATAACCAACATGGTGCAACCCCCCTCCGGGAAATACCTAGAGGCGCACCACCCCTCTCGCGGACTCCACATTACGTGCGACGATTCCCCTTGGACTCTTCCTGAATATTTTCCACCTCGTCACGATGAGGTCGTCTATGTATAATTAGTGATTTTCATTGATCATTTGACTCCTCTCTCTCACCTTGTTTATCAGCTAAAACCCAAAGGTTCAGGTTTAATTTGATCGTTATATTCCACGATTTTTAGGATATGCGAATGTTGACTCAGGATCCATTAGTCCATAATCTGACAATGGCCGCCAAGGGCGATGTGGATGGTCTCTAATTGTCTTGCCACCATTGGTTTGAGTTAGTTTCTAAACCTACGGTTTGGTTTTTCACCGGTTATATTATGGCCTATTAAATGTTTTTACGAGTTCATGGTACCATGTTAGAGATGCATTGTTCCTTATAACAAGTATTATGGTTATCTGTTTAATATATGTAATTTTTATTGATCAATGTAGATAATGAGCACACACAAACAAATATATATATATATATATATATATATATATATAAAGGTGTGCACACATGTGACTGCGTACCTGTTGTGGACTAGTTGCTGCCACGTACATTAATGCGCTTCAGATTTAAAATGTTGCCACCCTGAGGTAGGGTCTCAAATCCTTAAAACATAATTTTAATAATTAGAGCTTCTTTAAATAAATTGAGAATGTATGTTTACTTGATTATGATTTGTCGATGCATGAAACTTTTGAAGTTATTAAATGACGTCGCCCACGTGAGATAAATGAGGGCTTGAACTTGTGTTGTTTTTATGCATGTTTTGCTTATTTGTTTTATGTGATATTATTAAACAGTTAAATGATTTTAATGGGAATAATTTATAATAGGGTAATTAATTATAGAATTAATTATCACGTCATGAGTTGGAATAAAATTTGAGGCTTTTAATGATGATGGGGAATATTGAATATTTGACATGTCCAATAGTATAAATTGGAAATTGGTAATAATTAATGGATGGATTAATTATAACATGTTAAATGTTAAATGGTTAATTAATTTTTGATTTGTTTAAGAGATAATATTTAATTAATTAATTTTTGAATTAATTAATTTGCATGAATTAAATTATGATTATGAATTGATTTTCTGTTATGACTATTGGCCAAGGGTACTTTTTGATACTTATTAGACTTCTCTGAATTCAGTTGTCTTGGATGGAGTTGTTCAATATTGAGATGATGCCTAAGATTGTTGCTAAATATATGGGCTTGTTCAGCATGTTTTGTGATGATTATGAGGTGCATGAAAATTTCTACACTGCTGGACGAATCACTATTAGAGTGGATGGGTTCAGACTTGTTAACGAATTGGGATAAATAAATGTTGAGTTAATTATTTATTTGGCATGCTAAAAAAATTAATTCGAAATTAATTATTTACTATTGAGATGTTTAATGGTTAAATAATGGTTGACTTTTGATGGGTAATTTATGTTATTAATTAGTTGTTGAATTAATTAACAGATTGGATAAATTAATTTATGAATTAATTAATGGATGGTTTTGTGGTGTTAGACATGGTGTTCTACACTAATGATAAATATATTTGTATGATTGATAAATGGTTGGTGAGACAAGGACTGATGCTCCAAATACTCAGGGGGTGATAGACATGGTGTTCTACACCAACGATAAATATATATGTATGATTGATAAATGGGTTGTGAGAAAAGGACTGAAGCTCCAAATACTCACTGGTTGCTAGACATGGCGTTCTACACACAACATGCATGAAAATATTTTTTATCGGACATGGACTGGTGCTCCAAATACCCATGGGTTGTGAGACATGGACGTATGATCCGAATACTCACAAGGGTTTTAGACATGATACTCTACAAAAATTAATTAACATTGGACTATGGGTCCAATTGTTCGTTTTAGAAAATGAGTTTAGTATTTAATGAAGGATGTTGTAACATGATGATTTGTGAATTGATTATGAAGGGTTCAGACTTTTTATGAATTGGGTGAACCACTTTTAGTGGAATGGCTCAGAAATAGTATATGAATGGTTGAATTGAATAACATATGATGCATGATACAAGCCAAAGAACAAGCTTGGAATTGTCTTTACTTTGATTACATAGATAGTCTTTAGAGACATCTGTGGCGAGTGACTTACACAGGAGATGTTGGGCATATGCCGAATCTGAAGACCATAATAATTTACTAATATTGGAATAATTAATAAACGATGAATGATTATGTAATAAATATTGAGTATGTTTGAAAAATTTATAAAGCAGGTTCAGACACCAGCTGAGGGCTAAAGCAGGTACATGGATATATAGTTACATTGTACAATTTACATTTTTTTGCATGCCTTCACATGTTATAAGTTGTTTATTAAATGTCTGGTTTGTGGTAGTCACCGGTGGTCCCATCCTACTGAGATTTATATCTCACACCCTACTCATGCCGCCATTGCACTGGGTACCTGAGTAGATTTTATTTGGTTGCAGGACTATGCTGTTTGCTTTTACTGGGGTGTTAGGAGCACCAGTCTGAGCAGAGGCTCTGGATGCTCAAGGAGATCTCCCTTGGGCTTTGAGTCATTATATATTTATTTATGGATTGAAATGTAAACATGCTGTATTGTTCCCTATTCTATACATTCAAATCATTAGCATGTCATGCATGCATTTGCTGTATAATTTGGCATTGTCCATTTGTTTTGTACAATATTTATAAAATATGCTTTCCGCTGCTTATTCATTTATTGTACTGTTTCTAATAATAATTTCCATTATCAATTTTTTAACACTAAAATGAGGGTATAGTCACACCACTGACTATCCTTATACCCTCGCTACTAGTCGGCATCCTCTGGCATATGGGGAGGCGTGAATGAGGTAATGTGGCGACCGGTCCGGCAACCTGTTCAGTGGTGAGCTGGCTCGGGACGTTACAAAATGGTATCAGAGGTTTATGTTTTCATTATTTTCCTTTGTCTTTCTATTTTGGGGTTGGTAGATAGGAGACTAGGAATGCATCGACGCTTGGGTTAATAGTCTTGCTTGGAACTTATCACCTCATGTATGAGAGATGACCGAGTAGACATGGATGGAAATTGATGTTTGTACTATTAGAGGTTACAGTTGATATGATTTCACATTGAGTGACTGGTGTATTTTCTTATTTTTATTGATTTTGAGAATTTTGATAAATAATTTTCTTGGCCTGATATGGCAAGGAAGTTTCGTACATGCACCATCTTTGTCATATAGAGATTAACATGTCATGCATATAACATTTCATGTAGTTGCATTAGTATGATGCCTACTAATTTGGATTGTGTTCCTTGGGTGCAATGCCATGTTTTGATCTGCTTTAGCATGCCTATCAAGATAGCTTGTTCCGGTAATAGATTTAACATGCTTGAGTGATTATATTCCATATTGTTTCAGTTATTAGCATGTTTTGTTGTTGTGCCATGCTACTATGTTATAGCATGTTGTTGTGTTACTGCTTATGCTAACATGTTAGAGATGTTTTGGATATGTGAAATGGGTGCTAAAGATAAAATGATAAATTAATGTGGATTGTGATAAATGGTAGCCAAATTCCAGTGATAAGGTGTATGGGAAACTTATCGATTAGTAAACGGCTAGCCATGTGTTTGAACTTTATACAACCATAATAGGTTTTAAAATGGTTACAAATGTAAAACTACTGAGTTTTGATTATAATTAACTATTTTTGGGATGCTTTTGGAAGAACCTAGAATAAATTAATGAGAACATTGGAGGATGCCTTAACTGTAAAAGGAATTTAGATGCTAAATTACCTATTTATATTTGAATAAAATTGAATGATGATTAAAGATGATGTTTGTGATATCATGCCTATTTTTTACATAGGTTGTTGTTTAGAAAACCAAGTGTCTTGTTGAGAATATTTACATATGTGTATGATTAAATTCATTCCAACATTAAATGGTTGAAATCAATTAATTAAAATTTATAAATAAAAAAGGGGTTTTTGAACATTGTGATTTTTGTTTTTCATGACCAAGAGAGAGGATTAATGTTTATGTTTCGTAAGGTGCTAAACCTTGGTAGGTAGTACCCATAGAATGTTCTAGGCTATTAATGTAATTTCGTCCCACTACTCTGGAGGACTTATTGGGACTCAGTTGTTTTGGCAGGCCGATAGATTTATGTTATGGATTTTTAAGATCAATGTTTGACATGGTGAACATGGTTTGAGGAATGTCACAAATATGCTTTAATGTATTCTAAAAAACATGCGCTGGTGTGCAGCTAATCATTTCTTGAGACGTCAAGGAAAATCCAAAGCCGGTTATTGTTGAATCATTTTTTATAAACATGTCAGCAGGTGACGTCGAGCTTTTAGAAAGAAGTTTTTTGGTAATATTTTGACTGATCTTCTTAAATGACCTTGGTAGGTCTATTGATTTAGTAGTGGTTCCCGATGCCTTCTCGGGGATGAGAAGTTTTATGGTGGATATATTTTAAAGTCCCATGTTTTTGAACCGTGTTAAAATAAGAATTTGTTTGATTTTTTTTCGATTTATCAACGGTTCATTTTTATAAACTGAGCTCTGGAATTTTATACTAAGCATAGGAACACCAAGTGTAGTTGTTTCTGGAATTTTATAATTACCTGATAAATTTTAGCGGGTGTCCCGATGAGTCTCGGGTGCACCAGATCCGGAAAAATACACTTTAATGGATTTGCATGGGCCGAACATGGTTGATGTCCAACATGTGGAGTTTATCTAATTTAATAGATTATTATTATTTTTAATTAAATATTATTATATGAGAGTTTTGGATTAATTAAAATAATTTTCTAATAATATTATTAATGAAGTTATTATTACTATTATTGTCGTTTTTCAATTTATTGAATGTTAAAGAATTAATTAAATGGCAGTTGAAGGTATTGACATGGCTTTTGGGTTTATCAAAGAACTGTTTTATTTAAATGAAGTGTTTCAGAATTATTAAAGGATAATTTTTTATTAAAGGGATTAATTAGATAATAATAATAATGTCATTGTTATTATTATGGTGTCATAAACTATATTGATACATTGAGATTTTAATTTCATGTTAAAGGAGTGTATCCTTTATGTGTATTAAATGTTGCTTTTGAGCTTCTCAATGAATCTTTTAATTAAGTGAGGGGTTATGGGTTAGTTTTTTTATCATACTAATGATATTGAAATAAATTGGGGGTTTGGGTTTTAAAATAAATGAATGTTTGAATAATAATAATAATGATGATGTTATTATTATTTTTTGGTTACATTGTTAAATAAATGTAAAAGAATTTAATGATCAATATGAAGTTTTATAATTAATTTCTAAAAATTTATTACTAGAATAATTAATGAAGGTTAAACATGAATTAGATAATTAATGTCGATTTAAATGGGGAGCATGGATATAACTAAAATGGGAATTTTATTGTTTCTTTTAATACAATTTTATTATGGGGTTTGTCAATGTTCTATATTTATTTAGACGGGTGTAATATTTAGGTTAATTTAATGGTGTTGACAGGTATCTTGATGAAACACTTAATTAAATAAGCAGTTTCAAATTTAATGAGGAAGTGTGGTTATTTAATAGAGTTGTTGGGTTATATCAACAGTTTGAGTAATAATAATTTAATTTTTTTATTATGGTTTTACGAGTGTCATAATTATTGATCATTATGGATATTATTATTATAAATAATTATAGTAATAAATTTGGGGGGTTTTGGTTGGACTTTAAAAAAATGAATGTTCTAATAATAATAATAATAATTTTATAATAATAATAATAATTATTTTTTTAATTAAATAAATTCAAGGGAAAACGAATTTTATTAATTATGTGAATGGAATTATTTTCTTATTACTTTGACGTCAAAGATAATTTAATTTAATTGAGGAGTAAAGGAGAGTTTGATTTTCTCAAATGAAACGTTTCCTTTAAGAAGGATTAATTGGGGAGTTTTTTTTACTTTTTACATAAGTGTTTAATGTGTATAATAATAAAAATAAAATGAGTAATATTATTGTCTTTTGTTATTATTATTATCGCATTAATGGTTGTATTATTATTTGGTTTTTAGAATTGAATAATAACTATTTTTAATAGAAATTAATTTACGGGTTTGAAAAAGAAAATAAAGGGAATCAAATTCCCTTATTCTTCCTACCAATGCAGAAGGTGAAACACGTACCCGTGGTTTTGTTTTGCACTGGTTATATTATGGCCTGTTAAAATTTTTCATGAGTCCATGGTACCAAGTTAGAGATGCGTAGTTTATTACAAATTCTATTCATGTTACCAGATTAATATATGTAATTGTTATTGATCAATGTAGAAAACGAATACACACACACACACATATAAAGGTGTGCGCACATGCAATTACAAAACAGTTGTGGACTAGTTGCTGCCATGTACATTACAACGCTTCAGATTTAAAATGGTGCCACAATAAAGTAGGGTCTGAAATCCTTAACACTTTATTTTACGAATTATAGCTTCTTTAAAAAAATTGAGAATGTGTGTTTCCATGATTATGACCGGTCGATGCATGACACTTTTGAAGTTATTAAATGATGTCGCCCACGTGAGATAAATGAGGGCTTGAACATGTGTTGTTTTTAATCATGTTTTTCTAATTTTGTTAAAGTGATATTATTAAACAGTTAAATGATTTGAATTGGAAGAATGCATAATAGGTTAATTAATTATAGAATTAATTATTACATCATGAGTTGGAATAAAATATGTGGCATTTAATGATGATTGGGAATATTGAATATTTGACATGTTCAAGAGTATAAATTGGAAATTAGTAATAATTAATGAATGGATTAATTATTACTTTTTAAATGTTAAATGTTTAATTAATTTATTATTAGATTAAAAAATAATATTTAAAAAATTAATTTTTGAATTAATTAATTTTCATGCAATAAATTAAGATTGTGAATTGATTATTTGTTATGACCGTTGGCCAAGGGTACTTTTTGATACTTGATTTTCATGCATTCAGTTGTATTGGATGGAGTTGTTCTATATTGAGATGATGCGTGAGATGGTTTCTAAATATAAGGGCTTGTTCAGCATGTTTTGTGATGATTATGATGTGCATGTAAATTGTTAAAGTCTTGGTTTAATCACTATTAGAGTGGACATGTTTATACTTGTTAAAAAATTTAGATAAATAAATGTTGAGTTAATTATTTATTTGGCATGCTAAAAAAATTAATTGTTAATTAATTATTTACTATTGTGATGTTGAATGGTTAATTAAGGGTTAACTTTTTATGGGTGATTTATATTGTTAATTAGTTGTTGAATTGATTAACAGATTAGATTAATTAATTTATGAATTAATTAATGGATGGTTTAGTGGTGTTAGACATGGTGTTCTAAACCAACGATAAGTATATAAGTATGATTGATAAATTGGTTGTGTTGTGCCCAAGTGATTTCATTTGTTGTCAATAACTACTCTTGGTGTGCCAACTGATGAAGTACAGCTTGAAGATTGATGATTGAGGAAACATCACTAAATCAGACGATTGGAGAGCTAATCTTAAGATCATAAAACTTGTATCAAGAGGATACAACGTCACGACATTGATTAGAAGACCATGCACTATCTCTTAGTGCATGAGGATTTGATGATGATCCAACCTCATCTCTGATTTGATCAATGAAGAACATTGAGGAAATGTTTGATTCAAGAGAAATGGTTGATGAAGAACCTTTGGGAATTCCCTCCTAAGTAGAGATTACATGTTGTAGAGGAGTTGGGGAATTTTAATGAAGAATAATGAAGTTCTTAAGAAGATGAAGAAGAATGGAGAAGAGAAGTTTCGGTTTGGCATTTGATATTTGAGTTACTTTGTTTTTATACAAAGTCCTCACTATTTTACTTAGTAAAAAATAGCCAACCATGGAAATCCAGCCAAGGTCCTCCGCTAAAGCACATGCGGGACCTGAGGGTCAACCACGCTCAAGGGAACCTCAAGGCTAGCACATCCCTGAGGCATGGTCGGGCCATGTGTAAGCCCAGGGCCACGCGGTGATGAATCCCACGTAGCATGGGCGCCAGGGGCGCGCCCGTGAGGAGCATTGTGGGTGGAAAGCGCGCCCACGAGGAGAAAGAGTGGGCGCAGAGCGCACCCGCAGGTAGAACACATTGAGGGGCGACACTGTGGAGGGAGAAGTTCAACTGAAGCGGAGGGGGAGCGCATGTTTGTTAAAGCGCGGAAAATCCACGTCCCGATTCGATGTGGGAAGACATTTTTTACCGCGGATCAAATCTCGGCCGTCCATCTGATCCCACGTCCTATCTTAGATGTCCAATGCATCTGAAACTAATGTTCTAATCTAGACAGTCGATGATCATTTAATGCTCGATCTAACGACTCTTGAGTTGTCTTCTTTCACCAGCCGAGCCGAGGAAACTCGCGACGCCGCCTGTGTACCCCTGCCATCCCGTCGAGGGAGATAGAGCTCCCATACAGCTCTATCGAAGCTGAAGCCACCATTATGTTCGTCTGGGCATACCTAACTCATACATGCATTACAATTTCCATGGAAGCAACGAAATGAATAATTCGTACGTGGCCGAAGCAACCGAAGGTGCGAGGCCACGCCTTGTTGCTCATTATCTCAAACAGAGGCCGTGCATGCGTTCATCGATGCATGCACGTGAAGGAAAGCGATGATGAATAAGCCCGCATTGAACAGAGAGGAAAAATGAGTTTTGCGCCCGTACCTTGATCATGATTGAAGCGTCGATGATCTCAGGAATTCAAAGCCGGGTTTTCTTGGATCTTGATTGTGTTCCTCGCCTACAATAGGAGGAGCCCAAGCCTTAGAGAAGGATTGCTGATCTTTTGAGAAAACAGACATCCCGTGAAGCTCCTAAGGCACATGAAGTTAAGCTCCATGAATCCCTTGCACGACATAGGATCCCTGATCCACCCGAGGCTCTGAGAGGACCTTTCGCGCATCCCTTGCATGAAAGAAGTGAAGGGGGACGTCCCCGCGTGCTCCCCTTGCGCGACAGGAAGAAGTCGGGCCACTTGTGTGCCCAAGGCTTGTGCACCTTGCGTGCCCGTGAGTATTGCACCCTGCGCGCCAGTGGTGTTGCACCCTGGTACCTGCGTGGCATAAGATAGGAGAGGGCCGCACACTTGCGCGCCCACCTTTGAAGGGTGTTCAGGTGAAGCAATGGTCACACCCAAATATTTTGGTTGTGGGTGTGCATGAAAATGAGAACCCGAGACTTGCAACTATTTGATTAATGTTTAAAAGATTTGTGTGTGTGCACAAGTGAGGAAGAAAAGGATGCATGATTGAAATAAGAAGGGTGAAAATCTTACTAAGAAGAAGTATACACATTCCAATCATGTGTATGAAAAAGAACTAATCACTCCAAGTGGTTAGTTTCGGTGAGCAAGACCAACAAGATATCCTAAAGTATGTTGAAGCTACATGATGATTTGAACAACACATTTGAAGAAGAGAAGTGAAGCTATAAATAAAGAAGATGTTGTGAAGTTGGGGTGTTTAACCAACATGTAATTGGGGGGGGGGGGTTTAACCAATTACTATGTAAAAATATTTTGTCATAGTGATGAATCCGTATTGGGGAGTGTAACCAACATGGCAAGGAGTAGGTCTTCGTACCAAACCTTGTAAATCTCTGTGTTATGTTCTTTCAGTATCACTGCACCACCAAAATAGTAGATCTAGGCATTAACCAATTGCATAGGTTGAATTTATTGTTCAAAGGGAACAATTTTTAAAAATAAAAAGTTATCACTGATTCATCCCTCCCCTCTTAGTGATCACAACTAATCCAGGCATTTAAAGTGGTATCAATGGCAGGTTTCCTCTGTTAGGGTCTACTTATGTGTAGATGGACAATCTGAATTCTGTTAATAGTAGGGGTGTTCCTACATTCGATGGAAAGAATTACCACAACTAGAAGAATCAGATGTTACCCTACCTTCTATCTCTCGGCCCTGATGTTAGAGATGAAGCCATATTTGGATTCCCTCATCTTGCTAATGAAGCTGCCATGACACTTGCTAAGAAAAGAAATATGAAAGTTGATGGTAAAGCTCAAAATTCCATTCTTATATCACTCTCAGAAAAGGTTTAGACAAAAGTCATGGGACACAAGAATGCCAAAGGAATTTGGACAAATTGGAAAGCAGTTATGAAGGAAACATGAAAGTCAAGGAAGCTAAATTAAAAATTTGGAGAAGTCAGTTTGAAGATATCAAAATTGGAGAAGAAGAATATATTGACGATTATTTCACAAGATTCAATGAAATTGTTAGTAACATTCGAGGTTTGGAGAAAAGTTGGAGGATTGAACTATCTTTAAAAAACTAATCAGAAACATTCCTGAGAGGTTTGATCCCAAAGTCTCAGCATTAGAAGACAGAGATGATCTCTCTCTTGATGAACTACACAACATTCTCATTTCATATGAAATGAGGAAGATTCCAGTATTCAAGAAGAATATCAAGGAAGAGATGATTTTCGAGGCCATGAGACAACTCAAGATAAGAGAAGATGAAGTATTAGAATCAATTGAGTCTGACAATGAAGAAAATGATGAAGATTTCAGAAAAATTATCTCCCTTTTATCTAAAAGGATTGTAAAAACTAAATTCAATGGAAAAGGGAAATTACAACCGAGGTGTTTCAATTGCAATAACATCGGACACTTTGCTGCTAACTACCCCATGAAAAGATCTAGTGCTCCAAAAATTGAAGAAGATAAGTCACAAAAGAAAATATGGAGTTGATACCCAAGAGAAAGAAACACATCTAGCTCAAGAAAGAAAAGGATAGTTCCAGGTGAAAGAAGAAGCTATCTAAGAAAAGAAGAAGAATCAGACTCCACTTTGGCCAGTCAATCAGAAGAGGAAACGAAATTTATGGCTCATGTAGAAAAAGGGTTTGACACTTTTAGTAGTGAAGATGATGAAAGTGAACGAACAGAGATTGAACACATATTGAAAGTTGAACTAGATGCTTTACTTGAGCAAAACAATAAACTCAGGAAAGAGAAGAGATTGTTACAAAAGGAAACCAAAAGGATGACTGAGGAGTTGGAAGAATGTATGAAGAAAGAGACAATATACATTGATGAAATCAAGAGTCAAAAACAAAAGATAGCTGAGATGGACAAGATAGCAAAAGATCTTGAAGAGAAACTTCACCTCAAATAAGAAGAACAATCAGTAACACAATCCAAGTGGGTTGAAGCATAGAATAACTTGACAATGATGAGAGAAGACTTTAAAAAGGCTATTGAGGTCAAGGCAGAATCATCCCACACTGGTGCTGAGAGACAGGTCAACTCACCACTCAGTTAATCTTAAAATACATATGATATTTCTGACAATGCAGGTTCAATGGAAAAATTGAGATAAACATGGCATGAAAAAACCTGTGAAAAATAATTTTCAATGGAAGAAATGGAATCCTCAAGAAAGACCCCTCCAATGTCAGATAGAAAATTGCAACACAACTTCTATCAGCGGAGAAGGTAAAGGTTTAGAGGCTATTGCTGGTGTCGTGGTGTGTTTGGACACAATTCCTGTGCATACTGGTATAACATGTCTCTTTCATGGATGAGGCATGAGTCCAGGGGGAGATATCCTGAAACCCAGATGGTATTACTGAAAGCTTTAAAACTTCCATTTTAGAACAAATATATCTGTCTGGGTGATGCTTATAGATGATGTAAAAAACAAGGTCATACAGCCAATAAGTGTTTAACTATTCCTCCTGAAAGAAGAGTCAATGACATGAAAGGAAAAGGCATTCAGGAACCCAGTGAAGAAATCACATGCTTTGCTGAAGATTCTCTAAAATCCAGCAGTAAAACAAAGTCATGGATTCTTGATAGTGGATGATCATCACACATGACAGGTGATACAAAATTCTTGAACAACATAGAAAGACATGAGGGAGGAACCGTGGTGTTTGGAAATGATTGTTCTCTGAAAATCAAGAGAGTTGGAAATGAAATGATTGAAACAACAAATCTAAAATCCAATGATGTGTTATTTGTCGAAGGATTAAAAAACAACTTGCAGAGTGTAAGTCAGTTATGTGATGATGGACATGAGGTATTGTTCAAGAAGGAATCATGCATCATCAAGAGATCAAAGGATGGACAAATCATCACTCAAGGAAGAAGAACCACTAGAAACCTATTTCAAATTGGTGAGCCCATAAATTCTTGTTATCTCAGCTCTAAGGATGAAACCAACCTCTAGCACAGAAGACTTGTCCATCATGGTCAATGGAGTATGAGTAAAATTCTGATGAACAATATTGTATGAGATCTACCCAAATTAAAGAGAGAAAGAGATGAAATATGTGACACATGTTAGAAGGGAAAACTGACTCATGGGTCACACAATGGAGTCGATATCATGTCTACTAGGCCTCTTGAACTCATCCATACAGACATATGTGGGCCGATGAGATAGAAGTCTACAAGAGGAGATCTCTATTTTATAACCTTCATTGATGATTACACTCGGATGACCAATGTCATGTTCATGAAACACAAGTTAGACGCAATCACAATGTTCAAGAATTACTGAAGGGAGGCTAAGAAATAAATAGGACTCTGCATCAAGAAAGTATGATCATACAATGGAATAGAGTACACTGGTGATGCATTTGAAAGATATCTGGTCAAGCATGGAATCAAGAATCAATACAGTACAACATATACTCCACAACAAGATGTAGTGGCTGAAAGAAATAATCATAGAATAGTCGAGATGGGGAGGACTATGTTAGCTAAGCACAATATCTCTATGTTTTTCTGGAGAGAAGAGGTATGCACAGCCATACACATACAAAATAGATGTCTCCTGAGACCAGAAACAGAAACGACAGCCTATGAAATGTGGTTTAACAAAAAACCAACTGTTAAATAATTCAGAGTCTTTGGCAGTCCTTGCATCATCAAGATTAAAAAATTATCATGGGAATGTTTGAGGAAAAAGTAGAAGAAGGTATCTTCATGGGTTATCTACCTAAGGGAAAAGGCTACAGATGCTGGAATAAGAGGTTGAAAAAAATGAATGACTGTAGTGATGTTATATTATTTGAGAAAAACACCAAAACATACACTATGGAAGATTATGACTCAAAGAATGACACAATCTTGGATTAGAAGAATGCAGAATTACCTGAGCCAACCGCAACTGCTGGTGAAATCAACTCTGAATACACTATTAATGAAGAGGAAGGCAATGAAAATGGAAGAAGAAGATACAACAAATTGAAGGAACATGTTGACATAGAAAATGTCCTTGGTGACCCACATTCCTCAGTAAGAACTAGAAGAATATTGAGATTGGATGATCAGACTGCACTGGTTTTTCATGTTTAACCTCACACTGTGGCTGATGCAGTTGAACATGATGAATGGATACACTCTATGCATGAGGAACTCAATCAAATGGAAAAGAACTCCACTTGGGATATTGTGCACATGCCCAAAAATAAAAATGTTATTGGGACAAAGTGGGTTTTCAGAATCAAACTCATCGAAAAGGTGGATTTTTCTAGAAACAAGGCCAGACTTGTATGCAAAGTGTATTCACAAATTGAAGGGATTGACTTTGATGAAAGCTTTACACTAGTTGCAAGACTGTAAACTATCAGAATGTTTTTAGCAGTTGCAACACACAAGCAGGACAAGGTCTATCAGATGGATGTGAAATCTGCATTCTGGAATGGAGATCTTGAAGAAGAGGTGTATATTGAACAACCAGAGGGGTTCGTGCTGGACAAAGACGGTAGTATGGTGTGCAGATTGAGAAAATCGTTGTATGGATTGAAGAAAGCCCCTAGATCCAGGTACTCCAAATTGAATGGTTGTCTTAATAATATGAAATTTGTCAAAGGAACAGTTGACAATAACCTCTATGTCAGAGAAATGGCCAATGGTACCCTCATTGTCATTATCTATGATATCATTTTTGCAGGTGACAAGGAAGGACTATGTGAAGAATTTGCTGAACAGATGAAAAGAACCGTTGAAATGTCCATGCTTGGTCAAATGACATATTTTTTTGGATTTCAGGTTGAAGAAAGACAAAACTCCATATTTCTTTCACAAGTCAAGTATGAGAGGGACTTAGTGAAATGGTTCGGAATGGAAAATTCAAAGGAAGTCTCCACACCCATATCTTTTGGAACCAAGCTATGAAAGAATGAAGAAGGCAACAATGTTGATCAGAAAGAGTTCAGGACAATTATTGGCAGTCTCCTTTATCTCACGGCTTCAAGACCAGATATAGCATATGCAGTGACTTTGTGTGCCATATTCCAAAGTGACTCTAAAGAATCTCACTTCACCACAGCTAAAAGAATCTTGAGATATGTGAAAGGAACCCTCAATTATGGACTCTTATACAAAAACATTATAGACATAAAGTTGTTGGGATTCAAAAATGATGATTGGGATGCTGACTGCCCTGATAGAAGATCCACATTAGGTGGAACCTTCTTTCTGGGAGAAGGATGTGTTAGTTGGTACAGCAAGAAATAAAATTCTGTAACATTGAGCACACCTGAAGCAGAGTATGGGGCCGCTACACATGCATGTACTCAAATTATTTGGAAGAAGTTATAGCTAGAATACTTGAGAATTAAAGCTGAAAAACCCTTGATGATCTTAAGTGACAATCAAAGTGAAATTGGGTTGTCTAAGAGTCCTATCCAACAATCCAGATCCAAGAAAATTGATATAAAATATTATTTCACCAAAGAAAGGGTCACTAGTGGAGACATCAAGCTAGACTACAATCCTACTCAAGATCAGGTGGCAGATAATTTCACCAAAGATATGCCTATAGAAAGATTTGATGAGCTATGGATAAAACTTCATGTTCAGCCTTCTCCTCTCACTTGAGGAAGAAGAAGGTCCCTCCTTATTACCTAAATTTTTTTATTTCTATACTAACATGTAGGGAATTGAAGGAGATGAGTGCATCCCCTAAGTGGGAGCATTAGTAGTTGAAGATATGCAGGGTCAAGAGGTTATACAATTTGGGTATGGCTTCCATTCATCCCTTTGCATTTGTTGGCCAATAAGGGGCATAAATCATCAGGCACACACAATGTGACATTCTCCAAGTGTTCTTAGAAGTATTGACAACCAAATACAAAGGGGGAGATTTTTGTGCCCAAGTGAATGCATTTGTTGTCAATAACCATTCTTGGTGTCCCAACAGAT
Source organism: Viscum album (assembly GCA_963277665.1). Lineage (NCBI taxonomy): Eukaryota > Viridiplantae > Streptophyta > Magnoliopsida > Santalales > Viscaceae > Viscum > Viscum album. The sequence goes on along the minus strand of OY728139.1, from coordinate 974,563,609 downwards.
GAAGTACAACTTGAAGATTGATGATTGAAGAAGCATCAATAAATCATATGATTGTAGAGATCATCTAATGTTCAAAGAACTTGTATCAAGATGATACAATGTCATAGCATTGATTAGAAGTCCATGAACTATTTCTTAGTGCATGAGGATTTGATGATGATCCAACCTCATCTCTGATTGGATCAATGAAAAGAATTGAGTAATTGTTTGATTCAAGAGCAACAGTTGATGAAGAACCTTCGAGAATTCCCTACTAAGTTGAAATTACATGTTCTAGAGAATTTGAGGAATTCTAATGAAGAAGAATTAAGTTCTTAAGAAGATGATGAAGAATGGAGAATGGAGGTTTCGGTTTGACATTTGATATTTGAGTTACGTTGTTTTTATACAAAGTCCTCTCTATTTTACTTAGCAAAAAATAGCCAACCAAGGAAGGCCAGCCGAGGTCCTCATCTCAAGTACATGTGATACCCGAGGGTCAACCACGCAAAGGGATCCTTAAGTCCATTGCATCCCTGAGGCATGGATGGGCCATGTGTAAGCCCGGGGCCACGCGGTGATGAAGCCTACACAGCATGGGCACCAGGGGCGCACCCGTGAGGATCAAAGTGGGCGCAAAGATCACTCGTGAGAAGAAAGAGTGGGCGCAGAGCGCACCAGCAGGGAGAACACGGTGCAGGGCGGCACCGTGGAGGGAGAAGATCAACTGAAGCGGAGGGGTGAGAGCTTGTTTGTTAAAGGGTGGAAAAAATGTGTCCCGATTCGATGTGGGATAAATATTTTTACCGTCGATCAGTGTTGTCCTTCATCTGCAGCCAACACAATGTAGTGTGGGCATAGCCCATGCTGGGGTGAGTATAGGCTACTCAGTGGTGACCCCGAGACCTTCAAGGTCTCACTAAATCCAAAAAGGATAAACACAAGAAGATTCTCAACAGATAAACCAAACTTAGGTATAATCCCATACTTATACCTAAGTTACCAAGTAACCCATCTCAACATGAGGCATCACACCGTTATGAAATCAACGGATAACCACCACTTGGGTATATGCCCATACATATACCTATGTTGTCAAGTAACCCAACTCAATCATGAGGAAAACACAAAGGTTATTGACTCAGCTCAAACCAGGATTTTCATTATCGAAACCGTAACCGCTGAAGAGTTCCGTCTTAGACGAGTACAGTGATCCTGGCACGAACTCTGAGGTACCACTCACAAAGCTATGACTACTAGGGTACTCCTCCTGCTGAGTACTGTGGGCCTGCTACTACAACCAAGCACCCCGTCCACGAGCCCAAAAACAACCTCATCCACATAGAACGACACAACGAAATCCACGTAGAAAATCAAGTCGATTAATCGAAGATGAGGTCCCAGAGTCAAGACTCAGCTCACACAGGTATACCACAAGAAGAGCGATTAGATGATCAGTTGTTTCCACTGGTTCATCTAAGCTACTGGACCCATACAGGGTCTCTGGGCGTAGGTCCACACAGAACCGCGTTGGGCGTAGGTCCACACAGAACCGCACATGGCGTAGGTCCACACAAAACCGCACAGGGCGCAGGTCCACACAAAACTGCACAGGGCGCTGGGCGCAGGTCCACACAGAACTGCGCAGGGCACTGGACGCATGTCCACACAAAACCGTGCAGGGTCGTGGGCGCAGGTCCACACAGAACCGCGCAGGGCCCTGGGCGCAGGTCCACACAGAACCACATAGGGCGCTAGGCGCATGTGCATAGAGAACCGCACAGGGCGCTGGGCGTAGGTCCACACAGAACCGCGCAGGGTGCTGATACACACAGAACTGCGCAGTAGCCATCGTCGTCGTCGTCGAACCCACGGGGGTGTTCCGTACAGGAGTCGATGCAGTCGCATCCAGCTCTAGGGTTTCCGTGCGCAACACGCTCGTTCCGGTAGGATTCGCTCCACGAGCCAAGGGGTCGATACATCAACTACCATGCAGACCAGAGTTGATGTATCGCAAAGTTCCATCACGACAAAAGGAACTCAACGCGACTGACGACACGTCATTCGGATGCCAAGTCAGAGAGTTATTGGCGTTTTCGTTCAAGGGGCCCGGTCGGTTTTTAAGTCAATCCAACCCGACCGTACTCCAACTGTATCCAAACCATGAGTGGAGTAATCCAAAAGGTCCATCTCACCAAGAGGAAACCATCAAAGTCGACGGCACGTCAATCGGACGTCCGGAGCTCAAGATATAAGCGTTTCCGCTCCGAGGGCCCGGTTGCCTTCGTGTACGAACCAACCCGGCTGAACCCAAAGTTCTCCAAAACCTTATGTATACTATACCAAAACGACCGTCTCGATCCAAGGATCGCTACGAAAATGACGGTAAGTTTATCGGAGGTCCGTATCTTATGTTATGGGCGTTTGAACGGAAAGGTCCGAAAACGGGGGGTCTGGGCCTGGGCCGGCCCGACCCAGTACCCCCCAGGGTCAGCAGAACCAGGTCGACCTGGCCTAGGTGGGGACCCGGCCTGACGACCCGGCCCAGCCCGGCCGGCGCGGCGGCGCGGACAGCGCGCGCGGCCAGCACGACCCTTTTCGCCGCGCATGCACCAAGGGAGGTGGCGTTGCCCCTCCTTTATGAAACGGCGAACCCCATTAAGGGGGCCATGCCTTGTTGGTAACCGGGGGTTACCCCCCCCCCCCCTCGGGTTTTCATCCTTGTAACGGCCGCCCAGCACGGTGGCCGGCCGGTTTCTCACCGCGGGACCACGCGGTCCTGCGCCTTCCGGTGCCGGCGGCCGGGGTTTCGGCCGCCTCCTTCATGCTCTCCGGTGACCGGTTTTTCCGGCCGCCACTTCCAAGATGGCCGCGAAACCGTCTGGCGCGGCGTGACGACGCCGCGTCCTTCTGCCGTAGCCCGACTCCGGCCGCGGATATATTCACAATCCTTGGCATGGCACGACGGTGCCACATTTCTTCACCGTGGCCCGCTCCTACCGCGTCTCCACTTGTTCAAGCGCGGTGCGACGATATCGCGCCGTCTTCGCTCGACAACGCCAAGGAAAAAGGAAAGGGGGAGGGGTATCAGTTGTGTTTGTGCGGTTCCGAACCCCTCCCGTTATGTTGATAGCAGTCGACCATTAGTAATACGAAAAACTTTCACAATATTTTTAAATTAAAAAAAAGAATTGGATGAAGGCCTGACATATATAAACCTTCAAGTTCGAAGGAAGCACCACATAACATTAAATAAAGTCAAACCCCTACCTCGAGTCGTAGATCATTCGAAAGATCGTCGCGGAACGGCGTCGCGAGGAGGATGGTGACGAAGAGGATGCCAACGTTCAATCGTCATGAGGGAAGGAGAGGTTGACGTTGCTCGCCGCTCGCTCGTCGGTCCGGTGTTACCCATCACCTCCCGCCGGGATCGGCTCCGCCCACCAAGGGTCTGACATCGCGGTGCTCCTTCAGCACTTCGTTGCTTGGTGAAGCTCCCAGATACCCCCCCTAAATCCATATAAATAGGAGAGAGGGAGGATAAGTAACCGTGAGGAGAATTAATGAGGGCTCAATAATTAGGAAACTTCCTAATTCTTCATTTATGTGTGGTGTCACATTTATTGCGAGGGGAAGTCAAGAGGCTCTCCCTCATTAATGAGGGATAGTTGGCAGGTTTTATCCTCCTCCATTAATAGGGGTTGGGTGGTCCCCACCCATTGTATTTAATGGAAAGGTTATACACAGTTGGTCCCCGCCACAATTATCCTCCCAAAAGAGGTTAGGGTGTGGCTCACACCCAACTCCCAAACACCAAACCACCGGTTGCGGAATAAAAATTGTAGCGCAATTTTTTTTTTCCGCAACATAATCCATAAATTTAACAACACAAAACGAGCAAACGCAACTCCGGAAAAGGACTTTCTAAGAAATTACCGATGCTGCGGTTTTACCAGTGCCCTCGGATTTTGATTCCGAGCACCGGTTCAAAATTTTGGAAAACTCTCTCGCTCGTTTACTGAACGTACCCGAGCTAAACTTCGGAAAATTATTCCAGGCACACCGGGCCTCGGAATCAGGTCCAGTAAAAAACTGCGGACTCGTAAAATTCAAAAGAAAATTAAGAAAACAATTTCCCTTGAAATTTCCGGGTCATTACATTGTTATTGATATCATTATGTTTCAATTGATGTTGAAACTCAATGAGATGTGTGTATTCCATCTCATGCATCAAATTGGAACATTAGAGAGATCACATGTCATGTATTCTTTTCAGGCCATTTAGCATGCATTATTGATTGCATGATATTTTGATAGATTTTGTTCTTGATATGAATTCTACTTTGATAGATTCCATGCCAGAAATATGTTCATTTTGATAGAGTTTTGGTATATGAAATATTTCATTTGTACAGATTCCAATCAGTGGTCCCTGAGGTTGTATGTGCTCTCCTAGATTGGAATTTGGTAGATCATGTTTGAAAATTAATTGAATGTTGTCAAGTGAGTAAGTGAAAAGGGATTCCATAAATTGCTTTATGGGGAGTATGGGCTGCCCCGAGCCAGAAGTTTTCATTCTATAGACAATATTTTATATTTTAAGGGTTCCAAATATTTTTTGGGAGTCTTACTATCTAGAAATCCAGACAAAATGGCGTCTCAGGTTATTAACACATGCCACATGGTCTTTTGAAATGTCAATACATTAAACATAAACCATGAGGGACATAAGAATACCTCATCCACAGTCAAACATATCACAAAACCTTTAATAAAATATGGATGTTTTGTATCATAATAAATCAACTTCAAATTAGCTTAAAATCCATCAAAGGATGTTGACATAGATGAAATCAAAACTATTTGAGAGGAATATCTCATTTTTTAAATCATTTAAAAGTTACATAATAATAAAAGAAAACCATTACTTTGAAAATTTTCTTATAAGCTTGTAAGGGAAGGTGTGAAGAAGTTATAACGACAGAAAATAGCCGCACCCGCCGTATAAGTTAAAAAAACATTCTTACCATAAATTTGTCGAAAAGGTCAAAAAGTACCTGGTTTGGAAAATGACGGAAAGATTCCTTTCAAAAACGTATAAGGGTATAAAAGACATTAACCCATTTTCTATTAAATAATAAAATGTTTTGAAGGACATTTTTAGGAAACATGGATGTTGATGATAATGAGGTCCCAGTAGATAAATATGTATAAACAACCTCAGATAAGGAAGAGACTGTGAAGTAAACCCTTACCAATTTGGTATCGTATGAAAAAACAACCCATGGAAGAGGTATCATTAGAGGAATATGTAAATACACATAAATTAAAGTGTATTACACAATGAATACAATTATGGGCAGTACATACACCACACAAATGGTAATAGTGGCAATATGGCATGAATCTCACTGGAATAAGTAATGAGATGAAAATCCATTACCTCGTGTCCAACTTGACCCGTTCCTTATTTAATATCCTGAATAATAAACTAAAGTTAATTTATACTTGCTTAATAACCTTTTTCAAGTTTATTATTCCTTTTATATCAAATATTTCCTGGTTAAAAACATTTTGTAAACATTTAAGTTAATAACATTTATTTTGTCGATATTTGGTACTTGAGTCAAAATGGACTTTTTATAATTACATGTTGTCCATGTAGTAATTAGTTCATCATATAAAGAATGGTATTAATGATTTAGATATCATATATATCATATATATCAAGTATATACATGTATTTATAATAGTACATAACATTTAGAGTTAGGAAATGAAATGCACCGTTCATGGAGAAGGTAAGTCGTACGTACGCATGAACGCTACTTTCATTTCTATTTCATACATTAATGGAATTAAAACAAAATTATACATAGGTATATTATAATTCCAGTATAATATCATATATAATATAATTAACTCTATCCTTTATACATCCCACATAGGGGATTAACAAATCACATCACTTTGAGGGGGCGGTAGTCCGTACTTCCTCTAATGAGATTATCATATTTACCCACTATGGAAACCATAAAGGCTTGATATAATTGGGAAGTACAGAAGAATAAGGAAATAATAAACATAATATATATCATATATAAATACAGTGCCATCATAATGGCCACCATGAGAGGCGGTAAGAAGTAATTGAACAATCATCGTTTCGTGAGGCGTTAGTTTTCCATCCACAGAAACATTATGTTCTTAATCCATTAGATGGAGGTGTGTGTAAGTGTAGTTCGAATCCTTATTATAAAAACATCCTAGTATATTGAGGATACAGGTTTTGTTACAATAGAATGTAATTAAAAAGAGTTTAGGGGTTGGAAAAACAAAATAAAAGAAAACAACTTAAGAGAAACCATTACCTTTAATTTGGGTAACTTCCTTTGGTTTGAACCAAAAAATTTCTTGAAGTGTCTTCTGCCTATGGTAAGGCTTCTTGGGGGAGGAGAGGGATGTAGTGAGATTAGTTGGGAAGAGGTTGGACAAGCCAAGTGGCTTGAGAGGTGTGAGGAATTTGTTAGAAGTGGTCTCCTTTTATAAGGGAGAGGATGGGCTCTTTAGGAAAGAGTGAAAATATTATTTTATAATATAATGATATTCGGTTTATAATGATCCAACAATCATTGAGGAAGAAGATAAGGTGACTCATATTCGAAATAAAATCAACCAATAGGAATTGGACATGTTTTAGATAATATTTTAATCATTATAATGTTATTTATTTAAATGATTTATTAATGAGGTAAACATTGCATCAATATTGTGTCATAAATAATTTAAATTATTTGATGCCTAAAAATTATAAAAATACTATAATGTAGGAAAACTGTTTATCTTTCTAATGAATATCTATAATCGAAAATACAACATGTATAACCCTATGTAAAAATTTTTCTTCAAAAAGATATAAGCTTTTGTCATTTTTGTATTTATTTTATCTTTATTAATATAAAGTGTCCCTACCAAATAAAAGTGGCTCCATGGGGTCCGAAAATCGACCCAAGGATTCCCAAGGTCGGGTATGTGTCCACCAATAAGTTTAGGACACGTTTTAGGGTAAATTAATATTATTATAATATATTTTGTTACCCTTATTTACCAGATTTACCCTTTAACCATGGTAAATAAAATATTTACTGAAGTAATTATTCAAAATGTGTAAAAATAAAAGTTACCTATTTACATAATTTGGACATCCTGATTCCAAATATGGAATTGAATTTTCTAAATTCAAAACACAGAAGTGGCAGAAAATAATTTAAAATTAATTCCCGCTTTCAAAACAAAAAAGCGTGTTTTTATGTTATAATAATTATCAAAAGATTGAAACTTGTTTATGTCTGGTTTAATTGTGAAATTATGTTCAATGACCAAAATTTTATTTAATGGTAGAAATATATTCTAAATATGCTTTATAACCACTAAAATTTATAATTTATCACCACGAATTATTTTGATTAAAAAAGTTGTTTTTAATTAAAATTTAGTAATTTTTCACTATTCATCAAAATATTAAAGTTATCCGAAAAGTACCAAATTTTCACCCTAGGCTAAATTCTATATTCCGAATCCAAAAATCAAGTCTATTTTGATAAATGAAATTTATAAAATTTCAAAAAGTATGTATTACTATTCAAAACGGCTAGTTTGATTAGTTGTGGTGTGTCAGGACTCGAGGTTGCGTACTACACAAGCTATTGCATTATTCTAAGGGAAACGTACCGTGGAAGCATGGGGTGTTATATTGTAATGTTTTTATGTCCCCATTAATTTATATAGTCAAATTGAACATATAAAAGATTAAAATATTATATTTAAAAAGGGTCACTATTAGAAGTCGGTAAAAGTGCATTTTCTGTAAAATACTTCTTTTATCTAAAAAAATGAATATGTTATTACATTATGTCTAAGAAAATCTTAATATGGATTCTAAGGATTATATAAAATTCAAAATTCAGTTAAAACTATTCATAACCTCTTTTGAACGGATTTGTTTGGTAAGTCAGGGTGCGCTTGAACTTGGTGTTGCGTGTAGTGAATTTTATTGATTTATTTTGAAGAAGTATCACACTATGAAATCATGGGGTGTTACATTCATCCCTCCATCAATAAATTGGGTCCTTGCAATTTGATAATGTTCTTCGAAAATAAATGTCTAAATTAGAAAATATCTTTGTGGGAAAACCCACATCGGAAATTGGGTTTATAAAATTTAGTCTTAATAAGAGGAAAAGAAAAATGAAAGGGTCACCACCAGATCATGATCTCGATTAGGAGAACATTGGTGGAAATTAGAGACAATAATTGGAGGGAAAAAGTAAATATTTATAGGTAGTGATTGAGGTCATCAATCATAAACATGTGTAAAATTGAGGGACTTAAATTCTTCAATCTAGGATGATTAAAAATACCATCAGTTCAACAAAACATATGGTATTAGGATAGCACATTTTTTGTTTTAAGATCCCTTCACTAAGGTATAAGAATTAATTTCATCATTTAATAAGAGAAGAAGAAAAATATTTACTTGAAAAGTAGAGTCCCATCCTTTAACTATTATCTGCTACAAATTCATCTTTCACTCTAAATGATAATACAACTCAAAAATAATCTATTTATCTTAATCATATAGGGTACCAAATATAATGAATTTATAATTCACATAACATACCCTTTAAAAAATGAATTAATATTATACAATCTAGGGACTTCACATAGTCTAGTGGAAGGCAGTAAATCCCAATCACACTATGGTTGTGGGTTTGATTCCCGAAGCCTTGTCTGACGCGACGAGATGTCACACAGTCTGCGTGTTGTCCTTTTTATAAATATCCAAAAATAATCTCAAACTAGAATTATCCAAAATAATTCTATCCATGTCCAAAATTTATAAGTAAGATAAATACAATGAAGATCCTTTTTTCTGCTTAATAAAATGTGAACACATTCATCATGTATTCTTTTACAATAAAACCATATTGACTATGTTCATGCTCCCTTATTCTTTATAGAATACTGGATATACTCCTTCTATCCAAAAATGATGTAAACTCCAAAAAGGTAGTCATTAATATCCAATATAATTTATTCAAATCAACCATCTATTATTCCAAAATCACTACCTTAGTATCATGACCATATTAAGGAATACATTTCCTTCAACCATATATTTTGAAAAAAAGTGTAACATACTATTAAGTCACTTTTCATAGAACCATATAATCTCAAATGCTCAATAAAATAGTACTGCAGCACAATCCTTATTGATCTCCATAATTCATGTAACCAGTATACTATTGATACAACACTCAAATAAAACAACATAAGAAATCTAGTCATTCCTCCTCATTTGTGGTAGTATCATAACTTGATTATTATCAAATAGCATCATTTGCGGTATACTCCGATGACTGGGACATTGATTTGTGTAGTGTCCCAACTCCTTGCAGATGAAGCATTGCACATTTGAAACCTTTTCCTTATCCTTGCAGTCACATACTTTGTGTCCTTTTTCTCAACACTTATAACAAACTCCCATTCCCTTCAGGCATTTACCAAGGTGATTCTTTCCACAATTATCACATATGGGAAAATCCTTCTTTCCCTTATTCCCTGTATCCATCTTTTTATTTTCCATCCTTTTCATCTCTTTCTTCCCTCCAAATCCATAGGACTCAGATAATTCTTTACTTATCTTCTTAACACATGAAATTATTTGTTAATATGATGAGAGTACATGGGAGACTATTTCCCTTCTTAATTCTGGCTTAAGACCACGAAAGATATGATCATTCTTACACGTTGGATCATAGGTATTGCTGGAGTTCTCATTCTTTATACTGGGTGCCATTTCTATACAATGGAATACACTAGGTCAATTTATTAATCAAAATTCATAATTCCAAACATGTAAAATAACTAATGTAAATTGAATAGTTTATGGATATAATCCATGAGCATAAAAAATATTTTCTTTGAGTAAGTATATACTCATGAGCCCTTCATAATGGTTTGTAAATAAAATGATAATTATCATAAACATATCCCCCCGAGAGTGTCGTAACCAAGAGTGCAGCAAGGCCCGTTGTCGTGCACCAGTTCCCGTTCGAGAGTAGCTCAAAGCGGTGTTTTCGAGTTTTACCCCTAGGTACATCTATGCCAGAGCCGCCTCTACCTGATCGTATCCTGACACGGATGTATTGCTCGGAAAACTCATAAAATCCCTAGAATACCAAAATTCTAGGAATTTCTTCTATACTAATCCTCATTGTCTATCTTAAGGAAATGTTCTCTAATCAGAGTTTATCTAAATCTAGTTTCCAAGGTTATTGCTAAACTTCCTCTGATACTAACTGTAATGCCCCGACCCCAGTTACCCAGAGTTGGTGATTATTTTAATACATTGGCATGATTAAAAGGAATCAAGTCCCGAAGGACCAATCCGTTTAGCAGTCTTGGAAAATAGATTACATACATGAACTTTACATTATAATTTCAAACATAGAATACAACATAGATAATGCTTTGAGAACACCATTATTCCCTTGGCTTAACCCTACATATGAATCACAATACACATCTTGGGATCCTGAAAAAAAAACATTGAAAGGGGTGAGCTCAGATGCTCAGTAAAGATAATGATAATACAGCTGAAACTTTCATAAATAAACATAAACATTTAAGGAAATGTGTACCTAAAACAAAAGCAATTTTAAATTTGAACTTCAGCACAATATGGTAAAGATTAAATGAAATGATGCCATTTACTTACTCACATGGATATTCTACTAGTCGAATAATCACATGCAATATCACTAACAACTTGCATATTAAGGGAATGCATAATGCTGAACATTAATTTCTTTGTCTAGGCCTCGTCACACGACCTAGGGGCTAACTGTAACCGGAACCCAACCCGGAGTGCCTCTAATAACTGAACACCAACCCGGAGTGCGTCTAATTACCAGACACCAACCCAGAGTTCCTCTATTAACCGGAGACCAAACCGGAGGGCTTAATGTTACCGGTCCCCATCTCGGAGGGCTTACTTTTACCGGTCCCCAACCCGGAACATACTTGTCCAACACATTCATCTGAAGAAATGGTTGAAATATAACATAAACATTCAGGTTAAAAATAACTTATGAAATGTCAATACATTAAACATAAACCATGAGTGACATAAGAATACCTCATCCAAATTCAAACATATCACAAAACATTTAATAAAATATGGATGTTTTGTATCATAGTAAATCAACTTTAAATAAGCCTAAAATCCATCAAAGGATGTTGACATAGATGAAATCAAAACTATTTGAGAGAAATATCTCTTTTTTTTTAAATCATTTAAAAGTTACATAATTATAAAAGAAAACCTTTACTTTGAAAATATTTTTATAAGCTTTTAAGGGAAGGTTTGAAGAATTTATAATGGCAGAAAATAGCCGTACCCGTCGTATAAGTTAAAAAAAACATTCATACCTTAAATTTGTCAAAAATGTCAAAAAGTACCTTGTTTGGAAAACGACGGAATGATTCCTTTCTAAAACGTATAAGTGTATGAAATACATTAACCCATTTTTTATTAAATAATAATAATGTTTTGAAAGACATTTTTAAGAAACATGGATGTGGATGATAACGAGGTCCCAGTAGATAAATACGTATAAACAACCTCGGATAAGGAATAGATTGTGAAGTAAACGCTTACCAATTTGGTATCTTACGAAACATACAACCCATGGAGGAGGTATTATTAAAGGAATATGTAAATACACATAAATTAAAGTGTATTACACAAAGAATACAATTATGGGCAGTACATACACCACACAAAAAGTAATATTGGCAATATGGCATGAATCTCACATGAATAAGTAATGAGATGAAAATCCCTTACCTCGTGTCCAACTTGACCCGTTCCTTCTTTAATATCCTGAATAAAAAACTAAAGTTAATTTCTACATGCTTTATAACCTTTTCAATTTTATTATTCTATTTATATCAATTATTACCAAGTTATAAACATTATGTAAATATTTAAGTTAATAACGTTTATTTTGTCGATATTTGGTACTTGAGTCAAAATAGAATTTTTATAATTACATGTTGTCCATGTGGTCAATAGTTCATCATATCCAGAATGGTATTCATAATTTAGATATCATATATATCATATATATCTATTATATAAATTTATTTATAATAGTACATAACATTTATAGGTAAGAAATTAAATGCACCGTTCATGGAGACGGTAAGCCGTACGTACGCATGAACGCTACTTTCATTTATATTTCATACTTTAATGGAATTAAACCAAAATGATACATAGGTATATTATAATTCCAGTATAATATCATATATAATATAATTAACTCTATCCTTTATACATCCCACATAGGGGATTAACGAATCACATCACTTTGAGGGGGCTGTAGTCCACACTTCCTCTAATGAGATTATCGTATTTACCCACTTTGGAAACCATAAAGGCTTGATATAATTGGGAAGTACAAAAGCATAAGGAAATCATAAACATAATATATATCATATATAAATAGAGTTCCATCATAATGTCCACCATGAGAGGTGGTAAGATGTAATTGAACAATCATTGTTTCGTGAGGTGTTAGTTTGCAATCCACAGAAACATTATGTTCTTCATCCATTAGATGGAGGTGTGTGAAAGTGTAGTTTTAATACTTCTTAATAAACCTCCTAGTATATTGAGGATACTGGTGTTGTTACAAAAGAAAGTAAATAAAAATATTTTAGGGGTTTAAGAAACAAAATAAAAGAAAACAACTTAAGAGAAACCATTACCTTTAATTTGGGTCACCTCCTTTGGTTTGAACCAAAGGACTTCTTGAAGTGTCTTCTGCCTAAGGTAAGGCTTCTAGGGGGAGGATAGGGATGTAGGGAGCTTAGTTGGTTAGATTTTGGACGATCCAAGTGGCTTGAGAGGTGTGAGTAATTGGTTAGAACTGGTCTCTTTTTATAAGGGAGAGGAGGGGCTCTTTAGGAAAGAGTGAAAATATTATTTTTTAATATAATGATATTCGGTTTATAATGGTCCAAAAATCATTGAGGAAGAATATAAGATGACTCATATTTGAAATAAAATCAACCAATAGAAATTGGACAAGTTTTATATAATATTTTAATCATTATAATCTTATTTATTTAAATGATTTATTAATGAGGTAAACATTGAATCATTATTGTGTCATACATAATTTAAATTATTTGATGTCTAAAAATTATAAAACAATTACTATAATGTAGGAAATATTTTATATCTTTCTAATGAATATTTATAGTTGAAAATACAACATGTATAACCCTATGCAAAAATTGTTCTTCTAAAAGATACAAGCTTTTGTCATTTTTGTATTTATTTTAACTTTATTAATATAAAGTGTCCCTACCAATTACAAGTGGCTTTATGGGGGTCCCAAAATCGACCCTAGGATGCCCCTGGTCGGGTATGTGTCCACCAATAAGGTTAGGACACGTTTTAGAGTAAATTAATATTATTAAAATATTATTTCATTACCCTTATTTACTGGATTTACCTTTTAACCATGGTAAATAAAATATTTACTGAAGTAATTATCCAAAATATGTAAAAATAAAGGTTACCTATTTACAAAATTTGAACATCCTGATTCAAAATATGGAATCCATTTTTCCAAATTCAAAACACAGAAGTGGCAGAAATTAATTTAAAATTAATTCCCGCTTTCAAAACAAAAAGCGTGTTTTTAAGTTATAATAATTATCAAAAGATTGACACATGTTTATGTCTGGTTTATTTGTGAAATTATGTTCAATGAACAAAATTGTATTTAATGGTAAACATATATTCTAAATATGCTTTATAACCACTCAAATTTATAATTTATCACAACTAATTATTTTGATTAAAAAAGTTGTTTTTAATTAAAATTTAGCAATTTTTCACTATTCATCAAAATATTAAAGTTATTCGAAAAGTACCAAATTTTCACCCAAGGATAAATTCAATATTCAGAATCCAAAAATGAAGTCCATTTTGATAAATGAAATTTATAAAATTTCAAAAAAGTAGGTATTACTATGCATAACGGCTAGTTTGATTAGTTGTGGTGTGTTAGGACTCGAGGTTGCGTACAACACAAGCTATTGCATTATTCTAAGGGAAACATACTGTGGAAGCATGGGGTGTTATATTGTAAAGTTTTTATGTCCCTATTAATTTATTTAGTCAAATTGAACATATAAAAGATTAAAATATTAGATTTAAAAAGGGTCACTATTAAAAGTTGGTAAAAGTGCATTTTTTGAAAAATATTTCTTTTATCTAAAAAAAATGAATTTGTTCTTACATTATGTCTAAGAAACTCATAATATGGATTATAAGGATTATATAATATTCAAAAGTCAGTTAAAACTATTCATAACCTCTTTTGGACGGATTTGCTTAGTATGTCAGGGTATGCTTGAACTTGGTTTTGCGTGTAGTGAATGTTATTGATTTATTTTGAAGAAGTATCAAACTATTAAATCATGGGGTGTTACCATTACAGATGAATTTTTAGCTTTACAAACTGAGCGTGAGTTATATTTCGTTATTGATCTTGTTCTAGGAGTTGAAAATGTGTCCATTCCTTCTTATAGGATGGCTACAAAAGAGTTACATGAGCATAAGAAGTAGTTAGAGGAGTTAAAGGAAAATGTTTTAATCAAAACCAAAACATATCCTTGGGGTTTGCCTATAATTTTTGTGATGAAGGTGTACAGAACCGTCAGATGTTTTGTGGATTATCAGATGCTGAACTAGTTGATGGTCAAATATTGATATCCCTTTCCTAGGATTTATTACATCATCAATCATCTTCATGGAGACCGAGTGTTCTCGATGACTGACATGAGATCTAGTTAACATCAGTTGCGCGTTTGACGATTAGATATACTGCGTAAAAACTTTCTGAGTAGGTATAGTCTGCACAAGTTTTTGTTTATGCCATTAGGTCTCACGAATTCCTCAAAAGAGTTCATAGGACTAATTAACAATTGTTTCATCCTTCCATTGATTCAATTTTGGAAGTCTTTGTGGAAGATATTTTTGTGTACTCTCACACTCGACCCTACAATGCCACCTATCTTGAGATCGTATTGAGTACAGTGAGAGTGAAACTATTAATTTCTATGCTCTCAAAATACCACTTTTGGATGGATCATATTCAATTGTTATATCATGTAATCTCATAGACATGAGTATTATTATACCGATACAATGTGAGAGTAGTAGTTTTCGTAGGGAAGATGGGGAATTTATTTGTGGGAAAATGTTTTCTAAGTCATACTAGTAATTGTATATGGTTTATAAAGGACCTTTAATTGTTTGATGCACCACAGACAGGGATTACTATGAAGGGTGAAAAGCTCTTGTGGATAGATTCCTATGATTCAAACTTTCAAAAGCTGAAAGGGAGATTGAATTTAGTATTGATAATGATATCTATAGAGCCGGGAAAGAGTTACACTGTTTACATTTATGAATTAAATATCGGGCATGGAGAAGTGAATATACAAGGTTAAGGAGTCGTTTCATACACATATCTGTTATTGAGTCCACATGTGAAGAATTACACAACACATGATATCGAGTTGGATGTAGTTGTGAATGCTTTACATCATTGGAGAAAATATTATTTTTGATAACATTTTGTGGAATACACTGACCATAAAAGACTCATGAATAACTTTACTCTTCATGATCCGAATTTGAAATAGTGATGTTTGGTTGAGTACCTTCAATCCATTGATATTCAGTTTGCCTACACACTTGTGAAAGGCAACGCAACGACTGATGTGTTGAGTAGGAGGACTTAGATACCTGCAGTTTAGTAGACCAACAATGAGTGGCATCTTATGGATATCCTCTCTAAGATGCATTTGGAGGTGTACAAAAGATAGGGTGATAAATTTAATTATTCAAAATCTATTTTCTCTACTCTACTGGATCATGCTAAAATGGAAAGGATATCAGATTTTGAGGCCTAGTCCTACTAGAGAGTGGGTCATGCGAGGACCCTACTCCTGGGTGGACCTTAGGCGATGATGATGTCTTTCATTTTCAAGGCTGTGTGTGGGTGTAAATATAGATAATTAAGGAGTTTATGAGATATATCCATGCCTCATTATGGGAAATTCATCCTAGTCTCAACAATATGTATCGCGATCTACGCCGTCAGTATTGGTGGCTAGTTATAAAGAGGTACTAACTAGTTTTTTTATGAGGTGTTCCACTTTCCAGCACGTAAAGGCAGAGCATCATCGAATGACATGGATTTTACAATAGTTACTCATTCCTATGTTGAAGTGGAACTATGTGGCCATGGATTTTGTGATAGGTTTATAAAGGACTCCTTTTGGGAATGATGCAATTTGGGTTTTTATCGACAGACACATGAAGGTTGAACAATTCCAACATATTAAGAAAACATTCAATGTTGATGAGTTTTGAAGGTTGTACATCCAAGAGATTTCACATTTACATAAGGATCCATAGATTATCATTTCAGACTAGGATTCCTAGTTTACTTCACATGACTTGTTGGGAATACTTAGGGCATTGTGTTCACAGGTACATCTATGTACAACTTACCATCACCCGAAAGATGGCCAATCTAAGGGTATGATTAGGGTTTTGGTGGACATTCTATGAACATACGTACTAGATTTTGGGGGATCTAGGGAGAGACACATACCAATAGAGGATTTGGATAGAATAGCAGTTTTCAAGAAATGATTCAGATGGAACCTTATGAGGAGTTGTACAAAAGGCCATACTAATCACAACTACATTGGCTGGTGGTAGTAGAAGAAGCTAATATGGGATCTCATCTTATCTAGAAGACCACTTAGCAGGTGTAGTTGATTTAAAAGAGGATGGATACTTAACACTCTTAGAAAAAATCTAAAGCTTATTGATAGAGGTGACCTCTGGAGTTCAAGGTCCGAGGATGGGTTTTCATACATGTCACACCAAGGATGGGATAAAATGAGGAATAGGTGTCAGGGGAAGCATTCACAGATATATTTTAGGCCATTTGATGTTTTTGAGAGAGTCAGGTCATTTGTCTATTAGTTGCAGTTACCTCTAAGGTAATGGGATATGCATGACATCTTATGTGTTTCCTATCTACGATGTAACTTTCCAGACCAGTCTTTCATTTTTCAACCTAGGGAGGGTGATTAGGAAGGGGATGCATCATTTGAGGAGCATCCTATTCAGATTGTGCATCACAACTCAATGTTTCTTAATGGCTGGAATATTCCATTAGTACTGGTGCAATGGAAGTATGGGATGATACTAGATGAGACTTGGGAGAAGGAGGTCGACATATGATCATTTTGGATAGAGTTGTTTTAAGCTTCCTCTTCACCACACTTTGACGGTAAATTGAGGGATGAATGACCCTAAGGGGTGAGGTTTGTAAGACCAAGAATCTTCATTTCAAGAATAGATCTTTATTTTACATTGTTTTTGAGAAAAAGGAAGAAATAAGAATTTTCTACGTAAACAACATATAAATTTGAGTACACAATGTGTACCTAGTTTCCACATATAACCGTTTACAAGTCATGTAACAGGTGAGTACATGGCCTAGTAGTGGACCTAGTAGACAATCTAATGTGGGGGCCATTTGAGGATATTACATGGTGTGTAAATTAAATTAACATGCCATATATTTTTCTTTTTATTTGATATATTGGAGTGGGGTCATGTCTGATGTCCAAAAACCACTTCCTCTGCTGTATAATACAAGGGCACTCAGGAATGGAAAAAAAGATTGAGCCACCTTTTCTTTATCCTTTCTCTGATTGAGATGTCGTCGAGGAATTTGGGATCCCACGGTTTATTTCTCAATTCCCCCAGATCCCTTCTACCGGATTTCTCCTCTCTCATGGGTGTTTCAAGTTTGAACGTTTCTCACCATTTCATTTATCTACTATATTCTAGGCCGATTCCGGGGCATATGTTCAAGAGTTTTGATTGTACAACATTGAGGTTGGTGGGTTTTTCCTTTCATATTCATCATTGGATTATATATTCTAAAAGTGTCACATACCAACATTTTAGGTATTGCGTGATTATGAAATTGACCATATTGTTTACTTAATGTGATTTAATTGATTAAAAAGTGGTTGTTGAATATGAATAAGGTTAGATGACGTGTTTAAAAGACAACGCGTGGTTGTGTTTCCCTAGTATGACTGTTTATGGCCATTTTTCCGAGGTTGTCTAGGAGGCATAACTAGTTTCCATACCTTGAGTAATTTAGGATGGGGTTTTATTGATTATGTGAATTGAATGTGTTATGATTTTTAAAGTTATCAATGTAGTTTTTATATATTACATGTGATCCCTTATTATGTTATGCACACTATTTTTCCAATAGACCACGAAAGCCTCAAGTAAGGAAAACTATAGGGTTTTCCATGTTTATTTAAAAAGGACTGTGGGAGCCTTTATGTTGACATTGACCCAGGGGTATTGATCCTGAGAGCTAACCATGAAGTCATTTATTATTTTTTATTCCATGTTGAACTGGGGGGTATTGGATGAAAGAGCTAACTAGAGGTCTTTTATTTTTTATTGATTCCATATTTCCCCAGGGGTATCGACCGTGAGAGTTACCATGGTATTAATTTATAAATGAATAGTGATATGTTATAACAAAGGGGTTCGGCCATGAATGAATTCCCAGAGGGTCATTATTAATTAATGAATGATTGTGATGAGTCTTCCAAGCCAAAGAACAAGATTGGAATCGATCTTACCTAATTGTTTAGATGGTATTCTGAGATGTATGTTGTTACTGCTACATAAGGGATATAGTGACTAGTCTAGGATGTAAGGATTATCTGATTCAATGAATTGATTAATAAAATGTAAATGATTGTAAATGAAAATTGTAGGATTGTTTACATTTTAGTAATTCAATTTTTATTACTTCATTTATGTATATTACATGCTATATATATTCAGTGATAGATAGGAACAAATATTTTGGTGGTTTCCTACAAGGATTCATCTCACACACTATTTGGTTCATGATTTTAGACCCATGAAGAATATATGGTTTATTGTATAGATAAGAGAAAGCACCCTTCATGATTAGGTACATGATTATTGTATGAGTTGGAGAGAATGGGACCATGCTGAGGCATGCGATACTGAGGGAGATTACTTATTGATTTTGAATCTTTGTTTTTGTACTAGTTTCTAGAACTGTGACTTTTTTGGATGTTTTCTTAGATACATATGACATGAATCATATATATGTGCTTCAACTGTTATATTCTTATCAATATTCTATAGTTTAATTCTTTTTTGGGTATTACTACTTCTAATAATGTTACTATTTTTTGTCTTCTATGTATACAATGACGATGAGGGAATATTTTCGATATAATCACACCCATGGCCCTCACTTCTAGATGGCAGCCTCTGGAATTTTGGGAAATTTGCTAGAGGCCTTTTGTTCAACTGGGTTTGTTGAACCTTTGGGTGGCACTTGGAACCAGTACTTACAATATATTTAATTTTTCATACTCAAAATATTTTTTTAAAATATTTCAGAGTAATATATTATTATAAAAACTCAACGGATCTAAAATGTATTGCAAATGATTCTTTGGAGTAATTGTTTTTTGTAAAACAAAACATGTTATATAAATTTTTTTGTATCAAAATATTTTATAATATTTTTAGACTCAAAAATTATTAGAAAATGTTCTGAAAATATTTTTGAAATAAACATTATTATATTCATTTTTCATTAAAAAACCTAGAATAATTGTTTACTCATAACGGTGATACTTTTTTAATCCTAAAGGTATTGTTATTTTTGTTATTACAGTGATTCAATATTCTTATTTTGTTTTTCATTTTTTTTAAATACTTTTATTGTATTCAAACATATAAGAATACAAATCGGATTGATGCTCAATCCAATGAAACTATTTCCTAAAAACATTATGAGGTGAAAATTGAAATTAATTTATTTCTTCAATTTATACATGACAGTTAGTTCAGATAAGGAACTTTAATAAGAGAAATTTAAATTCAAAGAATTATAAGCATCGATTTCATGCCTATATATGGGAGAGTCATCTTGTATCACTCCTCAGTTCTATGATACTTTTCTCTCAAGTCTTATCAATCCTTGTAAGTTCTATGAAAATATTTTTTGGTGTTTTTCTGATTGATATATGATGTCTCAATAAAATGGAAATATTTAAAGACATTTCAAAGAGATAATTATACAATGAATTAGTTATCAAGATAAAATGGTATGAAAATTAATAATCAATTATTAAAATGATAGTTAGTTTTCAAGGACGGGAGAGTGTTTTGTATAAAAAACCAAATTATGATTTTGATTTAAATTTTCCTAAAAATAAAATATAATTTTATTATTCAATTTGTGATGGAATTATAAGAAGAGAAAGGGGAATAGGAGGAAGTGAAATTTGTGCCTAAAGTAAAAGAAAAAAGAGGCAAAGAATAAGAAGATGGAGAGGATGATGATGATGGAGAAGAGATAGAGATGGATGAAGAGTTAAACTAAAAGAAAACAATGGAATCATCATCCACAAAAAATACTCTACCTTCCCAATCACATAATGATGTAGGATTTGATGAATTAAGGGAATAAAAAATAATCATTCAAAGAAGATTAGAATTCATCATAAAAAGATGAGGAAGAAGATAAACTATCACAAATGAATGTTTTAGAAAATGTTGAATCTGATAAGGAAGTGGGAATTATTAATGAATCAGAAGAAGAAAATGTTTCTCAAAAAGGAATGGGAAATGTTGAGAAAGTAGAAAACTAGATGTAGAATCATGTACACATAATGCTCTTATTTCATTTTCAGGTTCATCAGTATTTGACAAGATTGTTACCCAGAAATATTTTTACTATTTTTTCAAAACGATGAAAAGGTTAAGTGATTCCCTTAACTAATTCTAAACATAGATGAATGGTTTAAATTGTTTCAAAATAGTTTAAATAAAAATTACAATTACCAGAATATTTGACATAATTAGTTTTTCCTTATATGGTAGATTTGAAATCATTCAAAAAAGGAAAATCCTTTAATGTGATTGTACAACCATATTTTGATTACTTAATTTTTTTTAAACTGATCTCAAGGATCATGATGATCATTTCATTGAATTAATGAAAATTTCATTATAAATGGAAAATTTCATTGATAATTTATCAATGGATATTCTTAATATAGTAATGTTTGTGGTGGATTTAAGAGATATAAGTGATGATAATAATGATGAATTAAATTTTTTGAAATAAATGGCTAACAATTTAGAGCTATAAAAATACAAAAATCTAAATGTTTAAGGACCTGGTTTCTCTTATCACGGAGAAAAATAAACAGATATCTAAGGATGTAGAAATAAAAAATTCATAAATTTAGAAGCATACTATGATTTTGGACCAGATCATGAATCTTAAATCATTATTTGGAGGGGCATTGAAGGATCAAGATGCATTTTAGAAAATGAAGGGAATTGTGACAAATTGTATGAATAAAGAATGATTTTTTTATTTTAAGTATTCATTTATATTTGTAACATGTTTTTTTAATTAATGTAAAATATTAATGATTTTTTCATCCGAAAAAAATTATAGGTAAATATATTGAAATTAAATTTGGATGTATGTTCTTTATTTTATTTATTGGATGATAAGTGATTTCCCATAAATTTGGTTCGTATGTTATCTCTTTATTTTTTTTAAGATACCCTTTCCCTATATATTTTTTGAAATAAAAATGGTGATAAATTTATAAAGTGTTGGAAATTTATGTAATGGGGGATGTTTATGAAGGGGAATCCTTTGAGAGATTATATTATATGGGAAGTATTACCCTAATGTGGGAACTGAATTAATACATTCCATCATATTATAATGATACTTGAAACACTAGGGGTGTTAATATGTGAGGTATATCATTGATGATCTTAAAAGTATAATGGGTTGTATCTTTTCTTCAATGATATAATTTTTTTTCATTTTATGTGTTGTGTTTTGTGCTTTCCAAAAGGTGGTATTGTTGAGATATAATTTATTCTTTTTAAACTTCATTTACATTGTTATGGAAATAAAAAAATATCCTTAAAACACTAAATTATTACTTTATATTTTCTAAGTGTAATAGTTTTTTATGTAGAAAACATTACTTTAAATAAAATGTAGAATAAATTATAATGAAAACAAATACAAAATTATTATTTTATATGACAAATCAGAATGAAGTGGAGAATGATAAATTGGACAATGTATTTGATTTTTCATTGGTTAGAGTTATGAATTTTTGATAAAATTCATGGATTTTGGAAAAATCATAGTAATAATTAATCAGACTAACATTTTTTCAATTTATCAGAGTGAAAATCTATATGAAATTAAATCGTATAATGAGAATTTTATAATTGGATTTATTATAATTATATATATCATATGGAATCTAAAATATCATTGGAATGGTGATAACATAAATTATGTATCACTCTTAATGTACCAATACTACTTAGTTATGAAGTTGAAGATCCAAAAAATTATGAGCTGTCAAGTGTAGGCCATCATAGGATATTACAACTTACTATAAAATATGAATGTTTGAAAATCTATTATAAATAAAAGATCATTTGAAAATATGTGTTCTGATTATATTCAGAACACAAATTGTCTATATATTTCTCTACATGAAAACATCTTTCCTATTCCATGTAATGCTTTAGTGTGATGATGTTTTATAGAATCCTTGTGGCGATATATAATTCCATAAGAAGTATTTTTTTCTATGAAAAAGTACAATATTATTACGGATCTAGGGATTATAGGGATAGGAAGATGGTGAATACAATCCACCAGATCATGGACTTTGGGGATGTGAAGATAGACATAAATCATCATAACAAGGGATTTATTGGTCAATGAAGACATTGCATAATATGATCAACATATCAAGGAAATCCTTTAGAATTGAAGATAGAAATGATTCTGATCCATCAAATCGAGTGATTTCCATGTAAGGAATTTCATTCCTTATATTAGGTACTAAAAACTATGGATATCATTTGTGAAGATTTCTAGATACCTTAACTCTTAAGGTAAAAGGGTGGTAGAGTTAGGAAAACATGGAAATGGGAATGAAAATACACCCATTAGTTCAATATAGGAAGAGAATTATCTTAAATGGAATAAATTTATGAGAATTTTTATGAAATAGATCTTAGGAATGGAACCAATGTGGTACATAGACTAGATTCATTGAAAGGTTTGTAGAGGGCATAGACCGCATAATGAAAGTTCAAGGAAAATCCTGAGAAACAAATTCCTATAAATTGCTAGGTAGTCAACCAAGATGTCAGTAAATAGAGAAGGCCTCTCCATATACCCTCATTGCGAATTGAGTAGTTCAAATATTAGGCGAGACTGATGACCTCTAGCGTACTGCAAACCATGCAAAACTCAGTTAACCATGTTGTCCATGGTTGGGGTGATATCTCTATGGGATTCAACAAAAGGTTCTATGTTACCATAGATACATATTCCTTGAAACTCTATAAAAGGACAGAAAAGGGGACTAAAGGGGGATAAAGGAGAAAAAATAGACACAAATGAAAGAATTTTGTATTGTATGGACATTAAGGATGAATGATCAAAAAAATATCGATTAAGAATGATTCCAAGACAGTATAAATCATCCAAATACCAAAAAGAATGAAACATTATAATAATTAGCAAATTGTAAACCAGTTAGTGAACAAAAAAGAAAATTCCATTCAAAGATGATCATCCCACGATCCACTGGCACAATTCCCCTCAATGAATCCCGCTTCCTACATAGCGCATTTCTATGATGATGAAACCCAACATCACATAGCAAATTACTAGGCATATGGAACACAATTCCATATACACAACTCAAAATTGATATAACATTGTTATTTATAGAGAAATTCTATGCAGACATCAACCAGGTCCATGTACCACATAGTTATGTGGATGACCCTTTTACCCGCATAACTATATGATATGTAGGAAATCTAACTTCCATATGAAAAAGTGGAACAAAGAATGAGGTATAGTAATTATTAAATTATTCAGAACCAATAAATTCCTCCAACACCCTTAATGTCATCAATATCCATTTTGTTAAGTAGTCCACTAGTATTATGCCAATGCCTCTCCCAATACCACAAGACCCCTATGATTAGACAATCGAGCACACAAGCTCACCCATCCGAGTTAACAAACCCATGGCATGTGGAGGCATTTTGGAAATCACTATAATGATACATACCCCATGATTGTTCATAAGTTTACATACACATGTTAATCCAGGGTACAACATTGGGATACTCACATGTACCTCCTCATTCTAGGGATCATGGGTAATCGCTGGCCTTTCCGTTACACGATGGGTCGTGACAAACATGGAGATCACAGTTAAAAATACTCTGATAATGAACAACACTTATCCCTTTTACAAGAACATGATCGATGGATCTCCCTATAAGTTAATCCCTTAGAAATTTTTTCAGGTGGCGTTACTCTTAATCCTCTTCACATAGACCCTACGACTCGTTTGTATGGATCACTAGATGTGACTATCCTAGATATCAACTTGGGAGAGATGGCAACAACCAACCGACCACTCTCTCTCTCTCTCTATTACTCTCTCCCATTTGGGTCTCACCCTACACTATTCCTCCATCAAGCTACACCTTTTCCATCATTGGGAATGGAATGTGGGTGGTTTTCCTGATTAAATTCGTCTCTTATTTTTTACACAGATCATGACTCACGTGGGATGAGATGTTGCAGTGATCATGTCATTCACACCACCCAGAAATGATCTATGAGAACATTGATTCTTTCTATGACTGAATAAATAAGATTATTATTTTATGCCCAATATCGACGGACAGTATCCTTAAATGTTAGTCCCAAAAAATACACCTAGCTCATTGGGGAATCTGATTTAGGAATAATCCCTGATGTGGTTCTTTTATAAAGGACACCTCTATGGTATAATCCCCAAACATGTTCCCTCAAATGGGAAGCACCTCTGTGTATTCACGAAGAAATCATTCTATAACACTAGACACAATTTGGGTTTAAGTACCAGCTCAAACTAAAATATGAGGGTTTTATTTCAAACTAATTGGGATACGTAGGAAACCACTTCAAGGTCCAAATACAACACACAAATAAACACTAACATTCTCCTGTATATTTTCCTGGCAGGGTCACATAGACCAATGAAACCATAAATCTTATGGACCCCTATGGGAAATTTGGTGTATGTCTCAAAAAATGTCTGGACTGGGCATCTTTTGCTTGGGTGTCCTTGCTGCATGACGTTAAACTCCATGGATGCATTCTCATTTCAAGACCATAAAAGGCAATGTGTATAGTTATCCGGCACTGAACTATGTGGGTTTTGATTCCTCTCATTGGTATATGTTGTAATCCCATCTAATGGGTTAGATCCCAACATCAAAACACACCATACACCTAAATGACAATAAACTTTTGACCGCCCAATCACATGGACTATGCCAATGTTTCCTCTGTAATTCCATACCCATGTATATCCACGATGCTCTTACAACCCAAGGGTATCCTAAATAAATTCATGGTAATGAAACATGGATTAATGATTATATGAACATTGATTATATCTATAATAGAGTCTCATTGTAAAAAATAATTCCTTCTAAAAGGCTGTGATTTGCCCGACATCCCATCTGCTCGACCAATGGAGTGGTTAAGTGATATTGGAAAAATCATCCAACAAGTGCCAAAATTTGGATTGAACATCCATTTGTCCTAGATAAATGTATCTTATGTTGTTTCTGGATCCTCAAATAAACCCATTGGAGAAAATCAGTGGACATCATATCCCATTTGGACTGATTACACAAACATGTAACCCCCTACAATTTTACAATGGGACAATTCAACTATAGAACCTCCTTCACAACATAAAAAGGAAACATTAACCACACTCAATGTGGTCAAATATATCCACCAAATTATAACAGGAACATGAAACAAATCTTTTCAAAACAAAATAAGTGAACCCAAAATGAATCCTTAACCAAGGCATCTACATTACCCCAAATCAAACCCCATTTGTTTCTAAAAATGAATAGGGGAAAACAAATCTTCAAGTATTCATGTGATAATGGTATTCTACATTTAAGGGGTTGTTCGGTATATACATTCCACACATTCAGCGGGTTTCCAATTAGATCAGCCTTTAATCCAATGGTGTACTGACAGCTCACTCAGACATGCACATTAGTAACAACATAGGTGGATTTGTCCCCGATGATGAAATGGACTCCCTTTCCAAACTAGCATATCCATATCTAGGTGTCAAACACACTGATCATAGAGTACCACCCAAATTTTACTCTCCCCATGACAGAGTATGCTAGAAAGGACCTCTAATTAGTTAATACATGATATCTCCCAATATAATTCCATCACAAGGAAGCTACAATATTTGTCTTAAATCATTTCGGGAGCCTATCCCTTGAATGAAATAACATGTAACTCTCTTATCAATGGAAGGAAAACGATGGTTATAAAGGCAACTTTATCCACTCTATATAGGAACCCCACTCAAGGGATCATTTCCAGTAGATATCACCACCAATGGAATATGACCCAACATCCTTGTGCTGAATAAGATGACTTACGAATGGAACATGATGACGTCCAACAGATACAGGCTCCCCAAGCTGACCTCCGAGGTGGAAATCATTCAATCAAGATCATTTCAACACCCTGATTCCTGAGGAGTAGATCATCCATACCAATGCATGGGCATACAATGCATATACATAAAACACTTCCCCTTCTAATGATGACCACAAAAGAAATATGATTGAAATCTAAGGGTGTCTTAATTTTCCCACCCTATCATATGAATCCCACTACTGAAACATGATGGAACATTATGAGCTGGCTCAAGTCCACGCCAATGCCCACATGTCTTGCCATGTAGATAGAGCAGAAATTTATAGGTGGATGATATTCACTACCAATGCTGAAGAATTCCATCATTCAAATTGGATGAAAATCAGCTATAATCACACACAAATCCCAGCTGATGCATACCAAGACCACTTTTTAAATACGGTTGAGAACCATGGGTTGTCATACAACCCTGCAAATGCATATGAATCCCACTTGTAAAATATCATGGGAACCAAAAATAAGCAAGGTAAACTTATTGTAGAGGCAAACAAAGACTGTGAGACAAATAGAAAGGAAAAAGAGATGGAAAAAATTACTTCTCATTATTATAAATCCCACCAGTGAAATAAGGTAGAAAATGGAGAAACATGATCTTAGAAGATTCATGCCACTTCCTCGACACATGGGATCTACTAGTATCCCATGGACACCTGTGGAGGACTTGACCAGACACCAACTCCTATTGTAACATTTGAATGGGAATTCATATGTGTTCCATCTAATGATGTATACTAGCACATATAGGAAATGATATAGGAATAGACATAAATTAAATAAAATATCCTATAGAGCTGTCCAGACATCATTGCATCTACAGTAAAGGAATGGAACAAGGCCCACGACCTGGTCTACCCAAGTAGAGTGACACATCCAAAAATCAGGTTGGTTACAAAAGTGACGTTATTCATCATTGCGCCAATCTAGGAGGTTCGATGACTATATTACATGATTCAAGGACAACTATATTATGAACAAATAGATGATCCTATAATGGACATTGCTCCAATGTGGTGGTCTCTCTAGGGAAGATATATATCCCTACCAGAACTCAAGATGAGCAATACCGTATCCCAGAAAAATCACGAGATCCAAACAAACATGGACCCATATATGATGGGTATTACCAAAAGAAGGTGGCCCTTTTTTCCTATAAAAGAGATTCTCGAAATGAAATTTTCCCATGGAAAGAAATATATAAAGAACACATTCATGTTTCTACACTACTGGAATATGGATTTGAGGACACCATTAGAAATCTATCAATAGAGATTCAAGAAAATTTTAATACATTAACAAATTATGGACGAGGAACTAGAAGTTGAAAAGGCCCTCCAGACAATGTTGCTACCAACAACTCTAAAGGTCCTCCCTAGAGCACTTACAAGGGCTTACTCAATGGGATAAAAATGATCAATCAAAAGACCATATCACCTGATAAGTTTCATGGAAACCATCCATTTTACCAAATGATCACAGAGCAAGATGGTCCTCCCATTCTTGCGGTCCTCTCTAATGGACCTCCCAAATGAATACAGTGCATAAATTATTCTCCCTAGAGGCGGACATCAATTCTTCCTGGTAGTCCTCGCCATAATGGAAGTAACTATCAAGGATCTCTCCATAGTGACATCAAGCAACAAGAATGTTCTCCCCACATTGTAGCTCATCTTGATGCTCATTCCCACGATAAACACTATGTAAATTCTCCCTGCATCCAAATATCTTGAAATAATGGTAGTCCTTACAATAATAGAAGTTGTGGGGAAGGTCCTCCCCTCAATGATTCCAAGAATTAAGAAGTTCCACCCCCTGCTACAGTCTTACATGAAGGATATCTCAAGGGTATACAACATAGGTAAACTCCCCATGATCGAACATTAAGCTGTAATGGTAGTCGTAATACCCCGACCCCAGGTACCCTAAGTCGGTGCATTATTACATAAAATTTGAATGATATAACGAAATCGTGTCCCAAAAGACCAATCAGTTTAGTAGCCTTGGTATCACTAGATACATTCATTAGTTTTATATTACATTATAAAATAAAAAAAATACAACAACATAGTCTCCATAGGCCACACTCATATCACTTAGACAATACAAGTATGTTTGTCATAATATACTTATTCGCATCCTGGGAAAAATAAAACATAGAAAGGGGTGAACTCAGACGCCACGTAAGGATAACATTATAGAGGAAACTTTCATAAACAAGAATATAAATTTAAGTCAATGTATAAGACTAAAAAAATCCTTTTATACATGAACTTCAGCATAATATGAAAATGATAAAATATAATAATGCCATTTACTTATTCACATGGATATTCTAATTGTCGAATAAATACATGGAATATCAATAGCCACATTCATAATGACAGAATTCATAATTCTAGACTTCATAACCACATAGTCAAGGCTTTTCACCAAGAATAATAATAAGATTTTGTCATGGCTTTGTTCCAAAACAACAGTTTGTCTCTAGATACCTACCGATGCATCGAAGAGCTATAGTGGGATCCAACTAACACTTACTAAGCCCTATGCATTCTTCATATGAAAATGTTTAAACATAACATAATAATTTGTATTAAAACAATCATATGAAATGTCAATACTTTATCTACAAATCATGAATGGTATAAATTTAACCTATCCATGGTCAAACATATCTCAAAACCATAAATACAATATGGAAGATTTTTATCACAATAATTCAACATCAAACAAGTGTAAAATTTATGAAAAGATCATGACATAGATGAAATCAAAACAATTTGATAGAAGCATAAATTTCTATTTTTAAATCAGTTCATAGTAACATACTTATAAAGAAAACAATTATTTTGAAAATATTCTTATAAGCTTGTAAGGGATGCTTCAATGATGTTATAATGGTGGAATATAGCCGCACCAGCTGTATAAGTTAAAAAAACATTCTTACCTTGATTTTGCCAAAAAGATCATAAAGTACATTGCTTTGAAAACAACAGAAAGATTCCTTTCAAAACATTTATTGTCAAATAAGGGTATAAATGGATTTAACCTTTAGTATAGTAATTATTAATAATTTTTTGAAATATTTTATTAAGAAAACATGTATGTGGATGATAAAGAGGTCGTAGTAGATACTTTTGTAAAAACAACCTCGGATAAGTAATGAGATTGTGAAATTAACAATTACCTTTTATTTTCCATGGTTGAGGGTAGGTCAACCGCCTATATAATGGTGAAATAATTGATATTAAATTATACAAGAACCATATAAATTAATATGATATCATATATGATCTTCTTATATTGCTTTGATAATGATAATATGTAGTATCATCGTATTGGTTGTAAACTGATTTGTTTTCCTTTATATTTTTTGATTCATAAGCCTTGTTTGTTATGAATATGATGTATTCGATTCATATACAGAATGATATTATGTTATTAATCATTATAGTTAATAACCAAATGCAAATAATTCATTAATGGATATGATTGTGAATGAATCTCATCGTGTTCCTGGAGACTGTAATCCGTACATACGCACGAGCGATAATATCATTCTCTTGAAATTAAAATCAAATTATTTGAATGGTATATCATATATACAGAATAATTATCAGGTTGTATTTATTATTTACAATAGTTATAACCATTATTATACAAATCCAAATGATGAAATGTTTGAATAACAAACATTACCACAACGTGGAGACGGTAAGCCGTACATACGCACATATGGTGGCATTGCCATTTATAGGATAGATAGAATAACGAATATGGTTGTACCATTTTTATAATAACACCACATTATATAGAAGTTACTGGAGTTATTTATTAATAATAGAAACAACAACAATGGACGAAGTGGAAGAAGAAAAGAACTTGAAAAATTTAATGCATCTTTACCTCTTATTCGGGTTCTCTCTTTTGATTTTATCAAAATGGATCCATAGGATGGATATAAGACTAATGGAAGTCCACTAGGATGAATGGAGGACATTTTAGAGGATATTCGGTTAGTTTCTGGGTGATAAAAATGGCATTGATGGTGTGAATTTGATTGAAGGGTAAGTTCCCTTTCATAAGTGGGGTGAGGGGCACCTTAGGAAAAGATTGAAATATTATTTTATGATAAAATAATTTTCAATTTCTGATTACTCCAAAATTATTAATTTATAGGATAAGGTGGGGATGAGTCTAAAACCACTCATCCAATAGGTTTTATATAGTTTTGGGTCAATATATTACCCTTATCATTTATAATTAACTCTTAGTTAAATAGTTTGACATTTACCACGTCTCTTTATATTTTTATATTATATGGATAATAAACATACCATAAACTTCCATGATAACACCAATAGGTTCATTAATGACACATATAGTATTATTTAGGCTTTTTTTCTGAACCTTATATTTTTAGGAATATTATATCAACCAATAATATGGTATTTGTTTTAAAAACTCAATTATGTCAATTTTGACAATATTTTATTATTGATTTGGTTAAAGTTATTAATGCATTATTACATCAAAAAAAATTAATTGAATAAACATTATCATGTCATATTCACCTATAAAATTCATGGATGGAATCAAAACATTTAAAGAATAATTATTTTTATTTTTATAATATCATTTAATTGATTCTTTTATTAATAATGAAAATATTGCATCACTATTATGTCATGTATATATATATATATATTTTATGTCTAAAAATTATAAATAAAATATCATGATGTAAGAAATATTTTTTTTATTTAAATGAATATTTATAGTCTAAATGATTACTTATATAACACCTTGTATAAATTGTTTTACTAAAAGTTATATGTTTATGTCATTTTTGTCTTTAATTTAAATTAATTAATATAAAGTGTCATTATCACTCTCATGGTGCTTCATGTGGTCCCAATATCGTCCAAAAGAGTCCCATAGTCAGAACTATATCAAAAAATAGGAATAAGATACACATTAGGATTATTTAGTATTATTATAATATTATTATTTTACCCTTATTTACCAGATTTACCCATTAACCATGGTAAATAAAATATTTACCTAAGTAATTATTCATAATGTATAAAAATAAAAGTTACACATTTACACAATTTTGAAATTTTGACTCTAATAATTCAAACCATTTTTCAAAATTTAAAACACAGAAGTGGCAGAAGTTATTTTAAAATTAATTCCCGCTGTCAAAACAAATAGCGTGTTTTTAAGAAATAATAACTATCAAGAGATTGGAACTTGTTTATGCCAATTTTAATTGTGAAATTACATCCAATGACCAAAATTGGAAGAAAAGGAAAAAAATTAATCTAATTTTACTTTAAAACCACACATAAATATAATTTAATATTATAAAAAATTTCAATTAAAATAGTGGTTTTTAGTTAAAATTTAGTATTTTTCACTATTCATCAAAATATGAATTTTATCAGAAAAATTACAAAAAATTATCTAAACTAAATTCTTATGTCCTAATAATAAATTTGAATTTCATTTCATTAAATTGAATAAATAATAATGTCAAATAATGGTTTTAAAAAGCATTCTCCATTAAAAGGCGATAGAATTGCTTTTTTTTAAAATACTTTTTTTATTTGAAAAATTGAATTTGTTCTTATATTATGTCTAAGAAACACATAATATGGATTATAAAATATTATAGATTATATGAAATTCAAAATTCATTTAATACTATTCATAACTTCTTTTGAAAGGATAGTTTAGTAAGTCGTGTTACGCCCAAACTCGGTGTTGCGTGTTAGCACATGTTATTGGATTACATTGAAGAAATAACATACTAAGAAATCCTGGGGTGTTACAGTATTCTTCTAAAATTTAGAACCAACTAGAATGGCCCACCCTACATTCCAAATTCACAATTTTAAGATGGCCCCCTTTTCCATGTCAACTGATAGAAATCCATCCTATGATGAGGTGCTTGGAAATACCAATTCAAAAATGATTGATACTCTATCCACAAGATGTGACACCCTTTATCTTCTAAAAGATTTTCAAGGACTATTCTCATTCTATGAACCTCCAACTTTCTGATCATCTATCAATGAGGATCCAACTATCCCAGATGCTTAGAACAAAATCAGTAAGTTTATTTTGAGTTGTGAAAACCATGTAGACCAGTATCTTAATGAATAAAAAAAATGTTTCTCATGAGAATACCATTTTATAGGGATGAACTCCTAGTTATATTTTGGTTCACAAACACTTCTCAGTCAGACATACCACAAGTGTTTTCTGAGGAATTCATTCATAACATTCATTAGAATATCAGGACATCTCTCCTCCAGATGAAAGAAAAAATTATTTCCGTATGAATGATATGCAGAAAAAGTCAATATATTTAGAGAGCTTAATTAGTCATCTAATCATCCTCGACACCCTCCCATCTACAAAATGACCACAATCAGGGAGGTAAAAGAATGATCTCTAACTAGCTTTTTTCCAAGCACTACATAAGTTATGTTGCCTTATTAGCGACACCCAGTCTAGAATTCATATTAGGGGTTCGGGAGAACATGAATCTCTGAACTTCACACCATGTATCATCTAGGATAACTAACAATAATTGACTATCTACAATGTCATCATCCCTAGGTAGTAGTTAAACGACGTTTCAACTTCATAATAGTGGAAGAGATGACAAGAACCATCCTTGAGTAAGTCTCAAAAGCATCATCCCCAATGAGAGTGAGCCATCAAGAAGCTCCCCTACTAAGAAACCAAGAACATCCAGAAGGCCACCCATATATTGGATTACAAATAGAAATCAATGGTCATATACTCATAGGAAAATAGTTCTGGTGTAGACCCAGTGCAATGTCTGGATCACACCTGAATGGGAATGCGGGAGATCATGAATGCTGAAATAGAATCAGAAAAAGAAACAATTGGGATTATCCCCATCCTACATAGCTAGGGGTATTTTTAACTCAAAATGAACACATAAGACCAAAAAATCTAGGTTATATAATAACCTAAAAGGAATAGGAGAATCCCTAGCCCATAAGGATGGGAGAATTTTGACCTTAAATTCCAGCCCAATGGAGGTAAGTCTTTTCCTTCCTAGAGAGGAAGCCAAGTAAAGAGGTCTCCCATTCCATTCCATCTCTTGACTCACGTCCCCCATGATGAAATAATATTTCCATATCATAACAAGGCTCCCTTCACTGCAATATTTTCAAGAAACTCCATATGGATTACAAAATTGAAGGAAAAGATCAACAAAAGGACACGAGAAGCTCTCTTACCATTCACACATGGCGTGCCACCAGAAATACTGTATGAATATGTGAATATTGTTAATAAAAATCTCATGGACCGTAATGAAATTACCATAAATATTGAAGAATATGGAGGTGATGGTTCCCTCCTAGAGAAATCCCATACTAACCCAATGGTGTGCATAACTAGATCCAAAGAGCTACCCAATATCTGGGTGCTACCTCATCCAGAACATCAATGCCTTCCTCATATATTCTTAGTAAGGAGAAAAATAAAACCAAGGATGAACATGATCTACCTCCTCCTCCCCATTAAAATGTGTCCCTCGCATTTGGGTATTTATTTTCATGATATGTGGCTGAAATGCAATGGATTAGGTGAATCAATGATGAGCTATGCCGAGGAGGCTATTTCAGAGGGTATTTCCCTAATATAGGGATCAACATATACTTCTAGTAGAAGAGCCTCTACCATGAGGGGTTATCCAGGTTAATGTGTCCAGACATGGATGTTGTTCCATCACATCACCAGAACTATTAATTTTTTTAATCCACCCCAAAAGGATAACAAGATTTCAATCCTCTATGAAAATAACCAGAACACTCTCAAGTGAATCCGTAGAGGATACCTCCATCCAATTATCCTCTTTAGGTACCATTAGAACTGACAAATCCAAAGTTTCCTCTACTATACCCACACATTCTCAAGTTCAACAGGTTATGCTTCAAGGGCTAATGAATACAATCGAATAAATAATTTCTCAACTAGAATCCATGGAAGGGTTCCATGATCTATATAATCCTTACCCTGACTAGATGAGAATCATTCCTCCCACTCCAAACTTCGGAAACCCCATATTACTATTTTTCAATGGTTAAAGGGAGCCAGAACTGTATGAGATGCACTATGCATATTACTGTGATCCCATGATGGGAACCTAATAGCAACAAGATTTAGTGATGATCATATGCTTCATATGAACTCTAAAAGGATTTCCCGTTATTTTGAACACCAATATCCCAACCAACTCAATAAAAGGGTTGTTGATCTCTGTTGATTGTTCCTCTTCCATTTCAGTTCAACGTTATGATGGAAATTTGATAGTTTGAAAGTAGTGATATACTGAGAGATTTTAGAACATGGTTTCTAGATGGAATAGTCTAACTTATACCTTTAACCAGCCACTCAACCAATTTGACACACATTATATGTTCATCGACATCCTTCTTGATGAGTTGGGAACACCACTCATTCTGGTGATGTGTACCGGTGAGTTTTTAGATTTCTCTACCATTTCCCAATTGATATATGATTAGTTGTAGTATAATAATATATTGGCTTGAAAAACCTATTCTACCACGGATGAAGAATGACAATAGATGAGGTGGATTTTGTGTCACATAATCCACACCCTGAATGACCCCTAGCTTCAAATCCTATACCGAATCATGCATGAACCCTGGATTCCATCAACCACCCCTACCTCCACAAGATGAGAGAAGGGAATCCAAGAGGAATCAATTCAAGTAACAATGAAATAATTTATATTTGATCTATGAAAACTATGTTTGCAGATACATTATTGCAACTAGGAATGATAACTTGCTCTCAGTACCATAGACATTAAGATTGGATGAATTAGGTCCCAATGACCATCCAGATTTTTTTCCCTTTCACAAAATATTGGGACACACCATATTGGAGAGTTCTGTCTTCAGGAAACAACTCTAAAATATTGTGGACTCTAAAAAAGTTAATACTGGACCACCTCCATCATTGGTGGCATATGTTTCCCCCACCGACAAAATGATGGTGTATAGTGGAGAATAGTCCACAACCCAAAGGAGAAAAAATTCAACTATTTGATGACCCATAAAATAGTCAACCGTGCCCATGGGTTACTCCTGGAACAGTTGTTTCAACACATCATGCCTCCAATGACTCCTGATATAGAAATACCTTTTTCTTCATCCCCCCATCCTCTAGGGGTCATCCATCATGAAAATAGTCTGATAACAAAAAGAAGAAAACAGGCATAGAAAGATGATCCATTCCCATTTACAATGTTGGTTATGGCACATTCAAATTTCATGCTGTCATATATCAATGTACCGGAAATTACATACAAAATAACACCGTCAAGAAGAATTCATCCAGGTAGAATCATCATTAGATATGTAACTTTATTCGAATCCATAATTTCATCAACAAAATGGACCCATTCTCCAATGATGAAAATTTTTACGAATGTGAATTTTCCAAATCATATATAGAAGATGGAAAAAGAGGATGTAAAATCTGATAGATCCTATGGAGACGTGGTTATGGAGGAGTAAATTTCCAAACACACCCCTGCTCAAACAATTAATGTTGTTTAAACTAGAGGAAGATCCATACAGTGGGAACAATAAGAACATAAACATTTCTCTACTCCCATAAGAAAAACATTTGCCTTAATTGTCCTAGAATTTTCCTCAATGGATTAACAACAGTCTTATAATCCGAGTAATGTAGCCATACATACCTAGAAAAACCCAAAATGCATTGAAGAATCATCCCCACAAATCCCAGTGGTCAGTCCATTAACATCCAATGTGAAATCCCCTAAAGTATATGTGAATGTGCATCACCCTGTTGGGAGGAACCCTACATTAGCGAAGAAATATGATATTTTGATGTGTCCTTCCTCAGTACCAGCAAATTTATCATTCCTGGTTGCATTAAATCTCTCATCAGATCGTAGGGAAGTACTCATCAAATATTTAATGAGTCATTAGGAGTTGGATGCCAAAGTATCCACTACTAAATTCTATTAGACATAGAACCACCCTATCGAATTCCATGTTGTCATTTCCTTAATGGATCTTTTTGATGATTCCATCATGCAAGGGATTATCAAACTCTTATTTTTTTTTCGGGATGATAAATGACTTCGATATCTAGAGATTCTTTATCAATAATGACTCTTGAGTTAATATCATTCCATGATAACACTTCATCGACTCACGTTCAATGATGATAGTGTGACAACCTATGTATCAAATATTATAGGTTTTGATAAATGTTAGAAAATGATGATGGGTATAATCAATCTAAAATAGAGTTTTGGAAACGTTAGAGATAACATAGAATTTATAGTTGATAGGCATAACAGAACCAACCATGTATTGCTGTGATGGCCCTAGATGCACCATCATTTGACAATTCCTTCATCAAACCATCAGCGTAGCAAATATTTTACTAATGGTAATTGTGGAACATTTTATAATGATAAATAATCATTTGAATATTGTGAATCACACTACATCGTTTAATGATTCTATAATACATAAGGGAAGTGATCTTCAACTGATGTCATTTAATGGGTTACCACCCCAATGGCTTGTAAATGTTCCGTGCACACCCCCTCATGGATCTTGACAAAGAGTATGTGTTTCCAATCATTAAGGTAAAGTGGATGGACCCATTTTTTGATTCATATTCCATAGTAATAATTGTATCAGTCATGGCCACTGAGGCTGACATTGTCAAAAAATAAATTTACCACCAAGATGACAGTGAATAACTGTATAAAAATTACCTCAATTGAACTTCAATGATATAGAGAATCCCTACCCCATTCATTGAGGTGGGATAGGACATATAGTCACCATTAGAAGAAACAACTACTCATATACTCCTCATTCAACCATCCATAGGAGATTCCTTACTTCCAATCTGGACAAGGGATGTTATTCTATCAATGCAACATCAAAATTGATATTATTATCTTCTCCTTAAAATTGTTTATCTAAAAAAAATTCCCCATCAGAGGAAGAAGGATATGTGGTGGTGGATATTGAAGGGTAGGATGTAGAATAAATTAGGAATTTTCCTCCAGCATTTGAGAATGGTGTCTCAATCACAATTGATGAACATGGGTAAATAAACCTGGTTACTAAATCAGACAAATGAGACACTCTAAATTATACTACCATGTATTCCTTAGAGAAAGAGGAATACACATCCTTATTGATAAAGAATCGATATTTATTTTACTGAAACTATTTAGAAACTCATGGTATTGAACCAAAATGTTTCCACTCACCACCTAGGTCGGCAGGAAACCACTGTGGTTATATGAATGCCACTAGAAGGACGCACCTTTCACAAGATTCCAAAAATATATGTTGAATTTGATAAAAACATTATATCCAAATTCCTTTGGGTTGTCCAATATCCTATATGACTGTCCATGATAGTGCCATTCTAGAAGAACTGACAGATTATAGTTAGCATCGGTTTCAAGGAACATAATCACCAATGTCTAAATGATTACTTTCCAGTCCTGATAATAGAATTGTTAATGAATGAAACTACCAGATATGAATCAATAGTTTTAGGATCCTATACCTAGAATGCAACAACATGTAAGTCCCTTATCAATGGGAGGAAAATGATGGTGAAATATACAACTTCATACCCACTATTTAGGAACCCAACTCAAGGGATCATTCCAATAGACATCACCACCAATTGAATATGGCCCAACATCATCTTGTTGAATAGGATGACTTACTGATGGAACATGATGAAGTCCAATGGATAAAGGCCCTTCGAGCTGACCTCTGAGGTGGAAATCATTCAAACACGATCATTTCATCACCTTGATTCCTGAGGAGGAGATCCACTATAACAATTCTGGGGCATACCATGGGTAGACATAAAACACTTCCCTATATTATGAAGACCACAATAGAAATATGATTGAAATCTAAGGGTGTATTAATTTTCCCACCCTATCATATGAATCCCAATACTGAAACATGATGCAACATCATGAGTTGGCTCATGTCCATGCCAATGCCCACCGGTCCTGCCATGAAGATAGAGCAGAAATTTATAGGTGGATGATATTCTCTACCAATGTAGAATAATTCTAGCATTCAAATAGGATGACAACCAGCAATAATCACACCAAAATCCCAGCTGATGCACACCATGACCACTATCCAAATAGGGTGGAGAACCATGGGTAGTCATACAACCTAGCCAATGCATATGAATCTCACTAGTAAAATATGGTGGGAACTACAAATAAGCAAGGTAAAATTATTACGGATGCTTACAAAGCCCATGTGGAAAATAAAAGGAAAACATGAAGACAAATATTACATCTCTTAATTATAAACCCCACCAGTTAAATAAGGTGGAAAATGGAGAAACATGATCCTGGGAGATTCATTCCACTTCCTCGACACCTTGGAACTACCAGTATCCCATGTAAACCTATGGAGGACTTGAGTAGGAACTAACTACTTTTCTGACATTTGAATGGGAATTCATATGTGTTCCATATAATGATGTATACCAGCACATACTAGAAATGATATAGTTCTAGTCATCGATTAAATAAAATATCCTATAGAGCTGTCAAGACATCAGTGCGTCAGCAATAAAGGAATGCAATAAGGCCCACGACCTAGTCTCCCCAAGAAGTGTGACTCATCCAAAAAGTAGGAAGGTTACACATGAGATTTTATCCATCATTTATCCAATCTAGGAGGGTTGACAACTATATTCCATGATTCACAGACAACTTGATTAAGAAAAAATATATTTTCTTATAGGGGACATCGATCCAATGCGGTGGTCGCTCAGGGGAAGATATATATCTCTAACAGATCTCAAGATGAGCATTATCATATCCCAGAAAAATCACAGGATTCATCCCAACATGGACCCATATATTATGACTATTACCAATAAAAGGATAACCCTTTTTCTTGTTAAAGAGTTCCTCGAAATGAAATGTTCCAAAGGAAACCAAAAAATAAAGAACAAATTCATGTTTCTGCACTACAAAAAGATGGATTTCAGGACACCATTAAGTATCTATCCTTAAAGATTATAAAACATTTAAATCCATTAACAAATTATGGAAGAGACAATAGAAGTTGAAAAGGCCCTCCCGACAATGTTACTACCAACAACTCTAAAAGTCCTCCCTAGAGAACCAACAAGGGCTTACTCATTGTGCCAAAAAATGATAAATCAAAAGATCTTATCTCTTGATAAGTTTCATGGAATCCATCAATTTCACCCGAAGATCACATAACAAGATGGTCTTCCACTTCACTTGGTCCTCTCTAATGGACCTCTCTAGGGAATACACTGCATAAATTATTCTTCCTGTAGATGGACATCAATTCATCATGGTAGTCCTCTACATAATGGAAGTCATTATGAAGGACCTATCCGTAGTGAAATCAAGAAATGAGAATGTTCTCCCCTCATTGTTGCTCATCGTGAATGTCTTTCCCAGTACAAACACTGTGTAAATTCTCCCTGCATCCAAATATCATGAAATAATGGAAGTCCTCACAATAATATCAGTTGTTGGGAAGGACCTCCC
Organism: Viscum album; assembly: GCA_963277665.1. Lineage (NCBI taxonomy): Eukaryota > Viridiplantae > Streptophyta > Magnoliopsida > Santalales > Viscaceae > Viscum > Viscum album. Next base: position 974,523,106 of record OY728139.1, on the reverse strand, counting down.
CTCAATGCTACCAAGCAGTAAGAAGGTCCACCCCCTGCTAAAGCCTTCCATGAAAGGCCCCACAAGGGAATACAGCGTAGGTAAACTCGCCATGATCGAACATTAAGCTGTAATGGTAGTTATAACCACCTGACCCAAGTTACCCAGAGTCGGTGCATTATTACAAAACATTGGCATGATATAAATAAATCATGTCCCGAAATACCGATCAATTTAGTAGCCTTGGAATAACTATATACATTCATTAGTTTTTCATTACATTATAAAATAAAAAACAACAACAACATAGTCTCCGTATATAACGCTCGGGCCCCAGTTACCTAGAGTCGGTGCATTATTTTAATACATTAGCATGATTACAAGGATCATGTCCAGAAGGACCGATAGTTTAGCAGTCTTGGAAAATAGATTACATACATGGATGTTACATTACACTTTATTACATACAAAATAACATAAATAATTCTTTATGAAAGACATTATTCCATTGTGTTATCCCTGCATATCAATCACAATACACTTCATGGAATCCTGGGAAAAATAACACATTGAAAAGGGGTGAGCTCAGATGCTACATAAGGATAATAATACAGTGAAAACATTCATAAATAAACATAAACATTTAAGGCAATGTATAACTAAAACAAAAGCCTTTTAAACATGAACTTCAGCATAATTTGGAAAATATTAAATGAAATGATTCCATTTACTTATTCACAGGGATATTCTACTAATCAAATAATCACATACACTATCAATAACCACTTTAATAATGATGGAATGCATAATTCTGAACTTTAATTTCTATGTCAAGGCCTTGTCCCAAGACCTAGGGGCTAACAGTTACCGGAATCCAACCCGGAGTGCCTCTAATAAACAGAAACCAACCCGGAGTGCCTCTAATAACCGGACAACAAACCCGGAGTTCCTCTAATAACCGGAGACCAAACCGGAGGGATTACTTTTACCGGTCCCCAACCCGGAGGGCTTACTTTTACCAGTCCCCAACCCGGAACATACTTGTCCAACACATTCATCTAATAGAAAGGTTGAAATATAACATAATCATTCGGATTAAAAATAACTTATGAATTGTCAATACATTAAACATAAACCATGAGTGACATAAGAATAACTCATCCGTAGTCAAACATATCACAAAACCTTCAATAAAATATGTATTTTTTGTATCATGATAAATCAACTTCAAATAAGCTTAAAATCCATCAAAGGATGTTGACATTGATGAAATCAAAACTATTTTAGATAAATATATCTTTTTTTTAAATCATTTTAAATGTCACATAATTATAAAATAATATATTCAATTTTAAAATATTTTTATAAGCTTGTAAGGGAATCTTTGAAAAATTTATAATGGCGGAAAATAGCTGCACCCACCGTATATGTTAAAAAAACATTCTTACCTTAAATTTGTCGAAAAGGTCAAAAAGTACCTTGTTTAGAAAACGACGGAAATATTCTTTTCAAAAATGTATAAGGGTATAAATGACATTAACCCGTTTTCTATTAAATAAAAAAAATGTTTTGAAAGACATTTTTAAGAAACATGGATGTGGATGATAAGGAGGTCACAATAGATAAATACTTATAAACAACCTCGGATAAGGGAGAGATTGTGATGTAAACCCCTACCAATTTGGTAACTTTCAAAAAATAAAACCGATGAAAGAGGTATCATAAATGGAATATCTAAATACACAAAAATTAATGTGTATTACACAAATAATACAATTATGGGCAGTACATACACCACACAAAAAGTAATAGTGGCAATATGGCATGAATCTCACAGGAATAAGTAATCAGATGAAAATCCATTTCCTTATGTCTGATATGCTTCGTATGTATCTTAAACTCTTGCATAATGATTTATATAATGTCATTGACTTATTAAAGAATTATATTTATTGTTATGATATCATATATGGTTCACTTATGACTTTATATTACCTGTTCTTATGTAAATTCAATGTTAAAGTAACATTTTGGGTAAAATCTTTTCATTTATCGTATGCATTTATACTTGTTGTTCTTGATATTATTATTACTTATATCATGACTTACTTACTTCCAGAATGTAAAACAAGATTTATATATCATATATATTCAATATATATATATATATAATAGATAGATAAATGAAATGAAACACACCGTTCATGGAGACGGTAGGCCGTACGTACGCATGAACGCTGTTTTCCTTTCCTTATTGACTTGAATGGAAGTAAGTAGATGACAAATATATATATATACATAATTAAAATAGCATTATTATTTCATATATTTCATGATTACTTATTATATATACTTTATAATCATTAATGAATGGCTAACATGGAGAATAAATCTCATCACGTCATGGAGACGGTAGTTCGTACGTACGCACGAGCGATGATACCATTCCCATGATCGTGGAATTGTATTGAAGTGGATGATATAATATCATAGAATCAGTATGATGTTATAATAACTATATATATTAATTCTTTACACCATTATAACCATCCATGTAAGGTGGTGTTGGAAAAACAGATTACACCACGGCGTGGAGACGGTATCCCGTACGTATGCACGCGCGGTGATTTCATTTTCCGTAGGATGGATAGAAGGTGAAATGAGGTTGTTTAATATTTATAATAACATATTAGTATATGAGTGATACTGATGTTATTACTTTATATTGAAACAACTAAGGAAGAAGAAGTTGAAGAATAAAGAAACTTGAAAGAATCGGTAACTGATATTACCTCATCTTTGGAACGCCTCTTTGAAACCTCCTCTTAGGGCACTAAAATTGGCCTTTGAAGAAGACCATAACCTCTAGTATGTTTCTAGGGAAGAGGATAAGGGAAATAGGCTAGTATTGGCCGAGCTACAAGGCTCAAAAGGATGTGAGGAGGAGAGGGAAGAGGTTCCCTTTTATAAGGGAGGAGAGGGGCACCTTTGGAAATATAAGAAATTTTAATTTATAATAAATTGAAACCCCACATAAAAAGCACCAATAATGACCCCATTCGAATATTAGATGATATAGGATTGTAATACCATCAAAAAGTAAAATTTAGACATGTTTTGAATTTAATTTAAACCTTATCATTTTGATTTATCTTTATTTAATCTATTTAATTTTATTTGGGATAATAAAATTCATAATTTTAAATGGTTATAAATAATCATTTATGTGTAGTTAATTTTCTATAATTGGATACCTTATGACATTTTATACTATATAAATTTAGATATATAAATTTTAAATATTTTTGTGATTTTTAATCAATTTAATAATATGTTATTTTTATAAAATAACAATAGTGTCAATTTTGACACTATTCATTTATTTGAATTTAAATAAAACCCACACATAGGATATATTAGAAATAAAATATTTAATAGGTTCATAACATGTCATATTCATCTAGAAAATTAGTGGATCACATTAAATAGTTCATATAATATTTATTTTACTATTTATAAAACCATTTATTTGATATTTCTCTTAACCAAATAATTACTACAACATTTTTGTATAATTATTAGTTATACTTATTAGTTGCATAAAAAATAAAAATAAAATACTAGGATGAATATAAATCTTATATCTTTAATTATAATACTTTTAGTCGGATTTATCTTCCAAAACACTCAACTTTTAAAATTTTATAATAATTAAATTATGAAGGTGACAACTTTGTCATCATTTAAAATAAAATAATATAAGTGTCATAATCACTTTTATAAGACTCAAAACGGTCATATATTAGGTTCTTGGATGCTTATGTTATATATATAAACATCTGATATGTTTTGGTCATGTTTTTGGGCCTTTTAATATGTATTACTAATTCAATAAAAACAATATTATTGATTTTTCACTAAATAAATAATATCTCTATCACTATTGTGTCACCATTTATGACAAATATTTAATCCCTAAAAATTCTAAATAAATTCTCATGTTGTAGATAATTTTATTAGATTTTTGGAGGCTATTCATTTTTGAATTTTCATTAATTTTATCACTAAATTAAAATTATTATACATATAATATTTAGGAAAGATTCATGTTGTCACTTTCATTGGTTTTAAAAATAATTAAGTTATTTTCATAGATAAAACACCATTAAATGAATCCAATCGAACCCTTAGGTGATATGGGTCTACTGTTAGTCATCCAATAGGATTTTGGCAGGATTTAGGGTAATTTTATAATATTATATTTACCCCTAATTACCCGATTTACCTTTTACTATGGTTAATAAAATTTACCGTAGTTAATATTCTTAATGCCCAAAAATAAAAAGTAGTCAATTAATATAATTTGGACCCACTGATTCCAAATATGTAATCCATTTTTCTAAATTCAATACACAGAAGTTGAGGAAATTAAATTAAAATTAATCTCGTTGTTGATAGAAAACAGGTTTTTGTTTAAAACATTGCAAAAGATTGAATAGATTTAACCTACGAATTTAACGTAAAATAAATGATAATGACATAAATTATATTAAATGGTAAAAATATATTCAATTTATACTTTAAAACCATTCAATATTATAATTTAACCACATAAATTATTACGACAAAATACTTGTTTTTAATTAAAATATAGCGTGTTTTTTACTATTCATCAAAATATGAAAGTTACTAGAATAAAATGAAAAATGTATCCAAAGTAAAATTTTATATCCTAATTGCAAAGAAGAATTTTATTTTGTCAAATTGAACTTTTAAATATGTCAAAAACTAGATATAATTTGGGTGCGCCATCAAAAGACGGTAAAACTATTTTTTTTAGAAAAATAATTATTTTACCTGAAAATTTTATTTTTTTCTCATACCATATTCTAGAAAATATGTAATATGAATAATAATGTTATAAAATTTAAAATTCAGTTAGTAATATTCATAACGGCTAGTTTATAATATTATAATAATATATCGTTGTTTAGTAAAACTCAGTATTGCGTACTACACGCGCTATCGAGGAATGTCGCGATTGCGTGTAATACAGGCCAAGTCAGGGATGCATGTAGTGAAATCTCCCTTTGGTGTAGTGTACAACACAAAATATCAATTATATTAAAAGAATATTTTTCATAAAATCTTGGGGTGTTACATTCTACCCCCCTTAAAATGAATTTTGCCCTCGAATTTCGTAGGTGTTATAAATTGTTTACTATTCATAGAAACCCACATCGTAAAAAGGAATACCAAAACGTATTTTTAAAAGAAATGTAAGAAATATAATGGTTACCCAGATTAACTCATCACTGGGATTTCACATAGGAGAACATATATGGAAATATGGTTATGGAAGAAAAATCTAACCATCACGTTCTCTTAAAGAGTGGTAGAGAACATGGCTATGAAAAAGCCAATAATCACAAAGCCATAAATTTGTGATGATTTAAGGTACTATCTGATTCATTGGGTATAAGAGCACTAGGACAACATTTTTGGTTTTCAATACTTTTTTTAATAAATATTTACATGATTCTGGTACAGTCTCATCATTGTTCGTGACTTGACCAATTCCCACTTCATCTCTTAATGAAATGAAGTTGGATTTTTCATTCGTGAAGTGCTAGCAGATCATGTGATAGAATGATAGGTCATTTCATCTGTCTCAAACATAAGGTTAGCAATAGTTATATACATAAGTCCATCAATGGTGGGATTAATCGTACATGGTTCCTAAAATTGACTTATACTTCATCAATTATAGCACATAATAATATAAAACTAGTTTCTACTGACCAGGGACATCCTATAGGCCAGTGGTAGGCGATAAAGGCCTATTTCACATCAGTTGTGGGTTCGATTCCCACAACCTTGTCCGACGCGATGGGTTGTCACAAGTCCTATGGGTTGTCCCCTTTTCTAAAACAACACTATTATAACATTCAAAGAATTGTATCGAAAAAAAATCTAGCCTTAAACAATTCTATCTGATTTCCAACATAATCCATTCAAACCTTTAGTCTTATCGAAAATACTTTTGTTTCCAATCTTATAAAATAATGAAAATTATTACAAGAAATTTCATCAACCAAGCATGTGAATACCATCATTTATCCCCCATATATCATAAGATATATATTGTTGGTCACATTCCAAACATGTGAATACCTTAATCATGCATTCTTTTGAAAAATGTGTACCCATTGAACCATAGTGAAAACATAAATGTTGTCAAAAGGTAACTCTTTCCACATACCGAAATCCAAAAATTTATATATACTCAAACCATGATATCACTCTATCCTTATATTTGTCATGAGCTCATCAATACAATCAAACATATTATTTTCTCTATATCCCATCATTATGTGCATATAATCTGCTTTCCAAAAATATTTCAATCACTTTTCGTGGTTACAGATGCCATATTCTTTTGAAAAAACACAATGGACCTATATATAGGTATTCCAATATACCGTAAAAGTACCTCAACAACATTATTCTTGAATACAAATACCTAAACACTTCAAACAATCCTCTTCAATGTTTTTCACGGAATGAGTCCTGCCTTGATTTAGATGTAACCTCTTAGGTCAAGGCATTGAGTTGGGTAATTCCCATGTTATCCAAAGATATGACATTGAACTCCATAACAGTCTTTCACTCTATGACATACACTAGGTCAATTTATGAATCACAATTCACAATTCCAAACATGTAAAATACCTAAAATAAATTGGACAGTTTAGGGATATAATCCATAAGCATTAAAAATGTTTTCTTTGACTAAGTATATACTCATGAGCCCTTTATAATGGTTTGTAAATAAAATGAGAATTATCCTAAGCATATCCCCCGGGAGTGTCGTAACCAAGAGTGCATCAAGGCCCATTGTCGTGCACCAATTCTCGTTCGAGTCTAGCTCAAAGCGGTGTTTTCGGGTTTTACCCCTAGGTACATCTGTGCCAGAGTCGCCTCTACCTGCTTGTATCCAGACAGGAATGTATTTCTCAGAAAACTCACAAAATCTCTACAATACCAAAATTCTAGGATGTTCTTCTATACTAATCCTCAATGTCTATCTTAGGGCAATGTGCTCTAATCAGAGTTTATCTAAATCTAGTTTCCAAGGTTATTGCTAAACTTCCTCTAATACCAACTATAACGCCCCGACCCCAGTTACCTAGTGTCGGTGCATTATTTTAATACATTGACATGATTACAAGGAATCACGTCCAAAGGGACCGATAGTTTAGCAGTCTTGAAAAATATATTACATACATGGATGTTACATTACACTTCATAACATACAAAACAACATAAATAATCCTTTATGAATGACATTATTCCCTTGTCTTATCCCTGCATATCAATCACAATACACTTCTTGGAATCCTGGGAAAAATAAAACAAAGAAAATGGGTGAGCATGGATGCTCAGTAAAGATAATAATACAGCAGAAACATTCAAAAATACACAAAAACATTTAAGGTAGTGTATAACTAAAACAAAAGCCTTTTAAACTTGAACATCAGCATAATAAGGGAAATATTAAATGAAATGATGGCATTTACTTATTCACATGGATATTCTACTAATAGAATAATCACATGCACTATCAATAACCACATTCGTAATGAAGGAATGCATAATTCTGAACTTTAATTTCTATGTCAAGGCCTCGTCCCAAGACCTAGGGGATAACTGTAACTGGAACCCAACCCGGAGTGCCTCTAAAAACCGGACACCTACCCGGAGTGCCTCTAATAACCGTACACCAACCTGGAGTTCCTCTAATAACCGGAGACCAAACCGGAGGGCTTACTTTTACCGGTCCACAACCCGGATTGCTTACTTTTACCGGTCCCCAACCCGGAACATACTTGTCCAACACATTCATCTGATGGAAAGGTTGAAATATAACATAAACATTCGAATTAAAAATAACTTATGAAATGTCAATACTTTAATCATAAACCATGAGTGACATAAGAATAAATCATCCACAGTGAAACATATCACAAAACCTTCAATAAAATATGGATGTTTTGTATCATGAAAAATCAACTTCAAATAAGCTTAAAATCCATCAAAGGATGTTGACATTGATGAAATCAAAACTATTTTTTGGGAAATATCTCTTTTTTTTTAAATCATTTTAAAATTCAAATAATTATTAAATAATAAATTCAATTTGAAAATATTCGTATAAGCTTGTAAGGGAAGCTTCGACGAAGTTATAACGGCGGAAAATAGCCGCACTCGCCGTATAAGTTAAAAAAAAAACATTTTTACCTTAAATTTATCGAAAAGGTCAAAAAGTACCTTATTTGGAAAACGACGAAACGATTGTTTTCAAAAATGTATAAGGTTATAAATGACATTAACCCATTTTCTATTAAATAATAAAAATGTTTTGAATGACATTTTTAAGAAACATGGATGTGGATGATAACGTGGTCCTAGTAGATAAATACTTATAAACAACCTTGGATAAGGAAGAGATTGTGAAGTAAACCCTTACCAATTTAGTAACTTTCGAAACATACAACCCATGAAAGAGGCATCATAATTGGAATATGTAAATAAACATCAATTAAAGTGTATTACACAAAGAATACAATTATGGGCAGTACATACACCACAGAAAAGGTAATAGTGGCAATATGGCATGAATCTCACAGGAATAAGTAATGGGATGAAAATCTCTTACCTTATGTCCGATAAGCTTAATATGAATCCGAAACTCCTGTATAATGATTTAAATAATGTCATTTACTTATTACAGAATCTTATTTATTGTTATGATATCATATATGGTTCACTTATGACTTTATATTACCCGTTCTTTTGTAAATTTCATTTTAAAGTAGCATTTTGGGTAAAAACTTTTCATTTATCATATGCATTTAGACTTGTTGTTCTTGATATTATTATTACTTATATCATGACTTACATACTTCCAGAATGTAAAACATGATTTATATATCATATATATTTAATATTTATATAAATATATAGGGTTCACTTTCAAACAGCCTCTGAGCGGCATCTCCTTCCCATTACGAGGCGACTAGGGTTTTCCCCTTCATCGCGCTTCTTCCCTCTTCGGCCACCGTCGAATCCCGAGTCCTCTTCATCGGGATCGCCTCGGCACTTGGGAGATGCTACACGGCTGGTCATAATGCGACGACGTCTCTTTGAAGTTTGACGACAGAGCTGGTTTTGTCCGGGGAGGGGAGGTCTTCGCATCTTGGTTTTTTGTTTTTTCTTTATGGTTGAAGGTTCCCTCTCTATGAAGGATGCGCTAGGGTTTCTCCCTCAAGTGGTGTTTTTTTTCTTCGTATTCCTCTGTACTCCCTATGGTGGTTCCGTGGCTTCCTCTCCTACTGTGGATTTACGTTATGGGCTTTCGCGGTTGCTGATTCAGAGCTGCGGGTGTAAGACCGTGTTTTCTCCAGCATACTCTTCGGAGCGCTCCAGGTTTGTTCTCGGTAGCTTCGTTGGTCCTATCGGAGGTCTCAGCTTCTGCTGGTCTCCACTTTCCCACTGTGGTTGAGTAGTTTGAGGATAATATGTGACATTTCCCAGTGATTGGGTTGAAGGCTTTGGATTTTTGGTTCCTTTTTTGGGGGTTCTGTGATGTTTGTGAATCCCTACAATTTTTCATGGTTTCTGGTTGTTTTGGTTCATGTTGCACATCAGTGGTTCTTAATTTTCTAGTTTCGTGATCTTCTGTGTTGCGGGTGATAGTATCGTTGTTTCCTGGTTTTGTGTCTGCGACGTCGAGTTCTCGATGGCGTGGCTGGTGAAGGCGACGACGGACGCCGGTGAAGCTCGCCGGCGCTCCGGTGATGTGGTGCTCGAGGCGGTGCAGGCTCACGACTCAAGGGTGTTGGTGATGATGGTGAATAGCGTGATGAGGAAGTCGGTCCAACAGTCGAGGTTCTCCGGAATGCGTGATGGCATATGGTGAGGGGATTGAATGTTGAGGGTTCTCGTGGCTCGAGGTTTCCTCGGGTCCTGTAATTTTTTTTTATTTTGAATTGTGTTGTTTTGGTTACCGCTTACCCATAAAGCGGGTCTTTTAAAAAATACAAAAAAAGATAATTTTCAGTCAGTATATATATATATATATATATATATATATAATATAAAGATAAATGAAATGAAACGCACCGTTCATGGAGACGGTAGGCCATACGTACGCATGAACGATGTTTTCCTTTCCTTATTGACTTTAATGGAAGTAAGTAGATGACATATATATATATATAATAATTACAATATCATTATTATGTCATATATTCCATGATTACTTATTATATATTCTTTATAATCATTCATGAATGGCTAACATGGAGAACAAAGCTCATCACGTCATGGAGACGGTAGTTCGTACGTACGCACGAGCGATGATACCATTCCCATGATCGTGGAATTGTATTGAAGTGGATGATATAATATCCTAGAATCATTATGAATTTATAATAACTATATATAGTAATTCTTTACACAAGTATACCTATCCATGTAAGGTGGTGTTGGAAAAACATATTACACCACGGCGTGGAGACGGTATTCCGTACGTACGCACGCACAGTGATTTCATTTTCCGCAGGATGGATAGAAGGTGAAATGAGGTTGTTTCATATTTATAATAACATATTATTATATGGGTGATACTGTTGTTATTACTTTATAATGAAACAAATAAGGAAGAAAAAGTTGAAGAAAAAAGAAACTTGAAAGAACCGGTAACAAATATTACCTCTTCTTTGGAACGCCTCTTTGAAACCTCTTCTTAGGGCACTAAAATTGGCCATTGAAGAAGACTAGAACCTATAGAATGTTTCTAGGGAAGTGGAGAAGGAAAATAGGCAGGGATTGTCTGTGCTTCAAGGCTCAAAAGGATGTGAGGAGGAGAGGGAAGAGGTGCCCTTTTATAAGGGAGGAGAGGGGTATATTTAAAAATATAAGAAATATTAATTTATAATAAATTGAACCCCACTTAAATACCTTAAAGAATGACTCCATTCGAATATTAGATGATATTGGATTGTAATATCATCAACCAATAAAATTTAGACATGTTTTGATTTTATTTTAAACCTTTTCATTTTGATTTATCCTTATTTAATCTTTTTAATTTTATTTGTGGTAATAAAATTCATAATTTTAAATGGTTATAAATAATCACTTATGTGTAGTTAATTTCCCATAATTGGATACCTTATGACATTGAAGACTATATAAATTTTAATTTATAATTTTTAAATATTTTTGTGATTTTTAATCAATTTAATAATATGTTATTTTTATAAAATAACAATAGTGTCAATTTTGACAATATTCATTTATTTGAATTTAAATAAAATCCACACAGAGGATATATTCGAAATAAAATATTTAATAGCTTTTTAACATGTCATATTCACCTAGAAAATTAGTGGATCGCATTAAATAGTTCATATAATATTTATTTTACTATTTATACAACCATTTATTTGATATTTCTCTTAACAAAATAATTACTACAACATTTTTGAATAATTATTAGATATACTTATTAGGTGCTTAAAAATTAAAAATGAAATACTAGGATGAATATAAATCTTATATCTTTAATAATAATACTTTTAGTCGGATTTATCTTCCCAAACAACAACTTTTAAAATGTTATAATAATTAAATTATGAAGGTGACAACTTTGTCATCATTTAAAATAAAATAATATAAGTGTCATAATCACTTTTATAAGACTCACAAAGGTCATATATTCGGTTCTTGGATGCTTATGGTATATATATAAACTACCAATAAGTTTTGGTCAGGTTTTTGGGCTTTTAATATGTATTAAGAATTCAATAAAAACAATATTATTGATTTTTCACTAAATAAATAATTTCTCTATCACTGTTGTGTCACCATTAATGAAAAATATTTAATCCCTAAAATTTCTAAATAAATTCTCATGTTGTGTATAATTTTATTAGATTTATGGAGACTATTCATGTTCGAATTATCATTAAGTTTATCACTAAATTAAAATTATTATACTTATAATATTTAGGAAAGAGATATGCTGTCACTTTCTTTGGTTTTAATAATAATTAAGTTATTTCCATAGACAAAAGTTCATTAAATGAATTCAATCCGACCTTTAGGTGATATGGGTCTACTTTTAGTTATCCAATAAGAATTTGGCAGGAGTTAGGGTAATTTTATAATATTATATTTACCCCTAATTACCCGATTTACCTTTTACTATGGTAAATAAAATTTACCGTAGTTACTATTCATAATGCCCAAAAATAAAAGTAGTCTATTAATATAATTTTCACCCAATAATTCCAAATATGGAATCAATTTTTTTAAATTCAATACACAGAATTTGCAGAAATTAAATTAAAATTAATCCCGTTGTGGATAGAAAACAGGTTTTTGTTTAAAACATTGCAAAAGATTGAATTGATTTAACCTACGAATTTAATGTAAAATCAATGAAAATGACATACATTATATTAAATGGTAAAAATATATTCTATTTATACTTTTAAACCATTCAATATTATAATTTAACAACATAAATTATTACTACGAAAAAAGTTGTTTTTAATAAATATATAGTGTGTTTTTTACTATTTATCAAAATCTGAAATTTACCAGAATAAGATGAAAAATTTATCCAATGTAAATTTTTATATCCTGATTCCAAAGAAGAATTTTATTTTGTCATATTTAACTTATAAACATGTCAAAAAATAGATTTAAATTTGTTGTGCCATCAAAAGGCGGTAAAACTGTTTTTTTAAATAATTATTTTACCAGAAAATTTTATTTTGTTCTCATACCATGTTCTAGAAAATATGTAAGATGAATAATAATGTTATAAAATTTTAAATTAAGTTAATACTATACATAACAGCTAGTTTATAATATTATAATAATATATCGTTGTTTAGTAAAACTAAGTATTGCGTACTTCACACGCTATCGAGGAATGTCGCGATTGCGTGTAATGCAGGCCAAGTCAGGGATGCATGTAGTGAAAGCTCACTTTGGATTAGTGTACAACACAAGATATCAATTAAAATAAAAGAATATTTTTCATAAAATCTTTGGATGTTACGTCATAGACCACATTCATATCCCTTAGACTATACATGTATGTTAGTCATAATATTCTTCTTCTCATCTTGAGAAAACTAAAATATAGAAAGGGGTGAGCTCAGATGGCCAACAAGGATAACATTATAGTGGAAACTTTCTTAAATAAGCATATAAATTTATGTCATTGTATAAGACTAAACCCAGATTCTTTTAAACATGAACTTCAGCATAATATAGAAATGATAAAATAAAATAATTCCATTTACTTATTCACATGTATATTCTAATTGTCGAATAATCACATTGAATATCAATAGCCACATTCATAATGATGAAATGCATAAATCCAGACTTCATAACCCCATAGTCAAGGCTTTGTGCCAAGACTAAAAATAATATTCTGTCAAGGAATTTTTCCAAGACACCGGTTTGCCTCATGAGACCTACCGATGTATCGAGGAGCTATAGAGGGCTCCACATGACAAATACTATTTCCTAAGAATTCCTCATAAGAAAAGGATTAAACATAACATAAATATTCCTATTAAAACTATCATACGAAATTTCAATTCTTTATCTATAATCCGTGAATGGTATAAATATAACTCATCCACAATCAAACATATCTCAAAACCTTAAATAAAATATGGAAGATTTGTATCACCATAAATCAACCTCAAACAAGTGTAAAATTTATCAAATGATGTTGACATAGATGAAATCAAAACAATTTGAGAGAAGCATATCATTCTATTTTGAAATATTTTAAGAGTCACATAATTATAAAGAAAACATTTATTTTGAAAATATTGTCATAATATTTTATGGGATACTTTGACGATGTTATAATGGCGGAAAATATCCGCACCCACTGTATAAGTTAAAAAACATTCTTACCATAATTTTGTCAAAAAGTTCATAAAGTACATTTCTTTGGAAACGACATAAAGATTGATTTGAAAACATATATTTTCAAATAAGGGTATAAATGAAATTAACCCATAGTATTGTAATTATTTATAATGTTTTGAAATATATTTTTATGAAAACATGTATGTGGATGATAAAGAGGTCCCATTAGATACTTACGTAAAAATATCCTCGGATAAGTAAAGATATTGTGAAATTAAACCTTACCTTGTTCTATTCCTTTGTCAAGGGTAGGTTTACATTCTATATAATGGTGGAATCATTATTATTAAATTATAAATGAACCATTTACAATAATGTGATATCATATATGATCTTATAATATTGCATTGATAATGATATTCAGTAGTATCATCATTTTGGGTGTAAAATGATTCACTTTCCTTTATATGTATTGATACATAAGCCATGTTTTTTTATGTATATGAAGTATTTGATTCATATACAAAATGATTTTATGTTATTAATCATTATAATTAATACCCAAATGGAAATAATTCATGAATGGATATGATATGGCTTGAATCTCATCACGTTCGTGGGGACGGAAATCCGTACGTACGCACAAGCGATAATATCATTTTTTTGATATTAAAATCATATATAATTGAATGGTATATCATATATAACGAATATTTATCATGTTATATTTATTATTTACTTTAGTTATACTCATTATTATACCCATTAAAATGATGAAGTGTTTGAATAACAATCTTCACCCCGACGTGGAGACGGTAAGCGGTACGTACGCACGCAAGGTGACATTTCCATTTATTGGATGAATATAATAATGAATATGGTTCTACCATTTTTATAATAACATCAAATTATATAGAAGATACTGGATTTATTATTTTAGAATGGAAACAACAAATATAGAGGATGTGGAAGAAGAAAAGACCTTGAAAAAGGTGATGCATCTTTACTTCTTCTTCGGGTTCATCATTTTGATTTGATCAAAAGGGATCCATAGGTTGGATTTATAATAAGAGAAAGTACTCTAGGATGAATGGAGGACAATTGAGATTATATTTGGTTAGGTATTGGGCGAGAAAAATGGCTTAGATTGTGTGAATTTTAGATAAGGGGAAGTGCCTTTTTATAAGAGGGGTGAGAGGCACCTTAGGAAAAGATTGAAATATTATTTTATGATAAAATCATTTTCGGTTTCTGAGGGCCCCAAAATTATTTATTTCTAGGATAAGTTGGGTATGAGTCTAAAACCAGAAATCTAATAGGTTTTATATAGTTTTGAGTCACTATATTACCCTTATCATTTAGATTTAACTCATAGTTAAATTATTTGACATTTACCATGTGTCTTTTATTTTTATATTATATGGTAAATAAACAAACCATAAACTTCCATGAAAAACCAATTGGTTCATTAATGACACATATAATATTATTTATGCTCTTTGGCCAAATATTATATTTTTAGAAATATTATATAAACCAATAATATAGTATTTGTTTTAAAAAATCAATTATGTCAATATTGACATTATTTAATAATTGATTCGGTAAAAGTTATAAAAGCATTATTAAATCGAAATAAATTCATTGAATCAACATTATAATGTCATGTTAACAAATAAAATTCGTGGATGGCATCAAAACATTCAAAAAATATTTTTTTTATTTTTATAATATCATTTATTTGATTCATTCATTAATAATGAAAATACTGCATCATTATTATGTCATATATAAATATATATATTTAATGTCTAAAATTATAAATAAAATATCATGATATGGGAAATATTTTTATCTTTCAAATTAATATTTATAGTTGAAATGATAACTTAAAGAACACCGAGTAAAAATTGGTTTACTAAAAGATATATGTTTATTTCATGTTTGTCTTTACTTTAAATTAATTAATATAAATTGTCATTATCACTATCATGTGGCTCCATGTGGTTCCAATATCATCTCATTGATGCCCCTGGTAGGACATGTATCAGAATATTAAAATAGGATACATGTTAGGGTAATATAATATTATTATAATATTATTACTTTACCATTATTTACCAGATTTACCCATTGACCATGGTAAATAAAATATATACCGAAGTAATTTTTCATAATGTATAAAAATAGAAGTTAACCATTTACACAATTTTGACCTCCTGATTCCAAATATTGAATCCGTTTTTCCAAATTGAAAATACAGAAGTTTCAGAGGTTAATTTAAAATTAATTTCTGCCTTCAAAACAAAAAGCATGTTTTTAAGAAATAATAACTATCAAAAGATTGACACTTGTTTATGTAATGTTTAAATGTGAAATTACATTAAATAACCAAAATTGGACTAAAAGATTAAAATTTAATATAATTATACTTTAAACCCACTCATAATTATAATTTAACACTATAAATAATTTCAATTTAAAAAATTATTTTTAATTAAAATTTTGTTTTTTTACTATTCATCAAAATATGAAAGTTATCATAAAAATTCCAAAATTTATCCAAACTAAATTATTATGTCCCGATTATAAAGAAGAATTTAATTTCATTTAATTAAATATATAAAAGTGTCAAATATTGGTTTTAAAAATGGTTCTCCATTAAAAGGAGGTAAAATTGATTTTTTTTTCAAAAATACTTCTTTTAATTAAAAAAATGAATTTGTTCTTTTATTACGTCCAAGAAACACATAATACTAATTCTAAAATATTATTGATTTTATAAAATTTAAAATTCAGTTAATACTATTCATAACTGCATTTGAACGACTAGTTTAGTAAGTCAGGTTATGCTGGAACTCGGTGTTGCATGTTAGCGCATGTTATTGAATTATATTGAAAAAATAACATACTAATAAATATTGGGGTGTTACAGTATTCCTCTATAATTTAGAACCAACTGCAATGGAACTCCCAACAATACAAATTCACAATTGTAAGAAGGTCCCCCCTTTCCATGCAAACTGATAGAAATCCGTACTACGATGAGGTGCTCTGAAATACCAATTCCAAAATGATAGATACATTGTTCACAACATGTGACACCCTTTATCATCTGGAAGATAGTCCAAGTCTATTCTCATCCACTTAACCTCTTCATTTTTGATCATCTATTAATGAGGTTCCTACTAGCCCAGATGCTTAGAACAAAATCAGAATGATTCTTTTGAGTTGTGAAAACCATGTAGACCGGTATCTTACTGAATCAAAAAAAGAAATGCTGCTCATTAGAATACCATTTTATAGGGACGACCTCCCAGTTCTGTTTTGGCACACAACCACTTCTCAGTTAGACATACCATGTGAGTTGTCTGTAGAATTCATACATAACATTCTTCACCATATCATGACATCTCTCCTCCAGCTGAAGTAAAAATTATTTCCCTATTAATGGTATATAGACAATGTTAATATATTTAGAGAGCATAGTCATATAATCATCCTCAATTCCATCCCATACAAAAAATGACAACAATCATGGAGGCAAACAAATTATCTCAATCTATCCTTCTTCCATGCAATACACAAGTTATGTTGCCTTATTAGCAACACCCAGTCTTGAATTCATATTATGTGTTGGGGAGAACATGGATCTCAACAGTTCACACCATGTATCTTATGGAATACACCACATTAAATGACTCTATAAAATCTCATCGTCCCCAAGCGATAGTCAAATGAAGTCTCTGCTTCATAATGGTGGAACACTTGATAAGAACCAGCCATGAGTATGTCAGAAAAGCATCACGCCCAATGATAGTGAGCCATCAAAAAGCTACCCTTCTAGGAAACCATGAACATCCAGAAGCCCTTCCATATATTGGAATCCAATTAGAAATCAATGATCTTATACTCATAGGAAAATAGTTCACGTGTAGAAAAAGTGCAATGTCTATCTTAGACCTGAATGAGAATAGACAAGATCATGAATGTGATAATAGATGTAGCAAATGAAATAATTGGGATTATCACCATACTACATAGCTAAGGGTATTTTTAACTCAAAATGAACCCATAAGGCGAAAAAATCTAGGATAGAGAATAACATCAAAGGAATAGAAGAATCCCTAGCCCTTGGGGATGTAGGAATTTTGACCATAAATTTCATCCCAATGGACGTTTGACTTTTCCTACCTAAGGAGGAAGGCAAGTAAAGAGGACACCCATTCCACCCCATCTAATGACTCAGGTACCCCATGATGAAATCATATTTCAATGTCATAACAAGCCTTACTTTAATGAAATATTCACTAAGAAACTCCTTTATCATCACAAAATTGAAGGAAAAGATCAAAAAAAGGACACAAGAATCTCTCTTACAATTCACACATGGAATGCCACCTGAAATAAGGTATGAATATGTGAATGTTGATAACACAAATCTCATGTACCCTAATGAAATAAATACAAATAATGACGAATAGGGTAGTGATGGTTCCGTCCCAGCGGCAGCCCAGACTGACACAATGGTGTGTATAACAAGATCCAATGAGTAACCCTATATATGGGTGCTACCTCTGCTAGAACATAAATTCCATCCTCATAAATGCCTAGTAAAAACAAAAATAAAACAAAGGCTGTACACGAACTACATCCTCCTCCCAATAAAAATATATCCCTCACATTTAAGATTTATTCACTTGATATGTAGATGAAATTCAAGGGATTAGGTGAATCAATGATGAGCTATATCAAGGATTCTATTTAAGAGGGCATTTTCCTAATGTAGGGATCAAAAATATACTTCTAGTAGAAGTGCCTCTACCATGAGCATTTATCCTGGTAAATGTGGCCAGACACAGATGTTGTTCTATCACATCACTAGAACTATTAATTTATTTTAATCCACCCCCAAAGGATAACATGATTTCAAACCTCTATAGAAATCACCAGAACACTCTCAAGAGAATCCTTAGAGGATACCTCCATCTGAGTATCCAATTTATGTACAATTAGAACTACCACATCCAATGTTTCCACTGGCTATACCCACACTTTCTCAAGTTCAACAGGATATTCTTTAAGGGAAAATTAATTCCATCGAGTTAATAATTTCTCAACAAGAATCCAAATAAGGGTGTCATGATCTATATAAACCTTACCCTGACTTGATGAGAAACATCCCTCTAATTCCAAACTTTGGAAACCCAATATTACTATTGTTCAATGGTTCAGGGGATCCATAACATCATGAGATGCAATATGCATATTAATGTGATCCCATTATGGGAACCCCAAAGCAACAAGATGTATTGATGCTCAGATGCTTCATATGAACTGTAAAAGGGATAGCCATTATTTGGAACAAAAATTTCCCAACCAACTCAATAAAAGGGTTTCTGATCTTTGATGACTGTTCCTCTTCCATTCTAGTTCAATTTTCTGATAGAAAAAAGTTAGTTTGAAAATAGTGAGATAATGATAGAGTTTAAAACGTGGTTTCTAAATGGAATAGTCTAACGTACACCATTAACCAGCCACTCAACCAATATGATACACTTTATATGTTCATCGACATCATTCGTGATGAGTTGGGAACACCACTCATTATGGTGATGTATACCAGCATGTTTTCCCAATTGATATATGTTTCGTTATAGTATAATAATATCATGTCTTGAAAAAACCATTGACCCCCAGATGAATAACGAAAATAGATGAGTTGGATTCTGTCACACGTAATCCACCCCCTAAATGAGCCCTAGCTGCAAGTACTCAACCAAATCATGCATGACCCCTAGATTCCATCAACCACCCTACCTCCAAAAGATGAGAGAAGGAAAGACAAGAGGAATCAATTTGCGAAACAAAGAAATAATTTATATTAGATATGAGAAAACTGTGTTGGAAGATACATTACAACAACTATGAATTATAACATGCTCTCGGTACGAGAGAAAAATATATGGGATGTAGTTGATCTTAATGACCATCCAAATTATTTTCACTTTCACAAAATATTGTGACACACCATATAAAAGTGTTCTGTCTTCATGAAACTCTTATAAATGATTGTGAACTCTAGATAAGTGAAGAATGGCCACCTCCATCATTGGCGGCATATGTTTCCACCACCAACCGAAATGCTGTTGTAGAGTGGAGAATAGTACCCAACACAAAGGAGATAAAATTCAACAATTTGATTACTCATAAAATAGTCATCTAAGGCCATGGGTCACTCTTGGAACAGTTTTTTCATCTAACCATGGCTCTAACGACTCCTTGATATAGAAACATTGTTTTCTTCATCACCCCATACTCTAGGGTCATCCATAAAGAAAATAACCTGATCAAAAAAGAAAAAACATGTTTTGAAAGATGATCCTTCCCAAAGGACAAAGTAGGTTATGACACATTCATATTTCATGCTATCATATATCAATGTACTTGAAATTACTTTCTAAAGATCACCATCTTGAAGAATTCATCCAGGAAGAATCATCATTATATGTAGAACTGATCTTGAACTCCATTAATTTCATCCACAAAATGTACCCCTTCTGTGATGATGAAAATTTATATGAATGTGAATTTATCACATCCAGTATAGGAGCTTGGGAAAGAGGATGTAGTATCTGAGGGTTCCTAGGGAGACATGGTCATAGAGGAGTAAGTTCCAAAACACACCCCAGATCAAACCATTAATGATGTATAAACTAGTGGAATATCCATAGAGTGGGCACAATAAGAACATCAACAGTTCGCTAATCCCATAGGAAGAACATTTGGCTTAATAATCCAAGAGTATTCATCAAAGGATTAATAATGGTCTTATAATCTGAGGTATGTAGCAATACATGTCTATAGAAACACAAAACTCATTGAAGAATAATAAACTCCTATCCCAGTGGTCAGTCCATCAACCTACAATGTGAAATACCCAAAATTTTATTTGAAAATGCATCCCCCTATTGGGAGGCCCCAAACATTAGAGAATAAATATCATATTTTGAAGTGTACTTCCTTAGTACATGCAATGTTATCATTCCTCGATGCAATAAATCTATCATCAGATCGAAGGGAATTACTCATCTAATTTTTAATGAATCATTAGGAGTTGGATGCCAATGTATCCACTACAAAAGTCTATTAGACAGAGAACCATCTAATAGAATTCCATGTTTTCATTTCCTTAATAGATCATGATGATGATGCCATCATACAAGGGATTATCAAACTCCAATATTTTTCGGGATGATAAATGACTTCGATAACTAGAGAGTCTTCATCGATAACGACTCTTGAGTTAACATCAACCCATGATAACACATCATTGAATCAAGTTCAACGATGATAGTGTGACAACCTATGTATCTAATATTATAGGCTTTGATAAAAGTTAGAAAAAGATGATGTGGAGAATCAATGTAAAATATTTTTTTGAAACATTAGAGCTATCATAGAATTTCTGGTAAATAGGCAGAACACAACCTTCAATTTATTGCTCGGATGGCCCTGGCTACACCATCATGCGACAATTACCTCATCATATCATCAGTATAGAAAATATTTTACCAAGGGAAATTGTGGAACATTTAATAAGGATAAATAACCATCTCAATATTGTGAATCACACTACATCGATGATGGATTCTATAATACATAAGGGAAGTGATCTATAACTGATGGC
Organism: Viscum album; assembly: GCA_963277665.1. Lineage (NCBI taxonomy): Eukaryota > Viridiplantae > Streptophyta > Magnoliopsida > Santalales > Viscaceae > Viscum > Viscum album. Next base: position 974,501,466 of record OY728139.1, on the reverse strand, counting down.
ATTGAATGGGTTACCACCACAATGGCTTGTAAATGTTTCTTGCACACCACCTCATGAAACTCGAAAAAAAGTATGTGTTTCCAATTATAATTTTTAAGTGGATGGACCCATTTTTTGATTCATATTACATAGTAATCATTGTATCAATCATGGAGACTAAGGCTGACATTGTCGAAAAATACATTTGCCATCAAGATGACAGTGAATACCTATATAAAAATTACCTCAATTCAACTTCAACAATCTAGAGAATACCTACCCCATTCTCTGAGGTCGAAAAGGACATATCGTCACCATAAGAAGAAACAACCACTCATATACTCCCCATTCCACTATCCCCTAGAGATTCCTTACTGCCAATCTAGACAAGGGATGTTATTCTATCCATCCAACATCAAAATTGTTATTCTTCTATTCTCTTAAAAAGTGTTTTTATAAAAAAAACTTCCCTATCAATAGAAGAAGGATATGTGGTTGAGGATATTGAAGAATATGATGTATAATACATTAGTGCTTTTCCTCCATCATTTGAGGAAGGTTTCATAATCACAATTGATGAACATGGGTAAATAATCCTAGTTACTAAAGAAGACCCACGAGATGCTCTAATTTGTAAAACCATGTATTAATAAGAGAAAGTGCTATAGACATCTTTATAGAAGAAGTATCAATATTTATTTGCCTGAAACTATTTAGAAACTCATGGTATTGAACCTAATGTTGCCACTAACCACATAGGCCTACAGGAAGACCACCGTGGTTACATGAATTCCACTAGAAGGACACACCTTACACATACTTACAAAAATAGATGTTGAATTTGATAAAAACATCATAGCCAAATTCCTTTGGGATGTACAATATCCTATATGACTGGCCAAGATAGTTCCATTGTAGATGATCAGATAGATTAGAGTTAGCATTGGGTTTAAGGAACACAATAACAATTGTCCTAATGATGAAATTACAGTCTACATAATAGAATTGTCAATGAATGAAACTACAAGATATGGATCACTCTTTTTCATGGATGGCTATTATAAATACAACCAAATCTGAATGTCCCAAGAAGATAAAGAATCCACTTCCTTTAGCCCCCCCTTAGATATATTTGTTATGAGGTGATTCCTTATGTTTCAAGAAGTATTTCACCACATATCAACGTGCCATGAACCTCATTATCGAACTCATCCTATGAAGATTCATAAAGTTATACATCAGTGACATGGATGTTAAATCATGACAGTGCTTGGAACATCTAATTGATATTTAGACCATCTTCTATAAACTGTGGCAACTCAGTCTGAAGATGAACCACCATAAATGTGCATTCAGTGATTCCTGAGGGAAATTTCTCAGTTTCTTCATAATCCATTGCAACCAAGAAGACAACCATGAGAACACAAAATATATCCTTCCCATGCCACCAACTCTCAATCTCAATAAGATGAGAGGTATTTAGGGAAATATAGGGTACATTTGTTGAATCATAGGCAACCTTGAAGGTAAATGCTTTCCATTCACCCGTTTGATGAAAACGAGGGTTATATATCAGTTTACAGATGATTGTGAGGAAGCATTGAAAAATATAAAGAAATATCTCCTAGGACAATTCTATTTCCATTGGTTAAAGGCAGGCCACTCATTCTTTATGTGATCACCTTGGAGCATTCAATAGGATCCTTAATCATATAAAATAATTATTCCAATATTGAAAATACTATATATAACCTATAATGACCATGATTTATGCTGATAAACAATATTCCAATGCCGTGAAGTGCTGCATTTCCCTGACCGTTGAGGTCCAAAAATGAGGCACTATTAGTTGAATCATGAGGTACACATGGTCTGTCATAGAAATCTACTCAAGTATATCATCAGCCATCCAAATTTAACTGGATGACTCTCTTGGTGGGATATCATCATGAAATAGTTTGACATATGCTTCATGCTTCAAAAACCCTTCAATGTCATGGCCCTAACCTTTTTTTAGCAGAGAACCCTTTGGTAGAATTAACTCTACGAGAAGATAAAATTATCAATGAATATTTTTTTCTCTACAATAGGGATCCAAGACATGGGAAATATTTTTTGATCATGCATCTAGAGGCCAATCCAGAAAAATGATGGAAGACCCATTGTTCAATAGAGTGGGGATGGGGATTATTCTCATTTATAAAAAGGAAAACTTTTCATAATCATTATTACTATCATAAGGGCGAAACAATAGTGAAACAGAATACCAGAAAGTTATTTTAGGCTTGGAGTCGGCCCTTCAAGCACATCTCTAGCAATATGAAGTAAAAGGTGATTCAGAACTGGTTGTCTAGCATGTTAATGGTGACTATGCCATAAAGAGAGAGTAATTAATCACTTTGAGGAATTTTTTGGGAATAGATGGTATAATTTGAATTATAACCAATATTTACTTATATCCATCAGTCCCAAAACACACAAGAAGATGCGTTAGCAAATTCAACAACATCCCCGGCTGACCCATACCATGTTGAAACATTCATCATCATACCTAACCATTAGATGATTTTCCATTAATTCAGGCCAACATGGATGAAACAAATGATAGTAGCTTCATCCATGAGACTTATTGTCATACCAACAGTTTGATGAATCCCATTGAAAATTACCACCATCGGGGATAACTCCCACAAGATAAGGCCTGAAGAGAATAGATCTGGAGGCGAATGGTTAACATTTTTTTATCTGATTTCAAAAACCAATAAAATGTTTTCTTTAAGTGAGTACTTAATGGAGTCCTTCATAGGTGAATGGATGGAATCATGATTGTTTCTGTCATAAAGGATGTGCATGCTAGAACATGTGGGGAACACTAATCTACAACTAATATCTTTCACCAAATTCAATTTATTGGATTATATTCACCTTAAATGCTTCATGATTGTGATACATTCACTATGAAGTGTTATTTATTCCATGTTAATTACTAATTCATCCAACAACCCCTAGAGTTACTCCACACACTAACTACATCATGCAATTTCCCATATGGTGAATGGTCATCTTGCGGCGATATTCTCCATCCATGTCGAAGAAATTCATGTTTATTCTCACAAAAACCATCTTATTATCCACATGGGCATATGATATACCCATTAAATACATTTGGGAAATATGGAAAATGTACTTTGTGAAAGACTACATCAATACTAGATTTGGTGTCCCTAATAGAATATAGAAGGATAATGGCAACAATTTCTGCTATACTGAGTTGGTGAAGCAATATCAAGAGTTTGAAATTATCTCCAACCATTAATACTAATACCATGAAATTACCAATGGATATATAGTGGATTTCAAGAAAACAATATTCAACATACATCAGAAAATGTTATGAAAAGACTAGAAAGTGTGGCTTGAAAAGCTCCTCCATGCTATGTTGGAATGCTAGACCTGCAATGCTACCCAAGAAACCATTTACGTATAAAAATATAGTAAAAGGATATTCTTCCCATTGAAGAAAAATTTACATCACTCAATGTCAGTTTCTGGGATTAAAAATTTGTAGATGAGTAGTCTCAAAAAGGCATCATAAGTTGGAGAAATTGGATGAGAAAAGGATGCCCACATTTCTGAATATGAAACTCTACAAGAATCATATCACAAGAACCATCAATAAAAATGTTCGTTTTGATAATTCATTGAATGGGAAATGGCGTTGGACCTAAAAATCTCAATGATACATGGGGTGAAATTTCCAAAATTAGGAAAAAATGGGAAGGGCCATATGTCATTCACAATATTTATTCCAAAATGGAATATTCCTTAATATTAATGGATATAAATATTATCATGGATCCTAAAAATATATGATTCATGAAGAAATATTTTATATAGACAAAAGTATTAGTGTCCATCCAGCATAACACTAAACCACCAACAATTTATTATTTGATCTCATGATGTATAAAAAGATTTTAAGGCCATATTTACAACATGACATTAAACTACATGATCAAAGCGTCCAAGCAACATGATTTAAAGCTATATGGGATCATTGTGTTTTAATCAATGATGCAGGGCCTAACCACTATCGTCCGATAAAATTTCACCATCCTAGTACAAGGGTTCAACTAGTACATGGAATTTAATAACTATGTGTGGCATGATTCATATTGTCATAAGATTTATAGTGATGCATGGAATTTATATCCTTGTACATCAAATATTAGAAAAGAAAATTAACACCCTCCTAAGGTAGATTATAGATTGGGAGGTTATTTCCAGAACTACGTTTGGAGTGATTTCTGTCATCATGAAATATTTAGTGATTCCCATATTCTACATCATGTTTTATCCTCAATTCAATGAAAAATGACCCCCTCTTAGAAAATTGTATAAACATAAGTGAGGAGATCTTTCCAGAACTATGTGTGGCTTGATTCCTATCATCATGGGATACATAGTGATGCCTATATCCCTTATCCTGGTTTAGCCACTATTTTAGAAAAATAATCCCCCTTCCATATGAACATAATTGACTTGCACTAGGATCATATTATAGGACAACATATGTATGTATTCTCATTCATCATGGGATATGAATAGTAACCTCAATCCTAGACCTAGGACCAGATATCAAATGGAATAAAATTCCCCTATCATATCCTCAATTTCCCTCATACTACTGGGGAAATCCTCGTCAGTCATTGTTTTTCACACCGATTTTGACTTATTCAAGCCTAGGAGTGGTGGTAAGGGTATCCCTACCAAGAAAAATCATTTAGGAGTATGATAGGACCCTAACACATAAATAAAATTTTAAAATTACCCCTAGCCTATGTATGGGATGGACCTGTACATGAAGGATGTTTCTAGAACTATGTTTTTCTTGATTCCTTACCTCAAAGGATTATTAGTGACACTCATATCCTACATCCCTATCCAGCCACCATTCCAGTTAAAATTTCACATTCCCTACATATGGGACGACCTTATGTTGTGAATTTCATTCAAAAAATATCATTGGATTTATTCCAAACCTTGCAGGATATGTAGTAATGCATGAATTCCACATGTTCGCCTAGCCACCATAGTCCATGAAAAAATGACCTTCTCCATCGTATAGTCTAGACATATGTAGGGAATGTCATGAAGAAACACCTAGATTGGTTAAAATATATACAAGGTATATAGATTCACCCATGCCCCTGAAACCTATTATGAGCTACAATGAAGAATAGAGGGTAAAAATGTCTCTATTCTTCATTGTGTTACCTTGTGTAACTAAAACAAATCCCCAAAAATCTCACACATGTGGTGAAAATTCCTATGATATAGATTTAAAATAATGATTCCTATAACATGGAACTGTAAAATGATCATTGCCCTCTACACATGATTCTTATTTGTCTGTGGGATTCTATATATTACAACCAATCACTGTATGATTATTTATTTTGTACCTAGGAACATACTTTTGATACATATAACTTCATGACCCAAGAAAAATTGAATTCTCATAATCATCCACGACCATCAGATCTGAAGATTCAGTGTCCTACTTGAACATTTTCTTAATGGTTCCCACAATGCCCTAGAGGCTCTACTTTGATTCACCACAAAAATGGCATGTCAAACAAATGAAAATTCTTACAATGTATAGTCATTTATTATCTTTGTATTCCCACTATCTTCCAAGCCCCACATCATTACCCATGTTATAAGAAACCTTGGAATCAGTGATTACACTCTACACCATTACTTGTTTCCAGGTAATTCCAAAATATCATGGCCATATTTATACATATTTACTCTTGATTTAAGTGAAAATTTATTCCTAGAATATGAAATTAAACTGTGATGCTTATGTCCTTTCTAAAAGTCATAAAACTGTGTGTATCTTTTATAGCCACATATTTCATTTGAGTAACCCATGTCCTTACCACATGCTTTCAAACTGCTTGGACACAGGTGTCCATGATGCATTATGTTAAATTTCATAGCCAGTTGATATCCTGTACTGAGAGGAAATCAACTTCAGCCTTGGTTATCTATCATGTTGTTTCTAAAGAACAATATATGTCTTGAATATTATATTCACAAGATAATTAGTGACTACCATATTTTTTTCCTGGCTTATCCTTTCCATAATGTCCCCCAATATGTGGATTCAACTAATGTAGGGTAATCTCATCAATGAACCATGTGTGGATTTATCCTGATGTTAAAGGATGTGCTGGTATACCCGATTTCCATGAGCCAAGGATCACCACTGAATTAATTGAAATGCCTTATCCAATTTTAATGAACATGAACAAGGTAGAGAGATTCCAAAATTTCTCTATTTGTGGGACCGTCCCATGACCAATCACATTTCCATTCATTCACACCGATCTAATTTGTGTCCTTTCCACATGATGTTAAAATGGGTGGATGTTTCCCTTTGGATAAACTAAACAATACCTTAGCTTGAAATTCTGCCATATTTAATTTTACCTTATCTAGGTGACAGATTCGAACCCTATACTACTCATTGTTTCTCACATCGTGAATGGGTCATATGGCCTTAAGATTTATTGCCAGAGATTCCCCATAGATTAATGGAAAAATAAATCCAATACATGTTCCCTGTAGTGAAAAAATAAAAGGTTATTTGTATTCCTCCCCTTTGAAGTTGGGGGTCCGAAGGTCAATCCTTTTAACAATAAAAGGTATGGTACCCTGAAGATAACCCGAAGTAAATTTCCCCAATGTATGGAACAGAACAATATAGGGATCCTACAACCAAGACAGCCAATCATCATACCCAGGATTAGTCTCAGTAAAGGATATTGAAATCCTTACTCTATAAAGAAGTCATATCTATGTTCGAAGATCTCAGAGTTTCCAATGTTATCACAACTTGAATGTTGCAAATATGTTCAGATACGCTGTTTCCATCTATCAAAATCTATGCTTCGAGTGAACATGGAACATAATAATCATATGAGATCTTCAAAAATTGATGATGAGTGTTTTATGGAAACCTTTTCTTTACTATGAACACAATTCTCCTATGGCTCTACATAAGTTTCACACAAAAATAGCTTGTCAGCCAAAGGAAAATTAATCCTTTGGATAGTATTTTCTATCTCTATATGCCCACTATCTTTTAAGACCCACACCATTTCTCCTAATCCAATAACCATTGAAATCATGGTTTACAATTTCATTCATGATAACCTTCAGACATGTCCAAATATCCTAGCATGATTATTATCCGGTTAATCAAGGCTTCTATACTGATTTCCTAATCTCATAATATCAAAACACCGTGATAAATAATTCCCAATGAGAGCTATTGGGTCTATACATAATAACGTGTATTTCCCCTTTGAAACTCTATGTATGAAACTCATCCGATCAGGAAGGACCTATGTGAGTCCCATATTATGGGAATACCACGTATAAAGTTCCCACCGTTATGTGTGAATTGGATCTACATATGTTCAAAATCCCTGAAGATGACACCACATTTTTTACATTAGGTTCATACTTAGATTTGAAACATATTCATAATTGTATAGGTAAGATGCCACTATCTATTACTAGTTATTTTTTGCCTAAAATTCGCCCCTCTTGATGTTCAATAACCCCTCATCATAGATTTCACTCTATGACTAGAAGGGTCTTAATCCCAATATCCCATGGCCATCATAAATTAAATGCCAATGTCTAGGTGAAACAATTTATTGACTCTGCACACAATGCCTTGATTGCTCTGTATATGTTGCCCAAAAAATAATCATATCTACCAATGGATAATTCTCCTTCCAAATAGAATTATACTACTTCCAAACACCCATATGAAATTAACATCTTACCCCACACCCTTATTTCAGATACCGTTAGATTACAGTTTATGACAACTCTCTATTTTATTGCTAATAAATAAGAATTTTTTTAAATTCATGGAAAAGAAAAATAATATCATCCATGGTCAATGTTAAATGGATTTTAAATCCCATGCCTTAAATGTATCGGTTAAATGATGTTAAAATACACCACATTTCAACCCCCTTTTACACGAGCTTAATTTGTGTGGGTGTAGTTTCTCATTCAATTCCAATATAAATGTCTCTATTACTATCAGACATCACGGGCCACCCAAAATGGTATTAATGAATAAATCAAATCCATTCCTCTATAAATTTGATAATCATAAAAAATGGACACCCAATGTCCAATAGAAACCTTTGTTTGACTTCGCATACAATGCCTCGATAGATATGCATATGTTCCCCACAAATGGGCCTATCAGTCAATGTAAAATGTATCTACCTGAGAGGCTATTTTTAATTCCAAATTTAACATAGACCCATTTACCCATATCATATTCTATTTCCATAAATCACAAAAGAAAGGTCAATAGAAATACCTTATCGATGTATGAAAGTTACTAGGGCACCCTCTGCTAATGACTATCAAATTGGGGCCCTAAATACGAAAATCATGGTCAAAGTTATCAGCCTAAAACATTATTATTGGTCAAATTTGATCAACCTGAAACACCAGTGATGATAATAATGTTTTGAAATACTAAAAATATCCATTAAAAAAACCGAACATGCTCAGATGAAAACCTACAGAGGGTGTCATGGAAAAAGAGGAGTACCAACATGGTAAACCTACTCTCTATAAGGTTTAAAAAAATCATTGTTAAATAAAAAAGTCCAAAGTGACACAAATATTTTTAGGTGGAAAGCCCACCAAATGAGGCCTATGAAAAAGTCATGATGTACCCACTAAACGCACATTCAAAACAGCTTAGAAAAAAATATTGTAATAAAAAAAGATGAAATGTTATTAGGGTTTTCCATTTAAGCATAGAAATAGTTATACTACATCTTATGAGCCCCTAAACATAAGAAAAAAATAGATCATGAATTGATTATTTTAATTTACTTATCTAAAATATAGATTCAAATCAATATTCACATGATGATTTTATTTAAACTATGGAATCGATTGATACTGCAAGAATATAGGAATAAAGAAGAACACTAAAACAAAAAAAAAGTTTTTTGCTCAATGAAAAATCAGAGTAACATCCAAAATTTTGTGTCTATCCTTAGTGTTAAAACTAGGGTTACCCAAGACTATCCAAAATATTTCAATGAGGGCCGACCATCTCTTTCCAACAGTTTGAAAAAATCTTGATGTGGCCCATCAAGGGAATACTCTAAAATAACTGTTCATTCAGCTTCATCCTTGAGCATATGTCTCACTTGTTTCATAAATACATTGAGGCCACACCATTTATTCATAATGGCCTCATGATTGGCACTTGATGATGCAAGTTGCACCTTCATTTTGTCAATGCAAGCCTCACACTCTCATAACTCTTCTATTTTAGTGATCATTTGGTCATGAGACATCACCTCCACTATCACAATATGATTCAATTACGTTAAAATTACATAAATGGTTGTTACATGATAATGTGAGGAATTCAATTGTAAATATTATCTTTAATAGAAGCATGGTCTTCTTGAGCCATGAAAATATGTTTCCTGGGAAGGTGTAGATGTTAGTAATCAAATTCGTCCTAACCCAATATAATGAAAAATCATTGGATGAAATCCTTCTTAACATCAAATTATGACAAGGGAGATTCCCTGGAAATGGTATAGAGATGAATCCATGACCACTTCTGCATAGGATGATGATTCCTAATGATACAAGTACTCTCTTTCTACCCTTCTATCATGACAGGTAGGTAATCAACAATTTCCATCAGGGTAGGGCGATGCTATAAGATGAGTCAATTGAGTCAACCAATCAGTAGGGTTTTCCCTTATCAAAATGGTTTGACCTCTTGGGATAAGAATGAGAGATTGATAGTAAGTTTAGTAACATCAGGTGATTCCCCACTGGGACAGGTTTCGGTAGGACAACCTACCATATCTATTAATGCTAATGAGTCAATGTCACTCTCCACAAGATAGGATGTGTAGATGCAGAACCTTCAAATTGATTGTGGATGAAAATAAAGTGGCTTCTCACTATGGATATGGGAGAATATGGTGCAACCAGTAATGTTGGGGAAGGGCATGAAATGATCTATGGTCACTAAACAAATTGAACCAATTGTTATAACTCCCCATCAAGATAACGAGTCATCCAAAACTGGGAATATTTCAATGATAATAAATTTCAAGAAACCATCGGTGGAACAATAACCACTATTAAAAAAATATAGTACATCATCATTAGCTATAATTAGTGAAGGTTTATGGGATGAGATTCACTTTTCAACCGAGTATTAGGATGAAAATAAATCATTTGTAGGCACCAAAATTGCATAGCAATCCTAAAGGGGTATATAGCTCACAAATAGTTAGTATATTAATATGTGTAGTCAATACTCAATAAAAAAGAATGATGATAAATGAGAATTATTCTAGAGGACCCCTCCCAACATAAGTCACTATTACGAGGGACTATGGGGTATTTAATGAAGGTCAAGTGAAGAACATCATTCAGTAGTCCAACTGTATCACCAATGGTCAATCATTTGATACGAACAACAAAATTGTTGATAGCTTGGTGAATGTCATAATGAGTAATTTCATTGGAATGCTAATAATCGTGTCATGGGAAATGCTCCTCAATATATCCATATGAAAATTGAATGAGTCCACTTAGACGAGGTGGGTACCTCCCTTTCTGTATCTGTCCTAATAACTCATAAATTTTCTTGTGGGTGGATCATCGAGATTTATCGGTTGTCCCTCTACAAGTGTGGCTAGAATCATTAGATTTCCAACTCAAACACTTGTGTATACATCATGAGAGGAGAAAATCCATCAAATTAGAGTCATAAAAAATAATCCAACTAATCTGAGATCATGTTATATGTGTTATTATATTTTTGATGCCTCAATGGTATAATGACCCATCTCAAGGGTAACATAATACGAGCCTAGGAGATGCTGAGAGGGCTGTGTAAAATATGTTTGGCTCGATGGTATTTTTTCTATGATTCACTTACCATCAAGAAAAAACCTATAGAATATTTAAATGATATGAGGGGGTGAGAAAGGATAGGATGTCCATGTAGTCCCTCTATCCATGCTTTCGAGCATGTCAAATTAGTTGATTAATTGTTTACCATAATTTCTGCAGTATAGAAACAACCCTAGGTCATATCTCGATAGAGCTCTAGATCTTTAATTCCAAAATAAAGGTCTAATTAGGAATGTAATAAAGGGAATGGGGTTTTGGAAAACATGGGGTTTTATGATTTAATATGCAAAAATAAAGAGGGAAGTGATAAAAACAAAATGTATGATAACAAAAGTAATTCAACGTGATCAACCAAGGGTACTTTTGTGATGTTCATCCCTCATCGCTTCAAGATATAGGGTTATGATATTTTTATCCTTAGTTTGTAACACCTAGATCCAAAATGTTAATGATTTTATACTTGGATAACATCTACGGTTCAGTTGGAAACACACAATGAATAATTGGATACCAACGATGATTGGGTTATTTGTGTTCAACTTCATAACCGAACCTCACCATGGAAACACATGAAGAACTCAATGATCTGTCTAGTTTTGTATGTAATTTAAATGTGTTACCATGAATTGAATTCTCATGGCCATTATAATGTTTATGTGATTTTAATTAAATAATATGAACCACACAAAAAATACAATTGAAAGTGAGGAAAAGAAGTTGTGAATGGTGTGTGAAACATCTCATGAATGGGTTCCCCCATACATGATCATATTAGTTGAGCAAGACATACCAGTTCATAACTCAATAAAACAAGAACATAGGATGATGAAAAAAAACATAAAAACCTAGAATTCAAAATAACATTGAAATATTACAAAAATGAATCTTAGGATTTACATCACGTTCCTCCTAGGGTGATCACAAGGTGCTTAGAAATCAATGGAAGGGGAGGTTGAAGAAGAAGTTGATGTATCAGTTCCCATAGATTCCAGAACATCTAGGGATAATGAGAAGAACCATTTGGGACTCCAAAATGGAAGAACCTTTCCACCTTTTGAAACTCAAAAATTGGATGCCCAAGGTGCCAATTTACAGGAAAAGTGGGAAGTGGTTATAGGCACCCTCATTTAGATAATAATATTGTTCCATGGTTTTTTATAGTCAAAGAGTCTAAAATCACATTGTACAAAACAATATGAATGTTTTTAGGCAACTTTTATATGGGCATGTAAAATTTGGTATCTATAACTAGTATATAATAAGAGATATTTTTAAAATAAAGAGCCAATGTTTTGACCCCGTGAAGATTCATTTTTTTGGAGAGAGCATTCCGTATGGGCCTACTAATTGATGAATTGGGCATCGGTTCCTTTATATGAAAGGTATCTCATAAAATAGTTCACTAGCACACAATGTGCCAAACCATTTAGACTCACTATTTTGTAGAAATGTGTTTTATTCATCCAGTGTGCTTGGATTCTATGCCGATTGGACCATTTTTCTTGGACATCATCATGGGTCCTCCAAAACACCTCCACATACAATGTAATTATTAAAACAAGTGGCATTTAAGTTTTTAACAATGCTAAAATAATTGAATCAAATATGGAGGGAAATATGTTATTATACATTTAATTTTCAATATAATACCATTTTAATACATTGGTATAAGAGTGAAATAAAACAGTGAATCCTGGAACAATCACCATCCACCATGACCAATAAGTTCCTCACCAATGGACAATGTTGTTTAGAATTTTCCTATGTGTTTTCATCTAGAAGATATTCAACATACATATTTTATAGAATGATAATCCCTCCATGTTGATGAATGTCCCATCATCTCATTCCCAACTCTCCATCTGATAAATAGAAGGTGTTACTTCTCGAGAACAAGGAATACGTAGTCCGGGTAGAATCTAAAATAGATATTTGATTGTGAACTGGGAAAACCATGATGCCTAATGCAGATTTATGGTTTCCAACTAGTCATGAGACTCTAGGAAGAGTTGGTGTAGAAAAAAAGACCGAAACCATAAATAAATAATGAATCCCTTGGATCGAAGATCCGATTTTGAGCTACACCCTCCATTAAGATTTTCATTAGAAATATTGATAATGGTTTGTTAATCTGGGAAGACCAATTTGAAGGATCTGTTATAGTGGCGACATTTAATGTGAGTCTATGAGGATCCCTTCATCATGAACAAGTTATCCTAAGTATGATCAACTATTATTTCTTTCAATGAAGAAATATTTTCCCAATCACTCCCTTGGGATGACTAAATGCGAATTATATGGATATTTATATTAGACAATGGGAACATAGCGTTATCATGACGGACGAAGATGAAAAGTTTAAAATTGGAAAGATAACAGATAGGCCATAAACAATAGGGAAGTGAGGACTCTATGGAAGCCTCTTGGGAAATGATGTAAGAAAAATGTTTATTATTGGTGTTTTCAAACATAGACACCCTCCTCCTGATTGCCTCCATTAAGATAAGAGGAAGTGATATTTCAATATATTAGATTGTCTATAAAAAGGTCACTATAATATAATCTTTTGAAAAAATACCCAAAATGGGAAATGTCCCAAAAGAAGCCTAAAAAACACATTATCTCGCTATATTATCCCTAATATGATTTGAAGATGGCATTCTCTATAATCCGATAGTTAGCGGAAAACTCCATGAGGAGTTGGCCTATTATGTGTGTGCCAATGAATAATCCATTTCAAAAAATTAGAAATCTTTGATTTGATCCTTGCTAGATAGATATTCAAATATTTTAGTTCAAATATTTCAACGTACGATATGAAAATTTGATGGTCAATTAATCTATTTGTGGTTCAATTTTCCAAACATGAGAACCACATAGCATATTAAAATGTTGAAATTAGACCATATATTTCATCATTCCATAGTTCAGTTCACAATGGTCAGTTAATAAATGAATGAAACTGTGAAGAGTTCTCAGTTTGTGAAGTAAAAAAGCACGGTTCATAGATGTTAAATTATTCAATGAATCTTGTACATGGAGGAAAGGAAGTCCCGGATAAATTTGGGAGATTTTTTTTTTCGAAAAACAAGATAAATGAAAAATGACCATGGATACCCTCTGCTAAATATTGGTGTGGTTACCCCAATGGAATCATTTTTCTACAGCTATCCACTTCAGTTTTGGACCAATTTCAATATCATAACAACCTCCTCTTCATTTTTATTGGATCCCATTTTAAATGGGGTCATTTGTAGGGTCCTAAAAATGGGAAAATGGAATTATAATATTCCCAAAACATCCATAATAGAAAATACATGTTTTTAGTGGGATTATTTAAGAATAATATTGATGAAATCAAAATTTTAAAGGGATAAAAATGTTTTCGCGTACAAGATTTTATGAAAAGTTCGCAGAGGACACATATCATGAACAGACAGTTTGTGGACAATATCAATAAATGAAAAATAATGAAGAATTGGCCTTTAACCAAGCATTTTTCAAATGGAGAAGTCCTCTCTACATACTTTTCTCTTGAACCAAGCAATTTGTAGATTATACAAGGCTTCGGGTGTCTTACTAACAGCAAACCACACAAACTTCATTTGACTAAGACGTCAGCAGGATGTGTGATATCTCCATTGGATTCCGAAAAGAAATCCATGTTCCAATAAATATACCATCTATAAAACACTATAATAGGAACAAAATGGGTACTTAAGGGGTATATTCAAGATAAAAGAGACATAGATAAAGAAAATAATGATAGTTTAGATTACAATGGAAAACAATTGATGATGTATGAACCCGTGTATGATTTATAGATATATAAATCTACAACGAACAATATATATAATGGAAACATAATAATAATTAGCTGACCGAAATCCAATTGGTGAACCATAATCCATATGCCCTTCACAGTTGAGTTTCATGTGGACCACATGTAAAATACCCCCCTTCAATCCAACGTCCCACATAGAACATCTCTATTTAAAAGGAAACCTCCAACACATAGTGAATCCCAACATGGATGGAACATAGTTCCACATAGCACTTTACTATTTAGACATAACCTGGTTCCTCATAGTCAAATGATATGCAGACCACATTCATGTCTACATACAACTTCAGTACGTGGACATCCCCTCCACATGCATAGAAGTACGGTATGTAGGAATAACCCCACCAAACATGAAATATTGGTACACCGAATGGGATATAGTCAATAATTACATATTCTTGTTCTAATCAAGTCCTTATATTCCCATCACGTCTTTTAGAGTCCATTTGTGAATCATTCCACTGACAATTGGTGAAATCATCTTCCAATGCCACTACACCGATATGATCAGACCATTGGTCTTACCAGAACACCCTTATGTGTTTACATACCCATGATAAGTAGAGACATGTGGGTAATAAAAAAAATAGTATAGACCCTTAGAATGTTCCTTAGATTAAATTCCCTTGGTAACCCAGGGTCCAACCATTGGATACTCACATGTAACTCCCCATTTTTAGGATAATGGGAAATCAGTGTCCTTACCTTTCATAAGAGACAGTGATAGAAAAGCCTATTACACATGACATTCCGTTCACAATGAATAATGATTATCCCCTTTACAAGAACCAGCTCCAAGGCACATCCCCTGATGTAAAAACCTAGGCTTTATTCCGGGAGGTTGCAATGATTATGTTATTCACTTCTCCCCCGAGACACGTCTAGATAGATCACCATATGTGATTATCATAGATATCAACATAGGAGATACTCACACAACCAAATCCCTCTCTTTCCCATTGGGGTATCACCGCATTCTCTTCCACAATCGTCCCCTTCCTTTTTCCTTCAATAGGTAAGGTATTGTTTGTGGTTTTATGGATCTACAACTTCCTATTGTTTATCACATTGATAATGCCTCTTGTGTGCTTATTGTTTTGCGACTATGTTATCATTCACACAACACCAAAATAAACTACGATATATCAGATTCCTACTCTTACCAAGTTATGTAGGATGCCTATTTAATGTCTGATCTTGAAGAAAAGTATCCTTAAAATATTTTCCAAATAAATTCCCCCATTACTCTAGGGTATCCTATTTAGGAATGACCCCTAATGTGATTATTTAAGAAAGGTGTCTTATATGGTATAATCCTCCACTATGTTCCCTATACTGTGAAGCACATCTAAGTAACCCTGTAGTAGTCCTTTCACCACAATGGACTACCTAAGGTGTGTATGTCCAATCTCTAACCAATCTAAAATGGAATTTGTTACCATTGAATTGGGATACACAGGAAGCCTCCTTGATGCCCTAATTTGACACCGTAATTAGCCATGATGTTCTCTCATCCATATCCTTGGTAGGGACATATCCCCATAGGAGACAATATCTCTCAAAGGAACCTTGTGCTGGTTCAGTGTAAGTCATACACGATGTTTGGACTAGGAATTTTTCATATGGAAATCATTTCACAATACATTAAACTATATAGATGGTCCTCATTTCTTGAACATGAATGTAGATGTGTCAAGTTAAGTGGAACCGAACTACATGGGTTTGGATTCCTATCAAGTGGATATATATGATGCCCAACTTATGGGTTTGATCATGACAATAAAACACCTCATGTACTCCTAGATGATGATAAACTCTAGAGTTCCCAATAACATGGATTACTTTTGCATTGTCTTAGTAATATCAGGGCCATGTATACCCATGATCATCTTTCAACCAAGGGGTAACCTGTAGATGCATGTTTGGAAATGAAAAAAGGATTCAAAAACATATGAAAATTTCTTAAATCTATAAGAGAGTCCTATAGTAGGAAGGAATTCAACCAAGCATGGTATGATAATCAAGATATCCCATCCAATTGACAAATGGTGTCCTTATGTGTTTTTTGGAAAAATCATTCAATAAGGGTCTGCATTAGGAAAAAAGGTCCCTGAATCATTAATTAAAGGGATTTTGGGGTTTTTTGGATCCTAAAATAAACCAGATAGAAACCATCCAAAGACATCGTACCCTATGTGGACTTATTTCAAAAACACTTAACCTTCTTCAATCTCCCTCTTGGACCAATCATCTATCGAAGCTTCTTCACAACATGAAATGGATACACTGCCTACTCCCCAATGTATCAAATCACAAACCTACCTATAGAAGGGACATGACATGAATTGAGTCGAAAAAAGTGTAAATTATTTTATAAGACTCAATGTCATTCTTAATATTATTATATTTTTTATTTCTTCATTATATAATATCTATTTTAGATTTTGCATGTGTATTAGAATGATATATTTTATACTTATCATTAATAAACTATTCTCTTAGTGTGTTTTTTGTACTAATAAACTCCTATTTAATCAAATTGAATCTGGTTGTGATTGTATTACTCTAATGATCAGATGATCTATGAGTATAATAATTTTAACTTTAGAGTTTTAGTTTTTATTTTTTTCGGATTATATTTTAATCTACAATTCACCACCCTTCCTATAACCATAAAATACACTTTTTATCCAATAATTGTTGGTTTGTTTAAGGATCCCTCAAGTAGATTTGATCATGCATACCAATAAAAATAGTTAACAGTGAATTGGTGAATGATAGTGAACATATTTTTTGAATTTGATGATTTAGAAAAAGGAAAATAATGACAGATCTTACTATAATTAATTATTATGAACATTTAATATTCTCAAATTCATTTTTTGTGTGTCTATATTTTAAATATATAATATTTTTCTTTCACATGAAATTAAAAAAAAAACATTTTATGTGCTTTTTCAATAATTATGAATATAGAAGAGATATTTATTAGTGATTAAAATACTAAATTACAGACCAACACACACTCTTTGGGAATCATTCTTGGCCATCCTTATAATTCATTTTATGTTATTAATAAAAAAATTTTGACTGTGGTCCGCAACAACCATGTAATAACCCCATTTATGTGATTTTTCACATAGCTCCAAATTCAAGGGATAACACCACTTTTGAGCATACTATTCAATTTGGGCACCTGATCAACGTGTTAATGATTATTATATTACTAAAATTTCCTTCTTCTGATATATCATGTCAATCAGATCTTGTTTGGTCGAATTTAAACCCTACTAATTATGAGTTGCCTAAAATTATTAAAAAGTTCATAATTTAATAACATACCCTAATATATACTGATCAATCTGAGCATTGTATTGATGTATTGTTAATTGAAAAAGATAAAAGAAGATTCAAGGAATTTTTTCCTAGCTTTTCATTTCAATCCGAAGTCATTTTGATGTTCCTGTCTGATGGGAGATATGTAATAATAATAAATATAAAAAAATATATCTATTCTTTTCTATCATATTGAGAGAAACGAGCATCTATTGGATGCAGTGTTGACTCTTATAGAACAAAGATGAATGGATAATCATTCTCCCATAATATCATGTCAACCTGAGCGTGTTATCTTGGAATTATTCCCATATATGTAATTTTGCACATAACTATAAAATTGGGGGGGGGGTGAAACTTTGGTTAATACATTTCCTTTTGGGTATTATATCTATGTGCCAATGAATCCAATTGATTTTAAATGACATTATAATAATTTTCCGAGGATTTCATGTCAATCAGAGCTTTTTTGGGGGGTTTTTACCCAACACTATATGATTTTCCAAAATAAAATGTTAATTATGTGAAATCATAACTTATGTTACAATGATTAATCAAGTAATCAAATTTAGTCTTGGTTGAGACAAAAAAAAACAAAAAAATATTTAAATAATGTTCTCTATGATTTTAATGTCAATAAAAAGTTTTCTTGTTTTTACCCCACCATAGGGAGATATTTCATTTTAATAATACTATGAAATTTTACTAATTTTTTAAATAATTTATAGACTTCAGAATTTGTGGGATTGATTCCTACATATCATAAATGTCTTAGTGAACAATATCCCATAATTTTATATCAATCCATGTGTGTTTACATGGTATTAATCCATTTTATGTGATTTTTCACTTAACTCCAACTCTGAGAGACGAACTTGACATTCATTCACAATGAGAAATTTTGGTGTATGATTGTTGTGATAATGATTCATAAAGATTATAAATTACATAAATATCATTTTACAAATATTTATTGTTAGTAAAAGCTCATTGGGCTTGTTTTAACCCAAAGACACTTACATTATTCCATACTGATCAGCCTGGGAATCAGATCGACATGTGATTAATTCCAATATGTCAATAATGATTTGAGGAACCATCTTCTATATTTTCACAAAAATATGATGTTGTTTTCTCATTTTTTACAACCATAAAATGAGATATGTAATTTTAATAAAAATATACAATGTGACTAGTTGTTTTATATCATACCAACCAACAAGAGCATTCAATGGATGAAAAATTGACTCTTATAGATAAAAAATGAATCAGATATTTTTATCCTTTGATTTCATCATAATAAATGTGGGTTTTCCTGGTATTAGACCCATTTATGTAATTTTTAACAAAACTACAAATCTGAGGGGAAAAGTAAAATTTTCATCATACTGACGAATTTGGATATCTGATTTATGTGTTGATTATACCTAAATATTTTAATTGACTCATTTTCCTACTATTTCATGTTAATAACCGATCATAATTATCGTAAAATTTAATTGTAATCCTAGTATGTTTCCTCATTTTTTATTCCTAAAACAGTTCTAAACCATTTTATGAAAATATTAAATCTAAAAAAGTACATCAAATTAAACAAACTATTTTGAGAAAATAATTGATAAATGTTTTATATTTGAAGATAAATAATCAATTAATTGTTATATTATTATGTTTCTCATAAATCTAAATGTATTTGGTTTGTTTTGAACCACCACAAAATCAAATTTAATTTTAATGAAAATAAAATTTGATTTGCGGTTTTAATAAAAATAAAAAATATAATGATACAATGAATCTAAATGGGAAAACAAAATGTTAAAATGAAACGATCCTCTGGGATATGATGTAGTTTGTTCGACCTTGTCTTCTACATACCCCTACTATAGTATTGTCCAACATGAAATAAAAATAAAAATATAAAAATATTGGATTTAATAAATATTAAAAAAATCATTCATAATCCTTCATCATAGGATCCCCTACACAATCACCCTGAATGATATAATTATATAGTACTCCAACCTCAGCTAGAATCACCTTATTTACCTTATTTAGAGCATGTATATAGCCTCCAAATCAATCCCTCATTTTTTCATCCCAAAAATAATAGGATGCAGAACCATGGCACACAAAACCATAGAATATGAAATCTTTGTTTCATTTGTCAATTAATATTTATGTCCATCATGAACAACGATGTTATAAAATATATCCACGCTCTACATCGAATGTTATTGATGCTGATATAGAAGCTATGATATCTCAGCCTCAAGTGGATCATTTTTAATATGTTTATGTATATATATATATATATATATTTAATTACTGTTAATTAATATACTAAGATTATATATGATCCATAATCTTTGTATCATTTCAATCTCGAGTTATCTTACTCAACGATATTGTATAACATTGTGTACCTTTCTCACATATCTATAGAAAAATAAGATATTTTTATAGAATACAAAACCATATTAAATAATAAATATAAAAATTAAATGATAAATACATCATGTCAAATCATGGAAATTTGATGTGCCCAAAGCCTATGAAGTAGTCCCAACATCACATGATTCTCATAATGACGTGCCACCACCACCTATATTAAATTCATTCAAATCTGAAACATGTAAAATGTTGCAATTTTTTTGAAATATCTAAACCAAATATAAGAAGGCTCACTATTGTAGCCTTCTGGGAACAACATGTATCTATGTAACACCATAGAGAAATGAGAACAACTCTCAGAACTCTATCAAAAAATGTCTAGGCCACCCAAATTTGGTTCCCGGTTCTCCCTCTTCACTCTCCCATAAACATATTTGAAAATTTTTAAACATGTATCCATAAACACAAGATGATTCTCAAGAAGAATCACTCTTATATTATTCTATATATATAAAATTACCCCAATTTTTTGTGTTTTTTAAGAATAAATAATAAAAAAATGATTCCCTAATATGAGCATCCCTCCATTGTAGATCTAATGTAAGGTAAGGGAATGAATAAAATTCATGTGCAGTCAAATAAAATTTATACGAGGCTTGCATGATATGACCCAACTGGTGAATAAATGAAGGGGGATCATATCCCATGGGATGTTATGTCTCATAAACTGATATTTTATGGGTTTTTTCATAATGAAATCCCACAACCAAGACCCCTCCTATGAGAGGAATAAGTACTTTAGTCAAATCCTATTAAGAACAATTTCATAAATAATTTCAAATATGTGAATTTATATGTTTGACTCTTAATTCAAATTATCAAATCCAATTTACATTCATACATATCACGACCCATATAATTAGATGACTCTCTAGAATTATATGAATATGGCTCTAGTTCTGCTAACATATTTTCAACCATAAAAAACATTATTAGTTGAACACATATAGACTAAATATCAATGAAAGTTATAGTAAACACCTAAAATAAACATTTAAAAAGATTATAAAGTGTTAAACAGTTTAAAATATATTTATAACAAATGATCTTGAAAAATAAAACATTTCACTAGAGAATGAAATCAGTCATTTCTCCTTCCACTATCTCTCTAAACAATTGAATATCTTCTTAATGTTTATATACATTATGTTGATTATGCTACTGTATTGAAATTTAAATAGTCTTAGGATTATCTCATTAATTAAAAACACTAATAGCAATGAAATTTTCATAGAAAATATCCAATTTGTATTAAATTGTAATGTGGTGATGAAAACATGTTCTACTTATAATTGTAAAATGAAAATTATTTAACTAACCCATTCAACTCTACATAACATTCTTTTATTGTTCTCTAATGTAAACTAAAATTGATCAACCTTTGTTCCATAGATTGGATCTACGCAATTACACTTTAATGTTAATAATTTCAACCAATGTTCATATACAACATCAATGATGTCTTTCAATTTACAATAGTATTAAACACAATCGACAGATGGATAAAAACATTCATGATTATGTGTTTCTCGTTTATTATCCACATTTTTAATGTGAACCTTAAAGGGATTTTCAACTAAATCGTTGTAATGATGAGTCGTTCTAGATGGAAAATCAGCTAGTTGGTTAAATTAATCTATCTTATTATGGTCTCCAATCTATTAAAAGTTATGTACATATATATTTGACATAATTCAATAAATATTAAGACAAAATGAAATTAGTACTATAATTCAATCATAATGAAAATGAATTTATAAATACAAAATCCTTGAAAAAAATCATTAAATGATATATAATGGGGTAGTTGAATTAGATAATAACTAGTAAAAAGGAATATATTTTTTATCATAATAATATTATTTTTGTAATTTATAATTGTTTGTGTAAATAATAAACTTCTTTTTGAAAAAAAATGTAATTGCTTAACTTTAAAATTGATAATACACTTACTACAACAACAATGCATCTAATGGTGTATTATAAACGATGTATCAATGAGATTGTACCACATTGATGTTTACCAAAAATATAGTTCATTATCAATCAATCCTATCATGAATCGTAGAGGGATTATCTAATTTTTTTTCAAAATAAATAAAATATTCACCAAAAAATTAATACACACATCCATCATATAACCACTAGCTATTGATATGTGTAAATGAGATCTATTAAAAATAAATCATTTTTATGTATTCAAATACCATAAAATGAATAATAAAATATAAAATTGATGTTTGAATTAGTTTCTTCAAGTGAAAAAGTGTATGTAAAATCATATGCTATAAATTTCTCAAAGCACTCTTTCCTTGATATTTTAAAGAATAATGTATATACAATTTCCCATATTAATCTATGGTTGATCATCATGGGTTTATTGTTATGAATTTTCAACACTTTTTTGATGAGTATCCATGATCCACCATCAGAATCTTCAAAATGGAAGGGAAATTTATTTTTACTAATCATATACTATGCATGAGGCATGAATTCCTCGTTACCCTCACCTAACTATAAATGAATTTGTTTCCTAAAAACCATTTCATATAAATCACATCATTCATTGACATTACCATTTTACTATACACCAAACACCAATATGTTCCTGAATATATTATCAAAAAAATAAAATTAAACATGCATGACATCAAAATTCTTCGAGAACATGTTTATTTTCTACTTAGAGAGATTTTTAAAAAAATTTCTCCTTTCATTTATGACTGTGTTTTCTACCAACGTCTCTAATAGAGGGTAATGAAAGAGACAACTAACAATAAAATTTTTATAACATAGGAATGTTTTAATTCAAAATCTGTAACAATATTTCAATTCATTTCAGGATCGTATGTGTAGTGTTGACTTCTCTAGAACTGTCATATTCCAATTTGGTCTTTCTAAACATGTGTGGAGGGGGAAGAAAACATATGTTGCTCATGTATGTCAATTTTTTATAATTCATAATCCTTAATGAATTTTTAAAATTATTTATTAAAGTGTAATAAAATTAACCATTAATACTCTAACATGATTTATTTCTATATACTGTGACGTCCTTGATTATCTTCAATAAAATAGGATAGAGTTTGAACATTTCATTCATTTCAAAATCAAAAATTACCACAACAACATTCCAAAATTCATTCCTCTTTTTGGTAAATGGATGATGTTAAACCATAATATTACCCCTTGGAAATATAGGTCCATCAATAAGAGTGGGATGTAATTGAAATTTTTGTTTCATAAAATTCCCTGGAGGTCGATTATACATAACCCAGAACATGGACCATGAGTTATGGGTTTCACAATCCAAAGGCCAAAATAAATTTAAATAATCCTCTACCAACTACAACAAAAAATTATGACCCTCTTTATAATATTCAATGTGCCCCTGATTATGCTCCGTGCATGCGAGATAGTTTATTGGGTGAGTCATCATATCACAACCCATATTTTTTCCACGTGTCATCTCATTAATTTAGTAACATTAGATGACATAAATAATATTTTAACCACATATTTAGTGGAATTTGATGAATTTTATTAATGGGAATTAGTTTCTCAAGTTCCATAGTTTATTTTTGATAAGTTTGATTTCCAGCATTATCTTTCCCCATTGAATACCAATAGACTATACGATTATAAAAATCAGAATTTTATTTTAGAATAAAAATAATTATGTTTTCAAATGAATATATAGTCTCCTATGTGAATACTAAGTTACTTTTCAACATATGGGCATGGTAATGTGAATCTATAATATTATAATTAGCATGCATTACTCTTTATTATTACACCAACCACATTTTAAACAATGTGTCTCACCAGTAATTCAAACCTGTCAAGTGAAATAAAACCATATTAAAAGAAAATTTACTATATGAAATACATTAAAAATATAAATCAGTTTTTCACCATCAAGTATTCCATAAAAACACAATGTGTCATGATGTACAATATTGTGTAGATTGATCTCACTATTATAAACTATTCGGATGTTAATTCCTTTTGGATCCAACCCATAAAACATTTCCTTATGCGTTTCATGCATCAGATCAGTCATCCTCAAATCAACATTCATCTGAAGTGTTTATACTAAATGAAAATTAATATATTATTCCCCATAAGAGTTTCATCTATTTTAATATTTCGGAAACTCATTAATGAATAATTGTTTCTTAATGGTATATCATTTGAACTGATATCTGTTTTTACATTTTCTACACTAAAAACATATATACAAACATTGTGACCATCTAGTGAAAGAAATATTATATATAATTCCCTCAGAATTTTTTTAGACATTATATTTGTAAAACCAATCTATCTCTTATCCATATATGTATGTCATGACCCCCCCAAATAGAACCCCTTCTTGCCATCTAATTTGACTAGGAGGGTAAAGACAACTAATGTCCTACCGCCAAAGAACCCAAACAGGAAACTAACACATACGGTATATCATACATAAAAATGTAAGGCATTACCCTCTATGAAAATCATGTAGAAGAGAGATATAAGTCATATACACCAATGAAATCATTCTCATAAAGATGAAATAATCGAAAGTGAATAAACATAAATCCATATGAAACTTAACCAAAAAGGAAAACTCAAGAGAGACCATGAATCCCAAACAACTCCTATAGAACCACAGGCTAGTAATATCTATATTGATCTCTAACAATCTCCTATTAACCTAAAAATAATTCATATAAACATGGGGTGATTAGAATAGTACACTCAGTAGGATACTCCACATAACCTCTCATGTGTAGAATAATAAAGTCATTCTAAATCCAGATGAATAATAAGTGAAACTAACGTATCACCTAAATATGTATACAATGTATCCAGCCTCCCCATGCATATCTCTAACCTTGTAAAAGATAAAATAGAGATAAAATTTTATAATAATAAATTAATAATGGAACCCCGCTTCCACTTCTCCATTATTTTGCCACTATGACATAACGTCGCATGTACTGAGTCATCTCATTCTAAAAAAAGCTAGCAAGAAGACACCCATGATATGTAACTGGTCATGCATCTCATTAATCATATCTTTTCATTGTGTCATGAAACTTCTCCATATATTAACCGAGTAGTGTTTATGGATCTACCATAGTATAAATGACATATATCTTACATCATTTATTGTACCCCTTGACATCACAACGAATACACTGAGTGTCAAAACTCAAGCCATCACAACCCGTACATGTCATATATATAATAATCCTTCGAATACTATATCTAGTGATACATGTGGGTGAAATTACCACAATCCATTACAACCCTCAACACAAATATGTAGAAAAACTAACCACCATGCATAGAATCACATAATATAGGTAAGAGAAGAGGATGAGACCTGAGGAGGTAATAAGTCACCTATCCCTCTATAACATAGATGTTGGAAAACCCCCCTCAATGTGTCCACTGAGTTTAACCCTCACTACAGAGCTCGGATGGGTATCATAGAATTCATAAAACATGAAATATACTTTATAGACCATGAACAATATACAAGCATTAACCTAGTCATATAGCCAACAACAACTATCATCTCTCAAACACCTGAATGCTACTCATAAAGTCTACATATCCTATTAGCATATAAGGAATTAAATGAGCGATATTAAAATCATTATCTTATATTCATATTTCTCATCTCATTAATTAATTCAGTAACGATGAATTAACATTATTTGATTATATTTCATTAATTATCGAAGTGAAGTCTATGCACTCAATGAAAAATCCATCTATGTCCATGGTTTCATAGGATTAACATTAACATTTTCATTCTAGCATGAACTAAAACCATTTTAGAAATAGTTATTAAAAATTATATCAATTCCATAATTCATGTTACTCTAGGAAAACATTCTAATATACCATTAAGAGATGTAACCAAACACATTCTTTTTATACTGGTAGGTGGGAAAGGAATTTAAGTAAAACATGTAACCCAATCATCTAAAAATTAAATAGATTCATTAACTAAAAAATAATAAAAGCATTGAAAACAACAATATGTAAGACAAACATCAACTTATTACATCAAAAACTACCTCATCCCTGACACCCTCATGATTATCACAATGTATCTCTTTGTCATGGGCATCAACTACTTCCCAAAACTCGGGCCTCCCAACACATAACTCCTCATATATCCAGGTCTCATCTGATGTATCATAAAAATGATCATAACTAGAAAAACTAATGTATAATATAACATACATAGTCATGAAGGTAACATGTCCCTAAAAACAATGCATCTTTCCATTATAGGTAGACATTCTTTCAGTGTAAGAATTCTAGACATTTAAATTTCACATAAAAATGGGAAATATTGTCCTAAATATTTATCATTATTTAAAAATCAGTTTTTATTTCATATTGAGTTATGTATTTCAATTATCAATGTTTAAAACAATACGAATCCTACAGAATTATCTATAATATGTTTTATGTGGTAATAGAAGAATACAACTCCCCCACATAAAAAAATTCTGGGGACTGTTGAATAAAAAATTTAGTTTAATTCAATATATAAAATAGATAAATGAATGTAATTATAATTAAAAACCAAATAAAATAGATTGATGGTGAGGGAGTGTAGGTAAACTTATTGGAAATGAAGAAACCAGAATATAAAAGAAAGGAGAAACCTTGAATTACATTCATTATCCCATTTAGGACCAATTTCCTAGAAACATCACCACTACCAAAAACAATTTTATAATCTTCATAAAACAAAAAAAAATTAAATTTTACATAGGAATAGATGATAGGAAACTAAATTTTACAAAAGTAACAATATAGAAACTGTGCACTATATGCAACTACTAAGACAGAAGATATTTATGTAAAACATACAACCCATACCAATGTATCGACATCTAGATCACTTACTGATATGAGAACATCAATCATGTTGCTTAATTGGATCTCACCGTAGGATAATCACACTAGGCCTCCAAATTCAAGAAATGGTCACACATCTTAAGAAAAGAAGAACCCCAATAGGCTCCATTAGGATCCATGCACCATCCGTGTGTAGGGGGGTCAACAAGACAATAGACGAGTCCATTGTTGATGACGATAAAAACACTACAATTGAGATTAAATCTGAGTAAGTTGATTCAAAAAACATAGTAGCTGAAAATATTGACTGAACTGTGATCAAGAAGAAATAATCTACTAGTGATGATAGTGAATATTTTTTTTAATATGGATCTCTACTTATCAGATGCACTCAACTACCTTAGAGGATGATTTTTAGTTCTGTTATTTATATTTAATGCAAGGGATTTAGGGGTGCGGGAGCCCCATTAGAGAAAATTAATTATATAACTATATGACCAAGGGGAGAAATCTATTAAGCCAACACCAAACTACCCACACAATGACACATGAAACAACCCAAATCAATGGATGGCTAGGATAGTTTAGGCGACAACATCCATTAGTGGCCCAAAATGACAAGAATAGTTCTACTCCGTATCCAAAATGTGGCATCCCAAATGAGTTTTCCAATAAATTGAGAGAGAAACATATATCAGCATATATTGTAAAATGAAACCACACTCTAACATATATTAAATGTAAAAATATTTAATAATTAATTTTATTTATTTAAAACAATTGAAATGGAAGAAGAATTTAAATGGGGTAATTTCAAATTTCAATAAGAAAACCAAGAAAAAAAATAACAAATCCCTTCAATTTTTAATTGAAAATTTGTTATTTTATTGATCGTAAATGTTATATAAGTCGATAAATTCCATGATATCTATGTAATTATTAAATTTGGTTAAAGATTCAGTCACAATCAAACAATAATCTGAGTATTCATTTCTTTGTATCTTAGTGACACACTTCTACAATTTCAATAACTTCTCTAATAAAATAAAAACTAATAAATATGTTCCAAGACCTACCATGGAATATGATTCTTTTAGGCATCTATATAGAATATTGATAATCAAAATGTATAGTAGTAATTCAATTAATTATAGAAATTTCAAAACAACTCTTAATCTATAGAGATTATCTAAATTCTTCTATAAATGTTATGTATTTAAATGTAGTGGTAGAGAGGGCCACCAATGATTTCATATTGCACTTCCATGATATAGGTCCTTCACATTTAATAATGAAATAACCAGTTAGTGATTTCCTAGTACCAACATTTCAAGCTTTTCCAAAATCCACAACACCTGTAAGTAATCTAGATTAGTTAATGAGCATAAAACAGTAAATTGAAAAGGATGACTTACAAGTGATGTACCTTAAAAAACATTTAATATCATGTCAATTTGAATTTCCTGTATTTTTCATATGCCTGATCAAATTATATATAAAAAGAAACATGTTTTCGAGAAAAAATCATACCATATATAATACTTCCCACTATATTATCATATAGGATTGTACTCATATATTGAATATGAAATGTTTTGGAAGGTGACTATGACAATGAAATATTAAATTGGAGAACTAAGGGAACACTATTAGGATTAAAATGATTAAACAAATAACCCTTAATCATTTTAATGATATAGGAATTTTGAGATACATAAAGAAGCCTATGCTAGTTATCCATGATAATATACATGACCCAAATTTTAATAGCCCAACCAGAGATAATTTATTTCAAAAGATTTGATATATTTCATTTTAACATGTGCAATTAATTTCAAATCTATATAGATTAGTAAATACAACATTTATTTTTAAAAGATTTAATATATACACATGCCTCAAAGTGACTCCCACTGAAACAATTTTCTAACATGAATGAGTCAAACTTAATATACCATTTTTGAAGATTATTTTAATCTATATAATGATTTATAAGAAAACAAAACTACTAGAATTAAATTAATGTTAAAATCTAGTAGGAGACTTCTTGTATATTTATTAAATTATATCAACATGAAAGAAATCATTTGTGACATTTTTCTCTTTATATAAAAATCAAATTGGTAAAAAAATAAATATGAATTCTTAATGAATAATGTTTCCCTATAGGAGAAAAAACATCAGAGTAATCAATTCATTCACTTTGATGGAATCCTTTGGAAACAAGTCCTGATTCAGACATAATTTTATTTCCAATATTATTGTCATCATTTGTATTTATGTCAATTTAAAACCAATAACCTTGTTAGTTGGTAGTTTATCAACTACATTGCAACAATGTTTATTTTTTAGTGATTTCATATCATATTCCATAATAGAAATCCAATTCACAGATATTCAATCATTGACTGATTGATTATAGCTTTTTGGATCTTATCCACCAAGATCTACTACCACATTTTTGTCAAAGGAATCAATATCAAAATAGATGAACCTAGGAGGAGGTCTAATGACCCTCCTCTACCTGTACTAGTGATTTGATAATCCCTATATCACTTATAATTCCATCAACATTAGTATCATCTGAATCAAAATAAGATCACGACTCAAGCTGGGAAATGGGATCCTAATAGGTTGAATTAGTCTCAAAAGTATACTCAATAACAGTAGGATGATAAATGTTCATGTGATTGGATATTTATATTCCTTATCTTCAATTTTTTAAAAATATTTTCCCCTCAAAACTCAAAATGAACCCTCATATTCAGACCCTAATCATCATGTTTAACCTTATCCTTGCTACACAACTCAGGTGAAATAAAGTTAGAATATAATTCCTCTAATGTCAAGGAATCTCTACCATATATCATTGGATCAATAAGCTGATTATATGAAATATATAAATAAATTAAAATTATAATGGATTGGTTCTCATCTTAATCATTAATATTTATATTGGTTAGTATTAATAACATTTTATTACACTCACTAATGTCTGTCTAGATAGTGGTTCCCTGATGTATCTTGATGGTACATAATTTGTCTTTCTTATAAAGATGAATAATTAAATTTGTTTTAATATTTTGTTTCTCGATTATAAACCTAATAAAATTGGTAGAATACTCATAAAAATACTCTCATAGATCTTTATCACATATAAAAAATATTAATGAACCATGTGATTTCATCAAAATATTAGAAGGGTCATTTGAATAGGTTATGAATGGTTTACCATCAGTGGAAAAACCTACTTGAGGTTTATTAGGTCCAAAAAGGGAATTCTTTAGAACTTTTGGGTATCATTGGTCTCACATTTTTAATATACATAAATTATAATCATCACACCTAAAAAGTTTTTCTATATTATATTCCACAGACAATGTTGTTTTTTCAGGTGGCTATAAAACCACTTTTTTGTTGGATAATACTGATATAACCCCACCCAAAAAAATAATTCTAAGGAATATAGAATAATCAATATGGTTTAACAATATAAAAAAAATAGAAAAAGGATTTTGATTACAATGAGAATACACATTAATTGTGAGCTGTTTTGGGAATAATGAAACAACAACTATTGCATAAGAAAAAATGAAAATAGAGAAAAAAAAAGAAAATCCTAGGATTTACATTATTTGTTACCATTGCGAAATATTTAATGTACCAAAAACCTTCCACACACAAATATTTATTAGATAACAATATAACAAAATACAATTTAGACACTAAAAGAAGATAGTCAACTAAAATGAACCAAAGCACTAAAATAGAAAAATTGCACTAGAAGCTGCAACATAGAAGAAATCAGGTGTAAGAAAAACATAAAAACTCTGAAAAATGATTTGGAATCTCGATTAATACATGATACATGAAAACAGATCATTTTTAATCATTGGTTCTCAACATATAATGATCACGATAGATCCCAGTATTTGAGCAATGGTCGCACATCTATAACGTGGAAGAACACCGACTGGATTCACTATGAGACGTGTACTAGTGGCGTTTAGGGTTTTTGGAAGGCCACCATATGAGTTCGATGATGATGATGATAACAACACAATAAGTGAGATTAAAGCTGTTGAAGATTATTCATTACACCGGGTGAGAAAAAAATCATAACAAATTAGAAGCGTGATGAAAACAAATCCCAAGAGGTTAAAGGGTATCAATTTCAAGAATCCAACTAAATACATACCAGATGAAATCTACCATCCAAGAAGATTATTTTTATATCAATTTCTAATATCGAATGATATAATTATAGGGGTGATGAAACCCCTTTCTAGGACCCTAGCTGGATAACTCCACATCCAAAGAGAGGCTTCCTCAATGCCAATGCTGAATTACCCACCATGTGGTAGATGGAATGGATCAAATAAATTTATGGTCATGATAGGTTATGTGTAAATATGAATTGATGGAAAAAAGGAAGATAATAGGTATATAATTGATAGACATGTTGGCATCAAAAATCGAGCAAGCTAATGAATTGGGCGGTACACTTAAATAAACTCATACAGTAAAATGAAGACAAAATCCAAAAGATATTAAAATGAGTATATATTAAATCATAAATGGAATGCATTTAAAACAACTGAATCCAGATGATGGAATATGAAGGAGAGAAATTGATATATGGTATCATGGGTGATGAATCATAAGACATTTAGGGACCCTATCATGGTGTACTCCCTTGGTAATATCTAGTTTATGATATTATAAGAACAATACCCACAAGTTGGAAATCTCATTTATATGGATCATTGGATGTTCCTATCCATTAACTTCTCTATTGATCCTTATATAGTAATATTTTTAAAAATGAATATTATAAGTTGCATACATTGTTGTACGATAGAAAAATGTGATGAAAAATGATCCCCGTGAGGTAGAATACATTGGGAGTGTCATGAGTAATATTACATTAATGAATATCATGAGAAACTTTTTTCCCTTATATTCTTTATTGTATGTTAATATTTTAAGTCCTTTCATGAATATGAAATATCTTAAATAAATCCATAGGCAAAGTGTTCTATTCGAAGGTTTGATCTCCAGAAATACAATGAACGGGGCATCAAGTACATAGGTTGATGAGGCCTCCATGCAACCTTCTTAATTATAAATATTATGATAAAGGTAATATATTACACACTGAGTGCCTCAATGTGGTATTTTTTTGCTTCACCATTACCTTATATCTCTATTTATTCAATGGAGTGTTTCAAGATGTGAACCATGGACATTAGGCTTCCTCGCCTACTGCCACGAAGAAAGAGGAATAAAGGATCACACAATAAATGTATCCAAAACCTTAGTTAAATAATATTATAATTTTTATTTTTTAAAAATCTGTGTACATATTACCCCCATACGTGGTTTAATAATTATTTAAATTATCTTGATTTCATATATTATTTCACTAGTTATTTGAGTGAATATTATTTGAGAACAATATTAAATAATAATATATTTTTTATTTAGTTAATATAATATTTATTTATTTATTGTGAATATTGTAGTGATATTAATTTATTAAATTATGAGTTAATATTCAATGCCTGATTAAAATTGTATAGGAAAAGAATATTGAGTTTAAAGGTTTTGTTGGAACTAAAATATAATTAATATTATTTTATTAAATGACATTTAAATTTAATTCACAGGTTTATAATATTTCATGAAATAATAAAATTATTAATACTATTATTGACATGGGGTCCTGCAAGGATTAAATAAATAATAAGTGGCAGTTTTGGAATTATTTATTCTTAACTATATTAGTATATAAACCATATTCTATAATTTTTCAAGCGAGTCCATTTCATTCGGGTTGTACATAATGACAGTCAGAAAGAATCACCTCAATCCCTATAGTGCACCAACTCAAACAAGACTCCCAATAATTGAGAGATATCTTCATCCACCGTTAACTCTAAAATTTGGAGATCGGAAATAGAATCCAATGGAAGAAATTCTGAAGGATATTAAAAGTGAACAACCCAAGAATTCTGATCATCCATATTGGAACCATAAAATTTAAATGAAATCATTCATAGATATGTGGAACCAATGTTGATCACTTCTTGTAATGTCCCTGACCAAGAAGCCACTAAACCTGTTCTCCGTGCTTGTCACGACCCGCCCTCGGGGCCCGTGCCGTGACTACCCCAAGCCCGCCTTCCATAGGCCAGGGGCTGGCGACTAGCACAAAGGCGTAAATCCCAACAAAAAAAGGGAAGGCATTGCCTTTGAAATGTAAACAAGCACCACAGAGTAAGCAAGCGGAAAAGTAAACACTAAGTAAAAACTGTACAAGCTGTGATGAAAGTAAAACGGGCCGGAAATACAAGCCCAACTGTAAAGTACAACTGAAAGGAAAAAAAACAGCCACTGAAAGGAAAAGCCACAGCGTCGAGCCGTCCTCTGGAAGTCCCACCTGAAGGGTGGGTACAGATGGCCTCCACTGCACCTCGGGTCCACCTGACCGCTCCGAGTACGTCCCGCCCAGTGGTCCACCTCCAGGTACCGTCCTGCTCCGCACGCCTCCACCACGATCAGCGCTGTCCGCCGTCTGCAACCAACACAACGTAGTTCGGGCATAGCCCGTGCAGGGGTGAGTATAACGATACTCAGCAGGGACCCCGAGACCCTCAAGGTCTCACTAAAACCAACAAAGATAACCACAAGAAGATCTCAACAGATAACCTCTACTTAGATATATGCCCATACATAAACCTAAGTTATCAAGTAACCCATCTCAATCATGAGGCAAACACAAGGTCAAAAGTCTCAGCTCAAACCAGGATTTTCATCATCGAAACCATAACTACTGAAGAGCTCCGTCTCTGGAGTGTACCGTGGTCCTGTCACAACTCCGAGGTACTGCCCACTAACTTAAGACTGCTGTAGTACTCCACCTATCGAGTATTGCGGGCCAGCCGCTACAACCAAGCGCTCCCATGTGCCGCTACAACCAAGTGCACCACTGTCGTGGGTCTGTCGCTACAACCAAACGCTCCCCTGTGCCGCTACAACCAATCGCACCTCTGTCGTGGGTCTCCCGGTACAACCAAGCGCTCCCCTGTGCCGCTACAACCAAGCGCTCCCCTGTGCCGCTACAACCAAGCGCTCCCCTGTGCCGCTACAACCAAGCGCACCTCTGTCGTGGGTCTGCCGCTACTACCAAGCGCTCCCCTGTGCCGCTACAACCAAGCGCACCTCTGTCGTGGGTCTGCCGCTACAACCAAGCGCTCCCTTGTGCCGCTACAACCAAGCGCACATCTGTCGTGGGTCTGCCGCTACAACTAAGCGCTCCCATGTGCCGCTACAACCAAGCGCACCTCTGTCGTGGGTCTGCCGCTACAACCAAGCGCTCCCCTGTGCCGCTACAACCAAGCGCACCACTGTCGTGGGTCTGCCGCTACAACCAAGCGCTCCCCTGTAACACACCGAGTCGTTCGATCAGCAGTAATCGGGTCTCAGTCAGCTACACGGTCTCCGTGCTCCGCCCGCTCGTCTCCAGGAGGGTCCGCTCCACGAGCTACTGGTCGATACTTCATGTATCACAAAGTCCCGCAAGGAAGTATCTCGAAGGACCACCTCGTCATAGGGGTCTCAACGCAACAGATGGCGCGTCAATCGGACGCCCGGTCTGTGAGTTATTAGCCTTTTCGTCCCAGGGGCCCGGTTGGTTTTGTGAGCGAACCAATCCAGCCGTAACTCAACTATACCCTGAACACTCACAGGGTATACTCATAGGGACCGTTTTTCAACGTGATCAACAATGCCGCTGACGGTTCGTCAAACGGACGTCTGGTCTGAAAGATATCAGATTTTCCGTTCCAGGGGCCCGGTTGGATTTCAGTGCGATCCAACCCGGCCACTATCCATCTGCATCCAAAACTCGGGCGGAGGGTGCCAAAAGTTCTGTCTCATCAAGAGGAACTCAACGCAAAAGACGGCACGTCAATCGGACGCCTGGTCTGAGAGTTATTGGCTTTTTCGTCCCAGGGGCCCGGTTGGATTTCAGTGCAATCCAACCCGGCCACTATCCATATGCATCCAAAACTCGGGCGGAGGATGCCAAAAGTTCCGTCTAATCAAGAGGAACTCAACGCAATAGACGACGCGTCAATCGGACGCCCGGCCTGAGAGTTATTGGCTTTTTCGTCCCAGGGGCCCAGTTGGTTTTTAAGGAAAAACCAACCCGACCGTACTCCACTTGTGTCCAAACCTCGGGCGGAGTGAGCCAAAACATCCGTCTCACTAAGAGGAAACTAACAAAGCTGACGACACGTCAATCGGACGTCCGTAGCTCAAGATATGAGTGTTTCCGCTTCGAGGGCCCGGTTGGTTTCGTGTACGAACCAACCCGGCCGAACCCAAAGTATTCCGAAACTTTGAGTGCGATAAACCGAAACGACCGACTCGCTCCAAGGATTGCGTTGCCGCTGACGGCGAGTCGTTTGGAGGCCCGTAGCTCAAGATACGGCCATTTGAACGAAGTCCGTCCGAAGACGGGGGGGTCCGGGCCCGGGCCTACCCGGCCCGACCCCCCCTGGTTGGCCCGAACCGGGTCGGGTCCGACTCGGTTGGCCCGTCCCGACCCGTCCAGAGCCGGTCCGGCTCGGCTCGGCCGAGCGGCCGAGCGGCCGACGCGGGGGAAAGCCGCCGCCCCGCGGGACACCCCCGCGGCACCCGCGGGGTGTCGGCCAGACACCCGCGGGGTGCCGCGTGACAACCACGCGGCACCCGCGGGGTGTCGCCCTGGACACCCGCGGGGTGCCGCGTGACAACCGCGCGGCACCCGCGGGGTGTCGCGCTGGACACCCGCGGGGTGTCGCGCTGGACACCCGCGGGGTGCCGCCGCCTCCGGCGCCGCCGCGCCGGCGACCCGCGCCACCACCGACTTCCGTGGGCCGCCGGAGTCGCTCCGGTGGCCCGTTTTCCTTCCTGTCTGCGCCGTTGTTCCTCCCGGGTTCCGTTCTTTACTGCGGGATCATCAAACACCCGTTGCGGCATGTTCCGTCGTCGCTCGCCAAATCCGCAAAACACGAAGAACGGCGGAGGGTTGCCGGGCCATGTTCGTTTGACCCGCACCCTCCGCGTGAGATAAAAACAACGGGAGAAATTGTTCAACACATGAACCGACAATTTTAATAAAATAAAACTATTCATTTGAAACCGGCTCTTAAGTTTTTAAAGAACGTTCACGGGAATATAAAGAGGGGTATTCCAAAATTATAAAATCCCTACCTCGTTGATCGTCGCGCACGGGCGTTCTTCGCGGAAAGGCTCGTCGCGGAAGAGGGGGATCGTCGCGTCGTCGCGGAAAGGCGTCGTGTCGTCGCGGAAGAGGATTCGTAGATGAAGACGGAGGTTGTTCGAGGTGGAATGACATCTCCCTTCCTTTGATGTGGAAAGAAGAACGAGGGATGGCGCGTCGTCGTTCTTCGGAAGAAGGACGTGACGACGTTCTTCGTCGGAGACCGATTCGTTCTTCGCGTTCTTCGTCGTTGAAGAAGATGTTCTTCAAGCCTCCCAAATCCTCCCAACGTGACAAGACTCAAAAAAAATAAAATAAGCCCAAGTCTTATTTTATTAACACAAGATAAGAAATTGAATTTCAAAAGAAAAGAAACGATCAATTAATCTCAAAGAATTAATTGTAACAAATTAACAGCCCAACTAAATGGGGCGTTTCTTAACCAGAAAAACACACGGTTGACTTCTTTTAATAGGGGGGGGGGTGCGGGTGCGTTACTTAAGAAGAAAAGAAACGGTGGGGCTCGTGCGGGCCCCACCTCACAAATATCCTACAAAGGGGGTAGGATATTCCTGGATAGCACCATATCCAGTTCAACTCAGTTCAAGACGCCTTTAAGTGGCTTCCAAGCGGCTTAAGTGAAATAAAATAAAGTTGTCGCAAAATTATTTTATTTCTTAACTTTAAGCCCGAAAATTAAAAACCACACCCGAGCAAATGCAACTCTGGAAGAGGCGTTTCTAAGTGAATACCAGCGCTGCGATTTCATCGGTGCCCTCAGAATTCGATTCCGGGCACCGGTTCAAAAGTTAGAAAAACCCGCTCGTCCGTTCACTGAACGTACCCGAGCCAAACTTCGCAAAATGATTCCGGGCACACCGGGCCTCTGAATCAGGCGCCGTTAGAAACTGTGTTCTTGTAAAATTCCAAAGAAAATTAAGAAAAAACATTTCCTTGAAATTTACGGGTCTTTACAGTGCTAGTTCACCACTTGACCTCAGTCACACATCTACATACTCTAAAGGATGCCAACTAGCACCTAAGGTCTAATTGGTAATGAGGAGATACTATGACATATATACCAGAGTTTTACACAAAAGATGATATAATAAATGAGGAAAACAATATAAAATAAACCAAAAAATAATTAACATCCATTTCCAAAACATGGTTCTACCACAAACAAAAGATAAATATTTAATGTCATGCTAACAATGAAAAAATGGAAGGAAATAAAAAATAAAAACTAATAAAACATCCACAAGAATGGATCCTACATCCATGTATAAATCCTCATCCTCGTACATCTCAATAAAAAATCAACTATCTGTCATAAGCCTTTTACACTTTTCTAATCCTATAATAATGAAACTTTCTCGAGAACTGAATGACAGTGCTATCAGGGTGTGAGTACAACACAATAGGACACCAAAAATGATGCCTATAAAATATATATCATATATATATAGTTGATCAATGTAATAAAAATATTGAAAGGTATATAAAATTAAACTCGGATTTCATTAGATAACTATATTCACATTAGCATCTTTGATCATTTATTCAATTTTATCAATTAAGTCATTCACATCACATAATACATTGGATTTGAATTTACAACATTTAATCTCCAAGCTATGTCAATCAATTATCAAAATAAGATAATAATTCATGATTCCTATCATATAATAGATAAAAATTTCATAACAAATACATCACACTCACCTCAGATACTCAGTCTAGGTAGTCTCATCAAATGTAACTATTTGGGGTTTAGAGACTTAGACTGACTCCCCCACCCATGCATTCATGGGATGGGGTTTATAGCCTCAATCTAACTTAACCCATTAAAGGTGCAATAATCCAATACACCACATACCACAAATCCATCTGAACATTAATTTTTATCCAATTGACAGGTATAGAAAATCATAGACCTTGCATTATAAATACACATAAGATTCATAATTTCAATTTCAATTAACACATATATCATCATTGGGATAAAACCCATTAACACATTTACCACTAACCTTAGATATCCCTTTCAACCTAATTCACATTAATATCTCTACCCATTTTTCTTTTTCGGTAATTTCCAAAAATTATCCAATTTCACATAATTTATCATTACAGATGGATTATCCGATTCGTGAATTTCAGTTTCAATATCACAAATCATTAGTCATAGTCAACTTATTTAAATTAACCCTCTTTATAGTGTGGAAAAAAACCTGTATGCAATTATAAATTTTTGGGAAAACTATCAATAATCCATTTACCACTCAACTATCATATCATCATTTTCATCTCAGTGCCTACATTATAAAAATCCAATTTCAAACTTAATATAAAATTTTTTCATGTACAGAAGTATTGGTACACCACATGGGTCACCCTAAATAGTAATAGTCAAACTCACTGCATCCCACGGGGATCATGAAAAGTTTAATTCATCATATAGAAAACCATTATACCATTTTCATTCAAAGGAATCAAATGCACAACCATATAGATCCATT
Source organism: Viscum album (assembly GCA_963277665.1). Taxonomy (NCBI): domain Eukaryota; kingdom Viridiplantae; phylum Streptophyta; class Magnoliopsida; order Santalales; family Viscaceae; genus Viscum; species Viscum album. Next base: position 974,462,180 of record OY728139.1, on the reverse strand, counting down.
AACACAACCACACATGGAATAATAAACATCAAGACCATGGTATATAACATGTATACCATGTACATCAAAACCAGAGATGAACACATGCATAACCATAGCCTTTGATTATGATTCAAGAACCCTTTGTAGTCTCAATCAATGAGACAGTGGAAAAAGGGGGGTTTATGGATATTTGAGAATAACAATGAATCCATAATACCTAATCCATAAAAGAGAAACAAGGGGACATTTAGGCATGCTAGTAGCATAGATCCACAACCAAACAAACTCCAAATGGACAGTAAATGTTGGAAATAGATCCTTGGAAAGATTTGGATGTTTAGGTTCATCACTAGGGATGGAGTAGGAAAAATGAAGAAGAAAATATGGTGGATAACATAAAATACTGTGGCGAAAATGGTAAAATCCGTGTTTTAATTTGGATCATGGTTTGGCTACACAATTTTCAAAACCATGCACCAACTATGAGCTTTCCATTATCCAAGTGTTGCTGATTCACATGGTTAAATAAGATGCCACAAACAATTCAAAACAACTTTCTCAAACCATGTGGAATTCCACTGTCCAGAAAAACATTTTATTACCTCCACACTTGAATAGTTTACTGATTCATGAACCCACTTTTTTGGATATCATGGTTTGGGTGATCAATTAGTACTAACCATGTGTCCACCGTGTAGAATTCATTGGATTGGAAAAATCACAATTCATTTGTGTCCTGATCCCAAAAGACTCCGTGATCATTCTTATAAATCGTGAAAACATTCCATTAATGTCAAAATGGGTACATAATCCAAAATATAACCAAAAATTTACCCTGATAAAATTCAGGATCATAAAACCTTCCTACTATATACCAGCTCAGTTTCTAGTCATATTCCAAAGAATAACTGATCTTCTAAAGAACAATGCATGGGCCACTGTGCCCAAATGTAAGTCTCCCTCTCCAATTTTTTGTTCGAAATATTATCCTACTTCCAAAAAACTCGAACCAATAGTACAATCCATACTCACAATGATTTCTCACTATGATCCACAATATGAACAGGATGATCATCAAATGATGATGTGTCCTCAAACTCAAAATCCTCAATGTGAAACACTTGAGATGGATAGGGTTATACGATCGAAGACGTGACACCTCAAAAACATCATGAATTCCATTATACCACTGTGGAAGATCCAATTGGTATTCCACTGACCCGATCCTATACACAATCTCAAATGTCCCCACTTACCCTGTTATAGAAATTCATAATTTCTATATCTGATGATGACCCAACATTGGCGATAACCGATGAAACACTAGATTGACCACCATAAATGCAAGTGATCTATGACTTTGATCGAAAAATTATTTCATCCTACTCTAAAAAATTGGAATAAATTTTGGAATCAACTAAACTTGTTTTGATGTCTCATACACAAGAGTCATCCCTAATAAATCTGATTGTCCTACCCCTATCCAATAGAATGAGTATATACACAGTCTACCATAGAGTTCCTCATACATTTTCATCTGAATTTGTGCCATTTAATTTTTGTTATATTGGAATTAAACAACCACAAAGTGATTCTCACATATTCCACCTAAATCTTGGACATAATCCCTAAACATACCCACATGTACCTAAATAGTATGGTTTGATGTCTCATCCAATTTTGGGAAGAAATCTATTTTAAAAAACACTTGGTTACCAAAAAATTATGGTAATCCCTACTGGGAACATGATGGAAAATTTAGATCAAAATCTAAAACTATAGTTTTTAGGAAATCCATGAAACTACACTATATCACAATCATACAATTCATGCAATATTAAAATTGTGAAAGTACCTCAAATTGGCATGAAATGTGCCATCATAACCAATTATTCATCAACTAATCTCATCACATCAATATTCTATGTTATCCTCGGAAGATCTACTAAGAAATACTTCATTATTTTATCTCATTTCCATCTTACAATATGATAATGTTTTAACAAAACACCCAAACAGTGTTTCTCTACTTTCACCTACTAACACCTATAGAATCACAAAAAAAACCTACAACCACTTTCATCCTTCTTGGATACCAATACTATCTACGAAGGTTATCATACATTTTGGTCAAACTAGAATGTACCACACACATGAATTAATAAAAATCATGCATCAACTCTTCCCACAATCTTGTTGGAACCACAATACAACCACAAGAATAAACCATCCCATCATCACTAATTGTCCAACCAAAAGGTGACTCAGCACATTTAAAACACTCCCTTAAAGAGAAACATTCAGAATACTCATGCTTCCTTTGCGTGATTTGGATCAAAATCATGAAATAAACAACAATGGTTACAAGGGTTGACTTCCCTTCCTCATTCAGCACCATGATATGAATCTATGTGAACAACAACCTCATCCTCTATTTATAACTAGAATCACAAACAACCTAATGTAGAGTCTTTCAGCTTAATGCATCTACAACACAAGTCCCTTTTCATGTAGTGTAAACATACTCAATCTCCAAATATTTCATGTACTCAACCAAAATACATTGGGAAGATTTTAACCACATGGATAGAAGATTTAATTATGGTTGTTAGGATCAATATACCTGGTAAATTGTTCTCTCAATAAGTAGTCCCTCCAACACATTAAAGAATAATCTATTTTAGAAAACTCAAGATCATGAATAGAGTAATTTATTTCATGATGCCATAATTTTCGTAACCCATATGCCTCAACCTGATCATTATTCCTCAACACTACCCCAAGTCCAACATTGGAGAAATCAAAAAACACGGTATACCCATTACATTAGTTGAGTATGTTTAGAATTTGTGCAGATGTGAACTGATTCATTAACTCTTGGGAACAATCCCCACATTCCCCAGACCATTACAACATGGTTATGTTCTCATAAAAAACTAGAAGAAGTATATCCAAATAGGGGAAGTCCTTAATTATCAATTTTTAATAACTATAAATCCCAGATATATTTGGATATTATAAACATTCTTGGGTTGTTCCCATGATACAACTACCTTCACATTCTCGAGTCGACAAACACACCTTCCTCAGAGATTATGTGACCAAGGAAATAAACCCTATCAATTCCGAAATAAAATTTGGATATATTTTGTAATGCCTCATCCCCAGTTACCCAAAGTCAGTGCATTATTACATAACATTGACAAGATCATAAAAGATCAAGTCTCGAATGAATGATTGATTTAGTAGCCTATGAATCACTAGATACATTCATAAAGTTTACAATACATCATATAGTGAAAAACTACAACCACGTCTTGTCTCCATAGTCCACACTCATATCCCCTCATACTGCCCCTATAGGTCATTCATAAAATACTTCTTGACATCAAGAGAAAAATAAAACATAGAAAAGGATGAGGTCAGATGCTCAGTAAGGATAACAATATTGCGAAAACATTCATAAATATGAATAAACATTTAAGGGAATGTATAACTAAAACCAAAGCCTTTTAAACATGAGCTTCATCATAATATGGAAAAAATAAATTGATATAATTTCATTTAGTTATTCACATGGATATTCTAATAGTCAAATAATCACATGCAATATAAATAACCACTTTTATAATTATGGGATGTATAATGCCATACTATCAAACCACAAACTAAAGGAATTGTTCCAAGAATAAAAATATTATTTTGTCAAGGAATTTTTCTAAGACACCAGTATGTATCATGAGTCCTACCGATGTATCAAGGATCTATAGCGGAGTCTACCAGTCACTTACTGTGTCCAATGCATTTCTCATATGAACAGGTTTAAACATAACATAAACATTTGTATTAAAACTAGCATACGAAATTTCAATACTTTATCAATAAACCATTAATGGTATAAAAATAACACATCCACATTAAAAATATCAGAAAACGTTCAATATGATATGGATGTTTTGTATCATATTAAATCAACTTGAAGTAATCTTAAAATCCATCAAAGGATGTTGACATAGATGAAATAAAGACTATTTGAGAGAAATATCTCTGTTTTTGAAATCATTTAAAAGTCACATAATTATAAAATAAAACATTTACTTTGAAAATATTCTTATAATTATGTAAGGTAAGCTTTGGTGATATTATAATTGAGGAAAATAGCCTCACTCGCCGTATATGATAAAAAATACATTCTTACCTTAATTTTGTCGAAAAGGTTAAAAAGTAACTTGTTTTGAAAACGACGAAAAGATTCATTTATAAAAATCATATAAAAAGTAAAACTAGGGTATACATGACTTTAAAACATAGTCTATAAAATATTAATAATGTTTTGAAATACATTTTTAAGAAACATGGATGTGGATTATAATGATTTCCTAATAGATAATTACGTATAAACACTCTCGGATAATGAACTGATTGTGAAATAAACCCTTACCTTGTACATTTACTCAGTTGAGGGTAGGTTAACCTCATATATAATAGTTAAATAATAATTGTTATATTATAAAATAATCAAATACAAAATTATGATATCATATATTATCTTTTAATGATGCTTTATCAATAATATTTTAGTATTATTGTCGTTTCAGGTGTTCACTTAGCCATTTTATTTTATATGTTTTGTAATATAATCCGTGTTTGTTATCCATAGGAGGTATTTTATTCATATACATAATGATATCAAGTCCATGAACATTATTTTTAATCATCAAATGACAATTAGTCTTGAGTGGATACGATGGGGAATGAATCTTATCGCGTTCGTGGAGATAGTAGTCCGTACGTACGCATGAACGACAATATCATTATTATGATATTAAAATAATATATAATTCGATGGTGTATCATATATAAAGAATAATTATCATGTTATATTTATTATTTACATTAATTACACTTCATTATTATACCCATCAAAATAATAATGTATTGAATAAAAATTAAACCACGACGTGGAGTCGTTAAGCCATACGTATGCACGTATGGTGACATGTCATTCATGGGTAGGATAGAATAATGAATTTTGTTGTCCCATATTTATAATAACATCACATTAAATTAAATCTACTAGTGTTATTATCTTAGAATGGAAACAACAAAGAAAAGGGAAGTGGAAGATGAAGGGAAATTAGAAGAGGTGGTGAGATTTTTTCCTCTTCTTCAGGTAATTCCTTTTGATTTGACCAAAAGGTATTCATAAGTAGGCATTCTGACTAAAGGAAGACCTCTAGGATGAATTGATGGATGTTGAGAGGATATTTTAATAGGGGTTCACCGATCCAAAAGGATTTGAAGGATTGAATTTGTGTGAAGGTGGAGTGACCTTTTAATAGAGGGGTGAGGGGACCTTAAGAAAACATAAAATATTTTTTTTATAATAAAATCATATTCTATTTATAATAGATCAAAATTGACTTATTTAGAGGATTAAGTGGGTATGGGTTGAAATCCTTTCATCCAATAGATTTTAGATAAGTTTGGGTCAGTATGTTGACCTTATCATTTATGTTTGACAATTAGTTAAATAGTTTGACATTTACAGTGTCAATATGAATTTGTATATTATTTGGTTAATAAACGAACTATAAAAAGCCTAGAAAAACCCCTAGTGGTTAATTATTAATATATATAACATTATCTAAGTCATTTGGCCTACCCTTATATTTTTTTGATTAGAATGTAAATTAATAATATAATATTGTTTTAAAATACTCCTTTATGTCATTTTTGACAATATTTAATAATTGATTTTTGTTATAGTTGTAAAAACATTATTAATTCGATCTAAATTCATTTAATAAATCCCAAAATTTTATATTAACGTAGAAAATTAGTTTAATTTATAAAAAGTCTCAAATTACATTTATTTGGATATTTATAATATCAATTATTTTAATATTTCATTAATTTGGTAATTATTGCATCACCATTATGTCATAAATGAATTACATTTTTTAAAGTTTAAAAATTATAAATAAAATACCATTCGATAGGAAATTCTTTTAGCTTTATAATGAATATTTTTAATCGAATTTATATCATGTATAACCCTATATAAAAAATGTTTTAGTTATTAAACATTTATTTTATCTCCTTTAACTCATCTTTTAATTAAATAATAATTAATGTCCTAATCTAAAACAAGTGGACCAAATAGGTTAATATTATATTACTAAGGCTATTTTCATTCGAATTATACTTATCCAATAGAATTAGGACTTGTTTTAGGGTAATAATAATATCAGTTTAACCCTTAATTACCCCATTTACTTTTAATCGTGGTCAATAAAAGTAAAATGTTTATATTCACCATAAATTATTTTTATCTTATTGAACTATATTTTAATCCATGTTATTAACCAAGTCTCTCAGATTTTCAAAATTCCACTAAAAAAATGGTAAAATTATTTTTTATGTGAATTTGCAAATTCTCCTAGGAGATGGGTAAAAGACGGTGAAAAGTTCAATACAATTTTTATACATATAAAATTATAATAAACCGATTTCAATGAATTACATTGAACTTATATAATTATTATGTATGTATTTTTAACTAAAATAAATTTAAATAAAATATATAATTATTTAAATAATTATTCAGTTTAAAACTATAACTTAGTGTTTTTCACTATTTATCAAAAATTGAAAGTTTTCAGAAAGATACCAAAAACACACCCTAAGCTAATTTCGATATTCCGAGTCAAAAATTGAAGTCCATTTTGAATGATAAAACTTATAAAATTTCAAAAAGTGCATATTACTATTCATAATGGCTAGTTTGATTGGTTGTGGTGTGTGTTAGAACTCGAAGAAGCGTACAACACATGCTAATGTATTATTTAAAGATAATCTTACTGTCGAAGCTTGGGGTGTTACATTCTCCCCTCCATCAAAAAATTTTGTCGTAAAAATTTCTAGAATATTACTGCATAAAAAGATAGGGGTGCTTTTTCTTCATCATAAGTTACTTGGGTTCCCACGATGCCTCTTCCATCTTATGGTTTCTCTATTGACCTTTTACAAGATAAGTTGTCCAGTTTCTCAGCATTTGTTCTCTTGTATCAACAATCTTGACAGGCTCTTCTCAATAAGACAGATCGGGTTCCAATTCTAATTCCACATAAGTGAGTACATGCGTAGGTTCAGGAATTTATTTTCTCAATAGTGATACATGGAACACATCGTGAACTTTGGAGAGATTTGGCGGCATTTCCAAATGATAAGCTACAACCCCAATTCGTTCTAGAATTTTGAAAGTTTCGATGTACCTGGGACTCAATTTTCCCTTCTTTCCAAAATGTATAACTCCATTCCATTGAGATACCATCAAGAAAACATTTTATCATACCTGAAATTCCAAATCCTTCCTTTAATTATCTGCATAGCTCTTCTGCCTACTTTGAGCAGCATTGATGTGATTTTGGATTACATTAATCATTTCCATCGTTTCCTCCACTAGTTCTAGGCCTATGAGTTTTCTTTCACCAAAATCATCCCAATAGGTTGGTGTGTGACATCTCTTTCCATATAATGCTTCATATGGTTCCATCCGAATACTCGAATGAAATCTATTGTTATAGTAAAATTTTACCATATTAAAATATTGATGCCACATACGTTGAAAGTCAAGTTTTCATGATCTTAACATGTCTTATAAGGTTTGAATAGTCTGTTCTGATTGTCCATCAGTTTGGGTGTGGTAGGCAGTTCTTAAATGAAGCTCAGTATCCATCACTTTCTGAAGACTTTTCAACAATCATGATGTAAAACATGGGTCACGATCAGAAACAATCGATAGGGGTACTCCAGGAAGTCTTAGAACATCATTAACATGTTTTCTTGCTAGATGTTCAAGTGGTAAATCCTCTCTTATAGAATGAAAATGTGTTGACTTGGTAAGATGATCAATAATGAACAATATTACATTGTTCTTTCAAGGATTCACTGGTAGTCCCAGGACAAAGTCCATCGGGATATTATCCCATTTACACTTAGGTATGGTAAAAGGTTTCATGAGTCCTCCATGCTGTTGCCTTTGAGCTTTCACTTGTTGAAAAATCATACATCTTGACACAAAATCAGAAATCTCCCACTTCATGTTGTCCCAAAAAAAATATTCCATAAAATATCTATACATTTTGGAGGTCCCAGGGTGTATAAAGAAATTGGAACTATGTGAATCGTCCAACAATTCCCTTTTTTGATCATTTATATCTGGAACACAATGCCTCTTACGAAATTTTAAAATTCCACCTTTATACACAATTTCACTCAATCTCCCATCATTCACGGCTTTATTCATCTTTTGAAATTCTTCATCATTGGTATGAGAACTCTATATCCTTTCTAGTAAAAATTGTTTTTCAACCATTGGAAAAAGAATCGATGTTTCAACTTCCATTGTTATTCCCATACCCATATTTAATAGATCCATGTATATATAATATTTTTCAACTATCATAATGTTCAAAACTCCATGATACTTTCTACTCAAATCATCATTCACCTTATTTTCCTTCCCCGGATGGTATTGTATCATGCTATCATAATACATGAGTAGTTCAAGACATCACCTTTTCCTCTTGTTGAGTTTTTTCTATGAGAAAATATACATCAAACTCTTGTGATCAGTATTAATCTCACATTTTTAACCATAGAGATAATATCTCCATATCATCAAAGAAACAATTATAGCAGCTGACTCAAGATCATGAGTAGGATTGTTTTTCTCATGAAATTTCAGCTATCTTGATGCATATGCAATAACTCTATCATTCTGCATAAGGACACAACCATTTTCATTCTTCGATGCATCAAAATAAATAAAGTACCCATCATTCCCTGATGGAAGAGTCAATATATGATCATTGAATAATCTTATCTTTAGTAATTCAAAACATTTTTCACACTCTTTTGCCCAAACAAATTTAACCCCTTTATGCGTGAGCTTGGTTAATGGGTTAGGCAACCAAGAAAAATTCTAGACAAAACGTCGATAATAACCAGCTAAACCAATAAAACTATGAACCTCAGTTATACTCATCGATGATAGCCATTCTTGGATTTCTTTTGTCTTAGAAGGATCAACAAAGATTCCATCATTGGAGATAATATGGCTAGGAAAAGAAATCTCCTGATGCTAGGATTCAAAGTTGGTAAACATCCCATATAATTCATGTCCTCTAAGAGGGTTCAAGATAATGCACATGTGATTTTCATTATCTTCCAAGATTTTTTAGTATACCCTGATATCATCAATAACTTCCTCTACAATACCATCAAGGTATTCCTTGAAAAATCTCTTCATTAGATCCATGAATATAGAGGGTGCATTAGTTAATCAAAAAGGCATTACTGTAAACTCATATTTCCCGTACCTGGTTTGAAACTCTATCTTCGGAATGTCTTCATTCATCACACACAACTGATGGTATCTAGATCTAAGTCAATCATGGAAAAGTATTGAGCTCCATGCAGTTGGTCAAAAAAATCATCAATGCGTGGTAGTCGATACTACTTCTTTATTATTATAGCAGTGATTTCCGTGTAGTTGATACATAACCTCATAGGTCCATCTTTCTTCATGACAAAAAGGACAGGGGCTCCCCATGGAGAAACGCTTTTGTGAATAGATTCCTTATTACCCCATTCCTCTAGTTGTTTCTTTAGTTCAACTAATTCAACATTGGCCATTCTATAAAGGGTATTCGATATGGGCCTTGAACTAAGAAATAAATCAATGGAAATCTAAATTTCACATTCTAGAGTATGTCTAGGTAATTCATCCAGAAACACAAGTACATATTCTTTCACAACAAGTAAATCCCTTCTTTGAACATTCCTTTCGTCACCCATAGTGATTTCATTCTCATCCACCCCAATAATTGAATTTAGTTGAGTTACTGGGGGTAGTTCTTGAAAAGAATCATGTGGTGACGATTCTTCTCTAAAGATATGTTGTTCATTATCATCATCATCAAAAATTGTATGATCTTTCTTATTACAATAAATCTTCAAATAATGGTCCAATAGATAATCCATATCGATGATTATATCAAATTCCATCATGGGTATGATGATGATATTAGTAAATAAAGAACATTTATATGCTCTAATGGGAACATATTCTCAATTTTTTTTGCGATGATACTTACATTAGGAGTTATAACTAACAACTCCCTTGTTAAATCAAATTGGAAATATCTAATTTTTTTATAAAACTGGGAAGATATGATACAATGCGACGATCTGAATCTAAAAATGAATTTTCTAAACTTGAAGAAACCTTTAAATTATTGGCCACCACCTCTTTTGGAGCTTTATCCTCAGCACTGGTGGTAGCATAATCTTGGCGATGATCCCTTGGCCTTTTCAGTGATAAGTTCCCCTGATGCTTAGGAAATTCGTTGCATAATGTCCAATCTCCCTAAACTTGTAATATTGATCATTAGTAGCTTCTTTCTTCCCCTTACAATCTTGATCATGGGGCCTTTTTCACCACACTTGTAACAGGATCCCATTCCTTTCAAACAAGTATCAGGGTGTTCTTTCCACATTTACTACAGGATGGATAATCAACTTTTCCCTTCTTCACATTATTTACATTTCCAGAGTGATCAACAAATCTATTATTCTCTTTCTTTTCATTAAAGTCATAGGACTTCGAGAATTAGATTTCTGTCCTGATAGCATATGGGACAATATCTTCGTAGGAAAAGAAGGAATGTGAGAATAATGCTTGATGAAGAAATGGTTTTAACCAATCAAATAAATGATCAAACTTACTCCCTGGGTTACATATATAATCTGTAGCATACGTCACTAACCATGTAAAGTTAGCCTCATACATTGCCATATTCTCTTCCTCGTTTTGTCTCAGACTCAGAAATTGCATTTCCATATCTACTCGATGGTCAGAAGTAATGTATTTTTCTATGAAAAGATCTTTGAACTCCCTTCATTCCATATTTGATACTTTATCATCTTCCTTTGTGTTTTGAATCATTGAACAACATTGGTCAACATCTCTAGTGTGGGGGTAAACTACTATGACAAGTTTTTTCTTTTTCGCTACTCGCCAAGGCGTGGAATATTTTCTCTAAGGAATTTATCCATTTCTCCAGTACTAGTGAATTTTTACCCCCATTGAATATTGGTGGTTGTTTCCTCATAATGCGAACTAACATTGATCCTCCATGCAGCGGATTAGGGTGCTCCAAATATGTAAGGTTATTATTCATAAAATGATTGAGTTGTCCTAGTATGGTGATAAACTGATCAGCACCAATTGCATCACTAGATCCACTATAATTATCTTGAGTAGAAGGGTAATCCCTACATGGTGTGAATTCATTGATAATGTTTCCATTCCTTCCACTAGGCGCAATTTCTAAACAATGGCATAAACTAGATCAGTTAATGATTCAAAATTCATAATTCAATACTTGTAAAACACTTTACATAAATTGGACTATTTAAGGATATAATCCATAATCTTAAAAAAATGTTTTCTTTGACAATTTATATATTCATAAACCCTTCAGAATATCTTTTAAAGAATATTATAATTATCCTAAGCATATCCACCGACACTGTCGTAACCAAGAGTGCAACAAGGTCTGTTGTCGTGCACCCGTTCCGGTTCTAGTCTAGATCAATGTGGTGTTTATGGGTTCTACCCCTATGTACATGTATGCCAGAGCTGCCTCTACCTGCTCGTATCCAGATATGGATGTATTGCTCTGAAAACTCAAAAATTATCTACAATACAAATTTTTTGAATCTTCTTCTATGCTAATTTTCAAAGTCCATCTTAGGTCTATGTGCTCTAATCAGAGTTTTTCAAAATCAAGCTCCCATGTTTTGTACTAAACATTCTCCGATACAAACTATAACGCCCCGACCACAGTTGCTGAGAGTCGATGCATTATAACATAGCATGGGAATGATCACAAAATATCATGTCTCAAAAAAGTGATTAGTTTAGTATCCTTGCAATCCCTAGATAAATTCATAATATTTACATTACATCAAAAAGTGAAAAACTACAACCACAGCTTTTCTCCATAGAACACACAGATATCCCCTCACACTATCCCTGTAGGTCATTCATAAAATACTTCTTCACATCCTAGAAAAAATAAAACATAAAAAGGGGTGAGTTTAGATTCTTAGTAAGAATAACAATATTGTGAATACATTCATAAATACACATAAACATTTAAGGAAATTTATAAATAACACAAAATATTTTTAAAATTGAACATCAGAATAATATTGAAAAAATAAATTGAAATAATATGATTTACTTATTCACATGTATATTCTACTAGTTGAATAATCACATGAAATATCAATAACAACTTTCATAATGATGGAATGTATAATTCCAGACTATCATAACCACATAGTCAAGGCTTTGTGCAACGACTACAAATAATATTTTGTCAAGGCCTTGTGCCAAGACACTAGTTTTTCTCATGAGTCCTACCGATGCATCGAGGAGTTATAGTGGGATCCACCGACCACTTACTATGTCCAATGCATTCCTCATATGAACATGATTAAAAATAACATAAACATTCATATTAATACTAGCATACGAAATGTCAATACTTTATCCATAAACCATGAATGGTATAAAAATAACACATCCACTGTCAAACATATCACAAATCCTTCAATACAATATTGACGTTTTGTATCATAATAAATTAACATCAAATAAGCTTAAAATCTATCAAAAAAATGTTGACATAGATGAAATCAAAACTATTTGTGAGAAATATCTTTTTTTTTGAAATAATTTAAAAGTCACATAATTATAAAGTAAAACATGTACTTTGAAAATATTCATATAAGAGTGTAAGGGATGCCTCCACGATTTTATATTGGCGAAAAATAGCCGCACTCTCCGTATAAGTTAAAAAAATCATTCATACCTTAGTTTTGTTGAAAAGGTTAAAAAAGACCTTGTTTGGGAAATGACAGAAATATTCCTTTATAAACATCTTATAAAAAGTCAAACAAGGGTAGAAATGGATTTAAGAAATAGTCTATAAAATATTAAGAATGTTTTTATATACATTTATAATAATCAAGGATGTGGATAATAAAGAGGTCCAATAGATAATTACGTATAAACAATCACGAATAATGAAGAAATTATGAAATACACCCTTACCCTATAATTTTCCATGGTTGAGGGTAGGTTAACCACTTTCATAATAGATTAATCATTGTTATTAAATTATAAACTAATCATATACATAAATATAATATCATAAATGATCTTTTAATATTTCATTATTAAAAATATTTTAGTATTATCGTCGTTTTGGGTGTTCACATACTCATTTTCGTTTATATGTTTTGTTACAGAAGCAGTGTTTGTTATCCATAGGTTGTATCTTATTCATATCAAAAATTATATCGTGTCCTTAAACATTAATTTTAATCATTAATTGAAAATTAGTTTTGAATGGATATGATGGGGAATGAATCTTATCACGTTCGTGGAGATGGTAGTCCGTACGTACGCACAAGCGACAATGTCATTAGTTTCATATATAAATAATATATAATTGGATGGTGTATAATATATACAAGTAAATTACCATGTTATATTTTTTATTTACATGAATTATACATCATTATTATAACCATTCAAATAATAATGTATTGAATAACAATTACACCATGACATGGAGATGGTAAGCGGTATATACGCATGTTTGGTGACATGTCATTCAAGGGATAGATTGAATAATGAATTTGGTTTTACCATATTTATAATAACATCACAATATATATAATATACAATAGTTATTATCTTAGAATAGAAACATCAATGAAAAAGGAAGTGGAAGAAGAAAGGAAATTGAAAGAGGTGGTGAAGTTTATATCTCTTCTTCTGGATCTTCATTTTGATTTGATCAAAAGGCCCCCTTATGATGGCTTTCTGACTAATGGAAGGCCTATAGGATTAAGTGAGGGATGTTGAGAGGATATTTTGTCAGGGGTTTGTTGAACCAAAATGATTTGAAGGTATAAATTTGAGATAAGGCCGAGTGCCCTTTTATAAGAGGTGTGAGAGGCACCTTAAGAAAACATAAAATATTATTTTATAATAAATTCATATTCGGTTTATAATGTCTCCAAAGTTACTTATTTCGAGGATATGGTTGGTATGGGTATAAATTGTTTCACTCAATAGATTTTAGACAGGTTTTGGTCAATATTTTAACCTTATAATTTATGTTTAACTCTTAGTTAAATTGTTTGACATTTACCATGTCTCTTAGTTTTTTTATATTATTTGGTTAATAAACAATCTATAAAAATACATGAGAACCCCAAGTGGTTCATAATTAATATATATGACATTATCTTTGTCATTTGGACAAGAATATTATTTTTGAAAATACTATTTCAATTAATAATATAATATTTGTTCAAAATACTCCTTTATTTTAATTTTGACACTATTTAATAATTGATTTTTGTTAATGTTATAAAAACATTATAAATTCGAAATAATATAATTTAACGAATCCTAACATGTCATATTAACCAATAAAAATATTAGAATTCATAAAAAGTCTAAAATTACATTTATTTGGATATTTATAATATCAATTATTTTAATATTTCATTAATTAAGTAATTACTGCATCACCATTGTTTCATAAATAAGATATATTATTTAGCGTCTAAAAAATATAAATAAAATTCCATTATTTAGGAAATCGTTTTATATTTCTAATTAATATTAATAATTGAATTTATCTTTGGTATAACCATATATTAAAAATGTTTTAGTTATTAAACATTGATTTTAACTCTTCTAACTCTTCTTTGAATTAAATAATAATAAATTTCCTAATCTAATACATGTGAAACAAAAAGTTTCTTATTTTATTCATATGGTTATTTTTGGTCGAATAATACTTATCCAATAGAATTAGGACATGTGTTAGGGTAATAACAATATCAGTTTTACCCTAAATTCCCTTATTTACATTTAACTGTGGTAAATAAAAGTAATATGTTACTATTCAAAAAAAATTAATTTTATCTTATTGAACCAAATTTTACTATTTGATACTAACCATTTCTCTCAGATTTTTGAAATTCCACTCACAAAAGCTATAAAATTATGTATTATTTGAATTTGAAAATTCTCCTAGGAGATTGGTAAAATATGATGAAAAGTTCAATTAAATTTTTATACATATAAAATTATTATTAAATAACTACAACGAATTACATTGAAATTTGTAACTACCGGAATCCGAAGCTCCTCCACTGGTGCCGTGTACTAGGTTCTCCACAAGACCTCAAGAACATTTCCCCAAAAGCCAGAGGCTGCCGACTAGGAGCGAGGGCCTTGGTATGTTATTGGGGAAACTATGCCCTCATTTGGTAAGGTATACAAGGAAAGGAAAACAACAATAAAAAGAAGAAGTAGTAACAACATGCATAGAAACTAAAACCAACAGTGGAAGTAATGAATATATATAGTAATGATGACAGTGATGCAGCAGGTACATGTATCTAAGGAAAACAGCAAACCCAACAACATGCTGGAATACAACTGAACATATGTTCAAAAGCAACAACAAAAGAAAAATAGGTGAGAAACTCCTCAGCATCACAATCCTCGGTTCGATCCCATGCTCTCCAGCTCCATTTCAATCAAGATGCTGATGTAGAAGGGCGCTTGTCCGTATCTATATCTACAACAACATAGTTTGGTTGGGCCCAAAGCATGGACACAACAGTGTTTGAGATAAAAACATAGTAGGCAATCACCCAAAGATTTGTGCAAAATAGTCAATGAATAAAAGGCAAGTAAAAGTGCAGGAAGCTGTAAACAGAAAAGCACACAACATCTACAAACTACAGTTCTAACATATAATGTACACATGTAAACAGCTTGCAATAAGAAGAAAATAGGTAACCCTCTTGGTAGCTCTCACATCCTAACCCCTATGGTTCAACCTAAAAGTACTAGAAACCCTCTAGAAAGAACACACACTCTCATCCCTCTGGTTCAGCTAATAAAATAGACTCTCTGAGGAAGAAGTCACCGTCAATTCCCTCTATAGTTTCATATCATACTAAAGGCTCTCTAGGGAAGCACTGAACGTCTAATTCTCTTTGTGGCCCACGTTGAGGAACTACAAATTCTCTAGGGAAGCACTCATCGTCAATTCCCCCCTGTGGTTTTGCATCGTATTAAAGACACTCTAGAGAAGCCCTTACATCCATTCTCCCTATAGTATACCAAGTAGGTTCTCATAGGCCTGTGTGGAAATAAAACATGCTCAGCACGTGTGCATCGTCTAAGTTAACCTCAAGAACTACATGGCTATCAATCCAAGGCTCAACAGCATAACAAAGCAACAGATCCACTATCCTACAACTAGTCATGGAAACTAGAAAATTCCAGAAATGCAGAACAAGCATAGAAAACATTCAATGTAATGTATATCTACCGTAATCACAGGCAAAAAATCTACTCTAGCAATCAATCAAAGTAGGCAATACAATAAGGGAAAAACAGGAACACACAATACCCCGTTCAAGGGTATTGGTTGGATTTGCATAAAATACTCATCGACATTCTACAGAAAAGGAACAAATCACCATCCTCAATCCAAGGTGATCGATATACTTGAACCATGATGATTGATTCGCCTTAGAACATCATAGATCTGAGAAAACATCAAAAAATGTTGAAACTACAAAAACTTGAAAACGAGGAGGAATTAGAAAACAATGCTCAAGCAGAAGGAATAACTGAACGCTGCGATTCCAATGCAATTGACGATAGCGGGAATGGAGATCGGATGGAAGCACGACTGCTCGGAGAAGATTCGCAGACGTATGGTCTCTCTCGGATGAACGGGACCTACAAGAAGATGAAATTAGGGGTTACCAGTGACCCCAGTTCATGTTAGTGAAAAAAGAAAGTACAAGGCGTGTACCTTTAGAGTACACGGTGTGTACTAGGACTTTCTGTACTCTGCCAAAAACTGCCTCCATGTCACCCCTACACACCGTTTGTGTGGCCCTGACACGGCCAACACACGACTTCGAGCCGGGAAAGAGTACACGGAGTGTACATAGAAAGTACATGGCGTGTACATAAAAACTATCCAGAAACATTATTATTCTCAAAAACAAGAGAAAAAGGAAAGGCATACCAGAAAAGAAGATCCAGGTTCTTACAAACTTCCCCCCTTAAAGAAATTCATCCTTGAATTTCTCTAATGAGGTGGAGTAGAAGAAACCCCGAATAACTCCAGCCACTGCGATAGTACATCGGTCTCCCTCTCACTGGTCTCGCCCTGTACTCGCCCATGCTGCCATAGTACCCGTACAGGAGGAATAGACCGCCCGCGTAGAAACTTCATACTGCGATCGACAATCCGGATAGTATGTTCCTCAAATGACGCATTTGTTTCAAGCTCAACTTCCTCAGGATGAAATAAAGGAGATGTGTCTGAAAAGTAATGTCAGAGTTGAGAGACATGGAAGATGTCGTGCATGGACCGATACCTTTGAGGTAGCTACAACCGATAGGCAATCGGCTATACTCTCTCCAAGACCTCAAATGACCCAACATACAATGGTGAAAGCATGCCTTGTCTCCAAATCCTCTTGTGTCCCATCCTCGGTGCGAGACGTAGGAAAACCTGATCCCCAACCTCAAACTCCAGAGGTGGTATTTATTGATCAGCATAAGACATCTATCAAGACTATGCTGTAGCCATCCTCTTCCAAATCATCTTTATTTTCTCTGAAGCCTCCTGGACAAGATGAGGTCCCAGTAAATCTGCCTCTCCAGCCTCCAGCCAGCATTATGTTGATCGGCATGGCCTACTGTACAATGCATTGTATAGTTCCATCTAAATGGTCACCTAAAAACTGTTGTTGTAGATGTACTCCACCAGTGGAATATGCTTCTCCAACGATCCGCCAATGTCTAGAATGCAATCTTGGAGCATATACTCAATCACCTGGATCGTGCGCATAGACTGACCACCATTCTGGGGATGGTATGCTGTACTAAAATGTACCTGTGTACCCAAGGACTTATGAAGTCCCTTCAAAAACTGAGAGGTAAAGTGCACATCCCTGTTTGAAACAATGGATTGTGGAAGTCCATGTAGAAAAATGATCTCTCTGATGTAAAGTCATCCCAGATCATCAACACTGAAAGTCTTCATGATCAGAAATAAGTGAGCAACCTTCATGAGCATGTCAAAAACAACCCAAACATCATCGTTCCCCCGAGGTGATCTCGACAACCCGATCACTAAGTCCATCGCAACATCATTCCACTTCCACTCCAGAATGGGTAACTCCTACAAAAGGCCTTCTGGCCATTGATGCTTTGCCTTCACCTGCTGAGAAGTATAACACCACAAAACAAAACCATCAACGTCCCTCATCATACCTGGACAATAGTACATGCGATGAAGATCCTGATACATCATGGTGATGCCAGGATGAACTGCCCAAACTGAGGAATGTAAATCCCACATTAGCTCCTCGCGTATATCTTCTACCACCGATATGCGTCCCAAGAACTGTAAGATCACATCCTCCCCCACTGTCCATCCACGAAGAGGGTCCTCTCCTGACACACTCTCCCGCAGGACTAAGCCTTATGAGTATGATATATTCCTCATCCGTACCCGATCGAGTAGTGTAGAGGTAACAGCTACAGAATATAGGATGGTCTGTCCCTGTATGTCGTGCATCTCCAGAAGCATCTCAGAGAACAGAGCCATAAGTTTCCACTCACTGCAGGCCTCCTGAACTACCTGAATCTGAGTTCTCCTGCTCAACGAATCTGCCACTGCATTGCCCTTTCCCGTCGTACAGGCAAGCTCAAAATCAAAAGACTAAAGATACTTGACCCACCAGCACTGACTCAAGTTCATATCACACTGAGTGAGGATGTACTTGAGACTCTTGTGGTCGGTGAAAACCACAACGTGCTATCCCAAAAGGTAGTATCTCCAACAACATAAGGAATAAACAACAACATCCAACTACCAATCGTGCATCGGGTAGTTCCTCTCATGTGGCCTCAACTGTCGAGAACCAAATGCAATGACTCCATCTCCCTGCATATGCACAGCTCCATGCCCAATACGTGAACCATCACAGTAAATAGTGTAGCTCTTTCCTGGATATGGAAAGACTAGTATCAGCGCTGACGTCAACCTCCCTTTCATCTCCTGAATGGCTGAGTCACAATAATCTGACCATATGAACTTCTCCCACTTCATGGTCAGACCATTCAATGGTGCTTCTAGTTGAGAAAAGTCCTGAATGATGTGTCTGTAGTACCAAGCCAGCACTTGGAAACTCCGTACATAAAATATGTTCTTTGGATGCTCCATGGAAACTACAGCTCTCACATTCTTTGGGTCCACAGATACTCATGCCTCTATAAAGACGTGACCCATGAATTGAATTTGATTCATCCAGAAGTGGCACTTCGAGAGTTTTCTATAAAGCTGATGCTCTCTCAATGTACTCAAAATGATCTCAAGATGTGTGGCATGGTCGTGTCGTGTGTGAGAGTACACAAAGATGTTGTCCATGAAAACCATGACAAAGGAATTTGTGTAAAGATGGAATACTCAGTTCATCAGTTCCATGAAGACTTTAGGTGTGTTGGTGAGACTTAACGGCATGACTGTATACTCGTATAGACCATTCCTACTCCTAAAGGCTGTTAGAGTTATATCTGATGGTCTATCGTGCAAATGATGATAAAAAGACCTCAAATTGTTTTTTGAGAACACTCAGGCTCCTCAAATATGATCGAAAAGGTCATCGATCCTCAGCAAAGGTTATCAGTTCTTGACCGTCAACTTGTTCACGTTCCGATAATCCACACAAAGCCGAAGGGTACCATCTGGATTCTTTGCATATAGGACACCTGAACCCCAAGGCGAAGTAATGGGTTGGATGAAAACTTTTTCCTGTAACTCCTCCAATTTATTCTTGAGCTCCTGCAACTCAGGTGTGGCCATCCTATAAGGTGGAATGGAAATTGGTGCCGCTCCGGGCATGAGCTCAATAGTAAAGTATTCCTCACACTCCGGAGGAAAACCTGAAAAATCCTCTAGAATGATTTCCCTGAAACGGTCTACCATTGTAAAAAAGTCCAACTACGTAGTCCCCTGATCGTCCAGATAAAGACAAGAAATATCGACTGTCACCCTTTCTTGACCATGATGCTCGAGTGCTGCTTGACTCGCCTGAACATCCCATACGTCTCCATGATGAAAAGTCTCAACCAATGGTTAAACGAAACTAACTCTACGGTGATAACAGTCGACGACTGTCAGGAACGGAACCAAACAGTCCATGCCGCAGATGACATCATATCCTATCAACTCTAAGAGAAAGAAATCCCACAAAAAATGATACCCTGCAACCTCAAAAGGCCACTCTCTACACTGGAGTACACTAGATGTCCTTGTCACCAATGTTTTTTCTAGTGTCAACGAGTCGGAAGAAGAAAAGATACAGATCCAAAGGCTCACTATGACAACAACATAGATAATTCTATGCATAGTACTAGTATCGAAAAGGGATGAAGATAAAACTTAGGCTACTAAAATCGTACCTCGAACTGTAGAGGGGGCAAGATCATGCTCCTGATAGGTTTGCTCCACTGCGAAAGACTGGCCTGTAACATGGACCTATGCCCCTGGCTGACCACTCTGAGCTGAACACCCCTATGGGTGTTGAAGGACTGGGGGATTACCCTCAAGAACTCAACCTCCACCTCGGCCCGAATGGCCAGAAGAACTCCAGTTCCTCGATTGGTGAGAAACTGGTGGTGCTGCTCTTGAACGAGGGGTCATAGAAGAACCTCGGTCACCAGCTTCTGGTGGGAAAACCTACCAGAAATGCTGATGGTGACCCATCTTGTGTCAAGATTGGCACTCCATGTGGTCTCTCTAGCATTGCGGCCTCGTGTGCCTGGACCGGCCACACAGGTTTCATATCACCTAGCTTCCTGAAAATGCATCTCGCTTACTCAGATCTCCGCTCCTAGACTCTATATGATGCTTCTTGCTATCACATGGAGGAAAACTAGCTCTGGAAGCAGAACCGCCCTGACTCGCAGCTCCAGAGTCTCTCAGATTTAGCTCCGCAATCAGTGCCTGGTTGACGATGGATGTGATGACAGTCAAATGGATGATATTCACCTGTGAGTGGATCTTCCACCTTAGACCATCCTCAAAAACCTTTTATAATAAAACCACAATCCCATCCTAGAGGGGTGTGAAATGTTGCAGCTCGGTGAAATGAGGGGAATACACCATGATAGAACGAGTACCCTGCTATAAGCTCATGAACTCCTAGTCTCGATCATCATCAGGGTCACCGGGTAGATGTAGTCAGAGAACATGCGCTGGAACTCCTCCCAAGACATAGCCTACTATTGAACCGCTTGTGAGATCATGTCCCACAACTTTTTGGAGGATCCTCGTATCATGTACATAGAGAGATTAACCTGACTCTCTAGAGGAGTCTGTAGATTCTCAAAGTTAGTCAGCATGGATTCAAGCCATGAATCTCCAGCCAATGGTCGTCCTTCCTCGAAGATAGTAGGAGGGTCCTACTGCTAGAAAACATGCATCTAGTTTTCCATAGTTTTGGCAGGAGGAATCGCTCCCTAGAAGGTCTGCATCATCCTCATAAAACCTTCCTTGAATTTTGCATCAGTGCCTACAACTGGTATGACAGCCGGTGCCATGGATGGCCTGGCCGGAGGATCGGTAGGAAGTCCTTGATCAACCATATCTAGTGTCTGATCACTACCTGATGATAGATGTACAACCGGAGGACGTCTCAGAGGTATAGCTCTGAAAGATCAAAATTACACCTTAGATCATGAAAACATGTAAAAATAACACAAGAGTGAAAAATGGGAATAGGGAAATAAAAAAAAATGTTTACAATACACGACTACACGACATGTATAAAAACTACACAACGTGTCTTCTTAAGCCACTTACATGGGCGTGTGATCCTGCCCTACAAGTCGTGTACACCTCAAACTACATGGTGTGTTGACCCAACACATGGCGTGTACTTGATAACCATTCCCCTAATCGATTTTATTTACACGGCTAACCCACATAGTCATTTTAAACCGAGTCTACACATCATGTTCCATAGGGACACAGCGTGTACTAAACACTACTTTGGCGGCCTGTGTTGTTAGTTACATGGCCGTCTACATGGATGAACCTTACACTCCTTGTTCCAAACAAACACAGAATGTATAGGTGAAGGCAAAATCATCTTGTGTTGTTCGTGACACAGCCGGGTACCTAAACAAGACTACATAGTGTGTACCGAAAACAACACAACCTATGTGAGAGAAGGTAACGTTGGCCCGTGTTGCTCGCGACACGGCAAGGTACCAGGACATAACTACATGTTGTGTTCCTTTACAACACAGCGTGTTCTACCCAAGATTCCCCATCCCACGTTGTTAGTGACACAACTAGGTGAATGGATCATTACTACATGACGTGTACCTACCATACATATCATGTTCCTAAAGTTACATTCAAAACACCATGTTTCTTCTCACACGGTCAGTGACACGGCCAGAAAACTACACGACATGTATCCATATAGTACACCATGTATTCTGCATTTTTCTGGGCAGTAGGTCCGAAACTACCTAGAATCCCAGAAACAATGAAAACAAGTCAATGAGGTTCCAAATTCCGATTAATAAGGGGATATACTCCCCGTGAATCAATGCATGGAATCTCCTACAGTCATAAACAAGAGAAAACAGGATCATGATCCACCATGTTCCAATTAATGACGGTCCATAACACCTCAAGAACAAAAATATGGCGTTCATTTTAAGAAATAAACTATACAAACAGTTTTCTAACATAACAATAGAGATTCTATCAATCTCTTACCACAACAGCATGCATAATCTACACAAAGTCTATCACAAAATAATGAAATCGATAATGCACCTAGATGGCATGGCAATAATGCATGACATGTGATTTCTATAAGTTCATATATGATGCATGAGATGGCATACCCTCATCTCATCATGTTGCGATAGAAATAGAACCGCAATAGTTAATATAAGAACAACAGAAAACATGTGAATCACTCTAGGTGAAATCATATCAACCGTAAAATCATGGAACCAGAAAAACAACAATTAACGACATAGAATGGATTTTCCCTGTACACGGGTTAGCTACTCCCGGGCACAACATAATACCAACTACCGAGTCTGTATTATCCCTAGCTAAAGTCTCCAAATAGTAATTCTAGAGAAAAGAACTCATCTGATACCACTTTGTAACGACTTTAATCCAGAGCTTCTCCACTGGTGCCTCGTACCAGGTTCACCACATGACCTCAAGCGCATTTCCCCAAACTCCAGAGGTTGTCGACTAGCAGCGAGGGCCTTGGTAAGTTATTAGGGAAACTTTTCTCTCATTTGGTATGGTATACAAGGTATAGAAAACAAAAATCAACACTGGAAGAATAAACAACATGCATAGAAACTGAATCCAACAACGTAAGAAATGAATATATATAGTAATGATGATAATGATGCAGCAGGTACAAGTTTCTATGAATAAAAAGAAAACACAAAAAAATGATGGAATACAACTGAACACAATTACTGAAGCAACAACAATAGAAAAACAGGAGGGAAACTACTCAGCATCGCAAGCCTGGGCTCGTTCCCATGTTCTCCAGCTCCAGTGCAATCAAGAACCTGATGTAGAAGGGCGCTTGACCTTATCTATACCTGCAGTAACATAGTCTTCTTGGGCCCAAATCCTGGCCCAAACAGGGTGTGAGATACAATCCCAGTAGGCAATCACCCAAAGATTTGTTCCTAACAGTCAATGAATACAAGGAATGTAAAAGTGCATGAAGCAGTAAACAGAAAATCACACAACAACTACAAAATACAGTTCAAACATATAAAGTACACAAATAAACAACCGACAACAAGAAGAAAATAGGTAACCCTCTCGGTAGCTCTCACAGCCAGACCCCTATGGTTCAACCTACAAGTACTTGCAACCCTCTAGGAGGCACACACAGCCTCATCCCTCTGGTTCAACTAATAAAATAGACAATTTGAGGATGCACTAACTGTCAATTCCTCTAATAGTCTCATATTGTACTAAAGGATCGTTGGGGAAGCACTCAATGTCTCATTCCCCCTGTGGTCCACGTTGAGGAAATACAGACTCTCTGGGGAAGAAGTCATCTTCAATTCCCCTTGTGGTCTCGCATCGTATTAAAGACACTCTAGAGATGCTCGTATGTCCATTCTCCCTATTGTCTACTACACTAGGTTGTCACAGTCCTGTGTGGAAGTAAAACATCCTCAGCACGCGTGCATCATCCATGAAATCCTCAAGAACAACATGGCTATCAATCTAAGGCTCAACAGCATAACAATGCGATAGTTCCACTATCCTACAACTAGGCATAGAAATTGGAAAATTCCAGACATGCAGAACAAGCATAGAAAACATTCAAAGTACAGTAAATCTACCATGATCATAGGCAAAACATATACTCTAGTAATCAGAAAAAGCAGGCAATACAATAAGAGAAAAACTAGAACACGCAATACGTCGTTCAAGTGTATTGGTGGAATTTGCACAAAATACTCATCGACATTCTAAATAAAGTCAAAAACCACCTACATCAATCCAAGGAGATAGATATACATGAACCACAATGATTTATTCCCCTTAGAATTTCATAGATCTGAGAAAACATAAATAACCTTTAACTTATGAAAACATGAAAAAGATGAGGAATTAGAAAACAAGGCTCCAGAAGAAGGAAGAACTCACCGCTGTGATTCCAAAGCAGTCAACGACAGCTAGAACAGACATCATAAAGAAGCATGATGTCTCTGAGATGATTTGTGGCTATACGGTCACTCTCGGATGAATGAGACCTAGAAGAAGATTAAATAAGTGGTTAGCTACAACTACGATTCATTTTAGTGAAAAAGAAAGTACACGACGTGTACTTTTAGAGTACACAGCGTGTACTAGGTATTTTTTTACTCCACTTAAAATGGCCTCCACATCACCCCTACACATCGTTTGTGTGGCCCGGAAATGACCAACACATGACATCAAGCCAAGAAAGAGTACATGGCATGTACTCAGAAAGTACACGGCGTGTACTTAATAAATTTCCAGAAACATTATTTTTCTCAAAAACACAAGAAAAAGGAAAGGCGTAACTGAAAAGAAGATCCATGTTCTTAAAAAATTATATAGTTATTATTTATCTATTTGGAAGTAAAATATATTTAAATAAAATAAATAATTATTCAAATAAAAATTTGGTTTTAAACAATAACTCAGTGTTTTTCACTATTCATCAAAAACTGAATGTTTTCAAAAAAATAAAAAAAAATCACCATAATATAATTTCGATATTACTAGTCAAAAAATGAATTCCTTTTTAAAAGATAAAAATTATATAATTTCAAATTGTGTGTATTAATATTCATAACGACTAGTTTGATTGGTTGTGGTGTGTGTTAGAACTTGAAGTTGCGTTCAACACATGCTATTGTATAATTCAAAGAGAAGCATACCGTGAAAGCTGGAGGTATTACATATTTCAATGTAGACTATTATATCTTAGTTTACTCAAGAAGATGATAAGATGTTTTGCATGATCATCAAGAGTTTTAGAGTACTCCATGATGTAGTCAAGAAATCACTACAAACGGATTTTGGAACGTGTAAAAGATTTAGTTTTTCATGGTCATTAACATTATTAGTGAAATTTTCAATCCTTATAGAATTTACAAACACTATAATAAACCATATCTACTCATGAAGGTAGTCTACATTATATTATAATGTGTCACCCTATACTGTTGATATGGTTACTTCTGATCAATCCTATCGAACACTGAAGCAACCCATAGAATTTCAAAAAGATCAACGATTTTGGGGAAGAGGGTATGAATTATTAACCATCAGTTGTTTCAGCTTCTTATAATAAAAAACAACCACAACGATCTACGAACCATATTAGGAAACCACAAAGGTGATCTACATGGTGACAGAATCAGGAGAACAATCCTCTGGTTTTCTAATTCCTCCAACTGAGTTGTGAGATCACCCAACAACTAATAAAATGGATCTGCACAGGGTGAACAAATAGCAAACTATCTATAATGTGCATAACTCTCTCCTTCAAGAGAAGTTAATGTTATACTATGAAGGAAAAAATTGATACCGGCCAAGTAAAACCCTATACAATCCACGCACAAAATCAGATCAAAATTGGACAAATCAACCGCAAATACGTACTAAAGGAAACAATACACACCAAATTCAAGTGAACACCTCTTACGCTTCCTAATATTATCTGCTCACATCTCTAACTGTGCATTAATCATCCTAAACCCACAATAATGTTCCACCGCAAGACCAATCATAACCAAAATATGAGAATAAATAAATTAAGTTGAGCAACATTTGTTGAATAAAGAACTAACATTTGTGGAATCTACATGTATTGTTACTTGAAAAATATATTTTTCAACCTCACCATCACACAATGTATACTGAACATTACGATGTTCATCATCCCTTATAACATAGGATTTGGTCTGAATTATTAGCGCTACACTATATGACCCTAAAACACCCTCAGAGAGGATATGTGAATGACTGTGTCAAAATTTTCTTCCTAAATAGTTATATTTTGTTCTCATGTTGGTATTAACTTGTTAAACCTAAAAAAAATGCATGCATCGAGATAAAAAAAAAATTACATGGTTCACGACTAAGGGATATTCTATTGAGCATTTTCTAGAAATGTGTTGATAGTACCAATGTCCAATTATACACAATTGTTGTGGAGTAAAAGAAATTAGACATATTAACTCAGTACCAAGCATGATAACATTATAAGGTATTATGGATAGCTTCTTACACCTCTGGTAACACTTATGTTGACTCCCAATAGTTCTCTACATTGAGAGAGTTCAAAAAATGCATATCGAGGTGAAGGTTGACTAAATTTATTAGCATTAAAGTCCTTTTATATTTTTATTGTGATAATCTACTTCAAAAACACACGTTATTTGATGAACATTGAAATCACTATTTACTAAAAACTAATTGTTTAAAATTTTCTTCCAGGAGTCTTCTTTACAAAGCTCGCTCATTTCTGAAGAACCACTAATTTTCTAGAAAAAAACATTTGTGATGCACATAGATTCATCATGGAACACCCGATCATCATGAGGTAACCATTATGTAGAGGAATTTTAATAATCCATGACTTGAGTAGTCTTTTCATGATTCTCATGGTCATAAAGAAAACGAGAATCGTGGAACTCCCCTATCTTCATTAAATCAAAGAGTTTCTGAAATTTATCTGCACTCTTTATTTGAATTGAAGTGGGGAATCATTATATTTATAGGCTCGACTTCCCAAAATGATCCACCAGCTAAAATTTATCTTTTGAATCATTAAAAAAAACATCACAAAAATCCTCCCTTCACTATTCACTAACCAAATTTTACGTTGTCATAGAGCTCTCCATTACAACATCATGTAGTTGCGATTCCCAACTTCTCGTAATTTCAAGGAAACAAAATATTTATTCAAGATCATCATCCTATTCATGGAAATTAAACCATTCTTTATTGAATCCACAAATTTACCATATTTAAGAAATTTAGATTCTTGAAAAATTCCTTTCATGATGCTTACCTTTTTCTTCTGATTATTAAACACAATCAGTTGGGAAACAATAGGAAATTACTCCACCTTCAAATATATTGTCGTTGTAAACAGTAAGATCACATTCCATTAAAACACCTAGAACATCTATGTAAGGATTGAAAAAAAGGAACCTTACTCAATTTCTAGTAAGGAACTTCCTTGGTCGGAATTGTCTCCCCCTTTTTGATTGTTGTCAATATATAGAAAAATTCAATGAAGCACCAGCCACAATCATAACCTCATATACATGAAACTACTCATCCAACACCCTCTTCATGAGAAATGCATGGTGTATAAATAAATATGGGAATCATTTATTGGGTTATCATATTTTGTAATGGTTAAATGCGACTATTTTAGGCTCTGAATGTCTCTTCATAACATTAAATTGTATTCTCCATTCTCATTTTCACCTTAACCATTCGTTTGCAACCAGAAAAAAATTCACTATCCTCATTTTTACTAATAAATTTAACCATTCTAGCCAATTTTTAAAAACCCAAAATCTGATTATGAGTTTTATATCACTAAACATAACCCCTAGACCGTATCTCCCACATTAACCAACATCATTTGCACAAATAGATTAAAATAGTTAAAACAATTGGGGAGAGTGGATCACTCGTAACATCCTCATGAACTGGGAGGTGTCTAAACACTAAGGTACAAATGATTCTTCTCAAGCCCATCTGTTGAAAATGTTTTGGTCAGAATGTCATACCCTTTATCTTTATTTACAATATGATCTATTTTAATCATGTCATGTTCAAATTTTTGTTTGATAATGTGATATCTAATTTCACTGTGTTTTGTATGAGAAAGATAAAAATTATTCTTTATAAGATCAAGTGTGGTCTAGTTGTCAGAGTGAGTCACCATTGGCTATTTATCCTCATACCCAATATTATACAATAGTTGATTCATTAAATTTAGGTACACCCATGTCTTTTTAGTAGAGATAAATTGTAGATCAGTATTTCGAAGAGATGTAGTTATCTATTTCCTAATCAACCATCCCATACATTTCATTCCAATATTGAATTCCCAACAATTAATGGAATTTTTACCAACAACATCTCCAGCATAGTATGCATTATAAAAGTCCAATAGCATACGAACTCTTCATGCAAGAAATTATAATCAATAATTGTGATTACATTGAATATACATCTCTTATTTTTTTCACTACACCAATATGTTATTCATTCAAATTACATTGAAATAATGCAACTAAACTTGTTTTGAAGGAAATATATATACAAGACACTATCATGTAAAGTAATCATACAAAGTCTCTCATTCACATCATGTGATCAACATATGTCTAATCCTCATGAGAACCCAGTTTTTTCCGAACATCAATTTTAGTCGACATTGGTTTGGATTGAGGAATATTAATTTTATTCCACAACAACATTGCATACATTTACTGAGAACAAAATGTGTAGTCATTAATCTAAATCACTAATATCCCCATGAAATACATGAGTTCCCAAATCATAGACATTTCAAATTTTGATTTCATATGATTAGAAAATTCATCCCTTGCTCCCTGACTACTTCCACTAAATAAAACATCATCTACATACACAAGCACCATAAATATATCTTTATGAGAATTCATCACATATATATTGTGATACACACAACCTAAATTAAAATATATCCTTATTAGATAATAATCCATCAAAGAATAGAAATCTTATAGTTCTTGATTTGAACCATAGATAGCCTTCTTTTGTCTGAAAACCTCCATCTCATAATTTCTAATAAAAAACCCAATAGTTGTTCAATGTAGACTTATTCTTCATGAGCACCATTTAAGAAGTATATTTTGAAAACAATTTTATAAACATTGTATCCTCCCTACATTTCCATGGTAATAAATGTTATGATTGACTCCAGTCTAGACATCTGAGAAAATGTTTCTTCAAAATCCAATCCTTCAATCTTTTCATATCCTTTACACACCAATCATGCCATATTTTTTATCATGTCACCATGCTCATCATATTTAAAATTAAAAATAGACTTTGTGCCGATCACATTGTGAAAATATGCTATCTTTTATAGATCTCATGTTTAGTTGTAGTTGATATAGTCCCACTCTTCAATCATGAATTTAACCCATGTTGATTCCCATGAATATTTTTCAAATGTGGATGGTTCCACAACTAATAGAATAATAGATTTTGTATTATTATTCATTATAATATTTCGTGTTAGTTCTGTCCAATCACAAATGATGTTAGATGGATCAATATCTACTATTTAATTTCTCTTATGAGGTTCTCAAGAGTTATCTTCAGACATTAATTCTTCTTCTGATTCTTTAACTAAATCAACATTTTGGGGTGACCTCTAAATGAATTTAACTTTTCCAATACTTCTGCAATTGAATCTATTCCATGTAAAATATCTTCTATATCATTAGTCACATCGGCAAAAGATTTCATCATGATATTTTATGACTTATCATTAATTATCTTAACATCAAAAAAATTCAAAATCTTTTCGAGATTATTATTGAAACATTTTATGATTTTATATTCATTGAATATCCAAGGAATATTCTTTAATCTACCACATCACTATAATTTCCATTTTGTCCTTATTTTTTTAATAATTTTTTTTCCAAAAAACCTAGAAATACATCAATAAGAGACTCCTTCCATTACAAAAATCATACATTGTTTGGGATTCACCTATATAAAGCCCTATTCTATTTTAAATATACAATTTAGCTCGAACTGCATCTTTCCAGTAATTTTTAATGAAAAAACTCACATTCAATATAGTTCTGGCCATATTTTTCACCAGCAAATTCCTACTCTAAAAAAATCAATTTTTTGTGGGGTTCACCCAAAAACTAACTCATGTTGTATTCCATGCTTCCCTAGGTAGTTTTCAAACTCAATGGATGTGTATTCCCCAATGTTATCTGGGCGAAAAATATGATTGTCCATCTATTATCACTCATGATGTTTTGGTGAAATGTTCTCATGACATCAAGACCATTTTGTTTTCTTTGTATAAACATCACACAATACTATATAATATAATAATTAATGAATAGAACAAAGTACCTCTGTAGATGAATTGGAGAAATATTTATCAGGACACTTATGTTTTTATGTTTGAGATCAAGAATTTTTTATGACCCTTTCATCTTCGATCGATATTAAATACCGAACAACATTCCTTTTATGAATAATCAAATTTCATTTCCCATTCATGCTTTAGATTTTGGGTATCCATGTATATATTAATGTTAGATATTTTTTCCATATACTATTGAATAATGTTCCCCTACTTCTGATTCCACTATTAATTTTATTCTGCAATAGTTACGTAGAAAATATTCTCTCAGTTATCAACCTGGTGTATTTTTCCATCAATTATTCAACTTTTCATGAGATAATTTCCTTTATTTCCTTTTGTAGTTTATCGATTTGGATGGAATTTCACTAAATGTCTTGAGTCATAGAGTAGGCTAACACTAAGGATATTGTGACATAATCCTTGAAAAGAAATTACATTAGTTTTATTTCACTCTCTGGTATCTAGTTTATTTCTTCCACTACCTTTGATCTTCAACAAATCATCTTTTCCAAAACTTAACATTTCATAAAACCTTTTATTATCATTTATTAATAAGCCAGTATTACCCATCATATTGGATGATCATCCACTATCAAGAATCCAATGTTTGTCTCTCTTTGTAGATATGAGCGCTACTTATGAAATGTTGGATTTTTCTAAATTTTATTTTCCTTCAATGAAATGTTATATTGAGTGATGGATAAATATGTCTCTCTAATTATCTCCTCTAGGAAACTAGATCATCATAGTTAAACTCTTCTTCTAGAGGAAAAAAACAATTTGTAAGAGTAACACCCTATGGTTGATGGGTATTGATTTTTCTTTGAGTTCTATATATATTATTGATGTATTTCCTCCACCTCTAATGAGAAACATTATGGAATCATTTTGAAAAATGAAAAAAATATTCATTGAAATTATTTCTTCTATAAGAAGTAGGATATGAATTTGTTTTCTTTTATTGACTTACCTGATATTCCCTATTCAAACAAGAACATTATTCTTTATAGTATGACATATAATGGCTAAGATAGACATTGAATTGTCATTTAATATGAGGAAGTGTCTTATCTTATATACCCCACCATATTTCTCCTTCCATAGAAAAATAATTTGAAAATCTATAATATCTAGAGCCATGGGGATAGTTTTATTCTTTATTTTCATTTTTTGGTAAGTTTTTCTAGCAGTCATAGTGTCCAATCAATATATATTAATTTTGGATTTCCTTAATTATATCCCATTTTATTTCCAACATTTGATGTTTCGGAATCCAAACTGATTCCACTATTTCCCTTGCATGTTGGTGTGTGATGAATCAAAACCATTCCAAATCCATCAGAACCACTATTAGCTCTCCATATCGACTCAACATATGAGAATATTCAAAGATAAATTTTTTTATTCGAATGTGTTTCACATTAGAGTTTACTCATAAGGGTAACAATTTTATCCTTGAATCCCTCAACAGTATTGGAATTCTCTTCTATTTTTGGCATAAGGTCATTGATGAACATTGAATGTTCATCAATTTTGTGCTTTATTTCCACTACATAATTTGTGCTTTAATGATTTGTTGAATATACATTCACTAATTCTAAGAGTAGTTCATTTCTAGCTTCATGATAATCAACATATACTGATTATTCTTTGACATATTCTGTCTGCATTTTTCATTTGTTACTATTTTCTCTTGCTTAACAAGAGAATCCTTATGTTATAACATTATATCAGTATCAGTTCTCAACTGATGATTTGTCTCTTAATTTTTTGATGGTTCTGACTTGTCACATGTATCCATCATATTCATTTGGTTTCCAAATTTAATCTTTTTTACTTCTTCATAAAAAATTCATTTTCATCTTCATATTATTAGAATAAAAAAATCATGTTATGTAATTTCTTTCCATATTCAATGATCCTATTTGAAGAAATCCTCTTTGGAGACCTCTATAAGTTGATAGCTTCACCATAAAAATCATAAATATTCATTAATCATTGAGATGTAATGTCCCCAACTCTACCACAATGAAAACATTCCAAGGGTATCATTCCTTCAAATCTCCCATTTCATATAATGAATTTCCGAGAAATGTGCGAATGATTTTTTCCATCCCTATCAGCTTCATTGAAAAAGTACCCTAAATTTTGATTTTTCAATTCCATTGATTCCATATCATCAGTAACAAAACTTTATAAATCCTTTGGTTTCACACTCAAATAATTTTTATTAAAACTACTCATTAGATTATCGTAATATAGTTTTTAATGATCTATTTCCTCAATGATTGATTCCTTTAAATGTTAAATAGATCGATGTATTGTGAATATTTTATTCAAAATGTCAATGTCAATGATTTCTTCAACAAGACCTCAAATTTGTCTAAATTTTATTTTATTTCAATTAAAGAAGGTATATTAATTTTCACTAGGATGTGTCTTCATATCATAATAACCATTTTAAAAAACAAAGTGTTTTTCCCACATCACCTCGTCTTTACCAACATAAATATTTTCTTGAATCTCCACCATTAACATGAAAGATGTGAAAATCATTACATTTAGAAATATTTGATCAGAAAGAGATTTTGTAAGATAATTATTTTTTCTAGAGTCTTCATCATGAATATTCATTTATGTATCAGTCATAGATAACCCTATTTGACCAGTGACCTATATTCCTTGTGCCGTAAAAAAGGACAACCATTCCAATAGATCATAGATTAGGTATCATCATATTTTTCTAAATCTAGATGACTCTTCTATAGATGAGTGGGAAACCCCATACATTTATGGTATTCCTCATGATAGTAAATATGTACAAACATAACAAACGCCACATTTAGGCTCTCATTCAAATTATTGGACCCCAGAACACCCTAAGGGGGAGTGGTGAATCGGGGTAGAAATTTTTTATTGTTAATGAGATGGATCATATTCGTATGTTGGTAGGAACCAATGAAACCATAAAATAAATTTATAAAATGAGATGACATATCAATATTACATGGATCAATACTAATGAATAATCTTAGGATCATACACTGACATTATGTGAGTCATACCAAATCCAACTAATCTTCAATAGATGTGGAGTAAAATAATTTTGGAAAAATCACCCTATTACAAGAACATTTCCATTACATGGTTTTCAGAATATCTTACTTCTTCCGTTGGAAGACTTCTATTGAATCCCTCTATCTAACTAAGTTGAGATAAGTCAAACTCAGTTTATGTACATTAAATTCACATTAGTGGTTTGGAATTTGAATATTTGTATATGTCTGGAACAAGGATTTACATGCACTATAGACCTATGTTTATGCACTAAAAAATATGTGATAACTAAAAAACAAATCATATGACCTACCATTCACAAATCTCCTTCAGGATGCACACTCCTTCATGAATCACCCATTCCATCATGGGAAAAACTCCTTCACAAAACTCACTAAGTGAACACAAAATACCCCATAATTGAAATTCACCCATTACATAGAGCATCATCATCAATAATGACACGAGTTGTCTTTTGGTGATTCTTAGATCACATAAAAACATGATTCGTAGAGCTCCTGTATAATTGTGAAATCAAAGAGTTTCTATATATTCTCAAAACTCTTCATCTGAAAAGATGTTGTGATAGACTTCTATTTATAGGGCTGGCCATTCCCAATTCTCCACCACCACCAACATGATTTCCCGATCATTCAAAAACATAATTGTATAGCTACCACAGTTGCAATAATATAATTAAAATTATTTTTTTCATGGTGATATCTATCACCACATTGTGGAGTCGTGATTCTAAACATCTCGTGATCACAAAGAAACACAATATCTATTTGTAAATCTCCTCCTTTTCAAAAACATAATCCTAGTCTTTGAGAAATCCATGAATTGAATATATTTATGAGATGAATATTCTAGAGAAATATCTTTCACAATGATCACATATTCCTCTGGATTATTGAAGCCAAACATTTCACAAACACTGGGAAACAACTCCACCTTCAAAACTGTTGACAACATGAACTATAAGATACCAATCCTTGTAGGCTCCCTATTCTTCTATGAGAGGACTGAAAAAAAAAACAAATCATACTCCATTACCAGAAAAGAACATATTTGTTTCCTTCAATATTCCCCTTAGGTTTTTTTGGAAAAATATAGACAAATTCAATTTAGCACTAATGAAAATCAAATACTGAAATGCAAGAAACAACCCAGCCCACACTCTATGTCAACATGAGAAATTATCACTGTATAAAACAAGATGGGAATGATCAATTTTGTTCTCGTGTTTTGGAATAATTAAATATGTCAAATATAAGAACTGAATGATTCCTCATACAACTGAAGTTTTTTCTTAATTCTCAATTTCCCATTTTCCATTCTCCTACAACATAGAAAACATTTCCCTCTTCATCATTGTAATAAAAAATTTATCCATTCTTCCCCAATTTTTATAAACCCCAAAAGCCTGATTTTCACATTTAGAGCTCAAAACATACTCCCTTTGGATCGTATCTCTTGCATAAACCTCCATCACATCCATAAATAAATTAAAATTGTTATAATAACTTCCTCTGGATCACACAACTATAACTGCATGCCCACCATTAGGGGCCTCCTTGATGATTCCCTCCAAAATAATTATCAGATCTCGACCTCAGAAAACAAAATTTAAACATAAGATATTCACATATTACATAATAGCATGTTTATGTCCCTCAAAAGAAATTATTTCCATAGTCACCTCACCCCTGCTAATGGAAGAACAAAACCATGCTTTTCATTGAAACAAATAGTGTACTACACAACATTCATCGTCCTCTGGGATATCCTCATATACTGTGAAGACTTTTTCAACCTCAAGGTATCTATATTGAAATGATCTAGAAAATATTAATTGAATTTTTCCATGATATACCATCATCCTATAGAGTCTAATCTAGAATGATCCACCAGTGTTTTTATAGCCCTTGCACCATGTAATCCACAAACATGACTATCTTGTCATGAGTAATCTCTATGAGATGAAGAATCATCTGGATTGACTCTATCCAAAACAAAACTATATCTAGCCAACTCTCTCTAGAAAATGTCTGAGAGTGCTGCAACTAAAACTCTATAGTTAGAACTATCATAATTTTCATGAACCACCCTCGGTCTCTTTCCATCATCTGTATAAAATGATTGAAGCTCACATGAAACTACTCCTCTTCCTTCTTACCCTAAAGCATCAGAGTTTTTTCTCCACATTCGGAGGAGAGTTCTAACTGAAGTACTCTTAATTTAAAACTGAAACATCCAATTGTTGTGAAATATTCCTACAACTCTAACACACATCTCTAAACACATAACTTAAATTATAAATAGTTTTCATAAAAGAAGGCTCTAAACTAGCCATAAAAACCACTTTTTTCATACACCATTCCCATGAGACATCGACACACATTGAACACTACCCTTAACAATCCCTACAATGTTTTATGGTCATTATAGGGTAATCCATAATACAAAATCACGAGTATTTAATTTGGAACATACTTTACACCATTTCCACTTTCACAACACAAATATTTCTATTTTATTTAGCATTCTCTCCTCACCATTTTTCATAACCAACAATTTTGTTGACATTTACCTCCTTTAATCAACAATAATTCTTTAAGCATTCCTTCAAATCATTCCCTTTTCCCATTTTTATCAAATTTATTAGACATTACATTAATTATATTTTTTGGAATGTGGAATGCATTCTACCCTTTATGTCTCAGACATCTACCTCATGTGGTCCCATCATGAAGAATTCCACCTTTATCCCTTTGTGTCTATATTGATGAATGTATGCAGAACCATGTTTCATTATGACCACATGTAAAATATAATAAAAAAATACCATCACAAAATAGGTATATCACCCAATGGTGAAATATCATTCAACTCTAAAAACACATCTAAGAAAAAAAATTCCCACCCTTGATAATTGGGTTTTTTTTATTATGGATGGGTTTGTTACCCCAAAAAATGATATCGTTTCCAAATTCTGACACATCCTAATCTCCTGTACACAATCCCCAAATAGTTATAACACTTAAAATAACCACTAAAATTCTACTTTTTAAATTCACTAACCACAAATCCACTAAATAGGTGTTTCGAGTCGGGTCACTACATGAATTTAAAAACACCTCCCCATATGCTAGAGGATGTTAACATGATGTGAGGGTCTAATATGTCATGTTGGGAGACTATAACATCAATAACATATTATTATACATCTAGTAACATAAGAAATATTGAAAAATGTACAATAAAATACAACATTCATCACCAACCTTTTCCAAAACAAGGTACAACCACAACCAAAAGATAAATATTCTATGTCTAGCTAATAGTTCAAAAAATTAATAAAACCAAAATAAATACTATATGAATCATCCCCCAAAATGGTTCACGCATTCATGTCCAGATCCTCATCCATGGTCATCTAAAGCACATTTCAACTCCTTATTACATTGTTTTTTTCCCTTTTTAGTCATAAAATAATGACATTTCTTGGGTACCCAAATGGCGGCCCAAATAGGGAGTGATTACAACTCAGTAGGAAAACACTAAGAGTGTCTACTAAATATTCAAAGTAGAATTATAGTTCATCAAACTACGAAATTAATGGAAGAAAAATATAAAACTCATGATCCATTAGTAAACAAAAGTCACTTTAGAATCTTTCATTTTTTATTCCACTCAACAACATTAAAAATTTCATTCACTTACTATGTGGGTTAGGTATTTACAATAATTACACCATGTACTATGTAAATAAATTATCAGACATTTGGGAATAAATCCTGTTCTGTATCTCAATGGGGATAATCATTTAATAAATAATACATCACACTCTCCTTGGAGTCCTAAACTAGCTAGACTCATAAAATGAAATTGTTATGGGAATAAATCCGCAATCTAACTCTGTAACCCAATGATTATAAAGGTGGGGATTAGAGCCTCAGACTTACTTGACACATGGGAGGAGCCTTAGTCCGATATCCATCATATTACCAAGTCATGTGTATATTTTTATTCATCCAATTACCATATATACCAAATCATAGACCATGCATAATCAATACATATAGAATTTTCAATTCACATTCCATTTTAGTGACAAATAATATTTTTGTGTAATCCTATTAACACATATACGACACACTATATATAGCCCATTTAACACAATTTCCATTCATATATCATCCCATTTCACATATTCAACAATTTACATACCTTAACCCATTTAAAATTATTCATTATATTGAATTTATTATCCCATTCATGCATTTAAATTTCAATCTCACAGGTAATTCGACCCATTAAACATATTCCATTTAACCCACTTCATTTTTCCAAAAAACATCTTATGCTATTATCAAAAACAATGAACAACTATCAATAATATCTCTTACAACTCAACCAACATATAAAAATGTTATTCTTGGGATCAACATTATCCAAAATCTACACCGTACTTAAAATTTCAAATTTCCATGTTCGATAATATTAGAACACCCAATGGGTGTCCCTAAATCCATATAGTAAATATCAAGGCATCCAAAGTGGATGATGAGGAGATAAATTAATCATTTAGCCAATCATTTTTCCAAATCCATTCAAGGGAATCAAAAGAATAATATGAAATTACCATTAACATAATCACACATTCACAATCCATCTTTCAGACCCTGGAAAATAATTTATATTCCTCATACAAAGAAACACGAGATGAATGAATTCATAACCGTAGGCATATTTATGGATTAAAACACCCTTTGATGGCCCAGACTAAGATCCACTATAATATATGGTTTTAGGTAATTTGAATAAGTATATGGGAACCACACTCTATTATGAAGATAAGAGAAGAAAGAGGAGAACACGACTTACTCCGAGTTTTTATCCACAACAAAAAACACACCAAACAACCTAAAATGAAGGTGATTGGTCCTTGGGATGATTTGGGTGTATGGATACAAAATTAGGGATTTATGAGGAAGAATGGTGAATAAATTCAGGTGGGGAACATAAAATTCCATGGTATAAAATGATTAAATAACACTTTTAATGAGGCACATGGTTTGGCCACACAGTTATGAAAATCATGTTCCAACTGTGTGTCTGCCTATATCCAAGAGGGACTATGTCATATGATTACATGTGGAGACCCACATGGTCTGAGAAACCCTGAAAAAACCACTAACAGTTTCTCTACCCACGCCTACATGGTTTTCCCTCACCTCTAACTAGGTTTACCAAACTGTTAATCCATTCCTCTTGGCTTGCATGGTTTTGGGGTACAATTACTAATAACTATAGACCAACAATGAATCATGAACATGATTTCTAAAATCTCCGACCATTCATTTCCAATGATCCCAATACACCCTCTATCTTTTTCATACATCCACAAAACATTCCATTAACAATAATAAGGCGTCTTCAATAATAAAACAAGAACATTCCTTCAGAAAATCCAGGATCTTACACCACTACAGGGAATATTCAATTTATTCCTATAATGAAACAATAATATATTGTACATGTGTTTTCAAAGCCATCCAAAAATACTGGATTATTACACGGTAATTTTTCAATAGATTAAATTAAATATAGATAATATGTGATGAAAGTTTTCACTATTTACATCATTTTCTCCATTGTATTGTTTTTATTCATTTCCATTAATCAAAATTTTTATCATCATGAAATTTAGCAATTGGTATTTTCTTATGACAAAAAAAATGTTAGGAATGGCCCATCACATGCTTCTAGGGCACCGCGAACCTAAAATATGAATCAGAGTGGACACATAATTATTTATAATTATTTAAAACTCACTGATTGACGTATGCATTTGAAATTTAGTTTTTGATTTTAGTTTAATCAATAATAAATAAAAAATTATTGATCTACATCATACATTTTCATTCATCATAAATATTATCAAAATGATTAATTTTAGGAATGAAATAAATTTGAATATCTCATCTAGATGTGCTATGGAATTTTGCTGAATAACAAAAGAGTACAAATCGTGTGACATAGATATACACACAATGTACTAGTGTTCAATGAACCCAGAATTTATTTTCAAATAATTCAAGGAGTGTACATTTATAAAATAAAATACCTTTAATTATACACCACTTGTTGACTGGGATAGTATGGAACACGTTAAAAAAAGTAAATGGGGTGTAATATTTTATCCATAGATGGGTCATGTATATTCTTACATGTCCTACTTAACTAGTGTCTATGTAATTCAAAGACCACATGACATGTATCCCATGTTCACATCATGAACTCTATCTTTTTCAATGGAATAGTGTATAATCCCATTCCGAATGTGTATGTCACAGATAGATGGTGAAAATAGTGCATTCCATGTAGCCATCTTGTACACTACATGAACTTTTACTGAATTATGAAAAGGAAAAAATTAATTTATTATACTATGATACAGTTATCATCATGTAATTTTATGTGGTCATTAAGTTTATTGAATATTCAATTTGGTGATTTATAATATATATAAATGCATAATTAATATCTCTATAATGTTGATATCATCATATGAGGTATGAGTCATATTATAGGTATTTATCTACATAAAATGATGGATAACACATGATAGTAAAGTCATTTAATCAATTTAATCATTTAGATGATAACACTCATCATGTAACTATTTGATAATTTGTTTATGACACATATCTCAAGAGTAGATGGTATAAAATTATATCAAATATTTGGTAGTTTGGATGGATTCTCACCGTGTTACATCCATGGATCATTTAGGTACACATTTAATTTTATCTATATTTATTTATTTATTATAAAAATTGATGGATGATAATCTCAAGAAAATTTAGATGTGAATTAGGATAAATTTTGTTATCAATTAAATAATATAATTAATTTACTAAATCACGATTTATCTTTAAATAGAATTTTTAAGAATGAATGATAACATTACTAAATTAATTTTTTTTTCATGCATACAGATGACCAAGAACCTAGACCAAACCATTTCATGTGATTGGTTTCATTTAATTTATTATTAAATTATGTTTTTGGAATGTGTTACATCTCTCCCGTTATTGTGTAAAGGTCTGAATTCCCATAGTTTCTTTTTTGTAAACCATTTCCATCACATTTTTGTGAAGAAACGAATATGTAATGGATGGATATCCTATGTCATTGTAGGAAGTTCAGGATTGGATTCGTGAAAACTAATCCAAGAGTGATACATAAGGGGATAAGTGGGTATATGCAATTCTATCCCTAAATGTTTCAAGGTCCCCCCCTCGCTCAATAAGTAGTTTATCATCCACTGAATAAATATACATTTAGTAAATGATTTATGAAAATGACTTATCTCTTTTCAAACAACCCCAAAATACATTTTCAAATTTAATTTCTTAAATAGATTTTTGATATAGGTTATAATTTTCTTCTTATAAGAAAACCATTGAAGAAAATATTTATGAATTTTTTTCATCATAAATGTTTTCACCTACAATTTATGAACGTAATTTTAAAAACCCAATAAGTTAGTTGTTTTCTATGAATCATCATAGTGATCATATCATTGGTGATGTAGGTGAATCAATAAGAACTATAATTTCATTGATAAATGAAATTGAACATCAAATTTGTTTTTCAAAATTTGAACCTATGAATCCTGATAGGGATTTAAGTGATGTGGATTGGATTAATGAAATGCAATATGAACTCAATGAGTTTGGAATGATCAATATTTGACTTTGGCTGAATGTCTTAATAGTACTTCAGTGATTTGAGTAAAACGTTATTATGGATCAAATGATACAAAGATGGAATAATGAATTGAAATTATCAATAACATGTTACTAAAGGTTATAATAAACAATATTGGTTAGCCTATGGAGAAACTTAAGCACCAGTATCAATACTGGAACAAATACATATACATCTTTCCTTTGTAGCATTCATAAATATTAATATTTTTCAAAATAGATGTGATGTGTGATTTATTTAATATATTTTTTGAGGATATTTTTTATATATAATATGCCACTGGTTTTGAAAAAAAGTCATATGGAATATTTTTATAAACATACTAAAGAACATTACGGACTTAAATAAGACCATAGAGCTTTATATGATATGTTAACTAGAATTTTGTTACAAAACTAATTTGTTAAGGGATATATAGATCAAACACTTTTTATAAACGAAGTTAATAAAAACATTATGATTGTAAAAATATATACTGATAACATCATATTTGGTTCAACTCAACAATATTTAACATATTCCTTTTAAGATATTATGAAACCTGAGTTTCAAATGATTATGATGGGTGAGTTAAAATACATTTCATATTTTCATATTTCTAAAAAACCAAAGGAAACATTTATAACTGAACATAAAGACATAAAATTTCTTCGTAATTAATTCCAGTATAAAAATAGTAAATGTATTAATACTCTTAATGGATCCTCTAATACATTATATTTTTATTAGGATGAGAATCTAGTTGATCAAAATACATTTAGATGTATGATTGGAAGTTTATATTACTCAATACCTAGCTACTCATATTTAATTCATTCAATATTCTAATATAGTAGATGACAAGCCAATAAAAAATAATATCATCTTAAAATTGTTAATGGGTTTTCTCACATAAGGTAACTATGGATTTTGGATTATTCTATTCATCTAGAAATGATTTTGAACTAATTTGTTTTTCATATGATTATTTTGGTGGATGTAGAATGGATAGGTAAATTACATCAAGAGCATTAAATTTCATAGGATAAGATTTTGTATCATGATTATGTCTAAAATAACACCTTGTAGGATTTTCCACAACAGATGCAAAATATGTTGTAGTTATATGTTGTTGTGATAATCTTTTGTAGATACAAAATAGACAGACTCTAAATGTGGCATGAGTTTTACTAATTTTTTTATTGATAACACAATAGCCATTATGATTTT
Source organism: Viscum album (assembly GCA_963277665.1). Classification (NCBI taxonomy): domain Eukaryota; kingdom Viridiplantae; phylum Streptophyta; class Magnoliopsida; order Santalales; family Viscaceae; genus Viscum; species Viscum album. Next base: position 974,419,205 of record OY728139.1, on the reverse strand, counting down.
TAAAAAATCATCACATCACTTACTTGCTAATAAAATAGCCAGTAGAAATCATTTCCTTCAATATAACACATGTAAATGAGATATTATTTTCAAACTCATCAGAACACAAATACAAATTGATGATATTTTTACTAAACCCCTTAGATTTGATGGATTTGAATACATTAAATGGATATTAGTAATGATCAATATCAAGTTATTATTCATATCTAGTTCATATAATAAATCCCATTAAAATCAGGAAATGGTTTTCAATGATTGTGTACATGTGATTTTAAGAATCAATAAACTATTGATTTCTTAAAAAAATTAGTTCAATGAAAAGTGTTTTAAAATTTTATTGAGTAATATATTTTAAAAAAATTTTCTAAATATAAAATGTTTTACAAATGAAACTATAGAGTTAAGGAATCCCTTCCATACATAATATCATCGTTAAGATGTTCATAAGAACTATATAAAAAATTTAAAACAATGATGTCTTGGTCCTCATCATCAATATTAAAATTTATTATGTGGAGATCTAATAACAATTTGTTAAACTCATTGAGGTGTGTCTAGATGGTGGTTCCATGATGTATCATGAAGGTATAAAAATTGTGCTTTATTTGTAGAAGAGAAACTGAAGGTGTTTTCATATATATTTTTTCATGTTTAGACCAAATACCAGGTACAGAGGTATCATAAGTTAACTATCATATGACTTTATCAATTATATTCAAGGTTCAAGAGCCACATGCTTTCATCAAAACATCAGGAAGGATATCTAAATATGTTGCGACTATTTGACTAGTTGTGGACTAAATTACATGGGGTTTCATAGGTTCTTAAAGGCCATATTTCAGCCCATATTGGAATAACTTTGTTTTCATTTTTAATCCCCAAAAATTAAAATACTAGAAACCTTCAAATTTTTCTATTTTATATTTCTACACGTTCCATTATTTTTTATAGTGTATCTGATACAACCTTTTAATATGGGGTAATAACATTATAGAAATCCCTAATAATTCCATGGTCCAGCAAAAAAATAATATGGTTTTATTATATATTCAAAATATAAAAATGAATATGATTATAATGTAAACACACCCTCCTAGAGTGATGATGACCGAAGTTCAAAAATATTATAATTTATGAAGAAAAAACAAGAAAAAACAAGCCAACTCTAGGATTTATGCTATTAGATTCCTATTGGTCCTGCATAATGACAAGAACAACAACCAATGATGCACTTTAATTCAAGGCTCAAAAAAAAACACCTTACTGTGTACTAAGGTAAATGAGATACCAAAATAAAATGCATAGAACGGATAAAAAAGAATCTATAGATAAGAAGAAGAAAAAAAAATAAGGAATCAGGTTTGAGAAAAACAAAAAACCATAGAAAAATTTCATGGAATCTAGATCACATCATGAACTGAGAACACTTATCATGTTGTTTCATAGGTTCTTGTCGTAGGATGATCACATGATGTCTCCAGATTCAATCAATGATCAAACATTATCAAATAGAAAGAACCCTGGTATGATCAACCTTGAGAATCCCACCGATGGATTTTTGGTGTTCTATGGGCCACTAGATGAGTTCTCTAATGTGAAATGTTTCACCAACTGTAAAGACCCGTAAAATTCAAGTGAAATTGTTTCTTAATTTTCTTAGAATTTTACATGAACGCGGTTTCTGACGGCACCTGATTCCGAGGCCCGGAGTGCCCGGAATCAATTTCCGAAGTTTGGCTCGGGTATGTTCAGTGAACGAACGAGCGGGAATTTCTAAACTTTTGAACCGGTGCCCGGAATAAAATTCCGAGGGCACCGATGAACTCGCAGCGCCGATATTCGCTTAAGGAGACTTTTTCCGAGGTTGCATTTATTTCGGGTTGAGAGTTAGTTTTTGGGAGTTTAGAATAACTTAAATAAAAAATGTGGGATACAAATTTTTATTTTAACTTGTTGTTTTTTAGAACCTCCCAAAGGGTGTTAGGGGTGGGACCCAAAACCACTTAACCTCCCATGGGAGGAATAAGTGTGGTGGGGCCCACACGAACCCCAACTCCTTAACTTCCCTCAAAAACTCCCCTTTAACCCTTTTCAATTAATGTTTGACAACTTGGTTTAATTAATTAAGGTGGTTTGTTTTGAATTTCAAACCTTTGAAATTCAAGTTGTTATTTGTGTAAATAAAATAAGCCTTAGCGTATTTTATTTTGGTTAGCCATCTTGAGAGGATTTGAGAGCTCCTTCTTCTTCTTCAAAATTGACGAAGAACACGAAGAACACTCAAGCTCCGACGAAGAACGCCGCTCCACTCTTCTTCGTAGCCGGTTGTATCCGAAGATCGACAACGCCTTCCGTGTCAACGAAAGGGAATGTCGCTTCCTCCTCGGACATCCTTCGTCGGCTTACGAAGATTCAACAACGACGTACCTCTTCGGACGTACCTCTTCGTCAACGGGATTGACGAACGTTTACCGCGACGCCCGACCTCCGCGACGTTTGTCTTCCGCGGGTCGTTGACGAACATCGTACTTGAAACCGAGGTAGGGGTTTGTTGTTGATTATTTCTTTACACTCGTTCTTGGTTCTAGTATGATAATCTTGTGGATAAATATTTAAGGGTTATCGTCTAACGAGAGGGGGGCCGGACCGCACAAACACGGCCGAATCCCCCCTCCTTTGTTCTTGATTATTATTATTTTCTTGTGGATGAACGAGATGGTGTGGTGCCGTCGCACCACACGGGAATATTTCGACGATTATTGCGCGGCGCCATCACGCCATGTTGAGGAAAGATTTCATCATGAACGCGACGCCTTCGCACTGCGACAAAGGAAACCGAAGGCACAGCGGCTGGAGCGGGGCCGCGGCGGAAGGGCACGGTGCCGACGCACCGTGCCGTACGACGAAGGCCACGGCCGGTTCCGGGCCGTGGCGGGACGTGATGACCGGTGGCCAGCCGGGCCGCCGGTGCTGGAAAAAGGAAGTGGACCGGCCCATGCCGGTCCTGTTGAGAGGAAGTCGGCCGGCCAGGTCGGGCCGGCCGGGACGGTGCAAAAACGGGGGAATTAAATTCCCCCGGGCGGTTATTTAGGCCCCCCATAATAAAGGGGGGCCGGTTTCATAAAGGGGGGCAGGTGGCCCACCGTTTTTCTCAAAGTCAGGCCCCCACAAGGGGGGCCGGTTTCTCCAACGGCGCGGCTTTCAGCCGCGCCGCCAGCAAAGAGGGGCGGGGGCCTTGCCCCCCGCACGTGGCACCCGAGCGGCGCCCAGGTCGCGCCGCCGCGCCGGACCGCGCCACCGCGCCGGGCTTCGCCGCCACGCCGGGCAGCGCCGCCTGCCAGGCCGGGTCGGACCCGGGTCGGGTCGACCCGGTTCGGGCTGACCCAGGGGGGGTCGGGCCGGGTCGGCCCTGACCCGGACCCCCCGTTTTCGAATCGACTTCGGTCTTTTGCTCATAACATGAGCTACGGACCTCCAATCGACGAACCGTCAGCGGCGATGCGACCCTTGGATTGAGACGGTTGATTCGGTATATCGCACTCAATGTTTCTAAATACATTGAGTTCGGCCGGGTTGGTTCGTACACGGAACCAACCGGTCCCTCGGAGTGGAAACGCTCATATCTTGAGCTACGGACGTCCAATTGACGTGCCGTCAGCTTTGTTGAGTTCCTCTTAGTGAGACAGATCTTTTGGAATACTCCGCCCGTGGTTTGGACGCAGGTGGAGTACGGTCGGGTTGGTTTTACCTTAAAAACCAACCGGGCCCCTGGAACGAAAAAGCCAATAACTCTCAGACCGGGCGTCCGATCAACGCGCCGTCTGTTGCGTTGAGTTTCTGTTGACGATATGGAACTTTTGGATACATCAAATCTAGACTTTGTGACAGTTTATGTATCAGCCTCTCAGCTAGTGGATCGGACCCTCCCGTACGAGTTTGCTGTGTGCGGGAACCTTAGTGCTGGCTGCAACTGCTATTTCGACAGCGACGACCGTGCAGAGATCCTCAGTGGACTGCGATGACGATGGTGCAGAGATCCTCAGTGGACTGCGACAATGAAGTCAGCTGGTCTTGTATCCTATTTGGGTCCTAGCTGTGCTGGTCTTTTATCCTATGTGGGTCCCAGCTTAGATGATTCAATACTGGTCATGTATCCTATGTGGGTCCCAGTATAGATAAATCAACGAAGACAGCTGGTCTTGTATCCTATGTGGGTCCTCTCTGTGCTGGTCTTGTATCCTATGTGGGTCCCAGCTTAGATGATTCAATACTGGTCTTGTATCCTATGTGGGTCCCAGTATAGATGAATCAACGAAGACAGCTGGTCTTGTATCCTATGTGGGTCCTAGCTGTGCTGGTCTTGTATCCTATGTGGGTCCCAGCTTAGATGATTCAATACTGGTCTTGTATCCTATGTGGGTCCCAGTATAGATGAATCAATGAAGAGTGCTGGTATTGTATCCTATGTGGGTCCCATCTTAGATGACTCAGTGCTGGTCTTGTATCCTATGTGGGTCCCAGCTTAAACGAAATGATGGGGACGATTGGTCTTGTATCCTACGTGGGTCCCATCTTAGATGATTCAGTATCTATGTCTGATCATCTCTTTCACACTTTTCGATGATGTATACCTGTGTGAGCTGAATCCTGTTGTTTTCCTGTGTGGATTGTGTTGTGCTATCCTGTGTGGATTTCGTTTTGCTTTCCTGTGTGGAATACGTATACTTTCCTGTGTGGACCGAGTTGTACTTGGGCTCAGAGGTTGGAGTGTATTGGAATTGATGACTTAGGTATATGTATGGGAATATACCTAACCAGTGTCGGTTGTTACTTCGTGTTTGTATCTTCATTTGTGGTTTATCCTTTGTGGATTTTGGGAGACCTTCCGAGGTCTCGAGGTCCCTACTGAGTAGCTTATACACACCCTTGCACGGGCAATGCCCGCACTACGTTGTGTTGGTTGCAGACGACGGACAACGTTGATCTTGGCTGAGGCTTGCAGAGCAGGACGGTACCTGGAGGTGGACCACTGGGCGGGACGTGTTCGGAGCGGACGGCGGGACCCGAGGAGTAGTGGAGCTATCTATACCCACCCTTCAGGTGGGATTTCCAGTGGACAGCTCGGTGTAGCAGCTTTTACTTTACAGTTGATGTTTTCCATTTCGAGTTGTACTTTACTTTCAGTTTGGGTTTGTATACTAGCCCATTTACTTTTCCGCACTTCAGTTGTACTCTGTTCTTACTTAGTGTTTGCTTTTCCGCTTGCTTACACTATGGTGTTTGTTTACTTTACAAAGGCAATTCCTTCCCTTTTTACCGGGATTTATGCCTTGGTGCTAGTCGCCAGCCCCTGGCCAATGGAAGACGGGCTTGGGGTAGTCACGGCACAGACCCCAAGGGCGGGTCGTGACAAATTGGTATCAAAGGAGTTCGGTTCTACCGCGAACTCTGATCTTTTCTATGTGAATCAATAATTTTTAGCATATTGAGTGTGGTTATCAGTCCAGGGAGTCCAGTGTTGGTGCGGCGGCCGACGTATCCGTACACCAGGACCCTGACTTCAGATTTCCGACTTAATGCACGAAAACATTGATTGCATGTGTGTTCAAGTTTTCTTTGTGATTACTTGTGTCAGCTCACCAGGTATGATGTTCTGACCGTGGCGCACCTGTTTCTTCCAGGATGGCCCCACGACGGCAGCCAGCTAGTGTTCCGAGAGTCGAGTGTGATGACAGCCCACTGAGCAACGAGGGCTCCGTGCAGGGCCCTTGTTCAGTAGTGGCACCGGCGGTAGCACTACCCGCCGAGCCCCCGATACTTCCAGCACCAGCCGCTGACGATGCACGTCGCCTCAGCGCACTGCATGAGTTTCAGCACCAGCGACCACCCATGTTTCATGGGGAGATGGACCCCCAGGCAGCCGAGGACTGGCTGGAGGCGGTCGTGCGAGTTTTCAGGTTAGTGAGGACACCATCCGACTTCATGTTGATCCTCGCAGCGAGCCTCCTGCACGCAGCAGCAGGACGACAGTGGAGCTTGATGATCCAGGTGCACGATGAGGCATCTCTTCTTTGGACGGACTTTGAGAGCATCTTCGGCTCCGAGTTTGTCCCGGCCACCCTCCGTGCGGTGCGCATCCAGGAGCTTCTTCAGCTGCGGAAGGGCAGCTTGACGGTCGCCCAGTACGCGGAGAGGTTCACCGACCTTTCTCGCTACTCGACAGACATGGTGTGGGACCCCTTCTTCTGGGCCCGGACCTTCGATCAGGGATTGAGACACGAGATCAGGGCTTCGATGATCTCCCTCAACATTCCGACTCAGGAAGAGGTGTTGGAGAGGGCCCTTCTAGTGGAGTGTTTTCTCGCCGAGCATGCTCCAGTGACAGGACCCTCCGCAGGACGGCCCGTAGCAGGGTCTTCTGCAGCTGGCAGTAGACAGGTGACGCAAAGGTCCAAGCGGGCCAGATCATCAGATGGACAGTCAAAGGATGAAGATTCGGTTGTGCGGGGCACCCGAAGGAGAGCCATCTACGCGAGGGGAAAACATTGCTACGCATGCAGTGGGCGAGGTCACATGGCTCGAGACTGCCCGACTCATCTTACAGATGAGCAGCAGGCAGTAGAGCGACCTCCTAGACAGAGATTCGGCCACGGTGGTCCGTAGGGTACAGGCGGACAAGACAGAGGAGTTGGCCGAGTAGCCGGTGGTGGAAGACACTTCGAGGTGTTGCCACCACCACCACCAGGAGGTCCACCCCGACTACAGGGAGTAGGTGGACATGCGAGAGCTCAGCTTCAGGCAGCCGAGGCCTTCGATCATGAAGCTCTGGGAGCAGATAGATAGGAGCGGAACTAGTGGATACGTTTTTTGTACTTCTAGTTCTTTGTTGCTTTTGTGTAGCATCTTTTTATTATGAGCTGCAATAATAAAAGACGCATACCTTTGTGATGTTTTCATTCCTGTCCTATTTTGTTTTGTTACTAAGAGGTTCCAGTTTTGATTATTGACTTGACCCTCACATATGAGACATCAACTGGAGGAGACCCAGTTACGACACACTGATGTAGACAGTGTGACTCAACCCTTGGAGGTGAGAGTAACGGTTGGATCTCTTGGTAGTAGCGTCGAGGCCTTATGACATCATCCTTGGTATGGATTAGTATCATCCATGTCGGGATTGACTGTATTAGGCGAAGAATGTGGTTCATCCAGGGGATGGGACCAGATTTTACTTATCATCAAAGAAGAAATCTAGCAGCTCTTGTGGGACCTGAGATGGTCCAGGTCATCCAGGCACGGATGATTACAGCTCAGAGTCGGCAGAAGTCATACGCTGACAGGAGGCGGAGGCCACTGGAGTTCGAGGATGGCGACCATGTCTTCTTGCGGGTCTCACCTCGACGTGGTGTTCGGAGATTTGGCCGAGGCGGCAAGTTATCTCCGCGCTTCATCGGATCCTTCCAGATCCTCAGCAGGATTGGCGAGGTGGCTTATTGCCTGTCTCTTCCACCTCAGTTGCACCGGGTGCACGACGTCTTCCACGTATCTCAGCTGAGGAGAAATGTGCACGACCCGACGCACATCATTCATCATGGGGAGCTTGACGTTGACGATGGGGCGACTTTTACGGAGGTCCCGGTGGATATCGAGGATCGACATGAGCAGGTCCTATGTGGATAGTCAATTCCTCTAGTGCGCATCGGATGGCAGCATGGGAATCTCTAGGAAATCACTTGGGAGCGGGAGGCTCAGATGTGTGCTCAGTACCCTCGTTTGTTTCCCTAGTTTTTGATGTATCTTTACGAGGACGTAAATCCCTGAGGTGGGAGTAATGTAAAGACCCGTAAAATTCAAGGGAATTTTCTTCTTAATTTTCTTTAGAATTTTACAAGAACGCGGTTTCTGACGGCACCTGATTCCGAGGCCCGGAGTGCCCGGAATCAATTTCCGAAGTTTGGCTCGGGTACGTTCAGTGAACGAACGAGTGGGAATTTCTAAAATTTTGAACTGGTGCCCGTAATCAAATTCCGAGGGCACTGATGAACTCGCAGCGCCAATATTGTCTTAATGAGACCTTTTCCGAGGTTGCTTTTATTTCAGGTTGAGAGTTAGTTTTTGGGAGTTTAGAATAAGTTAAATAAAAAATGTGGGATACAAATTTTTATTTTAACTTGTTGTTTTTTATAGAACCTCCCAAAGGGAGTTAGGGGTGGGACCCACAACCACTTAACCTCCATTGGGATGAATAAGTGTGGTGGGGCCCACACGAACCCCAACTCCTCAACTTCCCTCAAAAACTCCCCTTTAACCCTTTTCAAGTAATGTTTGACAACCTGGTTTAATTAATTAAGGTGGGTTGTTTTGAATTTCAAACCTTTGAAATTCAAGTTGTTATTTGTGTAAATAATATAAGCCTTATCTTATTTTATTTTGGTTAGCCATCTTTAGAGGATTTGAGAGCTCCTTCTTCTTCTTCAAACATTGACGAAGAACACGAAGAACACTCAAGCTCCGACGAAGAACGCCGCTCCTCTCTTCTTCGTAGCCGGTTGTTTCCAAAGATCGATGACGCCTTCCATGTCAATGAAAGGGAACACCACTTCCTCCTCGGACTTCCTTCGTCGGCTTACGAAGATTCACCAACGACGTACCTCTTCGGACGTACCTCTTCGTCAACGGAATTGACGAATGTTTACCGCAACGCCCGACCTCTGCGACTTTTGTCTACCGCGGGTCGTTGACGAACATCGTACTTGAAACCGAGGTAGGGGTTTGTTGTTGATTATTTCTTTACTCTCGTTCTTGGTTCTAGTATGATAATCTTGTGGATAAATATTTAAAGGTTATCGTCTAACGAGAGGGGGGCCGGACCGCACAAACACGGCCGAATCCCCCCTCCTTTGTTCTTCATTATTATTATTTTCTTGTGGATGAACGAGATGGCGTGGTGTTGTCGCACCACACGGGAATCTTTCGACGATTATTGTGCGTCGCCGTCGTGCCACGCCATGGAAATATTTCATCATGAACGAGACGCCATCGTGCCGCGTCAAAGGAAACCGAAGGCGCCGCGGCCGGAGCGGGGCAGTGGCGGAAGGGCACGGTTCCGACGCACCGTGCCGGAAGACGAAGGCCGCGGCCGGTTCCGGGCCGCGGCGGGACGTGATGACCGGCGGCCAGCCGGGCCGCCGGTGCCGGAAAAAGGAAGAGGACCGGCCCATGCCGGTCCTTTTGAGAGGAAGCCGGCCAGCCAGGTCGGGCCGGCCGGGATGGTGCAAATCCGGGGGAATTAAATTCCCCCGGGCGGTTATTTTGGCCCCCCATAAAAAAGGGGGGCCGGTTTCATAAAGGGGGGCAGGCGGCCCCCATAATAAAGGGGGGCCGGTTTCATAAAGGGGGGCAGGCGGCCCCCCGTTTTACTCAAAGGTAGGCCCCCACGAGGGGGGCCGGTTTCTCCAAAGGCGCAGCTTTCAGCCGCGCTGCCAGCAAAGAGGGGCGGGGGCCTTGCCCCCCGCACGTGGCACCCGAGCGGCGCCTAGGCCGCGCCGCCGCCAGCCGGGCCGCGCCGCCGCGCCGGACCGCGCCGCCGCGGCGAGCCGGGTCGGGTCGACCCGGTTCAGGCCGGGTCGGCCCGGACCCAGACCCCCCTTTTCGAATCGACTTTGGTCTTTTGCTCATAACTTGAGCTACGGACCTCCGATCGACGAACCGTCAGCGGCGATGCAATCCTTGGATCGAGACGGTCGATTAGATATATCGCACTCAATGTTTCGGAATACTTTGTGTTCGTCCGGGTTGGTTTGTACACGGAACCAACCGGGCCCTCGGAGCGGAAACGCTCATATCTTGAGCTACAGACGTCCGATTGACGTGCCGTCAGCTTTGTTGAGTTCCTCTTAGTGAGACGGATCTTTTGGAATACTCCGCCCAAGGTTTGGACGCAGGTGGAGTATGGTCGGGTTGGTTTTACCTTAAAAACCAACCTGGCCCCTGGAACGAAAAAGCCAATAACTCTCAGACCGGGCGTCCGATCGACGCGCCGTCTGTTGCGTTGTGTTCCTGTTGACGATACGGAACTTTTGGATACATCAAAACTAGACTTTGTGAGAGTTGGTGTATCAGCCTCTCGGCTCGGGGAGCAGACCCTCCCGTACGAGCTTGCTGTGTGCGGGAACCCTAGTGCTGGCTGCGACTGCTACTTCGACAGCGACGACCATGCAGAGATCCTCAGTGGACTGCGATGACGACGGTGCAGAGATCCTCAGTGGACTGTGATGATGAAGACAGCTGGTCTTGTATCCTATGTGGGTCTTAGCTGTGCTGGTCTTGTATCTATGTGGGTCCCAGCATAGATGATTCAATACTGGTCTTGTATCCTATGTGGGTCCCAGTATAGATGAATCAACGAAGACAGCTGGTCTTGTATCCTATGTGGGTCCTAGCTGTGCTGGTCTTGTATCCTATGTGGGTCCCAACTTAGATGATTCAATACTGTTCTTATATCCTATGTGGGTCCCAGTATAGATGAATCAACGAAGACAGCTGTTCTTGTATCATATGTGGGTCCTAGCTGTGCTGGTCTTGTATCCTATGTGGGTCCCAGCTTAGATGATTCAATACTGGTCTTGTATCATATGTGGGTCCCAGTATAGATGAATCAATGGAGAGTGCTGGTCTTGTATCCTATGTGGGTCCCAGCTTAGATGACTCAGTGCTGGTCTTGTATCCTATGTGGGTCCCAGCCGTGCTGGTCTTGTATCCTATGTGGGTCCCAGCATAAACGAAACGATGAGGATGATTGGTCCTGTATCCTACGTGGGTCCCATCTTAGATGATTCAGTATCTATGTCTGATCATCTCTTTCACCCTTTTCGATGATGTATACCTGTGTGAGCTGAATCCTGTTGTTTTTCTGTGTGGATTGTGTTGTGCTATCATGTGTGGATTTCGTTTTCATTTCCTGTGTGGAATACGTATACTTTCCTATGTGGACTGAGTTGTACTTGGGCTCGGAGGTTGGAGCGTATTGGAATTGATGACTTAGGAATATGTATGGGAATATACCTAAGCAGTGTCTGTTGTTACTTCGTGTTTGTATCTTCCTTTGTGGTTTAACCTTTGTGGATTTTGGGAGACCTTCAGAGGTCTCGGGGTCCCTACTGAGTAGCTTATACTCACCCCGGCACGGGCTATTCCCGCACTACGTTGTGTTGGTTACAGACGACGGACAACGTTGATCCTGGCTTAGGCTTGAAGAGCAGGATGGTACCTTGAGGTGGACCACTGGGCGGGACGTGTTCGGAGCGGACGGCGGGACCCGAGGAGCAGTGGAGCTATCTATACCCACCCTTCAGGTGGGATTTCCAGTGGACAGCTTGGTGTAGCGGCTTTTACTTTACAGTTGTTGTTTTCCCTTTCGAGTTGTACTTTACATTCAGTTTGGGTTTGTATACTGGCCCATTTACTTTTCCGCACTTCAGTTGTACTCTGTTCTTACTTAGTGTTTTCTTTTTCGCTTGCTTACACTGTGGTGTTTGTTTACTTTACAAAGGCAATGCATTCCCTTTTTACCGGGATTTATGCCTTGGTGCTAGTCGCCATCCCCTGGCCTATGGAAGGCAGGCTTGGGGTAGTCACGGCACGGACCCCGAGGGCGGGTCATGACACCAACAATGGTGATATTGGAAGCAAAGGTAGAATATTCTCAGCACTGGGAGAGAGAAAAATAATACCGAACCACTAGAGGAAATTCAACAAATAAAAAGTTGTGAGAGGGGGTCAATTTCAAGAATCTATATCTCTAATTACCAGATGAACATAACCAATCATACACTTATTTACATATCTATTTCTTATATCGAATATATGAGTCACAAGGGTGATGAAACCCCATTTCAGAACCCTAACTAGGTATCTTCACTTCCAATGGGAGGCTACCCTGAAGGCAACACTGAAAATCCCATGTCATGTACCAACCCGAGTACCCTCATAACCTAATAACAGAGATGGCCTAGACATAGCCATTAGGGTGTTCTCGATCCCCTTGGGTCGATGACTAGCACATGGCTTCAAACAACAAACACGTGGGAATGATTTTTCCACAAGAATGCAGAAGAAATAGAAAACAAGACAGTATGCATAACAAAAGAAACACCATTGGTTGTGAAGTACAAGAATACAATAAGCCATAAAAATCCCAACGTACTACAAGCCAAGTCCTAAAATGGGGAAAACAACCCCACGATCCCTATGAACACATCTCACCATGAACAAAAACTAAACATTTGGATTCACCTCCAAGAGATCTCTTCCTTTTGCTCGAACATGGAAGAAGAATGTCTAGAGACACCCAAAGGAAAAAATAGGGTATGAGCCTAAGCACGTTATGAAACCACCAAATATTCCATAATAGATTCAAAATATATATTATCCAAATAAAAACAATCAATTTTAAAAAAAAGGGTTTTTCAATTCAAAAGTATATTTCAACAAATCATCCTATACATTTTCAAATGATGGAAATAAATATTTTAAAAAAAGGCTTTACAAATGATGGAATATTTCTAAAACAATGGCATATGTAAAACATTTATATAAAACAGTTTATATAAATTCAGTAGGCATGTAAATAGTCCAAAATAATTGGCATACATTTATATGTCAAAAATAAATAAACAAGAGAAAAACACTGTCATCATCCAAAACGTACGATAGTATTAACCAGCTATAGGATTCCACACTCTCTATGTCAACTCAGCAAAATGTGTACACACATTTCCCTATGATACTGGACAAACGAAAAACATCAACCATCCCGTCATTGATTTGACCCACCACAAGTATGTTTTATAATGTTGTCATTGCTTAGAGTGTATCCAAATAATTCACTATCTACCTATAGCTTGCATGTGTTCTTACATTATTTGTGAACTATTTTAATATTTCGTAAACATAAAATCAATCCCATTATTTCATTTAAAAAGTGCCAAATTTATTCCATTTAATACAGAAACTAGTTTTAATCAATACATGCCTTTTTAAAAGATAATAACAATGGGTTTTCTATCAAATCATTTTATTCAATTTTCACCATTTTGAAATCTATTCAAAACCAATTCCATCATTACATGATTTATTTCCACAATTAAAATTCAGTAATTTAATTTAATTCATTTCCATCAAATCCACAATTTAAATTAAAAATTTCAAATCTACTGATTTTTATAATCACACCAAATTCAATTGAATTGGGGGTTCTCTGAATTTTCATTCCAAAAACCATATCAAACACTTAAATTCACTAGAATATACTTTTTATAAATTTAATTGAATGAGAATATGAGAAATTTAATTTTAATCAACATTTGAAAAAAATGTAGCAATATAATGATAATTAAGTTGGCATATCGAGATGGAACCACCTTCATCATGTTTATTGATGTTAGTGGCAAGGATAAACCAAATTTTGTGGTTAAATGCACCTCCTCACAACCTTATTATTATAATCATCGACACACTAATGGATGAAGTTTTTCAAGGGTTCCTAGAACCAAAACATGATACTTTATTTAAAAATGATATAAAATATCACATACGTTTATAATTTCTCTCTCCGTAATAATTCTCAATATTTATTGAATAAAATATTACATTCAATCATATCTGTCATGGATAAATTCAAAAGTTAGATTAAAATATTACAAGATATAATATTTTATCTCTCATGGATAATTTCAAATTTTTAATTAAAATATTACATGCTATAATATTTTATCTCTCTTGGATAATTTTAAAATTATTTATTTAAAAATATTACATGCGACAACATTTTCTGTCTCATGGATAATATATGGATTCTCATTTTATGTCAACGCAAGTATTTGAAATTATACTTCAATAGTTCATGCTACTACACATTGAAATTTTTTATTTAATAAAATTATCATTAACATCTAAATTAATTATTAAAAATATATATCTAACTATATATTTATATATATACATAAATATATATCTCTTATGACAATCAAAATAAATAACATTAGATAATATTAATTAAATATACAATTTTTTATCGATATATACATATATATATTGATATTTAATTATCATTCGATAATCCAAATAATTATCATTTGAAAAATTAAAAAAATTACCCATTATATAATTTCCCTCCAATAATCATGCACATTTAATCTTTGATAATTCATTGTAATTATCATTTAATAATTCATAACAATTATTTTTTTGATAAGAAAACAATATATAACTTTTGATAAATTAATAACTCGACATTATATAAAATGGTTTAACAATTATCCTCGATAAATTAATTAAAATTAGTCTTTAAAAAGTTATGGCAATTATTATTTGATAATTCCTAACAATTATATGTTGATAAATAATTTAAAAATAACCATTTAAAATGTAATATATTGGATTAATGAATAACTTGTTTCCTTTGAAATAAAAATATGACAGAGGTTCTACTCATTGAGACGAGTCCAACGACATCGACGGTGGGTGATTCCAACCAATAACATTGATGTTAATGAATTTAGAATAACGGATAAGTAATAATTTTTTTAATAAAATAAAATAAAATAAAAAAGAATAGAACTTATTCCTATAGCGCATTAGGTAAGTGAAATAACCCCCTGCTCCACCGTCAAAAGAACACCCTCGAGCTATTGATTTCAAACCGATGGCAATGTAGATCATCCCACATCAATTAGATTTGGGGTCACATGATTTTGATAGGATAGATTAAAAAATGAAGTTGATCTGCCATGAAAAATTCAACGTATGTTCCTCCGACATTACATTTAGACACTCATGTTAAACTACTATTCATTCAAAAAATTATTATGGAGTCATTGATTTCCATATAATAGGCTGTTTTTAAATTAATTTTATTCCAAATGGTGGTAATATGGATGTTTGAGAACATCAGACTGTCCAAAATTATGGTTAACCCACTAAATAAGATATTGAACAGTGAAATTCATTTTTTTTATAATGAAATGAATTTTAAAAAAATTTAATTATTTAATTTAAAAATTAAATGACACCAATTATCCATTGAAAATGAATGTAATAGTCAATCTAGGTTAAACACCTCATTCAATATCCAATTGTGGTCTTAGATTTCTAAAACGATGTGCTGTTTGAGGGATATTAATGATTTTTTTGAAATCACGGAATAATTATGTAATTAATATAAATAGTGTTATTTTTCAGAGAGAGATGTCCAATTGACAGATGCGAACAAATATTATAGCTTGTCTAGGGTAAACCTACCCTTTCCGGACCCATCTGTGGTCTCAGATTTCCCATACGTCGCACCGTTTGGATGATATTCAATTATCATTAATAAATAATATATTAAATAATATTTAATAAATTATATCACGGGCGAGACATCTAAATTTCCGACGCCATCAAATGTTATACCCCGTATAGGGTAAACACTATATTTCATACATAACTGTGGTATCAAATTTCACATATGACAAACCATTTTGGAGTTATTAAATTATTTTTAATAAATATATCATGATTAAAATAATAAATTTAATATTTTTTTATGTCCTTTCAAGACATTACAGACCTCAAAAAATCAATCTTACTCCGTGTTTATCTTAGAAAATATTTAATTGAATAATCCAGAGTATTAATTGGGCGTTTTACAATTTTGCAACGTCTTCAACAAAAACAAAATTTTTTACAAACAAACCATCTTTTCAATTAACATAATAATAATTTAATAGAATAAGTATTAGGAATACCAAAATCAGTAATAGGATGTTACAACCTCCCTAGCATCGGAACATTCTGTCCGTAGAAAGCGAATGAAGAAACCACCACATAAAAAACACAATGCCATTGTTACCTTATCAGTGCCTACATCACACATGTCTTATGAGAATTAGAACCATGCTTCCATTTCACATAGACTAGAGGTATCATCCTCCGATTATGTAATTTAGTCTCATAGTCAACTTCTCTGACTGGTCGTTTATTCATAGATAAATCAAGATCAATCTCAAGATCACTCCGGGTCAAAAATGTGATAAGGATAAAAGAGATACTTTCATAGGTGTGAGACATGGAACACAATACATATTTTCTTTAGCGGTGGTTGTATTGCTAAATGGTAACCAACATTCCCCCATATAATCAATAAACTAAAAAGATCCAACAAAATAAGATGCAAGCTTCCATTTCCTCCAAAGCAGTTGATGAGCCAACCAAGGTGAAGCCTTCATGAATACTGGTTCATCAAAACTGCTGCTTCAAGTCATAGAATTTCTTAGTGCTTTCTAGATGCACAACCCGTTGGTAAAAATGGAAATCCCTTATTATAGCCTTCATTGTTGCTAATGGTGAAACATAAAAGTTTCGATAACACAGAACACCCTCTTTGGAGAATGACAACATGGAATTAGTCTCCCAACCATAAAGAGAGTCTCTAATGCCTATGTAATTTGTAAAAAATATTCTGTTCTTGATGAATAATCATTAGAAGAGAATATTTCTGAGAACAATCATATTTTTGGGTAGATAGAACCAGCTCCGCCAAAGGTGACACACTTGGGTGAATAATGGTTTTCTCAAGAAGATCGTCCAACTGGGAATTAGTTATTTTAGTTCAGTTGGATCCATTTAGTAAGAGGTGAATGAAATTTGTTGAGAACCGGGCATCATGTCAATAGAAAAACTCAACCTCTTTTACCATTAGAAGACTAGAGAAGCCAGAAGAAAACATGTCGAGAAACATTATGATTACTGGAAGGAGATCACCACTCATTGAATCTCACTCAGATCAAAAGTAAACAATGATATCAATTTCCCAACTCATGATAAAATGGTCTAGATCTACTCGACCATGGTTAACCTTCTTCGTGAAGGACTAGGGACACACCGCTGGGGGTAGTAATGTAGACTCATCAAAGAAAACATTCAATCTGGGCATTATTGGTAATGATCCAATCCATCCTTAGTATGGAGTTAATATATTTCAAGTCAAGTACCAAACAAACTCTAAGAAAATATGGCAACTAATAGTGATAATACAAATGAGGAATTACATAGACCCTGCTCTCTCTTTATACCAAGGGCTATAGTAATATCCATTGCAAAAGATAAAAGAACTATAGGATTATTAAGAAGACTAATAGTATGGGTATAAGTAAACAACTGTGATGAACTCATATAAAAAAGAGTAGTCGATAATGTCAAAAATATAGTAATGGTATCACTCATTGTCATTGGACTAGTATCTACTTCATATAGAGACTCATCCACTGCATGAAGAAGCTTCATTCAGTATTACAGTGGCTGGAACCCATTTGTACATGAATCACATGATTTCCCCACAGTTTCTGAAGGATATGATGATCCCTCTATATGTACCACGAACGTTCCTAGAAGCCATATTTCATTCTTCCTACTCATGCATGAAAAAATCCACAGTTTTGACCAACACAATTGTATCTGGATTGAACTTTTCAGAGAAAACAACTTTGACACCCTTCCAATATAAGATTTCATGTTTCTTTGTCACCACAATCATGTCTCACCATATCCTTATTGGTCCCTCCAACACAAAGGTTGCACCCTTCACCTTGATCTCGTACAATGTCTACAAGAACTCAAACAGAAGTTTTATCCTACCCAACCATTCCTTAGAATGTTGAAAATTGGTGGGGCCTTTGAAAACTAGTGGTCTCTAGTTAATAAAATCTTGGAAATAATTCTGAAAGGCATCTCCCAGGTTCCATAGCTAGTGCCTAAACAGGGACTAAAGGCAGTGCCTATCCTAGCACCTGGATAGTGCAAACAATCACCTCAACTAGGATCGGGTCCACATGAGGATCCACTCATGGAGGATTAGTAGTATCCCTTTCCTGGATCTCATACACACATATTATCAGTGGCATGATTTCACAAAACATTATCAGACAATAAGGAAGATATTTTATTAACACTCAGATAGAGTAATAGGAGAAAATATTCTCAACAGTAGGGAACAAACATGATTTGGATTTCACTCTATCCAAATCACAATAAGGAAAAGATGGAAACTATACCACACAACGTATTTCCCTAACCACCCATTGTGGCTTAAGGTTCATTGTTGTGAGAGCTATCCAGCCACTCAATCGACACTGCCTCCTATGTCCCAATTAGAATATTCAAATGCACATTGTCATCAAGGAAAGATTCTTATCCTCCCATTGATACCACATTGTAAAGATCCAACCAAATTAACTCAATAACCCGATGAATGTGCTATCCCGGACATAGCCCGAATGGCATTCTCAATTACCACGGGTCGTCGACTAGCACCAGGAATCATACAACATTAATGTTGGAACAATTTTTTCTTAAGAAGGAGACATCAAAATCGAACATGATATTTTGTGTTACACCCCAAGCTGCCATGGTATGCTTCTCTTTGAATAATAGAGCAGTGTGTGTTATACACAATTTCGAGTTCTAACACACATCATAACCAATCAAACTAGCCGTTATGAATTGTAAAACCTAATTTTTGAAATTTTATAAATTTTATCTCTCAAAATGGACTTATTTTTTAGATTCAAAGTATCTAATTTATCCTAAGGTGAATGTTTGGTACTTTTCGGATAACAATTATATTTTAGTGAAAATTACTAAATTTTAATAAAAAAAACCTTTTCAATAAAGATAATTAATAGTGATATATTATGAATTTGAGTGGTTTTAATGTATAATTATAATATAATTTTACCATTTTATCCAATGGTGGTCATTAAAATTAATTTCACTTTGAATTTGGGCATAAACAATTGACAAACATTTCATTGATATTGTTTCTTAAAAACACGCAATATATTTTGGAAATGGCAATTAATTATAAAATTAATTAATGAAACTTATATGTTGGGAATTCTGTTAAATAGATATCATTTTTGAATTTGGAATATCAATTATAGCATCGGCTGAATTTTTGGTGTTGTTATGAAAAACATCAATTTTTTATGAATAGTGAAACCACTAAGTGGTAGTTAAGCAAAATGATTTTTCATTTAAAAGAATAATTACCACCTTTGTGAATTGAATTTTAAAAATCCAACATACATGGTTGTAATTAGTATGTAAAATGTGGTTCAATGGGACGAAAATAATTTTTCGGTGAATAGTAACTTTTTTTCATTAGTTGTGATTAAAGGTAATTAGTGTAATTTAAGGTAAAAAAAATGTTATAATAATATGAAATCACTATGACACATGTCCTACCACTATTGGATGAGTCTTGGAAGACCATTACAAACCATGAGCCGATTTAGGGGACCCCATGGAGCCACTTGGGAAAGATAATGACATTAATACCTTTTATTTAAAGTAAATGTAAAAATGACACAAACATTTATTGTTTTACTAAAACAGTTATTACGTTGGGTTATACAAGTCAGATATTTGACTATAAATATTAATTAGAAAGATAAAAAGATTTCCTACATCATTGTACTTTTTTTATAATTTTTAGACATTAAAAAAATTTATTTATTTTTGACATCATGATGAGGCAACTATTACTTCATTAATGAACGGTTTAAATAAAATTAAAAGACAATATAAATATCTAAGACATAGACTTGTCCAAAAACTGTTGGATGAGTATATTTCGAACCCTTATCATTATATAATAGAAATATATCAATGTGGGACCTTTATAATCTGAAACTCTTTTGAAAATAAAGTAATTGTTCCATGATTTCCAAAAGAGCCCCTCCTCTCCTCTTATAAAAGGCCCCTGCCTCTACCTATTTTCCCACACTTCTCTTGCCTTTGGATCAGCCAAACTCTGCTGCTTTTATCTCTACACATCGATCTACTCATCTTACAAGCCTCACTTTGGGCAGAAGCCTTCCCAAGGAAGCCTTTGGCTCAAATCAATAAGAGTTACCCTTTTTAAAGGTATTGCTTTCTCTTATGTTCATTTATTTTATATTTCTTATCCAACCCCCTAAACTCTTTTTATTCATTTCTTTTGTAAAAACACCAGAATCATCAATATACTAGGAATTTTTTATAAGAAGGTTTCGAGCTAATCTTACACACACCTACATCTAATGGTTAAAGAACATACTGTTTCCGTGGATGGAGAATTTCTGCCTCACGAAATGATGATTGTTCAATATTCATCTAACACTATCAAAGGTGGCCATTATGATGTCACTATGATTATATATAATATATAATATGTTTATGTTTTCCATATGTTTATGTATTTTTCATTTGTGGCATACCTTTTTGGTTTCCATTATGGGTAAACGCGATATGTTCATTTAAGGAAGTGTGGACTACCGCCCCC
Organism: Viscum album; assembly: GCA_963277665.1. Classification (NCBI taxonomy): domain Eukaryota; kingdom Viridiplantae; phylum Streptophyta; class Magnoliopsida; order Santalales; family Viscaceae; genus Viscum; species Viscum album. The sequence continues at coordinate 974,398,840 of OY728139.1, read as the reverse complement.
TCATTGTGATTTGATTCGTCAATTCCACATGTGGGATCTGTAAAGGCTGAAGTATATGATATTATATATGATATTATACTGGAATTATAAAATACCTTTATATCATTATGATTTTATTCCATTAAATATGAAATAGAAATGAAAGTAGCGTTCATGCGTACGTACATCTTACCGTCTCCATGAATTGTGCATTTCATTTCTCACCTGTAAAAGATATATAATATTATAAATGCATATATATACTGGATATATATGATACATATGACATCTACATCTTGAAAATAATTCTGGATATAATGGATATTTTACCACATGAGAAACTTGTAATTATAAGAAGTTTATTCTTGACTCAAGTACAAAAGATCGACAAAATGACCGTTATTAACGTAAATAATTAAATAATGTTCATAACATGGTAATAAGAGAGATAAAATGAATAATAAACTTGAAACAAGTTCTTAAGCAAGTAGAAATTAACTCTAGTTTATAATTAAAGAGGTTAAAGAATGATCGAGTCATGTCGGATACGAGGTAAGGGAACTTCTTATCCCAATTTCCATTATTTGGGTTAACATCCTACTTGATTATTTATGTGGTATTAAAAATGTTTGTGTGATGGTTTTTGTATACAATATGTTGAATTATGTTTACTTACAATGTATATACATATTCCATCAACTATATTAAGTCTCGCTGCAATTATATGATTTTTGTAAGAGACTTTGTCTCAATCTCCTTTCATTGAGGCATAATTTGTTTTATACACGACTTTCATTTATGCGGTGTATAAACCCTTTTGACTTTTACGTTTATTCAAAAGGAATTTTTTATATGAAGCGTTTTACTAAACGAAAAAATGGAATGGTTTTCTGTCATACGTATGCGGCGACAACGACTTCTCCACCGCCGTGACCATTAATTGGATTTTGGCTTCCTCTACAAGCCATAACATTCTTTAGAATGAAAAATAAATACCATGTTTTACTTTTCTATTATTTTGGTATTGAAAATGGTTTCATTATATGAATGTTTTGGAATAGTATGTTCTGGGATGAGGACCGGTAAAAGTAAGCCCTCAGGGCTGGGGTCCGGTTACAGTAGACCCTCTGGGATGGTGTCTGGTTATTAGAGGCACTCCGAGATGGTGTCCGGTTATTAGAGGCAAACCGGGTTGGTGTCCAGTCACTAGTGGCTCTCCGTGATGGGTTACAGTTACAGTTAGCCCCTAGGTCTTGGAACGAGGCCTTGACAAAGAAATTAAAGTTTAAAATTATGCATTCCAACATGATGAGAGTGGTTATTGATATTTCATGTGATTATTCGACTGGAAGAATATCCATGTGGGTAAGTAAATGACATTGTTTGATTTTATCCTTACCATATTATGTTGATGTTCATGTTTAATAATGCATTTGTTTTAGTTATACATTGCCTTAAATGCTTATGTTTACTTATGAATGTTTCCGCTATATTGTTATCCTTACTGATAATTTGAGCTCACCCCTTTCAATGTTTTAATTTTCTAGGATGTGATGATGTAATTTATGAATGACCTGCAGGGATATTATGAGAGGATATGAAGACAAGATGTTGTTTTAGTTTTGTTTCACATTATGATGTAATGTAAGACTTATTAATGTATCTAGTGTTTCCAAAGATACTAAACTAATCGGTCTTTCGAGACTTGATCTTTTGTGATCATGCCAATGTTACGTAACAATGCACCAGCTCTAGATAACTGGGGTCAGGGCGTTATAGTTGGTATTAGAGGCAGTTTAGTAATAACCTTGGAAGCTAGATTTAGATAAACTCTGATATGAGAACATGACCCTATGATAGACTTTGAGAATTAGTATAGAAGAACATCTGATAATTTTGGTATTATAGAGATTTTTGTGAGTTTTCCGAGTAGTACATCCATGTCTGGATACGAGCAGGTAGAGGCGGCTCTGGCACAGATGTACCTAGGAGTAAAATCTCCGACAAGGAGTTTTGGACTTGACCCGGGGTATCCTGGTACACGACAACGTGCCTTGCTGCACTCTTAGTTACGACACTACCGAGGGATATGCTTAGGATAATTCTCATTTTCATTACCAACCATTATGAAGTGTTTATGAGTATATACATTCTCAATGAAGACATTTTTATGTTTATAGATTATATCCATAAACTGTTTAATTCATTTTAAGTGTTTTACAAGATTGGTATTAGGTATTGATGTCCATAAACTAAACTAATGTATGCCATTTTTTAGAAATGGCGCCCAGTAGATGGAATGAGAACTCCAACAATACGCATGAACCAAAGAGTAAGAAGGATCATATCTTTCATGGTATTAAGACAAAATAAAGAAGGGAAATAGTCTCCGACATACACTCATCATTTGAAGAAATAATATCATGTGTTAAGAAGATAAGTATATAATTCACTATGTCCTATGGATTTGAAGGGAAGAAAGAGAAGAAAATGATGGAAGAGAGAATGATCGATAAAGGGAAGAAGGGAAAGAAGGATTTTACCATATGTTATAATTGTAGAAAGAATCACCTTAGTAAATTTATGAAGGGAATGAGAGTTTGATATAAGTGTGGAGGAAAAGGACACAATGTACGTGACTCCAAGGATAGGAAAAAGGTTTCAAATGTGCAATGCTTCATCTGCCAGGAGTTGGGACACTACAGGAATCAATGTCCCAGTCGTCAGAGTATACCGAAAATGATAATATTGGATAATAATCATGTTATGATACTACAACAGATGAAGAGGAATGAGTAGTGTTATTATGTTTTTATTAAAGAATTATATCATTTTAGTGTTGTATAGATGATGTTCTAGGTATATAAATTATGGAAATAAATAAGGATTATACTGTAGTAATATTTCAGTGAGGATTTGAAAATATATGGTACTTTTAAAAGTGAATCAACAACATGTTAAACTTTTTTTGAAAATACATGGTTGATGGAAAGGTAATCCTTAATATGGTGATGATAATGTGGTAGTGATTTTGGAATAAAAGATGGTTGATTTGAATAAATTATATTTGATATCCTTGACTACCTTTTTGGAGTTTACAACATTTGTGGATAGAACGAGTATATCCATCTTTCTATAAAGAATAATGGAGCATGAATTTAGTCAATAAGGTTTTATGGTAATTCAAGATGTTACCATGTTTTAAAATAATACGTGATGAAGGTGTTCGCATGTTATTAAAAAAAGGATCTTAATTGTGTTTAAATTCATTATAAATTTTGGACTGTGTGTTTGGATAGTAGTATTTTGGAAAAGTCTAAAGGTTGGAATTGATTAAGTTTAAAATGTTATTTTTGGATTTTTATAAAAGGACCACACGCACACCGTGTGACAACCCGTCGCATCGGACAAATCTATGAGAATAAAACCCACAACCATAGTGCGATTTGGATTTTTTGCCTACCACTGGACTATTTGATGTCCCTAGATTTTATAATGTAGTTTATTTTTAAAAAGGTATGATATGTGAATTATAAATTCATTATTGGAACCCTATACGATTAGGATAAATATAATATATATTTTTTGAAATCTTTTAGAGTGAATGGTGGGTTTGTGGTAGGAATTTGTTGAAGGATGAAACTCTACTTGTCAATTATATATATACATATATATTTTTACTCTTATTCTATGGAAAAATTAATCCGTAAAATGGTTCTTAAAACCAAAATTTTTTATCATATTACCTTATGTTTTTTTGAACCGATGGTATTTTAAATCATCATTGATTGATGTCTTTGAGTGGGTCAATTTTCAACTTGTTTGTGATTGATAAACTCAATCACTCCATATAAATATTTACGTTTTTCCTCTAATTATGTATCTATAACATCCAACAATGTTCTCCTATTCAAAACCCTAATTTGGTAGTGACTTTCTCATTTCTCTTTCCCTCTTATTAAATCTAAATTTTATTAAACCTATTTCCGATATAGGTTTTCCACAAAGGTATTTTCTATCTTCCACCTTTTATTTTTGAAGAAATATTTCAAATTGTGAGGATGCCATTTATTGAATGAGGGGAGAATGTAACACCCGAATCATCCATGGTACGCTTCACTTTGAATAATAGAGCAGCGTGTCTTATACACAACATCGAGTTTTAACACACACCATAACCAATCAAACTAGCAGTTATGAATAGTAATTCCTACTTTTTGAAATTTTATAAATTTTATCTCTCAAAATGGACATCATTTTTAGATTCGATGTATCGAATTTAGCCTATGGTGAAAGTTTGATACTTTTCAGATAACTTTTATATTTAGTGAAAATTACTAAATTTAAATTAAAAACATCCTTTTTGATAAAAATAATTAATAGTGATATATTATGAATTTGAGTGGTTATAAAGTATAATTATAAGATAATTTTACAATTTTATCTAATGGTGTTCATTAGAATTAATTTCACTTTGAAATTAGACATAAACAATTGACAAACTTTTGATTGATATTGTTTCTTAAAAACAGGCTATTTGTTTTGACAATGGGAATTAATTATAAAATAAATTAATGCAACTTATATGTTGGGAATTTTCTTAAATATTCATCATTTTTTAATTCGGAATATCAACTATAGCATAGGGTGAAATTTTGGTGTTGTTCTGAAAAACTTCAATTTTTGATGAATAGTGAAACCACTAAGTGGTAGTTAATCAAACTGATTTTTCATTTAAATGAAACTTTACCACCTCTGTGAATTGAATTTAAAAAATCTAACACATATGGTTATCATTAGTATGTAAAATTTGGTTCAATGGGAAGAAAATAAATTTTTGGTGAATAGTAACATTTTTCATTAATCGTGATTAGACGTAATTAGTGTAATTTAAGGTAAAAATAATGTTATAATAATATGAAATCACAATGACACTTGTTTTACCCCTATTGTATGAGTCTTGGCCAACCATCAGAAACCATGGGTCTATTTAGGGGACCCCATGGAGCCAATTGGGTAAGATAATGGCATTAATACCTTTTATTTAATGTAAAAGTAAAAATGACACAAACATGTATTGTTTTAATAAAACGATTTTTACATGGGGTTATAGAAGTTAGATATTTGACTATAAATATTAATTGGAAATATAAAATGATTTCCAACATCATGGTACTTGTTTTATAATTTTTATACATTAAATAAATTAATTAATTAATGACATTATGATGATACAATGATTATATCATTAATTAACGGTTTAAATAAACTGAAAAGAAAATATAAAATCTAAGGCCTATACTTGTCCAAAAACTATTTGATGAGTATATTTCAAAACCCTTATCATCTTATCCTCAAAATATTTCAATGTGGGGCCTTTAAAATCTGAAACGCCTTTGAAAATAAAGTAATACTTCCATGATTTCCAAAAGGAGCCCCTCCTCTCCTATTATAAAAGCCCCCACCTATACCTCTTTTGCCACACTTCTCAAGCCATTGGATTGTCCAAAATCTGATCATTTTATCTCTACACATCCCTATCTTCATCCTAGAAGCCCCCCTTTGGGCAGAAGCCTTCCCAAAGAAGCCTTTGTCTCAAATGAAAAAGAGTTGACCTTTTTAAATGTCATGCTTTCTCTAATGTTCACTTGTTTTATTTTGCTTCTCCAACCCCCTAAACTATTTTTATTCATTTCTTTTGTAACAACACAAGTATCTTCAATATACTAGGATGTTTTTATTATATTTATTCGAGCTACACACACACACCTACATCTAATGGTTAAAGAAAAAACTGTTTCTGTGGATGGAGAATTTCTGCCTCACGAAACGATGATTGTTCAATATTCATCTAACACCTTCAAATATGGCCATTATGATGTCAATATGTTTATATATGATATATAATATGTTTATGTTTTCTATACGCTTCTGTTTTTTTCATTTATGACATACCTTTTTGATTTCCATTATTGGTAAACATGATATCCTCATTTATGGAAGTGCGGGCTACCGCCCCCTCAAAGTGATTTGATTTGTTAATGCCATATGTGTGATGTGTAATGAATTAATTAGAAGATATTATATATGATATTATACTCGAATTATAAAATACCTTATTATTATTATTATTTCATTCCATTAAATATGAAATAGAATTGAAAGTAGCGTTCATGCGTACGTACCGCTTACCGTCTCCATGAACGGTGAATTTCATTTCTCACCTCTAAATTATTTGTAATATTATAAATTCCTATATATACTGGATATATATGATATATATGATATCTAAATCATGAAAATAATTGTTGATATAATGGATATTTTACAACAAGAGCAACTTGTAATTATAAGAAGTTTATTCTTGACAGAAGTACGAAAAATCGACAAAATGACTGTTATTAACTTAAATAATTACATAATGTTCATAACATGGTAATAAGTGATATAAAATGAATAATGAACATGAAAAAGGTTCTTAAGCAATTATAAATTAACTCTAGTTCATTATATAGGATGTTAAAGAATGATCGAGTCAAGTCGGATACGAGGTAAGAGAACTTCTTAACCAAATTTTTATTCTTTGTGTTAACATCCTACTTGATTATTTATGTGGTATTAAAAGTGTTTGTGTGATGTTTTTTGTATATAATATGTTGAATTATGTTTACGTACAATGTATATACATATTTAATCCTCTATATTATGTCTTGCTTCAATTATATGATTTATGTAAGGGACTTCATCTCAATCTCCTTTCATTGAGGCATAATTTTTTTTATACACAACATTCATTTATACGGTGTATAAACCCCTTTGAATTTTACATTTATTCAAAAGGAATCTTTTTATAAGAATCGTTTTACTAAAAAACAAAAAGTAATGTTTTTCTTTTGTAAGTATGCAGCGACAACGACTTCTCTGCCACCGTGACCATTAATAGACTTTTGGCTTCCTCTACACACCATAACATTCATTAAATTGAAAAATAAATATCATGTATTACTTTTATTTTATTTTGGTATTGAAAATGGTTTCATTATATGAGTTTTTTGGAATAGTATGTTCTGGGTTGGGTACCGGTAAAAGTAAGCCCTCCGAGTTGGGGTCCGGTTACAACAGACCATCCGGGATGGTGTCTGGTTATTAGAGGTACTCCGGGATGGTGTCCGGTTATTAGAGGCACTCTGGGATTGTGTCCGGTCATTAGAGGCTCTCTGGGATGGGTTTCGATTATATTTAGACCCTAGGACTTGGCTCGCGGCCTTGACAAAGAAATTAAAGTTCAAAATTATTCATTCCAATATGATGAAATTGGTTTTAGATATTGCATGTGATTATTCGACTACAAGAATATACATGTGGGTATGTAAATGAAATTGTTTGATTTTATCCTTAACATATTATGTGGAAGTTCATGTTTAATAAGGCTCTCGTTTTAGTTACACAATGGCTTAAATGTTTATGTTTACTTATTAAAGTATCTGCTATATCGTTATCCTTACTGAGCATTTGAGCTCACCCCTTTCAATGTTTTAATTTTCTAGGATGTGAAGAAGTAATTTATGAATGACCTGTAGGGATATTATGAGGGGATATAAAGTCAATATGTTGTTGTAGTTTTGTTTCACTTTATGATATAATGTAAGACTTATGAATGTATCTAGTGTTTCCAAGGCTACTATACTAATTGGTATTTTGAGACATGATCTTTTGTGATCGTGCCAATGTTACGTAATAATGCACCGGCTCTGGGTAACTGGGGTCGGGGCGTTACAGTTTGAATAACAAAATAAACTATAGTGGAATTGATGTACCAGAATACAATAAGGTATAAAAATACCAATGTACTACAACCCAAGTACTAAAATGGGAAAAACAACCCCACGGTCCCTAAGGACACAACTCACTAAGACCAAATCTCAACAGCTAGATCGACCTTCAAGTGAACTCTTTCCTTTTCTCGAACTAGGAATAAGAAATTCTTCAAACACCTGATTTCAAAAGTAGGGTGTGAGCCTATGACCAATAGGATCCCACCAAATATTTATATTAGATTCCAAATATAGATTATCCAAATAAAAACATTCTATTTTTAAATAAATGGGTTGGAAATTAAAATGCATATTTAAAAAAATCATGGTATGCATTTTTAGATGAATGAAATAAATATTTTAAGAAAAGAATCACAAAAGATGGAATATTCTTAAAAAAATTGCATATATAAAACATTTATATAAAATATTTTATATAAATTCAATAGGCAAGAAAAATAGTTCAAAAGAATAGGCATTTATTTATATATCAAATATAAAAAAAAGTGAGCAACATGGTTATCTTCCAAATGGTATTATAGTATTAACCTGCTATAGGATTCCACACTCTCAATGTGAACTCAGAAAAATGTCTATAGACATGTAGCATTGACACTGGCCAAAGGAAACATGCCACAAACATGTCAGGGATGTGACCCACCGTAAGTATGTTTTATAATGTTCTTGCAGCATTGAGTGTATCCAAATAACTCACTAACTACCTAATGCTTTCATTTGATTTTACCAGATGGGTGAACTATTTTAAGATTGCATAAAAAATGATAAATCCCATTATTTCATTTCAAAAGTTCCAATTTCATTCCATATAAATCCAAAACATGTTTTATTGAAAACATGTCATTTTATAAGATAAAACCAATGGGTTTTCAATCAAATCATTTTAATCCATTTTCACCAGTTTGAAATCCATTCAAAACCAATTCCATCATTAAATGAATTATTTCCTAAATTAAATCCATCAATTCAATTGAAATCAATTCCATCATATTCAAAATTTAAATTAATCAATTTAAATCAGAAAATTTCAACAAACACACCAAATTAAATGGAATTGGTGGTTTTCTGAATTTTTATGCCAATACCATATCAAATTCCATGATTCACTTGAATTGAATTTTTATCAACATAATTGAATGAAAATTTGAGCAACAGAATTTAAATCAACCATTGCAATAACTCAAGATATATATATAATCATATTAGCTAGTCGAGAAGGAACCACCTATCTCGAGGTCGTTAATGTCAGTGGTTAGGATAAACCACCATGTGTGGTTCAATACACCTCCTCACAACCTTATTATTATAAGTGTCGACACACTAATGGTCGACATTTGTCAAGGGTTCCTAGAACTAGAACCATATATTTTATTTAAAAAGGAAATAAAATATTCCATGTGATTATAGTTTCTCTATTGAATAATTATAAAAAATTATTCGATAAAATATGACATGAAATCTTATCATTAATGGATAATTTCAAATAATCGATTATAATATTACATGCCATAATTTTTTATCTCTCATGGACAATTTCAAATTATCAGTTAAAATATTACAAGCCCAAAATATTTACTCTCTTGTATAATTTTAAAATAATTTATTTAAAAAAATTACACGTGATAAAATTTTCTCTCTCATGGATAATATCTGCATTATCATTTTATGTCAACGCATTATTTTGAAATTATCCTTCAATAGTTCATGCAATTACAAGTTGATAATTTTATATTTACGAAAATCATCCTTCTCTTCTAAAATAATTATTAAAAACACATATCTAACTCTATATTTATAAATATACATAGATATATATCTCATTTGACAGTAAAAATAAATAACATTATATAATTTTAATAAAATATAACAAGCAGTTTATTATATATATATATATGATTATCCTTCGATAATCCAATTGATTATAGTCTAAATTTTTTAAAAAATTACCCATTCAATAATTTCCATCCAATAATAATTCCCATTTAATCTTTGATCATTCATACTAATTATCATATGATAAATCTTAACAATATCTTTTTTTGACAAAAAGTCAATATTTATCTTTTATTATTTAATAACTCGACATTCGAGAAAATTGTTTTAGAATTATGATCCAAAATTTCATTAAAAATATTCATTGATATGTTGTTACAATTATTATTAGATAATTCTAAACAATTATATTTTGATAAAATTATTTTAATAGAATAATGGATAAGTAATAATAAAAATAATAGTCAAAATATAAAATAAAATAATAGAAGAACATACCATATTCCTGCAGAGAAAAAGGGGAGAAAAATAACACCCCGCTGCACCATTGGATGAACACCCACGAGGTAATGATTTCAATCTGAAGGACAAGAATTTCATCCCACTACAATTAGTATTGGGGTCGAATGGTTTTTATAGGATCGATCAAAAAAATGAAGTTGATCGGCCATGAAAACCTCAACACATGTGTCTCCAATGTTACATTCAAACACTCATTTTAAACATCGATTCATTCCAAATATAATGATGGAGTAATTCATTTCCATTTATCTGTCCATATCTAAATTAATTTCTATCCAAATGGTGGTAAAACGGATTTTTGAAAACATTAGATGTTCAATAAATAGGGTTTACCTGCTTAAGAAGATGATTGAATAGTGAAATTCGCTTTTTTATAATTAAATTAATTTTATAAAATAAAATATTTAATGTAAAAATTAAATAACACCAATGGTCCATTGGAAATTAATGTAATTCTCCATCTAGGGTAAACACCTCATTCCATACCCAACGGTGGTTTCTGGTTTCTAAAATGATTAGCAGTTTGAGAGATATTAATGATTTTTAATGAAAACATGGAATAATTAATTAATTTATATAGAACGTGTTATTTTTCTGGGTGAGTTTTCCAGATTCCCATTGCAAACAAATATTATATCGTGTCTAGGATAAACTCCCCATTCCCGACCAATCGATGGTCTCAGATTTCCCTTACGTCACACCGTTTGGAAGAAATATAATTATCATTAATAAATTATATATTTATTATTATTTAATAACATTATCTCATGGGAGAGATATCTAAATGTTCGGCACCTTTGAATGTTAACCCCTCCAAGGGTAAAAACAATATTTCATACATAATAGTGGATTCAAATTTATCATATGACAGAATGTTTTTGAGTTATCATATTATTTTGATTAAATTTCTCATGATTAAAATAACAAAATTAATAATTTTATACCATCATTTTTGAGACATTGTAGACCTCATAAACTCATACTTACTCAGTTTTTATCATAGAAAATATTTAATTGAATATTACGGAGTATTATTTGGGTGTTTTACCATTCTGCGACTTGTTTAAAAAACACATCTTTTGTCTTATTAAAACATTTATTTCAATTAACATAATATTAATTTAGCATAATAAGGATTAGGAAAACCTAAATTAGGAACGGGATGTTACAACATGGTTATGGAAATCCCACATCAAAGGAGGAGCATGAAGCACCCATTTATAAGGTGGTGTGGATACCTCTCCCATCATTAGGCTTTTTTCTGGGGGGTAGTCTGATGGGCAGAGCCCAGGGAAAACAAAACAATGTGGGTAGGCCCAAAGAAGACAATATCATGATCATGGGCTAGACTGGGCCGTTACAAATGGTATTAGTGTCAGTGTCTATTGGATGTGCCAGCGAGGAACATGAGACATTCTAGGGGGTTGGTTATGGAAATCCCAAATCATAGAAGGAGGAGCACGGAGAACCCCTTTATAAGTTGGTGTGGATACCTCTTCCATCATGAGGGCTTTTTCTAGGGGTTGCCTGATGGGAAGAGCCCAGATAAAACAAAACTATGCAGGCTTGGCCAAAAGCAGACAATATCATGATTGTGGGTTTTACTAGGCCATTACATCCAACCCTAGGGTACAAGGAATTGCTAAAATCAATTTATGTCGATGATAGACTATGTGGAATTATCCATCATTTTCTTAAAATGACGAAAATATGTGTGTTGTGGGTATCCAAGTTGGCATCCCAAATCGAGTAGGCCAAATAATTGTGTGGACCATGTAAATTCTGTCCTATTCTAAAATAAAAGCAAAATCCTACAATTATTAAAATGAGAAAATATATAATAATAAATTTAATGTATTTTAGAAAATTTAAAATTTAAAATAATTTAAATTTGTTAATTTAAATATTCGATATAAAATCAATGTATAAATACGTTAACAATAAGATATTAAATTATTTAAACAATCTATAGGACCTAAAAATAAAAATTCAGTAGACATATGGAAGAAAAAACACATTAATCATGCCTTTTATTTTCATTAACAAGAATTATAGAATTATGTTCTACTAAGAATAACAAATTCATTTAATCATTCATACTTGCTTCAAATTTTTTACAATAAAATTATGAGAAACATTAGATTTTCTATACATTTCTCTTCCTTAATTCTACATCCATCATACAAAATGTTATCAGCATTATGTTCATCATATAGATTCATCAATTTTGACATGACAAAGCATGCATAACAACATGCTATACAAATAATAGTATATATAACACTATATAGAAAAATAAGGTGAAAACATTTATCATTGTGCATAACAAAAACATGATATCGCTAAAAATAAACTAATTCCATTAATTTTTTTGGTTTAATAATTATTAAGATAATGGCACTAAAATACAAAGCTATAAACAATTTTAAATTTGTTATTTTAACATAATTTATCATAGAATAACAGAATCCCCTATTTTAAATCATTGATATTCTTCAAGTGAGAATGTATTAGTCTCGCAGAACATTGATCACATCATCCGTTAAAAAAATAAATTCTCTTAAGAATGTCATTACATTAATTCAATATAAAATAAAAATAAAACTACATTAGATTAATGTATATCATCTTCCATAACATGGAAAAAAGGAGTCGAATGAAAGAAGATCAAATAGAGAGAAAACAAAATAATAGAGGAAGAGCCTACCTCAGAACATCATATATTGAACTCAATAATTTGGGATCCATACATATCGAAATGGGGTTTCAAAGACATTAAAAAGTACCCTTGTGTGCTTATGGATCATGTGGATGGAGTAGAAGTAAACTAAGTCAAGTGGCCTCTATGGAATTTATAGGAAAACAAATTTTTAGAGGACCATGAAATAGCCCCTATGATCACAAATTAGACCACCTATGCCACTATAAAGTGGGAGAAAACCATATCATGGCACCTTGTAAAACCCATTTTTGGGATCCAATTCTAGATCCACCTTTTATATAATATATATTTAGGGGAGGGACTACAACTGTTCCAATAACCCATGCTGCATCCACCTTTGATTTGGCAGTAGACTCCAAAACCACTATCGTGTGGCCACCTCACTCCATGTCCCAACACTCAAAACCATAGAAGGTCTCACACTATATCCAACCATGATGGAATATCCATCACTAATAAGATAGTATCCTCAATTTTCCTCCATTGAGGCTCCCTACAGCGTAGTCATAAGAGTATAGCATAGAAGCCTAGGATAAGACACAACCCAATGTTCCACACTAAAACATGGCCTCAAATTGGATTTGAAACAACCATTTTCATCATATATTGACCAAACATCTTGAAACCTCCTCTAGGATCCTCCGACAAAAAATGGGATGGACCACTAACGATTTATCCCCTAAATAGTTTATGTAAAACAATAAAAAACATTTACAAACTATTTAATTTTAAATAAATTTCTAACATTTTAGATCAAATAATATATTTAAATAGTTTTGTAATACACATTTTAAAAAAATATTATATTATATATATCATTCTATGAGAATAAGTAATAAAATTTAGCCACAATAATTAATAACATATACTAATATATGCTTGGAAAAATATCGATATTTAAAAAATTCTGCTAATGACTCCCCTTATCAAATTATAATGATCAAAATATCAATGAACATGTTTAGAAAATTTCAAGTGATTAATAAAAAAAATAATAGAAACATGAAACTAATTCCACTATATATAATGATATAATCATTTACATTGAAACTCAATATCTAATTATTTTAATTTATACATATATTTCTCATAATGTTTTTATCCAATTATAACAGTGACCTAATTATCATGTTGACACACTAGTAAAAAATTTCATCTAATATATTTCTTATTAATGTTTATTTCAATAATATTCATAATAACACAATTATCCAATGAAACAAATGTTATTACTATAGATTATAAATCATAGAATCAAAATAATAATAAATAAGGAATTAAATTTAATTTTTAATACTATAATTTTTTTAAAGTTATATACTATAGAACAACATTCATATATGACTTTTTAATAACAATAAAAGGTTAAACTGGATAGAATAATCATTGATGTTAATGTATTTTTAAACTTCTCTTGTATGTCAGTGTGTTGAACTGTATATTTTGACAAACTCTTCTTCAAAGATAGATTATTTGCATTTTTGGAAATACAAATTTTCCACATCGATCTTTAATAAATTTCTTTATTATATATAAGAATAAAAATAAGAAGTAGAAAAATTTGATATAGATCATAGAATGATGGATATCAAAATCAAATGGATAATTGGAATGCGAAATCATAATGAGATTTCCAGACTATAGAAGAATAATCTCAGATTATTTTAGTGGTATTCTGATAGAGTTATATTTTATTAATTGAGATATCAGACTTGGGAATTAAACTTAGAAATTAGGCTATGTATCATTACAATTTCAAGGATGTTCATTCCAAATTATAAGTAAGAAAGTAAAGAACTATTTCGGAAGGTCATAAATGTAATAGTTGATCCAGAATAACAATAACATGTATGTTATGATAATTATAATACATCATTTTGTGCTACATAAATCAAATGCACAATTGTATTTAAAATAGTGATACACGAGTGTATGTGAATGTCCTACTCAATGTATTTCACACTAGTGGATGGTGTGGTATATAATTATTTCAAAACCATAACAAGGAGTATCAAAATATGATGAGTAGTGACCCTTGTAAATTCTTCTAATCAGGTTGTTATGCGATGGATTTGTTTTTTGCTGAGAATGATATATTTAACTACATGCGAAGGATGTTTCTTAAAAAAGGCATCATAAATGAAAACGAAATAATTCATTATCCCCTCCCCTATCAATGATAAAAAAAATTTAGTTGGTTGTTCTCAACAGGTTCCAACTATAACTAACTAAGGAATCAGATACAATAAGCTTTTAAATTATATAAATATTTTATCTAGTAAAAGCTTCCTATTCAACAGTCATAGAGATGCATAAAATTCATTAATCATGCCATTTATTATCATCAAGATGAATTCCATCTTCTTGTTATTCATACAATACTATTGGCACATTTAATAACACATTCCTTAAAACATGCATATATGAATAAATTTGATTTTCATCTAATTATGAGAATCACCAGATTTGGTCAACATGAATCCTATTAAATTCATTATCCATCAAAAAAACATTATTGGATTTATGTTATTTATCCAAAATCATCATTTTGAACATGATATTTCTAGGAAAACAACATGCTACACAAAGAATTGTAAAAATAGTATACAATCAAGAAAAAATTTAGCAACCCATTATTATGGTGGAAAGCAACATCATGTGATTAATAAACATAAATAAATTAAATTAATTAATGTAGTTTAATATATATTCTGTAAATTACACTTCCATACAATGGTATAAACCATGGTAAATTTATGAATTTCATTAAATAAATTTTAGATTTAATGAATCCCCAACACAATTTTTTAATATTCATTGCATGAGTATGAATCGTTGTCGTGGATGTATGAGAACATTTATTGTGACGAAACAACGATCTCCCAAAGATGGTGTTCCATGAATGCATTGATTAAACATAAAAAACCCCATTAGAATGATAAATATCATCACCCTAATATTGGAAGAAATAACATGAAGAAATAATATCAAATGGAGAGAAACCTCTTGAAAAGAGGAAGAGACTTCTTGAGATCACCACAGATTGATATCAAGAATTTTGGATTGATACCTATAGAAAGGGGGATTCAAAAACATATAAAATCACTCTTGGGTTTATAGGGTTCAAGAGGATGGAGTGGGAGAAAATTGGGTCTAGGGACTATGGGGGTATTTATAGGCAAATAAATTTTTATAGAACTATAGCGCAACCCCTCAGACCACATAGTAGACAACCTATACCCCTAGAAAGATGGAGGAGACCATATCCCAACCCTTGGGAAACCCCACATTTGTGTTCCACTACTATAACCATGGTGTAGATCATATTTATCCAGGGGAGGGATTATGACCCACCTAACATCCTATGATGCATCTAGCCCCGATTTGGTAGTATCCTCAAATCCTACGATGGCACAACCACATCTAACCACACTGCAGTGCTTGACACTAGGGTTGGGCCTTCTCCAGTGCCAACCATCATGACGCGGCTATGACTAAATGGATTTTAGCCCAGATTTTTATTCCATTGAACATCCGAATTCCACAATTGGGAGACCATGCCATATAATCCTGTTTTATGGCACAACCCATGGCTCCACATTGCTACATGGACTCAAATGGTAGTGATACCCAACTTTACCCCCATTTAGCCTCCAAAATCCTTGATAGAACCACCAAGATCTTCAATCACCCCAAATACACAAAAGGAGGGGCTACATTGGTTTCACACCTAACATTGTTTCTGTACAATAAACAATATCAATTACACAAATATTCATTGAATTTTTAGACTATCAAATTACATGATATATTGAAATAGTTTCATTGTAGTCATTTTAAATATTTTTTTATAAATATCACTCTACCAAAATAATACATGCTATCTCTACAAAATATTACAATTGTGCTTATAAAAGAATATCTATTGGTAAATGTACATTATCTATTGGTAAAAAGTTTTACCAACACATATGTACCTGTCACTAATCTGTCGGTAAAAACATTTTCGCTAATTGTTATTGTGATAGATAAAATCATTTTGTTAAACTATAATAATTCCAACAGATAAAATATATGTCGGTAAATAGTTTAGAAACATATTAATTTGTCTAATATATCTATTATTAATATTATAAACATTTATTGTAAACACCAACAATCAATATTTATTTGTAAATTATATTCTAAATGTAGATATTCCAATCATTGTTGTTAAAATTTTATATTATAGTTATTAATATAATCATATATAATATATTATTCCATTCATTAAATAATAATTAAAAAATTAGCTTATATTTAACACCAAAAAACAGAGTCATTATTTGAAAAAACACATTCAAATATAACTTAAATACATGTTAAAACTTTATGAATGGAAAATAAAATCTATGAAACATATTACAAACATGGTCAACCATTATGAGACTTTACATGGATTTCAATGAATCTTTGTCAACAATCTCTTTCTCAAAAACATTAGATGACACTGTCACGGAATCCGCAACACTTCACATAAGCTATCATTTACTATAGTTGTATGGGACATGAAAAACATCACCTTCATCCCATTGATTGTAGTGGACCACCATTCTATGCTTGAAGAAGATCCTATCCCAGCTCCCTCTACTTTAGACTTGCACCACCACAAGCAACGTTGTGATCACTCAAACACAAAAATTAGAAAATAGTTTTGCTTAAAATACATGATATAAAAACAATAATTCATGATATAAAACTATCATCCATTGACCAAAAAAAGTGGATAATCTAACAAGTGGAAACAATAACCATATGACAATCTAACTAAAGACTACAACAAACAATAAGATTATCCTTCTAGACCACAACAAAAATATATAACCAATGAGAAAAACTATTTTCATAATGTGTGACATAAAGAAACCAGTGATCAAAACAATTAAAAAATGAATAGAACCAATAACATCCAGAAAACATACAAGTGACCGCAGTAACAGTAGATATCCAGTGACCAGAAAAAATTAAAATGACAACACAACATATAAAAATAACAAGATTATCTAACATGTGACTATATTAACATAAGATATCTCATGACCACAACAAATGAAAATAATAACACATGATATAATAATAAAAATAACAAGAGATGTATATTCATTACCAACTACATTAAAATATTGAAAGAGTTTTATTTGTTTTTACTTGATCTGTTTTTGCCTCCAACTTCAACGCACCTGCACCTTAATGCATACCAACCAACTTCATGATAGGACAATTCATACCAGATTTGACATGGCTCACCCTATAGACTTACTTTTCTATTACCACAACATCTAATAGAATTCATTCATATCATACCTACTTGAAGAATAATATACATCATTACGCCTGTGATCTTTGACTACATATCATAGAGCTTTATCTCTTGCATCATCTTCGTGTGGTGGTCAACTCATTTCCTACACAAAATATAGTCCAGAATTCCAGATAAGCATGTGTAGAACCCAAATGAAAAGTATAAATACTCATTTTTATATCCAAAAATCACATAAAAAGTCCATGTTTAAAATCATAATCAGTCTTCTTAATATAGAATAATTATGTCGGATCACCTTTTCTACAAAATCTTGTAACAACACCTGCAACATGAAATAATATCATAATGATTCATAGTTTTTTCTTTCCTAGGGACCCCACATATGAAAATCCATAGTCATGTTATTCTACTTACATTAATGCCTTGCTCAGTCACCCCCATCATTCTGATCATCATATTTATGCTTCTCACTCCTGATGATCCTTCAACTCCCTTACCTAATGTATTGAGATTACCATCCAACGCCACAAGTAATATCCATTGCTTCACTTAGCAGCTCCAAAAATATGAAGGTAGTACCGAATCATCACTCATCAAATAACACAATTCAACTCTTCTCTACAACATCATAGAAGATTGTGGTTTAACTATTATGGGACCATGCATTCATGTACAAAGGGAATGATACATAAAAGAAGGCAGTGCTTAATAAAATCAAGTTGTGCATAATAAACTCATAGATGATAACCCAGATGCAGGTATGTTATTTTAGATGATAACACATACTCACAAATGCAGAAAGAACACTCACATACCTGCAATGTCTTCTTACTCACAAAGGTAGCAAAATCACTTTCATTGGTAGCAGGATCACTTTCATCATGTTCCACTGCTGTAGAAGAGTAGTATCAAGGATAAAACATGTCCTTAGAATCTACAATAAATAACACAATAAAAGTAATAAAAAGAAAACTAAAAAATAAATTACAAATGCAACGAAATTTACAAATCATATACAAGGTGGTCAAATCTTTGTTCTCAGATGCTTATCCACATGTCTCATCCTTGTGTCATTTCTCCTCTCTTGGCCTTGTATGAAAAATTAAAGGTCATGGTATTTCCTGTTCATCGAAGTTCCTCTGGTGATACCATATCTCCCAAAAGGGGGTAGTGTGCGTTCTGATTTTGCAAGGGTCTGAACTGCTTCCCTCGAGTGGCGGCATGCCTTCGTCAGCTTTCGTTCGCCCCTTCCTATCATCGATAACACTTATCCGCAAAATCATCGACACTGCGATGAAGGATCTGGACCGGCGATAGCCTCGTTCATCTCTGTCTTGAATGAATCTAGCATTTTTCATCCTAGCATTTTTCATTGGCGATAATCCCCCACAATTGTCGACGACTTTCCATTATTCAAGGCCACGAGTTCTGGATCATGGAGAAGAAAGCTCATGCACCAATGGATGAAGATTTGGGAGAGGTTGTAGAAGAAGATAAGGTGAATTTATGTCGATGGATCAAAACCATGCAAAGGCAGGATTTCGGGGTCACTGTATCAGTACTGTAGCAGGAACTGTGTAGTATTGTAGCAGGTACTGTAGCGGGAACTGTTTGGCACTGTAGAAGCCAGGAATATTCCCCTGTTTGGGCCTTCGGGCCATCGATTTGAGCCCTGAGTCTTGTAAGGCCTTCAGGCCACCCAGGCCTTCGGGTCAATAAGGCCTTCGAGGCACCTCAAGGCCTTCGGGCCACCTTCAGTGAAGATGCAAACCAGAGAACCTACAAGGTAGATGTTCTACAAGGAGGAAGAGAAAGGAGCCTTCACCAGAGGAGAAGCTAAACAGATTGCAAGAATGAGAGGGTATGGAACCTGCCATCAGGACAAGCCGGTGCATACACGAGAATGCCTAGCTGAACAGTCATGCGAATGTGGAGTGCTGATTTCATGATGAAAATGCTGGGGAGGGGCAGTTCCAGGTAGTTAGTCTAGGATGTATGTAATGTTTGAAGCCTAAGGGAAATGAATTCATCTAAGGCCTATAGGCCATGTAATACTTTTGCCTTCGGGCCTTGTAAGGGTTCCACCGCATCCCTTGAAAGGTGTAATATCATAATCAATAAAAAATAAAGGCATTTGGGCCATTGGAGGTATGTCGATGGAATGCGGCAGAGGTTGATCGGGATTAGGGTTTTCAGATAGAAAATTAGATTCTCGAACATGATTTATCATTAATAAACTATTTTAAATTTTTTATATAGATATAATATTTATTTATCTAAAAACAAATAAATATTTTTAAATTATTCATATTTTAACTCTGTATATAAAAATATTATTGAAAATATTCTGTGTTGATACTAAATTTTTAATAAATATTTTCAATTTGGTAAAATAATAATTTTTGTTGAATAATTTATTTAAATATGTTTTGAAAATTGTAAAATATTTACTAGTAATTCAATAAATAATAATAGATTAATTTTTTGGTAAAATAATTCTTACTGTTAATATGATGATGCAACATATTTTAATGTTAGGAAAATATCTGTTGTTATAAAATGATTAATATAAACATATATATATGTTGGTAAAAAAACATTGATACATGAAATTAATACCAACAAAACTTAATATTTCTGGGAATTACTGATTTATACTAACAAATATATTATTTTTTAAAAAAAGTTGTTGGAATAAGTCACTTTTTTGTAGTGTGTCTATCATCAATAATTGATAACCTAGACTCAAATATATATTAAAAATTATGAATATATTACAATATCATTTGATGACTATCTATACCACCATATAGTGATTCCAATTTAAATTGACATGATAAAAAATTTATAGAAATATGAAACTATTGTCTCTATATAAAATTGTGTCACCATTTAATTTTGAACTTGTTTTCTAAATGTTTTAATTTATTTCTATAATTTTCATACTATTTTTATCCCATTATCATAGTGATCTCTTTATCATGTATATACAATTGTATAAAATTTTGTCGACTATCCATCCTTATAATATATATTTCAATAAGATTAATAATGACACCCTTATCTTGTGATGAATGTGTTATTGCAAATGAATATAAAATTTAGAATCCTAATAATAATAAATTATGAATTCAATTTATTGTGCAATACTAATAAAAATGATTTTTTAGTTTTATAATGTGGAATGTTATTATTATATGATAGTATAAAAACAAACCAATGTAAAATGAGAGGGATAAATCTATATAGTTAACGTGTTTTTAAACTCCACTTGTAGGTCAATTTAATGAAATTTAGAATTTTTAAAATTTATTAATTGAAATATAAGATTAGATGGGTAAACTCAATAAATACGTGAAGTCATGTATTTCTAATGTATTTACATTATATACTGTTTGGATTACAAAATAATCATATTTCATAAGAAACTATTATATAAAATATAATTAGATAACATCATTAATTCACTCAAATAAGGATCCTTAATTAAAATACCATAGAAAGCGATTTATGTAGAGATACTCGTTATCTATGATAGAAAAACACTGCTGATATATTGGATTCCTATCTCAAGGAAAACAAAAAAAAGTGATAAAATGTACTTTGAATAGCCTTACAAATTCACTTTTTAAAGTAATGATTTATTAGATCATTTTTAGCACTGATAATGTCTCCCGCTTATCAATGGTTTTTTACTAGCACAAATGAATGTTATCTCTAAAAAAATTATTCCATTATCAAATATATTAATATATAAAATTATGAATATATTAATATTAATATTAATATAATACATATTTTTTAAGATATGTATTATATTGGTATAAATCAAAATTTAAACGTAATATCTAAGATATTTAATAAATAATGGTCATGACATAATTGATAATATATTTTTAAATAATAATTTAGCAAACATTATTTTTTAATGTCATTAAATAAAAATATGAATATAAAAAAACTAAACTAACTAAATAAAATATCATAAATAATTTCTAAATGAAACTCAAACTTCAAACTGCTATATCTTTTAATCCGGGTATTAGTTTGGGCTCTACCACATATCAAATAGAATCCTTCTATGAGATTTATTCCTTAATAACATACAATCAAACATTAATCCCATTTTTGATGCCAAAAATGGCTCATAGTGTCTCCGAAACTGTGTTTTTAGTCGGGGTACCACAATTTTATAACATTTGAATGATATTAAACCTCCTTTAAGGGTGTATTTTTTCTTTTTTCCATGGGGACTGAATGTATTCTTATGGTACAATTCATATTGTTATTATGGTTTTGAAATTTAATTTTTTTCACAATGTACTAATATTTATAATGAAATATATAACAATATATAAATATTCTAAATATATTCACACATATAAATTTAATTTTATGAATAAATAATAAAAACAATATATGTAAGAAATATTTTTCTCAATATATAAACATTGTATATATAAAACATATTATCATTTTTATTTAAAATACTAATTTATACATTTTTATATACATATACAAATAATATATATATATATATATATATGATGTTTATATATATAAAAATACGTTTTTGTGTGTATGGAAAAACATATATATGTTTTTCCACATATTCTAATACATGTATATAAATATTATATATAATATGTGTAAAAAATAATAGATACGTACAATTATATTTTTGGATAGAAAAATATATATAAATATATATATATATATAAATAAATATATATATGTGAATATATGTATGTGTTTATAAATACACACAGACAAACACACAATTTTTTTTAATAAATGAATATATATATATATATTTTTTTTATTAATATATGGATCAAGAAATGTAATGAGATATTTATAAATATATAGATATAACATAAAATGAAAAAAATATAGGTGAGTTGAAGAGTCACATTTTCATGAGAAGGATGACGAAGTTTATAATCCCATCAATGGAAAGGGTGTGCGGGTGGTAGAGTAGGATCCTAGTGGCACATGTTAAAACAACATTGTTGGAAGAATTATTTTTCCATGTAGATTCTAAGTATATTCAAATGAACTCAGACTATACCGAAATGTTAGTTAATAATTAATCACTAAAATGTTTCTGCAAATTGGTGAACGTCGTTAAGAAAAATTAAATAATTGATTTGAAAACATAATCACTACAGAATAGGCTGGAAATCCACTATATCTTTAAAATTTCATTAGATTTATACATATTCCAGCACATATGAAAAAATTTATAATGTTCAACAACTAATTCATGATTTTTTAAATTTTAAATATATCTAGAAATTTTATTTCATCATTCACTCTTGTATTTGTAATACTCCTTTTAATTATGACATGGTGAATACCTCCATGGATTTTATTTATCACTTAATCCAATGTTACTCAATTTATCAAATTTTACAATAAATTAAAAGGGGATAAGGGTACCTCTGACATCCTCATGTTAATGACTCTAGATTTTTGTGTTGTACCGAATCATTTCTTTTACTAATACTACATTCATTGATTATGACTATTTTTTATTTCAAAACCACTTGTGTTTATTCCACTTAAAATTTCCTTTATGAGTCTCCCTATCCAGGTTGCCTTGGGTTCCTTGACCATTATTAGAATAATCCCCCTAATAAATGTCTCTTATATAGATAAATGTTCCTCACACCCTTCTCCATGTTTCCTATTCGGATGGGGGGATATTAAGGCATAATTTTTTCTTTTCCACTTATTTAAATTCAATAGGGTCACTAAATACATATTTATCCTTATTGAATCCTTATTTTACATCACTTACATCACAATTTATGCACACTCCTTGTGTGAATAGACCCACATAACATTTATTTAAAAGGATAAACATAATGCTTTAGATAGTGGGTGATCATTTTATATCATTCGGTCTTACGGAAGGAGACAAGTGATACATTTTTCATTTCGAATTAGAGAAGAGTCATTTTTTCTAATAAATTTTGTATTTCATTTCATATAACATACAACCTATAGAAACCAAATCCTATACTAAAATATTCATATTTTTTAAATCATATATTCTATGATAATATGATTTTATGAATATTTATATCTATATCAATTATTGTAAAATTTTAATAATATTAAAATAATATGTTTTGTGGTTTTTTATACTGGGTGACACATTGTTTTTTCTTGAGTAAATGTTTTAATAATATAAAAAAGTGTTAATTTGATTATTATACAAATTAAGAATGTTATTGAATAATATTTAAGTTATATATTGTTTGATAATTATAGATAGATGTTCATGAATGAGTAGTCTCCTCCAATTCCAATTGTGAGTATAATAATTTAAATATTTTTCTACAGTATTCCAATTAATGTAATGCCTTTATTATAAAAAAAACATTTTAGGGACGTTTGATGGATCCATAGTTGAATTATTCTCATCATACTAGTATGGGGTTGATCTAGGGTTCTACTAGAGATAAATAGAGCAATTGTCGTACCCATTCACACCGTAACCCATGAATAAAAGCTCCATCTACCACACCTTTTTTATCCTCCCCTTGAGCCTCCATGGTTATTCCCCTCATTCTTCCATTATCACCTTATCAAACCTCTTCTTCTCATCCCATTTCTACATCCCCTAAAAATTAATCCCACTTATACCTTCCATATCAATATATTTTTTCATTTTTAAAAATCAATGTTTATTGTGGAATGAGATCAATAATAAATTTTCAAGTAGATAAAATGCCATCCATAAATACATAAGAATAAACAAATTATCATAATTCTCTAATTAAATAATAGATTTTAATTTTAATTTGTGCATTGAGGACAACATTATTCTAGAAACACAGACATGGGTCACTCCACCATGTGGATCGAGTACTGAAAAGTCAAGTCAAAGGCCATCCAAAACGATAGAGCCATCATTTTCCAATTTCATCATCCAGCCGCCATCATCTAGAACATTGTAATCATATAATCAATTTGGAGTTGGTGTCTCGATTCGAAAAAGAGAAATCTGACTGACCATAGTATCTTGAAAACACAGCTCACAACAATATAATTTTTATCCTTCATCGAAGTGATTTGGTAAAATGCCGGTCACCTACTTGTAGACCAGGGATTGCTCAGACAACACCTCATTGAACTTCAATAAAGACCACACACCCGACTAACTGGGAAGGGAGCACTAGACCCAGATACTAGAGTTGAGTTGAGTAGTGGTGGCCTCGGTTAGGGTCCAAACAAGAGATGAAATCATCTTTAATGGTGTAGAAAAAATAACATGCCTCCATCAAACATCAAATTAGAAGAAGAAAATCAATAAAAACCAACCTAATAAAACACTTTTCTAGACTAAGAACCAACCCGTCAAAAGAACATTCAAGCCATATATTGTAGCTCCAAAAAATAATCCCAAAACACCAAAAGGCTGATCAAGAGTAAGAGAAGATAATAATTTTAGTCCCCCTACAACAATATCTCATGTAGGCCCATACACCATATTGATCCAAACCAAAAATAGAGGGAAAACAAGAAGGGGTGTCCAACAAGGGTAGTTGAGAGGAGAGACATTCAATACCGTCACTAGCACCAACACAAATCATATAAGACATCAGTATATAGACCAAGAGTAGAGGTACAACACACTGGGTTACACAAAAATATGGACAGTGAGCGACATGTGATATCTATACCAGTAATCAGAATCAGACAATAAGGCGAGAAGATGATATCACGATAAAGAGGAGATGAAAAACCAAGGTGATTTAAGGAGTGAATTCACCATCTATTAGACCTAAAATACCCTTAGATATGGAGAAGTAGAGGCATTGGTAGTGTCACACCCCGGGAGAGTGAGAATGAGAACCCTTAAAAGGATCTTTTTTCCACCTATACCATATCCATATACTATTATGTATTCCCATCCATTTTATCCTTATCCTCCCTAGTCTGTTCCTCCTATATTCTTTACTATCCATCTAGGATTTGATGATTTTTCCTCATGTTCAACTCCACTGCATGCAGATAACCCAGTGCATGCATTGTGATAATCAAATCCTTTAGAAGTCACTGTTCCATGAAAACCCATATCCATCCAAGCCAAATGGGTGGATTGAATCGGGTTTTTTATAAGTTTATTTAATTATGTCACATTAATATTTTCATGACGTATTTTGAATAATTGTTTTTTTCATTTTATCTTTTTCATTGAGATATTCTAATATGTGACGTGGGTGAACCCATATGCATGAAACCTGGGAAAGCCAAACATAATTAATGGTGGAATAAATTGAGGGCAATCAAATGATATATAAATATAACAATAAATTGTGAGGGTTTTTGGTAACACTATCTAAGTACACTGATATCATTCTAGTGAAACCATTCTAAGGGATGCATATCGGTAATAAAATCAAGGAGTATGAATGAAAGGATATATGGATAAGAATGTTTATAATATATATATATATATATATATTATTGTACTTATAAAAATTAATATATTCATTGAATCATCTATTTATCTTTCCAGAAGGTGATGCTACAATGGTCGCATGGTTGATGGATCTTGGGATGTTGTGGAAATCATATAATCTTGATTAATATGTTTGATGTGTTGGAGTTGGGTTCCCAGCAATAACATGTTCCAAAAACATAGATCATGAAACTATGGAATGGGGAATCTTTGTCTTATATATCCTGTTATATCCATTTCCATAATGAATAATGAGGTGATGAAATATCTCTTTCCTGTACATAGAATGTTATCGATGAAATATATCATCAATTTCTATCACTTGATATACGATTATCCTATAACTAAAAACCAATAATACATAAATAGAAACAATAAAACAAACATAATAAAAAATATAACAAATAAATGATAAATACATTATTTAAAATATAGGAAACATGATGATTCTGAAAACATGTCAGGTAGTCCTTACATCACATGATTATAAAAACAACATGCTTCCACCTCCTATATTCAATTAATTCAAATAATAAACATTTAAAATGACAAAAATTCATTGAAATATATAAACAAAAAATAAGGAGGTTCAGAGTCATAGCCACATTAGACTAATTTGTTACCATGTCACACCATTGATATTGGAAGAAATCTCATAGTACACTTTCCAAAATGTTCAGGGAACCCACATTGGATACCAATTACTCCCACATGAATAAACCATCATAATCATTGAACATTTAATAAAAATTCTTACACACTATCTAAAACACATTGTGGAGAAATCCCTTATTATATGATATATGAAAAGAAATTATCACAATTTTATTTATTTTTTATTCATATCTATGAAACTAAAATGATTCAATTATCTTCACGTCCTTCCATTGTTGATCAATTGTGTCCCTAGGTAATGAATCCATGTATTTTTTAGTCAATAGAATTATATGCTGGTAATGTATGATATAAACCAACTGGAAAATAAATGAAGGGGGACCCTTTCCATTTGGACATCATGACTCATAAAATGATATATCAAGTGAAATTCCATGAATAAATCCCATATATAGGGCCTCTCTACTGAGAGGGAAAAAATATATGTCAAATAATATTGAAAACAATTTCATAAATAATATGAATGGTGTGTATATATATGTTTAACTAAAATTGATAATATTAAAACTTATTTACATTCATACATATGTCAACACATACTACAATATTCAACTCAAGAATCAGGTGGATATGCTTCCAATTTCACTAACAATTTTGTATTCATAAATATCATTAATTGTTAAACACACTTAGTCTATATATCAATGAAAGATATATTAAATTCAAAAAAAACCTATAAATGAATTATATATATTTAAACAGACAAAAATAGCTTAAAAATATGAGAGCATTAAAAATATCATAACTTTCACAAAATAAGAAATTTTTTTAATTCATCTTCAAATTTCTCTCGAAACTACTTAATATATTCTTCACTCTGATCTGTAGGGCATTGATCTAGATTTTGTGAATAAAAGGTCACTTTCTCAGGTACATCACATTAAATTAAAAACACTCCTCAACAGGAAATGTTCATATAAACATGATAATTTGGATTAGATAAAATGGTGGTGACGCTAATGTGTTCTACTTGTAATAAAAAAATAAAAACCATTTTAATAACTTATTAATATCTAAATTACGTACAATTATCATTCATCAATGTAAACTGAAATAGTTCAACTTTATTTCCATGGATTGGATTAGCCCAATTACACTTTAATTATATATATTTCAACCTATGAGAACATATAACATCAATGATGTATTTAAATTGATCATATTGATTAACGAAATCGAAATATGGATAACTAATGTCATAGATCTATGATGCTCATTTTTGAGAAACAAATTTAATGTGAATCTAAACATATTTCTCATCTGATGCATTATAATGATGAGCCATTTTATATTGCTCGTCATCTAGTTTGTTAAGTTCCTCAGACGATGTTGGGTCCCCTAACTCTTATAGGTTATGTACCTATATATTTTTTGGAATTAAATAAATAGTTATAAATAATTACATAATTATTATACTTCAATTAAAATGAAATTTTTTTTATACAATCCAAATCTTTGAAGAAATAATTAAATGATGCATAATGAGACCTTTGAATATGATAATCATAAGAAAACGGAGTATATGGTTTTATATTTTTAATCTATTTTTTGTAAATGATAAATCCACATTTAAATGATACAATTATATATAAAAACAATGAACATAATTGTGAAACCATAAAAGTGATAATTCACTAACCACAATACTCGTGAAACTAATGGATTTTTGAAAATGTTTTGTCAATGATATTAATCAACTTCAATTTTTGAATATGAAATATAGTTATTTCTCTAACTAGTTTATAATGAATCCGAGTGGTATTATCAAAATATGTTTCAATATACATAAGATTTTCAACAAAAGAAGTATTAAACAAATATGACAAATAAACATTGTCTATTGATACCTTAAGAAGTTCTCTATTACATACAAATCGTTTTTATGTTTTAAAATACCCCACAATAGGATACATCCACATGAACTGCAAAATACCAGGACTAATTAAATCAATGGTTAATTGAACCATCAGATGATACATAAAAAATAATAATGGAAATAGTTTTTTAAGGTCAATAAATGTAATTAAAATCTTATCCTTTAAAATGGTTAAATCCTTAATTCGTTGATATTTTAAAGAAAAATGTCTAAAAAATTACTCACATAATATAATGTTTGAACATCATTGGGTGATAAATAATCTAAAATTTATATTGGAATCAATATTTGATTTAGTATAGGATAATCATGAATTTTCACAACTTATTAGAAGTGTATCCTTCAGGAACCATGATAAACATTAAAATAGAAAGATTTTTCGTTTTTTCTCATCATATAATATGTAGTAGGAATGTATTCCCAATTTAACACATCCAAATGTAAATGAATTGGTTTCCCTGAACCCATTTCTTCTAAATCACCTCATGCATTGACATTGTCATTTTTTTCAATTGAAACCCAAATATTCTACAATATATTTGAAAAAAAATAAATGTTCTTTACAAAAATATCATTCTTTATATGTAAACATTCTAATAAGGTTGATTACTTTTTTAAGCTACCAATAGTAACTGGGTTTTCTACCCACACTATGAATAGAGGGTAACTAAAGTGACAACGAATCCAAAAGTTCTTATACCAGGGGAATGCTTTCTATCACAATATCTGGTAATATTTTAACTCATACCTTAATCTTTAGTGATGGGTTGAATTCTATAGATCATTAAAATTCCAATTTTTTATTTCAGAACCAATGATCAGTGGGAAGGGGACATATGTGGCTCGGGTGTATCCATTTATTACAATGTTTACTCAATATACAATTTTTACATTTATTGAATCATGTGAGAGAAAAAGTACCTTTCCTACTCTAACGTAATAATCATATATATAATGACTTGCAATTGATATTCTATAACAATATAATCTATAATTTCAACTTTAAATCCATTTAATAATTATATGTAATCACACCATCACCCCAAAATTCATTCCAATCATCAATCAATGTCGGATGATAAAAATTAATATTTTCACCTAGACATATATGTACATAAAAAGGATTGTAATGTAATTGAAAATATTGTTTCATAAAAATCCACTGAGGAAGATTTTATGGAATAAACACTTTGGGAAATCTGTTGAGTGATGACCCAACCAAAGAAATAAATTAATCAAAATCATCATCTAAACACTATAATTTGACATTATGACTATATTTTGGAAATCTAAGATTCCCTTAAATATGATTCTTTCGTACAAGGGATTATATCAAGTGGATTTTCATATAAATATCATATTTTATTCCACATGACATTTCATTAATTTAGGAACATTATATGTCAAAAAAAATCTTTTCATCATATGATTTTTCAAAATGTGATGAATTTCCATTACAAAAATCTATTTCCTCTACTTTATAGTCTAACTTTCATAAGTCCATTTTCACCCATTATTTTTCAACAATGAATATCCACATACACCTCTATTATCCAAATTAGATGTTTCTTTTCTAAACAATATACAATTCATTTCACCAGAATCTAGTTTCTCATATGTGAAACCAATGTTCATTTTCTATATAAGATCAAGGTAATGTGTTTTTGGAATCTTAGAATATGTAGGAATTACTTTTTTCAATAACTATAAAAATGTGTTGAAAGATATGTCTGTCCACTAATTCAATGTCATGAAGTGTAATAACTCCATGATAAATGATAAAAAACAATTTATTGTAGAAGGTAAACAGAAAATATAATTTAGTCTTTTATCTTCATTTATTTCATAAAAACTCAATGGATTATGATATATAATAGATCATAGAATGATCTAACCTATCTAAACATGTAAGATTCTAATTCCTTCAAGATCCCACCTATATAACATTTAATTAGGCATTTCATGCATCAAAGCAGTCATCCACTTGTAAACATCCATATGAATCGTTTTTGTTAAATAAAAATTAATACATTATTCATCATAACACATTTAAATCATATAGTTTTTTAGAAAACCATTAATGAATTTGTACCCCCTTAAAATATCTTCTATGTGTTGATATCTATTTTCACATTTTCTACATGGAAAAAAAATATTGTCACATTACAGTCCTCTAGTTAAATCAATAAATTAAAAAATTACTTCAAAATATTCTTTAGACATATAATTGGAATTATCAATCCAACTCTTATACATATATGTATGTCATTACCCCCTCCACCCCAACGAGTACACCTCCTATATTGTAATTGGATAATGATGATTGTGATAACCCGAGTTTTGTTGTCAATAGGTACTAGTTTGACAACTATCACAGACAGTATATCATACATTAAAATGTGATGCATCATCATCTAAGAGAATAATGAAAAATAGTTATAAGATATATATGAAAATAATCTCAAGATCATAAATATAATAGAAACCCAAGTATACACATGTAATCTCATATGAAACTAATATAATTCAGACGGAAAAAAATAATATAAAGACCCAACCATAAAAATTAAATAATCTTGAATTATCTTAATAATTCAAATTGATGATATTTTCAGGTTTATATCCATTGATAATTAGTTCATAACATATACATAACTATTTTAATATTACATGTAGACACTTCCACATAGTATCCATGTTTTCATTAAATAAAAACTCTTAAAAGAAAAGAAATATGTTTAGTTCCTTGTTGTAATAATCATTACTTTTCCATGATCCCATCATTGACCCTATTCCACTTTATGTCTTGTCAAAAACATTTCAAAAACTTATCATGTGGAAAAAACACTTATCAAAAGATAGACAAAGAAGAAAAACTGTTAGTTTTTAAAAACAACATGTAAAACAAGAATACAGTATCATATGTAATAATTTTCTACATTATTTAGTAGTTAATACTCTTTACTTAATAATATCTCATTGCATTCCCTTTTGTAACCAAAAGAATACCATAAACCCCATAGAAAAAACACATAGCATATAAAGGTAACCTAGGAAATAAACATATCTAAATGGAATGACCATATGGTCGACTTCTACACATATCACTAAATTAAATACCGATATAGATGACTTCTATAACTAACTGATTTGAAGTTATAAAGTAACTACTAGTGCTTGTTTTATCACACAACCACCCTTCATTTGGGTTTTCATGTAACCACCGTTCAACTGTCCAAGTACCATTATAAAATCCTAACACATAAAATATTAAAAATATAAAAATTTCAATTATAAAATTAAATTTGCAATATCAATAAATCATTGAAATAATCAATCAATTTCAAAAACCATTTTCAATAAAAAAACAAAAAAATGGAATAACAGATTTCTTTTTCTTTATAAAAAATGAAGGTTATTGTGGAATCCAATTAACAATTATGATGATGGATAGTTCATTATCATTGCAAATCATAGAAACATTCGATTTGTCTATTATTATAATAGTTTGCAGAAATTGATATTCCCTTCTAACGAACGAAAAATTCAAAGGGTTTTAACTATTTAAAAGGAGGTACATGTTAATAAAACATGCCTTGAATGAAAGGATATTGAGATGAAGTCCATTACATCATACCCGACATGAATCATTCATTTTTTAATATGATGAATAATAATCATTAGATAATTTCATGATTCATTGGATCCAATTTGAAGTTTATTATTCCTTTTATGTCACTTATTATCTTGATATACTAATTAGTTAACTATTTGAGTTAATATCAGACATTTTTATGTTCAGAACCTGAGTAATAAAAGGAACATGATATAATTATAATTTGTCTATGTGGTCAAAATTACATTAACTACATAATTATATTAATGATTTAGATATCATATATATTATATATATGATGTATATATGTATTTATAATAGTCCATATCATTTGGAGATAAGAAATGAAATGCTCCATTCTTGGAGACAGTAAGTCGTGCGTACGAATGAACGCAAATTTAAAATCTTTTTCATATTTAATAGAATGAAAACTAAATGATAAATGGGTATATTATAATTCCATTATAATATATATGTCACATATTTTATATAAGTTCATTAATTTCATCCTTTATATGTTCCATGTATCGCATGAACGAGTCATATAATTTTGAGCTAGTGGTAGTCCACACTTCCTTAAATGAAATTATCATATTTATAGAAAATGAAAAGAATAATGGTATGTTATAAAAAATAATTAATGAAAAATAAAGATAAAATTAATATCATAAATATCATTCATATTACAGCTCCATATTAATTTCAACCATAAGATGTGGTAAGAGAAGATTGACCAACCATCATTTCGTGAGGTAGTAGTTCACCATCCACAAAAACATTATGT
This sequence comes from Viscum album, assembly GCA_963277665.1. NCBI lineage: Eukaryota > Viridiplantae > Streptophyta > Magnoliopsida > Santalales > Viscaceae > Viscum > Viscum album. Next base: position 974,365,283 of record OY728139.1, on the reverse strand, counting down.
TTTATATGTATTAGATGGATGTCTGTGATAGTGTATTTTGAATACTTATAACAAAAACAACCAAGTATATTTAGGACACATTTTTTGTTATGTAAACAATGAATAAGAATATCATTTTGAGTGGTGAAGGAAAATAAATGAAAACAACTTGAGAGAGGACATTAGCTTTAAATCGGGTATCTTCATTTGATTTGAAATTAAGGGATCCCTTGAATTGGATTAAATCAATGGAACAGTTTCAATGAGGATGAGAGGGATCTTGGGAGGTTATTTGGGTAGTTTCTGGATTAGCCATGGGGCTTTATTGGTGATAATAATGGGTTAGAGGTGGTGTCATTTTATAAGAGGGGCATGAGAACTTTAGGAATGATTGACAGTATTATTTTATTATTAAATAATTTTTGGTTTTAAGAGGACCATAACTCATTAAATAAGAATATAATATGAATATATTTGTAAATAAAATCATCCAATAATAATTGAATATGTTTTTGATATTCCATAATCCTTATCTTTTTTATTTAACCCATTGTTAACACATTTAACTTTTACCATGGCTTCTTGTATATTAATAGTATATCGTAAATAAATTTAACATAAATTGCCATGACACCCAACATGTATCTTTAATGAAATTTGGAACATCATATATTTCATTAGGCTAAATCTTAGATTTTTTTGTCTATTTAACCATTTAATATGATGATAATTAATATAAAAACTCATTTATGTATATTTTTATACTATTTATATCATGACTTCTTAATAATACAAATGAACTAGCTAAATTAAAAAAAAATCATTATTTAAAATATAATAAGTCCCTATCATCCAAAAAATTCGTGGATGGCATTAAAATATTGAAAAAAAATTCATTTTAATATTTATAATCTCATTTATTTACAACATTCATAAATGATGTAATCATTACATAATTATTGCGCTATAAATAAATATATTTATTTGATGTCTAAAAACTATAAATAAAATACCATTATTTAGAAAATCATGTTATCTTTATAATGATTACTTATTGTAAATCATAGAAATTATATAAACAACATTAAAATTGTTTTAGAAAAAAAAATCCATATTTATGATATATTTATTTTTACATTAAATAATAAGTTATGAATGTAATTATCATATCCACGTGGGTTCCAATGGACAAACCCTCTACACAAGGATTTTATTGGTCGTCCTTGACTCATCCTATATTTTTAGGACATGTGTTATGTTAATTTTACATTATTATAATATTATTTTTTCCTTGAGTTACCCAATTTATCTTTAACCGCAAAAAATAAAAATTAAAAGTTACCATTCACCAAATTTTTTTTACAGTAGTGAACCACATTTTCCTTACTGATGATAAAAATGTATGTAGGTTTGTTTAAATTCAATTCATAGAAGTGGTAAAATTTTATATAAATGAAAAGGTTGTGTTTTTAAATACAATGAACTATTTTTCACAATTTATCAAAAATTCAGCGTTTTCTGAAATATACTAAAAATTTACCCGATTATGATTTTGATATTAGAAATTAAAAAATGATGTCTATTTTACCAATTTAAAAACATATCTATTTCATTAAATTATTTATTTATGTTGTCAAAAATATAAAGCGTATTTTTAAGAAGTAAAAACTGCCATAAGATTGACAATTTTTATTGTGAAATTACATCCAATGACCAACATTGTATTAAAAGGTAAAAATATAATACAATTAAACTTTATAACCAATTAAAATAATTGTATAACTATATTTATAAATTATATGAAAACACAGTTCTGAATTTTAATGCAGCATTTTTCATTATTCCTAAAAAATGTATCTTATCATAAAAATATAAAAAATTTACCCAAAGTAAATTTTGAAGCCACTATTATAAAAAAGAAATTTATTTTTTCAAATTATAGATATAAAGCTGAGAAAACCTATATTTAAAAATGATTCACCATAAAAAAGTGGAAAATGACCTTTTAAAAATATTTGAGAATTTATGCTTAAAATTGGATTCATTCTCAATATAAGAGTCTAAAGTTTATTTGATAAATGTAAAAACATTTAAAAAACATGTTTAATTGCAAAATTGTTTGTTATACTCATTCCCACTAATAAAATAGATATGAATTAACCATTATTTAATATAATAATATTATTATTTTATTTTTCAGAATGACTCAATGTTTTGTGAAACATAATATTTAAAAGAAACCCATTATTGTCTTTTGATTACTCTGTTAGACATTGCATCCCCTTTAAAGTAAAATTAATATTTAATTATCAAATATTAATAAATATAAAGATGCCTTATTTTTTATTTACATTGGACCTTACATCCTTACAAACTTCAAGGAATTGCGTATTTTGAATTTGAAAATTGGGCTCAAAAACATAATTGAATGTTCCACATCCGAAAAAGTGTGTATAAAGTTATCACATTAAAATAATTAAATAGAAGTACAAAGGTCACCTAAGATAACCCATAATAGGATTCTATATAAGAAAACATGGATATGGAAGATACACTAAGGGTCTAGTACTGATTGATTATAAAGACACAACCTTAAACCTTACTTAGTATTGAATTAAAAGAATAATTCACAGTGAGGATCCTTTGGGGTTTATAGTTTTAAATAATTGGTACATAACTATTACATCTCAATTATTACAAAGTAGACACGTCTACACAACTTCCATTTTTTTCCCACAAAATATAAACACTTGAACAAAAGAGTCGTGTCTAAAATGACATTTCCTTGATCCCATCCTTGACCCTATTCCACTTTATTAACTGCGAAAAACATTTCAAAAACATGAGATGAGCATAAAAATCTCAGTAAGGGTTATAACTACACGGAAAGAAAAAAGTAGTCCATATATACATAGGAATCAATGAAATCATACATCACTCATAAAACATAAGCACATTAACATTCCTTATGAAAACATAATATTTATGAATTACTCATAGAAATTTTAAGACATAATGGTAACTTCAGGCATTCATAACATTCTTACGTACGGAGAAAACCTCATTGTTACATTTGGAATACCCATCACAGTATATTCCATAAATATCTTTGGAGAAAACTTAGAATTTAACTCCTTCACGTTACCCAATGCATTAGAGAGTTATATCAGGCTCACCCGCCCTTAGTTTATCACAGAACCACCCATCTTCATAGAAAATTCCCATGTACAATAACATAATCCTGTCACATAAAACATGCATAATAGAAATATCACATTTCCACATTTCAGTGATAAGATTTCAATCCAACACATTTATATTATAAAAACATTATCAAAACCATTTTCATTACCCAAAATAAATTTATTGTAAAACATGATATTTATTTTTCATTTTAAAAAGATTAAGGCTTGTAGAGGAAGCCGAAACTCAAATAATGGTCATGGCGGCGGAGAAGTCGTTGTCACCGCATACTTAAGGCAAAAACATTCCTTTTGTCATTTAGTAAAACTCATCATATAAAATTATTACTTTTGAATAAAAGTAAAAGTCAATGTAGATTATAATGAATAAAAAAGGAAGTCGTGTATAAAAGAAAATATGCCTCAATGAAAGGAGATTGAGACGAAGTCTAAAACAAAGACAATATCCCTATATTAATGATAAATCAATTACATAATTATGTGTGAAAAATATAAATACTCCCGATATAATTTAATATTAATTGTAAAACAATCATATTAATTCACACATATTCATTTAATTACATATTCAAGGAGTAGAAGTCTAACCCAACGAATTGAAATTGAGTTAAGAAGTTCTTTTGCAAAAATTCAACAGCCTAAAGACGTCACATTAAAATTCATAAAATTGGTTGATGGGAGAGAAAATGGTAACTCATAAATTTGACCTAAAATTTACATCAATAATGATATAAAAGAACATAACCCCACATAATAATTTTTAAATTAAATTTCATAACAAAATTAGTCTTTTAAATAGAGGAGAGCGAAAGGTTCTCTTACCAATTTGGGGAACTTTCAAAACGTACAACCCATGAAAGAAGGGTAATACAATGAAGATGTATATACCCAGAAATGAGAGTATATTAAAAAATATTAGAATAATGTTCAGTACACACACCACACAAAAGGAAATTGTTTCAAATGTAACATGAATATCACGGGAATAAAAAGTGTGAAAAAAACCCCTTAACTCGTTGTAATCAACCGAGTCGTATGACCAAAAGATAATAACCACCAAATGAATTTCATTTCACCATGAATACAGATATAATCGTGATAATATATATATATAATTTAAGTACACAATAATTTACATGAAATAAATAAGTGGCGAACAATCTAAATCTCACGGAATTAAAAGTGAGATAAGAAATCCCCTTGTGAAACTTTGGCAACATAACGACGCCACATTAAATTCCAAAAAATGGATGGATGAGATCAAATAGGGTCTCTTATAATATGAACATAAAAAGTAAATTAAGAGGAATATAAAATAACATCCCCCATCATAAGAAAGAAGAGCTTTAATGAAGTGACAAAAAATAGTGTACTTAAAATGAAAGAGAGATGTAGGATCCCTTATCTCAAGTCCGACTTGTCTTGTTTGTTTCTTTATATTCCTGAATAATAATCATAGGTCAACTATTAATTTATGAAGGACCTCCTTTAATTTTTATTATTCAATTCATATAACATATTATAATTTTATAATAATTAGTTAATTATGTGAGTTCATATTAGAAGTTTTTTTTGTCGATGTTCTGTACATGAGTCAAAAATGAACATGTTTGAAAAGAATCTTCAATGTAGTTATAAGTACATCATCTCCAGATTGTATTAATGATTCTAATATCATATATATCTATTATATATTAATTTTATACTATTCCATAACATTTTGAGATAAAAAGAAATGAAATTCACCCTTCATGGAGACAGTAGGTCGTACGTACACATGAACGCTACTTCCATTTTTATTTAATATTAATGGAATTAAAAATAATTGAGATATATATATATATATATATATTATTCCAGAATGATATTCATCATTTTGTTGTAATATATATAACATATATCCATTATATATATGTACTTATAACAGTACATAACAATTAGAGATAAGAAATAAAATGCACCATTCATGGAGACTGTAATATGTACGTACGCATGAACACTACATTCATTTCAATTTCGTATTTTAATGGAATGAAAAAATAATGATACATATGTATATTGTGACGCCCCGACCCTAGTTACCCCGAGTCGGTGCATTATTTTAATACATTTGCATGATTACAAGGAATCAAGTCCCGAAGCACCGATCAGTTTAGGAGTCTTGGAAAATAGATTACATACATGAACTTTACATTACAATATCAATCATAGAATACAAAATAGATAGTGCATTGAGAATGCAATTATTCCCTTGGCCTTACCCTGCATATAAATCACAGTATACTTCTTGGGATCCTGGGAAAAATAAAACATTGAAAGGGGTGAGCTCAGATGCTCAGTAAGGATAATAATACAGCGGAAGCTTTCATAAGTAAACATAAACATTTAAGGCTATGTATAAATAAAACAAAATCCCTTTAAACTTTAACTTCATCATAATATGGAAAAGATAAAATCAAATAATTCCATTTACTTATTCACATGGTTATTCTACTAGTAAAATAATCACATGCAATATCAATAACCACTTTCATAATGATGGAATGTATAATGCCGGACATTCTGAAACATTTTGTCAAGGCCTCAGCCAAGACATATAAAATGATTAAGGCCTCAGCCAAATCCATAAATCAAATTGGGAAAGGGCCTCAGCCAATTCCACGTCTAGTTGTCTCATGAGACCTACCGATGCATCGAGGAGCTATAGCGGGCTCCACCCGTCACTTATTATGTCCAATACATTCCCCATATGTATTGGTTTAAACATAACATAATCATTCATATTAAAAGTAGGATACGAATTGTCAACAATTTCTCCATAAACCATGAATGGTATAAAAATAACAAATCCACAGTCAAGTATATCACAAAACGTTCAATGGATGTTTTGTAACATAAATCATCTTCAATTAAACATAATCCCTATCAAATGATGTTGACATAGATGAAATCGAAACTATTTGAGCGAAATACCCCGTTTTCATGAAAACATTTAAAAGTCACACAATTTAGAAAAGAAGTTATTTAAAGACATTTTTTAATCAAAGAGTCCCATACCACATTGAAACTTTTGAAAGGAATTAACATTTTAAAACCATTCATGTCCATATAAATAAATCTTTAAAAACCATTTTGAAGACATGGACTTTAATGAGAAAGATTTAGAAGAATAAATTTTTAAAACATTTGAAATGATGTTTAGTAAAAATAATTCCTTAAAAGAATCCCTTTGAATACTCTTTCATAATTCATGGACATGGATAATATAAATTTCACAGTAGATACTTAGGTAAAAACAACCTCGGATAAGGAAGAGATTGTGATGTAAACCCTTACCTTGCACTTTCCTTAAGTCGAGGGTATGTTTAACCTCTTGTACGAAGATCGTAGTATGTTATTAAATAATACCAGAACCATATTAATATGTATGATATCATACATGATTCACTTATGGCTTTATACTACCCATTTAATAATAATTTCCATGTTAAATTAACATCTCGGGTAATAATCGTTTTCATTATCATACGTGTTTTAACTTGTTACTCTTGATTGTATCACTTAGATAATGATTTAAATACTTCTAGAATATAAAAAATGATAAATATATAATATATATTTAGAATATAAATATGAATAATAGACATATATATGAAATGGAAAACACCGTTTATGGAGATGGTAGTCCGTACGTACGCATAAATGATGTTTCTGTTTTCATATAGTATTGAACGAAAGTAAGTGAATAAGATATATGTATGTACAAAAATAATTATATATATTAATATATATCTCTCCAGTAGCATTATTATGTCATATATTACATACTTATTAGTAATATATATTTTTATAATCGTCGATGAATGGTGAACTAGGAAATGAATATCATCGCGTCGTGGAGACGGTAATCCGTACGTACGCACAAGCGAAAATATCATTCTTTTGATATTAAAATAATAAATAATTATATGGTATATAATATCTACAGAATCATTATCATGTTATATTTATCATTTATATGAACTAAACATCATTATTATACCCATCCAAATAATAGTGTATTGAATAAGAATTACACCACGACGTGGAGACGGTAGGCTGTACATACGCAAGTATGGTGACATGTCATTCAAGGAATGGATAGAATAATGAATTTATTTATTCCATAATTATAATAACATCCCAGTATATAAAAGATACTAGAGTTATTATTTTATAATGGAAAAAATAAGGAAAGAAGAAGTTGAAGAAGAACGGAACATTAAAGTGGGTGGTGAAAACATTACCTCTTCTTCGGGTTCTTCCTCTTGATTTGATCAAAAGGGATCCTTAGGATGGCTTTCTGATCACAATAAGGCCTCTAGGTTGAATTGAGGGATGTATAGAGTGTATTTGGACAGGGGTTGGCCGAACCAAAAGGCTTTGAATGTGTGAATTAATGAGAAGGGGGAGTGCCCTTTTATAAGAGGGGTGAGTGGCTCTTTAAGAAAAACATAAAATATTGTTTTATAATAAAATCATTTTCGGTTTATAATGGCTCAAAAGTTTATTATTAAAATTTTAAAGTGGGTATGGGTCTAAATCCTATAAACCAATTGATTTTAGACAGGTTTGAGTCATTACATTAACCTTACCTTTTAGTTTTAACTCTAGGTTAATTAGTTTAACACTTACCATGTCACTTTGTATTTTTATAATATATAGTTAATAAACATACTATATACATCCAACATACCCCATAGTGGTCCATTAATGATATAAAAATAATTATATGAGTCATTTGGCTGAATCCTAGATTTTTAGGAATAGAATATAAATTAATAATATAATATTTGTTTTAGAAACTCATTTATGTCAATTTTGACACTACTCAATAATTGATTTTTGAGAAAATCATAATAGAATGATAAGTTCTATAAAGGTTAATTAAATCAATAATAACATGTCATATTAACATATAAAATTATTTTAATTCATAAAAAGTCTCAAATTATATTTATTTGGGTATTTATAATATCAATTATCCGTATTTTTCACTATTATGGTAATTACTGCATCACCATTGTGTCATAAATAAATTAAATTATTTCATGTCTAAAAAGTATAAATAAAATATCATTACGTAGGAAATCATATTATCTTTCTAATTAATATTTATAATCTAAAATCCAACATATATAACCCATTGTAAAAATTGTTCTTCTCAATGATAAAAGCTTATGTCAATTTTGCCTTTTCCTTAAATTAATTAATCTAAAGTGTCATTATCATTAATAATTGGCTCAAAGTGGTCCCCAAATCGACCCAATGATACCCATGGTCGAACATGTATCAACCAATAGGGTTAGGACACGTTTTAGTGTAAATTAATATTATTATAATATTATTTTTTTACCCTTATTTAACGGATTTACCCTTTAACCATGGTAAATGAAATATTTACCGAGGTAATTATTCAAAATGTGTAAAAATAAAATTTACCTATTTAAATAATTTGGACATCATGATTCCAAATGTGGAATCAATTTTTCCAAATTCAAAACATAGAAGTGGCAGAAATTATTCCAAAATTAATTCCCGTTGTTAAATCAAAAAGCGTGTTTTTAAGATATAATAACTATCACAAGATTGACACTTGTTTATGTCTGATTTAATTGTGAATTTATGTACAATGACCAAAATTATATTAAATGTTAAAAATATATTCTAAATATACTTCAAAACTATTCAAATTCAATATCTATCACTATTAATTAATTTGATTGAAAAAGTTGTTTTTAATTAAAATTTAGTAATTTTCACTATTCATCAAAATATAAAAGTTATCCGAAAAGTACCAAATTTTCACCCTAGGATAGATTCGATATTATGAATACAAAAATGAAGTCCATTTTGATAAATTAAATTTATAAAATTTCAAAAATTATGTATTACTATTCATAACGGCAAGTTTGATTAGTTCTGGTGTGTAAGGACTCGAGATTGCGTACAACACAAGCTATTGCATTATTTTAAGGGAAACCTACCGTGGAATATTGGGGTGTTATATTGTAAATTTTTTATGTCCCTATTAATTTATTTAGTCAAATTGAACATATAAAAGATTAAAATATTATATTTAAAAAGGGTCACTATTAAAAGTCGGTAAAAGTGCATTTTTTGAAAAATACTTCTTTTATCTAAAAATTGAATTTGTCCTTAAATTATGTCTAAAAAACTCATAATATGTATTCTAAGGATTATATAAAATTCAAAATTCAGTTAAAACTATTCTTAACCTCTTTTGAATGGATTTGTTTGGTAAGTCAGGGTGCGCTTGAACTTGGTGGTGTGTGTAGTGAATGCTATTGATTTATTTTGAAGAAGTAACACACTTTGAAGTCTTGGGGTGTTACATTCTTCCCTCCTTCAATAAATTTCATCCTCACAATTTGATATTGTTCTTCGAAAATAAAGGTTAAAATTAGATAATATCTTTGTGGGAAAACCCATATCGGAAATTGGGTTAATTAAATTTAGTCTTAATAAGAGGAAAAGAAAAATGAAAGGGTCACCACAAATCATGATCTCGATTAGGAGAACATTGGTGGCAATTAGAGACAATAATTGGAGGAAAAATGTAAATATTTATAGGTAGTGATTGAGGTCATCAATCAAAAACAAGTGTAAAATTGAGGGACTTAAATTCATCAATCTATGATGATTTAAAATACCATCGGTTCAACAATACATATGGTATTAGGATATCAATTTTTATTGTTTTGAGATCCCTTCACTAAGGTATAAGAATTAATTTCATCATTGAATATGGGAAGAAGAGAAATATATACTTGACAAGTAGAGTCTCTACAACAAATTCATCTTTCACTCCAAAACATAATACAACTCAAAAATACTCTATTTATCCAAATCGTACAAGGTTCCAAATTTTAGAACATGCCATTTAGATTAGGAAATCTATTTTGTAATAAACAGGGAATTCATGTAGGCTAGTGGTAGGTAATAAAGGCCTGTCGCACTATGGTTGTGTGTTCGATTCCTACAGCTTTGTCCGACGCGACGGGTAATCCCCTCAACATACAGGTTGTCCTTTTCCTAAAATTATAGTATTATAATACTCCAGAAATAATCTTCAGAAATGTTTTAACCTTAAACAATATTATCCAATGTTCAAATTAATCCATTATAACCTTTATAGTTATCCAAAATACCTCTATCTTGACTTTCTCTAAAAGGTCTCTAAATTCCAAAATCAATTGCAACATCAGATTCGCCAAACAAAGTAATGTTTCTCTTTTTGTCACATAATAAAAGAATGATTACCTTCATCATATCAAATCCTTAATGAAATCCATAAGTACTCCAGTACAATCACATTATTCTTATAACCAGAATATAATCCTTGAGTTCAAAAGCACCAATACATTAATTATTCCTCTTCAACTGTTGTGAAAGCATAAGATATTCCTTGATCCCTTGGCCTATTCTGAGGTATGTTCCCTTGATGCTTAGGAAATTCATTTTCACAATGTCCCTTTTCTCTACAATTATAGCATTCCACATTGACATCAACTCTCATTCCCTTGCATTCATGAGCTTGGTGTCCTTTTTCAACACATTTGTAACTGACTACCATTCCCATCAAGCAAGTACCAAGGTGATTTTTCCCACAATTATCACATAATGGAAAATCCTCATTTCCCTTTTTCCAATTATCTGTCTCTTGTTCCACCATTATCTTCTTCTCTTGCTTTACTTTATTGTCATAAGATTTAAAGAATTCCTTTTCTGTCTTGATAGCACACGAGACTATATCTTCATACGACGAGAAAGATTGTGAGACTAAGGCTCGACGGAGAAACGGTTTTAACCCTATCAAAGAAACGATAAATCTTACTCCATGGTTTACGTATATAATATGCTGCATGCCTCATTAACCTTGTAAAGTTAGACTCATACTTTGCGACATTCTCATCCTCCTTCTGTCTTAGACTCCGAAATTGTCTTTCCATATCTGCTCGATGGTCTCGAGGAAAATATTTTTCTATGAACAACTCTATGAACTCCCTCCATTCCATATATGATACTTCATCATCTTCCGTTGTGTTTTGTATCAATGATCACCATTGATCAGCATCTCCCATGAGGTGATAAACTGCCATGACAACTTTTTCCCTTTTACTACTCCCCAAGGCATGGAATATTTTCTCTAAGGAATTTATCCACTACTCAGCTACTATGGGATTTGTACTTCCATTGAAAGTTGGTGGTTGTTTCCTCATGAAGCAGTCTATCATTGGTCCTCCATGTTGCGGATCAGGGTGCTCCATTCGAGTAAGGTTATTATTGATAACCTGAGTGAGTTGTCCCAGTATAGTGAGAAGCTGATCAGCACCAGTTGTATTACCAGCTCCACTATAATTGTCTTGAGTAGGAGGGAAATATCTACATAGAGTCCTTGCATTGATACAGTTTCCATTTCTTCTACGAGGCGCCATTTCTAAACAATGGCATAAACTAGATTAGTTTATGAATCGAAATACATAATTCCATACTCATAAAACAATTATCCTAAATTGTACAGTATATGGATATAATCCATATTCATAAGAAATGTTTTCTTTGATGAAGTATACACTTATAATCCTTTCATAATGGTTTGTAAAGAAAATGAGAATAATCCTAAGCATATCCCCCAGGAGTGTCGTAACCAAGAGTGCATCAAGGCCCGTTATCGTGTACCATGATACCCTAGGTCAAGCCCGAAACTCCTTGTCAGAGTTTTCACTCCTCGGTACATTTGTACCAGAGCCGCCTCTACCTACTCGTATCCAGACAGAGATGTATTGCTTAGAAAATTTACAAAATCACTACAATACCAAAATTCTAGGATGTTCTTCTATACTAATCCTCAATGTCTATCTTAGGGCTATGTGCTCTAATCAGAGTTTATCTAAATATAGTTTCAAAGGTTTGTACTATACTTCCTATTATACCAACTATAATGCCCCGACCCCAGTTACCCAGAGTCGGTGCATTATTTTAATACATTGGCATGATTACAATGAATCATGTCCCGAAGGACCGGTTAGTTTATCAGTCTTGGAAAATAGATTACATACATGAACATTACATTACAATTTCAATCATAGAATACAACATAGATAGTGCTTTGAGAATGAAATTATTCCCTTGGCTTAACCCTTCATATCAATCACAGTACACTTCTTGGGATTCTGGGAAAAATAAAACATTGAAAGGGGTGAGCTCAGATGCTCATTAAGGATAATAATACAACGAAAACTTTCATAAGTAAACATAAACATTTAAGGCTATGTATAACTAAAACAAAAGCCTTTTAAACTTGAACTTCATCATAATATAAAAAAGATAAAACAAAATAATGTCATTTACTTATTCACATGGATATTCTACTAGTCAAATAATCACATGCAATATCAATAACCACTTTCATAATGAGGGAATGTATAATGCTGGACATTCTGAAACATTTTGGCAATGCCTCGGCCAAGACGTCTAAAATTATTAAGGCCTCGGCCAAAACCATAAATCAAATTGGGAAAGGGCCTAGGCCAATTCCATGTCTAGTTGTCTCATGAGACCTACCGATGCATCGAGGAGCTATAGCAGGCTCCACCCATCACTTATTAAGTCCAATACATTCCTCATATGAATAGGTCTAAACATAACATAAACATTCGTATTAAAACTAGCATACAAATTTTAAAAAATTTCTTCATAAACCATGAATGGTATAAAAATAACACATCCACAGTCAAGTATATCACAAAACGTTCCATGGAAGTTTTGTATCATAAATCAAATTCAATTAAACATAAAACCCATCGATGGATGTTGACATAGATGAAATCGAAACTATTTGAGAGAAATACCCCTTTTTCATGAAAACATTTAAAAGTCACACAATTTAGAAAAGAAGTTATTTAAAGACATTTTTGAATAAAAGTTTCCCATACCACATTGAAACTTTTGAAAGGAATTAACATTTTAAAAACATTCATGTCCATATAAATAAATCATTAAAAACCATTTTGAAGACATGGACATTAATGAGAAAGATTTTGAAGAATAAATATTTAAAACATTTGAAATGATGTTTAGTACAAATAATTCCTTAAAATAATCCCTTTTAAAACTCTTTCATAAATCATGGACATGTATAATATAAATGTCCCAGTAGATACTTACGTAAAAACAACCTCGGATAAGGAAGAGATTGTGAAGTAAACCCTTACCTTGCACTTTTCTTTAGTCGAGGGTACGTTTAACCTCATGTACGAAGATCGTAGTATGTTATTAAATTATACCAGAACCATATTAATATTTATGATATCATACATTATTCATTTATGACTTTATACTACCCACTTAATAATAATTTCCATGTTAAATTAACATTTCAGGCAATAATCGTTTTCTTTATCGTATGTGTTTTAACTTGTTACTCTTGATTGTATCACTTAGATAATGATTTAAATACTTCAAGAATATAAAACATGATAAATATTTAATATATATTTTGAATATAAATATGAATAATAGACATATATATGAAATGGAAAACACCGTTTAAGGAGACGGTAGTCCGTACGTACGCATAAACGCTGTTTTTGTTTTCATATAGTATTGAATGGAAGTAAGTGAATAAGATATATGTAAGTACATAAATACTTATATATATAAATATATATATCTCCAGTAGCATTATTATGTCATATATCACATACTTATTAGTAATATATGTTTTTATAATCATCGATGAATGGTGAACTTGGAAATGAATCTCATCGCGTCGTGGAGACGGTAATCCGTACGTATGCATGAGCAAAAATATCATTCTTTTGATATTAAAATAATAAATAATTAGATGTTATATCATATATATAGAATTATTATCATTTTATATTTATCATTTACATGAATTAAACATCATTATGATACCCATCCAAATAATAGTGTATTGAATAACAATTACACCACGACGTGGAGACGGTAGGTCGTACGAACGCACGTATGGTGACATGTCATTCAAGAAATGGATAAAATAATGAATTTATTTATTAAATAATTATAATAACATCACAGTATATAAAATATTCTGGAGTTATTATTTTAAAATGTAAATAATAAGGAAAAAAGAAGTTGAAGAAGAAAGGAACATTAAAGTGGGTTGTGAAAACATTACCTCTTCTTCGGGTTCTTCTTTTTGATTTGATCAAAAGGGAACCTTAGGATGGCTTTCTAATCAAACTAAGGCCTCTAGGTTGAATTGAGGGATGTTTAGAGTGTATTTGGGCCGGAGTTGGCTGAACCAAAAGTCTTTGATAGTGTGAATTAATGAAAAGGGGGAGTGCCCTTTTATAAGAGGTGTGAGGGGCTCTTTATGAAAAACATAAAATATTATTTTATAATAAAATCATTTTCGGTTTCTAATGGCTCCAAAGTTGATTATTCAGATTATAAAGTGGGTATGGGTCTAAATCCTTTCAACCAATAGATTTAAGATAGGATTGGGTAATTACATTAACCTTACCTTTTAGTTTTAACTCTAGGTTAATTAGTTTAACACATACCATGTCACTTTGTATTTTTATAATATATAGTTAATAAACATACTCTATACATCAAAGAGACACCAAAGTGGTCCATTAATGAGATTCCAATAATTATATGAGTCATTTGGCCGAATCCTAGATTTTTAGGAATAGCATATAAATTAATAATATAATATTTGTTTTAGAAACTCATTTATGTCAATTTTGACACTACTCAATAATTTATTTTTGTGAAAATAATAATAGAATGATAAGTTAGAAAAAGGTTAATTAAATCAATAATAACATGTCATATTAACATATAAAATTAGTTTAATTCATAAAAAGTATGAAGTTATATTTATTCGGTTATTTATAATATGAATTATCCTGATTTTTCACTATTATGGTAATTACTGCATCACCATTGTGTCATAAATAAATTAAATTATTTCATGTCTAAAAATTATAAATAAAATATCATTATCTAGAAAATCTTTTTATATTTCTAATGAATATTTATAATCGAAAATCCAACATATATAAGCATTTGTAAAAATTGTTCTTCTAAAAGATAAAAGCTTATGTCATTTTTGCCTTTTCCTTAATTTAATTAATCTAAAGTGTCATTATCATTAATAATTGGATCAAAGTGGTCCCAAAATCTACCCAAAGATACCCATGGTCGAACATGTATCAACCAATAGGGTTAGGAGATGTTTTAGGGTAAATTAATATTAATATAATATTATTTTGATACCCTTATTTACTGGATATACCCTTTAACAATGGTAAATAAAATATTTACCGAGGTAATTATTCAAAATGTGTAAAAATAAAAGTTACCAATTTACATAATTTGGACATCCTGATACCAAATATGGAATCCATTTTTCTAAATTCAAAACACAAAAGTGGAAGAAATTAATTCAATATTAATACCCGTTGTTAAAACAAAAAGCGTGTTTTTAAGATATAATAACTATCAAAAGATTGACACCTCTTTATGTTTGATTTAATTGTGAATTTATGTACAATGACCAAAATTATATTAAATGGTAAAAATATATTCTAAATATACTTCAAAACCATTCAAATTCTAAATTTGTCACTATAAATTATTTTGATTAAAAAAGTTGTTTTTAATTAAAATTTAGTAATTTTCGCTATTCATCAAAATAAAAAAGTTATCCGAAAAGTACCAAATTTTCACCCTAGGCTAAATTTAATATTCTGAGTACAAAAATGAAGTCCATTTTGATAAATGGAATTTATAAAATTTCAAAAATTATGTATTACAGTTCATAACGGCTAGTTTGATTAGTTGTGGTGTGTTAGGACTCGAGGTTGTGTACAACACAAGCTATTGCATTATTCTAAGGGAAACATACCTTGGAAGCTTAGGGTGTAATATTTTAATGTTTTTATGTCCCTATTAATTTATTTAGTCAAATTTAACATATTAAAGAATAAAATAATAGATTTAAAAAGGGTCACTATTAAAAGTCGGTAAAAGTGCATTTTTTGAAAAATACTTCATTTATCTAAAAAAATTAATTTGTCCTTACATAATGTCTATGAAACTCATAATATGGATTCTAAGGATTATATAAAATTCAACATTCAGTTAAAACTATTCATAACCTCTTTTGAACGGATTTGTTTGGTAAGTCAGGGTGCGCTTGAACTTGGTGTTGCTTGTATTGAATGCTATTGATTTATTTTGAAGAAGTAACACACTATGAAATCATGGGGTGTTACATATATTATAATTATAGTAATATCATATATAACATAATTAACACCATCCTTTATACATCCCTCATACAACATTAATGATTCAAATCACTTTGAGGGGGCGGTAGTCCGCACTTCTTAAATTAAATTATCGGCTTTACCCATTATGGAAACCATAAAGGCATGGAAAATTTGAAAGATGAACAAGTCTAAGGAAAACATAAACATAATATATATCATATAAAATATAGTTACATCTTAATGGCCACCATGAATGTTGTTAGAAGAATATTGAAAAATAATCTTTTTGTAAGGTAGAAATTCTCCATCCACGAAAACCGTATGTTCATTGACCATTAGACGATGGGGTGTGTAAGTGTAAATCAAATAATACTCATAAAAACATCCTAGTATATTGAAGATACTGGAGTTGTTACAAAATATAGGAATAAAAAGAGATTATGGGGTTGGAGGAGAAAAATAAATCAAAAGAACATTATAGAAGACTTTAATTTAAAATCGGGTAACTTGTTTTGAATTGAGCTAATGGTTTCCTTGGGAAGACTTCTTCCCAAAGTGAGGATTATAAGAGTAAGAGAGAGATATTGGGAGCTTATTTGAGTAGAGGTTGGACGAGCCAAAAAGCTTTAGAATTGTGAGAGATGGGTAGGAATTGAAGTCTTCTTATAATGGAGAGGAGGGGCTCTTTTGGCAATCTTGAAATTATTATTTTATTATAAATATAAATTCGGTTTGTAAAGCTCCAAAATTAATTAAAGTGGATGATAAGGTGGTCAATTTTCGAAATAAAATCATCCAATATGAATTGGACAAGTGTTGGATATTATTTTAATTATGATCTTCTTATTTATTTAAATCATTAATTAATGACGCAAACACTACATCATCATTGTGTCGTAACTAATTTTATTTTTTTGATGCCTAAAAAATTATAAAAAAATTACCATATTGTATGAAATCTTATTAGATTTATAATGAGTATTTATAGTCAAAAATATAACTTATATAACCCCATGAAAGAATTGTTTTAGTAAAACAAAACAGGTTTGTGATATTTTTATTTTTACATTAAATAAAAGGTATTAATGTCATTATCATATCCTTGTGGATACATGGGGTCCCAAAAATTGACCCATGGGTTGTATTGGTCTGATATGAATCAACCAATAAGGTAAGGACATGTGTGAAGTTATTTTTATATTTTTATAATTTAATTTTTATCTTAAATTACGCTAATTACCTCTAATCGCGGTTAACAAAACTCAAAAGTTACTATTCAACAAAAATTATTTTAATCCTATTGAACCACATTTTATTACAAATGACAACCATGTATGTCGGGTTTTTGAAATTCAATACACAGAAGTGGTAAATTTTCATTTAAATGACAAATCAGTTTGCTTAACAACCACTTAGTGCTTTCACTATTCATCCTAAATTGAAGTTCTACAGAAAAATACCACAAATTCAGCCTAAGATATATTTGATATTCCATATTCAAAAATTATGTTGTTTTTTCAAAATTATAAACATATAAGTTGCATTAATTAATTTTATAATTAATTCCAATTTTCAAAACAAATAGGGTGTTTTTAAGAAACAATTTCTATCAAAAGTCTGACACTCGTTCATGTCCAATTTCAAAGTGAAATTATTTATAATGACCACAATTGGATTAAATCGTACAAATATATTCTAATTTACTTTAAAACATATTCAAAAGATAATATAATCATATAAAAAGTTATATTAAAAAGTGGTTTTGAATTAAAATAAATCATTTATCACTATTCAATTAAAATGAACTTTGACGGAAAAATACCAAAAAGTTACACAAAGTAAATTTTGATGTTCTGATTCTAAAAAAGAATTTTATTTGGTTCAATATAATTTATAAGAGTGAACAAAACTATTTTTAATGAGGGTTCCCCATCAAAAGGTGATAAATCAACCTTTTAGTGAATATTATATTATTTATGCTTAAAATTGAATTCTTAACTTATTTTATGCCTTTATTTATTATTTGATAAATGTGAAAAAATTTAACCAAAATATATCATCTTATTTTAGTTATTTGTATTCATTATTGACAATACAACTTATACATGTTAACTACCATTTGAAATAATATTTTTATATTATTAGCGTGCAACATAAGATTTCAAAGAAACTCGTTGTTGCGTATCGTGTAGGCCATCGAACATAGAATCCCCTTTGAATTAATATTAACATATATTGATAATAGTGAGAATGTTATTATTATTTATTTACCTGAGATGTTAATATATTCCTTACTTTTGGGAATTGCGTCCTTGCAATTTTAAAATTGGGCTTGAAACTTCATTGAATGTCCCACATCAGAAAAAGAGTAAATTTAACTATCACATTAAAAGAAAGAACGAGAAGTAAAAAGGTCACCCGAGTTAAACCATACTTGGATTACATGTACGGAAACATGGATAAGGATGAAGAAAAACAAAGGTTCATGTTCTAAGGAAGAGTGATTGAAATCATTTCTAGGAGAAAGTTATCGACAAGAAAATCACAAACTTGTGATGGGTTAGACGATATTTGATTCCCCAGTAGTAAAAGAATACAAATTACATTTTTGTTTTAAGTTACTTTTCATTGAGTAATTTATTTATGAGATTAAATATAACATAAGGAAACATACTTACTAGTCATGTTGACATTCAAGTCATACTAGATTTCCAACACAAATTCATATTTTCTCCAAAAGATGAGTATTTAGGATGTCTTGTTCACATTAAGAGTAATATAATCAACTTCTTGAGAATCACCTAATCAACAAAAGAGAAGTATATATTGCCTATGTCTTTAGACCTTAACCAAAACCAAAACAGAAAAGGTTAGTACAAGATCAGATAATCCCCAAAAAGGATAATCCATTATAAAAAGAAAATCTATTCTTAATCTCCAAAATTCTTACAAAAAAAACACAAAGTTCAACAATGACTATATGATAAACAAATGACCATAAAATTCTTCAATGTATACCAAACATTTATTGAAACCCAAATCACTGAAGTATTTAATCACCTAGTATTCCAAGATAAATCATAACATTTACCTCCAAAATAACATCAGTTACTCTTAATGTCTCATACTGAAAGGTAATTAACCTAATCACATATCCTCTATGATAGGTTAATCATTTCCATAGATAAACCCAAAATCAACTTACTCTTGATTAATAATTTCATATAACTAAAAAGAATTTGTCAAACTAAGCAAGAAATTCACGTAGCGCAGTGGTCGGTGATAAATACCAGTTGATCTATTGATGTGGGTTTGATTGCTACTGCTTAGTCCGACAAGACGAGTTGTCACACGGTCTTCATGTTGTACTTTTTCCAAAACTATATTTTTCTGATAACATGCCCAAAAAGAGATAAAACCTTCATAAATAACAATAACATATTTTATCCTCAAGTTAATCTCATGCCATTAATTTTCTGTCCTAACATACAGTAACACATAATTACTTGAAACATAAGAATCATATAAAACCTAATTGTTACCTTTATACTTATTACCTGAACTTCCACATTGAGTTCATACATGATTAATTAAAGAACTAACCATGGTTCAAGTGGTTAATCATGACTCCTTGGAGTTGGTTTAGAATAACCACAAGATTTCTCATTTATTCGCCCATTTCATCCAGTATCTTAATAAGAGAACCACAACAGTTTCCATCAAACCCATTGTCACTTTGTTGCCTTCTAGATCCATCAATTTACTAAAACCAAAAAAATGTTACTGTGAGTATACCAGTAAAATCATCATATAATATCTTATGAGGAGGGGATATACTGTTATATAATTATTCATGTTATCTTAAACTCATTCACTTTATCTAAAAGTATGAATCTTTATGAAATCCCAACCATTATTATAATGTCACTTGTGATTAAAGAATATCCTAACCTATAAGTTATCTAAACTGACCTCTGATACAAACTATAAGAACCCAGCCTTAAACCTTACTTAGTATTGAATTAAATGAATAATTCACATTGAGGATCTTTTCATGTTTTGAGTTTCAGAGAATTAGGACATAACTATTACATCTCAAAGATTAAAAAGTAGACACGTCGACAAAACATCCATTTTTTCACAAAATGTAAACACTTGAACAAAAGAGTCATGTCTAGAATGAAATTTCCTTGATCTCGTCCTTGACCCTATTCCACTTTATGTCCTGTGAAAAACATTTCAAAAACTTTGGATGAGCATAAAAATCTCAGTAAGGGTTATAACAAAATGGAAAGAAATCATTAGTCCATGTATACATAAGAATAAATTAAATGATAATTCACTCATAAAACATAAGCACTTTAACATAACTTATGAAAACAAAAGATTTATGAATAACTCATTGAAATTATAAGACAAAAATGTAACTTAAGGCATTGATAACATTCTCACGTAGGGAGTAACCCTCATGGTTACATTTCGAATACCCATTACAGTATATTCCCTAAATCGCTTCAGAGAAACCACATAATTTAAATCTTTCACATTATCCAATGAACTGGAGAGCTATATTGGGCTCACTCTCCCTTATTTTATCACAGAACCACCCGTCCTCGTAGACAATTCCCAAGTACCATAACATAATCGTGTCACATACAACATGCATAAAGGAAACAAAACATTTCAACATTTCAATCAGAAGATATCAATCCAAAAAATTGATATAATAAAAACATTTTCAAAAACATTTTCAATAACCAAAATAAAATGAAATTAACACATGTTATTTATTTTTCATTTAAAAAAATTTATGGCTTGTAGAGGAATCCGAAACTCAAATAATGCTCACGGCGGCGGAGAAGACTTTGTCACCGCATAAGTAAGACAAAAACATTCTTTTTGACGTTTAGTAAAACTATTAATATAAAAATATTCCTTTTATATAAAAGTAAAAGTCAAAGTGGTTTATACATCGTATAAAAGAATGTTTTGTATAAAACAAAATAATCCTCAATTAAAAGAGATTGAGATGAAGTCCAATACAAATACAGTATCCTGAGATTAAGGAAAATCAATTGCATAAATATGTGTGGAAAATATAAATAAAGCCAATATAAGTAAATATTAAGTGTAATCCAATCATATTCATTCATAAAAATTCATAGAATTACATATTCAAGGAGTACAAGTTTAACCCAAAGAATTGAAATGGAGTAAAGAAGTTCTTTTGCAAAAATTCGACAGCCTAACGACGTCACATTAAAATTCATAAAATTAGTTGATGGGAGAGAAAATGGTAACTCATCCCATGCATATAAAATTTAAATCAATAAGTATATAGAAGAACATATCCTCAGATAATAAGAAATAATTAAAATTCATAACAAAATAAGTCTTTTAAATAGTAGATGGTGAAAGGTTCCCTTACCAATTTGTGTAACATTCAAAACGTACACCCCATGAAATAAGGGTCATACAATGAAGATGTAAATACCCCTAAATGAGAATATATTACACAAATATTATATTAATGTGCAGTATACACACAAAACAAAAGTAAATAGTGGAAAATGTATCATGAATCTCACGGTAATAAAATGTGAGATAAAAACCCCTTACCTAGTTGTTATCAATCGAGTCGTATGAACAAATGACAATAACCACCAAATATATTATAGAACACCATTAATATAGAGAGATTCATGATAATACAAATATAATGGAAGTAAAAAATACACCACATTCAATAAATAAGTGTCGGACAATGGAAATATCATGGAATTAAAACTAAGATATGAAATCCACTTATGAAAATTCGGCAGCCTAACTACGCCACATAAAATTCCAAAAATAGATGGATGAGATCAAATAGGTTCCCTCATCATATGAAAATAAAATTTACCATAAAAAGAATATACAACAAAATCCCCCAACATTATAAAGAAGATCTTAAAATAAGGGACATAAAAGAGAGTACTTTAAAAGAAAGAGATAGGTAGGATCCCTTACCTC
The DNA here is from genome assembly GCA_963277665.1 of Viscum album. Taxonomy (NCBI): domain Eukaryota; kingdom Viridiplantae; phylum Streptophyta; class Magnoliopsida; order Santalales; family Viscaceae; genus Viscum; species Viscum album. The sequence goes on along the minus strand of OY728139.1, from coordinate 974,342,755 downwards.
AAGTCCGAAATGTCTTGTTCGTTTCATTATATACCTGAATAACAAATTTTGGTCAATTTATAATTTATTAAGGAGCTACTTTAATTTTTATTATTAAATTCATAAAACATATTATAATTTTATAATAATTAGTTATTTATGTGAGTTCATATCAGATTTTGTTTTTCAATCGTCGGTACATGAGTCAAAACTGATTTTGTTCGAAAAGAATTGTCCATGTAGTTATAAGTGCATGATCTCCAGAGTATTATTAATGATTTTAATATCATATAAATCCAGTATATATTAATTTTATACTATTTCATAAAATTTGTAGTTAAAAAGAAATGAAACGCACCGTTCATGGAGACGGTATGCCGTACGTACGCATGAACGCTACTTCCATTTCTTTGTCATATTAAATAAATTAATTGAGATATATATATATATATATATTATAATTCCAGAATGATATTCATAATTTTTATGTAATATATATCATATATATCTATTATATATATGTACTTATAATAGTACATAACATTTGGAGATAAGAAATGAAATGCACCGTTGAGGGAGACAGTTATCCGTACGTACGCATGAACGTTACTTTCATTTATATTTCATAATTTAATTGAATGAAAACATAATGATACAAATGTATATTATAATTACAGTATTATCATATAGAACATCATTAACTCCATCCTTTATACATCCCACATACGACATTAATGATTCAAATCACATTGAGGGGGCGGTAGTCAGCACTTCCTGAAATGAAATTATCGTGTTTACCCATTACGGAGACCATAATGGTATGACATAAATGAAAAATAAAGAATCCTAATGAAATCATAAACATAATATATATCATATATAAATATAGTGACATCTTAATGGCCACCATGAAAGGTGTTAGAAGAATATGGAACAATCATCATTTCGTGAGGCAGAAATTCACCATCCATGAAAACCGTATGTTCTTTGACCATTAGACGATGGTGTGTGTAAGTGTAAATAAAATAAATCTCATAACAACAACCTATTATATTTAAGAAACTTTATTTGTTACAAAAAAAATTGAATAAAAAGTGTTATGAGGTTGGCGAAGAAATATAAAACAAAAGAAAATTATAGAAGACTTTACCTTAAAATCGGGTAACTCTTTTTGATTTGAGCCAAAGGATTTCTTGGGAAGACTTCTGACCAATGTGAGGCTTCTAGGAGTAAGATAGGGATATTGGGAGATTATTTGAGTAGAGGTTGGATGAGAAAAATGGCTTTATAAGTGTGAGAGAAGGGTAGGAAATGGAATCAAGTGAGAGGAGGGGCTCTTTTGGAAATCGTGAAATTATTATTTTATTATAAAAACAAATTTAGTTTCTAAAGCTCCAAAATTCATTAAAGTCGAAAATAAGGTGTTCCATGTTCTAAATAAAATCATCCAATAAGTATTGGATATTTTTTGGATATTATTTTAAAAATTATCTTCTTATTTTTATAAATCAATCATTAATGACGTAGACACTGCATAATCATTGTGTCAAAATAATTTTACTTTTTTGATGTCTAGAAAATCATAAAAGAATTACCATGTCATATGGAAAATTTTTATCTTTCTAATGAGTATTTATAGTCAAAAATATAACTTATAAAACCCCATAAAATAATTGTTTTAGTAACAAAATACATGTTTGTGATATTTTTATTTTTACTTTAAATAAAATGTATTAATTTTATTATCATATCCATTTGGCTCCATGGGGTCCTACAAATTGACCCATGGTTCTTATTGGTCGGCCATGAATCATCCAATAATGTTAGGACATGTTTCATGATATTTTTATATTTTTATAATATCATTTTTATCTTAAATTACACTAATTACCTTTAATCACAGTTAACAAAACTCAAAAGATACTATTCGCAAAAAAAATATTTTAATCCCATTGAACTACATTTTACTTACTAATGACAACCATGTATGTCGGATTTTTGAAATTCAATACACATAAGCGGTAAAAATTCATTTAAATGAAAAATCAGTTTGCTTAACTACCACTAAGTGGTTTCACTATTTATCCAAAATTGAAGTTCTTCAGAAAAATACCACAAATTCAGCCTAAGCTATATTTGATAATCAGTATTAAAAAATTATGTCTTTTTTTCCAAAATAAAACCATATAAGTTGCCTTAATTAATTTTATAAATAATTTCCATTGTCAAAACAAATTGCGTATTTTTAAGAAAGAATTTCTATCAAAAGACTGACACTCGTTTATGTTCAATTTCAAAGTGAAATTAATTCCAATGAGCACCATTGGATTTAATAGTAATAATATATTGTAATTTATTTTTAAAACCTATTTAAAAGATAATCTAATCATATAAATAAATTAGATTATAAAGTGGTTTTGAAATAAAATACAGCATTTTTCACTATTCATGAAAAAAATGATCTTTATTGGAAAAATACCAAATAGATACACAAAGTAAATTTTGAGGTCCTGATTCTAAAGAAAAATTTTATTTGGTTCAATAGAATGTATAAGAGTGACAAAATATATTTTTAAAGAGGGTTCTCCATCAAAAGGTGATAAATCGACCATTTAGTGAATATTAGAGTATTCATGCATAAAATTGAATTCTTCTCTTATTTTAAGCCTTTATCTTTTATTGGATAAATGTAAAAACATTTAACAAACATTTATAATCATATTTTAGTTATTTTTATTCATTCCCGCCAATACAACATCTATAAGTTAACTACCATTTAAAATAATATTATTACATTATTAGCATGCAACAAATGATTTCAATGAAACTTGTTGTTGCGTATTGGGCATGCCATCGAACATAGTATCCCCTTTGAAATAATATAAAAAAATATTGATAATCATGAGAATGTTATTATTATTTATTTACCTAGGATGTTACAAGGAGAGTGATAGATAACATGATTAGGGGAATGTTAACAATCTGAAAACCATAAACTTGTGATGGGTTAAACGATCATTAATTCCCCAATAGGAAATGTAAACATAAAACATTATTGTTTTATGTTATTTTTCATAATGTTGAATAATTTAAATAAGAGCTTGACTAAGAACATAAGAAAACGTACTTAATTGTAATGTAGACTTTCTTCCTTTACCAAATTTCTACCCCAAACTCATCTTTTCTCCAAACGATGAGTATTCAAGATGACGTGGACACATCAAAAGAACATAAATTTGCTTCAAGAGAATAAAAAATCACAAATAATATAATATATATTTTCCCTTTCGTTAGACACTATCCAAACCAAAAATTTTTGTAGATGATCAGATAAGCCTTAAAAAAAATAACCTATTTTAAAAAGAAAAATTATTCTAAATATCCAAAATTGAACAAACAATACTCAAATTTCAACAAAGACCATTAAATAAACAATTTTTTTTAAAAATCCTTTATTATAATCCAAACAACGATTGAATCCCAAAAATTCAAAAGGATTTTATCAAATATTCTTCAATGATATATCTTGAATGTATCTCCAAATAACATCAACTACTCTTAACATCTCATACAAAAATGCATTTAACCAAATAACATATTCCCTATTATTAGTTAATAATTTCAATAAGTAACCAAAATCACAATATTTCCCCATTAAAAACATATATTCATCAAAAATAAATCACCAATCATTACCCTATAAATGAAACCCATATTATTCTACTTCCCTTAGGCATATAGTGTTTCCCCAAATGATATAATTTCTTCCAAAATAACCATTCTCACATAATCACCAAATAATTTTACTATAACAAGGATATAGATTTGATATAACATAAATTCCCAAGATTATCATTTTCATGATCCATAATATTATTTAACTAAAAATAATAAGTCATTATAATGAGGGACATCATGTAGGCTAGTGGTTGGAGATACACCCATGTCTCCCTTCTGCCGTGGGTTCGATTCCTTTGGCCTTTCCAGATGAAACATGTTTTCACACAACATGCGTGTTGTCCTTTTCCTAAAACCATATAATTCTTATAACATTATCAAAAATATGATAATTTCAATAAAAATAACTATAACCTTTTATATACTCAATGATCATCAAATACCATTCATTTTTCATCCCAAAAATCAATAACCCATAATTAATTCATATTAAAGGATCATATATACCGAAATTTTTATATTACTATATCAAAAAAATAAATGATAATTATTCCATAAATAAAATTTTTACATAACTATCATCAGGGATACACATACTAAAAAACATCTTTCAATGTAATCACATCATCATTTTATCATTAAAACTTTTACCATTTCTTCATCGTAAATCCATCATAACCCTTTAATCCATTATATTTGGACTTTTTAATCATTCAATGTTCTTCATGATCAATTAAAATTTCTTATCTATCATATTGTGTAATACTTCATTCCAAAAGACAAAAACCTGAATCATATTTAATGATTCAATAATATAAAAATAACATCAAAGAAACAATCAATATATTTCATTGTTCATTGTATGATTCTTTATCCTGTATTGGAATGGCATTAGGTATTTGTAAAAATATATTTTTATTGTCATGTAGATCAATTTCATAACCTTCTTCATAGGGCATATATTTTTATAATCACTATGCACATCACATTTAAAACATTCTATGGATCCTACAGAAGGAACTTCATTCCCTTTCCTAGAGGCAACATGATGCATCCTTTTTCCATGGTAGGTTATTGCATTGTGCCCCTCATTAAAACATCTAACCCATATTACCGTCCTATTGAATAGTTTCGTAGGTGTATCTTTCCATATCCATGACACATTTGTTTTTGAATATACATACCTTTATGATTATAACCTAAAAAACTGTAGAGATTTGGTTCTCTCATAAATGATGACATAAAAAAATCACCAAGGTTCAGATGGTCAATAAGGAATCTAGAGAGTTTGTTAAGAATAAGCACAATAGTTCTCATTTCAGCTTCCATTTCATTCAGTTTCACATTCAAAAAACCACCTCATTTTCCTTCATATCCATTCATACTTTGGTGCCTACTAGATCCAACCATTTACTATATCCAAACATTTCACTGTTAGTATATCAGTAAAATCATCAAATAATATCAGATTTGATGTAAAATACTATGATATTATTTTTCATGATATCTTAAATACATTCAATTTATCTAAAATAAATATGACTCTTTTTAATAGCCTACCCATTATGGATATTTCAATTATACATAAATAACACCCTATCCTTTAACGTTATCAAAATTGACCTCTAATACCAACTATAAGGACACGATCTTAAACATTACATAATCTTGAATTAGGTTAATAATTAAAATTGAGAATCATTTCTTCTTTAGAGATTTAGAGATTTAGGTCATATCATATAATTATAAATTTTAATATTACATGTATACAGTTCTACTCAGTATCTATAATTTTCATAATATAACATGTCTGAAAATAAAAGAATCATGTTTAGTTCCATGTTTTAATCATCATGAATTTTTCATGACCCCATCCTTGATTCTATTCCACTTTATGTCCTGTGAAAAACATTTCAAAAACATGGGATGACCATAAAAATCTCAATAAGTGATACATAATGATGGAAAACAGTTAGTTTTTCAAAACAATAAGTAAAACATGAATACCTTATCATAATTAATATGGTTCATGTTTATGAGTTAGTAAATACTATTCAATAAATAAACAGTCATTTCTTACCATTTTGTAACAAAAATTTTACCCTAAAACCCATATAAAGAACACATAAAATATAAAGGTAACCTGGGAAAAAACATACTAAAATGGAGTAACCATACTGTCGACTTCCACACATATCTCTAATTGGAATACCCATACGGATGACTTCAATACCCATTTTATTGGATGATATAACGTAACCACCCATCCTTTGATTTATCAGGTCACCACCTATCAATTGGATTATCACATAACCACCCATCAAATTTCCAAGTTCCATTCCATAATCATAATGCATAAATATTGAAAATATAAAAAAATTCACTAATGAAATTTCATTTCCAATAACAAGAAATAAATGAAATAATAAATCCATTTCAAAAACCATTTTCAATATCAATAAACCAGAAAAAAGGATTAAGGTAATTCTTTCCATTTTAAAAACATTTAGGCTTATAGAGAATGCCAAATGACTATTACAGCTATAGAGAGGTGATTGTCATCGCAAACATTAAAAAAAATTTCTTTTGTAATTTTGTAAAGTGCTTCATAGAGAAAAACATTCCCTTTTAATTTAATTAAAAGTAAAAGGGGATTAAACTGTGTAAATTAATAAGGTTTATATTATCGAAACATGCCTCAAATAAAAGGTGATTAAGATGAAGACCCTTACCTCATACCTGAATTGAATCGTTCTTTCTTTAATTTCCATATTAATAAACATAAGTTAATTTCCACTTTCTTAAGAACCTTTCCAAATTTTATTATTCCATTTATATTACTTATTACAATGCTATAACAGTTAGTTAATTATTTCAGTTCTAATCGGAAAATTTGTCGATCTTCGGAACTTGAGTAATAAATGACGTTGTTATAATTAAAATTTTTCAATGTGGTAAAAATTACATTATATAATGAATGATATTCATTATTTATATATCATATATATCATATATATTCATTATATATTTATTTAATATAGTCCATAGAATTTGTACATATGAAATGAAATGCACCGTTCATGGAGACAGTAAGTCGTACATCCTCTTGAACGCTACCTTCATTTATTATTCATATATAACAGAAAAAATAAAAGATAGATATTTATATTATAATTATGTATAACATATATGTCATATATGTTACATAATTTCATTAATTCAATCCATAATTTGTTCTATGTACAGAATGAACGAGTCATAACACTTTGAGGCGGTAGAAGTCCACACTTCCTCAAATGAAATTGTAGTATTTATACAACAAAAAAGAATAAAGGTATCTTAAAAAAGATAATTATAGAAGTTTAGAGATAAAATAAATAAAATAAATATCATATATATATTTAGTTACTTCATAATGGCCACTATAATAAGTGGTTGGGGAATATTGAACAATCTTCGTTTCGTGAGGCAGTAGTTCGCCGTCCATAGAAAGAGAAGGTTCAATACGCAGTAGACGGATGTGTGTGGATGTGTAGTTAGAATAAATCCCATATAAAAAAACTAGTGTGTTGATGATACTATTTTTATGTAAACAATTAATAAGAAGATCATAGAGTGTGGAGAAGGAAAATAAAATAAATGAACTTGAGAGAAGACGATACAATTTAAATGGGAAACATCATTTGATTTTACCTAAGGGATATCGAGAATTGACTTATTCATAGGGAATGGTTTATATGAGGAAGACAGAGATCTTGTGAGCTCATTTTTGAAGATTCTGGACAAACCAAGGGTCTTGAGAGGTGAGAGTAATGGGTAAGAGGTGGTGTCCTTTTATAAGATGGAGGTGGGGCTCTTTAGAATGCTTGAAAGTATTATATAATTATAAAATTATTTCAGTTACAAATGGTCCCAAGATAATTAAATTAGAATAAAATATGAATAGATGTATATATAAAATTATCCAATAAGAATTGGACATGTGTTGGATATTTTTTTAATCCTTATTTTTTTTATAAAACCCTTTGTTAACTCATTTAACTTTTGTCATGTCATCTTGTATATTCATACTACAAGGTTAATATATTTACTAAAAAATTTCTAACAACCCCAAATGGATCATTAATAAAAATTTTAGCATCATATTTGTTATTTGAAAGATTCATATATTTTTCGGACTATTTTGTCATTTAATCAAATGTTAATCGATATAAAAACTCATTTATCTTAGTTTTTAAACTATTAATATCATGTCTTTTTATAAATCCATAACAACTTACGAAATTTTAAAAAACATCATTAATTAAAATATATCAAGTAATAATAATCCATCAAATTTTTCTATCTCATAAAAATAATCTAAATAAATTTATTTTAATATTTATAACACACTTATTGAAAACAATCAATATTGATGAAATCATTACACCATCATTGTGTCATAAATAAATTTATTTATAAGATGTATAAAAATTATAAATAAAAAACCATGATTTAAGAAATCATATTATATTAATAATTACTATATATAGTCAAAGAAAACTATTATATAACCCCACATTAAATTTTAGTTAGGAAAACAGTACTTATTTATGATTTTTTTAGTATAAATAAAATGATATTAATGTAATTATCATACCCAAGTAGAATCCAAAGGACAACAGTTCATTCCATGTATTGTATGTATCTTCTATGACCCATATAATAATGTTAACACATATGTTACTATAATGTTATATTATTATAATTTTATTTTTAACTTGAAATACGCTATTTATCTTTAACTGCGTTAAATAATAACCAAAAGATACTATTTGGAAAACCTATTTTTATTCTATTGAACAAAATTTTACATTCTTATTACATAAATATATGTTGGATTTTTGAAATTGAATTCATAGATGCAGTAAAAGTACATTTTAATGAAAAATTCGTTTTTTAACTACTACTTAGTGTTTTTAGATATTCAAAAAAACTAAATGTTTTTAGAAAATTAAAAAAAATCCAACCTAAGATAAATTTGATATTCCAAATTCAAAAATGAAATGTATTTCACTAAATTCCAAAAAATACTAGTTTCATTAAAAATTAATTTCTGATGTCAAAACTAGAAAGTATGATTATTAGAAGTTAAAACTATCATCATATTAACCTTTGATTAAATCCAATTTAATTATGACATTACATCCAATGACCAAAATTGGATTAAATGTTAAGAAAATAATCCAATTACACTATAAATCCAAATAAATGAACAATATATCTATTTAAATAAATTATATGAAAAGGCATTTTTGAATTAAATTGCATTATTTTTCACTCTTCAAAAAAATGTATTTTAACAGATAATTACAATAAATTTATCCAAATTAAATTTTCAGGTTTCTATTCTAATGAATAATTTTATTATGTCAATGGTAACATATAAAAGTGACCAAAATAGAATTAAAATGGGTTCTCCATCAAAAGGTGGTAAACCGACCTTGTAAAATTATTATAGTATTTATGCTTAAAATTTGATTCATTCTCATTTTAAGGCTCTAATATTTATTGATGAAATGTAAATGCATTTAACAAACTTTTTAAATAATAATATGGATAGTTCTAATCATTCCCTCTAAAAAAACGGTGATGCGTAAACTAAAATTTAAAATAATAATATTCTTATATTATTTTTCAGTAAAACTCAATGTTTTATGCAACATAAGATTTCAATGAAACTCATTGTTGTGTGTTGAGTATTCTATAAAACAAAGAATCACCTTTAATGTATAATTAATATTATATTCACAAATATTAATAAATATTAAAATTTTATATTCATTTTTACTAGGTTTGTTAAAAATAGTACTAGAAAGGTAAACTCAGTAGCGACCATCATGGCCAAATAGCTCCTGCAAAACTACAAGATTGTAAAATATAGCATGATATCCATGTTTATCATAATAACCTAAAAATTAATTATATAAATTTTGGGTGATCATAGTAGTACACTTAGTAGGGTCAAACTCGAATCCTCTCATGCAGTAGATAAGGAAATCTTAGTAAAGACCAATAAACATTAAGTGAAACTAACTCTTATCCTATATAGGTATAATATATACCCAGACACACAATTTATATCTATAACTATGTAAAATATACAAGAGATATTATATAATATATTAAAAAATAAACATGGGCACCCTACTACTACTTCCCCTCTAGTGTACTATTATGATGTAAAATAAAATGTCCTGGGACATCATTCAACAAATGAAGTTAGCTCAAAGACAGATGTGGTTTGTATCATTACATAAATCTAAATCATCACATCTTCTCATATTATATTCCCAAATATCCATATAGTAACCATGTAGTTTTTGGGTTCTACCACATCCCGTATAACATGTATCGTACATTAGGAATTATACACCAAGCCATCATAGACCGTACACCAAGTATGGTACCTCAAGATATCACAACATATACATTTCATACATATAATTATCCTTTGTATATAACATCTAGAGATACATGGGTGTGAAATAAAAAAACAATTATATCCCTCTACACACTTATATGGGGAAACAAACCACTATGCATACCTTAACATTTTACTATTTGGAGAATATGATTGTAGGATTGGTGGTTTGAAGTCATCATCTCTTCTCCAACATATATTATAGTAAAAAATCTATCCCCAATGCCATTGGGTTTCATTCCCCCTACAAAAATGTGTGGCATAGAAAAATAAATCACATGTCATGATTGAAAAAGTTTGTCTCAGTACCCCACACTATGAATAAACCTTGTCCTAGTCATAACTATCGTTATCATCTATCGTACACCCGACTACTACTTATAGGGACTACATATCCTATAATCATAGAATAAATTAAGGGAGATATAATAAATTCAATCATTTTTTTCATTTCATTTCATAATAATTATTTCATTAACAATTAATATATATTTTATCGAATATATTTCATTAACCATCATAGTGAAGTCCTTGAACTCTGCAAATAATCCAACTACGTCAATGGTTTATCTATGTTAAAATTAATATTTTCATTCTATTGAAAATAAAACTAGGGGTTTGTTATTTATCCAACATTATAATCATTCAAAAATTCTGGGAACTCTAGGAAACATCCATAACATCAATTAAAAGATGTAACCAAACACATCAATCTACCTCAAGAATTTTGAAGTCAAATTTTGGTGGATAAAACTCAATCATACACCCACTAAACAGATACATTATCATGAAAGCATAATAGATTTATAAATAAAAATTATTAATCATAACATCAACCCATTCCATCTATGTTGGTGTCATCTCTGACAACCTCATCAATATCACCATGTATCTCACCATTTTGGGAATCAACTACTACAAAAAATTAGGCCTCCCCTCACGTATATCATCATCCATCCCATTCTCTTAACACTTTGCATAAAAAGGTTCATATCTAGATCACAAAAGAGGTAAAAATAAACAAACATATTAATTAATGAAGCATGGATTTCAAAATAAGCCATGCAACATTAAAAAAAGTGGATCTCATAGCCCTATCAAAAGATATAAATCCTTTACATGAGAATGGATAACCTTGGCCCCAAACAATTATAATTGTTAATAAATAGTATATTATTCCATATTCAATTATCCAAATTGATTATTATTTCTTCCAACTATGGTACACCCAAGTAATCATCATTAAAAAGTGTTATGGGGTAATTCTATATATACCCCCGAAATAATTCCATGGACAACCTAATAAAAAATATGGATTAATTCAATATTAAAAAAGTAAAAAGAAAATGATTACAATGTAAAGAAACCCAAATATAGTGTTCATGTGGGAATATAAAAAAATTGCTGATGAATTAATGTGAACAGAAAACAATGGAAAAACCATGATTTACATGATTTGGTACCTTTGTGACCAACTGCATGGAAATAACACCACCTACACACCCAAGAAACAATATTTGACATATATCTATTCAATATGAAAATAAAAATGGGATGAGAATGATAGAAGATTTCTTATTGAATAATTATTCACTACATGATTTTTTTACTGTAATTAGTTCCTTCTCTTTGAAAAAAAGCCTATGGAAACAATTCCAGCTTTAAAAAAAATTCATTATTATTTTATTCCTTTGTTTTATATATCCATTTACATCTAATAATCATTGCAGTAGGTTTTTTATTATCTACATAACATGAATGGTTATTTCATAGAGATTTCATCATATAATCCCTAGCTGAATACCGATGTTTAGAGTTGTTGTTATTGACAACTTGATTGTAGCTTTGGGGATACTCTCCTCTAAGATTTAATGCCACATTTAAGGATGTGGCAACCATATCAGAATGAATGTTACTAGTAGGGGGTCTAATGAACCTCCTCTAACTGTCATTGGTTTGTAATTAACCCTAACATCATTAAGATTTTCATGATAAAGAGTATAATAAAAATAATATCATGATTATGGATCATGTAGGTAAAGAGACACAATATACGGAGGAGTGTCCATATAAGCCTCACTAACATAGGTATGATCTAATTTAAGATCACATTTCATAGAAGGATCAATACTATCATTAGTGGACAGATGGATTCATGCAAAAATATTTCTGGAAACACCACATTGTGGCAATTAATACACATTTGATATCAATGTTTATCTACCCATAGTTTATACTATTTCACCCCCTCTGGATACCCTCTTAATATTCACATGATAGATGTGGGATTAAGTTTAATCATCCTTTACATGAGTGTAGGAAGTGAATACAAACACCCTAATATGTTTATAATATGTTGGTTATTGTTCTATAATTCCATAGGAGTCTTAAAGTTGATGGTAGATGAGGGACACTCATTTCTTATATAAAATGTTGTTGGGACAACATTTGTCCAAATTGGCTTCGGAATTCCGTAGCATGAAATCATTTTACAAACCCGATCAACAATGTTATTATTTTGACACATTGCGATACAATTTTAATGAGTTGTATGAATCATTGTTTAGTGATAAAAAATTCCACCAATTTCATAAAACATGAAAAAATAAGTATATTGGAATTAAAGGAAATTTTCAATAATGAAATCATTTATCAACATCATATATAGATATAAGACATAGGCATTCCATATTTTAAACACCTCCAAGACACCAGATTTATTTTTCAAATTATAATACATGATATTCCATGAAAATTCATATTTAAATGTCACAAATTAAGAGCTTCCACTATAGAAGGTAGTCCTAGTAGGTCCCCAAAAATAAATGTGAACCTACTCATGTGAGTGCAAAACATTAAATTTGGATATTTGAATCTAGCATCTTTTAGACTTATTAATGACATAGTCTTCACAATAGTGTGTTTTACTTTGTGTAACATGAGTGATAATCCATTTATTGCTTAATTTTTGAAGACCTTTAGCACTCAAAAGACCCATCCCCCAGGGTCAAACCATAGTGTTGTCATTGTAAGAGTCAAAAGTGTCTCCCAACCGCATGATGTGTTTTATTTAATCTAATACTTATAACATATTCAAAACGAATCCTTTTTGAAGTTTAAAATATTCCATAGATATTCTAGGTCTATAATATTCAGATATAATGTTAAAAATAATCTCATATAAGACATAGAGTGAGATCAGATTCTAGTGTAATTCTATAACCCATCTCACATCCAATATGTGACAATAGACTAGTCTGATTTCTCTAGAATAACAGAACCTCTACCCATTATGAATCATCTCTTATTGTTTCTTACAACAACCTCTACTTTAACTCCCCCAATCAAACATGAAATTGAACACATATCTATGGACATATAGAAAGAACATCCAGAGTCTAAGACGTACTCTTCCACAAGTGTATCTATCACGACCCGTCCTCGGGGCCCGTGCCGTGACTACCCCAAGCCCGCCTTCCATAGGCCAAGGGCTGGCGACTGGCACAAGGGCGTAAATCCCAACAAAAAGGGAAGGCATTTCCTTTGAAAAGTAAACAAGCACCACAGAATAAGCAAGCGGAAAAGTAAACACTAAGTAAAAACTGTACAAGCTGTGCTGAAAGTAAAAGGTGCCGGAAATACAAGCCCAACTGTAAAGTACAACTGAAAAGAAAAACAGCAACTGAAAGGAAAAACTGCAGCGTCATGCCGTCCTCTGGAAGTCCCACATGAAGGGTGGGTATAGATAGCCTCCACTGCTCCTCGGGTCCACCTAACCGCTCCGAGTACGTCTCGCCCAGTGGTCCACCTCCAGGTACTGTCCTGCTCCGCACGCCTCCTCCACGATCAGCGATGTCTGTCGTCTGCAACCAACACCACGAAATGCGGGCACAGCCTGTGCAGGGGTGAGTATAAGCTACTGAGTAGGGACCCCGAGACCCCCGAAGGTCTCCCGAAATCCACAAAGTATAAGCCATGAAGGAGAGATACAATCACGAAGTAACATCCGACACGGCTTAGGTATATGCCCATACATATACCTAAGTCATCAATTCCCCGATCGGCTCCAACGTCCGAGCCCTAGCACAACCCAGTCCACACAGGAAAGCAAAACGCATACCCATGCAGGATAGAACAACACAATCCGCAAAGGAGAGTAAACAGTAAATCCACACAGGATAGCTCAACACAATCCACAAAGGAGAGAAACACAAGATTCAGCTCATACAGGTATACTTCTTCGGATGACGAAAAGATGATCTCTGATCCATATAAGTCGTCGGACCCATGAAGGATCGATAGGTAACTAATCTCTACAGTGACCCACACAGGTTCAGACCCACACAGGATCGTGCCCACGCAGGACCTGTAGGAGTTGGCTCACACAGAACCGCTGAGTGTTGACCCACACAGGATCGGATCCGTATAGGATCGGGCCCACACAGGACCGGGCCCACGCAGGACCTGTAGCACTGATCCACGTAGGATCGCTGAGTGCAGTAGTCGTCGCAGTCCGCTGAGGATCTCTGCATAGTCGTCGCCGCAGTCCACTGAGGATCTCTGCACGGTCGTCGTCAGAGTCCACGGAGGATCTCTGCACAGTCGTCGCCGTCGAGGAAGCAGTCGCAGCCAGCACTAGGGTTCCCGCACACAGCAAGCTCGTTCGGGAGGGTCTGCTCCACGAGCCGAGAGGCTGATACATCAACTGTCACGAAGTCCAGAGTTGATGTATCCAAAAGTTCTGCATCGTCAACAGGAACTCAATACAACAGACGTCGTGTTGATCAGACGTCCGGTCTGAGAGTTATTGGCTTTTTCGTCCCAGGGGCCCGGTTGGTTTTTAAGGACAAGCCAACCCAACCGTACTCCACCCGCGTCCAAACCTCGGGCGAAGGGTGCCAAAAGATCCGTCTCACAAAAAGGAACTCAACAAAGCTGACGGCACGTCAATCGGACGTCCGTGGCTCAAGATATGAGTGTTTCCGCTCCGAGGGCCCGGTTGGTTTCGTGTACGAACCAACCCGGCCGAACTCAAAGTATTCCGAAACCTTGAGTGCGATATACCGAAACGACCGTCTCGATCCAAGGATCGCGTTGCCGCTGACGGCGGGTCGTTTGGAGCCCTCAGTTCAAGATACGGCCATTTGAACGAAGTATGTCCGAAGATGGGGGGTCCGGGTCCGGGCCGACCCGGCCTGACCCCCCCTGGTTGGCCCGAACCGGGTCGGGTCCGACACGGTTGGCCCGGTCCGGCCCGGCCAGGGCCGGTCCGGCTCGGCTCGGCCGAGCGGCCGACGTGGGGGAAAGCCTCCGCCCTGCGTGACACTCCCGCGGCACCCGCGGGGTGTCGCCCTGGACACCCGTGGGGTGCCGCGTGACAACCCCGCGGCACCCGCGGGGTGTTGCGCTGGACACCCGCGGGGTGCCACGTGACAACCCAGCGGCACCCGCGGGGTGTCGCGCTGGACACCCGCGGCACCCGCGGGGTGTCGCGCTGGACACCCGCGGGGTGCCGCCGCCTCCGGCCGCCGGCGCCGCCACGCCAGCGTCCCGCGCCACCACCGGCTTCCGCGGGCCGCCGGAGTCGCTCCGGTGGCCCGTTTTCCTTCCCGTCTGCGCCGTTGTTCCTCCCGGGTTCCGTTCTTTACTGCGGGATCATCAAACACCCGTTGCGGCACGTTCCGTCGTCGCCCGCCAAATCCGCAAAACACGAAGAACGACGGAGGGTTGCCGGGCCGTGTTCGTTTGACCCGCACCCTCCGTGTTAGATAATAAAAAAAACAACGGGAGAAATTGTTCAACACATGAACCGACAATTTTAATAAAATAAAATTGTTCATTTGAAACCAGCTCTTTAATTTTTAAAGAACTTTCACAGGAATATAAGAGGGGTATTTCAAAATTATAAAATCCCTACCTCGTTGATCGTCGCGCGCGGGCATTCTTCGCCGAAAGCTCGTCGCGGAAGAGAGGGATCGTCGCGTCGTCGCGGGGAGGCGTCGCGTCATCACGGAATCCGGCGTTGAGTCGGCGAGCTCAACGGACCAAGAACAACAGATTTAAATTATAAATAATTAAATCTATGTTTAAAACCAAAAAGGAAGGAATCTTGTGAGGAAACCCGAAATAACTCACCTCAACAGTCGGTGATCGGAGATCGGGGCGGAGAAGGACGTCGCGGACAGAATCGTCGTCGATTTCCGGGTTCGGCGTTCTTCGCGTTCTTCGCGTTCTTCGCGAGGGAGAAGAAGAAACAAGGATCCTCTCAAACCTTTCCAAAGATTTTGGGTTGGTCTAATTTTATTAATATGCCAACACACGAAAACAGGTTAAGAAACGATTGAATTAATTCGTTGAATTAATTCAATGAAAGAAACAGGCCATTTAATTAATGAAATAAACCGCCCAATTAAATGGTCTGTTAAGAATTTAGAAAACGCGTCAGTTGACTTTCATTAAGACGGGTTTTCACGCGTGCGTTTCTTAGCGGAAAGAAACGGCGGGGCTCGTGCGGGCCCCACCTCACAAATATCCTACCAAGGGGGTAGGATATTTCGGGATAGCATCCTATCTAGTTCAACTCAGTTAAAGCCGCCTTTAAGTTGTTTCAAGTGGCCTCCAAGTGGCTTAAGTGAAATAAAATAAAGTTGTCGCAAAATTATTTTATTTCTTAACTTTAAACCCGAAAATTAAAAACCACACCCGAGCAAACACAACTCCGGCAGAGGCGTTTCTAAGCGAAAATCGGCACTGCGATTTCATTGGTGCCCTCAGAATTCGATTCCGGGCACCGGTTCAAAAGATAAAGAAACTCGCTCGCCCGTTCACTGAACGTACCCGAACCAATCTTCGGAAAATGATTCCGGGCACACCGGGCCTCGGAATCAGGTGCCGTCAGAAACTGCGCTCTTGTAAAATTCCAAAGAAAATTAAGAAAAAAATTTCCATGAAATTTACGGGTCTTTAAATTACTCCCACCTCAGGAATTTACGCCCCCGTAAAGATACATCAAAAAATAGGGAAACAAATGTGGGTACTGAGCACGCATCTGAGCCTCCCGCTCCCAAGTGCTCTCCACTGAGTCCTGCTCTCGGATGGGTAAGAATTGTGCCAACTTGGTGAGTCGGTCAACAATCACCCAAATGGAGTCGTGACCTCTAGAAGTGCGTGGAAGTCCAGTCACAAAGTTCATAGATATCCCGTCCCACTTCCACTCCGGGACCTCCAAGGGCTGTACCAAGCTTGCTGGTACCTGATGCTCTGCCTTCACCTACTGGAAGGTGAGGCACCATGAAACGAACTCTGCCACAGCCTTCTTCATGCCCGGCCACCAGTGTTGTCGTCTAAGATCCTGGTACATCTTCGCCACTCCAGGATGTACCGCCAAAGGAGAAGTGTGATACGCTCTCAGCACCTCCTCTCGTAAAGCGACTGGTACCAAGGTACGTCCTCTAAAAAGGACATCGTGCTCTGCTCCAAGGGAGAAACCATCAGGTGCCTGTCCCGAGGATATCTATGCACGCCGTGTCTCACAGTCAACGTCCCCACGCTATGCCTCTCTAACCCACTGAAGAAGTGGAGGAGAGAATGTGAGAGACTGAAGGAAGGATGCTCCGTCTCTATCCACGAAGGATATCTGCAAAGCGGCTAGCTGCTCTGTCGCCTCCTCAAGTAGCTGGATGCCCGTCCTCCTGCTGAGGGCATCAGCCACCACGTTCCCCTTCCCAGGAGTATAGACTATCTCAAAGTCATAGTCCTGGAGGAACTCGTTCCATCGCCGCTATCTCAGGTTCAGGTCCTTCTGAGAGAAGATGTACCTGAGACTCTGGTGGTCAGAAAAGACTGTGAAGCGCTCGCCCATCAGATAGTGTCGCCATGTCTTCAGGGTAAAGACCACTGCTGCCAACTCCAAGTCATGGGTAGCGTAGTTCTGCTCATGAGGCATCAACTGACGTGATCCTTAGGAAATCACGGCCCGCTCCTGCATCAGGACACACCCGAGTCCGGTCCCTGATGCATCGCAGTAGACTACGTATCCAACTCCCTCCTCAGGCAACCTCAAGATAGGTGCGCTGGTCAACCTCTGCCTCCGCTCCTGGAAGCTCTGCTGACATCTGTCTGACCACACGAAGGGTTTCCCCTTCTTCGTCAACGCTGAGAGTGGGGCCGCAACACTGGAGAAGTCTGTCACAAATCTCCGATAGTATCCGGCTAGGCCCAAGAAACTCCGCACCTCTGTCACGCTCTTGGGTGGCTCCCAAGCTAGCACTGCCTTGATCTTCGCGGGATCCACTGCAACTCCCGCCTCAGAAATGACGTGCCCCAAGAAGTGGACCTCACGTAACCATAACTGACACTTCGAGAGCTTTCCATAAAGCTGGTGCTCTCGGAGTGTGTCTAGTACAACACGCAGGTGGTAGGCGTGCTCCTCCTCCGTCGTCGAGTACACCAAAATGTCGTCGATGAAGACCATGACAAATCGATCTAGGTATGGCTGGAAGATCCTGTTCATGAGGCTCATGAACACTGCTGGAGTGTTGTCATGCTGAAAGGCATAACCAAGAACTCATAGTGTCCCTACCGACACCTGAAGGCCGTCTTCTGCACATCCTCGTCTCGAACTCTAAGCTGATGATAGCCTAACCTGAGGTCTATCTTCGAGAACCACTGTGCTCCTTTGAGCTGGTCAAAGAGGTCATCAATCCTGGGTAGCGGATACTTTTTCCTCACTGTCACCTGATTCAGGCGACGATAATCGACACACAGTCGCAAGCTCCCGTCCGCCTTCTTGGCGAACAAAATCGGGGAAGCCCAGGGTGAAACACTGGGTCGGATGAACCCCTTGCCCTGTAAGTCCTCCAACTGTACCCGCAGCTCTCAAAGATCAGCGGGGGCCATCCGATATGCTGGAGTGGATATCGAGGCTGTCCCGGGGTACAGGTCAATATAAAAGTCTACCTCTCTGCGAGGAGGTAGTCCTAGAACGTCGTCGGGAAAGACGTCCGCGTACTGATCCACCACTGCAGGAAAACTGGGACTCCGCACGTCAACTGCTCCCAGGATGAGGCTAGCCAACTGATGAGTGATGGGCTGACCTCTCCTCTGCGTGATTCCATCCTGTGCTGCTAAGGCTCCCTTCTCGCCGGTGAAGGTGAACCTGCTCCCGTCGTTGCGCACACATCGCACCTTGCGCCTAATGCAGTCAATCTGAGCATGGACCGTAGATAACCAATCCATGCCCAAGATGACATCTTAAGGCCTCGACGCCGCTACAAGAAGATCCCAGCCGAAGCTCTCGCCTCCTAGAGTAATCTCACACTGCCGGAACCAGTGCGTAATCGTCGAGTCTGCTCCTGTAGGAGTCTCTAGATGTAAGGATCGAGCCAACGGCTCTGTCGGAATCTCCGAGCTCCGAACAAGGGCAGTGGCTATGAATGAGTGACTCGCTCCTGTGTCTATCAGAACTGCAGCAAGGGTGGAATAGACACAGATCGTACCTCGAATCATCTCTGGCACACCGTGGTCGTAGGTCTCCGCTGCCTGGAGCTAAGCCTGTCTCTGCCCGCCAGCTCCCTGTGGTCGGGGCGGGCCTCCTGGTGGTGGTGGTGGCAGAGCCTCAAAGTGTCGCCCACCACCTGCTTCTCGGCCAGCTCATCTGCCTCGTCCGCCTCCTCCCTGCGGACCGCCACGGTCGAACCTCTACCTCTGCTTGGGTGGTCCCTCCACCGTCTGCTGACCCTCGGTACGACGGGTCGGGCAGTCACGAGCCATGTGGCCCCGCCCGCCGCACTCGTAGCACTGCCTGCCTCTCGGAAGACTGGCTCCGGGCTGGGTGCCCTGCACTGCTGAGCCAGTGTCCCGAGGTCGCCTGCCAGAAGGTCTGGCCTGCCTGGAACCCTGAGTCATCCGTCGGCTACCAGCTGCCGAAGACTCTGCTATCTGCCGCCCTGCGGTAGGTCTCGCTGTGGACTCAGCCAGGAAGCTCTCGATCAGGAGGGCTCGCTCCAGTACTCCTTCCTGGGTTGGGATGCTGAGGGAGATCAGCGATGCCCTGATCTCGTGTCTCAAACCCTGCTCGAAGGTCCGGGACTGGAAGAAGGGGTCCCATACCATGTCTGTCGAGTACCGAGAAAGGTCGGTGAACCTCGCCGCGTACTGAGCGACCGTCAAGCTGCCCTGCAGCAGCTGAAGAAGCTCATGGATGCGCGCCGCATGGAGGGTGGCCGGGACAAACTCTGAGCGGAAGAGGCTATCGAAGTCCGTCCAGATGAGGGTGGCCTCATCGTGTACCTGGAGCATCAGGCTCCACCAGCGTCCGGCTGCTGCGTGCATTTGGATCGCCGTGAGGATCACCATGAGGTCTGCTGGTGTCCTCACTAGCCTGAAAACTCGGACGACCGCCTCCAGCCAGTCCTCGGCTGCCTGGGGGTTCGACTCTCCACGGAACCTGGGTGGCCACTGGCACTAGAACTCGTGCAGAGCTCCGAGGCGTCGTGCGTCGTCAGCTGCCAGTGCTGGAAGCATCGGGGGCTCGGCGGGTAAAGGTACCGCCGGTGCCTCTGCTGTCAACGAGCCCTGTACCGAGGCCTCGTCGCTCGGCGGGCTGTCGTCGCGCACTACTCTAGGAACCCTAGCTGGCTGCTGTCGTCGTGCCATCCTGAAAAGGAAACAAGTGCACCATGGTCAGAACAATATACCTGGTGAACTGACACAAGTAATCACAAAGAAAACATGAAACACACATGCAATCAATATTTTCATGAATTAAGTCGGAAACTAGAAGTCAGGGTCCTGGTGTATGGATACGTCGGCCGCCGCACCAACACTGGACTCCCTGGACTGATAACCACACTTAATACGCTAAACACTATTGCTTCACATAGAAGAAAGATCAGAGTCTGCGGTAGAACCGACCCCCTCTGATACCAATTTGTCACGACTCGTCCTCAGGGCCCGTGCCGTGACTACCCCAAGCCCGCCTTCCATAGGCCAGGGGCTGGAGACTAGCACCAAGGCGTAAATCCCAACAAAAAGGGAAGGTATTGCATTTGAAAAGTAAACAAGCACCACAGAGTAAGCAAGAGGAAAAGTAAACACTAAGTAAAAACTGTACAAGCTGTGCTGAAAGTAAAAGGGGCCGGAAATACAAGCCCAACTGTAAAGTACAACTGAAAGGAAAAACAACAACTGAAAGGAAAAACTGCAGCGTCGAGCCGTCCTCTGGAAGTCCCACCTGAAGGGTGGGTACAGATAGCCTCCACTGCTCCTCGGGTCCACCTAACCGCTCCGAGTACGTCCCACCCAGTGGTCCACCTCCAGGTACTGTCCTGCTCTGCACGCCTCCTCCACAATCAGCGCTGTCCGTCGTCTACAACCAACACCACGAAGTGCGGGCATAGCCCGTGCAGGGGTGAGTATAAGCTACTCAGTAGGGACCCCGAGACCCCCGAAGGTCTCCCGAAATCCAAAAAGGATAAGCCACGAAGGAGAGATACAATCACGAAGTAACATCTGACACGGCTTAGGTATATGCCCATACATATACCTAAGTCATCAATTCCCCGATCGGCTCCAACGTCCGAGCCCTAGCACAACCCAGTCCACACAGGAAAGCAAAACGCATACCCACGCAGGATAGAACAACACAATCCACAAAGGAGAGTAAACAGTAAATCCACAGAGGATAGCTCCACACAATCCACAAAGGAGAGAAACACAAGATTCAGCTCATACAGGTACACTTCTTCAGATGACGAAAAGATTATCTCAGATCCATATAATTCGTCGGACCCATGAAGGATCGATAGGTAACTAATCTCTGCAGTGACCCACACAGGATCGGGCCCACGCAGGACCTGTAGGAGTTGGCTCACACAGAACCGCTGAGTGTTGACCCACACAGGATCGGATCCGTACAGGATCGGGCCCACACAGGACCGGGCCCACGCAGGATCTGTAGCACTGATCCACGTAGGATCGCTGAGTGCAGTAGTCGTCGTAGTCCTCTGAGGATCTCTGCACAGTCGTCGCCGCAGTCCACTGAGGATCTCTGCACGGTCGTCGTCGGAGTCCACGGAGGATCTCTGCACAGTCGTCGCCGTCGAGGAAGCAGTCGCAGCCAGCACTAGGGTTCCCGCACACAGGAAGCTCGTTCGGGAGGGTCCGCTCCACGAGCCGAGAGGCTGATACATCAACTGTCATGAAGTCCAGAGTTGATGTATCCAAAAGTTCCGCATCGTCAACAGGAACTCAACGCAACAGACGGCGCGTCGATCGGACGCCCGGTCTGAGAGTTATTGGCTTTTTCGTCCCAGGGGCCCGGTTGGTTTTTAAGGACAAACCAACCCAACCATACTCCACCTGCATCCAAACCTCGGGCGGAGGGTGCCAAAAGATCCGTCTCACAAAGAGGAACTCATCAAAGCTGACGGCACGTCAATCGGATGTCCGTAGCTCAAGATATGAGCGTTTCCGCTCCGAGGGCCCGGTTGGTTTCGTGTACGAACCAACCCGGCTGAACTCAAAGTATTCCGAAACCGTAACTGTGATATACCGAAACGACCGTCTCGATCCAAGGATCGCGTTGCCGCTGACGGCGGGTCGTTTGGAGGCCCGTAGTTCAAGATACGGCCATTTGAACGAAGTCTGTCCGAAGACGGGGGGGTCCGGGCCCGGGCCGACCCGGGCCGACCCCCCTGGTTGGCCCGAACCAGGTCGGGTCCGACCCGGTTGTCCCGGTCCGGCCCGGCCAGGGCCGGTCCGGCTCGGCTCGGCCGAGCGGCCGAGCGGCCGACGCGGGGGAAAGCCACCGCCCCGCGTGACGCTCTCGCGGCACCCGCGGGGTGTCGGCCAGACACCCGCGGGGTGTCACGCTGGACACCCACGGGGTGCCGTGTGACAACCCCGCGACACCCGCGGGGTGCCGCCGCCTCCGGCCGCCGGCGCCGCCGCGCCGGCGACTCGCGCCACCACCGGCTTCCGCGGGCCGCCAGAGTCGCTCCGGTGGCCCGTTTTCCTTCCCGTCTTCGCCGTTGTTCCTCCCGGGTTCCGTTCTTTACTGCGGGATCATCAAACACCCGTTGCGGCACGTTCCTTCGTCGCCCGCCAAATCCGCAAAACACAAAGAACGACGGAGGGTTGTCGGGCCGTGTTCGTTTGACCCGCACCCTCCGCGTTAGATAATAAAAAAACAATGGGAGAAATTGTTCAACACATGAACCGGCAATTTTAATAAAATAAAATTGTTCATTTGAAACCGGATCTTTAATTTTTAAAGAACGTTCACGGGAATATAAGAGGGGTATTCCAAAATTATAAAATCCCTACCTCGTTGATCGTCGCGTGCGGGCGTTCTTCGCGGAAAAGCTCGTCACGGAAGA
This sequence comes from Viscum album, assembly GCA_963277665.1. Lineage (NCBI taxonomy): Eukaryota > Viridiplantae > Streptophyta > Magnoliopsida > Santalales > Viscaceae > Viscum > Viscum album. Next base: position 974,319,256 of record OY728139.1, on the reverse strand, counting down.
TAGGGATCGTCACGTCGTCGCGGGGAGGCGTCGCGTCGTCGCGGAATCCGGCGTTGAGTCGGCGAGCTCAACGGACCAAGAACAACAGATTTAAATTATAAATAATTAAATCTGTGTTTAAAACCAAAAAGGAAGGAACCTTGTGAGGAAACCCGAAATCACTCACCTCAACGGTCGGTGATCGGAGATCGGGGCAGAGAAGGACGTCTCAGATGGAAGCGTCGTCGATTTCCGGGTTCGGCGTTCTTCTCGTTCTTCGCGTTCTTCGCGTTCTTCGTGAGGGAGAAGAAGAAACAAGGATCCTCTCAAATCTTCTCCAAAGATTTTGGGTTGGTCTTATTTTATTAATATGCCAACACACGAAAACAGGTTAAGAAACGATTGAATTAATTCGTTGAATTAATTCAACGAAAGAAACAGAACATTTAATTCATGAAATAAACCGCCCAATTAAATGGTCTGTTAAGAATTTAGAAAACGCGTCAGTTGACTTTCATTAAGACGAGTTTTCACGGGTGCGTTTCTTAGCGGAAAGAAACGGCGGGGCTCGTGCGGGCCCCACCTCACAAATATCCTACCAAGGGGGTATGATATTTCTGGATAGCATCTTATCCAGTTCAACTTAGTTCAAGCCGCCTTTAAGTGGCTTCAAGTGGCTTCCAAGTGGCTTAAGTGAAATAAAATAAAGTTGTCGCAAAATTATTTTATTTCTTAACTTTAAGCCCAAAAATTAAAAACCACACCTGAGCAAACGCAACTCCTGAAGAGGCGTTTCTAAGAGAAAACCGGCGCTGCGATTTCATTGGTGCCCTCAGAATTCGATTCTGGACACCGTTTCAAAAGTTAGAAAAACTCGCTCGCCCGTTCACTGAACGTACCCGAGCCAATCTTCGAAAAATGATTCCGGGAACACCGGGCCTCGGAATCAGGTGCCATCAGAAACTGCGCTCTTGTAAAATTCCAAAGAAAATTAAGAAAAAAATTTCCTTGAAATTTACTGGTCTTTACAGTATCATTGGACACTTAGCTCACCTCATCCCTATTGTATAATTGGTCAGCAATGGGATAATGAACACTAGACTCCATATACTGTTTTCTAGATTTCAAATTTGGTCATTAGGGTCTATTATTCCATGTTTTTCCGTAGTGGTAGCATGTAACGTCCTTTGGAATGCTATTAGACGAATGTTTGTGTTATAGGATACAACTATTACTTCACTTTAATTGTATAACATTATTTTTTCCTTGAAACATTGAATTACCCATTGAATTTAAACCCTCGGCTTTAGGTTTAACCTTAGCCTTTCTATGGAACTCTTGTGAATGCAAGGATAAACTGAATACTTCTAATGTCTAGGAATTTCTACCATACATTATAACATCAACAAGATATTAATATGAACGACTTGAAATAATTAATAGTATGATTTATTGGTCCTCATCTTCAATATTAAGATTTATATTGGTGAACTCTAATAAAATTTTATTAAATGTGTCATGGTGTGTGTGGAAGGTAGTTTTGAGACACATATCGAAGGTATTAAATTTGTTCTTCTTATATAGATAGACAATTAAGGATGTTTTCATATACATTTTCCATGTTTATACCATGTAACGGTTGTGGGGGACCCATAAGAGACCTCTGACATGACATTATAACCTAATTACAAGGTTAATGATCTATGTGGTTTAACCAAAATGTCTAGAGGGACATATGAATAGGTTGTTACTATTTTAGAATTAGTGGAAATACATACATTGGGGTTCACAGGTCCATAAAGGGAATCTTGAATCCCTTTTTGGACTAACATGGCACTAATTTTTAATCATAGAAAATTGAAATCATTTCAGCCTAAAAAAATTTCTATTTCATATTTCATTGAATGCATTGTTTATTGGGTGCCTCTGATTCCACATTGTTGTGGGATAATTTGCATAATACACCCCACCAAAAAATAATTCTATGAAACAATAAATAAAAAACATTGTTTAATAAATCATAAATAATATAGAAATGTATTTTATTTCACAACCAAATAGTGTGTTAATGTAGGAATAAGGAAATAAAAATAATTTTAGAACAAGAAAAAAAACCAAAAAACTAGTCAACAAAAATATTTGTGTGCTCCAATCCCATTGGGACATACATCAAGGAAATAACACCCCCACAGACAAAATTTTATTATATTCTCCAAAACAATGTTTTAACCTATAAATAGGTAATGTAGATATCCAATTTAAATTCACAGAACCACTATAATAGAAAATACACACATGAAGTAGCAACACAAATGGAATCCAGTTTAAGAAAAACATACTACCCTTGATAAAGGATTGTCCATCCAGATTATATCAAGATCCAATATCACTGATCATGTTTCCCTATTAAATCTCACTATTGGATAAGCACACCATGTCTCTTGATTCATGAAATGGTCACATTTCTTGATCAAATAAGAACGACGACATGATCCACCAAGAGCCCCACACTAGCGATGTGTAAGGGGGTCAGTGGGATGTTGACGTGTTCAACAATTTTGAAAATTATAGTACCACTAGTGGTATTGATTTTGGGGAATAGAATTTTCAACATAGGGTGAGAGAGAATGTAGACCGAACCACCAACATGATGAAAAATACATCCAGAAGAGAGATTGAATCAATTTCTAGAATATTGACCATTGCTTACCAGATGAACTTGAATGCCAATGAATATGATTTATAAATGTGTTTCATATATCAAATGATGGCTCCATAGTCGTGAAGAAATCCTCAGTGTTTGGAATCCACTACAATATGCACATTGCATATCTTATTTATCCATGGCAAGGACTATATCCGTATACAAATACCATGTTCTGGACTCCCCTAATTTTTACATACCCTCAAATACCACTATAGTGCAACCACCTCGCACTATGTCCCAACGATTGACATTAGGTTAGGTCTTACATTGTATCCAATCATAATAGCATATCCATTGAAAATAATGTAGTAGCCCTAAGATTATTCTATAGATCCTCCCAATTCCACAATCGGGAGACCACATCATAGATGCTTACTTACAAAATATCCCACAGCTCCACACTACATCTAGGCCTTATAGAGTAGTGGAAACCACCTTCTTTAATTCATTTATCCTCAAAACTCTATGAATCTTCCAGTAGGTACCACTATCACCCAAATCATAGAATGGAATGGGCCACTAAGGTTCAATCCCATATTCTTTTTATGTACATCAAATTGTATCAATTACACAATATTTCATATGAAATGATTTTTTAGAATTTCAGTTCACATTATATATTTAAATAGTTATTTAATACAACTTATTAAAAAAATATTATTTTATATTGATCGCTCAACTAGAATAATCCATGATATCTAGCCTCATTATTTAATAATATACAATTAAATTTTTATAAGAAATTATCAAAATATTCTAAAAACCACTAATGACTCCATATATCACCTTATAGTGATCAAAATATTAATGCCCATGTAAAAATAATTCAACTGATCAATAAACAAAATACTAGAAACATGCACCTATTGTATATATATAATTATGTTTCAATTTATATTCGAACTCTATTTCTATATATTTTAATTTTTTCATATATTTCTCATAGTGTTTTTATCCAATTTTCATAGTGACTTATTTATGATATAGATATTATGGTATAAATTTTCATCCTTGTATCCATAATAATAACATTTATTTCTATAAAATTCATCATAACACCATTATCTAGTGGGAGATGGTTATTTATATATAATATGAAACTTATAATCCACATAATAATAAATAAAGAATTCTTTTTATTGTCTACTACTTGTGAAAAAATGTTTTTATGTAATATAATGCTGAATTTTTTATTATATAATCGTACAATAACAATCCATGGTCAAACTAGGGAGAATACTCATTACAATTGATGTATGTTTAAAATCCTCTTGTATGTCAGTTTGTTGAAATGTAGATTTTGATAAAATCCTCTTCCAAGGGAGAATCTCTGCATTTCGAGCAAGAAGATGTTTTCAAAAATATCTTATTTAATAACATTTATCTAACATATTTTGAAGAAGAGAGAGATTGTATTCAGCTAGTTATTTTATTCTTATTGTTATCATATTGGGTGGGATAATTATATTGGGAAAATCATATTGAAATTTTTGGACTAAAGAATAAGACGCTCATAATTTTTTTAGTGGTATTATGAGAGACTAATTTTTTCATATTGGGAAATCAAGCATGGGAATCAGAAATAGTATTATTAAAAATATCAAGAAGATCATAATGGATTCTAGGTTTGAATGTGAATAATTCTATTGAAAGATAATATTTGTTAAATATTATCAAGATGTATCATATCTTGTATGTTACACAAATTATATTACATCATTTTATGATACTTGAAAAACAAGCACTATTGTATTGGACATAGTGCTACACAAGTCTATGGGAAAATCCCACTCATTGTATTAAAAAAGGATTGTTTTTCATTGGATTGTGTGGTATTATAGTCTTTCAAAACCATACCATGGATTATATTATCTTATCAGGTAGTGCGCCTTATAAATTCTTAAGTTCATGTGGTTATCAGTTTGATTTTATTTTACCAGAGAAAGAAATATTTAAATGGATGTGAAGGTTGTTTCGTAAAAATGGTAACATAAATGAAAATGATAACACTGATTCAACCCATTCCCCTCACAGTGATTCATAAATCCTAATTGCGTAATTCAATAGGTTCCCTTTACGGTAACCTAAAAAATCATCAATAAAATGTAATTAAAACATTTAAACATGCAACCTAGTATAAGAATATATTTTTATCAAACATATAGAAGAAAAAAACTCATCAATCATTCCTCTTATTGTCCTCAACAAGCATTGTAGATTCATGTTATTTATACAATTCCATTAACACATGGGGTGACACATTCTATTAATCATTCATACATCCATCAAAATGAAAACTATCAAATTATGAGAAACACCATATTTGTTAACATTCCTCATATTTAATTCACTATATTACAAAAAAACATTATCATCTTTGGGTTCATTATCCAAATTCATCAATTTCAATATGATAAACAAAAAAACAGCATTTTATAAAATCATAGTATTAATGGAGCACTATTTATAGAAACATGAAGCAAACCATTATCACAATGGAAATCAACAACATGAAATCACTAAATATAAACCAATTCCATTATTTTATCATATTTAATTATTTTTATATTAATTACACTACCATCAAATGTTATAAACCATTTTAAATTTATGATTTCATGTAAATTAATTGGATAATAAATGATTCCCCTTCCTCAAAGCTTCATCATTAATTGAATGAGAGTGAATTAATGTCGTGGATCTCTGATCACCTATTCTTTTAGATAACTACGATCTCCCATTGAATTTCTTCACTGAATTATTTGATAAAAGACAAAGAAACCTCCATTATGATTCTGGATATCACACATCCTAATATTAAGAGTAATAAAAGGAGAACATGCTAATTGATATCGATATAGATTGAACTTAGTAATTCAGGGATGGTCTCTATCGATTGGGGGATTCAAAGAGATTGAATAGAAAACATGGAAGAGTAGGGTTTCAGAAGAATGAGGGGGAGAAAACTACGTCTATAGACGATGAGATTATTTATAAGAAGGCATATTTTTAGAATCCCACAAAACAACCACTAAAACCATATGGTAGACCCCCTAGATCAATCCATTGTTGGAGGATACTATGTATCCACCCCTGGTAAAACCCATGACTGGGATCCACTACTGAAGCCACCATGAAAATATTATTTAGCTATAGGGTGGGACTGTAACCCAATCTAGATACCACGTTGAAGACATCCCCAATTCGGTGGTAGCCTCAAAAACCACAATGACAGAGCCACTATGGTCCATGACACAATGCTCAACACTTGTGATGGTCCTATGATGTAGAAAACATCCATGGTGAAAATAGGTCTAGAAATAGTATCCCTGATTTTCTTCCTTCAAGAATGCATATTCCCTAGTTGGAATTCCACACATTAGAACTATAGAGTATGGCACAAACCATGGATCTATGTCACAAGGTGGCCTCAAATTTTATTGTCACCCACCTTTTCCCCATTTACCCTTTAAAATCCATGAACATCCTCCAGGTTCCTCCAAAACTAAAGTCACACAATGGGAAGGGTAACTGAGGTATGAGCCCTTAAACTATATATTTAATACAAAGATTCATACTTACACATATATATAGTGAATTTTTAGAAATTTACATCATGAAATATATTTAAATTTTTTTATAGTACACATTTATATAAATATTATTTTATATATAACACATTACAAAAATAAATCTGGATATGTAGAATCAATCATTCATAAAAAAACTCATATATGTATGTAAAATCATAAATATATAGTAAACTCTTCTTATGACACTACATATAACTGTATAGTGACCCTAATTTCAATGACAATGTTAAAAAATTTAAATTAATTCCTCAAACAAATTATAGAAACATGGACATATTTTCTCTATATATAATGATATAACCATTTACATTTGATTTCTGTTTATAAATATTTGAATTTATTCCTATCCTTCTAATAATTTTTTACCTAATTAACATAGTTATCACTTTATTTTATTGATAAATTAGTATTAAATTTCTACCAACTATCCATCTTAATAATATTTATTTCAATATGCTTCATAATAACACCATTATCCAGTGATGAACAGATTGTAGTAGTAGAATATACCCCAAATAATCTATGTAAAAATTAATAAGGAATTCAATTTATTTTATATATCTTGATGAAAAATGTTTTTTAATTTTTTAAAATCTTTACAATTGTTATTATATGATAGTATAATAACATACCAATAACAAACTATAAAGAACAATCTATGTAGTTAATGTATTTTTAAACACCTCTGGTTAGTCAGTGTGATGAAAAATAAATTTTCTAAAATTATTTAATATAAATATGATATTATATGGATACATTAAAAAAACATGTGATATCATGTATTCTTGATTTAGTTAACTCATAAATTTATTGTAAATGAAAATAATTTGATTTTATTTGTAAAATTTCAATTTAATATAATTAAATAACTATATAAATGAACTCAATTAAGGATTCCTAAAAAAATACCAAAAAACTACATAATGAATCACTACCATTTTTATTGTCTAGTAATAAATCACTAATTAAGGGTATAACATTATCATCATTTTTATATTGCTTAAAAGGTACTCCTTTGCCATCGCTTTTTTAGAGACGTTAATGGGGCCCCTTTGCTAGAGTTATTTTAAAGCTCTAATAAATACACTTGTAATGTAGTTATTTTTCACTAGCACTGATAAATGGTATATTTAAATAATGAATCTTTATAAATAATATATTAATTTAAAAATATAATTATATGGATATACATATAAAATATATTTTTATATATGTTTTGGATAAGTATAAATAAAATTTTAAACATTCTATATAATATATTTTGGAAAAAAGGCTTATTAAATTAATAAAAATATATTGATGATTAATAATTTATTAATTTTTATCGAGTAATATTTATTTAATAAAAAATTTAATATAAAAAAACATAAATATCTAATATTTGTAGAATATGAAACTCAAACATCAAATTGCCATAAAATTTGATCTGAGTATCTATTTGGGCTCTACCACATATAAAATAGAAGCATGGGAATAGCTCTAGGCCCTAATGACTTTGAGTAAATCCCTTTTCACCTTTCCAAGGCCAAAAATCCATATAAGTCATCCAAAAATGATTTTTATTTGTTTGGTACCGCAAAATTTTTATATTTTATGGAAAATCATCTTACCTAATGGGGGAATTGTTTTCATTTTTTAGTGGGGAATGAATTCATTCCTTGTTATTATATTAAAATGGATATAATGGTTGTGGAATTTTATCATTTACACAATGTAATATTATTTATAAACATATATATAATAATAAATAGATATTTTTTTATATATTCACCCATAAAAATTTAATTATGTAAATAAATAAATAAAAATATTTACATATAACATATATTTCTCAATATATATCCATCATCTAAATAAAAAATAATATCAATTTTATTTAAAATTAAAATTTATGAATATTTACAAACATATACATATTCAATTAATATATATATATATATATATGATGTGTGTTCGTATATATATATATATATATATATATATATATTTGTTTGTATTAATAAACATATATATGATTATCGACATATTCTAATATATGTATATAAATTTTAATATAGAATATTTGATAATAAATTTAAATATTTATAATTAAATTTATCAATATAAACATATAAATAAATTAATATATTTATGTATTTATACACACACACACACATACACACAAACATAAAAATTCTATATATGTATTTTAATGTATATATGCATGTATAAAAAATTTAATGAAATATATAAAAATATATGGATAAAAATTGAAAGGAAATATATATAAATATATTGATATATCCTAAAAAATATATATATATGTTAGTGGATGTGTCACGAGTGCGTGAGTAGGATGTATCAGGTTCGAAACAATGAAAAGGCAAGGGCAGAGAGGCTATTGAGAATGTTTCCAGCTCTTTAAAAAGGCTGGTTGTTAACACTGTTAAAGGGGGTTGGGGGAAGATAGAAATGTTATAAAGGTGAAACAGGAGGCTAGCTCTATTATTTCACCCTAAATGTATCCATGAATAGTGTGTAAAATTGATGTTATGGAAATAGATGTAGATAGGTGGGCTTTCTCCATATATTGTGTTAAATAAATGACATTGTCATGTCAATAGGTTACATTTGCTAAAAATTAATTTTTTTGTAAATAATATGAAGGGCATTGAAATCCATATTTAGAGATTGAAATCATTTAATATCACAATAAAATTCATACAAAAAGGATTGTAGATATATGAGAAAATAAAAATGATAAACATGTGTGAATATTTGAATGTTTAAAGGACACCAAGAATTCCGTACAAAGAAGATGCTTGATCGATGTGAATAGGGTTGGACCGAGGCAAGATCTATGATCCTCGGTGCTCAGGAAACAACAGACATGGGGAAACCAGAATCACGCTTCCTCTCTCCCAATTTCTCTAAAAACATAGAAGAAGCAGTTAGTTCCTACAATCACCCCTCTCTATGTCCCATGATGACCTATTTTCATTCTTATTGTTAGCAGAAAATATACATTGGATCTTCCATGTAGGGTGATAGGGTCATATCATATCTATGTCTTCTTGGTAGTGATTCCTAGTGCTTAAGTGTCATAGAAATGATTTTTTAGAGGATATGTGTTCAAGTCAGGAACACCTCCACTTTTTTGTGATGTTTCCTTATACTCACATCTTTCGAAATAATTCATTGGAATCTTATTGTGGTGAATTCACCTTGTGAAATGATAGGATTAGTATCCTACTTATCTACTTGATTCCTTGCCTACCTAAAACCAAGCATCCTACACCGATTAATGCCAATCATCTATAGGATCACCCCCCTCACCTAACGATGAACCATCCTCATCTTCATCCCCTTTTTAAAATGAATACCCTACCTCTGAAAGCTATGAAAAGATCACCATACTCCCTGAACACAGAAACATAATTTTCATCAGGTAGAGTTCTGTCTTCTACGAACACATATTATAGAATTTTGATTGAATCTCCACTAATAATATTCATTTATATTAAATCATTCATTTAAGAACTAGATGATTATAATCCCGGGAATTTAAATATTTAAACATATCCACTCTCTTCTAAAAATGTCAGTACTTCATTTTTATATTTTGTTCATGCATATTGTGTGACCTAGTGATTTGATTAATTGCCACTTCGATGATCAATTTCATTTATCGTTGAGAAAGTTTTTCTTAGAAAAATTATATTACAAAGTTTTAGATGTAATATTTTGTCCTTAATTTATTTATAGTCATTAAAAAGTCAAAATTGACATTATTGTGTGTGTTGGAGGTTTTCTAGTTGAGATTTCTTCTCATACTCGTACATGATCCAAATTTATTTTTATGTTATTGAATGGTACTATTTGAATTTTGACACATCTCAATTTTACATGATTATATAATTATTTATGAAAATGAAAAATTCCAAATATAATACAATAATCAAGAATGTATTATTACAATTTATATATAATTTAAATGGTCCTTGCGATCAATTTGTTTGGAAGAGGTGACCAGATTTTTGAGTAAAGAAATGAGTGGATATATTTTATTTTATCAAATTTTTTTCTTATTTATTTAAATTTTTTATAATAACATGTTTTATTTATTTCTTTATTTTAGTAGAAAATATAATTATACACTTGTTAATTTTAAATTAAATTTTTTTAAATGTTTTAAAATATGCAGCAGAATTTTACATATGTTATCTATAAAATAAATCATATTATAAAGTAAATATTTTGAAAATTGGTCATGATAATCAATATTGATAAGGCCTCTGTAAAATAGATGGATGTCATCTGTGATTAGGGAATGAAGGAATTGGACTTTCTATCTCAGATATTGAAAGATGATCATCTTCACACAATCTCAGCTATTTTATCAGACAAACTCATTAAGTAAAACATCTATAAAGTTATCTCATGTTTTTTAACATCTATCCCTCTATAATAAACTCAAAAATGTTATTCTCTCCTCAATCGAGTGACAACCATCAATCTTATACTCTTGTGTTCTCTCATAATTTAGATTTTTGTTTATTCATATATTCTTTGACAACATATAAGTGACTTCAAATCCTTCCTATCTTTTAATGACTATTGTTTTAATTGATATTATTTTCATAATAAATGTGATTTTAGTGGATTAATTTTACATAAATATCATATAATTGTTTATGAAATTTATGATAAATGATTTTGCTAATAATTAATTTAGTAATTTGTTTTTTTAATAATGTTTTAGGGGGTTATTTTTTGTCATATTATATTATAGAATTATCCATGAGTTAACATTACTTATATCAGTTCACCCTTACATAGACTTCACCATTTTATGATTACATTTATATTGGACAGTGTACTCTTACACAACTTTACGTTGGTATTAAAAATCAATAATGAACCTTAAATAGATTATTCAATGGAATCATCCAACCCTTACATGTGAGTGGGGAACATAACACATAAAGAGAATGTTAACAACACTAGTAATCTAATTCAACCAATTTATATACTATGGATCATTTTTTCAAGTGAGGATAATTATATTTTATGAGATAATATTTATCATTCCCTAAATTTTTGAACCACTACATTCCACATTTTCAAACACATTTATTTTTAGAATTATATTTCCATCAGCATCCAATTATCCTGAAATTAACTAATATGATACAAACAAATTAATATTTTTATAAATCTCTGAAATGGTTTTCCAAATAGACAAACATCATTAGTAAAACAGACAAAAAAATTTGTAACCTAAATCATTTCAATATAGTAATCAAATGATATGTATCTTTAATATTTCAGTTGATTCATATATATTCTAGCTTGTATGTTTAAATTAACAATGTTGTACACTTAATTTCTTTATAGTTTAATTTAATATTTATCTATAACTTTCATTTCATCATGAACTCTTGTATTTTTAATACTCGTTCTAATGCACACATGGTGAATATCCCTCAATGTAATGTTTTTAACCATTCATCATACATCACTCAATTTATCATATTTATGAATACTGTAAAATCGAATAGGGTTACCTATTAAATCCCCATATTAATGATTGTTATTTTTATTAATAAGCTGACTCTTTTCATCATATCTTCATCAAATACATTATAGTGGTTATTGTTTTTCAAAACCAGTTGTCATGATTCAACTTCAATGGTTTTCTATGATATTTTTATCCTTGTGAGATTGGGTTCCATCAATATTATGTGTCCAATCCCCCTAATATTACTATATTCTTTTGAAACATGTTTCTTTCACCGTGCAAAATGTTTCCTCTTCCAATGGTGGTCTATTCCTTCAATATTGTCTTTCGGCCTAGTGGAGTTTTATGTGAGGTAATTAATGAATACTTTTTTCTTTTACACTACTATGATATCCATAAGTGTCAATTTAGAAATATTCTTCCTTAACGAATCATTATTTATGGGAACTTCCTTCCAAACAGATGCACACTCTATTTATATATAAACCCAATTTAATTTTATTTTGTTACTTTAATGTTATTATATGAGTTATTCGATGATCATCAGTTTTAATTTGGGATTATTGATGCAGAAAGTGATATATTATTTACATTATAATTAGAGATGAGTAATTTCAGAAAAAAAAAATATATTTCATTTCATATATCATACAATATCAAGGTTCCATATCATTTAATATATTTTGGATATATTTAATATATCATAATTTATATGATATTAAGATTGGAATATTAATTATATTTATATTAAATATGGTATAATTTAAATGATATTATTATACCATGTGTTTTGGTTTTTTAATTTTATTGAAACATTGTTGTTACTCATGGGTAATTTTTCTTTATCTATAATACATTTGTACATTTAATTATTATACATATTAATAAATATATCAACGAAGTTTGATGGAAGATATACTTTATTAATGATAAATGGATGTGTGTGGAAGGGTTTACTCCTCTAGTTCTCTTAGATATTATACAAATTATAAGTTCTTTATTCTCTATTACATTTAATTTCATGTCCATATTTTTAATCAAATTGTTTAGGGACTTTCAACTAAACTTGGGAGGATTTCATCTTATCCTACTACTATGGGTCCATTAAGTGGTTCTTCTAGAGCAACATTGAAAACCCCATCTACCTATTAACACCCTGAATTTCAAATTTAACACCCAATCTACACAACCATTTCATCATCCACAAGGGCCTCCAGGGTTGTTTCCACCCATGAAACCACCATTCATTTGTTTATCCTCTCATTATCATACCAAGTCCATAATGCCTCCAGAAATGTTTCAACTAATACCATATCCTTATCCTATGATGCATCTACAAACCTTCTATACTTATCCCAAAATATCAACATCACCTCAATTTCCTTCTATCTATCCAGTATCTCATTGTTTTGTTCCATCAGCTTCCACTCTAGTCTATGAAGTAATCCAGGTGCCCACATTTCGTCAGAAACATCCTTAATTGGTTAATAATCTATGATAGGCCACACATTGGACCATGATAATATCTTACACTATATTTTTGAATCTGGTTATAATAAAAGTAATTGTGTTTTAAAATGAAAAACATCAAATGATATGTATAAATTCGAAGTTTTGTAGATGTTTTAGGGAATCAATTCACAAGTATAATGATATCATTCTAGTGAAACCAATCTCAAGGATGCATATCAGTAATAAATTCAAGGATAAATCATGTGTGGAGATATTATTATAAAAAATTTATTAAATTGATATATGTATTGTTATTGTATTTATAAGAATTAACATATTCTTCATATATTCAATTTAACATTCCAACAGTGAAGCTACTAATGTCTCACAGTTGATGGATCTTGAGAAGTTGTGGGTATTGTATAATATTGCATTATTTTTTGGTTGTGTTAATGTACATTTTATAGAACCAAAATGTATGTACTTTATGATAATATTAATTCATATTTTTTAATATAAAAAAATTATTATCTTGTAATGATTGTTCATCTACATGACATATTATTTGATAAAATCTTAAGAGCATGTGTCATTGTTTAAGGTCACCTCCATTCACCACTATCAAAAGAACCCATAAGTGTCACAATTGTATTCTTAAAATATATGTTATATAGTCAGATGATATATTTTAAAGGACACAAATTATATAGGCTATTAGGGGTAGAGACTCATTGGACATTGAGGAACATTCTCACGGTATACTCCCTCGGTAATATATAGTGTAAGATATTATGAGAAAATGAACTGACATGTTGAAAATCTCAATGTATATGTTTTATTTAACGTTCATATCTATAGATGTGTGTATTGAACCTTACAGCTTAAAAATATTATTAATGAATATTATAAGTTACATACATTGATATATTGATCAATATCATCCTGAAAAATGTTTATAGTGAGGTAGGATATGTTGGGTGTGTCTCGAGTGTTGCTGTATTAATGGAAAAGGTGGTAAAGGATTTCTCCCTATTATTTAATAATGGATGTTGATATCTCAGACCATTCATGAAAATGATATATCCTAAATACATCCATGACCATGGTGTTCTATAGGTATGGTTGATTTACAAAAATTCATATAAAGTCATATCAACCACATCTCATGATGACACTAACATGGAACCTCATTGATTAAAGATATAGTAATCAAAATATTATATTACAAATTGAGCACCCGTATGAGGTATTATGTTGGTTCACCATTAACTTCGTTCTATGTAGGTGACATGGCATTTGACTAGATGAAAATCTTATAATTTATCCTTCTTCACCTAATGCCACTGAGAGAGAGGCATAGCAGATCCCACAAAAAATGTATCTAGAATATCGATAAAAGAATATACTACAATTTATTATTTGAAAATATGAATAAATATTATTATCGAACATTGTATTATAATTATTTACGTTTTCCCGATCAAATTTATTCTGTAAACTATTATTTTATAGAATATTATTCGAGTGGAATATTTTATAAATTTGTATTTTCATTATGGTGAATGCAATATTTATTTATTTATTGGAGAATAATGCACTGATATTTATTTATTAAATAAATTCTCATTATTCAAGGACCATTAAATATTTTGGTTGAATAGAGGATTTATTTAATTAGTCTTATGAGAGATAATATATATAGAATACTATTTGATTAAATTATATTTAACTTTAAATCATTGGTTTAGCTCTTGCCCAAAAATAATAATTATATTAATTTCATTGTTGATATGGGCGTTCGCATGGATAAAATTAATAATAAGAGGAACTTTTGAAATTATTTAATTCTAACCATAATAGTATAAATACCCCATTACATTAGTTTTCAAGAGATTAAATTGGATCTGTGTTGTGCACAATGATATCCATATAAAATCATCTCAAGCCCTAGAGAGCACCCTCTCCATGAATGCTCTTGAAAATTAAGAGCATTCTTTCTCTACCATATACACTTAAATATATAGATATCTATGATAATCCATTGGAAGTTAATCTCAAGGTGATCAAAAGAAAATGATAATGGTGTTAGGATCTTCCATGATAGAACCCAATGTCTCCTATGTCGGAGTGAAAATATTTTCTGTGTATGTGTGTATCACATATTATAACATCTTCGACCCAAAATACACTAAATCTCTACTCTGATCAGGGTGACCACATGACCCGTGAAACACCTCCTTCTTTGCTAGAGGATGCTATCTACTCAGTCAGGTCTGATAGGTAATGTGGGGAATCTATACCCTATTTACCATAGATTCACATAAAAGATAACATAATAAATAAAGATGAAAATAAACAATAAACCAGAAAATGAATTACCAACTATTTCCCAAACATGTTACAACCACAACAAAACAATAAATACACCATGCCATGCTAACAATGCCAAATTTGATGAAAACCCAATATAAATTCTAATGAAAACATCCCAAAAAATGGATCAAAACATCATGTCATAATCATCATCCATTCAATAAAAATCCCAATGTAACTCTATAGAAAATGGCTTTTTTCTAATGCCCAATCATGTAATAATGAAATTTTCTTGGGTACATAATGGAAACCAAAGAATGGTCGATGTACAACTCTGTAGGCTACCACCAAAGGTGTCTATAAAATATACAGTAAAATGTGATAGTGCATTCAAGTAATAAATAAATAGAATGATAATAAAAGGCAACCTTGGTACCATTAGTTAACAATATTCAATTTAGAAATGTAAATAATTTATTTCATTCAATGACTAATACCTTTAATGTCATATTTTCCATGGTTTAGTAATTTACAACATTAACACTTCGACATAATCTGATCAATTATATGATATAATGGAATAATTCATCTTCCATATCTCTCTAGAGATAATTATTTCATAACAAATACATCGGGTTAACCATGGATACACATTCCAAGTAGTCTCATCAAATTCACTATTTTGGCCATAGAGAATCAGCGAAACTCCATATCCAATGAATTAAAGGGGTGTGTTTTAGAGCCTTAGTTCGACTCAACCCATAGGAGGATCCTCATTTCAATACACCACATACCACCAATCCATGTGCACATGCTTATTCATCTAATTACCATTTATACCAAATCACAGACCATGAACAATCAATACACATAACATAAAAAAATCGAATTCCATCTAACACAAAAATTACCTTTGGGACATAACCAATGAAAAAATTTACAACACACCATACATATCCCATTTAACCCAATTCCCTTTCATATATCATCCCAATTAACTTACATAAAAAATTCCATAAATTAACCAATTTCACATTTATTTTCCCATTCTTTCATTTCAATTTAATGCTCAAAAGTCATTAGAACTATTCACCTTATTCCATTTATCCCATTTTAAAATGTTCTAAACAAAACATTATGCCATTATTGAATTCTAGGAATATATTTAAATAAACCATTTTCTATCTAAACTATCATATCAGTATATTCATCTTGGGATCCACATTATCAAAATTCAATTCAATACATAATAATACAATTTTCCTTTTTTTTTGAAAATTTGCACAACCCTTGTGTGGCACCAAATCATTCTAGTCAACCTAAATGCATATCATAGGGATCATGAGGGGATAAATTCAAAATATTTCAACCATTTTACAAAAATCCATTCAAAGGAGTCAAATTCAAAATAATGACTAGCATTAACCCAAGCACAAATGACCAAAACAAATTAATGACCCAATAAATTACGTGTATACTACCAACCTCGAAACCAGAGATAAATGCAAACTTATCCTTTTCCTCAGATCTTGATTCATGAACCCTCTAAAACTCAATCATATTAACTAGATGAATAATAGGATTTTATTTCTTTTTATGAATAAGAATAAAACCACAAACCCAAAACCATAAAATAGATGCAAGTGGATTGTAATGCATACATATAACATCGATCCAAAACCAATGACACTGTGAAGAGCCTATAAATAAATGTTATTTCACATGAAGATTTCGATGTTTATGTTTTCAACAAAGGATTGAGGAGGATAAATGTGGTATAAATTCGGTTGACGAACTTAAAAACCATTTGGTTGGAAATTGTAAAACCACACATTTAATGGGGTATAAGATTGTGCAAACTATTTTACAAATTATTCCAAACTGTAATGCCTCTATCCCGAATGGGAAACGTCACACAATTATGTGGGATCCATGAATGGTTTGAAAAACAGTGCACCAAACATGAAAAATACCATTATCCTATCCCACACTGTCTAGCCTCCCATGTTGCATGGTTTACTAAGCTGTAAACTCCTTCCCCTTGGGTGACATGGTTTTGGTGTATAGTAACTAATAACCATGCAGTAACCATTAATCATACTCTAGATGGACATGATATCTAATTATTCATGTTCATAACCCCTGTGACGCCCACATGATTCCTCATACATCAAATCATTCCATTAAACACAATCAAGAGACAAAATAAATATCTTTAAAAAGAGTGTACCTTATGAAAATATGGAATCCTACAAACAACAGACCTTATAAAAGAGCATCCTAATGAAACAGTCCCATAAATCAATAAGCTTCTAAATAAATCTATCGGGCCATAGGGCCGGAATATCTGTCTCACTATCTTTTGTTTCTTCATGAAAATTATGATGCTTACAAAAAACACGAACCAAATGAAACACATTTCCTCTTTATTCTTAATTACTAAGATCAACAATAAGAACTAAATACTCCAAATAGGATTCATTCGCATCAAGCTAAACATCATAGACATCAATCAGATGATATGAGATAGGGTGATACTTGAAAAGGTGTGACACATGAAATACATCATGCAATAAATTATACTACAGTGGATGATCCAATCTGTACACCACCTGCCTGATCGTCTCAACATTCTCAAATGGACCCACATACTAGGGTTCAAATTCTCCCAATTTATGTATATAACAATGACCCAACAATGGTGACACCCAAAGAAACAAATGATCACAAACCATAAACTCAATAGGTTTTTGACCCTGATCCACATAGAACATCTTCCTTCTGTAACATGTTTCAATATTTTTCTGAATCAATGAATCTTGTTCCGACATCTCCTATACAATAATCAACCCTAACAGTTCATATTATCTTACCTCTATCAAACACAATGAAGATATGCATAGTCTAAAATAGAGTTACTCATACAGTTCCATTTGTATAATTTCATAGTGAATATTATTTTATTTGAATTCAACAACAACTAAGTGATTCAGCTATGATCGACAAATATCAAGTTCACAATCCCTCATCATATCCACTTGAACCTCAATAGTATTCTCTGATTTCTCATCCATTTTTGGGTGGAAATAAATAATAAAAAACTTTAGGGTACCAAGTCCATTCTATAATCCCTTATTGAAAAGTAATATAAAATGTGGATCATGATCGAAAACATTAGTATGCAGTACTCCATCCCACAACACTACTTCCTAAAAATAAAATTCCCCATACTGATCAATAGTGAATATCTCCCAAATTGAAATTTAATGTTCTACATTGTTTCGCACATCCACCACTACCCCTATAAAATCATTAATCCAAGGATTCCTTATAAGTCCTACCATGATATCCATAGTTATGTCATCCCATTTCCATTAGGGAATGATAAATGGTTTTATCAAAAAACCTGACCATTGATTCTCGGCCATCACCTATTGATAGGTATGGCATCACACCATGAAACCATAAACCTCAATCTTCATTCATGGATACAAATGAAATCTATGATGATCATGATACATTTATGGAAAGCAATGTTGAACCACCACATAGATGCATGAACTTGTGTATCAACTATTCCTGAAAACATCCTAGCACAACAACACCACCATGAAAACAAACTATATATCATCAATAAGGTTATAACCTGAAGGTAACTACTTACCTTTAAGAAATTCCCTTGAATACAAAAAATCCGAATCTTCTTGAAGCCTTTCCTTGATCGGGATAAAAATCACGAACCCAACTTCCAAAGATGGAAGGGGTCATCATCCCTTGTTCATTAGGAACCTTGAGATTTATCTCAGTGAACTAAATCATAATAAAACATTTAGAAATAGATTTATAATATACATGATTTTGAATCTTCTGGGAAAAATCACCTCAATCAATATTCCTCTTTCCTAAATTATAAACCAGATCATTGTCAAAATAATCCATGTACTCAACCCATGTTCACTACTAATAATTAAAACAACATTGATAGAATATGTAATTATGGATTTTATGAACATTATACATGGTAAAATATTTTCCCAACATGTGGTGTCACCATCTAATTAAATCATAAACCATAAAAGCTAACTCATGATCCTGTGTTGGGTAATTGCTTTCATGTGGAATCTACTACCTCGACCCATATGCCAAAACCTAATTGTTCTTCAGCATCATTAACCCAAGCACAACACCGGAAACATTACAAAACAAGGAATATAACCTTACTTGGGTTGGGCAAGATCATATTTGGTGTTGTAAACAGATTCTTTAACTCTTTGAAAACATTCTCACATTCCTCATATATTTAAAACAAGGTTTTATTCTTACTCAAACCCGAAATCATTGATTCCAAGTGATAGAAGTCTTTAATGAACCATATTCCATAGATAGTCGAAACCAAAAAAATCAGATATTAAAAAATTAGGTTGTTCTAATGATACAACTGCTCTCAAATTCTTTTGGTTGACTAACACTCCTTCCTTAGATGTGATGTGAACCATGAAATACACCCTATCAAATCAGAAATAAAATTTGGATAAATTGGAATGTATCCTACACCCTCTTAGTGTACTAATGACCATGTTAATATGTTTTTCCTGATCTCCATGAGTTTTAGATTACACCCATATTCTATCAATAAAATATTCATACATCTGATCCAGGTACATGTGAAAATTGGGTTGATTAGACCTACAAATTCTATGAGTGAATTTATCAATCCAAATGGTATTACCAAAATATCATTTAATCTATTAATCCTCAGAATGTATGTCTGTTTTATTTTAGAAGAACTCACCATTAGATATTAATACACAAATATTAGATCAATATTAGAGAACATTGAAGAAACATGTATATGTTCAAAAAGATCATCTATTTAAGGAAAATTGTATTATATCTTAACAGTCATATGATTCAACTTCCTATAATCATCACATAACAACATCGATCTGTCAACAGTTATTGGAAACAACACAGGAGGTCCCCATTGTGACATACTTGGGTGAACAAACAACTTGTTTCATAATTCCTCCAACTATGTTTTATTTTCCGGGAGTTATGGCACTGCCATTTTATACGATGGAAAAGAAATTAGCTCTACTCCCTGCAATGACTCTATCATTAACTCGACATATCTTCCATGTGAAAACCCAGGGAAGTCGTTTGGAATCAAATCATGAAACTTATCCTTGTTTGAAGGAAAGAAAAACTACTCTACTCCATAATCATCAAAAAATAACCATTTGAGTTTTGAGCTCACCCAACCACTAATGTGAAGCCCTGAAAGGCATTACCAAATGTCCCACACACCATGATATACATCATTTTATCATCAAATAGTCATATTTGTTAACCTAGGGTAGAAAAAATAGATATGTGCCTCATAAAACGCTATCCAATACACACACAAAAATAGATAAAAATCTAACATATCAACCACAAATATGTCCAATAGGTTATACAACCCACAAAAATAAAGATAACACCTATCAAAAATCCTAATATTCACAGTTTACGTCCCTAATAATGTATCAATTGACATGACCCCACAAAAACATTCCACAGCTAGATCAAACATAACCACAATCTAGAATAAATAAAATATTTTGAGTCATATAAATCAAATCTAGCACTAAAAAACATATATTCTAGATGGAATGTTCCTTGAAATGTTTATTATCTAGGATCACCCCCTCTTAGAGTAGACTAAACTATATGAAGATGACTTTTTACTATACCCTGGGCTCTGTTCTGAATTACTAATGCTACTATACACTCATGATATGGATTCTCTTGCCGCAACATACAACATCTAACCCCACGATGGGTATGACCAGTTGAGATCGAATTTCTTGATTGATATGTGATAACCTACCCCATATACACACTCTTCATTGTCCTCATTCCACCATCATTAACTGCCAATTGATGGTTTCTATATAACCACTGCACATGCCACATTCTTCTTCATTCTTTTCACATGACCAATGGTCTGGGACACTAATCATGCATGTACCTTATCCAATCTCACTTATCATTGAAAACCTGATAATTACTGTGATGGGATGGTTATGTCTTCGAACTACTCTATTTCTAGCCCCTTGGGTGAAATTTCCAAAATCAACACATCCGTCCATTAAACATTGGACCAATGTATCCCCCAAATGGAACATCATGCCCTACACCGAGGGCCTCCATGATACATCCCTCCCAAATAAGGGTAGACTCCATCCTATCAGCAACTCTATTGAAATTTAGGATATTCATATAAGAATTAATCTCATGTCTAAATGCATCCTAAAAACATCATTCGATTGTTTCCACATCCCCTTCGAAATTTAGAACAAAATGTTTCATGTCAGTGAAACACCTATGATATTTCCCCCGTCCCATTGACGCATGGGTCTACCTTGTAAACTATGAAGCCTTTTCGAAATTCATCGTCTCCAAATTTAAATGTTCTCGAAAAATTTCAAAAAAATAGTTCCATGACATACCATCATATGTCTAGGCCTAAACCAAAATGTCCCACGGTCGCTTCACATTCACGCACAACATGTAAGCGGCTAACATGATTGTCTTGTTAGGAGGATTTTCTAAGTCAATAAGAATCAACAAGATGGAATCTATCCAGAACTCAACTACATCATGTCCACCCTATACAGAAAAAGGAAAAGGGTGTTGCAACTAAATCTACGTAGTAATCTCAATCATACTTGGAATTACCGTCTTTGGGTCTTGTTGAATCGTCTTCAAAATTTAGGGTAGTTATCATGAAATTTATCCTCTCCAATGTTACCGTGAACAATCCAGTTTTCTTGATCTCATTTCGAAGGAACATTATCAATTCCATGCTCTCATTTTATAACCATCACAAACTATTGTGGTTGCATATTCCTATGATTCCAACACAAATCTGAGATCTCATAGCATAAAACACCCATATTTCTGATAAAATATGGCACTCCACTATCCATGAGAAACACATTTTCATGCCCTATTCCAAACAGAAATCATCTCACATTGAAATCCCTCCTCAACCATCCCTAATGAGGGTCATGGTCAATATATGGCAATCCAACATACTCTATCATGAGTCATTCATTAGAAACCCTTTTATTTCTATTTCCACAATAACAATGAATACCCAACTCTTTTATGTTCCCTTTATATCAATCCATTTTCTATAGACATCGTTATAGATCATTTAAAACATTTCATCAAGTGGAATTATTTTACCACCCATTAAAAAATTTTCCATTTA
The DNA here is from genome assembly GCA_963277665.1 of Viscum album. Lineage (NCBI taxonomy): Eukaryota > Viridiplantae > Streptophyta > Magnoliopsida > Santalales > Viscaceae > Viscum > Viscum album. The sequence continues at coordinate 974,296,451 of OY728139.1, read as the reverse complement.
CTCATTCATATAATATTTATTAGACATTACACTCTTAATATTTTAATATTTTAATAACAACTCTACCCTTCATGCCTCAAACATCCATCTCATTTTTTCCCAATATCTAGGTGTATATAGTGATTAATTTATGTCCAACAATAGTCAATTCTATCAACGGGAACCATATCAATATATAGTCTAATCATAAAAAATGTGCATCAAAGAATGGTTAAATTCCATTCATCAATAACAACAAATATCAAGAAAATGAAATCCCACCCAAGGTACTTAACATTTCTCTAATGGATTGGTTAGATACTCCCAAACATGAGCTCATATCCAATCCCAACACATCTTAATCTATAATGACCCATACTTTACATACATTGTTAATACTTCAAAATTGAATCACACTTATTACCACATATGACAAAACCACAAAGGACCATATAGGTATAGTGTCTTTAGAAACTGGGAAACATAAACAACTGGTTCATAAATCTTCTCCAGTGTCTCCCATTTATTTCATCATATCTAGGGTCCCTTTTAGGATATTCTACTTAATATCCATCTTCCTGACCTGGGGAAAAGAAAACATACAAAAAAGGGTGAGCTCAAATGCTTAGCAAGGGAAAATAAAGGAAATAAAAATCATATCATATCTTTTTGAAAATCATAACCTGCCAAAGAGATCATAATATCTTAACATGGAATAAATCATAGAAGTGAAAATGAGATCCCCATAGTCATAACATAAAACTTGAAACTTTGTGGCATGCACACATAATCATGGAAAATCATTTCTTGTTAGTCATGACTAATTGCCAAGACTATCTTAGCGGACAAAGTCCATTTCTGAACCGAGTTCACTCCTCGTTTCAGTCCTGTATCACTGAACCGAAATAACCTTCCGTTCCAGCCATGTCTATCTCACGAGATATAAATCTTTACCCAATGCATTGGAGGGAGATATAGGTCCCACCCAACTTATAATGAATCCTTTCTTATGTGTGCCACATAATCATAAATCATACATCATCGCATAACACAGGTAACAAAAATGGGATTCTTGAAACATCATGACATCATAAAACAAATCATATAAGGTAAATGACTTCATAAAAATAATTCCCTAACAACATAATCAAATAAATGTAATAATAGGGATAAAAACAGAACCCTATATTATCTTAGATGGAAAATAATTTTGATAAAACATTTGAACTCCATTCTTGAGGAAAATATCCTTTTTACTTCAAAAACACTTTTCTTTTCATAACATGTCATACAATTATAAACTAAAAGAAGTTGATTAAAAATAAACTTGAAAAATTATAAAGGAATATTCTTGGAAATAATGTTTTAAAAATCCATTCTTGCCGTATAAGTTTAAAAAAACATTCTTCGTACTTTTGTCGGAAAAGTCAAAAAGTACCTCGTATGAAAAACGACAAAAGATTCCTTTCATATCCTTTACTAAAAACTCACCGAAGGGTAAAATTGGATTTAAACAATTGTAGGTGGATGTAAATAACATTACATATTGAGTAAACATGGATGTGGATGATAAAATACACCCCAGTAAATACCAAAGTATAAACAATCTCAGATAAAAATGAGATTGTGATATTTCCCTTACCTTAGGTCCGATTTGCTTTGTACGTGTCAGAAGCTCCTGTATAATGGTTTAAATAATGTAATTGACTTATTCCAGAATCATACATATTGATATGATATCATATATGGTCGTATTCTTAGCTTCTTATTAGTAATATTTCATTGTTACTTGTTACTCGGGTCTTTATTGCCTTTTGTTCTTATGCGTGTTTTGCCGAATAAATTCTTATTCTTCTTTTAAGGTTATAGATACCTTATATCCAGAATGGTATTAGTGTAACATATATCATATTTATTCATTCAATTCGTTTATATAATTACTATGTAATGATGATCATGTAGAACGAGTCACATCACATCTTGGAGACGGTATTCCGTTCGTACGCACGAGCAATGATATTGTTCCCATGATCGTGGAATTGTATTTAAGTGTATTTATAATATTTCAGTATCAATATCATTTTATAATAATCATATATAGTTACTCATTACACCATTATACCCATCCTTGTAAGGTGATGGTGGAAAATAGATTACACCACGGCGTGGAGACGGTATTCCGTACGTACGCACGCACGGTGATTTCATTTTTCCGTAGGATGGATAGAAGGTGAATTAGGGTTGTTTCATATTTATACTAACATATCATTATGTAAGTTATACTGATGTTATTACTTTATCATGAAACAACTAAATAAGAAGAAGTTTAAGAAGAAAGAAATTGAAAAGATTGGTAATGGATATTACCTCTTCTTTTAAACGCCTCTTTGAATCCTCCACTTAGGGAACAATGATTGGTCTTTGAAGAAGACCAGGACCTCTAGGATTATTCTAGTGAAGTGGAGAAGGGATTTTGGCTGGGGTTGGCCGAGCTTGAGTGCTCAAATTGGTGTGAGGAGGAGGGGGAGGAGGTGTCCTTTTATAAGGGAGGAGATGGGCACCTTAGGAATATCTCAAAATATTATTTTATATTAAAGTCAAAATCGGTTTATAATGGTTCAAAATGGTCTTATTTCTAAGATAATGTGGGGATGGGTCTAAATTCTATCGACCAATAGGAGTTAGACAAGTTTAGGTTATTATTTTAACCTTATCAATTAGATTTAACTCTAAGTTAAATAATTTAGCTTTTACCGTGTCTTTTTGTTTTCTTACACTATATGGTTAATACACTTACTATAACATGAAAAACGAACCCCAAATTGTTTATTATTAATATATATATCCTTATCTAAGTAATTTTGGTGAACTTTATATTTTTAGGAATAAAATAACAATTAATTATATAATATTTGATTTAAAAACTATTTTGTGGCAATTTTGACACTATTTGATATATGATTTTTGGGAAATCCATAAAAGAATTATATGTTCGAAAAAAGTTGATTAAATCAACACTAATATATCATAGTAACCTAGAAAATAAGTGGAATTCACAAAAAGTCTCAAATTGCATTTATTTTGGTGTTTATAACATCAATTATGTCAATATTTCATTAATAAGATAATTACTGCATCATCATTGTGTCATAAATAAATTAATTTATTTGAAGTCTAAAAATTATAAATAAAATATCATCATGTAGGAAATCTTTTTATCTTTCTAATGAATATTTATAATCGCATTTATCTTATGTATTAACCCATATTAAAAATGTTTTAGTTATTAAACATTGATTTTAACTATTTTAACTATTCATTAAATAAAATAATATTAAATGTCATAATCTAATCCAAGTGGGCCTAAATGGTCATATTTTATTCCTAAGGTTGTTTTTGGTCGAATTAGACTTATCCAATAGAATTAGGACATCTGTTAGGGTAATAGTAATATCATATTTACCCTGAGTGACCGTATTCACTATTAACCGCGGTAAAAAAAAGTAAAAAGTTACTATTCACCAAAAAATTATTTTTATCTCATTGAACCACATTTTACTTACTAATATCAACCGTGTCTATCAGATTTTCGAAATTCCATTCACAGAAGCGGTAAAATTAAGTTTTATCCAAAATTCATTTTTTAACCTACCACTTAGTGGTTTCACTATTAATCAAAAATTGAATGTTTTCAGAAAAATACCAAAATTTCACCCTAGGATAATTTCAATTTTACGAATCCAAAAACGAAGTTCATTTTAAAAAATAAAATTTATAAAATATCAAAAAGTGGATTTTACTATTCATAACGGCTAGTTTTAATAATATTTTAATAGCATATCGTTGTTTAGTGAAACTCAGTATTGCGTATGACGCAAGCTATCGAGGAAGGTCGCGATTGCGTGTAAAGTAAGCCAAGATAGTGTGTAGTGAAAGATTCCTTTGATAACATAAAAACAAAATATTACTCATAAAAATATCGGGTGTTATATTCTACCCCCCTTAAAATGAATTTCGCCCTCGAAATTCGTCACTTTTTAACAAACAGATGAGGATACATTTCCCTCATTATATCCTCAAGCTCCCATGTAGCTTCTTCAAGTTGGTGGTTCCTCCATAAAACTTTCACCAATCGAGTGGTATTTTTTCGTAAGACTTTTTCGCTATGATCCAGAATCTCTATCGGTTGTTCTTCGTAAGAAAGATCTTGCTCCAGCGGTACAACTTCTGAGCTGAGTACATGTGAAGGATCGTGTATGTACTTTCTCAGTAGAGATATATGGAACACATCGTGAACTTGAGAGAGATTCGGTGGAAGCGCCAATCGGTAAGCTACCTTTCCAACACGATCCAGTATTTCGAAAGGACCGATATATCTAGGGCTCAACTTCCCCTTCTTTCCAAATCTCATTACCCTCTTCTAGGGAGATATTCGTAAGAACACTTTATCACCCACTTCAAACTCAAGGTATTTTCTTCGGTTGTCGGCATAACTTTTCTGTCGACTCTGAGATGCTCTTATGTGTTGTTGAATAGATCTGACCTTTTCTGCCATTTCATCAACGGGATCAGGTCCTAATAGCTTTCTTTCCCCAACTTCATCCCAGCAAGTTGGAGTCCTGCATTTCTTTCCATAGAGAGCTTCATAAGGAGCCATCTGAATACTGGAGTGAAAGCAATTATTATAAGAAAATTCCACCAAAGGTAGCTGTTGATCCCAACCTCCTTTGAAATCCATAGAGCAAGCTCTCAACATATCTTCTAGAGTTTGAATTGTTCTCTCAGACTGACCGTCTGTTTGAGGATGATAAGCAGTTCTGAAACTCAACTCTGTATCTAGAGTATGCTGAAGACTTCGCCAGAACTTCGAGGTAAATCTCAGATCCCGATCAAATATAATAGAAAGTGGTACTCCATGCAATCTTACTACTTCCTTTACATATATCCTGGCAAGCTGATCTAGAGAGAAATCCTCTCTAATAGAAATGAAGTGTGCAGACTTTGTAAGACGATCAACTATGACCCATATATCATTATTGTCTTTGGATGTTTTAGGAAGTCTTGTGACAAAGTCCATAGTGATGTTTTCCCATTTCCATTCGGGTATGGGTAATGGTTGTAACATCCCCTTAGACTTCTGTCTCTCAGCTTTAACTTGTTGATAAACTAAGCATCGAGAGACATATTCAGCAACATCTCTTTTCATGCCATCCCACCAGAAGTACTCTTTCAGGTCCCTATACATCTTCATGCTTCCAGGATGAATAGTGAATGAAGAACTATGATCCTCATCCAGCAGCTCCTTCTTTAATTCGGGGATGGGAGGAACACAAACCCGATTCCTGAACTTTATTATCCCATCACAATCAAGGTTGAATTCAGGAACATTTCTCACCTTCTTTTGTAACTCGACACCTTCTTTCTGTGCCTCTTTAATCTTCACATGTATAGATGGTTGAACATTCATTTGAGAAAGATAAGATTTTCCCCCTTCCATTATAATTCCAAGATCCATCCTTTGTAAATCCATAAATAATGGATCTTTTATAATCCTCATCATGGATAAACTAGCATGGTCTTGTCGACTTAATGCATCTGCCACCTTGTTTGCTTTCCCAGGGTGGTAATGGATTGAGCAGTCATAATCCTTAATCAGCTCCAACCATCTTCTTTGACACATATTCAGATCCTTTTGTGTGAAAATATACTTTAAACTTTTATGATCAGTATAAATATCACACCTTTCACCATAAAGGTAATGCCTCTAAATATTTAATGCAAAGATTACTGCAGCAAACTCCAAATCATGTGTTGGGTAATTTTGCTCATGGATTTTCAACTGTCGTCAGGCATAAGCTATTACCATATCATTCTGCATAAGAACACACCCCAATCCCTTCATGGATGCATCACTGTAGATCACAAACCTTTTTCCACTACAAGGCAATGTGAGCACAGGTGCACTGGATAACCTTCTTTTCAACTCCTTGAATTTCTCTTCACATTCCTCTGTCCAAACAAACATAACTCCTTTCCGAGTCAACTTGGTGAGTGGATTAGATAATAGTAAAAAATCTTTTACAAAACGTCGATAATATCCAACCAAACCAAGAAAACTTCGGATCTCAGTTACTGTTGTTGGTCTCGACCATCTTTCGATAACCTCTATTTTTGGTGGATCCACAGATATCCCCTCTTTTGAGATTATGTGACCCAAAAATGAAACTTTTTGAAGCCAAAATTCACACTTGGTAAATTTGGCATAAAGCTTCTCCTTTCTCAGGGTCTTCAATATAATTCTCAAGTGATCTTCATGCTCTTCCTTACTCTTTGAATAGACAAGAATATCGTCTATAAAGACTACCACAAATTGATCAAGATAGTCTCTAAAGACTCTATTCATTAGATCCATGAAGATAGCAGGGGCATTAGTAAGACCAAATGGAATCACTATAAATTCATAGTGTCTATACCTTGTACGGAAAGCCGTCTTTGGTATATCCTCCCTTTTGACCCTTAATTGATGATACCCTGAACGAAGATCAATCTTGGAAAAGTATTGAGCTCCGCGTAGTTGGTCAAATAAGTCATCAATGTGTGGGAGAGTATATTTTTTCATGATAGTGATCTTGTTAAGTTCTCGATAATCAATGCAGAGTCTCATTAATCCATCTTTCTTCTTAACAAATAGAACAGGTGCTCCCCAAGGTGACGCACTAGGGCTTATGAATCCCTTATCAAGATTCTCTTGGAGTTGCTTCCTCAATTCTTGCAACTCAATTGGGGCCATTCTATAAGGTGTCGTTGAAATAGGCAAAGCACCCGATACGAGTTCTATTGAAAACTCAACTTCACGATTTGGTGGAAGACCCGGTAATTCTTCCGGAAAGACATCATCAAACTCTCGTACGATGGGCATATTCTTAATCATGAGATTCTCACCAACCATTTGAGATAAATAACCTTCTTTTAGTGGAATCAATACCCATAAAATGGAAGAAATTTACACTGGAAGGTTATGTTCATCCTTGCATTGATAGACGATCATAGATTGATCTGGAATATGAAATGTGACTTCCCTTCATTGGAAATTGATATGAGATCCGTATAAAGAAAGCCAATCCATGCCAAGATTCACATCGAATTCCACTAAAGGAAGGATCACAAGATTTGCAGGAAGCACTTTCCCACAAACTTCGATCGGAGAAGAATTATAAACTTTTGATGTGACTGTTGTGCCATTAGGTGTTGTCAAAGTTAACTCAACATCTAATTATTGAGGTAATACGGTGATACCATTAGAAAATTATTTAGAAATACAATAGTGGGTGGATCCAGAATCAAATAAAACATTTGCTACTTTAGAGTGGATGGTAAGTGTACCTTTCACCACTTCGTTATCATACTCCACATCGCTGATAGAAATTGCATGTGACATTCCTTTGTCTTTAGCCTTAAGATTTTGTTGACGTCGACCATCATCATCAACCCTTGGATTTGGGTATTGATTGGCATAATGCCCCATCTCCTAGCACTTGAAACATAGATGTGTAGTAGGTTCATTCTGTGTATCCCTTCCTTTGTTTGTATCATTAGACATCTTCATCCCATTATCACGGCATTCAAATGCCCGATGACCTTCCTTTCCACATTTGATACATTTACTTGTCCCTTTAAGACAACTCCCTCAATGTTTCTTTCCACACATTGAGCATAAGTGAAAGCTCATCTTCTTTTCAGTGTGCTCTTTAGATTTTCCTTTGAATTCCATTTTCCTCTTCTTATCAAACCCATATGATTGATGGGTTACTCCAATCTCCATCTCGACTTTGAGAGCACATCGAACTATTTCCTCGTAGCTATTGAAGTACCTTATGGCTAACGCCCTTCGAAGACTTGGTTTTAATCCTCTAAAGAATCGATCGATCTTACTCTCAGGTTGGATAATAATACCACATGCGTACCTTGCAAGTCTTGTTAAATTTGCTTCATAGGTACCAACAGATTCATCATCCCTTTGCTTCAGTTCAAGAAACTCTTTCTCCATCTTTATTCGGAGAATACGAGGGAAGTACTTATTGAAAAATAAGTTCTTGAACTCGTCCCATTCCATGGACTCAACTTCATCCCTTTGCCTCATATTCTTAATAAGATTCCACCATTGATCAGCATCTCTTTCCAAAAGATACACTACTAGGATGACTTTATCATGTTCAGAACATTAAAGAACTGCAAATATCTTTTCAGTGGTACTAATCCATTGTTCAGTCACTAATGGATCAGTTGAACCGCTGAAAGAAGGTGGACGCTGCCTCATGAAGGATTCAACAGAATTTTGCTCCTTCCTTTCTTCATTTGGAAGTCCTGCATGATTCAGAGCTTGAGAAAGTTGTGTGATCATGGCTACAAGATTTTGCATTCGAGCTCCCATATCGTTTGGTTACTCAGGGGGAAAATCATTGCATTTCCCATCGCATTCCTCATTAACACGGTTCCTTCGGGTTCCAACCATTGACTAGAACCAAGAAGAATAGTGTGAGCAACACTAATTATAATAGGAAAACCATATAATTCAAGAATAAAATTTTCATGCTTAAGGTCTTATCCTAGGTTATTCATGTCCATTTCTAAAACACTAATATTGTGTTATATGCTTAGACTTATCCTTAGGGTTCTTACTAAGGCTTTCACATCCTAGTTTCCAACGGTTGACTATACCTTTCCTCTGATACCAACTATAACGACCCATACTTTACAAACATTGTTAAAACATCAAAATTGAAGCACCCTTATTACAACATATGACAAAACCACAAAGGACCATATAGGTATAGTGTCTTTAGAAACTGGGAAACATAAACAACTGGCTCATAAATCTTCTCCAGTGTCTCCCATTTATTTCATCATATCTAGGGTCCCTTTAGCATATTCTACTTAATATCCATCTTGCGGACCTGTGGAAAAGAAAACATACAAAAAACGGTGAGCTCAAATGCTCATCAAGGGTAAATAAAGGAAATAAAAATCATATCATATCTTTTAGAAAATCATAACCTGCAAAAGAGATAATAATATCTTAACATGGAATAAATCATAGAAGTGAAAATTAGATCCCCATAGTCATAACATAAAACTTGAATCTTTGTGGCATGTACACATAATCATGGAACATAATTTCATGTTAGTCATGACTCATTTCCAAGACTATCTTAGCGGACAAAGTCCATTTCTGAACCGAGTTCACTCCTCGTTTCAGTCCTGTATCACTGAACCGAAATAACCTTCCGTTCCAGCCATGTCTATCTCATGAGATATAAATCTTTACCCAATGCATTATAGGGAGATATAGGTCCCACCCATATTATAATGAATCCTTTCTTATGTGTACCACATAATCATAAATCATACATCATCGCATAACACATGTAACAAAAATGGGATTCTTGAAACATCATGACATCATAAAACAAATCATATAAGGTAAATGACTTTATAAAAATAATTCCCTAACAACATAATCAAATCAATGTAATAATAGGGATAAAAACAGAACTCTATATTATCTTAGATGGAAAATAATTTTGATAAAACATTTGAACTCCATTCTTGAGGAAAATATCCTTTTTTACTTCAAAAACACTTTTCTTTTCTTAACATGTCATACAATTAAAAACTAAAAGAAGTTGATTAAAAATAAACTTGAAAACTTATAAAGGAAGATTCTTGAAAATAATGTTTTAAAAATCCATTCTTGTCGTATTAGTTAAAAAAAACATTCTTCGTACTTTTGTCGGAAAAGTCAAAAAGTACCTCGTATGAAAAACGACAAAAGATTCCTTTCATATCCTTTACTAAAAACTCAACAAAGTGTAAAATTGGATTTAAACAATTGTAGGTGGATTTAAATAACATTACATATTGAGTAAACATGGATGTGGATGATAAAATACACCCCAATAAATACCAATGTATAAACAATCTCGGAAAAAAATGAGATTGTGATATTTCCCTTACCTTAGGTCCGATTTTCTTTGTACGTGTCCGAAGCCCCTTTATAATGGTTTAAATAATGTTATTTACTTATTCCTGAATCATACATATTGATATGATATTATATGTGGTCATATTCTTAGCTTCTTATTAGTAATATTTCATTGTTACTTGTTACTCGGGTCTTTATTGCCTTTTGTTCTTATGCGTGTTTTGCCGAATAAATTCTTATTCTTCTTTTAAGGTTATAGATACCTTATATCCAGAATGGTATTAGTGTAACATATATCATATTTATTCATTCAATTCATTTATATAATTACTATGTAATGATGATCATGTAGAACGAGTCGCATCACATCGTGGAGACGATATTCCGTTCGTACGCACGAGCGATGATATTGTTCCCATGATCGTGGAATTGTATTTAAGTGTATTTATAATATTTCAGTATCAATATCATTTTATAATAATCATATATAGTTACTCATTACACCATTATACCCATCATTGTAAGGTGATGGTGGAAAATAGATTACACCACGGCGTGGAGACGGTATTCCGTACGTACGCACGCGCAATGATTTCATTTTTCCGTAGGATGGATAGAAGGTGAATTAGGGTTGTTTCATATTTATAATAACATATCAGTATGTAAGTAATAGTGATGTTATTACTTTATCATGAAACAACTGAAGAAGAAGATGTTGAAAAAGAATGAAATTGAAAAGATCGGTAATGGATATTACCTCTTCTTTTAAACGCCTCTTTGAATCCTCCACTTAGGGAACTAGGATTGGTCTTTGAAGAAGACCAGGACCTCTAGGATTATTCTAGGGAAGTGGATAAGGGATTTTTTCAGGGGTTGGCCGAGCTTGAGTGCTCAAATTGGTGTGAGGAGGAGGGGGAGGTGGTGTCCTTTTATAACGGGGGAGAGGGGCACCTTAGGAATATCTCAAAATATTATTTTATATTAAAGTCAAAATCGGTTTATAATGGTTCCAAAGGGTCTTATTTCGAAGCTAAAGTGGGTATGGGTCGCAATCCTATCAATCAATAGGATTTAGACAAGTTTAGGATATTATTTTAACCTCATGAATTAGATTTAACTCTAAGTTAAATAATTTATCTTTTACCTTGTCTTTTTGTTTTCTTACACTATATGGTTAATACACTTACTATAACATGCCAAACGAACCCCAAATTGTTTATTATTAATATATATATATATATATCCTTATCTAAGTCATTTGGCCTAACCATAGATTTTTAGGAATAAAATAACTATTAATAATATAATATTTGATTTAAAAACTATTTTGTGTCAATTTTGACAATATTTGAAATATGATTTTTGTGAAAGTCATAACAGAATTATATGTTCGAACAAAGTTGATTAATCCAACACTAATATATCATAGTAACCTACAAAATTAGTGGAATTCATAAAAAGTCTCAAATTACATTTATTTTGGTGTTTATAACATCAATTGTGTCAATATTTCATTAATAAGATAATTACTGCATCATCATTGTGTCATAAATATATTTATTTATATAAAGTCTAAAAATTATAAATAAAATATTATTATGTAGGAAATCTTTTTAGCTTCCTAATTAATATTTATAATCGAATTTATCTTATGTATAAACCCATATTAAAAATGTTTTAGTTATTAAACTTTGATTTTAACTATTTTAACTATTCATTAAATAAAATAATATTAAATGTCATAATCTAATCCAAGTGGGCCTAAATGGTCATATTTTATTCCTAAGGTTTATTTTGGTCGATTTACACTTATCCAATATAATTAGGACATGTGTTAGGGTAATAGTAATATCATATTTACCCTTAGTTACCCTATTCACTATTAACCGCGGTAAAAAAAAGTAAAAAGTTACAATTCCCCAAAAAATTATTTTTATCTCATTGAACCACATTTTACTTACTGATATCAACCTTGTCTGTCGGATTTTCGAAATTCCATTCACAGAAGTGGTAAAAATAAGTTTTAAGCAAAATTCAGTTTTTAACCTACAACTTAGTGGTTTCACTATTCATCAAAAATTGAAAGTTTTCAGAAAAATACCAAAATTTCACCCTAGGCTAATTTCAATATTCCGAATCCAAAAATGAAGTCCATTTTAAAAATAAAATTTATAAAATATCAAAAAGTGGATTTTACTATTCATAACGGCTAGTTTTAATAATATTTTAATAGCATATCATTGTTTAGTGAAACTTAGTATTGCGTACGACACAAGCTATCGAAGAAGGTCGCGATTGCGTGTAATGTAATCCAAGATAGTGTGTAGTGAATGATTCCTTTGATAACATAAAAACAAAATATTACTCATAAAAATCTCGGGTGTTACATAATCTCTGGTATACCACCGCTAATTGTTCTAGCATAGAAAATAATAGCTAAGATTCATTTTTATAATTTCCTTGACCCAAAATTTCTTAAACTGGTTATCCATGTCCGGTCACCATATGACTATATGAGTATCTCCACGTACTATGGAAGACACTAACTAGTATCAAGTGTCTAATATGTTATGCGGGGAGACTATACCATCTTTAACAGTGTATGCCACATCTTGTAAAACGTGAAATAATGAATAAAATATTAAATAATGTAGAACATATATTACCAAAAATTTCCCTTACAAAGTACAAACTCAACCAACATATAAATAATCCAAGTCATGGAAATAGTGAAAAACTGATGAAAACCAAAAGAACGACAATGAAAAATATCCCCCAAAAGGGGTCCTAAACCAAGTAACACCATGATAAATTTTAATTTTATCACTTCTTAATAAATTAATTTTTTTCTTATTTATAAATGAGGAACCATGATATTATTATGTTCCACACAATTGTTTTTGATGTGATTTACATGAAGAACTTAGTTTTACCGAAAATAGTATATTATGAAAAATAATTATATAATATAATATGTAAACTAGATGATAAATTAGAGGATATGAATATTATTAAACATATTTTAATTTTATTCCATATAATTTTAAATTTCACCTTCTATGATTCATTGATATAATATAACATCATATTAATTTTTTTTGGGATAATATGTAAGTATATTAATTTTTTTCGTATCCTATTGTTGGCACACCAATTTTAAATCCAATATTTGTTACATTTGAATATTAAATTTTAGAAAATGAAATTCTTTTTTATGTCGGATATCAACAGTTAGTTTAAATATATTTATGGAGTTTTTCTGATAACATTCATATATTGAGGAATAATGAAAAGTACTAAATTTTAATTCAAAACTGGTTTTTTAATCGAAATAATTTATAGTGATAAATTATACAAAAAATGGGGTTTAAAAAATAATTATATCATATTTTTAAAATTTAATATAATATAAGTCATTGGAAACATTTTTTACATTAAATGTAGATATAAAAACATGTAAATCATTTTATGATTTTACTTTTTAAATACTCATTTTCTAGTATTGAGAAAAAAGAATAATTTTAAAATTAAATAATACAATATAAATTTATTAAATTTTGAAAAAAAAAACGATTCTATATTTGGAATCAGTGTGTCCAATTTAGGTTTAAAGTATACTTTTATTTTTTATCATTATGAATAGTAATGTAAGTAAATTTTTTACCATGGTTAAGGGTAAATTACTTAATTAATGGTAAATATAAAATTTTAAAATTACATTAACTCTAGTCAAAATATTATTGGATGCCTAAATTTTACCCTTATCTTATATATTAGTAAATTCAATCACTTTATGCCCATATTCCCATGAATACAGCCTTAATATTATAAAAACCAATTAATGTGACGTATATTCAATCTCTCATATTATGTATGTATATTAATTTAAATATAGGGATATCTGAGAGATAAAATCGACATTATATTGTATATGGAAGTACTGAATAATTACCTAAATAATTTAAATTTATTGATATTTTTTATATATTATATAATTACCAATAATAATGATACAATAACGATGAATAATTATTATATTAATAGAAATAAAAAAATTGATTTAAAAATATTAAAAGAATTTTAAATTTAAATAAATAATGTTCTCAATGAAGTTAATAGTTTACTTTGACATGATATTGGTATATTAAATTTTCTTTAGAAGTTATATTATGATTGGTAATTATTTAAATTAAAATAATTTAATTATGTCAAAATTAACACAATTGAAATTCTTTAAACATTACATTTTACTAAATTATTAAAAAATAAATAAAAATTTAAAAATTTCCATGTAAATATTATAAGGTCTGAAATGAAATAAATTATAAATTAATTGAGAATTTCGATAACATATGTAAATATTTGTAACAATTTCATATTTATAAATTTATTACCATAAATAAAATTTAATAGATTAAATAAGGATAAATCCAAATGACATAGTTTAAAAGAAAGAAAAAAGTGAATACAAGTAATTGGTTAAGAGTATTTCAACCCATCCTCATTTTACCTTCTAAATCGTCCACATTGGATCCATTTTTATTTAGAAAAAAAATTATATTAATTTTAAATTTTTGTTAATTCCAAAGGTGCCCATCCCATCTCTTATAAAAGGATACTTCTCATTGTCTTTTCATCCCACCTATAAGACACGTTTTCTTTCAAAAAAGCTACTTACTGCACCAAATACCCACACATCATACTAGTGGAATCAAAACATAGATTTAAGACTTCCTAAATAGTCCTTTTCTTCATACCAAAAGGAGACACCAAAAAAAGATGTAATAATTTTATAACCTCTTTTAAAGTTATTTTATTCTACTACATCATCATGCGATGTTGTTTCCATATCAAAATAATAACACCAGTATCATACATATACTTATATTTTTTTATAATTACGGTATAATCTTATTCCTCTATTTATCCATCCTATGAATAACAATATCACCATGCGTTCATACATTCGATTTACCATCTCCACAATGTGGGGAAATTAGTTAGTCAAGATTACATTATTTTTATGGGTATGGTGATGAGTATAATGGATGTAAATAATGAATATCACATGAATATAACTAATAAAACATAAAATTACATACCATTTAAACACCTGTGGAATGATACTCTCGATCGGGCGAACGTATCACAAACCCTCTCTACGACATGGTGATATTCATCCTCTATGATAACCATTCAAGAATTATTATTAAAATTATATGATAAGAAAAAATAATAATGATGATCATAAAATAATACTTGATATCACAAAAAAACATTTAATTAAAAAAAGTTCCTCATGAGAAAAAATGAGTGAAAAAATGATGTATTTAACACAAAAAATAATGGTAATACAGAGATATTGTTATTAAATTGATTAAAGAGGGTCTTCTATGATATCATATATATGTGAATGGTTTTGGAATTTTAAAATAACATTTTTAAACACCATATAATTTTTTAAGACACCATTGAATATTGGAATGTGCAAGGTAAAGGTTATTTCCAAAATCTCTTTATTATCCGACATTTCATATACATAAGTATATACTGGGATATCCATATCAACCATTTCCATGTTTATTAAAATGTAATTCCATATATTATTGACAATTTTTAATTTCATTTTTACCCATGTTTCATTTCTTACAATATATTTTGAAAGAAATATTTCTGCAAATTTTTAAAATGAGGTACTTTAAAACCTTTTTGAAAAATTATTTAAATAATGTTTTTAACATAGACGACGCAAGAAGCTATTTTATACTATTGTGATGGAACCACAATATAATTTTTTCCGTAGAATATTAAATGGTAATTTTATAATAAATTATATTCTATTATAATTTTGTGGATTCTAATTTTTTTCACCGTAAATTAAGATATATTTTTCTAATATTATTAATGATTTTGTTAGATAATTTTAGTATACCTCAACAACCTTTGTAGGATTTTATTGTTAATTTATTTTATTTTGAATAATAATATATTACATATTGTATTGATGGTTTTATGATATCGAGTCTTTATATGTCCTTTCATGATACCATTCATTGTTTTTTTATTAATGTATTAATAGTTCATATCATAGCTTTAATAAAAATGTTTATCTTAGGATTCACCCTTTTAAAAAGTGAAATATATTAGACTTAGTATGTGATGGGGGTGACCACTAGAGCCCCTCAATGCATTAGTAGGTATCATGATACAAAATAGACATTAAATTATCTATGGCCTTTCCCATTAATTTTAGAATATAGATTTGGTTGGGGACATAACAATTTATTTTTAGATGTCTTGGTCGGGGACTCAACAGTATGTTTCAGATGTCTGACATTATGTATTCACACATTATGTTGTTAGTTATTGATATTTCATGTGATTATTCAATTAAAATAACATCCATGTGAAATTCTAAATGGAATTATTTTATTTATTCATTTAATATTGTGCTGATGATAATGTTTAAAAGTCTTGTGCTTTAGTTTTATAAATTTCTTTAAATGTTTATGCTTATTTATTATAGGTTCTGCTATATTGTTTATACTTTTTAACCATATGAGAAAACAAATTTTGTATGTTTCATTTTTCACCATGTTGTGAAAAAATAAATTGTTATTTTCATGAAATGGAAATCTACAGGATATAATAGCTTTCAATGAGGATAATATTTCGTTTTTAATTTTATGTTGTAACGTAGAACTTATTTTAGTATACATTATTTCTTGGACTGCAAAAGAGATCAGTTCATTAGGGCATGATTCTTTGTAACCCTTAAAATGTATTTAAATAATTCACTAGGTTCAAGATTTTGGATTTAGTAAATTACTGTTATTATTGATGTAATGTTAGTACAAAACGTGTAATCTATATTTATAAACAAATTTATTAGGGAGCATTACCCGATAATAGACTTCGAAGACAAGTATAGAAGAACAACCTAGAAATTTGGTAATATTGGGATTAGGTGGGTATTCGTATAAAATACATCCTTTTATGTATTATACAAGTGGATGTGGTTCTTGAACAGATGTATGTAGGGGTGAATACTACAACAAGGTGTTCTGAGCATGACTCAGGGTAACCTGGTACATGACAACATATCTTAATGCGTATATTGTTTGTCACTCTTAGGCTATATGATACAGATTATTCATATTTTAATTAAAAAATATTATGAAGTATTATTGTGTAAATATGTCCTCAAAGGAACCATTTTTTTGATTATGGATTTGATTTTCATAAAATTTTGAATTTAAGATATGTATTGTACTAGTTTGGAGTTATGCATTATGATTCATAACGTAATATACTATATGAAATTGTTTAGAAGTGGTGTTGTGTGGAGGGAATGGAAACTATATCGATTCACATAATCCATGTGGGCATTTACCCACTATGAAAGATAATTGTAATGAGGTTGGAGATACAAGTAGTGCTGAATAACATATTTGGATAGATGAATTAGGTTAGGAAATATAACCAGAACCATATGGAGCACCCTCATCTATACCACTGTGGATCAATGTTAGACTTCTTCAAGTGGAAACAACCTCCAACATTCAATGGGACTAGAAATCCATTTTTAGTTGATAAATTAATAAGTTCTATAGAGAAAGTATTTCTTTCACAGTGATGTAATGAAAAGGAAAAATTTTCCATGGTAGTTTATTATCTCTCAGGAGATGCAGATTAACAGTTTTTATTAATTCCAAACACTAAGGAGGGTTAAGAAGTAGTAAATATTGAATTTGTGTAGTTTTAATATTTTTTTTGAAATATACTATGCTTCAGAACAATTAAATGATATATTGAGACAATTTATACATCTATGTTGGAATGCGGATGATAATTATTAAATGTATGAAGGTAAATTCATAATTCTAGAAAGGCATGATAGGGAATAAATTCGTAAGACAATAAGTAATATTGATAGATTATTTTATGCATTAAAAAAATTACTTCAATGGGAACTGGTCTCCAAAATATTCTCTGTATATGAAAATATAATGTGATATCAAGGCATGGAATTTTTTTATATGTATTTTTAGTTGAAGGGAAAGAAATATAATAACATAATTTTTTAGAAAAGACATATAATTTGAAGTAGGTAATAAAGGAATTTCCCACAGGTGACACATGTGGATGGAATCACCCTGGTTTCTACAAGGAATAGTAGTTTCATTCATGTTTGGTGAAAAAGGATATAATGATCTTGATTTTATGGGGAAAAAATATTTTATAAATGTTAAATGCTATATTTCTAATTTAAAGGGACTTTAAGAAAATTTATTCCTAGAGTGTCAAAAATATATTTCTGAAAACAAAAAAATGGATCATGGTAAAGCATATATTTATACTATAGTCAAAGTAAAATAATGAATGTATTTGTGTTTTTCGATTCTGGAATTATGTTACTATATTTAGGATATAAAAATAATATCATACATATGGATTTTACTTCAGTACATATTCATTAAGTAATTGTAATCATGAATTATTTCAATATTGATTTTGATGGTTTAAATTTTTTTTCCAATTAGTGATACATTATATTTTTGGGGGAATTTGATGTTATAATTGATTCTGAAAATTTACAGACCTTTTTAGACTATGAATTTGGAAAAGAATATTTTTGAATCATATTTAGATTGGAATGGAGTGAGTCGAACATTGGATATTATATTTTGAGGATAAATTATGATTTATTAGGAAAACCCTCATGGTTTCATAGTTATTATTAATATTATGAAAGTAAATATGGGACATATGGTTTATCAAATGTTATTTAGGTGTAAAGAAAAATTTCATTTTCAACAATCATCTCCTAGTGAATGAGGTGAAGTGAAAATAGATTGAAGAAAAACCAAATGATATGATTATTATTATAAAAAAGAAATGAAATCATCCAAATTCATGCCTAATAATTATTCTAGGGAAAACATCATGAATCCAAAAATGTTATCCATTAATTTTTCTGATGAATAAAATGGTCCCATAGATCATTGCATATTTCTAGATTTTAGAATGCAATCTTTATCCTCATTGTGTTCCCTATAACTCTCTATCAGAAAATTATGGTATGATTTTTCTTCCATGTCCATATTTTCCTACATGGAACCCTAGTATGAATTATCTATTTCAACCTTCATAACTACATTTTTTACTTTTATAAAGTGTGTCTCAATAATCTGTTTTGTGATTTGGGTCTTCCTTTTTGATTATTTTAAATGACAAATGCTAATTTTCAATCATGAGTTTAAATTGGGAGAACACAATTTATTTATTGGGGGGAGAATGTAATACCACAATTCATTATAATATTTTCATTTATATATAAATATATACTTTTTTCATTTAATTTTTTATACAACAACACGTTATGTTTATGCTAAACCCAATAATGAGTTGTCTTGGCTTACATGAAAGGCCCATTTTTACCAAACAAAAGTATACTAATGAAATATTATTATATAATATAATAAAAATAATAGACATTAAATATGAGTTTATTAACAATAGAAACCTTTTTTGTAAATTTATTTCGTACAATTTAATAATTTAACTAATGTGTTTCTTAGATATAATTTAAGTAAAAATTAAATTATTTGGGATCAAATAAGTATTTACAAAAAAATAATTTTTTCCTTTATTGAAGGAGAAACCATTTTGATTTATATACATGAATATTTTCTATATTCAATTTGAAAAAATAAACGTTCTATTTGGAAATACATCAATATTTAGTGTCAAAAAGTTTTGTTCTGCTTTTATGATATCATTCATATTTTTATGAATAATAAAAAATATGAAATTTTAATTGAAAGAATGTTTTTTAATCTAAATAATTTAAAGTGAGAATTTATACATATTACTAGTTTTAAAGTATAACTAGGTTATGTTTTTATAATTTATGTAATTTTAGGTCATTTGAATTATTTTCAGTTTAATATTAGATATAAACACATGTTCATAATTTTAATGGATTTCTTTTAAAAAACACGTTTTCTGAATTTTTATATCGGGATTAATTTTAAATTTAAATATTGATACTTTTATGTGATAAATTAACTAAAATGAATTCCATATTTGGAATCAGTGTGTCCAAATTATGTAAATTGGCTACATTTATTTTTTATCATTATAAATAATACCATTATAAATTTTTTTATTAACACAGTTTAGGGTAAACTGAGTAATTAATGGTAAATATAATAATAAAAAATTACCATAACTATTGTAAAAATACAATTGGATAAATAAATTTAAATTTCATTATCTATGGTTTGAAATGTAGACACTTAATGTCTACATTCCCATGAATATGACATTAATATTATTAAAATCAGTGAATTTGAGAAAAGGTCACATTCTCATTTTATATAAGTTTATTAATTTTAATTTGGAAATAAATAAGAGATAAAATTTACTATATGTAATCTTCATAAGTATAAGATAATTACCAACATCATAGATATTTAATAATAATTTTCATTGATTCAATAATTACGATTAATGATGAAACAAAGGAGATGAAACAATAATTTCATTAATAGACATATCAGATAAATGGTTTTAAAAATATTAAATGAAATATAATTTAATTAATTAAAGTCATCCATGACTTTTCTAGGTTAATATGACATATTAAATCAATATTAAACATTTTTTTGAATATTTTTTACTTGGGGGTTTTATGTCAAATGTATTAATAGTGTAAAAATATACACTGTTGGTATTTCATAAAAAGAACATTTTTAAAATTTTACAAAATTCATAAAAATATTTAAAAATTACAATGTAAGAATAATGAGGACTGCAATTTCATAAAGTATCAAATTATTTACAAGTTACTCCAAATAAGGAAATAATTATAACCATTTTATATTTAGAATGTTATTAAATCAAATAAAATATAAAAGATTAAATTAGGATAAATCAAAATGGTAAGGTTTAATATAAAATAAAAGTGAGTTAAAATTTTATTAGATGAGTTTATTTCAAACAAAAGGCATCATTTCATCGAAATTATCCACTTTTAATCCATCTTTATTTAATAATTAATCTATATTAATTTAATATTTTGGGTATTTCCAAACGTTCCCCTTCTCTCTCTTGTAAAAGGGAAACACCACTTCTCATTTAATCAAACTTCAAATGCCATTTTTATTTGACAAAACCTTCCAATTTCCTCTCCCAACATCCCTAAATTAATCCTAGTGTACAAATGTTTCTCAAAAATTTATTCTATTGATACCTTTCGTGCCTACCAAAAGGAAATATCGGGAATTGAGGTAATTGTTTTAACACCACTTTCAATGTTCATTTCTTGTTATACATCTTATTTCTATGTTTTTTACATATATAATTACTAAATATAGTGTCATCCATATATTGGGATTTTGTAATAATTATGGTACAACAATATACTTTCTTTTATCCATCCAAAGAATAACAATATCAACACATGAGCAAACATATTGCTTATTGTCTCCACGACGTTGGGAAACTTTTTAATCAACAATAGTTTACATGGATGGGTATAATGATGTGTGTAATGGTTTTAAATAATTAATATAAAATTATAATTATTAATATATCAATATATTATATATCATTTAACTATGAACATTAATGATATTGTCACGTGTGAGTACGTATGCCCTACAATCTCCTCGACGTGAGATGATTGATTCACCACGTTAAACATTCAAGAATGATTATGTTATTTATACGATGATAACAAATAATAATTTTATCCTTAATATTATTTTGGATATGAATAAAATACATCCTATTCATAATAATCATTACATACATGATAAAACAAGAATGAGAAAATGAAGCATTTAACACCCCAAAAATGGTAATACTGAATTATTATTAACAAAAATATAAAATAGAGTCATATTTGATATCATAAATATATATAATGTTCTGGTATGATTTATTAAGATACATTAACCATTATAGTTGATTCTAACACAACCTTAACTAATAGAAAGTACTTTATAAGGGTAAATTTTAGAATTTTTTTATTATCGAATATTTCTTATACATAAGTATCTACAAGGAAGTCTTAACATAAATGTCCATGTTAACTAATATACTAGTAAAATTATTATATAATATTGATTAATGTAATGTCTCCCCATGATTGAATTTTAATAATCTTTTTGAACAGAGTCCTTCCAATTTTTACAATAAAAGGTTATTTATAATATTTATTAAAAAATAAGGAACGATTTTTTTTAACCTGTACGGTGCAAGAAAATATTTTCAGCCATTATGATGCCTTAACAAATTGATGAATTCCATATAGGATTATAAATTTACTTTCAAAATAAATTAGATCTTTTATAATTGTTCACCATCTAAATGATTTTAATTAAAAACAAGATATTTCATTCAAAAATTATTAATGATTTTGTTTAATTATTTTCCATTTTTTCAATATCCATTTTTGCCTTTTTTTTCTTAATTGAGGTTGATTTAATATAATAAAATCATCTATATTTTATCGATTTTTTATGATATGATTGACTATGGATGTACAATTTTTAAGCCATTCATGTTTTATGGTTAACCTATTAACTTTGTGTGTTCTAGTTTTAATTAAAATATTTATGTTATGTTTCATACATTTTAACAGTGGAATTCCATAGACATCGTAAGAGTCATTTGGGGCTCGCAATAGCCCCTCGATTCATCTGTAGTTCTAATGATACAAACTATATGGGGACTTGGATGAAACCTTGCTGATTTATTTTCTTTTATGGATTTGGGCATGGCCTTAAGAATATATTTTTAGATGTATTGGTTGAGGCCTTGACGATATGTTTTGGATGCCCTTTATTATGGATTGGCTCATTATGAGATTAGTTATCGATATATTACATGATTATTTGACAAGTAGATTATCCATGTGATATTTAAAGTTGAATTATTTGATTTATTATTTTTATATTGTGTTTTTGATTTTGTTTAAAAGTCTTGTGTTTCAGTTTTATACCATTATTTAAAAGTTTCTACTGATTTTTTATAGCATACACTATTTTTTTGTCCTTACTAATTATCTAAGATCTCTCCTTTATTATGTTTCGTTGATCCTTTGGATGTGATGAAATATATTATTATTTAAAATAAATGATAGTATAAGGGATATATGACTTTTAAATATGATAATATGTTGTTATTCATTTAAGTTGTAATGTAAAAATTATATTTGTATATATTATTTTGAAGGCCGAAAACTAATCGGTCCATCATGACATGATTCCTTATAATAATGCCAATGTAATTAAATAATGCAATGACTCCATGATTATGGGGTTGGGCATTGCAATCCAAAGGTATTTCTTCATCCATTCACATCCCAAGCATAACTCAAATCCACATCACATGGCCTTTCCCTTGACTATTCCCGAAACAATCAAATCTGCCTGGGTACCCAACAGAGTCCCTATAAGGGTGTGGGTATAACTCAATAGACCACCAAAAACAGTGTCTACAAAATATCTAATCAATACACATACTAAATGAATATAATATTTAAATGGAATGATAAATGTAAGACAACTCAGGTTTTGTTAGTTAACCATATTCACTTTTTCTACATTCATCATTGATTTCATTTAATAACATAACTATTTCTGTCATGTAATACAATGTTTTGACATTTATAAAATTTACACCTCGGTCTATGAAAATAAGTTACCAGACATTAATGAATATTTCATGTTCCA
Organism: Viscum album; assembly: GCA_963277665.1. Lineage (NCBI taxonomy): Eukaryota > Viridiplantae > Streptophyta > Magnoliopsida > Santalales > Viscaceae > Viscum > Viscum album. The sequence continues at coordinate 974,272,745 of OY728139.1, read as the reverse complement.
TATGACACTTTGGATTAACATTTCATAACAAATAATTCACACTACCCATGGAGTAACTATCTTGGTACCATCATCAAATGAAACTGTTAGGGGCTTATAGCCTCATTCCAACTCCCTAACCCATGAATTTTAGCGGTGGTGTTTAGAGCCTCAGTCCAAACCAACGATTTGGATGTGCATTATTCCAATATCCCTTATACCACACTTCCATATGATTGTCTTTATTCATTCAATAACCTCATACAACAAATCCCAGACCAGGGATAATCAATACACATAACATTCACAATTCACATTCCATTTAACAATTAATTCATATTTGTTCCTTAACCCATTAACACATTTACCACACACACTATATAGCCCATTTATCCCAATTTACATTCATATCATAACACAATGATAATATTAAACAAGTTTTATTCAATAAGCTATTTCACATGATTCATAATTTCAAATGTATTATCGCATTCAGACATTTTAATTTCAATCTCAAAAGACATTAGACAAATTAAACTTATTCTATTTAACCCCATACACATTATTCCAAAATAAACTTATTCCATTATCAAAGTCTAGGAACCATTATTGATAATCCCTTTTCTAACGCCACTAACATATCAACATGTTAGTATTGGCATCTACGTTATCAAAATTTCACTCTATAATAAACAATACAATTTACATTTTCATGAACATTGGGGCACCCCCTGGGTGGCCCTAAATTATTCTAGACAATATCAATGTATAACACAGGGAAAATTCGGGGTTTAATTCATCATTTAGACAACCATTTTATCAAATCCATTCTATGGAACCAAATGATCAATAATAGGGAAATATTAATAGAACCTCAAATGCAAAAATCAACTACAAGAATGTGGAATATAATTTTTAGACAACCTACATGAAAACGGAGATGAATGCAGACTTAAACATTGTATTATATCTCGACTCAAGATCCATTTGAATATATAATATATGATCTGATAAAAAAGAGGGGTTTTATTTATTTAGAATAAGATGAATGGATCCAAAAGCCCTAATCTAGAAAATAGAAGCTATAGGAGTGGAATACATACACAGATATCGATCAACAACCAAAGACACTCCAAATGTCCTAGAAAAAATGGATGTCTATCCATTGGATTAGTATTGTGTCAAGGTTCAACTCTAGGGATATCGGAGGAATAATGAAAAATAAATTCATGTTAGGAACATAAAATCTTGAGTGGGGGGGGAATTGTGGTTTCCCACTTTAAATGGGTCACATGTTTCTGCCGTAAAATTTTCCATACTCTGATGCAATAATACATCTACATATATCCAAGAGGGGATGAGTCACAAAGTTACCTATGCTTCCCCATATAGTTTGAAAAATTGTGCACCAACTGTGTATAATTTCAATAACTGGGACTACATGGTTGGACCTCCTCTATGGTATGGTTTACTAAATCATGTACCCCTTCCATTTTGCGAGAACTATTTTGGAATGCAGTTGCTATTTACCATGCACCAACAATGAAACATGAACATGATGGAATGAAGTCTCCCTTATTTCACGTCTTAAGACCTTGATACTCCCCCAATCATCCATAGGACACCAAAAAAAATTCCAATAACAACAATAAATAAACTTAAGCACATTAATAAACAATAATGTACCTAATGAAAATCCTAGATCAAAAAACAGATGGATAGAATATTTCTTTGATTCTTATAATTTAGTGAATATACAATGTTGATCTATTGTATGATGCATTAAAAAGAAATAATTACAGATATTATAAATTTTTAATTCATTAAATTGAATATAAATAATATGCGATGATCATGTGATCTGGTTCTCGTATTTTATCCATTTTCTGTTTAATATTCAATTCCACTAATCACGATGATTATAATCATGTATTGAAAATTGATTAATGCAATGGGAAAATTCATAATGGCACATTAAATTTTTCTATTGAACCAATAACCTACTAGTCGTATCAAAGCGGTCACAAAATTATTTATTAATATTGAAATATCATTGATTGATTTACGAATTAGTAATTTATTTTTCAATATAAATTTAATAAGAACTAAATCCAAATTCTGAGATTTTCACCTATTTTATTTTTCATAAATATAATTAAATTTATTAACTATATGAATGAAAAACATTCAATGATATCATTTGGAGGTATTGAGGAATCTGACCAGATAATACAAGAGAAGCAAACATGTAACTTGAAGGTACTAGTCATTTAATTATGTTAAATTCACCAAGAATTAATTTGGAATTATTTCGAGGAGTGTAAATTTATTAAATAAAAAACCCTTAATTTATTCTATGTGTTGACTATGAATGTCTAGTAAACAGTATACCAATATACACATTTTTAACTCCCATACATGGTGTGTAATCATTTAGTCACAAATGGGTCATTTATAATCATACACGACCTACAGGGCCAGTAAATATGTAACTTGTAGACCACATGACATGTTTCCTCTATACACATCGAATACTCATTCATTTTCTATTATTCAATTTACGCTCCACGTCCCTGCACACATTTATTTGATAGGAGATGAAAATAGTACAAGACTTGTAGCTGGATTGTATATACTATCTACTTTTACCAAATTATGTATAATCAAAAAATAATATATTAAACTATGAAAACTATATAAACGTGTTCTTGTGTGTAGTCATAATGATTATAGGACACTACATGTGATGTGTTTTAATATATATAAATTCTTAATTAAATTATGTGTAAAATTCATATCTTCATATCTTCTATGATCCGTATTATAGATATTTCTTTAAAAATAATGAAGCATAACATGTGACATAAAATCATGTAATTGGTGTAATCATTATGATGATAATACACATCATCAATGTTTGCAATAAGTCGTGTCTGACAAATATCTCAAGATTAAATGGTATATGATTATAATACATATTGGGTTTTTTGGATCGGTACTCATTGTGTTTCCTCCAAGGTACATTTATGTACATTGTAAAATTTAAATAAATTTATATAATTTTTTTAAAAATTTAATGGATGATAGTCTGAAGGAAATTTAGATTTGAATTATTATAATGGAATTTATTAATTAATGAATATAATTAATTGAATCAATTTCAAGATTTCATAAATAATAATGATTATAATTGAATAAATAAATTATTAATTTCATAATCTGTATTATGCATGTGGATGATCATGATACTATATTAGAAAAGATCATTTGATTGGTTTCATCAAATTTCTTTTTAAATTAACTTGTTGGAATTCATTCCATATATTTTAATTTTATGTAAGTTTCTTAATTCACATTTTTTATTTTATATGATCCCTTTTTCATTACATGTGGATGAATAAATGAATAGGTAATGGATGGAGCTCCCATGTAAGTGGAGGAATTCATGTTGGAGCTCCCATATAAGTGGAGGAAGTCAGGTTTCACTAACGGTTCAAGGTGTTAACACCCTTGAAAAATAATTACTTGATCAACCACTAGTTCAACTAACAATTAGTGAAACCTTTATGAAATTGGTCCTTTTTTCAACCTACCCCAATATACATCTTCAGATTTTATTTCTATAACTACATTTCAACCTAAGTTACAATGTTCTTCTTTTGAGAAAAAAAGGAAAAATATATTTATGATTTTTTTATCATGAATATATCAAACCTATTGGTGAATAAAATACATTTTAAAAACAAATTTGGAATTTGTTTCTTCAGAATAATCATTGTGAAAATATAATTCATGATGTAGAACAATAGATTAGAACTATAATTTATTTGAGAAAAAAAATTAAACTGCTGTAATTTTTATCATAAATTCAATGCTATGTATCTAGATGAGGCATTAGGTTACTAAGATTTTATAAAATCAATTCAAGATGAACTCAATGATTCTAAAAAGTGAAATGTATTCTCTTTGGTTTAACTTCATAATAATACTTCTATAATTGTAGTAAAATGGGGTTTTTAGAAATTTTTTTTTGAAAATTGTATAATAGTTAGAAATTTCTCTAGGCCTGTTACTAATGGTCATAATCAACCTGAAGGATTTGAAAATAGAGAAACATATGAACTAGTATCAAGAATTGATCTCATTCTTTTACTTCTATATTTTTTTTTCTCATTCTTATATTTTAATATTTATTAAATGTATTTGAAGTGTTCTTTACATAATGGATATATTTTGGAGAATGCTTATTTAAAAAACCCCCCATATTTTAAAAATAAAAAAAATCCATAACATGGTTATATACCTAAAAAAAGGTTTATGGACTTAAACAAGCCCCTATATCAGTGTATGTTATGTTAACAATATTTTTTTTCAAAACAACAATTTTGAAGGATCTACATATCAAGATATTTTTATAAATTAGTTTAATAAAAACATTAATATTGAAAAAATAAATAGTGTGGACTTTATATTTGGTTCAACCAAAAAATATTTAACATATTCAATTCCAAATATAATGAACTATGTGTTTGAAATGTTTAATATTGTTGAGTCAATAGACATTCTGGGTTTCCAAATTTCACAAAAACCCAACGGAACAATTATATCTCCATATAATTATATAAATGTTTTTATTAATAAATTTAGGTTTGAAACCACTAAACAAATTACTACTCAAATAAAAAGCTCTTATACTCTAGATCTTGATGAATATTAGAAACCAGTTGATAAAAATTCTTTTAGGTGTTTGATTGGAGGATGAATATACGTAACATCTTTTTATCTATATTTGATGTTTAAAATATTCTAATACATTTGATATCAAGAAAATTAAAATGAATCTCATCTTAATGCTATAAAATGAATTAATAGTTATCTTTTGGGATGTATAGATTTTAGCTTATTCTATTCATCGTGAAATTATTTTCAAATAAAATGATTTATATATACAGAATTTGGTGAATGTAGATTTGATTGGGTATGTACTTCAAGAACATGCCAATTATTAAGAGAATATTTAGATTGTTGGTAATTTATGAATCAAAACACATTATTCCTTTCCCCAAGTAAGCCCAAATATGTGGTAGCTAATAGTTGATTTTATCAAGTGTTGTAGTTGCGACATCCACACACTTACAATGGAATATGTTTTACTAAAACTCAATTTTTTTGTGATAACACATGTGCCACTGTGCTTTGTAAATAAATAACATTACATAGGTAATATTAAAATAGATATAAGACATCATATCCGTCAAAATCACATACATAATGGAGATATTATTTTCAATTCATCAAAAAACATTGAAAAAATTCTCATATTTTTACTATTCTCCTAAGTTCTTATTGATTTGAATAAATTAAATAGATTATAGGAATATTCAATATCATATGATAAATCATATATACTTTGTGTTATCAACCATCTTACATTAGTGACTTCATTATGGAAGGGGTAGTATACATTAATTTATGTTTCTAAAATATTTTGTTTTCTTAAAACATTTTCTTTTCAAATTTTTATATATATACTTTTTTGGACTCAAAAAATATATTGAAAATATTTTGGTTTCATATTTTATTATATAAATCCTTCAAATATAATTTTTTTTACAAATTATTCATTGTTGTAAATAATATTTTGAGATCCACAATATGATGTAAAATGTAGCTTTGTATCAGAATTTGTTATAAAATTTTATTATTAAATAATTATATCAAAAAGGATTGAGAATATTTTGGTAATAAATTTTATCATAAAAAGTTCTATTTTAAATGACCATGAATACCTATTTACTCATATTGATGAATCTTATCTAATCCAAAATGTATTAATCAATTAGTTATTACACTTATTTATCAGATTGTTTATAAATGCTGTTGTTTACTCATTGTTTTAGTTTAATTTTTTTAGTTTCAATCATTGATGTTTTAAATACGGATTGATTCTCATTCCAATGATAAGATTTATGAAAAAAATTAAGTGTTCAAAATTAACATTAAATTACTTTATCAATTGACTCATGATATTAAGATCAAATAAGGATTTTAAATCCAATCCATTGAAATTTATCGTATTCTACACGTCTCTATCATGCAAAAAATTACAGTGGGACAACATAATCCCCACATCTATTTTCATATACATCACTCCAGACTCTTACCACTCCATTAATTCCTCTTTCCATTGTTTTGGAATTTTTACGATTCTTAGTTCATGTCTCATTAAAATAGAAACCATATAATATTTTGTTGAGATAGATGTCTATAGTGAACAAATAATTGAGATAAAATAGTAAAATATATATGATTCAATTATTAAATGGTTCATTAGCTTTCATGTATGGTAGGTAGATAGTTTATAAAATCTAGATATGGAGATTTATTTGAATTTTTCCAAAATAGTAATATAATTTTTTTTTCAAATCCATGAGAAGGAATTAGATTAGAGGAAGAGGAACAAGAATAATATAATGAAGTTGGAGAAGAAGAAGAAAAATAAAATGAATAATGGGAAGGGTAGAAAGAAGATTATGAAGAAGATGAACCAGAGAAAGATGAAGAGTCAAATGAAATGAAAACATCAAATTCATTATCAACATAAAATCTGCTACCCACCAAATCAAATAAAGATGCATATTTGGAATGATTAGGGGAATAAAAATCATCATCCAAAAAAGGAATAAAATTAATCATGAAAACCTGAGGTGAAAGATAAACAATCCAAAATAAAAGTTTCAGATAATGTTGAATGCGATAACGAAGTGGAAATTAAGTATAATTAGAAAAAATTGTTTCATAGAAAAATAATTATAGAGTAGCGGAGGATGAAAATTTAAATTTTGATTCCATAAACCAAATGGTCATTTACATTATTAGAATAATAAAACATTAAATGGAGTGTTTATAATAATGTTTTTGACTATATTTTCCAAATCTTGAAAATTTTATGTGATTCAATTCCCTTTATTATTATCATTGTTGAAAGGTGTAAATTGATTCAAAAAAGACTAAATGAAAAATTAGAATCACTGATTTTTTTTACAGAATTAGTTGTTCACATTAATGAGGTTTATAAATCATTAGAATAAAAGGTAAACGATTAAATGTGATCATAAAATCAGATGGATATGATTTCAAACAAAGTTAAAATTGTTCACATGGATCATGTTGGTCAGTTTTATTACATAAAGAAACATTCTTTATAAATGGGGAAATACTTTTACAATTTATCAATATATGTTTCCGATAGAGTGATGTTTTTGTAATAGTTCATATATACAAATGATGATCATAATGACAATGTAACTGTTTTGAAAGAAAAGGTTTCAAAATTATTGTTAGAATATAGAAGACTCATAAAGTGTGAAGATTATATATTCTATGTGAAGGAATAAAATAAAATTATCTCTATGGATGTTGATTTTTTTAAATTAATTCTATAGGAAATAGTGATTCAGGACCAAAATGTGAATCTTAAATCATCGTTTGCATTTTCTGAAAAGGATCATGATGCATTTAATAAAATGATGGAAAATGTGAAAAATATAATGAATAAAGAATGAATTTTTTATTTAATCATCTAAATTATATTTGAAAACATTTTTTAATGAATGTTAAATATTATATAATTTTTTATAAATTAAATTTGTGTGAATGTTTTCTAATTAATTTTGGATTTTTGTTCTTTATTTTATTTATTCTAGGACTAGTTATTTCAATTAAAATTGTTTTATATATTATATCTTTCTAACATTTCAAAATATATCCCTTCCAAATTATTATATTATATCTAAAAGGTGTAGAAATATATAATGTGGAAGAAAATTTTAAAATGGTAAATGTTAATAATGGAATAATACATTGAGATATTATCCTATTGGTGACAAATTATCATTTTCTTGGAGAAACTAAATTAAAACATTCCATCTGATTATAAAGATGATATAAACACTATGAGAGTTATGATAAGATCAATATATTTGATGATAAAAAATGAATAAAGGTCAATTTTTTCAATTTTATTATATTTTCATTTTTGGTGTTCTGTTTTGTGATTTCCAATTATGAGGGGATTGTGGAAAAATAAGTCATACTTCTTACATTTCCATTAATTTGTTTCTGAAATAACAATCACATCATTAAAACACAACAATACTAACATTATATTTTCCATGTTATTTATTAGGTTTTGTAGTAAAAATTAAAAAAATAATAAATGTAGATATATTTCTAATAAGAAAACAGATATTTTTCATTTTTCATTCTAATAAATCGTTTTGACAAGGAGTACTATACATTGGACTAACTAGTGGTTTGATCAGAAAAAAGAGTTATGACTTATTGATAAAAGTCAAGTGTAGAGACCCGAAGCCTAACGTTCATGGAAATTACTTTTTTTCTACTGAATATGTAATACATAACAAAAACAGACGCACAAGGACCATAATAGTTTAGTGTATTTGAAAACTCGGAACATAATCTTCTAATAATGGTGAATGATCTTCAACATATCCCATAGAGTTATACCGCTTTTGTTTTCTTACCTAAAACCATTCTTTAAATCTTGGGAAAAGAAAACATATAAAGTGTTCAAATGCTCAGTAAGGGTATGCATAGAGAACATCAAACAATCCATAAAACATCGAATGCAATAACTTGAACATAAAATCTAAACATCAAAATCATGAGCAATGACATAAATCGTGAAAGTACATAAGGAATATATCATAAAGGAACATCAATCATGATAGGGAATAAGAAATTTAATTGTGGGAACCATTAATAAGATGATATGATTTCCATAGTAGCCAAGGCATTGCTGCCAAGACCATCTTAGTGGACAAAGTCCCTTTCTGATTCGAGTTCACTCCTCGTTCCGGTCATGTAACACCGAACAAGAATAACTTACCATTCCAGCCATGTCTATCTCATGATATATAAGTTTTTTCCCAATGCATTGGAGGGATATATAGGTGCCACCCATCTCATAATGAATTCATTCTTACTTGTTCCACAAAATAAACATAAATAATTCTTCATAACCGATATAATAAAATAAGTTTCATAAACATCATCCCATCAAAACATATTCCATATAAAAGAAATGGATATCATTTTATAAGAAATTTGAAACCATGTAAATAATAGAGACATTATACTTGAAACATACACATATGAAATAATGTCATCTTAGATGGGAAATGGTTCTGATAAAACACTTGAAATGAGTTCTTGAGGAAAATATCTTTTCTTCTTCAAAATCATTTTTTTTTCACAAAATTTCATGAAATTTAAAAAGTGAAGTATTTTGTTGAAAATAGTAATGAAATCATATTGAGTAAGCTTCATTAAAATAAGGCCTTATAAAACCATAAAAATCAGTTCATGCTGTATAAGTTAAAGATACATTTTTCTCGTACTTTTGCTGGAAAAGTCAAAAAGTACCTCGTAAAAGAAAGATTCCATACATACCATGTTGTAAAAGTCAAAAATGGTTAAAAAGGACATTAAACACACCTGAAACCATTTTTAGAAAATAGTTACAATGATGATAAATTTAACCCACGTAAATACTTAAGAATAAACAATCTCGTATAAAAACGAGATTGGAAAAGTTATCCCTTACCTTAGATCCGATATGATTCATACGTATCTGAGCCTCATTTATAATGATTTAAATAATTTTATTGACTTATTACAGAATCATATTCATTGATATGATATCATATATGATTCACTTATGACATTATATTACCCGTTCTTTTGTAAATTCTATGTTAAAGTAGCATTTTGGGTAAAATCGTTTCATTTATCGTACGTGTTTGGACTTATTATTCCAGATATTATTATTACTTATTCCATGATTTACTTACTTCTAGAATGTAAAAAATTATTTATAAGTCATATATATTCAGTATATATATATAATAGATAGATAAATGAAACGAAACACACCGTTCATGGAGGCGGTAGGCCGTACGTACGCATGATCATTGTTTTTCGTTCCTTATGGACTTGAATGGAAGTATGTAGACGACATGTATATATATATGTACATAAATCTAGTATCTTTATCATGTCATATATTTCATTATTATTAATTATATTTACATTATAATTATTCGTGTATGGTTAACATGGAGAATGAATCTCATCGCGTCATGGAGACGGTAGTCCGTACGTAAGCACGAGCGATTATATCATTCCTATGATCGTGGAATTGTATTTATGTGTATTTATAATATTTCAGAATCAATATCACTTTACAATAATCATATATAATTATTATTTATACCATTATACCCATCCAAGTAAGGTGGTGGTGGAAAACAGATTACACTACGTCGTAGAGATGGTATTCCGTAGGTACACACGGGTGGTGATTTCATTTTCTGTAGGATGGATAGAAGGTGAAATAGGGATGTTTAATATTTATAATAAAATATCATTATATGAGGTATGTTAAAGTTATTAATTAATATTGAAACAACTAAAGAAGAAGAAGTAGAAGAAGAATGAAATTGGAAAGGATCAGTAATGGACATTACCTCTTCTTTGAAGCGCCTCTTCTTAACCTCCTCTTAGGGAACTAAAGATAGTCATTGAAGAAGACAAGGACCTCTAGGATGTTTCTATGAAAGTTTAGACGAGAAATTGGAAGGTTTTGGGCGAGATTGAATGCTCAATGCGGTGGGAGGAGGAGAGGGAGGAGGTGCCCTTTTATAAGGGAGGAGAGGGGCACCTTAGAAAAAACTAAAAATATTATTGTATAATAAAGTCATATTCATTTTATAATAACTCTAAATAGATTTATTTTTGAATATAATGTGTGGATGGGTAGAAATCCTCTCAACCAATAAGTTTTAGAAAAGTTTAGTTTACTATTGTATCCTTATCATTTTGATTTAACTCTATGTTAAATAATTTATCTCTTACCGTGTCTTTTTGTTTTCTTACACTATATGGTTAACAAAACATAATATAACAAGCCAAAAGAACCCCACATGGTTCATTATTAATATATATATCTTTATATAATTCATATTACCGATCATTTAATTTTTAGAAATAAAATAACAATTATTAATCTAATATTTGTTTTAAAAACTATTTTATGTCAATTTTGACACTATTTGGTACTTGATTTTTTTTATAATTATAACAGCATGATTAGTTAAACAAATTTAATTAAATAAATACTAACATGACATATTGACCTATAAAATTAGTGAAATTCATAAAAATTATAAAATTACATTTATTTGGGCAATTATAATATCAATTATGATAATATTTGTTTAATAATGTAATTACTGCATCATCGTTGTGTCATAATTAAATTTAATTATATAAAGTCTAAAAATTATAAATAAAATAAAATTATATAGTAAATCATTTTATATTTGTAATGAATATTTATAGTCGAATTTATCTTATGTATAAACACATATTAAAAATGTTTTAGTTATGAAACATTGATTTTAACTCTTTTACATCTTCATTGAATTAAATAATAATAAATGTCCTAATCTAATCCAAGTGGACCTAAATGATCATATTATATTACTAACATTGTTTTTGGTCAAATTATATTTATCCAATAGAATTATAACTTGTGTTAGGATAACAATAATATCATTTTTACCCTTAATTGCCCTATTTACTTTTAACCGTGGTAAATAATAGTAAAAAGATACAGTTCACAAAAAATTATTTGCATCTCATTGAACCTCATTTTACTTACTGACATCAATCGTGTCTCTCAGATTTTTGAAATTCCACTCATAGAAGTGACAAAATTATGTTTTATGCAAATTTTCAAACTCTCATAAGAGGTGGGTAAAAGATGGTGAAAAGTTCAATAAAATTATTATATAACTAAAATTAATATCAATTGACTCCAATGAATTAAATTGAAGTAATATAAGTAATATGAATCTAATTATAACTAAAATAAATTTAAATAAAATAATAATTATTTAAATAAAAAGTCTCTTTATAAATAGTAACCCCGTGTTTTCAAAATTCATAAAAAATTGATAGTTTTTAAAAAAAACAACAAATTCTATCATGGCTAATTTCAATATTCCAAATCCAAAAATGAAGTCTAATTTGAAAGATAAAATTTATAAAATTTCAAAAAGTGTTTATTACTATTTATAACTGCTAGTTTATATATTATTTTAATAATATATTGTTGTTTACTGAAACCTGGTATTGCGTACTACACAAGCTATCAAGGAAGGTCGTGATTGCGTGTAATGAAAGCAAAGTCACGGTTGCACGTAGTGCAATCTCCCTTTGGGGTTGCATATAACATAATAAAAACTTTTTTCATTTATACATTAACCAAAATATATACTTAATTTTTTGTAGAATAATTCCTACAAAACAAACATGAAATTGAGTGCAACACGATCAAAGAATAGTGTTGTGTATACTGTAGGATAATACAACGTTGCGTATAGCGCATGATAATCTTGGTGTAGCATAAAACAAAAGACATAAATGAAAATAAAAGAATATTTTTCATAAAATCTCGGGGTGTTACATTCTACCCCCCTTAAAATGATTTTCACCCTAGAAATTCGTCGGGGTTATAAATGCTCTACTACTTGAATGTTTTATTAATATAAACCCACATCGTAAAAAGGAATATCAAAACGTATCTTTAAAAACTACAGTATGAAATGTAACAGTTACACAAATTAACTAATCATTATGCTTCCACATAGGTGAAAATGTGGATATGGAAGTGAAATCTGACCATCATATTCTGATGGAGTGTGGTAGAGAACATGGCTATGAAAAATCCAACAATCACAAATCCATAAATTTGTGATGATCTAAGGTAACATATGATTAATCAGTTAAAAGAGCACTAGGACAACTTTTTTTTTTTCATTATCTTTTCCCTAAAGTTGAAAATTTTGATTTAGAAGAAATACTTACATGATTTTTGTACAATATCACTGTTGTTTGAGCCTTGATCAATTTCTACTTCATCTCTTAATGAAATGAAGTTGAATTTGTCTTCCGTGAAGTGTTAGCAGATCATACGATAGAACGATCGGTCATTCTATCAGTCTCAAACATAAGGATAGAAAAAGATATATACATAAGTCCTTATATGGTTACATTAATCATATATGGTTTCTGAAATGGACTTATACTTCATCTATCATACCACATAATAAAATAAAACTTGTTTCTAAAAACCAGGGACATCCTATAGGCCAGTGGTAGGTGATAAAGGCCTGTTGCACTTCGGTTGGGGGTTCGATTCCTGCAACCTTAAACGACGTGATGGGTTGTCACATGTCCTAGGGGCTGTCCTTTTTTTTTCTAAAACTAAACTATTATAACATTCCAGAAATAGTATCGAAAAAATGTTCTAGCCTTAAAAAATTCTATCTGATGTCCAACATAATCCATTCCATCCTTTTGTCTTGTCGAAAATACTTTTGTCCAATCTTATAGAATAAAGAAAATGATTAAAAGAAATGTCATCAACCAGGCATGTGAATACCATCATTTATCCCCCATATAACATAAAATATATCTTGCTGGTCACATTCGAGAAATGTGAATACATTAATTATGTATTCTCTTGAAAATTGAATTCCCATTGAACTTTAGTGAAAACATGAATGCAATCAAATGTTTTCTCTTTCCACATACCAAAATCACAAAATATCTATAGAGTGAATCTATGATATCAATTAGTCCTTATATCAATCATGAGTTCATGAATACTAGGAAACATATTATTTTCTCCTTATACCATCATAATGAACACATCATCTTCTTTTCAAACATATTTCAATCACTTTTCAGGGTTACCGATACCATATAATTATTGAAAACCAATACATAGATATTCCAAAATTCCACGATACCAAAAATGAGATTCCCTAATACTATTTTGAAATCCCATTACATAAACACTAATTCATTACACAACGTCATTGTCATTCTCAACATCACAAATATTGATTTAGTGATACTTCCCTTTATCCTTTTCCTTATGAAGTTTCTCACGTTGATCATCATTGACACACAGATTAGGGAATTGATTAGCATAATGCCCCATTACCTTGAACATGAATAATTGAAGTGTTGGTGGTGCGTTCTCTGTAGTATTTTCTTTATTCACATCATTAGCAACCCTTTTCCCCTTACATCGACACTCAGCTACACGATGACCTTATTTTCCACACATAAAACATTTTCTAGTTCTTTTAAGACAATCTCTGCCATGCTTCTTTCCACACATTGAGCATTAAGAAACATTTATCTTTTCTTCACCATTATTATGAGATTTCTCCTTGAACTCCATCTTTCTTTTCTTGTCAAAACCATAATATGGAATTGTAAAACCAACTTCAATTACTACCTTGGTATAACAATGCACAATTTCATCATATATATTGAAGTCTCTTATAGCTAATGGCCTTCTAAGACTTGGTTTTAAGCCACTGAAGAATCAATCAACATTACTTTCAGGTTGAATGATAATGCCAGATGCATAACTTGCAAGCCTTGTAAAATTCGCTTCGTATATACCAATAGATTCATTATCCTTCTTCTTAATCTCAAGGAAATCCTTTTCCATCTTTGTTCGAAGAATACGAGGGAAGTAATTTTTGAAAAATAAGTTCTTGAACTCGTCCCATTCCATGGATTCAATTTCATCTCGGGGCCTCATATTCTTAATTAGAGTCCACCATTGATCTACTTCACCTTTTAAATGGTAAATATCTAGAATGTCATTTTTATATTCCGAATAGAGAATTATGTAAAATATCATTTCAATGGTACTGATCCATTGTTCAGCAACAAGTGGATCAGAAGAACCACTGAAAAAAGGTGAACGTTGCCTCATGAAGGACTCAATAGAATATTGTTCCCTTCTTTCCTCATTTGGATGTCCATAATGATTCATATCTTGTGCAAGTATAGAAATATGATTTTTCAATCCATCTCCTAGAACAATGGTTTGTTCAGGATGACAATCATTACATTGTCCATGACATTGATCAACACAGTTCCTTTGGGTTCCAGCCATCGTCTAAAACCCAAAAAGAATACTGTGAGAGGAAAAAATCATGCAAGTAAAAAACATAATAAAGGGGGAGTACCTTCAATATATAACATTATAGGTTTAATTTTAATATCATTACCGTAATTCTAGTACTATAACCGATAATTATACATAACCTTCGTGACATTACTAAACCATTGGGACATCCCTAAACATACCTTAGAAATATCTCTAGGGATCTCACTAACATTTGGGCGACCTAGATTCCAATGGTTAACTAAACCATTCCTCTAATACCATCTGTAGACACCCGAATCCAGATGTACATGGACATTTCATTTCTTCTACGGAATACTTAATACCTAACAAAAACAAACACACAAGGACAATAATAGTTTAGTGTCTTTGGCAACTCTGAACATAATCTTCTTATGATGGTGAAAGATCATCAACATCTCCCATAATGATCTTCCCATTTTGTTTTCATACATAAAACCTTTCGTTAAATCCTTGGAAAGGAAATCATATAACTGGTTATCTCAAATGATCAGTAAGGGTAAGCATAGAGAATATAAAAAAATCCAAAAAAATTTAAATGAAAAAACTTCAACATAAAATCTAAACATCAAAATCACGAGAAAAGACATAAATATTGGAAGTACGTAAGGCATATATCATAAATGAACATCAATCATGATAAAATAGCTTGGGAATAGGACATGTAATTTGGGAAACCATTTAGCACATGATATGATCTCTATAGTAGCAAAGGCATTGCTTCCAAGACCATCTTAGTGGACACTGTCCCTTTCTAAATCTAGTTCACTTCTCGTTCCAGTCTTGTAACACTTAACCAGATTAACTGAACCTTCCATAGATGTCTATCTCATGATATATAAACTTTTACCCAATTCATTTGGGGGAGATATAGGTCCCACCCATCTCATAATGAAATCATTTTTACTTATGCCACCAAATAAACATAAATCATTCATCATAACCCAAAGAATAAAATTGGTTTCATAAACATCATGCCATCATCACATAATCCATATAAAATAAATGGATATCATTTTATATGAAATTAGAAACAATTTAAATAATATATACATTATACATGAAACATACACATATGAAATAATGTCATCTTAGATAGAAAATGGTTTTGATAAAACACTTGAAATGAGTTATGGAGGAAAATATCCTTTCTTCTTCAAAATCATTTACTTTTCACAAAATTTCATGAAATTTTAAAATAAAATATTTTTGTTGAAAATATTCATGAAATATTATAGAGAAATCTTCATGAAAATATGGCGTTATGAAACCGTAAAAATTAGTTCATGCTGTATAAGTTAAAAAAACATTCTTCTCCTACTTTTGCCGGAAAAGTAAAAAAGTACCTCGTAAAAGAATGATTATTACATACCATGTAGTAGAAGTAAAAATGGGTAAAATTGATATTAAACATACATGATAATATTTTTAGAAAATATGGAAATTTATGATAAATTTAACCCCAGAAAATACATACTAATAAACAATCTCGGATAAAAACAAGATTGGAAATGTTATCCCTTACCTTAGGTCTGATATATTTCATACATATTTGATCCTTATGTATAATGATTTGATAATGTTATTGACTTATTAAAGAATCATATTCATTGTTATGATATCATATATGATTCACTTATGACATTATATTACCCGTTCTTTTGTATATTCCAAGTTAATGTAGTGTTTTGCGTAAAATCTTTTCATTTATCGTACGTGTTTAGACCTATTGTTCTTGATATTATTATTAATTACGTCATGATTTACTTCCATATAAAATGTAAAATGTGATTTATATATCATATATATTCAGTATATATATATATATATAATAGATAGAAAAATGAAATGAAACACACCGTTCATGGAGACTGTAGGCTGTACATACGCATGAACACTATTTTCCTTTCCTTATTGACTTGAAAAGAAGTAAGTAGATGATATATATATATACATAAATCCAGTTGCTTTATCATGTCATATATTTCATTATTATTCATTATATATACATTATAATTATTCTTGTATGGTTAACATGGAGAATGAATCTCATCGCGTTGTGGAGACGGTAGTCCGTACGTACGCACGACCGATTATATCATTACCATGATTATGGAATTGTATTGAAGTGTATGTATAATAATTCAGAATCAATATCTCTTTACTATAATAATATATAGTTATTCTTTACATCATTATACTCATCCAAGTAAGGTGGGGGTGGAAAAAAGATTACACCATGACGTCTAGATGTTATTCTGTATGTACGCACGCGCGGTGATTTCATTTTCCGTATGATGGATAGAAGCTGAAATAGGGTTTTTTCATATTTATAATAACATATAAGTATATAATTTATACTTATGTTATTTCTTAATAGTGAAACATCTAATGAAGATGTAGTATAAGAAGAATGAAATTGGAAAGGCTCGGTAATGGACTTTATAACTAAATCCCAAACTATCCACAAACTACATAATATTTCAAACATAGTGTAAAATATAAGATTCCAATTTCAACAATCATTAGAATGAACAAAAATCATTAATCATGAGTTTTATTATCATCAAAAATAATTCCAACTTCATGTTTTTTAAAAAATTACATTAATATATGGAATAACATATTCAGTTAATCATGCATACATGCACAAACTTTATTACATTCAAAATATGAGAATCACCATATTTGTTAAACATGTTGCCTGTGTAATTATTTATGCAATGATCATAAGGGATAAAACATGAGGAATTTATTAATTCATGTAAATAAATATGAGAAGAAATGAATCTCGTACCACAATGATTCAGAATTCATCTCATGAGAATGAATCAATGTCCAGGATATCTGATCACCTATTACATTAGAAATCTACAATATCTTAAGGATTTTGATCCATTAATTCATTGATAAATGACAATGAAATCTAATTTAAAATGATGGAGATCATATTCAATAAAATGTAAAGAAGGAATGTGAGTAACTAAGATCGAATGGAGAGAAAATGCTCGAAATGAGGAAGATACTACCTCCAATATCAAAAGATTGATCATTGGAATATTGGATTCAAACCTATAAAAAGGGGCATTTGAATACATTGAAAATCACCATGGGTGCCTATTGATTAAGTGGAATGTGAGAGGAAAAAACCAGGTCTAGAGGATTTTGGGGTATTTATAGACAACAAAACTTTTAGAGGACCACGATTCAACCCCTATGATCTCACATCAATCCACCAGTACCACTACAAAGTGGGAGAATATAATATCATAACCCCTCATAAAACAAATGTATTTGATTGTATATTTGATCCGTGATGCTTATCCAATTTATCCAGTGTAGTGATTAAGGCCTAGCTAATAGCCCATATTGCAGCCACCATCAACTTGGATGTAGCCTCAAAAACCACAACATCATAACCACCTATCTCCACATTGGATCACTCAACACCTTGGTGTGCCTACACTCTATCCGACGACTGTGAAACAATCATGTGTAGAAATATAAAATACTTGAACATCCACCTTTAAGCCATCCTATGCCACAATCAGGAGACCACACCACACAAGCATGGCTTACGACACAACCCATTGCTTCGCAACACATCCTAGCCTCAAATGTTCTTGGAACCCATCATTTTTTTTCATTTATCCTTCAGACTCATTGAATAGTTCTCAAGGTGACTCCAACACAGAAAAACATAGATAAAGGATAATATGGTTTGAGTGCTTACAATATTTATGTACAAAAAATATTAAAAATGAGAAATGATTTCAAATAATATTATTTATTAGAATTTTAGATCACATAATATACTAAAAAAGTCTTACATTACACATTTTAAAAAAATATTATTTTTTCTGGATAACTCTTCCTGAATAATTATGGATAGATATCTTCAATAATGTATAACATAGACTCCAATATGTATGTAACATTATCAATATATAATAAAATGTTCTAATGAGTCTCCACATCACCTTATATTTATCCTAATTACAATGACCATGTTAAGATAAAATTTAATTAATTAATCAAAAAATTATATAAACATTCAATTATTTTAAATATATATATGGATTTTTCTATTTACATTTAACATTGTTTCTAAATATTTTATTTATTCTTTTATTTCACATTCTATTTTTTATCCAATAATCATATTGACCCCATTGTCACATTTATCCGCTAAAATGGAATTTCTTCCAACAGTACATCCTAATAACATTTATTTCAATAAGATTTATAATAACACCATTATCTAGTGAAACAATGGATATATATATATATTAAATGATATAGAATTGAAATAATAATAAATTTGGTATAAAAATTATTGTCTACTACATGAACGAAAAGGTTTGTAAGATTTATATTGTTGAATATTTTTATTAAATGATTGTATAATAACATACTAATGACAAAACTACATGACAAATCATTGTAGTTAATGTATATTTAATCATCTATTTAGGTCAATGTTTTTAAACGTAGATTTTGACAAACTACTTTCCCAGGAAAGAATCTCCACATTTCTAGCGTGAATAATCTTCCAAAACGATATTACTTGAAAATTTTTATTAGATAGAAGAATATGATGCCAATGAAGATATATATCTTATTTAGATGGTAATCATATTTTGCTGGTAATCAGACTAAGAAATTTGTATTGAGATTTTTGTAGTAAAGAAGAAGAATCAGAGGCTTGTTTGAGATGTGTTCTGATAGAGTTATATTTTTTATACTGAGATATAAGACTTGTGAATTAGACTGTGAAATCAGAATGAGTATCTATAAGAATACTTGGAGTTCACAACATCCTATCGGTAATAAAGTGAATAATTGTTTCGAATGATCTTATTTTTTAGTGTTGAACATGATAAACCATAACAAGTTTGTTAAAAAAATTATTACATCATCTGGTTTTTAATGGTGCACTTGCACTATTGTATTGAATGTAGTGATACACCAATATAATGGAATATATTATACATTATATTCCACCCAAATGTATTGTTTTATAATGGATTATGTGGCATCAAATTATTTCAATACCATACCATAGACTAGTTAAAAATTTATTATGGAGATCTTTGTAAATTCTAATGTTTATGTGGTTATTCATTTGATATATTTTCAACATTGAAATAAATATTTAACTGGAGGCAATGGTTTTTTATTAAGAAAGAAAATAGAAAAGAAAAAAATATCACTGATTCACCACCCCTACCGAAATGTGATACAAAAAATCATGATTGGGTAATCTCAATATCTTCCAACTACATCAACCTAAATAATCCGCAATAAGAAGGTATTAAATTATTTAAACCTGATCTCTGGAAAAAGAATCTAGTGTCAAAAAATATACGGAATAAAAAATTCATTAATCCAGCCATTTATTATCATCTACAAACATTTGAGATTCATTTTATTTATCCAATTCGATTAATACACAAAAATAATACATTCATTTAAACATGTCTAAATAAATCAATTTGATTACCATAATATCATGTGAAACACAATATATTTTAAACATGCATCCTCTTTAATTAGTTTTCTAAATTGAAATATTTTTTGGATTCATTTTCATTTTCAAAATTTATAAATTTCAACACGATAATGCATGAATAACTACTATATAGTCAATTAATTTTATAAATAGATCCTTATCTAGAAAAATAAAAATAAAATATTTATCATGTAAAAATACATTTTACTGCTAAACAACAAACATTTCCATTCATTAATCTAGTATAATAAATATTAGGATATATTTTTTGGGAATAATTTTCGGTAGTGTGTTGTATTTGTTGGAAAACAAGTCAATGATGAACAATATATAGAATGGCCTCTCTTAAGACATGGTTAATGGAGAATAGTTATGTCAGATGATTGTTTCACTGATCCTAAAATCAAAAAACTTTTGTTAATGGAGACACATTGGATATAAAAATGAAGATGGGTGAAATAATGATATTTTTAATTAATTATATAAATGTATAAGAAGAAGAAATATAATAGTTGATGAAGTGGTTAGAGGGTATTTTTTGAAGAAGGTGTCCATGAATGAGTTTTTAGTACTTGGGTGGCCTTGTATGTGTTTTATATTCACATTTTTTATCCTGGGTTACTTAAAAAAATTTCTACTCAACTGGCCAACTAGAGAAACACTACAAAAGGGATATGTGTCAAGGAGTTGACCACACCCAAGGTGATGGAAGCCAGACTAGCTGGCGAGTGTCAAGATCATTTGTAGGTCAGCAGGAGGGCATGAGGAAAATCTAGCACATGGATTGGGAAGAAGCATGGAGAGCGTGGGAACATAGTGTGCCTATAGAGAACACATTATGTGGAGGTACCATTGTGAAAGGATTGCTATATATAGAGATGTGGAAGAGAATGTTTATAGATAAACAAAATGCCAATGACTTCTTAGTTTTGACGTGGGACGTAGAATAGTTGGTACTATTCATTACTTATAAACAACAAATTAATAACCACCATCCATCTAATCCCACATGATATCATAGACAGACATGTCACCTACATTTGACATCTAATCCAAATTTTCCATCCATCTCATGCCTTTCATGATTAAACCCAAGCTATCAGATTTCTACCATGGTTTCTGGTAAAGTCAAACACCAGTCATCCTTTATCCATTTTATAATGTCACCACTACCATACAATGTAGATGATGAATGAACCTATAATGAGCTTTTGACCACCAATGATGATCAAATACACTATTCAATGGTAATATGAGAATCACCAAATCTTGTATGAAATTTAATTTTTAGTTATTTAACGAAATTGTTATGTTTGAAGAAGTATGAGGTAAATGATTTTTCCAGAGGCAATGAGGATTCAAGAGAGGAGTTAAAAGGAGATACATGTGATAATGAATGCTTGAATGATGCAATTTTTCTATTGATTGAATATGATGCATGCCATGATATATGAGATATAATCACACTAGTTTCAAATTCATTAAACATAGAAAATCACAAGAATTCAATGATGAAATATTTATGGAATATCACGTGAGATTAGATCCTATAACAGAATCTATTACATGTTATATACTATATCATAACATGCCGATAAGAGGCTATTAATACCATGATTTCAAGATCTCATGTTTTTAAAAATAGAGCAACATCATGATTCCTGTTCATGATGGGAAATTAAGAATCCATGAACCACTCTTGGATCAAAAACAATAGAACCACAAACCATTATTGGTTCCCGAAGAAGAGGTACCACATACAATTTTGTTTCTGCAAAGAGAAGGTCTTATAATCTAGATCTAGTTCGATGAAGAGGATAACCAATACCAATTTGTTTGAAAAGGTGAACTTCACAACATCCAGTTTCACCATAGAGAACCGTTTCCCACTCAATTGAACTACGTATGACTTGGAATGCTATGGAGGTCTTAACTCTCAATGTTTATAAGATCCATTCTTCCCATGCATGAGGATGATCTGCAAAACATCTTGGTTTTAAGTGGAGTCTTCTATAAATTATTCATTGAAGAACTTCACACCCTCTGTCTGAAAAAGGAGAACAAAAACACCACAATAAAATCGATGCAATGTGTTCGTTTGAAGAATTTTTGAGACCACATACATGATTCACATGCAAATCACGTGAATGATTTGAGACAATTGAGTGTGCATGAACAAGAACAAAATGGAATCCCCCCATTCAGGTTTGAAAATTATCTATGGATAACTAGAAACAGGAAATATAAAATTAAATGAACTAAATAAGATCATGGTTGTGAAATTATGAACCATGAGAAAGAAGTGTATGCTAGTAGATTAAGAATTCTTCCATGAAATCATAAATCGGTTCAATTTAGTGGAAAATAAATTATCTACACCAAGAGGAATAGAAGGAGAAGAATTGTATAGTGCATGCACAATTCCATTCACATGCACAATTGAGAGACATATAAATAGAAATCCACAACATTGAGTGCACATTTGAGATTAGGAAGAAGAAGAAGTTGATGAATGGGAGGGTTTCATATAAATTCCACATGAATGATCTCATGTATATATGTAACGATGAGTGCAAGATAAGTTGTTTTTTATGATTCCAAGTGAGCTGATCTCCATTGCTTGAACAATCACATAGGTAAATCTGTTTCTATAATAATAAGAAGTTTTAGTGCATTCAATAATTGAACTAATGGTAAAAAAATGATTATAAATGAGCATCCATATGAGACATTGATGAAATAAATTTCTCATAATGAACAGAGACAATGAATTTCATGAAACTCTTACTAAGAGACCGTCGAGTAGATTAACTGAGTGGGAATTCTCAAATGTATATGATCTGGGGGGAGTAAATAGAAGTGATCTGAATGAATCAGTGACCTATCCATTAACCATTGTAAAGGAACAGTGTCTACGATATAGTGCCTATTCTTGATCTATGGTAATCCATATTTAATGGTGATTTGTAGAATTTTGTTCGACCGAAAACAGGTTGTCATATTCTCATTGGACGTCGCAATTAGTAGTGAACCATGTCAATGTGATCTGTTTTACTTCATCTTGTGAATGATTTAAGGACTATATATATACATGATACAGGGTTAAAAATGTTCCTAAAGACGTGGGAATAAGATCCATTAGAATAAGTGAAAAAGGTGATACCCTAAATCACCCCATAGTAATTGTGGTCCAGTGTAATTATATTGGTATTAGAGGAAAAGGTTCTCATATATTGGATACTCTATTGTAATTTTATTTAGTGGAGGATTTTATATTTCTTTCTTGAATAATTAGTGAATTTCAATTTTTTTGAGAATCAACTATCTCTAGGTATATGTCTATATCTATCATGAAAATGAAAAACCTGAAAAATAATGATAGGTGACATTTGAATAATTATTTGATTTCTATAAATGTTACAATATCTTGTTCACTATACCCCTATAATAATAATAAAATTTCAGCAATTGATATTAAATAGTGGGTGTTTTAGGTTTGCACCAATGATAAGAAAACGATTTTACCTCATGTATATATTGCGATCATGAGGTAAGTGTTTGCACTGTCCAAAGATTCCCTCATAATATGGATTCCAATACAAGTGGTGATGATGATCAATTTATATCCTCAAATGATATTGGAATGGAGAATCTAGGAAATTATTTTCATGATATTCCTAAATAATGTGATTAATTTGGTCATAGAATCTTTCATTGTATACTTGCAGAGATCAACCAGTTTGGAAGAGAGGTAGATAATATGGAAAATGGATTCAAAGTAAAAGTTTTTTACTGATTAATTATCAATAGAATGATTGAATCATATAAAAATAAAAGAAGAAATATGAAATAAATACCACAAAATGGCTCAATGATGTTAATGAGAAAGAGGTAATCAATATTAATCTTTAAGAAATGATACATTCTATTGATGTTGAGTTGAATAAGAGCACTGTTGTTAAGAGTTTTTACATGGAATAAAATTTCCTAAAATTCAAGGAAAATATCTCTTTGTTAAAATATACTATTCTGCCACATGATGTGGAAGTTGGTAGATTGAATAAGGGATGTGAAGATAATATGACTATGATTGATGGTCATATTGTTATCCTCAATATGAAATGTCTATAATCGAAAACACAATTTACCAATCATGACAAGAAACATACTGAAACTTCAATGATGTATGAAATACTATATAATGGTATTCAATGCACAAAAGGTGATTCTAGGGATGAATGATATAAAAATGTGATTGAAAGATCATGACATCATTCATTGATCCATCCCATGTAGTTGATAAAGTAAAGGCACCCGAAAAACCATTTTATACTCATGTTTCTAAATCTGTTCCCACAAGCAATGCATGTTGGAATAAAAATTACAAACAAGTATGGATGAGTAATGGTGATGAGAAAGATACCACCATGGCTAGTTGGGATTAGAAAAATAATGTGAATGGTTTTTCCTTACTGAGTGAACAACACATCACGAAGAAGGACCAAATATCTAAGAATACATATTGAAAATAAGGGTTACCTCTTGAATCTAGAGACTGACAAAGGATAAATCATGGATGAAATGGGGGAGACCATGATGGTGGGATCAACCTGAAAAAATGGAAATGGAAATTGGTATTTGTGATGGATGGTTATATGGATTGGTGATAGGCACCACTGTTGTGGTGGCGACGCCATCATTTGGAATGGAGTGAGGGATTTGGGGGAGGTTGTCTTGTTAGGATAGGGAAACAACTAGTAGTGTTGGGGATATAGTTAATGGTTTATTCTATGTGACAACCACTAATTATGGTCATCATTGTTAATGGTTATAAGTTCTAAACTTTTTAGTAATTAATTATGCTGGAGAATATCACATTAAAAGGAATAACATTATTGAAAAGTGGAAATCTAATATTTATAATATTAAAAAATATCGATGTTATTGACAAAAAATCCTAATGATGAGATCAATGATCCCATGATTAGGGAGTGAAATTATTGACATGAAAATGATATAATTTAGGAGTTTTTTCACCAAAATGGGTGAACTTAATGAATTGGTCATGTGAATATATTTTTTTGTTGAAAATAAATTTTGATGTAAATATAATAAAGAACATTAAAACATATTTGATTTATTTCAGTAGTTGAAACTCACCATGAATTTCATACAAAATTTATTGTATATATAGTTGAATGTTGGAAAGATATATAAAGGTGAATATTTTAATGTTCATATGAAAACAATAATTTCATAAAATTTTGACGGAATATATATGTTAATAGGGCCAACCTCTAGGTGAGCCACACGAGGTGTGGGGATATGGTAACGACTGATATTGGGGAAACAATCTTCCCTATAACTCTCCGGTATTTTATCTAAAACCATAGAAACCTTATTAGAATACTACCATCACCCCACCCTACATCCCTTGATGACATCATTGCATTTCTTTTTTCATTGACATATCGTCATTAGCTCCACTATATAGGGAGATTTGGTTGTATCATATATGTGTCATCATTCCATCGATTCCTTCAGCTTTGGGGTCTTCGTCTTTATTGTTTTACTACCCAAGGCTACCCAACATTCATGAATACACTATTCTTTGATGCTACACCATACTGCATGAATGTGAAATTATTCTATGTAATCTTATGTTAGTGGATGCGCGTTGTGCAATGATGGGTTGGTTCATCATCATCATCTCTCGGATTCCATGCCCACCTAAATCCCAACATTAAAACCCTATCAATTTGACCCTTATCTTGGAAATCTCACCTCACCTAACCATGACCCATCGTAATCTTCTAACTCTCCCCAAAAGTATAAACGTTCTTCTTAAAGCATCACATTTAACACTATCTTCTCGAACTCGGTGATGTGAAATTATTCAGGTGGAGTTTAGTGTTATGAAACCAAAGGGTTGTTAATTATGATTTGTTTTCCTCTTACAAGAATAATTTTTTAACTAATTATTATAAAAATAGTTATTACAAATTACAAGAGTTAAATTTTAGATCTTCACTACTCTTATCTAAAAATGAAATTAGTTCATTTTTAAACATGGTTCTATGAACTTGTGGGACCCTTTTATTTGATTAATTGCCTCTTCTATATTCAATTTTGTTTATCATCGATCATATTTGTCCTGTTAAAAATCTACTATAGTCTTAATGTGGTCATGTTTTTTCTAGATTTTATGCAACATACATATCATGTAAAAATTTATTTTTATTGTGTGTATTGGAGGTCGTCTTGTTGAGATTTCATCTTATATGGACACATGTTCTCATTTTATTTTTTTTAATTTATGGTTCCTATTTTAATTTCAACTCATCTATATTATCAATCATTATATAAATCATTATATAAATATAAAAAAATTCCAAAAAATAGAAAATTATCCAAAATGAATTGTTCGAAAAAAATATTGTTTATAATTTTTCTTGCGATAAATGTGTGCCGAGTTGCTGACCATATGTGATTGATTACAAATGAGTGGATAAATTTTATTTAATATCATTTTTAGTGTTAAGGGTTTATATTAAATTGAATTTATTTTTATGTATTTATTTATTTTGATATATATTCTTATATGTTTAATAGATTTAATGAATTATTTCATGTGATTGGCTATGACTCTTAATCCCATACTGTGGTTACCATTCATCTTCCATATAATCTTTATACAAACCCTCATATTTAGACCCTCATCCTCAAGTTTATTCTATTCATTTACACACAACTCACATGAAATCAAGGTAGACCTGACATCCTCTAATGTTAAGGAATATTTTTCATACACCATAGCATCGATAAAATGTCCACATGAACTATTTAATGAAATTAAATATATGATGGATTGGTTCTCATATTCAACAATAAAATTTATATTAGAGTGCTTTAATAATATTTTATTAAACTCATCAAGGTGTGGATGGATGGTGGTTCCATGCCACATATGGAAGGAATACAAATTTTTCTTCTTATGTAGTCTACTAATTGATGATGTTTTCATATACATTTTTCATGATTATACCAAATACTGAAAATAAGTGTCTTATCAGAATCCTACAATAGAAATTTACCAAATAAATACAATGTTAATGTCTTATGTGCTATCACCAAAAATTCAATAGGGACATCTTAATTGGTTGTGACTGTTTGACCATTAGAGGACAGAATTACGTGTGGATTCTTACATCCTCAACGGTCATATTCCAGCGCTTGTTGAACTATCATGGATCATATTTCTAATATTTACAAATTTAAATCATTAATACCATCAAATTTTTCTATTCAATATACATCAAAGGTCATTATTTTTTCTAGTGGTTCTGAAACAACTTTTTTTAATGATAATAATTGAATAGAAACCCCAAAAAAATAATTTTAATGACCTTGATAAAAGAAGTTTTTATTCAATATATTAAATAGAAAAATGAAATTGATTACAATGAAAAGACAACCAAAATAATTGCTAATATAGGAATTGTGAAACAAAAACTATTGAAGAGGATGGAAATAGAATAGAAAACAAAGGTTACATTGGGATTTATGTGAATGGGTCCCTTTGAGATCTGCTACCAGAAATGAACATCACCCACACATCCACTCATATTAGATTCTCCAAACCTCAATGAATTATATTGTACACAGGGAAAGAGATAGAAAACTAAAATGCATAAAAGAGCCAAAATGAAAACTCTGCAATAGAATTGGAAACACATAATGAATCTTGTCAACGAAAAACAACAACCCCAATATAAATTTCTTATCATCCAAATCACTTCAAGATCCAAGAACCCAAATATCACTTCATTGATGGATCTTGCCATTGGATGATCACACAATATTGGAAATGCAAGATATACCAATGTAATATTCCAAAGGATTGAAAAACCATTTGGAAAAGACTCCCATACCAACTATTCAGTAGAACCATTTGTATATCCATATAATAGTTTTGTTTTACCAACGTATACATTGAATCTGTTAGGAATATTGATAATGAAGAGATTTTTTCCAACAGTTTACTGAAAACGTTTGGTAATATAGATTTTTTGAAGTTTTTCCCAATGGTTTTTTGAAACCGTTGGGATAACATAACATTTCCAATAGTTTTTTGAAACCATTAGGAATGGAAATCCACAAAAATCATAGATCTACAACTCCAGAGATCTCAAAAGTTTTCCCCTAACCAAGAGCTGGATGCACCCTCTCGAAATATTTTCCCTAAACCTCAACTGTCTCAAAAGTTTTCCTCTAAATATCAACGCAAATTATACTTCCCAACACAACCAGTCTGGTTTCCAACGATTTGTTCTTCCCGTTTAAATCAGTATGTTTGAGTACATTTATTTATGTTTTTTTCATCCTGTTTAAATCATTACATGTGTGCTAATTTATTTTAGATTTTTTCATTCTATTTTTGTGCAATCTAGTGTGTATTATGGCCCCCTTACATAAATAAGGAATATATAATTTTAGGCTGCGGTTCAAACCCTACTTCCCTACATGATCTAGAGGGTTCTAACTCTAATTTCCAATGGGGCTTCACTCTTTGATTCATGATATTTTTGTTATTCCATTCTAAATCAGTAGGTGTGCATTCATTTATTTTAGGTTTTACACATTCATTTTTTCTTCAATGTATTGTGTATTAAGATCTCCTTATGAACACAATGAATATATGATTTTAGGTTACAGTTTTGTTGTGATTTATCTGTACAGAATATCTTTTGTTGATATTGAAGAGGTCAATATGTTCCTGAGTTATTTTATCCTTGGATTATTTTAAATTTAAGGTCTATTGACTGGATATCATTGGTTATCCATAAAAAAGTTAGGGTTGTCTAGGAGGGGGGGTGGGTTTTCCAAGTGGGGTATGGGGTGTTGGGGTGTCTAGGTGGGTTGGGGGGCGGGGGATGGGTTATCCAGGTGGGATGGGGGTAGGGCTATCCAAGTGAGGGGGGGGGGGTTATCCATGTGGGGTGGGGGTAGGGCTATCCAAGTGGGGTTTGGGTGGGGTCTGGGTTGTCCACGTTAGGTGGGGGTAGGGCTATCCATGAGGCTTGGGTGTAGGGTGGGGGTAGGGTTGTCCAAGTAGGCTGGGGGTCGGGCAATCCAAGTGGGGTGGGGTAAGGTCTATCTATGTACGGTGGGGGAGGGGGATGGGTTGTCCAAATGGGGTGGGGGTAGGGCAGTTTGGGGTGGGGGAGGGAGTCCAAGAAGGGTTGTCCAAGTGGGTTGGGGATGGTGTGTAGATGGGGAGGGGGAGGGGTTGTATATGTAGGCTAGGAG
This sequence comes from Viscum album, assembly GCA_963277665.1. Classification (NCBI taxonomy): domain Eukaryota; kingdom Viridiplantae; phylum Streptophyta; class Magnoliopsida; order Santalales; family Viscaceae; genus Viscum; species Viscum album. The sequence continues at coordinate 974,242,842 of OY728139.1, read as the reverse complement.
GGGATGGGTTGTCTAAGAGTTGTGATGGTAGGGATGTCCAGTTGGGGCGGTGGGTTTTCCCAGTGGGGGGTGGGGGTTGGGGTGTCCTGGTGGGGTGGGGTGGGGGTAGGGTTGTCCAATTGGGGGGGGGGGGGGGTGTCCATGTGTGGTGGGGGTTGGGGAGGGTTGTCCATGTGGGGTGGGGGAAGGGCTGTCCAAGTGTGGTGGACGGGGGGGTGGGTTGTCCAAGTGGGGGGGTATGGTTGTCCAAGTGGGGTGGGGGTAGGGCTGTCCAAGTGGGGTGGGGTAGGGATTTCCAAGTGGGGGTGGGGGTTGGGATGTCCAGGTGGGGTGGGGGTGGGGTGGGGCTTGTTTGTTCAAGTGGGTTGGGGGTAGGGATGTCCATGTGGGGTGGGGGTTTGGGCTAGGTTGTCCAAGTGAGGTGGGGGTAGGGATATCCATGTGGGGTGGGGGAGGGGGTGGGGGCTGGGTTATCCAAGTGGTGTAGGGGTAGGGCTTTACATGTGGGGTGGGGGGGGGGGGTGGGCAGGGTTGTCCAAGTGGGGTGGGGGTAGGGATGTAAAAGTGGTATGGGGGGGGGGGTTGTCCAAGTGGGGTGGGGGTAGGGCTATCCAAGTGGGGTGTAGAGGGTGTGCAGGTGGATGAATCTCATAAATATAAATTCTCTATAATTTCCGGATGCATGAAAATTTATAAGGATATTCACGATCATTTTTTAGTGGGATAACACAACAATTGAATGATGTTTTTAGTTCTTTTTTATTTGGAGTTTCTTTTGATAATGATGTTTTTTATTGATACCTATGATGGAATTTATTTTAGTTTCTAAATCGGCTAAGACTGCTACACCATTCCCAGTGTTCACAACCTCTACCCTTATTTAACCATTCTGTGTACACAACCTATGCAACCTCTACCCTCATTTAATCAGTGAACTCTGATAATTAATTCATGACATCATTGTCATTAGCAACTTATAATTTGGATGATGTATACCTATCTGCACATGATTTCTTACATTAGATAGTATCAATCATATGGAATATGAGCTTCTGAATTCATTAGTTAACCGGGATCATATATTCCATTTATCCCAAGATTGCTGTACTAAAATACCTCTAGGTTCAATTAAATTTGGTTTTCATTGTACATTGTATATTATGTGTCCTTCGTGGACAATACTCACTTTCATGAGGGTGGGGTTCATTTCACTACCCATGTTGGAATGCTTAGACATCCATAAAAATGTTAGATAAGTCACATGTTTAATTTAGTAATGTTGTTATCATTGACATACATTATTATAAATATCAAAATTAAAAATTAAATGTTTTGTCAATACTTAATGAAATTAAATCTTTTTACATGCCATGAAAACACTATTAGTGTTGAAGCCTAAAATTTATTCACCCATGGGGTGCGCTTGACTTGGGGAAGTAATTGGGTAATGAATGGAATATCCATAGAGGTGACAATAATGAGTTATTGAAAATGGGTGAATGATTTGGGATGACTATAACACAAAATGGGACCTGAGGCATTTTACTCTTATAGATCTAATGAAAATGAATATAAATATATTTTAATTTAATTTTTCCGTACTTTTTGTTTACATTATTTTAACAGTTCACTATATCGACTATAAACATCTCCATTTTTTGTTTTCTTAAATGTATTTCATATTAATGTTCAATCCTATTGAATTTTTTATGAAAAAATGACTTATATAAATTCTTTATAAAGTATGGAAAAAAGTTCGATGTACGAAACCGATCAAATCACAATAGATTTTCAAAACTATTTGGAGAGCTTTATAGATTTTGAATTTCACAATGCTTTAAATAGTGGTCGCATACAATGCCCATGTTCCAATTTTGTTGGTAGACCTTGGTTGAGCCGTGAAGAAGTCAACTACCACATAACCAGATATTGTTTTCATACAAACTACTTTGTGTTGTATCACAATGTGGAAAAATGAAATCTTAAATTGGTGAGGATCAAAATGAAAGGACTGGAATGGAGAATTTGTTAGTTGATCAGTTTCTATTTATTCGTCTTCATGAAAAATAATGGATTTCAACTCACGAAGTCTTCGATATGAGGAAATATAATGAATCTAGTGAAAATGATGATATTGATAGGGTGAAAAAATTTAATGATGCTACCACGACTCCAGTATATCGACAATACGATAAAATTAAAAAGCTGGAAATTTTAATTTGATTGTTTCATGGGAAAACAATGTATGGGATATCTAATACAACAATCGATTAATTTGTTACCCTCTTGAAGGATTTACTTCTAGATGATGTTGATATTCCCTCAAACAACAATATGTCATGGAAGTTAGTTTAAGATCTTGGATTTTGAAGAAACAAAATCCTTTCTTTCCCGAAAGATTGTAGTTTATTCAGAGAGGAAACTACTGAATGAACGGATTGTATAAAATGTGGCCCATCCCGCTGGAAGTTAAAATATGATGAAACACCATCCATCATTCCACAGAAAGTAATGTGGCAACTTCAATTGATCCTCAGACTCTAGAATCATTTTATATATGATGACATATCAATAAAAATGAGATGACATGATACTGATAGAAATAAGACTAATGATGAGTTGGTTCATCCTGTAGATGGATTTGCCTGGCAGAGATTTGATGCTCGACATCTAGATTTTGCAGCTGACGTGCGTAATGTAAGGTTTGGAATTTCATCCGATAGTATTAATCATTTTGGAAGATTCTTACTCCGCACAACACATGGACAGTTTTTATACACATTTATAATCATCCACCATGGTTTTGTATGAAAAAATGCTTCACTATCATGAGAATACATATATCTGGTTTTTCTGATCCCGACATTGATATTGATGTATAAATGCATCCTTTAATAAAAGAGTCATATCTTATTTGGGATGTGGGTGTGCGGACATATGATGCATGTTTTAAAGACATATTTCAGATGCGTGTTGTGCTTATGTGGACAATCAAGGATTTTTCAGCTTATGCAATGATGACTGGAGGGAGCACAAAGGGAAAACTGTCATGATCAGTTTGTATGAAGAATACACGATCACGAAGACTGAAATATCACTGTAGTTTCTGTAACGCCCCGACCCCAGTTACCCAGAGTCGGTGCATTATTACATTACATTGGCATGACCAGAAGAAATATCAGGCCTCGAAAGACCGATTGGTTTAGTATCCTTGGAAACACTAGATATATATATTCATATGTTTTACATTACATCATTAAAATGAAAACTACAACAACATAGTCTCTATAGTCCACACTCATATCCCCACTGACTATTCCTGCAAGTCAGTCATAATACACTTCTTCACATCCTGGGAAAAATAAAACCTTGAAAGGGGTGAGCTCAAATGCTCCGTAAGGATAACAATATAGTAGAAACTTTCATAAATAAACATAAAAATTTAAGGCAATGTATAACTAAAACAAAAGCCTTGATAAACTTGAACTTAAGAATGATATGGCAAAAGATAAAATCAAATAATGCCATTTACTTACTCACATAGATATTCTACTAGTCGAATAATCACATGCAATATCAATAACCACTTTCATAATGAGGGAATGTATAATGCCGGACGTTCTGAAACATTTTGTCAAGGCCTCGGCCCAGACGTCTAAAATGATTAAGGCCTCAGCCAAAACCATAAATCAAATTGGGAAAGGACCTTGGCCAATTCCACATCTAGTTGTCTCATGAGACCTATCGATGCATTGAGGAGCTATAGAGGGCTCCACCAGTCACTTATTAAGTCCAATGCATTCCTCATATGAATAGGTTTAAACATAACATAAACATTCGTACTAGCATACGAATTATCCACAATTTATCCATAAACCATGAATGGTATAAAAATAACACATATATAGTCAAATATATCACAAAACGTCAATGGATGTTTTGTATCATAAATCAACTTCAATTAAACTTAAAACCCATCAAAGGATGTTGAGATAGATGAAATTGAAACTATTTTAGAGAAATATCTCTTTTTTTAAATCATTTTAAAAGTAAAATAATTATAAAATAATACATCCAATTTGAAATTATTCTTATAATCATGTAAGGGATGCTTCAACGAAGTTATAATGGTGGAAAATAGCTGCACCCGCCGTATAAGTTAAAAAAACATTTTTACCTTAAATTTGTCAAAAGGGTCAAAAAGTACCTAGTTTGGAAAATGACGGAAAGATTCCCTTCAAAAATGAATAAGGGTATAAATGACTTTAACCCATTTTCTATTGAAATAGTAAAAATGTTTTGAAAGACATTTTTAAGAAACATGGATGTGGATGATAACGATGTCCCAGTAGATAATTACGTATAAACAACCTCGGATAAGAAAGAGATTGTGAAGTAAACCCTTACCTTGAACTTGTCCTTTGTTGATTGTATGTTAACCTCCTGTATAATAGTTAAAACATTGTTATTAAATTATACAATAATCATATACATCAATATGATATCATATATGATCTTTCAACATTGCTTTATTAATAATATCTTAGTATTTTCTTCGTTTGAGTGATAACTGATTCGTTCTCTTTATATGATTGGTTACGTAAGACATGATTGTAATGGATGGGTTGTATATTATTCATTTTCAGAATTATATTAAGTCTATAAACATTATTTTTAATCATCAAATTAAAATTAATCATGAATGGATACGATGGGGAAGGAATCTTATCGCGTTCGTGGAGACGGTATTCCGTACGTACGCCCCAACAAAAATATCATTCTTTTGATATTAAAATAATAAATAATTGGATGGTATATCATATATACAGAATCATTATAATTTCATATTAATTATTTACATCATTTATACTCATTATTATACCCAAACAAATAATAATGTATTTGAATAACAATTACACCACGACATGGAGACGGTAAGCCGTACGTACGCACGTATGGTGAAATGTCATTCAAATGATGGGTAGAATACTAAATATGGTTGTTCCATATTTATAATAACATAAAATTATATAGAAGATACTGGAGTTATTATTTTATAATGGAAATAATAAATAAAGAGGAAGTGGAAGAAGAAGGAAATTTGAAAGAGGGTGATGAAAATGTTACCTCTTCTTCAGGTTCTTCCTTTTGATTGATCAAAAAAACTCATTAGGATGGCTTTATGACTAAAGGAGGCCTTCTAGGATTAAGGGAGAGATGATGGGAGAGTATTTGGGCAGGGGTTGGCGGAACCAAAAGGCTTTGATGGTGTGAGAAAGAGAGAAGGGGGAGTGCACTTTTATAAGAGGGGTGAGGGGCACCTTAGGAAAAGCTAGAAATATTATTTTATAATATAATGATATTTGGTTTATAATGGTCCAAAAATCATTATAGTCTAAGATAAAATGTATCATGGTCGAAATATAATCAACCAATAGGAATTGGGCATGTTTTGGATAATTGTTTTTTAATTATAATCTTATTTATTTAAATGATTTATTAATGAGGTAAACACTGCATCATTATTGTACCATTAATAATTTACATTATTTGATGTCTAAAAAATATAAATAAAATATCATTATGTAGGAAATATTTTTATATTTATAGTGAATATTTATAATTGAAAAGATAACATGTATAACCCTATGTAAAAATTGTTCTTCTAAAAGATGTAATCTTAGGTCATTTTTGTATTCACTTTAACTTAATTAATATAAAGTGTCCCTATCACATATAAGTGGATCCATGGGGTCCCAAAAATCGACCAAAATATTCCCATGGTCGGACATGTATCAACCAATAGGGCCAGGACATGTTTTAGGGTAAATTAATATTATTATAATATTATTTTGATACCCTTATTTACAGGATTTACCCTTTAACCATGGTAAATAAAATATTTACCGAAGTAATTATTCAAAAGTTGTAAAATTAAAAGTTACCTATTTACATAATTTGGAAATCCTGATTCCAAATATGGAATCCATTTTTCTAAATTCAAAACACAGAAGTGGTGGAAATTAATTTAAAATTAATTCTCGTTGTTAAAACAAAGAGCGTGTTTTTTAGGATATAATAACTATCAAAAGATGGACACTTGTTTATGTCTGGTTTAATTGTGAAATTATGTCCAATGGCCAACATTGTATTAAATGGTAAAAATATATTCTAAATATACTTCAAAATAATTGAATTTCATATTTTATCACTATTATTTATTTTGATTAAAAAAGTTTTTTTAAATAAAATTTAGTAATTTCCACTATTCATCAAAATATAAAATTTATCCGAAATGTACCAAATTTTCACCCTAGGCTAAATTCGATATTCCGAATCCAAAAATGAAGTCCATTTTGATTAATGAAATTTATGAAATTTCAAAATATAGGTATTACTATTCATAACGGCTAGATTAATTAGTTGTGGTGTGTGTTAGAACTCGAGGTTGCGTACACCACACGCTATTGCATTATTCGAAGGGAAACGTACCGTGGAAGTGTGGGGTGTTACATTCTCCCCTCCTTCAAATAATTGCGTCCTCGCAATTTCTAGGGTATTACTGCCTAAAAAGACTTGGGTGGTTCTTCATCATAAGTTTCTCGGGTTCCCACGTTGCCTCATCCATTTTATGATTTCTCCATAGAACATTTACAAAATGAGTCGTCCGGTTTCTCAGCACTTGTTCTCTCGTATCATGAATCCTGACAGGCTCTTCGCAATAAGATAGATCGGGTTCCAGTTCAAATTCCTCGTAAGTGAGTACATGCGCTGGGTCAGGCATGTATTTTCTAAACATTGATACGTGGAACACATCGTGAACTTTGGAGAGACTTGGCGGCATCGCCAAACGGTAAGCTACAACCCCAATACGATCTAGAATTTCAAAAGTTCCAATGTACCTGGGACTCAATTTACCCTTCTTACCAAAACGTATAACTCCCTTCCATGGAGATACCTTTAGGAAAAAATGATCTCCCACCTGAAATTCCAAATCCTTTCTTCGGTTATCTACATAGCTCTTCTTCCTACTTTGAGCTTCTTTGATGTGGGTTTGGATTACCTTCACCTTCTCCATCATTTCTTCCACCAGTTCTGGGCCTACAAGTTTTGTTTCACCAACATCATCCCAACAGGTTGGTGTACGACATCTCTTTCCGTATAACGCTTCATAAGGTACCATCTGAATGCTTGAATGGAAGATATTGTTATAAGAAAATTATACCAGTGGTAAATATTGATCCCACATACCCAGAAAGTCAAGAGAGAATGATCTAAACATGTCTTCTAAGGTTTTAATAGTCCGTTCTGATTGTCCATCTGTTTGAGGGTGATAGGCAGTGCTCAAACGAAGTTCAGTATCCAAGGAATTTTGAAGACTTTTCCAAAATCCTGATGTAAAACGAGGATCACGATTAGAAACAATCGATAGGGGTACTCCATGAAGTCTTACAACTTCATTAATATATAGTCTTGCTAGACATTCAAGTTGTAGATCCTCCTGTATAGCAAGAAAATGTGCTGAATTAGTATGACGATAACCAATGACCCATATTTCATCATTCCTTCTAAGAGTCTTTGGTAGTCCCATGACAATGTCCATCGTAATATTATCCCATTTCCACTCAGGTATGGGAAGAGGTTGCAATACTCCACCAGGTTGTTGCCTTCTAGCTTTCACTTATTGACAAACCATACATCTTGATACAAAATCGGCAATCTCCCTCTTCATGTTGTCCCACCAAAAATGTTTCTTTAAATCACTATACATTTTTGTGCTCCCAGGGTGTATAGAGAAATTGGAACTATGAGCATCATCCAACAATTCTCTCTTTAAATCAGGTATATCGGGAACACAAATTCTCCTCCCAAATTTTAAAATTCTATCATCATACACAAAGTCACTCAATCTCCCATCATTCATAGCTTTAATCTTCTTTTTAAACTCTTCATCATTGACCTGAGAACTCTTTATCCTTTCTAGTAAAGATGGTTTGGCAATCATTTGAAAATGTTTTGATGTATCACCTTCCATGGAGATTCCCATATCCATCTTCACTAGATCCATGAAAATAGGATCCCTTTCCACTCTCATCATGCTCAAAACTCCATGATCTTTTCTACTCAAAGCATCTGCCAACTTATTTGCCTTCCCCGTGTGGTAGTGTATTGTGAAATCATAATCCATGAGTAGTTCAAGCCATTGCCTTTGCCTCATGTTGAGTTCTTTTTGTGAGAAAATATACTTTAAACTCTTGTGATCAGTATAAATCTCACATTTTTCACCATAGAGGTAATGTCTCCATATCTTCAAAGCAAAGATCATAGCTGCTAACTTGAGATCATGAGTGAAATAGTTTTGTTCATGAATTTTTAGATGTCGTGATGCATAGGCAATAACCCTATCATTCTGCATAAGGACACAACCATGTCCTTTCTTCGATGCATCATTAACAATATCGAACCCATCATTCCCCGATGGTAGAGTCAATACAGGGGCATTGACTAATCTTCTCTTCAGTTTTTTCAAAACATTATTCACACTCTTTTTTCCAAACAAATTTAACCCCTTTACGTGTGAGCTTCGTTAATGGGTTAGCCAACCGGAAAAAATTCTGGACGAAACGTCGATAATAACCTACTAAACCAATAAAACTTCGTACCTTAGTTATACTTGTCAGTGTTGGCAATTATTGGATTCATCTTGTCTTAGAAGGATCAATGGAAATTCCATCCTTAGAGACAATATGGCCAAGAAAAGAAATCTCCTGAAGCCAGAATTCACACCTGCTAAATTTCCCATACAATTCATGTCTTCTAAGAGTCTTCAGGATAATGCGTAAGTGATTTTCATGATCTTCGTGGCTCTTGGAGTATACCAAGATATCATTAATAAATACCACTAAAAAGTCATCAATATATTCCTTGAAAACTCTATTCATTAGATCCATGAAAACAGAGGGTGCATTAGTCAATCCAAAAGGCATTACTGTAAACTCGTAATGCCCGTACCTTGTTTGAAATGTTGTCTTCGGAATGTCTTCCTTCCTCACACACAACTTATGGAATCCAGATCGAAGATCAATCTTTGAGAAGTATTGAGCTCCATGAAGTTGGTCAAACAAATCATCAATGTGAGGTAGGGGATACTTGTTCTTTATTGTTATAGCATTGAACTCCCTGTAGTCAATGCATAACCTCATAGAACCATCTTTCTTCTTAACAAAAAGAACAGGGGCTCCCCATGGAGAAACACTAGGGAGAATAAATCCCTTATTACTCAATTCCTCTAGTTGTTTCTTTAGTTCAACTAATTCCACATTGGCCATTCTATAAGGGGTCTTCGATATAGGCCTTGATTCAGGAATTAAATCAATGGAAAACTCAACTTCTCATTCTGGAGGGTGTCCAGGTAAATCTTCCGGAAACACATCAACATATTCTATCACAATGGGTACATCCTCTCTTTGAATATTCCTTTCCTCACCCAAAATAATTTCCTTCTATTCCTCCCCAATAATTGAATTTAGTTGAGCTACTGGGGGTGGATCTGGATAAGAACTTTGTGGCGATGATTCTGCTCTAAAGATAAGGTATTCCTTATCATCATCATCAAGAATCGTGACCTCTTTCCTCTTACAATAAATTTTTGTATCATGGTCCGAAAGCCAATCCATACCGAGGATTATATCAAATTCAATCACGGGTATGACAATGAGATCAGCAGGTAAAGAACATGTAGGTGCTCTAATGGGAATTAATCGACAAAACTTTGTTGCAATAATACTCCCCTTAGGGGTTTTGACCGACAACTCCCTTGTTAAATCAAATAGGAAATGTCTAATTTTCTTAGCAAACTGGGATGATATGAAACAATGCGATGATCCAGAATCAAATAATGAATTTTCTAAACTTGAGGAAACCATTAAATTACCTGCCACCACGTCTTTCGGAGCTTCCACCTCAGCAGTAGTGATAGCATAAGCCTGGCCTTGATCCCTTGGCCTCTTCTGAGGTAAGTTCCCCTGACGCTTAGGACATTCATTTTCATAATGTCCCTTATCTCTAAAATTATAGCATTCCACGTTGAAATCACCATTCTTTCCCTTTCATTCATGAGCTTGGTGGCCTTTTTCACCACACTTGTAACATACCCCTTTTCCTTTTAGACAGGCACCAGGGTGCTTCATACCACAATTATCAAAGGGTGGAAATTCATTTCTACCCTTCTTTCCTATTTCCTTATTTCCTTTCCTAGAGTTTTCAGCGGATCTCTTCTTATCTTGCTTTGCTTTAAAGTCATAAGACTTAGAGAATTCCTTTTCCGTCTTGATGGCACATGAGACAATGTCTTCATACGACGAGAAGGTTTGCGAGACTAATGCTTGACGGAGAAATGGTTTTAACCCATAAACAAAACAATCAATCTTACTTCTTGGGTTACGTATGTAATCTGCAGCATATCTCGCTATCCTTGTAAATTTATCCTCATACATTGCGACATTCTCATCCTCCTTCCGCCTTAGACTCCGAAATTGCCTTTCCATAACTGCTCGATGATCTCGAGGAAAGTATTTTTCTATGAAAAGCTCTTCGAACTCCTGCCATTCCATATTTGACACTTCATCATCTTCTTTTGTGTTTTTTATTAATGACCACCACTGATCAGCATCTCCAGTGAGGCGATAAACTGCCATGAAAACTTTTTCCCTTTCACTACTCCCCAGGGCACAAATAATTTCTCTAAGGAATTTATCCATTGATCAGCTACTATGGGAATTGTACTCCCATTGAATGTTGGTGGTTGTTGCCTCATGAAGCGATCTAACATTGATCGTCCACATTAGGAATCAGGGTGATCCATACGAGTAAAGTTATTATTCATAACCTGCGTGAGTTGTCCCAATACGGTGTGAAGCTGATCAGCACCAGTTGTATCACTTGCTCCACCATAATTATCTTGAGCAGGAGGGAAATCCATGCATGGAGTCCGTGCGTTGATATGGTTCCCATTTCTTCCACTAGGCACCATTTCTATACAATGGCATAAACTAGATCAGTTTATGAATCGAAATAGATAATTCCATACTCATAAAACACTTGACATAAATTGTACAGTTTATGGATATAATCCATAATCATAAAAAAATTGTTTTCTTTGAGGAAGTATATAATCATAACACTTCATAATGGTTTGTAATGAAAATGAGAATTATTGTAAGCATATCCCCCGGGAGTGTCGTAACCAAGAGTGCAGCAAGGCCCGTTTTCGTGTACCAGGATACCCCAGGTCAAGCCCGAAACTCCTTGTCGGAGTTTTCACCCCTAGGTACATCTATGCCAGAGCCGCCTCTACCTGCTCGTATCCAGACAGGGATGCATTGCTTAGAAAACTCACAAAATCTCTACAATAACAAAATTTTAGGATGTTTTTCTATACTAATCCTCAAATTCTATCTTAGGGATATGTGCTCTAATCAGAGTTTATCTAAATATAGCTTCCAAGGTTTGTACTAAAATTCATCTGATACCAACTATAACACATCTACCATAGTTACCAAGAGTTGGTGGATTATTACATTACATTGGCATGATCACAAGAAAGATTAGGCCTCGAAAGACTGATTGGTTTAGTAGCCTTGGAAACACTAGATATATATATTCATAAGTTTTATATTACATCATTAAATGAAAACTACAACATCATAGTCTCCATAGTCCACACTCATATCCCCACTGACTATTCCTGCAAGTCAGTCATAATACATTTCTTCACATCCTGGGAAAAATAAAACATTGAATGGGGTGAGCTCAAATGCTCCGTAAGGATAACAATATAGCAGAAACTTTCATAAATAAACATAAACATTTAAGGAAATGTATAAATAAAACAAAAGACTTGATAAAATTGAATTTCAAAATGATATGGAAAAGGATAAAATCAAATAATGCCATTTAATTACTCACATGGATATTCTACTAGTCGAATAATCACATTAAATATCAATAACCACTTTCATAATGAGGGAAGGTATAATGCCGGATGTTCTGAAACATTTTGTCAAGGCCTCGGCCAAGACGTCTAAAATGATCAAGGCTTCAGCCAAAACCATAAATCAAATTGGGAAAGGGCCTCATCCAATTCCACTTCTAGTTGTCTCATGAGACCTACCTATGCATCGAAGAGCTATAGCGGGCTCCACCCGTAACTTATTAAGTCCAATACATTCTTCATATTAATAGGTTTAAACAAAACATAATCATTCATAATAGCATAAGAATTGTCAACAATTTCTCCATAAACCATGAATTGTATAAAAATAACACATCCACAGTCAAATATATCACAAAACGTCAATGGAAGTTTTGTATCATAAATCATCTTCAATTAAACATAAAACCCATCAAAGGATTTTGACATAGATGAAATCGAAACTATTTTAGAGAAATATCTCTTTTTTTAAATCAATTTAAAATTCACAAAATTATAAAATAATACATTCAATTTGAAAATATTCTTATAAGCTTGTAAGGGAAGCTTCGACAAAGTTATAACGGCGGAAAATAGATGCACTCGCCGTATAAGTTAAAAAAACATTCTTACCTTAAATTTGTCCAAAGGGTAAAAAAGTACCTTGTTTGGAAAACAACGGAAATATTACCTTCAAAAATGTAAAAGGGTATAAATGAATTTTACCCATTTTCTGTTTAAATAGTAAAAATGTTTTGAAATACATTTTTAGGAAACATGGATGTGGATGATAACAATGTCCCACTAGATAATTACGTATAAACAACCTCAGATAAGAAAGAGATTGTGAAGTAAACCCTTACCTTGAACATGTCCTTAGTTGATTGTATGTTAACCTCATGTATAATAGTTAAAACATTTTTATTAAATTATACAATAATCATATACATCAATATGATATCATATATGATCTTTTAACATTGCTTTATTAATAATATCTTAGTATTATTGTCGTTTGAGTGATAACTGATTCGTTCCCTTTATATGTTTGGTTACGTAAGACATGATTGTAATGGATATGTTGTATATTATTCATTTTCAGAATTATATTATGTCTATAAATATTATTTTTAACCATCAAATGAAAATTAATCATGAATGGATACGATGGGGAATCAATCTTATCGCGTTCGTGGAGACGGTATTCCGTACGTACGCACCAGCGAAAATATCATTATTTTGATATTAAAATAATAAATAATTGGATGGTATATGATATATACAGAATCATTATAATTTCATATTAATTATTTACATCATATATACTCATTATTACACCCAAACAAATAATAATGTATTTGAATAACAATTACACCATGACATGGAGACGGTAAGCCGTACGTACGCACGTATGGTGACATGTCATTCAAATGATTGGTAGAATACTAAATATGGTTGTTCCATATTTATAATAACATCAAAGTATATAGAAGATACTGGAGTTATTATTTTAGAATGGAAATAATAAATAAAGAGGAAGTGGAAGAAGAAATAAATTTGAAAGAGGGTGATGAAAACGTTACCTCTTTTCCGGGTTCTTCCTTTTGATTGATCAAAAGGACTCCTTAGGATGGCTTTCTGACTAAAGGAGGGCTTCTAGGATTAAGGGAGAGAAGTTGGGAGAGTATTTGGGCAGGGGTTGGCCGAACCAAAAGGCTTTTATGGTGTGAGAAAGAGAGAAGGGGGAGTGCCCTTTTATAAGAGGGGTGAGGGGCACCTTAGGAAAAGCTAGAAATATTATTTTATAATATAATGATATTCGGTTTATAATGGTCCAAAAATCATTATAGTCGAAGATAAGATGACTCATGGTCGAAATATAATCAACCAATAGGAATTGGACATGTTTTGGATAATTGTTTATTAATTATAATCTTATTTATTTAAATGATATATTAATGAGGTAAACACTGCATCATTATTGTGCCATTAATAATTTAAATTATTTGATGTCTAAAAATTATAAATAAAATATAATTATGTAGGAAATAGTTTTATCTTTCTAATGTATATTTATAATCGAAAATCTAACATGTATAACCCTAGTTAAAAATTGTTCTTCTAAAAGATGTAAGCTTAGGTCATTTTTGTATTCAATTTAACTTAATTAATATAAAGTGTCACTATCACATATAAGTGGATCCATGGTGTCCCAAAAATCGACCCAAATATGCCCATGGTCGGAAATGTATCAACAAATAGGGGTAGGACACGTTTTAGGGTAAATTAATATTATTATAATATTATTTTGCTACCCTTATTTACCAGATTTACCCTTTAACCATTGAAAATAAAATATATACCGAAGTAATTATTAAAAATGTGTAAAAATAAAAGTTACCTATTTACATAATTTGGACATCCTGATTCCAAATATGGAATCAATTTTTCCAAATTCAAAACACAGAAGTGGCAGAAATTAATTTAAAATTAATTCCCGTTGTTAAAACAGAAAGCGTGTTTTTTAGGATATAATAACTATCAAAAGATGGACATTTGTTTATGTCCGGTATAATTGTGAAATTATGTATAATGACAAAAATTGTATTAAATGGTAAAAATATATTCTAAATATACTTCAAAATAATTTAATTTCAAATTTTATCACTATTCTTTATTTTGATCAAAAAAGTTGTTTTTAACTAAAATTTAGTAATTGTCACTATTCATCAAAATATAAAATTTATCTGAAAAGTACCAAATTTTCACCCTAGGCTAAATTCGATACTATGAATCCAAAAATGATGTCCATTTTGATAAATGAAAATTATAAAATTTCAAAAGGTAGGTATTACTATTCATAACTGCTAGTTTAATTAGTTGTGGTGTGTGTTAGAACTCGAGGTTGCATACAACACACGCTATTGCATTATTCGATTGGAAACGTACCGTGGAAGCATGGGGTGTTACAGTTTCAGTTTTATGGGACCTCGACGGTTTTTTCCAAAGGATCATCCATATTGAATAAATAGATGAAGATTTGATAATACCATATAGACGAATGATCCACGTCAGTGTATGTTTGGAACTGATCATCTTAATGAATTGAAAGATTTCCTTTTTTTATTTGGGAAGGGTAATTAGAAATCTGAAAGAGAAATAATGTTTCCACTGAAACCTATTACAATTGGAGGAAGAGGAGTATATTTTTTGATTTTCCTTATTGGTCAACCAATTTGTTACGTCATTTCATAGATGTAATTCATATTGAAAACAATATATGTGAAATGTTGCTTTCTGTTCTTCTAAATTACAAGTCGAAGACAAAAGATGATTTACGATCTCGGCGTGACTTGGTGGATTGGGGCATGAGACCAAAATTTCATCATATCCATATCAGTGAAAATAAATGCCAGCTTCCATGTGCTTCTTTTGGGATAAAACCTATGAAATAAAATCTGGAAGTATTAGAGACTATTAGAGTTCCTAGTGGCTATTCAAGAAACATATCTAAACGGGTCAACAAAAGAGAGTTGAATCTAAAATCATTGAATACTCATGATTATCACATTATACATCATGAGTTGCTTCCTATAACAATCCGTCATCTTTTTTCCAATAATGTAATGGTTACTGTTATTCTATTGTGCCATTTGATTAGAGATCTTTGTGCTAAGAAGTTTCCCAAGTCTTTCTTGCAAAAAAATGTTTATAGATGCCCCATTAATTTTGTGTTTTTTGGAGAAAATATTTCCTCCATCATATTTCTCATGAATGATGCATCTAACTGTCCATATTCCCATAGAAATACATCTCATAGGACCTGTTTCTTTTCATTGGATGTATCGAACTGAAAAGAATATGTACACATTAAAGTCTTATGTTCGAAACAAGAATCATCTCGATGGTTCAATCAGGAATAGTTACTTGGCTCAAGAATGTATGGATTTCAGCTCAATGTATTTATCTGATCATACTATAATAATTAACATACCAATAAGAAATGATGAATAATAGTATGATAAAATTGAACCCAGTTTTCCATGACTTCTTCAAATAAGAGGAATTCCTGGATCATATACATTGAAGACCTTAAGGCATAAAGAGCAAGAGATGGCACATCACACAGTTTTGTTCAACAATGATTTGTTCGATGATTATATCAGGTAACTAAATTGAATATGAATATCTTAAATATATATCTATTAAACTATTTATATTTTTTATCTAAAGGGAACATGAAACAGTGATAAATAGAAAGCATCGTTCTTTATCATTGAGAAGGAGGGAGACAATGCATCGCAATGAGTTTTGTGCTTGGTTTAAATTGAAGGAAAAAATATTACTATTTAAAATAATTATATCTATATTTAATTAAGTTTAATAGTCATTTATATTGCAGGTATTGAATTTGTCTGTTGACTTTGTCTTTGAGGAAATATGAACTTTGGCTTTTGGTCCTAATACCATGGTTCGTGACTGTAAATCAATAGTTATCAATGGGTACCAATTTATTGTCATTGAACGAGAAATGAACATGGGAACACAACATGATGGGGTTATGGTTACCTCCACAACAGATTGTTAAGATAGTGCATCAGATAATAGACAACGATTTGAAAATGAAATTTTTTATGGAGTCGTTGAGAAAATAAAAATATTGGATTATTACTCTCATGGACAAGCCAAAATGATGAAATTCCATTGGTTTGATTTGATAACTGGATAGATCAAATTTATTGATGATTGTTGATTTGAGTAATTAATATGAATCACACTGTTTCTATTGAAGAACCATATGTGTTGGAAGCAATGGCTAAACATGTTTTTTATGTCAAAGACCAACTTCGACCAGAATTTGGTGTAATAGTTGATGTAACTCCAAGACATATTTTTGATGATGGTGATGATGGAATTGACACTTTCCCTAGTGGCATTGGTACAAATCCATTTATTTATTTTAATGACTCCAATAGATCAATTGTGAGAGTTGATTGTGAACATGAAGTTATGGTTGAAAATATATAGAATCATTCAACCATGTAATCAATTCTTTTGGATTACCTCGAGTTGGGTTGTTAAGGTTGGTAATATTCAAATTGATTTAGTATTGATCAAAAATATGTTTTACCTGACTTGCCCATTATGTGAATTTTCAATGTTTATTGGTTTCTGTTTTATTTGAATTGCATTTTCTAATTTAGAATTGAACTGTATTCAAACCTAGTGAAACAATATTTTTAACATGGTGAATATTACAACTTGTATGATTTATTAAATCCATTCAAGCTCATCTAAATCAATTAATAGATAAATTTCCAATGAATCCCCATATTCCGTCATATATATTGTTTTTGGGTTACACATTAGTTTTCTTTTTCTAATTAATTATGTATTTCTTTTCAAAAGCAGGAAATGCATCCAATTGAAGTTAGATGAAGGGAAAAAACTGATGAAGAAAAATCATCGAATGGGGGAGATGGGAATTACACCATTAGTGACTATAATGAGTACATTATTTGAAATATATATATTCAATTAATATATAATATCATGGGAATAATTTTTTATTAAATTTTTTTGTAGGATCCTCCTATACGTCAACAGTAATTTGACAAGGATACTAGTAATGGTCATAGTACTCAGGCAAGTGGTACGAGGAGAGTTAATACCAGAGGAGGATGAGTAGGTTTGCATACCCGACTAGACCCTGCCACTCCCACTGACATTTCATCCGTCCCACATTCTAATCCTGGTGTGTCTTTTGGGACACACGAGATATTTAGGCCTCCCATGTTTTTTCCACCTTTTGCTTCTTATGGACCATCTTTTTCATATCCCATGATGATTCCTTCTCCGTAGTCAGAATCTGGTCATACAGCTGTCCCATATTTTTTTACTTCTACTTCTGTCACTTAGAGCTACTATATTCCATTATCTTCGAATACTGTTCCACCACAGGTTGTTCCTTCATTTTCTGTGGATCCAGTGGTTCTCAATGATCAGACTGGCACAGTTATATTTATAGAACCATAACAAATTTTTATAACAATAATTATTTTCATTATGTCATGTATTGATAAAATATTAGTTTTTCATTCATGAAAGATACATCTACTAATAGGAGGTGGGGGTGGGGGTGTACACGCATGTGCGCAGTGTGGATCTACCACACCCAGGTTATGGTGGATTACAATGAAGACAACCAAATGTTTGAGAAAATAGGGCAGAAATTTTGGAGTTTTTGGCGACATTTTACAAATAATCTAACATCATTCCCGTCAGCCCGATATCATGGAGACATTTTCCACATGTGGTCAAGTATAGGGCTTGGGAAGAGATATGGTTAAAAAAATCTGTTATATTTAATGCCAGGAATTATTTGTGTATTTATATGAATTAATATTTTGATGTCAGCTTCGATTTAATTTTCCCGATGGTGAGGGTGCATGACCTAAACATATAAAACATTTAAGCGAGATTTGGAGAGACAATAAGAAAGACTTGTATATTGGATGTCATGCTAGAGTTGGCACTGAGTTAGAGGCGGTACCAGTAGTGGATGATTGTCCTATAGAGCATTATCGCCAGATGATTACTCATTGGACGACTGCCCCGTTTAAGGTATTATTTACATTTGAGGTATTTAACTTATAACATTCATGTTTTTCATTAATAATAAAATTTAAATTTTAGAATGTTATTTAGGAATCATCTAAAAAAATAAAATCAATATTGATGTAGAGAAATACCTCCACACATTGGGACATACTTCGATGCCAGATAATGAGAGCATGCAGGTATGACAATTGATTATAATTCTTCATTACGACTTATACATTCTTTTATTCCCTCAATTATTTAATCGTTTTCTTAATTTTTTTATATAACATTAGTTTTTATTGTCATTTTAGTGGAAAATACAGAATATTGATGGATGTGTACCTCGAACAAAATGGTTTTTCTCGAGTAGACGGAAAAAGGATGTATGTGTTGTCAACGAAGCGACTTAGCAGTATAGTTTATGTTTTAATCTATTTATTTTATATTTTAATATCTATTTTTTTCTTAATAATATATTTATATTTGTAATAGGAAACTTCAGAGGCCCTCAATGCCCAAAAACAAAACAAATTTGGGCCAACTGATCACTTACATCAGGTGTTGGGAGAGGAGCATCCTGGAAAAGTACACTGCCGACCCAGGATATCATTGACGATGTAATGTCCCTCCTCATGTACGAGTTGTAGTGCCCCCGAGAAGTAGAATGTTAGGGAACAGATAGAACAGGCTGAAAAAAGGACCACATAGACGGAAGAACAGTATGCTAAGGAAAACAATGCATTTATTAATTTTATTTATTTTCTACATCTAACACTACCACTAGACACTAGCCCTACTTTTGATAAATAAATGTCATCGTCACGTTATAAATATGGTGCAAAAGGTGGTTGTTCTAGTGGTTGTCAATATGATGTCCAGCCTACCGATGATGATAGCGATGAGTCTGATGCGGAAGGGGAGGGAGTAGAGGAGGGTGAGGCGGATGGCGAGGGTGAGCAGGAGGGCATTGAGGAGGGTGAGGACGAGGATGCGGGTGATGATTATGGTGATTTGTGTCGTGTACGATTCATTCCACTATACACATCTCTTTCAATAATGCAATATATTGCAATTTACAGAAGTTTGAGATTCTAACACACCGTGACCAATCAAAGTAGTCGTTAGGTATAGTAATACCCACTTTTTGAAATTTTATAAGTTTTATCTATCAAAATTGCCTTCATTTTTGGTTTTGGAATATCTAAATTATCATATGGTGAAATATTGGTTCATTTCAGATAACTTATATATTTTCATGATTAGTGAAAATTACTAAATTTTAATTGAAAAAAACTATTTTAATGGAAATAAATAACAGTGATAACTTATATATTTGATTGGTTTTAATGTAAAATAAGAATATAATATTACCATTTTATCCAATGGTGGTCATTATAATTAATTTCTCTATGAAATTGGACAAAAAAATTGTCAATCTTTTGATAGATATTTTCTCTTAAAAACACACTATTTGTTTAGACTATGGGAATTAAATATATAATTTATTAATGAAAATTCTATGTTTTTAATTTGATAAAATAGACATCATTTTTGAATTTGGCATATCAAATATCATATGGGGTGAATTTTTGATAATGTTCATTTTTAATGGATAGTGAAAAATGTTGTATTTTAAGTCAAAACATCTTTTTCGACCAATTTTTTTATATAGTTAGACTGTCATATAAATTGTATTTAAAGTATAATATAATTATGTTTTTATCAATTAATTCAAAGTTTTACATTGGATGTAATTCAATTTACAATTGGATGATATAACAATTCAATCTTTTGATAGATTTTACTTCATAAAAACCCGTCTATGTTTTTGACAACTAGAATTTTTTTTAAATTAATTACTGCGATTTCTATTATTGTAATTTGGTAAAATAGATTCCATATTTGGAATCATATGGTCCAAATTATGTAATTAATAATCTTTTGTTTTTGGACATTAAGAATATTAACAACGACAATAATCTTTAATAATAATGATTAATTAGTAATCTAGTAGTTAATGGTAATGAAATAATATCATAATACAATAAAATGACCCTAACATGTTTCTTAATGCTATTCATTGTGTCATGGCCGACTGTGGGATGCTTTTTTCCAAGTTAGGGACCCCATTGAATCACTTTTGTTTCATATTGACATTTTACAATTTTATTATTAAAGAAAGGAAAATATAACAAATGTATGTAACACCTAAGTAATAAAATTTTAATATTGTCTACATAAATGATCTATTAAAATATAAATAGTAATTTTAAATATAAAAATATTTCCTACATCAATGTATTTTATTTAATTATTTTAAGAAATTAAATAAATAAATTTATTTATGACACCGTGGTGATGAAGTGATTACATCATTAATGAACGATTTAAATAAAATGAAAATTAAAGGTAAATTATAAGACATACACTTGTATAAAGCCTATTTTATGGGTTTAATTCGAACCATTAACACATTATCCTTGAAATATATCATTGTGGGACATTTAAAATTGGAAAATCATTTTATAATAAAGTAACATTTCTATCTTTCCAAAAGATCCCCTCATCTCCTCTTATAAAAGGCCCCCACATCTACCACCATATTCACACCATCAAAGCCATTTGGATTGGCAAAAAACTACACAAATACACTCTCAACTTCCCTCTATTACTCTTAAAAGCCTCACATTGGGCATTAGTCTTCCCAAGGATGCCTTTGGCTCAAATCAAAATGAGTTAACCAATTTTAATGTAATGTCTTCTCTTATGTTCCTTTGTTTTATTTTGCTTCTCCAACCCCATAAACACTTATTATTCCATTAAATTGTAAAAAAACCAGTATATTATATATACTAGGATTTTGTTATGAGATGTATTTGATTTAAACATAGACACACTTCCATCTAATTGTTAAAGAACACACTGTTTTTGTTGGTGGCGAATTACTACCATAGAAAAAGATGATTGTTCAATCATCTTTTAACGCCTTTCATGGTGGCCATAAAGATGTCACAAATTTTATATATGATATATATTATATTTATGTTTCCTTATTCTTATGTATTTTTCATTTCTAGCATACCATTATTGTTTTCATTATGGGTAAACACTATAATTTCATTTTAGGAAGTGCGGACTACCGCACCTTCAATGTGATTTGAATCGTTAATGCCATATGTGGGACGTATAAAGGAAAGAATTAAATGATATTATATATATCATATTATGTTGGAATTATAATATACCATTATATCATTCTGATTTCATTCCATTTAATATGAAATATAAATGAACGTAGCGTTCAAGCGTACGTACAGCTTACCATCTTGATGAATGGTGCATTTCATTTCTTACATATAAATGTTATGTAATATTATAAATGAATCTATATACTGGATATATATTATATATATTATATCTAGATCATTAATATAATTCTTGATATAATTTATATTTTACTACATGAACAACTTGTAATTATAAGAAGATTATTGTTGACTCAAGTACCAAAGCTCTACAAACCAACAGTTATTAACTTAAATGATTACATAATGTTCCTAACATGGTAATAGGTGATGTAAAAGGAATAATTAACTTGAAAATGGTAATTAAGAAAATATCAATTAACTTTAGATTATTATTTATGAGATTTAAGAACGATCAAGTCAAGTCGAACATGAGGTAAGGGACATCATCTCAATCTCCTTTCATTTAGATATATTTTGTTTTATACACAACCTTCTTCTATACAGTGTATAAACCCATTTGAAATTTTTTTTATTCAAAAAAAATATTTTTATACGGAATTTTTTACTAAACGAAAAATGTAATGTTTTGACTTATATATGCGGCAACAACAACTTCTCCGCCGCTGTGACCATTATTTGAGTTTCTACATCTTCTACAAGCCATAATTTTTGTTAAATGAAAAATAAATATCATGTTTTACTTTTATTTAATTTTAGTATTGAAAACGGTTTTGATCATGTTTTTATTATATCAATGTGTTGTGATTTAAATGTGGAAATTTTATGTTTCCATTATGCATGTTTTATGTGATACGATTATGTTATGGTTTATGATATTTTTAATCCTTTTTATATAAAGAATGCATTTGACTTACTAGGTGATGGGTAGAGTATGCTATAGCTCCTCGACGCATCAGTAGGTCTCATGAGACAAACAACTATCCTGGCGTGCGTCCTTGACGAAATCATATTTGTAGTCTCAGAACAATGCCTTGAATATGTGGTTATGGTAGTCTAATATTAAGAATTCCATCATTATGAATGTGGTTATTGATATTTCATGTTATTATTTGACTAGAAGAATATCTACATGAATATGTAAAAGGAATTATTTCATTTTATCTTTTCCTGATTATGCTGGAGTTCATGTTTAAAAGTATTTTGTTTTAGTTATACATTTCCAGAAATGTTTTTGTTTATTTATGAAAGTTTTTGCTATATTGCTATCCTTATTGAGCATCTGAGCTCCCCCTTTCAATGATTTAATTTTTCCCAGTATGTGATGATGTATTTTATGATTGACCTATAGGGATAGTATGAGGGGATATAAAGAAAAGATATTGTTGTAGTTTTTTTCACTTTATAATGTAATATATGAATTATGAATATATCTTGTGTTTCTAAGGATACTAAACTAATCGGTCTTTAGAGACATGATATGTTGTGATCATGAAAATGTTATGTAATAATGCAACGACTCTCGGTACCTGGGGTTTTGGAATTACAAAAACTATAGTTTATTGTACTCCATAAAATTTCACTATTTCTTGGACATAAAATTCATATGACTGATCAACGATGAAAGTCATTGAAATTGGAAATAAATGTGGCACCCTGATCAAATGGTCCAAAAACACCTATATAAGATCAATAATCTGGGGATTCCATAGATTACTAACCAAAAAATCGATAATTGAATCATCCCATTTCAATCATGGAATGAGAAATGGTTTTAACAAACCACCTGGATTCTGATGCATGGCCTTCACAAGTTGACAGTTAAGGAATCGTGCAAAAAAACAGCAACCTATTTCTTTATACTAGGGAAACTATAATATCTATGAAGGCCATGATACATTATTGACAAACCAAGATGAACCACCCACATTGATTCCTAAAAATTGTTCATCAAGTATTCCCACAAAAGTATTGTCCCAACAACAAGACCACGAATATAAAATATCCAATCAAAACTAACGTTTCAATAGAAAGGTGTCTCCCAACATAAAAGAATCTTCATTAATGAAAAAAATATAATTCCTCATGATATATTTCCTTGATCCATCTTATAAGAACATACTAAAATACCATGGTTCAATGGGTTATTAGCGTGTCATCATTCATTACATTGAGTCACATATTAGTGAACAACACTATCATCCTCCATTTAAAATAAAATTCCTAAAATACCGACTTTGATTCTTACATATGAATGCATCTGAAACACAAATACGAATTCCTAGAGTGTAAACCAACTCAATGTCAAAATATTTATTATACTCAACCCATCATCACTACAACATTTTTAAATCACACTAAGAGACAATGTTTGTAATGAATTTATGATCAGTATACATGGTAAAATATTCTCCCAACAAGAATTATCCCAAACACATTTTAGAAAAATCCATTGCAACCTATTATATGTCATGAATAGGTTAGTTTCGTTCATAATTCCATAATTTAATTCATCCATATGCCAAAACACAGTCATTCAGCATAAACAATGCTGCAAGTATAACACCAAAACCATCAAAAAATAAACTATGCCACTTTCTTAAGTTAGATTAGAATTTGTGTAGATTTCAAATGAATCTATAACACTTGGAAAACATCCCCACATACCCTAGACCATTCCAACTATATTTTATTCATAGTCAAAATAGAATGAGGTGTTTCCAATTTGGAGATGTTATTAATGAACCTTCAATAATAGCCATAAATTTCTAGAAAACATTGGATATTAGAAGCATTTAGGAGTTATTCCCATGATATAACTGCTCACACTTTCTCTAGGTCCCCTAACACACCTTCAAAAAATATGTGTCCCACTAAATACACCCTATAAATTCTTGTTTTTTTTATATAGGTATGAATATAGCCTAATCCATCTAAGCATACAATGGAAAATATAAATATTTTTGACATGGTCATCATGAGTTTTAGAGTAGACAATTATGTAATAAAAAAATATTACATATATAGGAACTAGTGAAACATTCCATTTATCAGAGTTATAAACACCACTATTGAATTGGTAAATCCAAGGGGCATTACAAAAAAAATCATATAATTGATATATCATCTTAATGGTATTCCACATTATAACAAAAGGTCTTACCCTTTGATGATGATACCGAAATCTAAGATGATTAAATGAGTACACTAATACATTCTATAGTGGGTTAAAAATAAAATGGATTTTAGGAAGCATGATTAGTTCATAACATTCATCTAATTCAGTTTCATATAATCAAAACACAATAACAAAAATATTGTAGGCCATAATATGAAACCAAACTAGATAAACACAAGGTGACTTACCAATGAAATAAAATATCATGTTTTCCAATTCCTCTAGATTTTTTTATGTTCTATGAGTTATGAAATTTCAATTCTATATGATGTATTGGAAACTAGCTCTGCCCCCAATAAGAACTCTATCACGAACTCAACATTT
The DNA here is from genome assembly GCA_963277665.1 of Viscum album. NCBI lineage: Eukaryota > Viridiplantae > Streptophyta > Magnoliopsida > Santalales > Viscaceae > Viscum > Viscum album. Next base: position 974,217,560 of record OY728139.1, on the reverse strand, counting down.
GTATCAACTTCAAACCATGAGAATTCACAAGGAAACACATCATGAAACTGTTCCAATAGAGGGAGAAATAAATTATTCTATACTCCCCCATCATCAAGACTTAGATAATAAACATGAGTTGTGAGATCCCCCCATTACTGACAAACTATACATGCATGTCTCACCCGAATTTCCCACTCACCATGATGGACATAATTTTCTCCTTCACGAGACATGAATGATAACCTATGGTGATAATGGGTGATATGGGCTTGAATAAACAGTATCCGATCCATTCCCAAAACTAAAACAAAATAGGGAATCTCACTAAAAAACACATTCCATAGGAAATGATACCCACCATCATTAAGAGAACACCCCATCCACTGCATAGTATCCTCTTCTCATATCAATAATGGTATATAAATTGTACAAACATATATATTAAATCCACCACATCACCCAATAATAACCACAAGTTTGGAAGAAACAAATGAATGTGAGGAAGTTGTATCGAATAATGAACTAAAATGTGTGGAAAATACAAGGATCATACATCGAACAATAGATTGACTAGCATCTCCACCTCTTGGTGTATACTGAACTGTTTGATGGGGACAACCCACTTCCTCTAGTTCCTACGTATAGTCCTGGTTCTGCACTACCCTATTGTTTCCGACGCTTTCGCCGGGGCGCGCGCATCCGTCCGTGGGGACGCGCGGCTTTGTTGCCCCGCATTCCCGCTTTCCAAAGGCGGGCGGCATTCGCTCCTTATTCAGGGACGTCTGCTCCTTGATCGAAACGGGATGATGGGATGTCGGTTCTTCCTCCTGTGGATTCCTCCTCAGGACTCGTCACCTAGTCCGGGTCTCCCTTATAGATTTAATACGTAGTTCGTGAAACTCTTCCCAGTGCCATATTGTCATGGTCACCGGTTAATTACACTGCTTCTGTCGGGACATTCCAAAGGGTCCAGTCAGGGCAGCAACCTTCGGTCAGGGGAGTAATCACGTTTGAGGCATCAGTAGCGTGTCCAGATGCTGGGGTACCTGGCATGTCTGTCTGTTATCCTCGATCACGAGGCTTCTCAAGGGCGTGGAAGCCCGAGGCATCCCACATCGAGCGCGGGGAATTACATGTCATAGACACGTATCTGGGGTTTTCCTCAGCTTCCCATGTTCAACACAGGGTATGTCGCAAGTTTAACGTCTTGCGGAGACGGTTACACCAAAGGCGTTCCATCCGAGGTTTTCCTCAGGCATCTCATGTTTATCACGAGGTAGGCCGCGAGTTTAACGTCTTGCGGAGACGGTTACACCAAAGGCATTCCATACGAGGTTTTCCTCAGGCATCTCATGTTTATCACGAGGTAGGCCGCGAGTTTAACGTCATGCGGAGACGGAATGAGGGTGATCAGAACGTCCCATAGAGACGGATCAGATTGGTATATCCCTAGGAGGGAACACCTGGAAGGTTTACCAAGGCGATGGATCAGAACGCCCAATGAGGACGGATCCGAGGTGGTGCACTCCCTAGAGGGGAAAAGGGTGATGAATCGGGGTGTACACAGAGGACAACGACCCAGAGATATGATGGGGCTTACGCTTGGAAAGCGGCCCATGCGCCGCTAGGAGCAGCGAGGAGGTGGATGGCATGATCCCACCGGGATGTGGCGGCCCGGGTGAGAATCAGGATGGATGGTGGATGAATGAATGAATTGGAGGGGGAATGGAATGGGACCATCGCAGGGGGTGACAGTGAAGTTGGGCTTGAGCCTTGAAGAGGCTTCCTACGTATCCCCGTGGCAGGGAATCAAAGTCCGCGTAGTTCGGGAAATACAGTTTAACGTCATGCGGGACGATAGTGAACCCTGACGTGAATGAACGACGGGCGATGGGTGTCGGCGAACCGACGTAAATGAGGGACCTTGGTCCACTGTTGGTGGGCTTGAACCTCATGGAGGCTTCCTACGTACCATGCCTTAACACGGATCAAAGACCTCGTAGTTCAGATGGAAAGTAGACCTTGGTCCACTATTGGTGGGCTTGAACCTCGTGGAGGCTTCCTACGTACCATGCCTTGACATGGATCAAAGACCTCGTAGTTCAAAAGGGGATGATCGCAATGGCTTACCACTGGACCAGAATGGGACCCGATGTGAAACGAAGGGTGGGTGTGTCGGTGAACCGACGTGAAAGTAGACCTTGGTCCACTAATGGTGGGTCGCAATGGCTTACCACTGGACCAGAATTGCAGTTTAACGTCATGCTAGACGGAGGTGAAACCCGACGTGAAAGACGGGTGGGCTTGAACCTCGTGGAGGCTTCCTACGTACCATGCCTTAACATGGATCAAAGACCTCGTAGTTCAAAATGGGATTTGTCGGTGAACCGACGTGAAAGTAGACCTTGGTCCACTATTGGTGGGCTTGAACCTCGTGGAGGCTTCCTACGTACCATGCCTTGACACGGATCAAAGACCTCGTAGTTCAGATGGGGAGTAGACCTTGATCCACTCTTGGTGGGCTTGAACCTCGTGGAGGCTTCCTACGTACCATGCCTTGACATGGATCAAAGACCTCGTAGTTCAGGATGGGGAGTAGACCTTGGTCCACTCTTGGTGGGCTTGAACCTCGTGGAGGCTTCCTACGTACCATGCCTTGACATGGATCAAAGACCTCGTAGTTCAAAATGGGGAGTAGACCTTGGTCCACTGATGGTGGGCTTGAACCTCGTGGAGGCTTCCTACGTACCATGCCTTAACATGGATCAAAGACCTCGTAGTTCAGGATGGGGAGTAGACCTTGGTCCACTCTTGGTGGGCTTGAACCTCGTGGAGGCTTCCTACGTACCATGCCTTGACATGGATCAAAGACCTCGTAGTTCAAAATGGGATTTGTCGGTGAACCGACGTGAAAGTAGACCTTGGTCCACTATTGGTGGGCTTGAACCTCGTGGAGGCTTCCTACGTACCATGCCTTGACATGGATCAAAGACCTCGTAGTTCAAAATGGGAAGTAGACCTTGGTCCACTGATGGTGGGCTTGAACCTCGTGGAGGCTTCCTACGTACCATGCCTTAACATGGATCAAAGACCCCGTAGTTCAGGATGGGGAGTAGACCTTGGTCCACTGATGGTGGGCTTGAACCTCGTGGAGGCTTCCTACGTACCATGCCTTGACACGGATCAAAGACCTCGTAGTTCAGAATGGGGAGTAGACCTTGGTCCACTGATGGTGGGCTTGAACCTCGTGGAGGCTTCCTACGTACCATGCCTTGACATGGATCAAAGACCTCGTAGTTCAAAATGGGGAGTAGACCTTGGTCCACTGATGGTGGGATTGAACCTCGTGGAGGCTTCCTACGTACCATGCCTTGACATGGATCAAAGACCTCGTAGTTCAAAATGGGGAGTAGACCTTGGTCCACTGATGGTGGGCTTGAACCTCGTGGAGGCTTCCTACGTACCATGTCTTAACATGGATCAAAGACCTCGTAGTTCAGGATGGGGAGTAGACCTTGGTCCACTCTTGGTGGGCTTGAACCTCGTGGAGGCTTCCTACGTACCATGCCTTGACATGGATCAAAGACCTCGTAGTTCAAAATGGGATTTGTCGGTGAACCGACGTGAAAGTAGACCTTGGTCCACTATTGGTGGGCTTAAACCTCGTGGAGGCTTCCTACGTACCATGCCTTGACATGGATCAAAGACCTCGTAGTTCAAATGGGGAGTAGACCTTGATCCACTCTTGGTGGGCTTGAACCTCGTGGAGGCTTCCTACGTACCATGCCTTGACACGGATCAAAGACCTCGTAGTTCAGAAGGGTTTGTCAGGGTCGATGCTCACTCTAAGCCCACGTGAGTCATGCTCGGTGTGAGAAACAAGAGGTTGCATGGTCCTGACGATCACGTCGCGAAGGGTGCGTCCGTGAGAAGCGAAGAGGGGCTTACGCGTTGAGCGGCCCATGGTGTTGGGACTTACTCCAGGATGGAGGCCCATGGCGCGACAAAGCGCGGGAAAGAGGGACCTTGGTCCGACAGTGGGAGGTGCCTCGCTCCCTATCACGTCCTCCACTGACCTTAGTCGTGGGGAAGTACCGAGATGCACGGGTGCAATCATCCGTACCAAAGGTTAGGGATTTACGCTCTGAGGCGACCCTTCCCCTGCGAACATACACCGCTCCGACAAGGAGGATCTCATTCCATATGCGGAAGAGTTCCATTCCCGTGGAGACGAGTGGTGTAATGAATGCTCGAGCTGGGGGGACCCTTCGTGAGGGAGACGAGGTTGGGTCACAGTTTAACGTCATGTGTTGAGGACGTGGTGCTTGGCAGTTTAACGTCCTGCAGCTCGGACGAGGTGGGTTCACTCCACACCCCTAGGGCTTACATAACCGGTACCCTCTGGTCCTTGGGGAAGGGAAGGTGTCGGTAAGGCCATGGTAAAGGGGGGTCGCGGGAGGAACCATCGAGGGGTCCACGTTAGCGTGGCTATGCGAAGAAGCAATAGCCGTTAGCGTGCCTATGCGAAGAAGCATTAGGCGAAGCAACGCTACGGGAGGTGTGGCCCATGGAACTTTGAAATCACATCGTGCAAACCTGGAGGGTCGCACGGAAAGAGGAATCGCTAAGCAGAGGAGTGTGCTTCGCGAAGTGGGGTGCCTTGGCCTTAGCATGGGGCAGAGGTGAGGGTGAGAGGTGCTTCGCGAAGTGGAACAGTGTTCGCGGAGCACTGCCTCGCGAAGAAGGAGTGGTTCGCTAAGCAGGGTCCTGCCAAGCAATGTGCTTCGTGATGCGTAGTTACCCTGCCTTGGCATAGGGATTACTAGCATGGGTTGGGTGTTTCGCGAAGCACGAGTGCTCCGCGGCTGCCTGGGTTCCCTTGGGAATCCCCTTCCTTTGCGAACGCCCTTGGGCTTCGCGAAGGGCATCCCTCTCGGAAGAGGGGCTCAGAACGAAACAAATCAGAGTCGTCTCGCGAAGTAGAAATACCTCGCGGAGCTCATGATTCCCAGGGCAAAGCTTGCTTCGCGATTCGGGAGAGGAGAAGCCGAAAGGTCGGATTGTCCGTCCCGGGGACTCAGGGGGAGTCGAGTATTTATAGGGAAGGGGTGCCGCGATGCAGGGCTTGCGCGCCGCCTCTGGAGCTTCGCGGCGCGCTCGCGAACGTCAAACGCGCTCGCAGAGGATCCCCGCCTCTGGGGCTTCGCGGCGGCTCGCGAACGTCAAACGCGCTCGCGGAGGATCACCGCCTCTGGTGCTTCGCGGCGGCTCACGAACGTCAAACGCGCTCGCGGAGGATCACCGCCTCTGGTGCTTCGCGGCGGCTCGCGAACATCAAACGCGCTCGCGGAGGATCACCGCCTCTGGGGCTTCGCGGCGCCGCCAGGGCTGGGGCGCTTCGCGGAGGGGCTTCGCGGCTGTGCTTCGCGGCTGTGCTTCGCGATGCAGCGCGCCGGCTGTCTTTTTCGTTCCTTCCTTTCGGGCCATATTTTTGGCGCCAACAAATGCCCCCCCTCAGACTTGGAGCCGCGGAGGGTGAAGGGTCGAAGTCTGAGGGAAGATCGCCAAAACTGTCGGTGGTTCGCGATGCGGCATCGCGAAGGAGGCCCGCGATGCTCGTCGGGGCCGCAGATCCGGACGCGCCGCGATGCTCCGCGCGGGTGAGGCGCGCCGCGATGCTCCGGGGTCGGCGTCTATAAATAGGGGGTCCGCCCTCTTTTGTCTTTACGTGCCTTCCTTGTCTTCTTGCGCATATCAGGGGGATTTACGAGTATCCCAACCCCATTTCGCCGCCGGGATCGGACTTTCGCCCCTCCATTCTGAACGCAGTTGGGAGCTTCCCATTTAAACTGGCCGTTTCGATGGTGCTGAATAGGGTGTGGAGGGCGGACGAGTTCAACTTTCATCCCTTCCCTCTGCCGACGGGGAGGCTTACTGATGATGGACGGGGAACGGAAGAGCATCGGGCTTATCTCCTGGCCTTCCGAGGTGGAGTTTTGGTGGCTCGGATAGATCGCGAGCCAATTTGCGAACCGTACACCCCGCATCGTTTCGCGAGGCAGTTCCGGTGCCTCCAGCGGCTGACCCCACAGATATACTGGGAGGTGCGTCACGAGGAGCACCCGTGTGTGATGAGGCAGCTGTGGCTCATGTTCACACGTGAGGACGGAAAGATGCAGATCACATTGCCTCCGTCTACCGCCGCCTTCGGCTTAGTGAAGGAGTACGCCATCAGCTGGGAGGCTGCTTACCCCGGGGAGATGCTGAAGCAGCCAACGATCCGGGTTGGTGCCGGTGGGCCTCCTTCATCTCGAGGTCGGGGTCGGAGGGCAGCTAGGGCCGCCCGCGGCAGCGGGGCTGCCATGGCAGAGAGACCCGCACCGGCTGAAGGTAGGGCAGCAGCGGCGGATCCGGTGGTTCCGGGGGAGCAGGGTCATCCGGAGGGGCGGCCACCGAGGGGATTCCGTCGGGTATCCGATCAGGCTCCGGGGAAGCGGCTGCGTCACGTCGACATGGCAGAAGATGCCGTCTTTCCGGAAGCTTGGGACATCTGGGATGTCAATCGGCAATTTCTCAGCCCAACCGAGATGTGGGACCACCTGAATCGCCTCGGGATGAAACTGCCGCGCATAGGCCCAGTTCGGGCTGGATTCATGGTGTCTCCGGCGGAGGCGGAGCAATACTTGAACGAGCTGGAGGATTACGTCCACTCCAGCGGTGTTCCTCGCCCAATGACAGATCGGGTGAGGGTACTGTTGAATCAGACGATGCCCCCACAGTTGTCAGCTGCCGATCTGAGGGAGCGCTTCCCTTTGCCGGAGGAATCAGGGGACTCTTCTCAGGGGGACGAGGCTGGAGGAGGGAGCCCGTTGGAGGAGGGCGAGGTCGGAGACCAAAGCTCAGAATCCGAGGACTTCGCGGAGGCTCTCGAGGTAGTATTCTGAACTCCTCTTCTTACGATCTGTTCTTGCATCCCTATGGACTTCTCACCAATGTTCGAGCCATGCAGGAAGAACTTGTTCGTAGGCCTCATTCTCGCTCCCTGGCGGGTGATGTCGCGGGACCTTCGGAACCCGCGCCTATGGCTGCGTCCAGTTCTGCACCTGGTGGGACCGGGGGGTTTGAGGTGGCTCCTCCGGACTCTCCGGGCCTTCCAACAGTATACGGGGGGCCTCGTCTTGGAGTCCCATCGGTACCGGTCCGGGAGCAGTGTTCGGAGGTCGATCTTCGTAAGTCTCCTTCACCAGTCTCTTCGTTGCCACACGTGGGCCATGCCGACTAACGTTTATGTTTCTTTCTCTCTTTCTGTCATACAGTTCTCCGACTGGCGTGGGCCGCTGCAGCTAGGCTGGTTGGGATGTCTGGCGGCGTTCCTCCCAGGGGCATGCCGGTGATGGTGTCGATAGTCCCTTCACCTCCTCAAGCTGCGGCGCACACCATCACTGGCGGGACCACCAGCAGGGCCATACCTGAAGTCATCGAGGTGGACTCTGAGGAAGAGGATCAACCGGTCAGTCCCAGTCCCGCTGTGGCTGCGCCGGCGTCAGGCGTCGTACCAGACTCAACACCAGATGCGGATCCCGCTGAGGAATTCCTGCAGGCATATCCCGCGTACGAGCCTGCTGACCGCGCGGATTGGGACGAAACGGCCTCTGATGAGGAAGACAGCAGCATAGTCCGTCGCCGGTCGTGGAAGCTGATCACGCGCTTCATCAGGGACACTCCCCAAGCGCAATGGCTGGCCGAAATGGATAGGCTCCGCTCGCGGCTGCGCGAGCTGTGTGCCGGGGGAGTGGATGCCCAACTCCCTCACGCGCTCATCCGAGACCTCATGGCTGAGAAGATCCGGGAGCATGATCGTGGGCTGAGCGTGGGATGGCAACGGAGGAAGGCGACCAACATTAGGAAGCTCCAGGAGGCTGAAGGCGAGGCCCAACAGATGCAGATCCGGGCCAACGAGCTTTCAGCCACTCTCGATGCGCAGTCTGAGCTGGTCTCACAATTGAAGGCTCAGCTAGCGGAGGCTGAGGAACATATGGAGCAAACCTCTGGACGGTTGGCTGCCGTTCGAGCCGGGGTGGAAAGGGCCAGAGCCAGGGTTGACGAATTACGCCCCGCCGCTGCTGAAGAGGAGCGAGAGCTGAATCAGCGGCAACAGGCTTTGGCCGCCGCAAGTCAACGGGTGGCGGAGCTGCAACGCTCTTTTGACGGAGTCAACCCATCCATGGGGGAAGTCAACCCCCGAGTATTGTAGCGAACCCGAAGAAATTTTTATTAACACTTTTGCGCTTCAACTCTTTCTTTCTCCTTTGTTTTGAGTTTCGTAGCACGCACGATATCCACTGTTGAATTGCCTTGTTGCATCCCTGCAATGTTTGCGGGACGTTTGACGACAATTCCCTCAAACCAGTCCAGATTCCCGAAAAAATGGGGAAGGCTTGATCGGGGGAGGAACTTCTAGGATAGCCGAACCGCTGTTTCTTTAACGTGCTCTTATGCACGGACAGGGTAACGCCAGGGGCGCTGAAATCAGTTCAAACAGATGAAAATGGGGAGTGTGAATCACGATGCCCAAATTCGGAACACTATGGAGGCGGCGTGACAATAAAGGACAACCGTTAGCCGTGGCGGAGAAACGGTATCCTTACTGCGTTAGCCTGAAACGGGGACAACAAATGAGCATCGACCGCTGACCGTATTCGCAACGCGGGATTTTATCAATTTGTTGTCGATTAATCTTTCGGGACGTTGGCTCAGGACAGTTGGTGGACCATAGGTCAGACATCCTTACTGTTAGGGGGTCCTTCCAGACATGACCCGTCTTCCGGAACATTGGCCCAGGACGGTAGGTGAGCCGATGCGGCATGGGACCAGGCCGTTAGGGGGTTCCTTCAGACATGAAAGAAGACGAGGGTCCGAATAAGGGGCACGCAAAGCGTGGAATATGGAGTGATGGTTTGTTCAAACAGAATCCAACACTTCGGTAGTTACACCACCGTGGTGGGTGTACGCCAGATGGGCGCATCGGTCTGATCCCGGATCATTCTCTCTTCCAGATAGGGCCTCTCTGGCGAGGGCTGGAAATGAGGAAGAATAAGATTTTACGACTCCTGGGGCTGGACCCTAGGTGAAATGCCTGGGTGTCTCTACGTATCCCATGACGATGGGAATCAAGCCATACATAGTTCTGAAAGCGCAGTTTAATGTCATGCAGGACGAGGAGCAGCCTGACTGTGTTGGTACACATCCAACCAAAACTACTAAGCCCACGTGAGTCGTGCTCGGTGTGGGAAACAAGCAGTAGTGGTGGGAATTTCCCGACACAGAGAGGGGCAGGTGAGGGCAAAGGGATGCTCGGTGACTACCGGCCCAATGACACTAACACGATCATTCAGCGCGCCCAGATGCGCGAAGAGAAAGAGCCGAGTATGATAGAGTTCCACTTGAACACGAGGGAGTGGAAATGTGTGAATCATGACGCTCGAGATTCGGATCACGATGATGGCGGCGTGGCGATGGAGGATTACTGCTGACCATGTTCGCAACACAGCATCCTGTCGCGTTAGCCTAGAATGGGGACAAACAAATGAGGGTCGACCGTTGACCATGTTCGAAACACGGGACCGTGTCACAAATGTTGTCAGATATCCGTGGGGACATTGGCCCGAAACGATCGAAGGGCCCTTAGGTCCAGCATTCATGGAGAGCCCTTAAGCTTAGTATCCACGTCGTCCGAGGGTCCTTTGGATGTGGAAGAGGATGAGGATCCAAATAGCGAGCTCACGAAGCTTGGTCATGGAATGAGGGGAATGTCCCTGTGAAAATCCCATGCTTCGGACTCTTTGTCGAAACACATCTAAATACGGCAACGAGACGTATTAGATAGGGGGAGCAGATTCCTTTCCCTTGGGGTGATCTTAGTTTAGGGTCATAGAACTCGGACCATGGAACCGAACACCAGGGTTAGGCTGGGCCCGCGGGGGAAATACCCGGGCGCTCCTACGTATCTCACAAGGATGAGAATCAAGCCATACGTAGTTCTTGATGGTGGCAGGGTAAGGTACCAGTGCCAGGGGAAAGGAGAAGTGCGGGCGTAGCCCTTGCACTAAAAGAAGCGGAATTTGATGTATCTTGTTTGTTCTTTAAGGTGAATGGTTTTTTTTTTGTGAAGCGACAGGCCTATAACTGTAGGTCGTGATGTCGCCACAAGAATCAAGCCGCGATGGGCGTTGACAAACGGCATGGCGCGTGGCCAGTACCCAACGTGATGTCCTCTACAGCGAGGTTACCACAATGCGGTGCCGTTTTTCGTCGTGCGGCCAGGACGATAATGTCACAGTTTAAGGTCGTGTGATAGGACCAAGCATGCATTTTATCGTCATGCAGCGCAGACGTAGCAGAGACGATGCTAGGTGGGGAATGTGCGCAGTGTTATAAAACACAATTGACGGAGACATGATCCCACATCAGACTGTACGCCATCCGGAGGGGGAAACCTTAGGCCGAGGGGCCTACACGGAGGTGAAACAGGGAGAGAGACTAGCTTCCTGAATGGGTTGTACCCAGAGACAGGGCATCTGGGCAGTCCTACGTATCCCATGAGGATGGGAATCAAGTTAAACGTAGTCCCGAATGGATCTTAGTTTATGGTCTTAGAGCTCGGACCATGGGAGCCCCAAAGGGCGCCATATTGCAGCTTTGTCCCCCTAGCATGCAAAGGTGCACTGAGGGATAGCGCCAAAAGTGTCGAGATTCCACCTGGACATGATGGGGTGGAAAATGATGTGAATCATGTAACCAACATTCAAGGACTGAAGGAGCTGGCGTGACGACAAAGGATTACTGCTGACCATGTTCGCAACACAGCATCCTGTCGCATTAGCCTGAAATGAGGACTAACAAACGAGCATCGACCGCTGACCATATTCGCAACGCGGGATTTTATCGATTTGTTGTCCGAAACCCTCGGGGGCGTTGGCCCGTATCGGTAGGAGAGCCCTTGGGCGTAGTATCCAGGCCGTTCTTGGGGGTCCCTCCGGGTGTGAATGATGATGGAAGTCCGAATAGAGGGGAACACGAAGCTTGACAAGTGGAAGGAACTTGACCAAGTTGAATCTGACACTCTTGGTCCTAGACCAGAGTACTCTCAATACATGGGTGAACCACTGCAGGGAGCCAAGGGACTCAACCTTGAGGGTGATCGAGAGATGGCAGATTCCCAGGGGAAGGGGGGCATGATGCCCACAACCTTGTATCATACCTACACACCCCCCGCTGGAGAGGGATGGACCAAGTGGCCTAGGTGAATAGGGAATCAGGATATCTCCCAGAGGTGGGGCTGGACCCGAATCTTAGACATTCAGGTGGTCCTACGTATCCCATTAAGATGGGAATCAAGCCACACGTAGTTCTGAAAGGTGCGTTTTAATGTCATGTAGGACAGGGGATAGAAGGAATGGACCTCAGAATGGGGCGTGCGTGGTGCAGCTATTGCGTACCTGACGTGAATGAGGACGTAGTCCCACACTGCGCCACGCAGTCCTGTGATCAGGGTCCTGAAGGCAGGATTAGAGAGGTAAATTCGCTGAACTCAAGCTGGACTCGGAGGCAAGGGGTCTCGAACGTAGTTCCAGATGAGAGTCTTAGTTTATGGTCTTAGAGCTCGGACCGTGGGTGGTGACATCTCCCGAGTAAGCACAGAGGTCAACCCAATCCCTAAGCCCACGTGAGATAAACTCGGTGTGGGAAACAAGGGGGGAATCCTCATTGCAATACTTGGGGCATCCATTAAAGGGGAGTCAGCAGAGAGTTTCGAAGGACACCCTTGATGTAGCTTGTTCTCCCAATGTGCGGACGTGCACGGGGGAAAAGTACCAAGAATCCCAAGACTCTACTTGGACACAATGGAACGATGAAGGGTGTGAATTGGTTATCCGGCATTTGGGCTTAACGGGTTGGCGTGGCGACAGAGGAAAACTGTTATCCATGAAGGAAATACAGCGTCAGTATCGCGTTAGCCTGAGGTGGGAACAGCAAACGAGCATCGACCGCTGACCATATTCGCAACGCGGGATTTTATCGATTTGTCGTCCGACACCCTGGGGGCGTTGGCCCGTATCGGTAGGAGAGCCCTTGGGCGTAGTATCCAGGCCGTTCTTGGGGGTCCCTCCGGGTGTGAAAGATGGTGAAAGCCCTAATGCGGGGATACGCAAAGCCTGGAAAGCGGGTGCGGACGTGTCCGAGTAAAGCTTGACATTCCAGGTAATGAACCAGAGTACTCTTAAGCACATTGGAGAACCGCCGAAAAAGAAGGATCGACGAAACAACTCAGCAGGGGGGGGGGGGAGCATGGCGTGGTCATCACGAGACCGTCGTGAATGAGGACATAATCCCATACCGCACCATATGATCCCCTCATGGAGGAAGGATAGGCCAAGGGGCCAAGATGGGATGAGGATTCCCGAGAGATGGGGCTGGACCCGGATCTTGGACATCCAGGTGGTCCTACGTATCCCATTAGGATGGGAATCAAGCCGCACGTAGTTCTTGAAATGTAGTTTAACGTCATACCGGACGAAGAGGGGAATAACATACCCCTAAGCAAGGTGTACTGTATGGCGAAAAACCGACGTGAATGAGGACATAGCCTTACGCCATACCGTACAGTTCTTTAAGATAGGTCCTGGGCCGCGGCCTGGAAAGGCCGAGCCTCGGTCAGAAAGGACTGACCGGTTTGTAGTTTAACGTCTTACATGAGGACGGAGGGCCAGGGGCCCAAGGAGGCCAAAGGGGCCTGAGGCTGGGCCTCGGAAGGGAGTTGCACGGCATGGTACATGATCCCGACGTGAATGAGGACGTAGTCCCACACCACACCATACACTCCGGGTGAGGAATCCTGGGCTGTGGGCCCGATCACTAGCACCACCTGGGGGAAGTTTTTCACCTCAGGATGGGGCAGAATGAATCACTGTTGACCATATTCGAAACACAGCGTTCCACGAAAGGGGCAAACACCTCCAGGGGGGAATGTGCAGCCGGGTCGAGGCTTGCTCGATGTGAGTCGGGGCAGAAGTGTGCACCCTGCCATGTCTTAACCCGAGGGGAAGATTTTGGCTTTTGGGCTGGGCCAACGGACGAAATGTCCGGGCGTTCCTACGTATCTCATAAGGATGAGAATCAAGCCATACGTAGTTCTTGAAGGCCATGCAGTTTAGCGTCATGCGGTGAGGACGTGGGAGAGTGGAAGAACGGGAGTGGGCGCATGGTGCGACCTTTACAATCTTTGCGTGAGTGGGGCTGCATGAGCGGGGCCAAGAAAGCTGATGCCCTGCTACACAAAGATCCTCCAAGGAGACCATCCCCAGGGGGAATAGTGGAAGAGAAAAGCTTGGGCTGGGCTCAAGACGAGACGTCCGAGTGTTCCTACGTATCCCATGAAGATGGGAATCAAGCCATACGTAGTTCTTGGCATGCAGTTTAACGTCATGCGGGACGATGAGAAACACCTCCTTTGGGGATATGTACGGTACGACAAGTAATCCGACGTGAGTGGGGACATAGTCCTACACCATGCCGTACAATCCCGCAAGAGTGTAAGTCGGGGGGAGACCAAGGGGGTGAGGCCAGACCTTGGTGGAGATGGGGCCAGGGGGCCAAAGAGGCCGAGGGGCCTGAGGCTGAGCCTCGGTCAGGCAGAACTGACTGGCTTGCAGTTTAACGTCTTGCAGTGAGGACGGAGAGGCAGTTTAAGGTCATGCGGGACCAAGTCGCAGTTTAAGGTCGTGCAGGACCAATGCAGTTTAATGTCGTGCAGGACCCTCTCGCAGTTTAGGGTCATGCTGGACCACTTTTGCCCTAGGCAAAGTATCGCTTGAGGAATCTGGCATTGGTGGGAGGGGTTATACGCTCTCCATCTGTGGTCACCAAGGAGTATGCTCCATTGGGGTAAACCTTATGGATGATATAAGGCCCTTCCCATTTGGGTTCTAACTTGGGCGGTTTCCTTCCGGGAATCATTGGCGCTCGCAGGGCCAGCACCAGGTCACCCTGTAGAAAAGAGCGGAGACGAACCTTCTTGTCAAAAGCTCTTGCCATCTTGTCCTGATGCCTTTCCAGATTGTGCAGGGCACGAAGCCGGTTCTCGTCCAGTGCCTCTAGCTCAGCTAGACGGATCTCGGCTACCTCATCTGATGTCTGGTGATCATAAACGGCCGTGCGTAGCGACGGAAGCTGGATCTCAATGGGTAGGACGGCCTCAGCTCCGTACACCAGGGAATACGGGGTCACCTGGGTAGAGTTGCGAGTCGTCGTCCGGTAAGCCCAGAGGGCGTTGGGGAGCTTGTCCGGCCAACTTTTCTTGTTCTGACCAACCATCTTCTGCAGAATGTTAGAGAGGGTCTTGTTGAACGCCTCGATCTGTCCATTCGCCTGTGCGTAGTAGCGGGAGGTATGGTTTGACCGGATGTCGTACTTAGCATACAATTTCTTCAATTCAGATGCTCGGAAGTTGGTACCGTTGTCAGTGAGGACGGCGTGAGGGACTCCAAACCGGTGGATGATGTTGGAGCTCACAAAGTCAACGACGGAACGGGCCTTGACCTCTTTGAGCGGAACTGCTTCTGCCCACTTGGAGAAGAAATCTGTAGCGGTCAGGATGAACCTATACTGGAGGGCTGTTGCCGGCGGATACGGTCCCACTACATCGAGTCCCCATACCGCGAATGGCCAAGAGTACTTGGTAGGGTGAAGGGGTTCCGGCGGCCGATGCATGGAGTTGGCGTGCACTTGGCACGCGTGGCATCTCTTGGCGTATCCAATACAATCGTGGATCATGGAGGGCCAGAAGTACCCTAGCCTCCGGATTTGATGGGACAGCTTTGGCCCAGCTTGATGGGCGCCACAGGAACCGGCGTGAACCTCTTGCATAACTTGAGGTATCTCTACTCCTTGGATGCAACGAAGGAGGACACCATCAAAACTCCGTTTATAGAGGGTCTGCTCAAGACTAGGGCCGCTCTGGAGGGTAAATTGAAGTGCGTGGCGTCGGATTCGCTCGCGCTCGGCCCGGTTGTCCGGGAGCTGACCATTTTGGAGATACTCGACAAAAGGTGCTCTCCAATCGGGGGTCGTTTCAACCACTGCATCCGACGAACCCGGGACTTCCGATACGGAGGGTCCGGCGGTGAGATGACTTACCCGCAGGCTATCACGGTCCTCTTGGGTGACGGGAGCAATGACTCTCCGGTGGGCCACGTGTATGACCAAATCATCTTGCTCGGGTTCTGCGAGCGATGCGGCTAAGCCAGCTAGGGCGTCCGCTTGTCCGTTCTGCGACCGCGGGACATGGGTAACCTCTGGCCGAGAAGAGAACTGGGCCATCAGGAGGAGGGTGTACTCCAGCAACGGTGCAAGCTCTGGCTTCCTGACGACGTAGTCGCCATTAACCTGTTTGATTACCAGCTCAGAATCTCCCTTCACGTGTAGATGGGGTACGTGGATCTCAAGGGCCAACTCGAGGCCGGTGATGAGAGCTTGGTACTCTGCCTCGTTGTTCGTACAACCTTCTGACAACAAGAAGGAGTACGGCAGGACGGCTTGCGCCGGGGTAATGAAAACAATACCCAGACCCACTCTGTTGAGCTTGGGGTCGTTGAGCCTTCTACCGGTGGGGCTCCAGGAGGCGCCGTCGAAATGCATTTGCCAACACGGGACAGCGTGATCGACCGAGAGAATCGTCTCATCGGGGAAATCCAGGTCCAGGGATTGATCCGCGGAGGTTGGATGGGCAGCTAAAAAGTCTGCCAACGCCTGTCCCTTAACGGCCTTCTGAGGCACAAACCTGATGTCAAACTGCTGGAGAATCACCGCCCACCGCGCTAGTCGGCCAGTCAGCATGGGGCGGTTCAGGATGTACTTCAGCGGATCCACCCGAGAGATCAATTGCACCTCGTGGTGTTGCAGGTAGTGTCGCAACTTCTGTACGGCGAAGACGAGCGCAAGGCAGTTCTTTTCGATAAGGGAATATCTGACCTCTGTATCGAGAAGCATGCGACTGAGATAGTAGAGACTGTTCTCAGTGCCCTCGTTATTCTTCTGGGCGAGCAGCGCGCCGAGGGATTTCTCTAGGGCGGTCACGTAGAGGACCAGCGGCTTTCCAGAGACGGGTGGCATCAAGACCGGAGGTTGGAGCAGATACTGCTTGATTTCCTCGAAGGCGATCCGACACTCCTCATCCCATTCGTAGGCAGCGCCTTTCTTCATGAGCCGAGAAAAGGGCTTACACTTGCCGGCCCGGTTCGCAATGAATCGGCGTATATAGGCTAAGTGGCCTTGCAGGCCTCGGAGCTCCCGAATGTTGCTCGGGGGAGGGATTTGGCTGATGGCCTTGATCTTCTCCGGGTCGATCTCGATACCTCGGTATCTGACAACAAAACCCAGAAACTTCCCGGAGGTGACTCCGAAGGCACACTTCAGTGGGTTCATCTTCAGGTGACGAGAACGGAGGAAACCGAACACTTTCTCAAGGTCCTTGAGATGGTCCTGGCGCTGATATGATTTGACTACAAGGTCATCCACGTAGCACTCCACCAATGTCCCGAGGATCGGTTTGAATATGCTATGCATGGCCCTCTGATAAGTGGCACCTGCATTTTTCAAACCGAATGGCATTACCCGGTAGCAAAAGGTACCCTGGGGAGCCCTGAAGGCAGTGGACTCCTCATCTTCGGGGGCCATCCGGATCTGGTTATACCCGGAATATCCGTCCATAAAAGAGAGGGCTTGGAACCCGGCCGTGGCGTCAATCAACAGCTCCGTCACTGGAAGTGGGAAGTCATCCTTTGGGCAGTGGCGATTGAGATCGCGGAAGTCGATGCAGACTCTAATCTGTCCATTCTTCTTCCTGACTGGCACAATGTTGGCGAGCCATCTGGGGTACTGGACTTCTTTGACGAAGTTGGCCTTGATTAGCTTATCAACTTCAGCCTCAACCATAGCACCATGAAAAGGGTGCATTTTCCTGGGAGGCTGCTTAAACCCACGATGTTTTACCGGGAGGCCCAGACGGTGGACGGCCACTTGGGGATCCAGTCCTGGCATCTCATCGTAACTCCAGGCAAACACATCGCGGTGCTGTTTGAGGAAGTCCACATACTGCCGCCGCTCCTCGAGGGACATGGCCGCACTGATCAATGTGGGTCTTGGATCTGCCTCGCTACCAAGGTTCACCTGTACCAGCTCATCGACCGTGGTAGAGACGCCTTCTTCAAAGGCTGGGGGAGCATCCTCTAAGTCTTCCTCCCCAGCCGTGGGGGGATTTCCCGCGACGGAAGATACTTCTGGGCTCTCAACACCCGAGGGGCAGCTGGTGCCGGCTTGGGCAGCAGCGGTCATCACATCAGGAGACTCACTCGTCGTGGAGACCATAGCAATGAATGCATTCGACCCTATCCCGTCCGGCCTTCGGCCTAAGGGGCCACGCCTGATAATATCAAAGCAGTGGTGACGTGTCGGCCAGAGTCGGTTGATTCCATCCCGTCGAAATAGACACGTATGGCGCACCGCCGTTGTCATGAGCTTGACGTCCAGGTACCGTACAGGGGTAGGAGATTCCGGGATGACCCAAGCCTGGTTGGTGTAGGAGTACGAGGTGATTCTCCGCCGTCGCTTGGACGCGGGAACATGCCTTCCTTGCGTACCCGAAACAACAAAACATTGTCCCATGTCGGGGGTCGTGGCTTCCAACCGGTGGATCGGGAGGATGTAGGCGTCGTCCACGCTCGCCCAGGGATTACTTGTGATTGGAGCGGGCTCATCCTCGCTGACCAGGATCTGCTTGTATTTGCTTTTGTAATAACCCGCATCCAGATAGCGGGCCTCACAAGAAGCGAAGGGGGACGCGTCTCCTTGGATCACGCCTACTCGACCGTTGAGTGAGTACTTAAGGCACTGGTGATACGATGAGGGGACCGCAGCATGCAGATGGAGCCATGGCCTACCCATCAGTGCGTTGTAGGCGGTGTCCTGAGAAACAACCATGAACTCGGTGCTGGAAATTAAGCCACCGAACTGGGTCTTCAGGCGGATCTTGCCGACCGGGGTTTGCTCTGTCCTGTCGTACCCCTGAATCCTGAGGTCAGAGGGAGTCAAATCACCTTCGGACAAACCCAGTTTTCACAACGTCCGGGTCGGAATTAGATTGATTCCAGAACCCGTGTCAACGAGGCAGCGACAGACTTCCACACCGTTAAAGTGGCCAGTGATATACAGCGGGCGAATGTGCCCCGGTATAGGAGGGTCTTCGTCTTCACCAGAGAACGAGATAACCGCCTGACATTCGGCGTTTTCAATCGTCTCGGTATGGAAGGCCTCCGCGGCTGCCACTTCCGTCTCGAACTGGAGGGGGCTCCTTAGGGCCTCGGCAAGTGCCTCGCGCATCTCGGATGACAAGCGCAGGGCCTCAAGGATGGAAAGCCTTGCCGGAATGCCGGCTAGGTGCTTTAGGACATCATACTTGCGTGCCAAACGCGAACCTCTTCTTACAGGGGGTTTTTCGGCATTTGGAGGCAAAGCGGGTCCTGCCGGTTGAACTGGCAGTCGGCTAGCACTGGGCACATCCTGCTGCCTACTAGTGGAAGCCTGGAGAGTAGTTGCCGGGCTAAGATTGGACAGCAGAGGCTAGCCTGTCGCCGGGCGAGACTGACTGTGATACGAACGAGGCGGCTCTCCCCAATCCAGTAACACGAACGGCGGTGGAGGTAGAGCCGAGGGTGCTGAATGGGTCTGCGCGTGCTGAGATCTGCGCTGAGCCTGCTGCCTCGTCTCGGTAGCGTGCACGGCTTGGTCACAAGTGCCTGCTGGCATACCTCGGTGACCGGCGCGATTGCGATTCCGCCGACGTTGACGTCGGCTGGAAACATTGGGGCGGTCTGCCTGGGGTTCCCCCTCGTCGGGGGTCATATAGGGCTTTACCAGCTCCACGGTGTTAACCGAAGCGTACCCTTGACTGTCGCTCGAAGAGTCATCCACCGCTGGGCGGATTCTGGGAGGAATGCCCATTTCGGGAGGCATAAAGTCGCCAACATTGCGGGATGACGACGGCACTGGCGGTGCACGTTGCTTCTTCTTACGTCGCCGCTGCTTCCCCTTTTGGGTAGAGGTCGACTGTGAGGACGATGCTGAGGCACCGGCTGTTTCTTCTGAAGGTTCCGGCTGCTTCAGGCGTGCACGGATGATACCCTGGGCACGGACGACAGTTTTTCGAGACATCCAGTTGTCGTATTTCTGGGACCCGCGGCTAGGGACCTGCTGCCACTCACCCTCGCTGTCGCTGCCGATTTCTGATCCTGCAAAGACGCCTGCCACCTGCGCTGGCGCTGGGCCCAGCTTGACTATGTTGTTGTTGACCTGGTCCTGAAGCCAGTCTTTAAACACATAGCATCACTTGAGGGTGTGCCCCAGGATCCGATGATAAGGGCAGTAGTTGGGGTGATCAGTGAGATGCGCCTCTGCCGGTCTCCTGCACTCAGGCAGACGCACGATCCCTTGCTCTAGGGCACTTCGGAAGTAACCAGGGACCTGATTTTCGTTAAACGAATAGGTATGGTACTTTCTTTCCGGGTAAGGAGCCCTGGGAGCCTGGTCCTGTCGAGGGACCGGAGGGGCCTGCCGAGGAGGCGGCGCCTGGTTGTCTCGCCTAGGTGGCGGTGGCGCATTGCGCGGAGGAACCTGTCGGTTCTAAGGTGGTCTCTGCTGGGCAGGAGCCTGTGCTTGAGGTGGAGGACCTCTGCGAGGTTGCGGGGGTGGTGCCGCCGGTAGCAATTCCAACTGCCTCGGGGCTTCTATTTGAGCCACCGCGGCGGGTTCAGCCCTGGCGGCCCTCCTGGCTGGGATCATAGGGGGCAGCAAACGTGCCTGACTAGCCTGTTGCAGGGCCTCCTCGAGGCGCTGGGCCTTATCCGAGAAATCTCTAAACCCTCCAGGGTAGTTCTGGGTAATCAAGGAGGGTACCAGCTCTGTCTTTACGTTCCCCACACACATCGTCAGTAATTTCTCCTGAGTCAGCGGCATATCGAGAGAATACGTAAGTCCTTTCCACCGGGCGATGAAGTCTGCAACTCGCTCATCAGGCCTCTGTTTGCACTTAAAGAGGTCCGCAATGCTGGTCTTCCGCGTGGTGGAACTGAACTGGTACAAGAACTGCCGGCGAAGATCCTCCCAACCGGTCATTGATCCGATGGGGAGCTGGCTGTACCAGACGAATGCTGGACCTTCCAACGTTTGTACAAAACATCGGAGCTTAGCGGCTTCTTGCTGCGCCGGGGTCCCCAGCATGGGGCCACACCTGGAAGAGAAATGGGCCAAGTGCTGGGGTGGGTCCCCTGTCCCGTTAAAAGGCGAGAAAGTGGGGTTCCCAAAACCCGGAGGCGCGGGCATATCATCTACCCACGCGGGGTAAGGCTTGCCATCCGGTGGGACCGCCACCTGTCGTGTCTCCAACGCCTCGAGGCGGGCTGTGAGTGCCGCAATAAGGTCCTCCGGGTGGGGATCCCTGTCTTGACGGGGATCCCTAACCACAAGTGCATTGCCAGGTTCTTCAACACGGTAGACGGCTTCGGCTGCCCGTGGGTCAACTGGCTGAATGACCTGTTGGGCGACTGGGGGAACCCGGATTGGGTTCTTCAGATTGCCCCGTCGCTCAGGGGGGTTTGGCGAGACGTATCGCGCCCTCTTGCCGTGTGTTCCGGCTTCCGCCCTGTCCGCGGCAGCAGCATGATCAGGGTTGCCCAGAGGTATCTCACCCGGGGGGAATTGTTCCTGCCCCTGCCTGGGATTACCATAATCGGGTCGTCGCTCTGCGGCGCGTTCAGCCAAGAGTTCGTCGACCAGCCTCTTCTGCTCAGCAAGCTGCTGACGCAACGTGGCCTTCTCAGGGTCTTCGTCCGTTTTCTGCACAGAGGCGGACGGGTCGGAGTGCTTGACTATTCCGACGTGCTCCTTACCCTTGCCAGTGCTCCGACCGAGTGCCAGTGACTCGGTGGGTACAGGGAGGCCTAGCAGGTTCCTTTGATGACGGGTAACTCTCCCCGATGGGTCAAGAAGCGGCGGTACGCTCTCGGATGGTAAGTCCCCACCAAGGAACTCAAGCTCATCTTCCTTATCCACGACGTCGGTCATGTGGACTGTGACCCCTCTTGAGGGCATATCCTCAATGTCGCATAGCGAATCGGGCTGTCGCCGGATAGGGTCGAAAAGGAGAGCAGCATAGCGTCCCCAACCACGGACTTGCACATGGGGGGTGGCTTCCCTGACGATCTTGCGGAGTTCCTTGAAACTCTGAACGCATTTCCGTTGGAGGGCATTCTGGTGACCGGGTGACTCGGGGTGCTGGGCCACAAGGAGCGCCGCTGCATCAATTAGGCGGCACTATTTGCCAATCTCCTCGAAGTGCTCTCGACTCCTGGGGTACACTACCCGTTCCCAACGGAGGCGGAAGTGCGTCGCCCACAGGGTCCGACAAAAGCATCCCACCTCTTCAGGGGTAAACGACTCGGGTATGTGGAAATTCAGTGCCGCCGCGGGCCAAAACTTCTCTGGGAAGTAGTCCGCTGCAAGAATACTCCAGAAGCTCCTGGGTTCATCCTCGGGGTTTGGCCCCACATTTCCCCACTCATCAACCGGGGGCGGCTGGGGGACCGGTAGCGGCACCGAGGCGGACCTCTGGGATAGCAAACTCGGCGGCGGAGAATACGGTGTGCGAGCAGACTGGCCACCGTACTCTGGGCTTTCCTCTGAAGAGCGAGGTGACCTGACCACAATGTCACGATAGGACGGGCTAAGAGACACTGCTTCGGGTACGGGGATTGCCGTTACCGGTGTCCGGTCATGTCGTGGCTCTACCACCGTTGACCCCCAAAACAGCTCCTCGTGATCCCGAGTAGAGGTAGAGGGCGCTTCAGGTGACGGTGGCGGTGACTGCGCGGTCGAAACCTGCGGAATTCCCAGGACTTCTTCCTCCTGGATGTACCTGCGGAGAGAGACGGGAATCCGGTGGACTTCAAATTCCGGGAGAACGAGGCTGACGCGTCTGGTTCCTGCCCCAGTCCTTGATACGGAGGAGCTGGGAGAAGGTTCCATCGCTGAATCGCCTTCCTCTTCCGAATCGGAGAAGCGGGCAGGTTTGATCTCCCCCTGGGCCTTCCCAAGATTCTTCCCGTGGCGGCGACGACCCACTCTTCTGCCCCTGGGTGGTTCTTCGGGACAGGGTTGACTCCTATCAGGCAGTCCTGGGGCAGCGCTAGCGCCGTGGCGGAGAGGGCCCCCACTTGAGACAGCCGGGGTGCGAGGGGCACCAGGGCAAATGTCAAAGGGTACATGGGGAGGACCTCCATGAACAGCACCCACGTGGGCGGGGCCTCTGTTGAAACCAGCAGGAGCATGGGGAAGACCTCCATGGTCGATGCGAGTGGAGCGAGGCTGACCTTCACTCCTTGAATTGCTGAGGCGAGGAGGACCTTCGCCAGTCGCAGAGAGGACGTAGGGGGGGCCCCCACGTCGAAGGACCGGATGGACGATGCCTTCAGAAGGATGGACTTCATACCCTGTACAGCGGGCGCGGGAAATGTTTCCGCACTGAGCATCACTGCCACGGGGCAGGTCTTCCTGTAGGACGGGGGCAGCACGAGGCATGCCTCCATGGCGAACCTCGGAGCGGGGAAGGCCCACGCTCTGTGGAGTAGCGGTACGGGGAGGACCTCCGTACGGGGTGGCATCACCGCGGGTTAACTCGCGGCGATCACTACTTGGGCCTGCAACCCGAAGAGTCAACCCGGCCCGCCCGCAGGGCGGTTGGGGTCTCGATCCTGGTTGGGCGAAGGGGTGCCCCTGCTTAATGTAGGCGGGGGTCTCGTAATGTACGTCGGCGGTGGCTCGGGCCACTGTAGCTGTCGACGTGGACGCGGCTAGGCGAGCGTCCTCAGCCCGGGCCCGGCGCTGACGTCGGGTCAGGCGGGCCGGTACAGGTGGTGCAGGGACGTAGTCTGCCTGTTCTTCTTGCGGGGCCGGACGGCGGCGCTGACGTGGCCGGACGGGAGCTCTCGCCTGGGATTCCTGGGTCGGGGCCCTGAGCGGGCTGAGCCGGACCGCGCCTGCCTCTTCGGCGTAAGGCGAAGAGTTGTCAAGGCGTTCTGGGGATAGGCTCCCGAAACGATTGAATGTCTGGGTGGGGAGCGGGGGCTCCCTGCGCGGCCTGTTAGGGCGGCGTTGACGGCGGGGCTTGGAAGCCTCCAGGTCCAAACGGGCCATATCCCTGGTAGGGATTACACCTTGTTCCTCATACCTGCGCACGAGGCTGTTGATCACCCTTCGTTGGATGACCTCTGATGGGGAGAGGAGACGTGGACGTCCCGCATCCCGTGACGTAGCAGCTGTCGTGGTGGTAGTGGCGCCATGTGGAGTGGCCGCAGTGGTATTGCCCCTGCCCCTGTGCGGGCGAGGAGCGGGTGGTGACCACATCTCTGAAATAGCAACCTGGTTCCTGGCAAACGAAGGGATCAACTCATCAGTACTGAGAGGAAAAGGATTGACAGCCAGTGCCCCAGCGTTCTTCCATCCCCCATGTCTGTGAGAAGGATCCACGCCAACACGCTGCAGAGCGGGGTGCCCCACGTTCTACTACCCCGACCTCCGGTGAGTTTCACGACAGGCCCGCCATTTGCTTGGCGGGACCAGGCAACGGATATCTAAATCCGGTGACACGTCAGTCTACTGGTGTCTCGAACGCTACTAATCCCCATGCTGAGGAGAAGACTTTCACGTCGGGTTCACCATTTCTGTTTCCGACGCTTTCGCCGGGGCGCGCGCATCCGTCCGTGGGGACGCGCGGCTTTGTTGCCCCGCATTCCCGCTTTCCAAAGGCGGGCGGCATTCGCTCTTTATTCAGGGACGTCTGCTCCTTGATCGAAACGAGATGATGGGATGTCGGTTCTTCCTCCTGTGGATTCCTCCTCAGGACTCGTCACCTAGTCCGGGTCTCCCTTATAGATTTAATACGTAGTTCGTGAAACTCTTTCCAGTGCCATATTGTCATGGTCACCGGTTAATTACACTGCTTCTGTCGGGACATTCCAAAGGGTCCAGTCAGGGCAGCAACCTTCGGTCAGGGGAGTAATCACGTTTGAGGCATCAGTAGCGTGTCCGGATGCTGGGGTACCTGGCATGTCTGTCTGTTATCCTCGATCACGAGGCTTCTCAAGGGCGTGGAAGCCCGAGGCATCCCACATCGAGCGCGGGGAATTACATGTCATAGACACGTATCTGGGGTTTTCCTCAGCTTCCCATGTTCAACACAGGGTATGTCGCAAGTTTAACGTCTTGCGGAGACGGTTACACCAAAGGCGTTCCATCCGAGGTTTTCCTCAGGCATCTCATGTTTATCACGAGGTAGGCCGCGAGTTTAACGTCTTGCGGAGACGGTTACACCAAAGGCGTTCCATTCGAGGTTTTCCTCAGGCATCTCATGTTTATCACGAGGTAGGCCGCGAGTTTAACGTCTTGCGGAGACGGAATGAGGGTGATCAGAACGTCCCATAGAGACGGATCAGATTGGTATATCCCTAGGAGGGAACACCTGGAAGGTTTACCAAGGCGATGGATCAGAACGCCCAATGAGGACGGATCTGAGGTGGTGCACTCCCTAGAGGGGAAAAGGGTGATGAATCGGGGTGTACACAGAGGACAATGACCCAGAGATATGATGGGGCTTACGCTTGGAAAGCGGCCCATGCGCCGCTAGGAGCAGCGAGGAGGTGGATGGCATGATCCCACCGGGATGTGGCGGCCCGGGTGAGAATCAGGATGGATGGTGGATGAATGAATGAAGTGGAGGGGGAATGGAATGGGACCATCGCAGGGGGTGACAGTGAAGTTGGGCTTGAGCCTTGAAGAGGCTTCCTACGTATCCCCGTGGCAGGGAATCAAAGTCCGCGTAGTTCGGGAAATACAGTTTAACGTCATGCGGGACGATAGTGAACCCTGACGTGAATGAACGACGGGCGATGGGTGTCGGCGAACCGACGTAAATGAGGGACCTTGGTCCACTGTTGGTGGGCTTGAACCTCATGGAGGCTTCCTACGTACCATGCCTTAACATGGATCAAAGACCTCGTAGTTCAGATGGAATGTAGACCTTGGTCCACTATTGGTGGGCTTGAACCTCGTGGAGGCTTCCTACGTACCATGCCTTGACATGGATCAAAGACCTCGTAGTTCAAAAGGGGATGATCGCAATGGCTTACCACTGGACCAGAATGGGACCCGACGTGAAACGAAGGGTGGGTGTGTCGGTGAACCGACGTGAAAGTAGACCTTGGTCCACTAATGGTGGGTCGCAATGGCTTACCACTGGACCAGAATTGCAGTTTAACGTCATGCTAGACGGAGGTGAAACCCGACGTGAAAGACGGGTGGGCTTGAACCTCGTGGAGGCTTCCTACGTACCATGCCTTAACATGGATCAAAGACCTCGTAGTTCAAAATGGGATTTGTCGGTGAACCGACGTGAAAGTAGACCTCGGTCCACTATTGGTGGGCTTGAACCTCGTGGAGGCTTCCTACGTACCATGCCTTGACACGGATCAAAGACCTCGTAGTTCAGATGGGGAGTAGACCTTGATCCACTCTTGGTGGGCTTGAACCTCGTGGAGGCTTCCTACGTACCATGCCTTGACATGGATCAAAGACCTCGTAGTTCAGGATGGGGAGTAGACCTTGGTCCACTCTTGGTGGGCTTGAACCTCGTGGAGGCTTCCTACGTACCATGCCTTGACATGGATCAAAGACCTCGTAGTTCAAAATGGGGAGTAGACCTTGGTCCACTGATGGTGGGCTTGAACCTCGTGGAGGCTTCCTACGTACCATGCCTTAACATGGATCAAAGACCTCGTAGTTCAGGATGGGGAGTAGACCTTGGTCCACTCTTGGTGGGCTTGAACCTCGTGGAGGCTTCCTACGTACCATGCCTTGACATGGATCAAAGACCTCGTAGTTCAAAATGGGATTTGTCGGTGAACCGACGTGAAAGTAGACCTTGGTCCACTATTGGTGGGCTTGAACCTCGTGGAGGCTTCCTACGTACCATGCCTTGACATGGATCAAAGACCTCGTAGTTCAAAATGGGAAGTAGACCTTGGTCCACTGATGGTGGGCTTGAACCTCGTGGAGGCTTCCTACGTACCATGCCTTAACATGGATCAAAGACCTCGTAGTTCAGGATGGGGAGTAGACCTTGGTCCACTGATGGTGGGCTTGAACCTCGTGGAGGCTTCCTACGTACCATGCCTTGACACGGATCAAAGACCTCGTAGTTCAGAATGGGGAGTAGACCTTGGTCCACTGATGGTGGGCTTGAACATCGTGGAGGCTTCCTACGTACCATGCCTTGACATGGATCAAAGACCTCGTAGTTCAAAATGGGGAGTAGACCTTGGTCCACTGATGGTGGGCTTGAACCTCGTGGAGGCTTCCTACGTACCATGCCTTGACATGGATCAAAGACCTTGTAGTTCAAAATGGGGAGTAGACCTTGGTCCACTGATGGTGGGCTTGAACCTCGTGGAGGCTTCTACGTACCATTCCTTAACATGGATCAAAGACCTCGTAGTTCAGGATGGGGAGTAGACCTTGGTCCACTCTTGGTGGGCTTGAACCTCGTGGAGGCTTCCTACGTACCATGCCTTGACATGGATCAAAGACCTTGTAGTTCAAAATGGGATTTGTCGGTGAACCGACGTGAAAGTAGACCTTGGTCCACTATTGGTGGGCTTGAACCTCGTGGAGGCTTCCTACGTACCATGCCTTGACATGGATCAAAGACCTCGTAGTTCAAATGGGGAGTAGACCTTGATCCACTCTTGGTGGGCTTGAACCTCGTGGAGGCTTCCTACGTACCATGCCTTGACACGGATCAAAGACCTCGTAGTTCAGAAGGGTTTGTCAGGGTCGATGCTCACTCTAAGCCCACGTGAGTCATGCTCGGTGTGAGAAACAAGAGGTTGCATGGTCCTGACGATCACGTCGCGAAGGGTGCGTTCGTGAGAAGCGAAGAGGGGCTTACGCGTTGAGCGGCCCATGGTGTTGGGACTTACTCCAGGATGGAGGCCCATGGCGCGACAAAGCGCGGGAAAGAGGGACCTTGGTCCGACAGTGGGAGGTGCCTCGCTCCCTATCACGTCCTCCACTGACCTTAGTCGTGGGGAAGTACCGAGATGCACGGGTGCAATCATCCATACCAAAGGTTAGGGATTTACGCTCTGAGGCGACCCTTCCCCTGCGAACATACACCGCTCCGACAAGGAGGATCTCATTCCATATGCGGAAGAGTTCCATTCCCGTGGAGACGAGTGGTGTAATGAATGCTCGAGCTGGGGGGACCCTTCGTGAGGGAGACGAGGTTGGGTCACAGTTTAACGTCATGTGTTGAGGACGTGGTGCTTGGCAGTTTAACGTCCTGCAGCTCGGACGAGGTGGGTTCACTCCACACCCCTAGGGCTTACATAACCGGTACCCTCTGGTCCTTGGGGAAGGGAAGGTGTCGGTAAGGCCATGGTAAAGGGGGGTCGCGGGAGGAACCATCGAGGGGTCCACGTTAGCGTGGCTATGCGAAGAAGCAATAGCCGTTAGCGTGCCTATGCGAAGAAGCATTAGGCGAAGCAACGCTACGGGAGGTGTGGCCCATGGAACTTTGAAATCACATCGTGCAAACCTGGAGGGTCGCACGGAAAGAGGAATCGCTAAGCAGAGGAGTGTGCTTCGCGAAGTGGGGTGCCTTGGCCTTAGCATGGGGCAGAGGTGAGGGTGAGAGGTGCTTCGCGAAGTGGAACAGTGTTCGCGGAGCACTGCCTCGCGAAGAAGGAGTGGTTCGCTAAGCAGGGTCCTGCCAAGCAATGTGCTTCGCGATGCGTAGTTACCCTGCCTTGGCATAGGGATTACTAGCATGGGTTGGGTGTTTCGCGAAGCACGAGTGCTCCGCGGCTGCCCGGGTTCCCTTGGGAATCCCCTTCCATTGCGAACGCCCTTGGGCTTCGCTAAGGGCATCCCTCTTGGAAGAGGGGCTCAGAACGAAACAAATCAGAGTCGTCTCGCGAAGTAGAAATACCTCGCGGAGCTCATGATTCCCGGGGCAAAGCTTGCTTCGCGATTCGGGAGAGGAGAAGCCGAAAGGTCGGATTGTCCGTCCCGGGGACTCAGGGAGAGTCGAGTGTTTATAGGGAAGGGGCGCCGCGATGCAGGGCTTGCGCGCCGCCTCTGGAGCTTTGCGGCGCGCTCGCGAACGTCAAACGCGCTCGCGGAGGATCCCCGCCTCTGGGGTTTCGCGGCGGCTCGCGAACGTCAAACGCGCTCGCGGAGGATCACCGCCTCTGGTGCTTCGCAGCGGCTCGCGAACGTCAAACGCGCTCGCGGAGGATCACCGCCTCTGGTGCTTCGCGGCGGCTCGCGAACGTCAAACGCGCTCGCGGAGGATCACCTCCTCTGGGGCTTCGCGGCGCCGCCAGGGCTGGGGCGCTTCGCGGAGGGGCTTCGCGGCTGTGCTTCGCGGCTGTGCTTCGCGATGCAGCGCGCCGGCTGTCTTTTTCGTTCCTTCCTTTCGGGCCATATTTTTGGCGCCAACACCTATACTATGGATTCTCTTTTCCTAGTGTACAACATATGATACATTGACCGAAAATACTAGTACTGTTCCATCATCCTGCATGATATATGGTACCCTACCTAGTGCATACACTCGACATCGGCCTTAACCCTCCATCATTTCCCATCTATCTCTGGTTCTTACAAGACATATACAAATTACCCATTATACTGCATGCTCATCACCCTAGTAGTAGTCGAGTACACTAACCACACATGTGACCCTTCCTTCCACTTTGATATTAGAAAACATGATCACTACCAAGAGAGGTTAGTTTTGTTTTCTGACTACTAATTCCACCACCACTCTAGGGAATATTATCAAAATAAAGATTCATTCCATTAAACGTTACATGACAAGATTTCCTAACCAAAACTGCATGTGCACCATCGAGGGCCTCCTTGATGTTTCCCTCCAAAATACGGGCCGGATCCACCACCTAAAAAACACATTTTAAAATTATTATATTCACATAGAATTAATCTCATTTTTAAAACCATAATAAAAATTTATATTCATATCTGCCTCATCCAATGACAAAGATGGAAGAAAACAGAGTATGTATTTGAAACTAGAATATAACATCACGGTTTTGAACCATTTGTCCATCCTCATAAACTACACAACATTTTCCTTCCTTAAGGTCTCCAAAGAGTAATGTTCTAGAATAATTTCCTATAAGTTATTCCATGTCATACCAATAATATACTGGGTCTAAACTGTAATGTCCCACTAAAACTTTTCCTGCCCTCACAACATCTAATCCACCAACATGACTCTATTCTCAAGAGGAGTCTCTATTTGACCAAGAATCGTATGTATGGACTCTATCCAGAACACCGATATATCTGGTCCACCCAATACAAAAATATATAGTAGTTGTTGTAGATTAAACTACCTTGTCATCTAAAACATAATTTGTACGACCTGCCCTATGTCTGGTTCCATATATGTATAAATTGTTCGTAGTTATCATGAAACTAATCCTCTCAAATATTTCCATGAATCACCAGGTTTTCTTGCTCCAAATATGGATGATTTTTCTAGATGGAATACTCTTATTTATAAATCTTCAACCAATGTTGTGGTGGAATATTACTACAAGGAAAAGACACATCCCAAAACATATAACTCAAAATATCAATATATGTCGTAAATCAAGTCACTCCACTTATATTAAAAACTATTTTTCATACAATATTCCAAAGAGACAGTGTCTCACTATGAGCACTACCCCCAACAATCACAACCAGGGGTCATGGTCAACATGGTGTAAATGAACATAAAATTTCATGAGCCTTTCATTAGACACCCTTTTTATACCATTTCCAACTTTACAATAAGAATATTTATATTTTAATTACTTTTCTCATTTAACCCTTTATTATATAATTCATTTAATCTTATTTACCTCATTTAATCAAGCAAAATTATTTATACATTATTTCACAACCATTCCATTTACACAATCATTGCATCTTTATTTTCCATTATATTCCTCATATGTTATGGAATTGAAATGAATTCTACCCTTCTTATCTCACACATCCATCACATGTGTTCCAATAATGATGCATTACAACAATATCACTAGGTTTCAATAGTGATGTATGTATTCAAAACCTTGTTCCACTTCATCCAGGAGGAAAATATTATAAAAATATCATCATAGAAGTAGTAAATCACCAAATTGTGAAAATATCATTCAACTATTAAAAACAGATGTCAGAAATTAAATTTCCACACTAGGTACTTCGGTTATCCACCGAGTATGCTATAAGTAATCCCAAACATGAGCACATCACCAAAACACAACACAAATAAATCTCCTGTGTACCATCCCAAAATAGTATAAACGTAAAAAATGATTTCTCTGATACCAATGTGTAACATCCCTATCCCAAAATCCACTAAAATGGTGCTATGATCTAGGTCACCACAAGACCGTAAGCGTGCCTCCCCATATGATAGAGGATTCTAACTAGTAGTGATTCTTCAAAAGGTAATGGGGGGGGGATACCCTCATTACGAGAGTATTCAATAACATATAACATAAGGATTGAGGAAAATAATAGTGAATAAAATTAAACAATCATTACCATAAATTTTACAAATTTGGGAAAACCACGACCAATAGATATATATGTCATGTCATGCTAAAATATCTAATAATGAATGAAACCCAAAAAAATTTAAACACAAATATCCCCCAAAAGGCCCGACATCATGTTCGGATCCTCATTGATGCCAATCCCAAGACGAAATAAAATCCCCCGCATATGGCCTCTACACTTGTCCTATAATGAAACAAAGAAATCTAATTGGGTACACAATGGTGGCCCCGGATGTGAGTGATTACAATTCAATTAGTCACCATCAATAGTGTCTAAAAAATATCATGTCAAAATAGATAGTTCAAGAAAGTACTAAATAAATCTAATGATAAACAAAAGGAAATCTGGATTCCATTAGTTACTATTACTCACATTAGAAACATTTATCATTTATTCAATTAAATCACTACAACCATTTTTATCAAATAGTCATTTTATTATATATTCATCTCATTTAATCATTGGACTATACTGATCAAGTATTATATATATGGGAAAAGTCATGTTCCCTATCTAACAAGAGATAAATATTTAATAAAAAATACACTACAATCACCTTGAAATCATAGTCTTGGTTGTTCCATTAAATACATCTTTTAGGGGCATAGAGCCTCAATCTAAATCCAAAACCTTTTCACTCTAGGGGTTGGGTTTAGAGACATAGTCGAACCCATCCCATGGGAGAACCCTCCATCCAATATCACACATACCACCCTACCATTAACATATTATTATTCAACCAATTACCACATATACCAAATCTCAGAACATGCATAATAAATACATATAACATTCACAATCCTCATTACATTTATTGCACTAATCATTTTTATGTCTTAACCCATTAACACATTTACCGCACACCTAACATTTCACATTTAACCCAACAACCATTCATATCTCAACCCATTTATCTTTTACCACAATTTCCATTAATTAAGCCCATTCACATAATTAATCATTGCACATGTTTTAAGCCATTAATTCTTTTAAATTTCTATCTCCAATTAATTAGAAACAATCACCTTCTTCATTTTAATGCAATTTACATTCTATTAAAAAAGCCCTTACGACATTATCTGGGTCTAGGAAAACTATCAAAAATACATTTTCCAAATCAAGAAAAAATATCAACGTGTTCATCTTTGGATATACATTATCACAAATCAACTCTATAGTTAATAACATAATTTACTATGATTAAAAATATTGGGACACCCCTGGGTGGTCCTAAATTGGTCTAGTCTTTCTCAATGAATCCTATGGTGATCATGAGGGGTTTGATACATCTTTTAACAAAACATTTTACAAAATCCATTCAAATCCATCTAATTAACAACAAGATAGGACGAATTACATAACCATACATGATCAAATAAACATCAAGAACATGGAATATCACTTATAAAATATCAGTCACAAAACCAGAGATGATCGCATTCTAAACATTAGCATTAGATATGTATTCAAGTAACCTTTAGTGCCCTGACCATAGATAAACTAGAGAAGTGGGTTTTTGGGCATCTAATGAAGATGATTGAAACCAAAACCATTATTTCAAAAAAGTGAATGAGCATAAAATTTATACATACCCAAAGTTTAGATCCACAACATACGACACTCCAAACATCCTAGAAAATAAGGATATCGATCATTGTAACGATTTGTCTGTTTATGTTCATCAATAGGGATGTAGAAGGGAGAATGGAGAATCAATTTGGATGAGTAACATCGAATATTGTGGGGAAAATTGTTAACATACCACATTTAACAGGGAAAATGGTTTTGATGCCCAATTTTCTAAACTATGCCCCAACAAAGAATTTGCCACTATCCAAGAGGTGCAGAGTCACTCGTATACCAAGGGTGCCCCACAGAATTTGAAATAACATTCACCAACCATGCAGAATTCCATTGTCTAGGCCTTCATGATTTGGCCCCAGCACTTGCATTGTTTACAGAAATCTAAACCCCATCCTCTTGGCTTGCATTATTTGGGGGAATGGTTACTACCTACAATGCACCAACCATGAAACATGAACATGATGGAAAAAATCACCCTTATTTCATGTATTGGCCCCTTATACACCATAGAGAGTACACATACATCCAAAAAACATTCTCATTACCAGAATAAGAAGACATCATCCAAAACAAAATCAAGAATGTACCTCGAAAAAATATGTGATCATATACTACTAGAGGGAATCCCAGATTTATTATTATAAATAAATAACAATACATTGTAGATATGTTTTTAGCCCCATCACAAAAGACATAATTTCTCAAAAATGAAAATTTTAATATATTAATTTAATTATAAATTATATGTGATGATCTTTTTCTCTGGTTCCGATTTTTTATCCATGGTTTTTTTATTTTTCATTGATCAGAATTTTTATCATCATGAAAATATTTTATTGATAAATCATGATGATTAAATAAATGTTTGGAATGAAACAACTCATGCTTATGTAGTTCCCATAACCTAGAATTTGTATCCATGTCCTCACATAATTATTAATAATTATTTAAATATCATTGATTAATTTACAAATTTATATCATATTTTTCAAATTTAGTTTAATCATTTTTAAATAAAAATTATGAAATCTGATTCATCCTCAATCATTTAACAAAAAATATATAAAATTAATTTATTTTATGACTGCAAAAAATTTGATGATATCGTCCATAGGTGCTAATGAATCAGGTCGAATAACACAAGAGTACACACTGTGTAAACCAGATGTACACTCACTATAATAGTGTTAAATGGACCATTAATAAATTAAGAATTAATATAAGGAGTTTATTTTTATTACACACAATACAATTAAATTTACACAACTTGTAAACATGGACAGTATTTCACATTGTCATTTAGAGTATAAGTCTTGTAATGTTCATACATAGTGTGTAATCATTTATTCACTGATGGTTCATGTATCTTCTTACATAAACTACATGAATAGTGACCATATTACTCCGAGACCACATGATGTGTATCCTATATACACATCATGTGCTCTATATTTTAACATGGCACCTTTTACATCCCAATCCCTTAAGCATGTGTCATGAATAGATGGTGAAAATAGTATATGTCGGGAAGAGGGATTGTACATACCATGTAATTTAACAAAATTACAAAAAATAAAAAATTAATTTATTATACTATTATAACTTTATCAACATGTTCTTAGGAATGGTCATTTAGTTTTTATGAAATTCCATTTGATGAGTTTCAATATATATGAAATTCTAACTAATTTCTAAATATTCTTGGATCTACATATCACGTATGAGACATATTATAGTTATTTCTCTACTTATATTGATGCATAACACATGAATGGAAAATAATATAATCATTATAATAATTATATTGATAGTACACATCAAGAATGTTTGTTAAATGTCACGAATGAAAAATATCTCCATAATACACTATATATGAATATAATATATATTCTATAGTTTGGATGGGTGCTCACCGTGTTATGTCCATGGTATATTTTGGTACACAGTAAATTTTAAATAAATTTATGTATTTTATTTAATTTATGATTGATGAGAATCTCTTGGAAATTTAGATGGGAATTAATATAAAATAAATTGCTAATTATAGAATATAATTAAGTGATTTCACAGTGAATTATCATAATTTAGAATTTATATAAATGAATGATAATTCTATTAAAGGCATAATTAGATGAAAGCATGTGGATTATCATTATATTAGATAGGACCATTGATTTTATTGGTACATTTTAGTTTATTATTAAATTATAATTTTTTATTCTGTTATATTTGTCCTGTTATTATGTAAGGGTATGTGATTTCATTGTTTCATTTACATAATCTATTTTCCTCGCTTGTGTGTGAATAAAAGCCTATGTAATTGATGGATCTCCCATGTTAGTGTAAGAAGATTATGTTTGGAGTATAAAAAAAACCAATCCAATAGATATAATATTGGTGGAAAATTCTATTTCTTACAATGGATGGATCACAATGCATCCACGTATTGTGATGCACCATTCATAAACATATGAACTCCATGTATAAACTGAGTCACAAAACGATGTGATCCCAGTTTATCTGGACGACTCTATACTCTAAAAGACCCAAGGCTCTATGAACACAGGTGCTCCATGAGCCCCTCCACTCCGCGGGACCATGTGGTTCGCAAACCCACGTTCTTTGAGAGCCTCTCCACTTGTTAGGACTCGGTGCTTCTTGATCCCGGGTACATAGTGCGACTCTCCAAACGATAGGCCCCGATACTCTACAAACCGAGGTTATTTGTGACCCTCTCCGCTCTATGTTCCCTAGTGCACTATAAACCCAAGGCTCCGCAAACCCTGTTGCTCTATGAGCATCTCTGCTATGTGGGCCTCCCTATGTCTCAATACCAGTTTCACTATGAGTTGCTCCACTCTATGGTCTGTAGTGCTTTACGATCCTATTACTCTTAGACCTGCTACTCTATGCAGGTACTGGTGGCTTATGATCCCAGCTCCTATGTGACCAGATGAGAATTGCGAAGCCTCTCTCGATGTTTCTTCTTGCTTCACAAACCCATCATCTACACCAACCTCCAGGCTTGTGTTGGGAAATTTTAATGTCCCTTGGGTGGTGATTCATTTCACATTACATTGCCTCGTGCTTATTCCCGTAAGAATGATAACAGCTATTGCTTGATCGCATATCCCTACTAACATTAACCCCTCAATAGATCACATCATAACACCACCCATCCATGGCAATAACGATTCCTTCCCTTCCCATATGGTGAGTGGGTTTCATTTATGGAAGTCCTTTGGGTGTAGAGTCTACCCACCTCATCTGAGCTACATGAATTTAAACATCCATGGACTATTATCCACAACACCTGACATTAATCTTTTTCATTCAACAGTTCAATATACATGTGGTTCCCCTTCTCGGACAATCTCCTTGCCTGCTCATCTCCAAGGGTGTGAGTTATTTCTCACATGTATAGAGATCATCTTTTATGGAATGCGATCTGTCCGCGAGGAGGGGAACCATCTTTGTGTAATCCCTTAGATATTAATACTGAATGGTGCAACCTTTCTCATGATTTTTGTATATGGTGCACAATGGTCTGAGGAGAGAGGAAAATCCTGACATTCGTTACCCCGTCGCTCTCTATTTGGGAATTGTCTCCATCGTGCCTCCATTCTAGAGTATGTTCCAATCTCCATCTCCATAGGTGGAAAATCACGTGGAATCAACTATTTCTTCTTTGTTCCACTAAACATGGGAAATCAAGACTTCATTATCAACATACGAAACATTCGTGATGTGATCCTCATGTATTTACAACCTCTTATGTTTCAACTGGAGCATAACTAATGTGGGCATAGATTAAGAATTGAACAAGGTATCCATCCTAGTCTGCATTAGCGTGTAAGATGCAAGCGCACATCCAAACAACGTGGAATTTGGGCCTTGCCCCTATCCAAAGATGGTATGTAAGAATCCTCTATTAGGTTAAATCCCCATACACAATGGTCTCAACCACGTCATTTCAGTCCACCTTCATCCATCATGACATTAAATTGTATCGCCCATCCAAACTACCTGGACATTGATCCTTCACCATATCTGAGCAAGGTACATTTGAAGGCTCCCTGAGGTTTAATCCGAACACCCATTGGTCTCGACCACTTCATGATGTTCCACCTTCACCCCACATGATGTTAAATTGTATCCCCCATCTAGACGTTGTGGAGTTTTATCCTTTCCCCTATCATAGCAAGGTACCTATAAAGCCTCCCTAATTTTCAATCCTAACACCAATTGGTCTCAACCACGTCATGTCGGTCCACCATAATCCTACATGACGTTAAAATGTATATCCCATCCGATCTACATGGAAATTGATCCTTTACCCTTTCTGATCAATGTACGCAGGAAGCCTCCTGGTGGTTCAAGCCCAACACCCATTGGTCATGACCACTTCATGTTAGTTCACCATATTTCGGCATGACATTGAACTATATCCCCCATCAGAACTATATGGACTTTGATCCATTCCCCCATCTCATCATGGTACATAGGAATCCTCCCCATGGTTCAAACCCAACATCCAATGGTCTCAACCACTTTATTTCATTCCATATTCTTCTCTAATGATGTTAAACTATATCCCTTATCCAAACTATGTGGACATTGATTCATTCCCTAATTTTCGGAATTTACGTAAGAATTCTCCCAAATGTTCAAGCCCAACAACATTGGTCTCGAGCACATCACATCAGTCCACCTTTGTTCTGCATGTCATTAAACTGCATCCCCCATTTGAACTACGTGGTCATTGATCATTTCTCTTATTTGAAAAAGGAACATAAGATACCTCATTGGGTTTAATCCCAACTCCCATTGGAATAAAAAACGACATGTTAGTCCACCTTCGTCCTACATGTTGTTAAACAATATATCCCATTGTCATCCATCATGACGTTAAACAATGTACTTCTGAACTACATGGGTTTGATCCCGGTATATGGGAAAAGGTACATAGGAAGACTCTGTGATGTCCAAACCCAACCAACTGTACAATTATATAGTCCACAATTGATGATAATTTTTTGTAGTTCCCTTTGTTGGGACCCACATCTTCGCTCTGCCCCTTGGGCATCAGACAATCCTCGGATGCTAAGAACACATATGCCTCAGTATATAGTTTGGTCATTATCCAATTTGTACGCACCAATTCTATGCCGCATACCGAAATATGTGTACATTGATTCCATTCCACAAGGATATGAAGAAAGACCACTATGGTTCAAGCCCATTAGTCATATCCTAATATAGTATGAAGAAAGAGCTCCCATACAATTCGTTCAACCATCCATCATCCATTTAGATTCCTACCCAATCCACCACCTCCCTATAGTATCACACCATTTACTTGGGAATCAAAACATTCATAATGTTAAAATTACCTATAACCATCCAACTAAGAGCGCTCCTCTTATAATGTGTCATTATAAATGCGAAAGCCCCAACACGTCTCCAAGTATTTGTACATTTTGTTCACACAGATTCATCACCCTTTTGAACTATGTGAGCTTTGATCCCTTTCGTCAACATAAGGATTGTATAAATCCTCCTAGAGGATCAATCCCATCCAATGTTAAACACTGGTGTCTCCCATATAGGGACACAAGAGTCCTCCAATCTGTCTTTATTAGACGTTGTGATCCACCTATCTAAAAGGAATCTCATTTGCTCCCTCCTAGGGCTGCACCCATCCGATCCACTACTATCAGTGCTCTGATCAGTCTGATCCATATCTTCAATACAATAAACTCATATCATACTCTATGGTGAACTTGAGATTCTGAGGAAACACTTAGTGACATTCATATGGAATTTAATTCCTCACATTCGATGTGGGATGTATTGGACTTCCATGTCCTCAAGAAGCCCTATCATAAGGGGAGAAAACCTAGACACATTCTTGTGTCCAAACACGAAAGTGATTTCCAATGTGACTACAACTTCAATGTAAGATTTCTTATCTTACATAAACCCTTAAAATGATCTGATAGATGTTGTTTAATTAACTAGAATCCACAATTATATAGTACTGGGATGAGTTTTATGAACAATGTATTAATCTTGAATATAGACCCAGACTAGGTGACATGTTTTGAGGATGAATCAATAGAAGGAGGAAACAAAATCCCAATATCACTTGTCGATCAAGGAGATAACTTCCCTGATTATGTGATGGAGGTAGCCCGCCTTTGGAATGTGGGAATGCGGGAAAACAAACAACACATCCTCCACGGATAGGCCTGCACCACAGTGAAAGCGTCAGAAACAAAAATGGTGACACTGACAAGATTTTCTTCTCTTAAAAGTGGATATTAGTACCATTTGAGAAATTAGTGGATAAGGGTGTCACCAAATCTAGTTATCTGGTGCCAAGTCCCTCCATGAAAAATTTAGGCCTTGAGTGAAACTCACCAGATTTTAGGGCAGTGAACATTGGACATCCATTTCGGTGACATTGTCATCACAGATCATTCTTAACATCCTAGGAAGATGGAATGGTGTTGGGGAACTATACATAAATTTCCTACTTTCAACACTAATGGTTGAATATCTATGCTATATGGGACCCATGATGTCATGAAAGGAATCTTATCACCCCCCACAGACTGATGTAGGGGTCGGGGATACATCAACATTACAATATATTATTGTCTCAACTATTATATGACAGTCCCAACATATAAAATTGTTGTGCACTGAAACTTCATATCACCATATGAAATTGTTTAAAGAAGGGTGATTAAAAACCTCATTTGATGTTATGAGGAAAAAGGGATTATCACAAACTATGATATGGACTAAGAGAAACTAGAGGCTTCTACGCATAAATGTCACCACTGCCCCATATTTCCTTGTAGTTTTCCACCACTCCCCACTCAAACACACAACCATTTTGGTGGCCTCCCCTGGAATGCATCGACGACTCCCACGTATACACCTATGAGTTGAGGGATGTCCCAACCAGGCCAGATATAGACCCTTCCTGGGGGACACCAAAGAGGACTCCCACTAGGGTGAATCAATGACACCACTTTTCCCCACAAGATAAGGATTTGGTGATCTGTACACATGCACCATTTTCCCTAGTCCAGTTACACAACAACCAATATAGGGTGAAATATGAGGAGGATTCCCCCTAAGGGGCATCATCATCAATAGGCACAGTGTCCCGGGCCACTGCTGACCCAAACTATAAAAACACTACTCAATCTGAATAGGGATATTCATAGGATTTATTCATAACAATGCCCCAACAACACTTTGTGTAGGTTGGAATTACTCTCCTAGTCGCTGACACCAGCAGCGCCCATCACGGGTAAACCCACAAATGTGACATTGAACACAGAGGTCCCTCCTACCACTATCAATAAGGGAACATGTCATCCACACTAAAATGTTTCAAGTTGATGTCCACCCAATGCCAACATCAGTCTGAGTGAAGGCACTCCCCACTATACTGAAACACCACATTGAAGCCACTTCTACACCCATGGCCCTAGGTATGGAGTCAATCCTCTTATTACAGGTCACTGATGCGACAATAATACTCATAAAATCCACCATATATGTGGGGGTCTTCCACATATTCTTATAGAAATTGATGAAGGTCCTCTTTATTCCAGAAATCCATGAAGTAGATGAATGCCTCATTTCATTAGAACCAAATAAGGAGGTCTTACATGTGTTCAGTTTGACCAGTATAATGTCCCTCCTCGTGCCATCACTACTAGGTTGAACAAGCCTCAATATATTTCACATGCTACTAAAAATTCCAGAAGTGGTGATAACTCCTCCAGCACTTCCAATCGAGATTCCATCTACGTGTCTAGCATCGGTCATAGAAGTCCTCCCTGTGTTTCTTTGGAAATTTTCCTCGTTATCCATGCACCACAACTCACCTTGCAGAAGTACTCTAAGCCCCAGAATCATTTCGGTCAAAGGATCTCCCATAGTCAAAAAAATCACTATCCTGAACAACCATCATGTTGCTATGGGTGGGTTTCCTCTCCCATAAAAAGAATACCATGTGGTTTCAGACTATGGGTTTCCACATCTTCTTCTAAGATTTTGAGGTGGAATGTGATTCGATAATGGAACCCTCACCCTGATTTTCACTGTCGATGGTCAAGGAAGGAACTAGGAATATAAGACTCATCCTTATGGAATGTGTGGTCCACATGATTCATGCATCCCTATGAATATACATCGAAGTGGTGAAAATTTTTGCCTCTTTCCAGGTCCTGGCCATCCAATCAAACCCATCGTTAACATTATTGTTCTCTACCTCAACCATAAATCATGGAGAGTTATTCTGGGGATAGATGGATGATGAGAAATATCATGAACTACTATTAATAACTACATCCCTCACATAGGAAGCTGTGGTCTCTAGTTTATCTTACCTGGATGTAGTGGCTCTGTCATTCTACTAATCATATGACAACCATAGTGGTAGTATATTGATGTACCCTTTTTCCATATACACTACCTTCAAACATAACATCTTAGTGGTATGCTTCAATTCCACTTCTGGTCCCCCCATCCCATCCCATATGATAGTGGGGGAAACTAAGGTAGCTTGAGATAAAAATATTGAAACCACCTTCATACCCTTGCCGAGGTCCGCCACCTCAGGTGCAGCCTTCAACCCATCATTGGCCACTCTAATGTTGAGAGGCTCCCCCTCGTAATGTGCCACCACCAACTAGGTGAGATAACCTAGTTTGACCTATTTAGAAGGTTCCTCCAACCCCTCATTAGGGACTAGTTCCTAGTTTGCAAGTCATTTATAGATGGAATTAGATATACCCATTCAATGTGTCTTAGTTCCCCAATTATTTTCGATTTCCCTAGAAATAGATAATTCTATGATTTTTGGAATACAGGTGGATGAAGAGGCGTATCTCACTAACCTCCAAAATTACTATCAATATCATTGAATCATGGGAAACTCCCTCAAACAGTGCAATGTGTTCAAAGACTGGCATCAAGACCTATTTGATTACAACATAGTCTAGATATTCCCTGAACTAGCATATGTGGTTTGTGTATTCATACGACCTGACAAAGAAAGTGTCATTGAAAGTTTGTTGTATCGTGTTCCTAACTGCGGATTTCAAAAATATTCTGAAAGGATGTATTATAAGGAAGTCTCCCATGCCCATGGTATTATCCGTACACATTTGAAATGACATGAGCCTTCAGTAGTCAATTTTCCTTCCATATCAACTACTTCTACATCATCATCCCTGCTTTCCTCCTCCCTGAATTAAAAGCATCGACAATGGAAGGGAAAAAAAATCACCCCACCAATTCCATAATCATCACATACTCTCAATGGCTTCATGACCCCATAAATGGAGATTACTCGAAGAATTTTTCCACTGGTGGAGGATCTTTAATGTAATGATCTCGGGTGTCTTTTTGTTAACATTAGGGAGATGGTAAACCCCGACATGATTCTAGATGTTGAGGAGCGCTAGATAGATCCTCTCAACATCCCAAACTATCGCCAGAGTCGATGGAGACATGTCTAAATTAGTCAATAGAATGTATCAGTCAATACTAACAGCCAGGCTATGCACTCCAATGAAACTAGGCATTCATCCCAATGTGTATGTCAACACACGAAGCCTTATAATTGAGTATCACTAGGTCTTCCTTCCCTGATTTTTTTATACATGTTCAAGGATATACACCATGATCATGTTGGGGCTAGGTGCATTCCTTTGCAGATCTTCATGAGTCATCTATACTTTATCTGATAGAATCTCCATGAGTTTAAATGCATGCATCAGAACATTCCTAGCAATAGTTGGCTACCGGTTCATCTAGGTGGTCCCGTCACATCTCATGTTAGTAGATATTCATGATTGGAACGATATTGTGGTGTTCTTAAATAACATTCCAACATTCAAGTGATGGACTCTCTCCTTACGGACCATCTCTTGTCAACTGATATGTGCAAATCAATTTCTGTAGATTTAAGAATCCCCCTCTTGTTCAAGATGAATGTAGTTAGTGTTGAAGCCTTCTATGTCGAGGAACCGGAGCAAGATGAATCTCAATCCATAATCTCATTCTTTATAGATGATTATGGGTCTCAAATATAGCGGCACATCCTCCCATTGGACAAAACTGGACACATCAATGGTGTAGAGATTTGTTGATGTCTAGTCGACAAATGAACTAGGATGGACATTAATCTGACCTAGACACTCTGAAGATAGGGTTGTATGAGGATGATCGGAATCCCTGTGACATAAAAAATCATGGTTTTGACCAGATGGAATAGAAATTGGATAGGAAGATCCTCTTAAAGACACAGTTTGGTGGCCTTGTGGCCAAAAATGAGTTTATGGTTTTCTCAAAAGGCACCTCATATAATATGTTGATGGGTAGGCCATGGCTGAACATTCATGCAAAAATCCCCTCTTCATATCCACAATGTCGTAAGTACCCCCTTAATGGACGAGTGGGTGTAATCAATGGTGATGCGCCACCCTTTGCCTCTTTTGAATCTGACAAGTTGGATTCTGACTATTAGTAGGGAATGGATAATCAAATCCATGATAATGAGATTGAATAGATTATGACTACAACTGACTTGTGGGCATGCCTGGATAGTGCCAAAAATTTTCTGATCCATTTATTAGAGGCCTCGACCCCAGACATGGGTCAATGCATTTTTTTTTGGGAACTAGTGGGAAGAACAATCCCATGTAGAAGGGATGTTGGGAGTTCAAATCCTATTTCAATACAAATCAATATTAGGTAATCACAAAGCCCCTTACCCCCATATGTTTTTGGAATATCTGTGCCATGGAATCATCGATATGTTATAGTTGCATGTTTAACTGAGTTGGGATAATACGCCTGAAGCTGAAACCCCACAATTTCTATGAACAAATCAAGCCTTTCCCGAAAGGTTGAAAGCCATACGGGATCGGGTCAATATCTATTTTCGATATGTTTTCAGTAGTATAGGATCCCCCAAATGTGATGTACCTCGCCACTCTGGTTGTCACCAGTGTCTCGTTGGGATCCGTCAACTCGGATGAATCACCTCCCACCAAGGATCCCCCATCGACGAATGAAGAAGTGTTTTTACGAGATTCACCTCCCACTTTGAAAGATGGTTCTCCCACCATGGTCAATGAATTGATACAGTTGAACCTCATTATCCAGATGGATTTGAAACCCATATTGATCGGTACGACTATTCATGTCGAAGAGCAATAATGATAGGTTGACTTCATGAAGAAACACCGTGTTGTATTTTCCTAGAGTTATGATTATATTACATTAATAGATCCTCAGTTCTACATACACCACCATAGTATACAAAAAAATCACTGCCGGTGCAAACAACCTCCTAGAAAGATGCACCCCTCCCCTGAAGAAACACTGTGATGTTTGTACATAGATGGTAAGCATATAACTCCTCCCACAATTTCCAAATTCATCAAGAATTTTCATCATTAGTAAACTAGTCCCACATGGGAAAAAACCATAACTTATTTAACAAATGATGTTAGAATGCATGTACCATCTTTGATAAACAATTAAAAACTACTCCGTGTATGTCCCACATTCCATTAAACTATATGCTATCTTTTATGATGTCAAATTGTATACAATCATACATGACCATAAACTATGACGTCTTTATCACATTACGTTAAAATGTGTGATCCTTCTAAACTGAAGGATATAAAACAACTTGACCCCTATCCAATATTATATTAAACAATATATCATTCTACATGAAATTAAACTATATACGGTCCTACAAGACCATAAATTGAGACATCTTTACCCCATGAGGCTAAAATGCATGATCCGTCCGAGCTACAGGACATTCAACTGTAGGGACCTTGTCTCACTTGACATTAAAATGTGTGTCATATCACATGTTTTTATACTATATATAGTCCTAAATGACCGTAAACTGTGATGTATATACTGCATGATGTTAAAATGAATGATCCGTCTAAGCTGAAGGATGTAAAACTACTGTGCACCTACCTCACATGACATCAAATTTTATGTCATCAAACATGATGTTAAATTTTATACTGTCCTAAATGACAATAAACTATGACAACTTTATCACATGACATTTAAATGTGTCATCCTCCAATGCTAATGGACATAATACTACCCATCACTCATCCTGCATGACGATAAACTACAAAATTACATGACATCTATGGCCTTAACTATGTTCTCGGCACATTATCTCTACACAACCTTAAACTGTACAAAATATTTTAGAACTACATTTGGCTTGACTCCCATACTCACAATATACATTAGAATTATCAGATGCATCAACATAAATTACAACCCTAAATTATTCTCCTTGACTACCCGAAGAGTATAGTTATCTTGGAGGATTTCACACGGTATCATGCATTATTTTTTCCCCAATTTATATTGCATTTATTTGATCGCACCATGATCCCATCCCATTATTATATCCTATCCACGTCCTTACAACATGGTATTAAACTACATGTACCTTTCAAAATATCATATGTTTTGATTCACATCCTCATGGCGTACATAAGAATGCCCAT
The DNA here is from genome assembly GCA_963277665.1 of Viscum album. Lineage (NCBI taxonomy): Eukaryota > Viridiplantae > Streptophyta > Magnoliopsida > Santalales > Viscaceae > Viscum > Viscum album. Next base: position 974,172,603 of record OY728139.1, on the reverse strand, counting down.
ACATTTCATCCATAGGCCCTGACATGGTCTACATGATCAACCATTGGGTCCATCCCCTTGGCAGAGATGATTCTCCAAACACATGATGTGGTGCATGTTTTTTCCATCATTTACATCAGGATTATCATGAATGCACCATGTATAAACTTCCTTGGAGATCTCATCTTATTTTTTCATGGACATTAGACCACGAAAATGTTCACACTTCACACGGCCCCTTTATATGTGTCTCTATAGGAAACCACAACCAAATAGACCCCTTATCATATTGAATGCTTGGCCTTATAGAATATTTAATGTCTCAGGCCAAAATCACGGAGGATCATGAAACAAAATTTGATTTAAGTCCCTCATAGTGAATATGGTCCGCGATTAATGCTCATTTGTTTGTTTCTATTTTAGGGAACATGATATGGATAATTTGTTTCGAAGATAGTCAACATCCACCTTCTATCATTATCACCATCCATGTATGTCCTAAATTCTAGGTGCAGTGATTCATTTTGATGTGCTACCCCTTAGGGAATCCGTGTGTCGTGGGAAGGGATGTTGGTCTGCGAGGGATCGTTCCCACTCTATCTCTTTCATTTATTATCGTGACCTTATATGTTTGGGAGAACATGATCTCATTACATGTTTCACACAATGGTGATTTATCAAGAGGGCTTAGGAGGTGTGGAATGGCCATTCCCACATAAAGTGTCACATAATCATTGTACGAGTTCTTTGACCATAAACTAAGATCACTGCCATCCTCATCATAAGACATTAAACTATGTAATCCATCCAACACTGAGGGTTGTAAGACCACTAAGAAATCATCAAGTGTGACAATAAAATACATGATTTCCAGGGCCTTCCATCTGTGGTCCATCTATAGGTCCTTTTAACGTTTCATCCAACTATCCCAATACCTAATTTAGGATTGTCCAGTGTAGTGTGGTCTCTAGGTCCTCATTCATGTAAGTCAATTTTTTACACACTTCATACATACTCTTGTGACACCCCTTCAATTACCTTATTTTCCACATGAAGATAAACTGCATCGCATCCCCTAGAACTACATTTGGATTGATTCCCATCCTCATGTGATACGTAGTAAAACAAGGGCTTTTTTCTTTCAGGACGAGCACTTGTTCATTTATTCTTTCTATCCACCCCTTGGCAAGGGTTCTCTCTTGAAATTTTGAATGGTGTGGATTATGTGGGATTATTTCCTCATTAATGTCGATTTAGTCTTCCGGTCCAATAATATTTCATAAAAACAACCTCATCTCACGGGTCCCTTATCATGAGACCTTTTGGATGGTGGAATGTGTTGTGGTGTTGGGTGGGGTTTTTCCATCATTCACTATGGGTTTATAATTGCCACACCACAGACCTCTCCCTTTTGAGTGCACTTCCTCCATAATCTCCACTCATAGTTTTTAATCGTCTACTATTTAATTGTGCCCCTAAAAACACATTGTATGTTACCAATGTTCCCAAGATCACTCTGGTTCTATACATATAGTGTTGGACTCTACGTAAACATGTTATAGCACTTTTTCATGATAGATGATCCCATTCATTTGGTCGTTCATCAAATTTCATATTTGAAAGGACCCCTAAATGGCATGACTTCTAGGACCAAGTGGTCTCCTACCTTCTTGGGTTGGATTAAAAAAAAAAGAATCAAAATTGGATACATTTCAAGCTTTACAAAAATGATCAGTGGTCGACAAATATTTGTTGTTTCCATTTCAGGTCACACAATATGGACATTGTGTTCCGAACATGGTCAATAGTTATCCCCCTTCATCATGCAGCACCCATTAATCCCTAAATATTGGTCGCATGATTCAATTATTTTTCCACTCCATCATGTCCATGTATAATTTATACACTCTTGGTGTTATCCCTATGTGTTCTTTTGAGCGTTTAGAGGATAAGGCCAAATGGGTCATCATTCGAGGCTCCACACCATTTTCAAAATTTCCTATATTCCACTTGTTTCTATGACCTTCTCTAGCCTTTTTCCCCTCATTTAGTGAATCTCACATGGGCCATAGGGATTTTCTCAATTTTTACACCCCTTTGGAAGAGTCTCACTTCTCATGGTCTGAGCCGTATGACCTTAAACTAAGATCTCTCTACATCCATTCAGAATGATGGTAAACTAAACAATATCCTAACGAACTAAACATGGTTTGATTTTCCGCTTTATAGGATACATAGGATCACCCTGGCATCTCGTCTTCAGAACCAGCTCATGTTCTACTAATTATCTATTATTATCGGCCTTTTGGACCTGACATTCATAGGATTTCCTAGTGCGTTGTTTGTTTGCATATGTCGTCAATCACTCCCGGTGTTCAATCGATCCACTAGATACCCCGACATTATAAAATAATGTCTCTCCAACAACTTATCTAGCATGTTGTTTAAATGAACACTCAGATATACATATGGCATGATTCCAATCATAATAGTATACGTAGGGATACCTAGATATTTCAGTTACAGGTCGAGCCACAAATACTTGGATCATTCAAAAAACCATTCTTAGATGTTTTTATCATGTAATTGTGCATGGTATGGCTTCCACCCTACCATCTATCATGTAAGGTATGCATTATATCACCCTACACATTCCATTTAAAACCTTGTCCTTCTCTATGCGTCCAATCCATATGACCCTAAACTATACTGCTTGGTCCCACATGTCTTTAAATTGATCTTTCTTATATATGTGAACTGAAGTGATGTGGGTTGCTCTTATCACATGACCCTAAACTATGACATTATAGTCATGGACAAATGACAAAAAATAGAAACACATTTTTGTATCCTCATTCGAGGGGGCAATATGTTTGGTATCAGATCACCAAAATGCCATTTGTCAAGGCCTACATCTGGAATCATTCTTATAGTGACACCCAGATTCTCTATCCAATATTTGTTTGCTACACAAAGAAAACACTCCCACTATAAATAAAAAATAAGATCTGTCAGATTTCTCTTCTTTTGGTGTGTGGGCCTGATGCACCTAACATCATTGTCTCTAGCATTCGTACCCTCCTATGACACCTATATAAATACATATTACTTGATCCCCCTCATAGTTGCTGTATTTAAGAATTAATTAGAATATTTCCCCGATCCCATCCCAATTTTAACTTTTTTCCCACGACCTAAAAATCTCCCCTGGGTGAACATGGTGCAATACTGACTTCGGCTATCATCGTTCATGTCATGTTTTTCAATAGCTGTAGCATGTGTCTCCCTTTATCTTTTCCATTATGGTCTGATCTCTAAGACCATAAAACTAATATCCAAAGTATTCCTTGCCATATAACATTAAAAAACATTAAATTTTTCTAGAACTACATATAACATGATTCCCATCCTCATGGAATATGTAGGAATGCCTTGAAATTTCGTCTACGAGTCTAGCCCCGGTTATATGAAATCATATCCACGTTATCATCCCCATTGTCCAAAAATCTTTTGAGAGCATGTGGTTTGGTGTAGACTTCTTATTTCCTCATTCATGTTGGGTTATGTAGAAATGTTATCTCTCAATGGTCCACTTTATTACCATGAACAAAGAGTTTTCACCTTCGGGACCCTTGTCCTTAGAATGGGATTTCACCCACTCTAACTAAAATGCCTCATTGGCATACTCAAAATCATCATGGAGAGGAGCCCAATATGTGGAAATTCCCCTGAACATCATCAAGTTTCATGTCCAAATTTCAATAGCCCTGTATTTGGATCCTCATTCTCTTCCACATCTAAATGCACCCCCTTTAATATCTTCTATCACACCACATTGGATCACCTAATTTCCTGGGCCAACACAAGAGATGACCTCATAAAAAAAATTTCTACAGGTCCCGTGAACGATCATAGTCAATAGTCTAGCCTCATTTGTCTATACCCATAATAGAATAACGTGAAATAGATGCTATGTTTCAAAAATGGTCTCCACCTATTCCCTATAATTATGCCGCTATCATTGCAATCCAAATCATAGGCATCTTGATTCTCATCTTTGCACTACCCTATAAGTATGTGGAATTCCTACACATTCGGATTTACACACTTACTGAATTAAAGTGTTATGTGGGTGGGTAAGTAATATTGGGATGCCTTTCACCTTGTGTTCCACTACTTATGATATGTTCCTCCTTATACCGAAAAAATCCCATTACTACCACTACTTTTACAAAACAAGAACGCCTCATGTGGGGTTACTAGTTTTGGTAGGATGTGTACTCATGTATCATAACAACACTTGTCATTGATTCATCATGACATTGAGCAATAACCTGAGAACAACATACAGATTTATTCCCATCCTCATGGGGTACATAATACGCCCAAACTCTCTTCTTTTTGGACTACTCCCATGCCATGTAGCCACTGGTCTATGGATTAATGTATGTCATTGAAAACACATGTTGTGGTGTAGAATGATTAGGTCCTAATTCTCGTTGGGATATGTACCATGCCATGTGTTTCCATGCATGGTAACCATGTCTTCAACAAAGGACATTAATCTCATTCTACTCTAAACCTGTCTAGGATGACCCATGGTATGTATAGGAAGCATCATCTTCCTCACTAGAGCAGATTTCCCCCACCAGTATCGGTATCCAACAACATTTTTCTTAAGAACTATGTTCGTCTTGATTCTCATCCATATCCGATATGTAGAATCATTTGGTAATTTCTTCTATGTCCCAGCCCCAGGGTCATTAAACCTTATGCCCCCTTCACATTGATTATGGTCCAGTATCAGTGAACTTAAAATATGAGCATACAGTCTGCAAAACATGACTTTAATGTTTTATCCCTAGTCCTGGTAGTGGGAACTTAAAAAAATGTGCACTGCTATCGTCACACAACATTAAACAATGTGTCTTCCATCATCATGGGTATCACGTAAAATTGAAAGCCTCTATAGGTTCTTTTCAAGGAGACCCTTTCCTAAAATGTGTATGATCCCTTATCAGAAAAATGAACTCACCTAATGTGATATCACCAAGGTGTCATAATTTCAAGAGTGTTGGAGTATTTTCAAAGAACCCATGACACTACCATCCATGCGTTGCATGTCCTTTATTTAGATCTTAATCCTATATTATGTCCAATGGGACCCCCTTCCAGAATGAATGTTCATCCTATGAAACACCTACATTCTTTGGATATCATTTATGATGACTATGGATGATATAATGAGTCAATCCCCTTGTTTCGATCATGTTGAGTGGTTGTCCCTCACCTGTTGTCCATATTTTATGATAATGAAATAGGGATGTTGTTTGTAGAACACAATCAACAAATTTCATTCATTATCAAACCACATTCACATGGTTTCGGATTTTAGGTATCATGATTCACACTCCCACTACCCGATATTTAAATAGATTCTAACTCTCATAGAATTACCTTGCAAGCGAAATAGGGAAATTTGGGAAAATGGATATTCGATTATTCGGAGAACATCATTCTCTAATCAGGTGTGCGTATTTCATCTAAAATATCTAGGACGTTTTCTCATACCCTAGATGCCTAATTCGTGGTTGGCACTCGATTATTCTGATGGAATATGATGTAGTCATCCCATGTTTCTCACATCGAGCACAACCCAGGTGAACATTGAAATCAATCGTTGGATATTTCAGATATTTGATGGAAATGCATCAATTAATTTTGATAATGGAACTCTATCATGTGACCCATATAATCTAGAGATTCATGAAAACAAGTTCATGAGTTCATGTAAATAATGACACCCATGGATTGTCCCTTCTAATAGATGGAATTACTGCATAAATATAGCTTCCCAAATCCACCAATCATTAGTGTGTGGCCTCTAAAATATTCTCCATCTGTTCATACTCCTTACACATTGCAATTGAAATGTGGTGTAGGTTATTAGCTCTAATCAGTTCTCGATAACTATTATCTTTGATGAGATCCATTTTTTCTAGTTTTTTATAAGTGGTTTTCTTTGGAAATATCCACCTAATATAGAAGCTTTAAAATAAGATCTTTTTAGGTGTTAATGATATAACATAGATCATCTATATACACTCCCCTGTGATGGATCTACTACTCTTCCTCCCCAATCCTCTAGAGAGTGTCTACCTTCGTCTACATCCATCCCACACTACGGCCATGTGTGTACTCTTAGACCCTATCAGTGAGGTTATCTCGAATGAGAATGTGGGGTTATTGGGAAGATATCCCTCCGATGCAAAGATCACACAACATAAAGAGATGTCTCCAAACCCAGATGAGCCACTATAATATAGGAAGTTTGACAAAGAAGTGTTTGATCATATTCCAGGACCAGTGATGGACAATCCTTTTTTCCTATTCATCAGAAAAACATTTTCCCATTCCTAATTTCACGTTATAGGCCACTCATAGTAATTGGGAAAGCTGGGCTACACATCATCAAGCTGATACTCACTATCAAATTCCAACTCAATGAATTCAGGTTTTGTGCCTCTTGTAATCATTTCAGAAATCCTGATCGCAATGGTCAGGTTAGCAGTGGTGTTTGGTTCTACAACAATTGACACTCTTATGAGAAATGAAGCAACAATATCTATTATTGTTCATTATAGTGTAGAAAATTACATCTAGAGAATTTCTCTTCCATGAATAAAAAAGTAACAATGGGTTGGGTTTGGTAAAAATAAATTATGTATTCTTCAAAATAGCAGGACTTATAGTGGTAGATCAATGGGTGCGATTTTTGAATTGATGCTACCAGGATCACAGGACATGATCTCCCATATATCTTCAAAAACTCTGAAGATAATGGGAGAACTATTAGGGGTATTATAGCCCTGACTAGCTCTGAAATCACCATCACCCCCGATGAAGACCTCGAAGCGACCTGCGCTATTGCAGACAAGTACGGTTTCTATTAAATCAAATGTTCAGAAGACAAATTTAAGAAGGAAGAAATTTTCTTAGTCCAACAACTAGCCATGGTGGAGCGATTTAGCGTCTACCTCCAGATCTTCTATAAACTCCTTTAGATCTGAGGATGAATTCACGCCTTCCTCTAAGGGGATCCCTCTTCCAGCTTCTTCCCCCATGTAGACTCTTTTAATTATTCTGATAAGGGGAAGAGCTCCAATAGCATAGTGGATAATAATTATAGAGGGATACATTGATTGACAAATAACCTCACCTGGAACGCCATTGGATGTGAATTACCTCTGGGAGTTAACATATTCCACCTTATGGGAAACATATCACTCCCCTTCTTCCTAAGATACCATGTAACCAGCCCGAGAATGACCAATCTCTAATAGATCAATTCTGAGGTAGTTGATGTTATCAAACATCTCCAAAAAACTGTTGAATTTCTGGTTAACATCTCAAGTATCTCAATCCATAGGAATTATGCAATCTATGATCATGTCTATATGATGTAGCCTCTTCCCAGACTCCTGAATAGATAACCTATAGAACCCAATGACAGACCTTGTAACCTTTTTCTCTGTTCGATTGGGGGCACTGGGCCAACTTCATCTACCTTCCTTCGACATGGCATAGGCCTATGAATTTTTGGCCCTTACATAGCCTCATCATTGTGATGTGCATCGACGTGACCTTTGAAACATGTCCTTTGAATATTTTTACCCTGGATTCAAGATAAGGGAGTCTCCCCTAATTCATCATGAATAGTTTTCCACCTCGCCATTTCCCCCCAGTATGTTGACTCCCATCTCATAGAATATTAATTCACCATCCCAAAAGCAGAAATAGGTGTGAATTGTTCATTATGCTATTACTATCGTCTTCTGTGAATTTAAGCCCCATCAACATCATCACACACATGCGATCGTCTTGGCGTACCCCAAGGTAAATTTGCTGGATCAGTCTCAACACGAACTGAAATCTCATTAAAATGATGTGCAGGGTATACGACATGCAGATGATCTCACCATCTACTATTTCTACCAAAACTCCACATAGGGAAGACATGATATAATCCAAATTTTCCTCACATCCCTTCATTTCATTGGAAAATACAATTTAAGGCAGCATGAATGGATAGATGATGAATTCATCTACCGTCCAAACCTTGTTCTATGTGATCGATGATGTCCGCTTGGTCGTGACACTACCCACCACATTCAATATGGTTGGTCTAAAGTTTGACATGGGAGGATAGATTGGGTTTGGATACTCATAAAAACTAATTTCCACCCCTATCATGCCATGAAAGAAGTGGAATGTTCTGCACAACTGCATTATCTTCCTCCATTCTCTATTATTCCCCACCACTTTGTAAATATTGTCTTTCATCAGGATTCCGAAACTAAAACGCTCTCACATCAACCACATGGATTCCATTATGAATGTTCTCTACTGCACACCCATGATTCTATCTTAGACTTGAAGTATCCTGCCACATATTTGTATAGAAATAAACACTGCCATCCTAACTACAAGTTGTTGCTCGGTCTTAATGCAAAACCCCCAGAGTATCTATTATCATTACTCTATTGTTAACCAATAAACATTTTATTTACTATGTTGGGTTCCCCCCTTTGGAATAGTCAGAGGCCATTTTGATAGATTCTTTTTTGCCACCCCCCCCATTCAGTCGCATGCCTTAGCAGCAAATGTATGAAATTCTCAAAGCATAGCTTGAAATGTAAATCCTGCACTGAATGCTTGTCCTCCGCTGGAACCATATCCAGACATGAATTTTCCAAATACAGTATCTACTCATGAGTTTCCTACAAGATTTCCTAGTGCAGGAGTTCATTATACATGTTCACCAAAAGTGAGATCATGAAAATTTGGTGGAGATCCAAAAGGGTAATACAGACTTCCCCATAATGGTTGTGGAAGGTGTTGGTCATAGAAGAACACCTTCTCAAAAACGCTGGAATTATTATGTTGGAATGATAGATATGAAATTTGTAATCCCATGCCACTTCATTTATCCTACCCACTTCAGTTTCATCCCAAACTCTTCACAATATTCACATAACCAGTAGCCCCAGGCCGAGTCATCCATGAACATGCCGCCTTGGCGCTGGTGCCCCTTAGCGATCGACCCCTTTTTTGGGATCCTTCGAGACTCCATTATGAGGTTTTGTATCATGGGGGAGAATCCTTATGCTGTAGCATGTTGTCGTTAATATTGTTAAATTTAATATATAAGAAATCTAAATTAATAGGTTTTTAATCATCAAATGTGTAGTCACCCAGAGCCCAAAACCCCTGGTGCTGACATGGAGAGCTCCTGAAGTAGTAAGCTGGTCACTCAATACTTTCCTAAGGGATGAGGACAACATCCCTTAATCTGAATCCATACAAGGGTATCCTTTTCATAAGAGGGGAGTTCTCCTATCTCTCTGAAAATAGCTCTATCAAGGTTTTTTGAAATGAGTGGATTCATACACAGCCTCAGATCCCAAGATTATTTTTCATTTCATCCCTTGGAATTGAATCTCCAAGAATATCCCATGAATTTTCTGGGTTGGACACCCATTTTGAAATATTGTTTATGAAATTTCTTCACTGGTTGTGAAGCTCGGATGTGGTTCATGAATGAAATGTTATGGTGCAAAGCCCCGCTGCAAAGGTACCGTACAACAGCTAAGGCTCATAGTGAACTTGGTCACAATGTTGGGAGACTCAATGCACAATGGAAATCAATTAAGGATCGTAGTGTATCATGAACACATAGTAGTTTTGCAAGGCACCAGTTCGATGAATCTGGTTCGCAATGTGTGACCACAGAGCCTGGGAGTGTCTTTTATAAAAGAGAATAGATGTGGCATAGAGTAATGTGAAGACAAAGTTATGACCATCTACCATTATTTTTGAGCGACGACCCGAAAAGCATTACAGTGTGTCTCGAAATTGCAGTGTGCCTTGCGTCACACTCCATGGAGAAGTCCATGGTGAACTCCGATGACATCAAAAAACCTCACTTTTCACAACCTAACATAAACTCCACTTTGAATGCCCGATGAATTTTTGAGATTTTCAATTAGAATATGACATTTATTTCTCCTTGAATCCCATTCTGATTGGAGGAATTTGTTGGTGCCAAAATCCACATCATACAATGGCTGAAAAACATTTCATCGCAAATCATCTGAAATGGTTTTCATCATAAAGTTTCCTCACAATGCAAATCCAATCATGATAGATTCCATGGAGGACCCACCGTGCAGAAATCTGACGGATGAAGTGACACATTTGATGAAATTTGTTGTATAGAAGAGGTCTTTTGTGTTCCCTCTATAGAGTATTTACTATATGTCTACTATGAAGAATGCACTTATATGATTTAGCCACAATTTTAGCTCATGGACTAAGTACCAATTCCGAAAAACATAATAGCAGATAGGACGGGTAGAAGAGCACGAGTTACATCACACTGCATCCTCCACCTCTTGCATTGCCCTGGTTCATATAAAGACTCAGCACCCACAACATTAATGGAAACCAAACCCTTAACATTCATATTCATGCTCTACAATCACAATGCACCCTTTTCTCTCGAAACCTCAATAAAAATTAATCATACATGTTAATTGAGCATTGAGAAACCCTTTAATCATTCCTCAAATATTTCCATTAATCATAAAGGTATTCCCTATTTAAAGCCTATGAGGAATTTCAATGGAGGGAGACACCTTTGTGTACTCAGAATATAACAATGTAAACAATCTTCCTGAAGCACCCACAAAAAAAGTGATCTCTTTGCTTAAACTCGTTCATAGAGGTCTGAATGCCCAGATGATCGTCGCACACCTATGCTCTGTGTGCCACTATTCGCCGCACACTTGAGTGCTCCGTGAGCCTCTCTGTTCCTCAGTCCCCAGTTATCTGCGAACCCAGATGCTCTGTGCACCTCTATACTCAGTGGGCCTTGGTTGTTATGACCCAACCCCAGTTTCCATGAGCCGGTGCCTTATTTGATTATGTTGGAATATATACAAGGAAAACGAATCCCGAATAACTGAGCAGTTAAGTATTATTGGAAATAAGTTACACACACATGTTCCAAATCACATAAGGAAAGGAAAAACAACAATAATTTTTTCTACTAGCAGTATCATGTCTCATAGATTATGCTTTCAGGTCAATCATATTTACTTCTTCATATCATGATAAAAATGAATCATAAGAAAGGGTGTGCTCAAACACTCAGTAGGTGTAAGCAATACATAAAAATATAATATAAAAATTAGACGTGGTAAATAATTGAAAACTCATGACATTATTAATAAACATGATCACATTATGGAAGGAAAATGAGCTGTGTAAATAATTCCATAATAAAACATAATCATGGGTATTCTACTAGTCAAATAACCACATGAACATTCAATTACTAGCTTAAAAAATATGGAAGTGCATATTTAAGACATTCTCAATCATTTTTCATGGCCACATTCATGACATCTAGTGATTAAGGCCTCAGCCAAAATCTATATCACATAGGGAAAGGCCTCGACCAATTTCACATCTATTTGTGTCATGGGTCCTACCAATGCATCGAGGGGATATATAGGGCCCCACCTGTCACATAATAATTCCAATTCATTCCTCATTGGAGTGGGGATCAACATAATCAATATATACATTCTTATTGAATATATCATATGAAATGTAACTAACTTTACCGAATCATTAATCATTGAACACTAACCATTCAGAATAATATGGTGAATGGTTTTAGGATAGATTATCCACAATAGTGTTTGTCATAAACCATTAAATAAAATATGGTATATGTATTCATATATGATAAAACCCAATAATAACATGGAATCAACAAAAGTGTTGAATTAGATGGAAACATCCTTATAAAATCAGTAAGCAATTGTTGAGATGAATACTCTTTTATTTTGAAAAGAAGAGTTCTTTTGGAAAACTCATTGTATAAAAATAGAAGTAATATAAGATAGTATATTCAAAATAAAACTAGTGTTTTTATAAGAATAAAGGTTTCTAAAAACAAATTATAGATTTCACTTGAATATAGATAATAATTTGTGAATTTACTTTGAATTAGTATTGTTTTTATGGAAATAGTTTTGAGGGAATCTTTTAAAACATGTAACTATCCAGAAAATAAAGAAGTATTATTGTTGGTGTGCATATATAGAATACTAACAAATAATTTATGAGGAGTACATAACAATACATAATTCATTAATTGAGGTAATTTGACAATGAAAGTAACCCGAATGAGAATGGAAGTTTAGGTGGAAAACCCATACTACTTTGTAATAAAACTATTCGTATGACTCAAAATTAATAATATAAAAATGATAGATTTAATACCATGATGATAATTATATTCATGATATGTGGCCAAAATGGTCAGTACACATACACCATACAAATGTATTACTAGTGAATATGGGAAAGCCCACGAAAATGGAAGTGAGATGAAGAAACCCTTACCTTAACTACAAACATCTTATACACTTGTACTTAATCTCTAGGAATATTAAATTATAATTATTAATAACATAATTAATAACCTATTAGGCATGTATTTAGTTTACCATAATTATTGTTAGTTCATTTATGTCATTATTGGCTAGTTATTGTATTGAATTTCGTCGTTCTGGAGTGTTCATTTCTCTTATTTTCCTATTTGGTTCAATTGTTTTTAAGTAATGAAGTGGAATGAATGTAAATCTCCTGAATTAAAATTATATATTATTTATGAACATAAATAGGTGTTATTGTTCATTTATATAACTTTGATACATGGAATAAGGATGAATTATCATATAGAACTTTAATGATAATTGTTTCTGTTAATTTGTAGGTATTGATTACAACGAACTCATTTTTCATTATAACATAACACCATATGAACAAAGGGATTAAAAAATCTTATATAGGGTATATTATATATGATAATATGGTTCCACCATAACATTAATGGGTTCATGACCAGAATTTATAATGGTAAAAGAAATCGAATGTCCATCATCCTTGAATGTGTAAAATTGACACATCTCAGATGGTGTTCTTGCTACTAGTATAAAAGATGATAAAAAGGGAGAGATGATGATAACTTATTACACTATCATGAAAAAATTCTAGTACATATAAGGTACTGATGTCAACACAAAATTTGGATTCATAGAGGTAATAGAAAAAAAAATGAACATGAAAGGAAAGACAAATAATTGAAAAGAGGAATGTATTGCTTGAACCAAACATCCATGAGAACCTCCTTAAGAAAGAGGTTTTGGACTTTTAATAAGACCAAAGCATTATGTACATGGTAGAGGAGGTTGGGAGGGTATTTGGACAGAATTTGGAGAAGGCACAAGGCTAGAGTGGAGTGAATGGATGATTGGTTGAGAGGGGGTTATTATAGTGGATGAGAGAGGCGATTTCATAATATAAAACACATTAATTTATTATTTCTTCAGAAGAAAAGTAATAGTTAGTATTCAATGACAAAGAATATTAATTTAATCATGTGAATTTGGATTAAGGTTGGTGACATTAGCCATGATGCTAGGAATTGTATATTTAGCCTATATTGTATATATACAGTAAATTACCATATTTTACTATTCATCAAAAACTCATGTATATCAGAAAAATCCAAAAAATTCACCCTGTCAATTATATGATGTGAAGAATCGAAAAATGATGTTCATTTTTGAAAAATAATTTTCTAAATATTATTAATTTAATAATTAATATAAATCATTATTTATAATCAAAAACATGTTTTCAAACATTCATTAACTTATTCTAAAATATAGGTGTATCGTACTTTCAACACGAATATTACTTATATATTATCATAGGTAAAGTTACTATTCATTAGGGTATATCACTATTCAAAACTGTATGTTACTATTAATAAGTGTAGTTTTCTATTAACCAAATATTATGATTTTCTTATTGGACTCTAAATTACTTACTGATCGTGACTATGTATGTCAGATTTTTGAAATTCACAATACATTAGTGAAAAAATTTTGTAATAAGGGTCCCATTTTACTTAGTTGTTAATGTGATTATGAAATATTTATAAGACTGTGATTTCAATTATAATATATTGGGTCGTTACATTTTCCCCTCCTTAAAAAATTTTCTTCCTCGAAATTCACAAAATATTACCTTAAAAAGTATTGGATTTTTCTTTAACATAAGCTCCTTAGGATACCATGATGCATCCTCCATATTATGGTTCCTCCATAGAACCTTTAATAGAGGAATAATATGATTTCTCAATACTTGTTCTCTAGTATCAAGAATCTAGATAGTCTCTTCACAGTAAGATAAATCGGGCTTAAGTTCCACTTCTTCATAAGTGAGTACTTGTGTTGGGTCTGGCATGTACGTTCATAAAATTGACATGTGGAACACATTGTGAACATTGGAGTGACTTGGCAACATTGGCAAATGGTATGCTATGGCTCCAATTCGGTATTGAATTTCTCAATGTCCGATGTACCTGGGACATAGCATTCCCTTCATACTGAATCATATAATACCCTTCCGTGGAGATAGCTTTAAGAAATCGTGATCACCCTCTTGAAACTCCTAATCCTTCATTCGTTAATATTAATATATCTTTTTCATACATTGAGATATTTTGATATGGTTCTGGATAATATTCACCTTTTCCATTCGTTCTTCCACAAGTTTAGGTCCCACGAGCTTTCTTTCCCCAACATCATCCCAACATGTTGGTGTACGACTTCACCTCCCATATAATGCTTCATAGGGTGCCATCTGTATACTTTAATGAGTGCAATTGTTGTAGGAAAATTCTATGAGAGGTAATTACTGATCTCACATGTCTTGAAAATCTCGTGAACAAGACCTCAACATGTCTTCCAATGTTTGAATATTCTTTTCTGATTGTCCATCAGTTTATTGGTGGTAGTCAGTGCTCAAATGAAGATCAGTATCTAGGTCCTTCTGAAGTCTTTTCTAGAATATTTACGTAAAGAGAGGATCAAGATCAGAAAAAATTGAGAGGGGTACACCATAAAGTCTCAAAACATCATTAATATACATTCGTTCTAGTAGTTCATTTGGTAGATCTTCACATATAGCATGAAAATGCGCTGACATGGTAAGACGGTCAACAATGACCGATATTACATCATTCCTTCTAGGAGTATTTGGTAGTCCCTTGACAAAGTGCATAGTGATATAATCCCATTTCCACTCAGGTATGGGAATAGGTTGCAATACTCCACCAGGATGTCGCCTTCCAACTTTCATTTGTATACAAACCATACATCTTGACACAAAATCTGTAATCTCACTCTCCCTGATGTCGAACAAAAAATATTCCTTCAAATATCTATACATCTTAGTGCTACCAGGGTGTATAGAGAAATTGGAACTGTGAGTATAATTTAAGAATTTCTGCTTTATATTAGGTATATCGGGAACACAACATCTCTTCCCAAATTTAAAACTTCCTTCTTTATATACAAAGTCACTCAATCTACCATCATTCACATATTTACTCTTCTTTTGAAATCCATCATCATCATATTGAGAAGTTATTATCCATTCTAGGATTGATGGTTTGACAACCATTTAAAAAATTATTGATGTTTCACATTCTATGGTTATTCACATATCCATCTTTACTAGATCCATTAAAATAGTATCTCGTTCAATTATCATCATGCTCAAAACTCCCTGATCCTTTCTGCTCAAAGCATCTTCCAACTTATTTTCCTTCCCCGGGTGGTAGTGTATCGTGAAATCGTATTCCATGAGTAGTTCAAGCCATCTCCTTTGCCTCATGTTGATTTATTTCTATGAGAAAAAATATACTTCAATCTCTTATTATTAGTATAAATCTCACATTTTTCACCATAGAGATAATGTCTCCATATCTTCAAAGAAAATATTACATTATATAACTCAAGATCATGAGTAGGGTCAATTTTATCATGAATTTTTAGCTGTCTTGATGAATAAGAAATAACCCTATCATTTTGCATAAGGAAACAACCATGTCCATTCTTTGATGAATCGCTATAAATATCAAACTCATCATTCCCCGATGGTAGAGTCAATATACGTGCATTGACTAATCTTCAATTCAGTTCTTCGAAACATTCTTCATCATATTTTGTCCAAACAAATTTAACCCCTTTACATGTGATCTTCATTAGAGGGTTATCCAGTTGGGAAAAATTCTATACAAAACACCGATAATAACCTGCTAAGCCAATAAAATTGTGTACCTCAGTTATGTTTTTTTGTCTTGGGCCAATTTTGGATTGCCTTTGTCATTGCAGGATCAACTAGGATTTCATCCTTAGAGACAATATGGTCATGAAATGAAATCTCCTAATGCCATAATTCACACATTCTAAACATCCCATATAAATCATATCTTCTAAGAGTCATCAGGATAATACACAAGTGACTTTCTTGATATTCGTAGCTTTTAGAGTATATCAAGATATTATCAATAAATACCTCTATAATTGCATCGAGACAATCTTTGAAAACAATGTTCATTATATCCATTAAGATAGAGGGTTAATTAGTCAATCCAAAAGGCATTACCGTAAACTCGTAATGCCCATTCCTTGTTCGAAATGCTATTTTCAGAATGTCTTATTTCTTCACACTCAAATGATGATATCCAGATCGGAGGAAAATCTTTTAAAAGTATTGATCTCCATGCAGTTTTTTAAATAAATCAACAATGCGAGGTATATGATACTTTTTCATTATTAATATTGAATTGATCTCTCTTTAGTCAATACATAACCTCATAGACCCATCTCTCTTCTCAAAAAAAAGGACTCGGGATCCCAATGGAGAAACACTAGTGAGGATAAATCCCTTATTACACAATTCCTCTAGTTGTTTATTTAGTTCCACTAGTCCCACAGTGGCCATTCAATATGGGGTCTTCTATATGGGTCTTTAACATGGAATTAAATCAATGGAAAACTAAATTTCTCATTCTGGAGGATGTCTATGTTAATCTTCTAGAAACACATCAACATATTCTCTCAAAATATATACATTGTATATTTATCATTTCTTTCCTCACCAATATTTATTTCATTCTCTTCCTCCCCACTAATTGAATTTAGTTGAGATACTGGGGGAGGATCTAGATAAGAATCAGGTGGTGATGATTCTTCTCGAACGACAAGGTTTTCATTATCATCGTCTTCAAATATCGTAACCTTATTTTTCATACAATAAATTTTTGCAATGTGATCTGAAATCCAATCCATACCGAGTATTATATGTAATTAAACAATGGCTATGATGATGAGATTAGCAGATAAAGAACATTTGTATGCCCTAATGGGAAAAGATTGACAAAAAGTTATAGCAATGATACTTCCCTCAAATGTTTTGACTGAAAACTCCCTTGTTAAATAAAATTTGAAATATATAATTTTCATTGAACATTTGGATTATATGAAACAATGTGATGATTCAGAATGAAATAAAGTGTTGGCTCATCCCATATTAACAAAAATTGATTCTTTGAGGAATATTTACATTAGATTTCTTCATAAAGGCTTGTAATGAAAATTTGAATTATCCTAAGAATATCCCCCAGGAGTGTCATAACCAAGAGTGTTTCAATGCCCGTTGTCGTGCACTAGTTCTCATTGGAGTCTAGCTCAAAGCGGTGTTTTTTGGTTTTACCCCTAGATACATTTGTACCAAAGCCATCTTTACAAACTCGTATCTAGACAGGGATGTATTGCTTGAAAGATCCACATAATCTATTACTTACCAAAAATACCAGGACATTATTATATTTATATCCTCAAAGACTAATTTAGGGAAACATCCATAATTCAACAATTTATAAATCTTGTTTCCATGTATTATACTAAACATCCTCTAATACGAACTATAAGGACACGACCCCAGTTGCCCGGATTAGGTGCATTGTTTGAATATATTGTCATACATACAAGGAAAATGAATCCTGAAGAACTGAGTAGTTTTGTATTATTTGAAACAAGTTACATACATAAGTTCCAAATTACATAAGGAATGGAAAAAACAACACTAATTCATTCCACTAGCAGCATAAATGGAAGATAATATAAATTTTATACATGGTGAATAATTGAAAACACATTCCTTTAATAATAAACATGATCACATTATTGTAAGAAATGGGCTGAGTAAATAATGTGATAATAAAACATAATAATGGGTATTCTCGTAGTCGAATGACCACATGAACATTCAATTTATACCTTCATAAATAGGGATCTTCATATGTCGGACATGTAATAACATTTTTTCATTGCCTTGGCCATGAAATATAGTGATTAAGGCCTTAGAAAAAATCCATATCACATTGGGAAAGGCCTCAGCCAATTCCACATCTATTTTTCTCATAAGACATACCAATGAATCGAGAGGCTATAGAGGGCCCCACTAGTCACATAATAATTCCAATGCATTCCTCATATGAGAAGGGATTAACATAAACAATATATACATTCATTTTGAATATATCATATGAAATGTAACTAACTTTCCCAAAAAATTAAACATAATACAAAAACTATTGAAAATAATATTGTAAATGGTTTTAGGATAGATGATCCACAATATATTTAGTCATAAAACATTAAAGAAAATATGGTAGAAGTCTCCATAATTGATAAACCCCAATAATACCATGGAATCAACAAGAGTGTTGAATTAGACGAAAACACCCGTATAATATCATTATTCAATTCTTGAGATGGATACTATTTTATTTTGAAAAGAAGAGTTATTTTTGAAAAATCATTATATAAAACCTTAAGTGAATTAAGATAGTATTTTCATAATAAATCAACTATTTTTAGAAGAATAATGTTTTCGAAAAACAGATTATATATTTCCCTTGAAAATAGATATGAATTTGAGAAATTCCCTTGTATCGGGATCATATTTTTGCAAACAGTTTTGAGAGATTCTTTTAAAACATGTAACTATCTATAACATAGGGAAGGAAAGTGGTTGGTGTGCATATATATAATACAAACAAATAATTTATGATGAGTAAATAACGATACTTAATAATATCATCGAGGAAATTAGACAATAAATGTAACCCGAATGGAAATGGAAGTTCGGTTGGAATACACTAACCAATTTGTAATCAAATTATTCGAATGTCCCAAAATTAATAATATAAAAATGATATATTTAATACCATGAAGATAAAATTATTAATTATATGTGAAAAAATGACAATATAAATACACCAAACAAAATTATTACTAGTGAATATGAAAAATCTCACGAAAATGGAAGTGAGATGAAGAAACCCTTACCTTAAATCCAAACGTGTTCCACTCTTGTAGTTAAGATCCAGGAATGTAAAATTATACTTTTTAATAACACATATCAGAAACTATTGGACATGTACTTAGTTTACCATAATTATGGTTAGTTCATTTATGTCTTTATTCACAAGTTATTGTATTGAATTTCGTCGTTCAGGATTGTTTGTTTCTCTTATTTTCATATTCGGTTCAATTGTTTTTAACTAATGAAGTGGGATGGATGTAAATCTCTAAAATTAAAATTATATATTATATATGAAAATATATAGGTATTATTTTTCATTTATATAACTTGAATACATGGGACGATGATGAATTATCATATAGAACATTAATGATAATTGTTTCTGTTAATATGTGGGTTTTGATTAAAACGAACACATTTTTCTTTATATCCTAACAACATTTGAACAATAAAATTATAGAATCATTAAAGGTTATATTATAAATAATAATCTTTTTTGTCCTTAACAATAATGGTTTCATTACAAGAATTTAGAATGATAAAATAAATTGAATGTCCACTATCCTTGAATGTGTAAAATTAACACATCTCAGATGGTGTTCTTGCTACTAGTATAAAAGATGGTAAAAATGTGGAGATGATGATTACATATTCCACTATAATGAAAAAAATTCCAATAATCAGAAGGTACTAGAATCTTTTCAAATTTTTTATAAAGAGAGGTAATTGAAAAAGAAATCAATGAACTTGAAAGGAAAGACAATGAATTGAAAAGAGGTATTTACCTCTTGAACCAAACTTCCTTGAGAACATCCCTAATGGAGAGGTTTTGGACTCTTAATGAGACCAAAGCTTGAAAGAGGTGGGAGATGAGGTTGGGAGGGTATTTGGATAGAATTTTGAGAAGGAACTTAGCTTGAGAGGATT
This sequence comes from Viscum album, assembly GCA_963277665.1. NCBI lineage: Eukaryota > Viridiplantae > Streptophyta > Magnoliopsida > Santalales > Viscaceae > Viscum > Viscum album. Next base: position 974,152,374 of record OY728139.1, on the reverse strand, counting down.
GATTGGAAGAGGGGGTGAGAGGGGGTTTTATTGTAGAGTAGAGAGGGGATTTCATTATATAAAACTCATTCATTTATTATTTCTTCTCAAGACAATTAATAGTAAGTATTCCATGACCAAGAAAAGTAATTGAATCACGTGAATTCGGATTAATGGTGGTTAAATTATCCATGATGATATGAATAGTCTATTTAGATTATTATGTATATATACCGTTAATTACAATATTTTACTATTCATCAAAAAATCGTGTATTTCAGAAAAACATGTGTAATCCCTACTTCATTCCTCATGTACACACCATTTTTGGCGTAATCATTAGGTCTTTGATACCCACTGTTTCTCACACCAAGAATTACTCACATGGGATCAGAGTTATCATTGTCCATGGATTCTTTCACAAGATGCCTTTCCTTGTCCTTCCCAAGCCCCCATCCAAACAATGTTGCTGATCCTTGACCCTATCCAAGAATGGTATGTAGGAAGCCGCCCTGAGGATCAATCCCAACAACAATTGGTGTCGATCACTTAACATAAGTCCACCAACACCAGGAATGATTTTAATATGTATCCCCAATCCAAACATCAGTGACATTGATCATTCACCCTTTCCAAGCAAGGTACGTATGAAGCCATTATGAGGTTCAAGACCAACAAGCATTGGTCTCGACCACTTTCCACTAGTCCACCTTCGTCCAGAATGATGATAAAATTTATCCCCAATCAGAAAAACATCTACATTGATCTTTTCATATATCAATGAAAGGATTTTTGGAAGCCTCCATGTGGTTCAAGCCCAACACCCTACAGTCCATACCACATCACGTCGGTCCACCTTCCTCCCATATTATGTTAAAAATTATCCCACATCTAATCTATGGGTATATTTTTCCTTTCCCAAAACAAGAAATGTACAAAGGAAGCTTCCTTAATTTTAAATCCCAAAACCCATTGGTATCAACTACATCACGTCGATCAATCTTCATCCCACATGACGTTAAACTATATCCCCATTTCCAACTACATGGAAATTGTTCCTTACCCCAATCTGTGCAAGGTACATAAGAATCCTCATTGAGGTTCTATCCCAACAATCATTGGCCTCGACCACTTCATGTCGGTCCACCTTCATCCCTCATGATATTAAATAGTATCCCCCATCTGAACTACATGGACATTGATCCTTTCCCATATCCATGAAATGTACGTAGGAAGCCTCCCTAATGTTCAATCCCAACACACATTTATCTCGACCACTTCATGCTTGTACAACATCATTCCACATGACATTACACTATATCCAGACCTGAACTATGATGTCATTTATCCTTTCAACTATCTGAGGAAGGTATGTATGATGCCTCCAGGAGGTTCAAGCCCATAACAAATTGGTCTTGACCACTTAATGTTGGACCACCTTCATCCTACAAGTCATTCAATAGTATTCTCTTTTGCCATAAGACAAGACATTCACCGTTATACCTTCAAACTATGTGAGTTTTGATCCTTGTCACCTAGATAGGGTATTTAGGAAGAATTTATGAGGTTCAACCCTGACCCGTGATAATATGTTGTATTCCACAATCTATGGTAATCTATTGTATTCTTAATTTTTGGGACCCACACCTTTGGATCCCCACTTGGGTATCCAACCAACCTGGGAATCTAATCACATGTAATCCCTAGTATATTGTTTTGTCGAAGTGCTATGTGTACCCCTGGTTATTTCCCCCAATACCAAATGACATGGACTTTGATTACCTGATAGATAGAGATGTAGGAGGCCCAAACGAGGTTAAAGCCCATCACTCATGTCCCAACGTTGTCTCTCCCTTGAGACCTCACTGTGTTCCAAGAGGATCATTCCCCAACCTGAAGGATCTATTTTCTCAGGGTATAACACAAGCATCTTTTCTCACAAGCGACATATATAGGTGTCCCATCACCCCACCAAACTATTCAGATATTGATTCCCTACAATGAGGATGTGTAGGAATCCTCTTTATGGTTCAATAACAATGATACTATCACACTCACAAGGGTTACATATCTTTCATACCATCTCATTTGTTCATATATCCATAATCCATCATGATTTATACCAAGGCAACCACCTCCCAGTAAGATCATGCCATTTCATCAAGAAGCTAACAATGCATTTGACCAACATGGTCTATAACAATCCAACCAACAATGCAGCTCTTGGGACAGGACACTATCCATGGGTAATCCACAACACGTTTATGTGTTGTTTCCCTTTATATATACCCTGATTCATCACCCATTAGAACTATGTGTGTTTTGATCCCTATCATCTACACATTGTACAAAAGAAACAAGACCAATCGTAACCAATGACAAACCATGGTGTTTACTTTAATAGGGTCCCTATCACCCTTAGAACTATAATTATTAGAATTTGTGATCCACGTATCTAAATGAATGCATAGGTGCTTTCTCCTAGGACTGCACTGATATGATCCACTCCCTTCAGTGTTTTGATCAGTTTGATTCGTCTTCACAAGATGTTAAACTCTTGGTATACCCTATGTTAAACATGGGAAGTCTAGGAAAACCTCAGAGACATTCCAATGGAACATATTTCCTCTCATTTATCATGTGATTCCTTGGGGTTCTGTTCCCTCAAGAATACCTATACTAATGTGACTAGATCAATATGCATCTATGTTTCAGCATCTATGTATGCTATCGTTTCCCAACGTGACTACTCCCAAGATCACAGGTTTCTGTTCTGACATGAACACATGTTATTTTCTAACAGATGCTGTGAAATTAACAAGTCCCCACAATGACATGGAAATAGGAAGAGTTTCACGCAATACGTGTTAATCATTAATGAAGACCCGAACAAGGTGATGATTTCTGAGGAGGAAACCCCGAAAGGAAGAACCGACATCCAATCAACCCATTTCAATCAAGTAGAAATCTTCCCTAAATAAGTGATAGATACCACCTGCCTCTGAAAAGTGGTAATGTGGGGGAACATTGGGAATTTCATCCACCGATGGGCACACACCCCAATGAAATCATCTAAAACAAATACATAGATGGAAAAGTGGGAAATTTCCACATAAAACATAAATGGTTCAATGATTTTTCACCTTATTCGATGATTAGATTAATATTAATTAGATTAACTAATCATTAGTAAAATATTCATGACAAATATCATTATTTTAAAAAAAACCCAACATATATCTTATGATGTAATTCTATCACATATTTTCAACACATGATTTTATTCGTACACATATATTAATTTCAAAATTCGTAAAATTTGGTATATTTCAAATGGATGTGAAGTTTGATTTCGATAGTGGATATGTTATGGAAAAAGATTATGTATAAAAGCCCCCTCATTTTAAAATTTCATGAAAATACAAAACAAGTTTATAAAATTATGAAGGGAAACTATGAACATAAACTACTCAAAACAACATGGCATGAGAAATTAACATGATTATTGTTATAGAAAAAATTTGGTAAGGGAGCTACAAATCCAAATCATTTTGTAAAAGAAGTTTTTAAAAACTTAATGATTGTAAAAATATATGTGGATGACATTTTTTGTCTCAAATCAAAAAACATTAAGAGATTCCTTTTTAAACATATTAAATATTATTATTAAATGTGTATAAAAGGTTTAGTTAACATACAATTTCATTCATCAAATCTCAAAATAACCAAAAGAATATTTTATATCTCGACATATGTATATAAAAGATATTATTATGAAATCCAGTTATGAAATCATTAAAAGTATTTGTTCTCCTATTTGAATCTCAAATACATTAAATTTTATTGATGTTGAAAAACCTGTTGATAAAAATACTTTTAGTGGTATGATTGGAATTTAACATTAATAAACAACTAGTCAACCATATTTAATGTTCTCAATATTTTTATATGCGAGATATCAATTCAATCCAGAAGAATCTCATCTCTAAAACATAAAAAAATTATTCATTATTTTAATGGAAATTTGGATATATTCTTATTCAATTATTTTAGAATATTTTTTTACTAAAACATTTCAAAGATACTTATTTTGGTGGATGTAGAATGGATAAGAAAATAATTACTAGAACATGTTATATCTGAGGAAAATCATATATTTCTTTATTATGTTTGAATCAACATTAAATATCAATCTCGACAACTAAACCCAATTAAGTGGTAGTTGGAACATGTTGCACACAAGTATTGTGGATGCAACACACACTCCCTACCTATGACATGTTTTTTTATAATAAAAATCAATTTTTTTTTTGTGAAAACAAATTGTGATTGCACTATGTAAAAACCAAGAACATCACTTACATAAAATGAAAGAAGAAATTATGACCATTTTCAATGAGATCACACATGTAATGTAGATGTTAATTCAAAATTCATCAAACCCAAAATCTTGTATTTTATATTTTTATTAAAAAAATTTCTATTGATAGATTTGAATTCATTAAAAAAATATCTATTGATAAATTTGAAGAAATGAAATATAATCATGGACTAATCAGTATTAAATGATTATTCATATAATTTTATTTTTATAAATGACTTTGTATTAATGAAATAACTTTCAAAGGTCGGTTACATATGAATTTATTCTTCTAAAACCCTTTTCATTTGAAAAATTGTAGTATCCTAAAATGTATTATTTTTTATCTTTAGTTTCTGGGACATAATTTTATTAATTTTTTTGGGTTATATTTTAATAAGTTTTTTTATTAAATTAATTTTTTTTAAATATGATTCATTGGATTAAAAATAATTTCATGAACAAAACCATGTTATAATTTTTTTATATCAATACTTTTTTATAAAACTACAAAAAATTATTAAAATATGGTCGGACAATATATATTTTATAATCATGATCTAAATCAGTTTTTATTTAATAAACCAAAAAGTTATGTTTACTCATACCAATGATATTTTTCTACTAAAAAAATATTCAATTTTTTTATATTAATTAATTACATTATTTATAAATATTCATTTTTAATTGATTTTTTAGATTTAATTAATTGTTCTCATCAAACATATATTTTTTCATATCTGATTGATACATATTCCAAATGAAAAGTATTCTTAAATTCATTTATATATATAAATTATCATTAACATTCTTTTAAATTAATTCATATTTTTAAGATCAGATAAGGACTTTTAATTTGATCAATTGAAATTAATGGAATTCAAACTATCGATGTCATGCCTATATAAGGGTGACATAAACTATGCCACTTATTGGGTATTTGATAATTTTATCCTAACTCATACCACTTCTTCATGTTCTATGTGCAATGTTTTGGAATTTCTCTAGTTACTATTTTTAGTCTCAAAACAATGGAATCTTTAGAAAATTTCACAGTGAGAGAAGTATACAAATAATGAATCTTAGAAAAACAAATTATATGTAATCTATGATTTATTTATTAATATTATCATTTGTTTTCAAATCTGGGAGACAGTCTACCTTGAAAAACTAGATAAGGATTTTGATTTACATTTTCTTGAAATTATAAAAAACTTTTATGATACATGTTTGAGAAGTGTTCAGAAGAAGATAAAGTGGAATAGAAAGATGAGAAAAAAGTGTGGGAACAATAATAAAAAAATAAATATAATTTTAAGAGAAAGATTATGAAAATTGTGATAATGAAATAGAGACTAATGAAGATTCATTTTAAAATAAAACAAAAGACTCATCATCATCTAAAACTCCACTACTTCCTAACAAGATAATGATGCAGACATGGAAGAAATAGGGGAGGAAAAATAATAATCCAAATAAGTGGAAAAGTCATCATCAATGGCTAAGGAAGAACATAAAAACTGATTTAGATAATGTTTAAGTTGTTAAGAAAGTGGACACCATTAAATCACTTAATGACAGAAATGGTTATAGGAAAGGCATGAACAATGTTGAGATGTATTAAACACTAGATGTAGAATCCTCCAGAAAAAATGATCCTAAAGATTTATCATGATCCTAATGATTTAGAGGGATATTTTAGCAGAATGTTTTTTAATATATTTTCTCAACATTTAAATGGATATGTGAACCATTCCATAATTAAAAATTAAAGAACCATCGGTTAAATTAAATATTATAGTCTAAATAAATAATTACAATCACTAAAAGTATTGACTGAATTTGTTTTTCACAATAAGGTAGATTCAAAATCATTTAAAAAAACAGAAAATTATTAAAAGAGATCACCCAATAAGATTTATATTTGTTCCAAAAAGTTTAAAATTTATCTCATTGATCATGATGATTTTTTCATAGAAGTAAATAAACATTCTTTATAAATGGAAATATCTTTTGATAAAGAATCTATGGATGTTTTTTATTGAGTTATGTTTGTGGATGTGATCCAAGATACAATAGATGATCATAATGAGGAAATAAAATCTTTAATGTAAATTGTTCACATTATTGATTTAGAAATTAGCAGTCTCATAACATGTGATGTTTTCATTTTCTTTAAGAATGAGTAAAATAAAAAGATCGATGAGAAAGTTGAATGACTTATGTCCTATATTCTGATTCAAATGTTTATAGTGGACCAGATTATGTATCATAAATCATTAGTTGTCAAGGATTATATGGAACATGGCACATTTACAAAAACAATGGAAATTGAGTCAAATTTGATTAAAAAAGACTGCTAAATTTTCATTTCAGAAATTTATATATATTTCGATTCATTTTTGTATGAATGTAAAATTTTATATCACTTTTCATCTTCAAAAATTATATTTAATGTATTACAATTAACATTCTATGTATAATATTTAGTTCATTTCTTGGATAATTAGTTATTTAACATAAAATTGATCAATATGTTTCCACTTTATATCATTTTACGGGATATACATTCCTTATTCATTAATAAAATCAATATAGGGTAGAAAATTATAATGAGGGAGAAATATATAAAATTGGGGATGTATAAAAATAGAGAAGCCTTTATGATTTTATCCTAATGGTGAGATATGATCTTATGCAGAGGGGAACTAAAATAATTCATTCATTCAGATTATAAATATGGTATAAACCGAGGTGTAATTAAGATATGTGGAATATATTTGATGATAATTAATGTATAAATGGTTTTAATATTTTTTTCTATGACTTTTATCATTTTAAGTTTTGTGTTTTATGGTTTTCGAAAATGGGATGATTTTTGAGTGAGTAGTCATAATTCTTACATTTTTATTCCATTTTTATGGAAATAAAATACACGTCTGAAACACAGTTATTTAAAAACATTATATTTCCCAAGAATCTTAGTATATATTTGTATAAGACATTACATTTTACTTAATTTGAAAATAATTTCAATTCTAAAAATATAAATAATGTATTTTTCATTCCAATCAATAGAAATTAATGGTCTTATGATACATTAGAAGAAAAAGTTGTTTGATCAGTGCTAAGATTTATGAATTACTAAAGAAAATCATGACCATCAGACTAACCCTGGTACGAATTCATCATAGTAACCCTTATTTAGTTAATCAGATATAAATCCAATAAGGATTTATATTAGTGTATCCAATGATTATAACTAGTTTTAATCAAATTATATCAATAACTAATAATCCAATGTTGCATTGTTATGGTTCTATTATAAATGATGTACGGATATCAATTTAAAAATCACCCTTTGATAGCAAGTTGAGGATCATGATCACTATGAGTTGTTCTATGAATTATTTTTGAGGCCACTAGAACTAACTATGAAATATGACCATTGAAAAATAACCTCTAAATAGGAGTTAATTTGAATAGCTAAAAGCTGATTCAATTCCCGTCTCATGTAATATATGGAATTAACTATTGGAACGCCTCATTCTAAGTCATTTTAATTTATAAGAGAGTTAATGTTAAATGGAATCCATGTGAGGATTTTAAATCATTATAAACTATATTCATATATAATATCATGTCCTCTCAAGGTAATGATCAATGGAAAATGAGGATATGAACATTGTGAATATGAACCATCAGATCGATGTCATCTGTGGATAGGAAAAAAATGGTAAATCATTTTATCGAGTGATTTCATGGTCATGAATGACATAGTTGAATATGATTATCATATCAATGGAATCAAGGGGATTGAATGAGAGGGCTGATTCTGATCCATTGTATTGTAGGTTTTCTAGGTATGTAAACACAAACACTATAGTAGGTACTGAAATATATGTATACCTTTAGTCATGATTTATGAAAACACTAACTGTTAATGATAATGAATAAATTCTATTCTAGTAATATTTGTCACTTTTACTTTTATAGGATTAGTAATTTAATGTTTATACAATATCATTTTTATGTTGTGAATTTTATTGAATATATATATTTTACACATTTATTTCCAACAAACTATTTTATTGATGTTCCTAGGATATCAAAATTCTCTAATTTAATTATATAGTATCTCGATCTGATTGTATTACTCTAAAAATCAGAAGATCTATGAGTTTGATCATTTTTACATAAGAGGATTAGTATTTTTTAGTTTAACATTAAAATAAAATTTTACCCAAATCTTGTAGATAATGAAAACTATTTCTATCAAATAATTTTTTTTCAATCTATGGATATCTCAAGAGGATTACTACTTAAATACCAAAATAAAACATTGGACAGTGAAAATGAGAATTATATAGAACATGTTCATTGAATTTGATGATTTATAAAAATGTACATAAATGATATATCTTACTGGAATTCATCTTTAGAAACATTTACATTTTCACATACATTTTGTGTGCATCTACATCATGATTCTATTCTATTTTCCATTCATAAAAATAACACAATGTTAATAATATTTTAATAATTGATAAATCAGTCAAAATATTATTATGTTATTAGAATTGTGAATAACAAACCCATAAAAACACTTTTGGAAATGATATTTTCCATTTCAATACTTCATTGCTATCGCTTAATAACAATTTTTTGGACAATGGTCCGCAATAACCGTGCAACCACCCCATTTATTTTGTTTGTCACCTATATCCAAATGCAATGTATAACACCACTTTTGATCATACTGATCAAATTGACTATTTGATCAATTTGTTACAGAGTCATATAGATTTTAAATTACTAAAATATCTTTTTTTGGATATTTCAGGCCAATCGTAGCATGTTTGGTTGGTTTGAACTCCTTTATACATGATTTTCCAATTTTTATAAAAAAGATAATAATGTAAAATCATAAGGTAAGACATAATTATTATTATTAGAATTATATTTATGTTTTTCTTAGTCTAAAGGATAAAAATTGATTCATGGGATGATATCTGAACTATTCACATCAATCTGATGTCATTTCCTAATTTTCGAATCCCCGATGGGAGATTTGTCATTTTAATAAAACTATAAAATTTTACATGTTGATTCTCCTCATACTGAGTGAAAAAAGAATCAGATTGATGTTATGATCATTCATATTTATAATGAATGATTGATTGGTAATTATCTATTTATTTCATTTCAATCCATGTGTGTTCTCTTGTCATTATTCCATTTTATGAAATTTATCATCGTAATCTATACTCAGGGTGTGGGGATGCCACTTTTGATCATAATAAGAAATTTTGGTATATAATTGATATGTCAATGAATCCCACTGATTTTGAACTACATAATGATAAATTCCTTGGATATCCTACAAATCAGAGCACGTTTGGTTGGTTTTGACCACTATCCTTATGATATTACAATTATTATAAAATGTTAATAATGTAAAATCTTATAATAAGATATACTCATCAATTTTGGTATCAAATACGCTCTAGGTTGATTCTAAAAGATTATAATTGACTCAAAAAATATTACCCTGGATTTTCATATCGATCATAATCCATTTTTTTATTTTCACCCCTCCCCCAAAGGGTGATATATTATTTTAATAAAACAATTCAAGGTTAGACATTGTTTTACATCATTTCTAGAGACACCCGAATATGATGAATGAAAAAGTGATTCCATCATATCTGAAATTTCTCAGTGAACATTCTACCATAATTTTATGTCAAAAAAACTTTGTTTACATATTTTTAATCCATTTAATTTAATTTGAAACATAACTCAATATATGATAAAAAGCATGAAATTTAGTCATAATGAGAAACATGGGTATATAATCACTGTGACAATAAATACTATATATTACGAATGGCATATATTTGGGATTCCTAAGTTTCCAAGTTAATAAAAGGTCCTTTGGTTGGTCTTACTCCCTAGTTACTTATTGTAATGCATACTGATCAATTTTGGCATTAAATTGACATTCTCTTGATTCCAAAAAAAATCACAAATGATTTTAGATATGTTATAGACGATTTTCAAACCATTATGATGTTATTTTATAATTTATAATCCCTCATAATGTGAAATATGTCTTTTTAAATGAACTATACAATGTTACCATTTGTTTTACATTATATAAACAAAATGATAATACGATGGATGCGATGTTAACTCCTACAGATTAATAATGACTTAGTGATTTTTATCCCTCGATTTATTATCAATCTAATTCTGTTTTCTTGTTATTAACCCCCATTAAGTGATTTTTATAACTCCAAATCTAAATTAAAAATACAATTTTTATTGAATCAACAAATTTAGATAACTGATCGTTGTGTTGATGGTTTCAACATATTATAAATTTTAAAAAGACCAATGTCCTTGGATATCATTCTAATTGGAGATCGTCATTATATTACGAATACACACTAATCCACATTTTCATACTAATTTTTATACTAATACTAGAAATAAGGCATTTAATAAAATAATAAATCTAAAAAATGGCCTAAAATTGCACAAACATTTTGGATAATATAATTAAAATGTGTGATAAATTTACTAATATAAAATCAATTAATGGATTCATTCATATGTTCTATCATAAATATAAATGTATTTTGATTTTTTTTTGAATCACCACTGAGACAAATTTAATTTTAATTAAAATTCAAATCTGATATGTGACTTTACAAAAAATAGAAAACAATATATTACATTCAATTAGAATGGATAAAAATAGTGATAAAATTAAACACACATCTTGGATCTGGTGGAACTCATAAGACCATAGATTCTACATATATATGTTGTCCTAGGGGCCTATAAAAAAGAAAAATTATAAATAAAATAATAGGTAATGTAATAAAAATATTGAAAACACCTAGTATAAACCTGCATCAAAGGATGCCCAACACCATCACCCTGGATGATATATTCCCATAGTATCCTAACCTTAGTTAATAGAAGTGTATTTACCATCTCAAGAGGATGCATCTAGAATCCAAATATTTAACATTTTAGGTCATCTTAAATATAAATAGAGCCACAACCTTATCACATGAAACTATAGAACAAGAAATATTTAATCCATATGATATGTTATATCACAAAGCATCACGATCAAGGATGTGAATAAATATATTATCCCTCTTCATTAAAAGTTATTGATGGTCATTAGGTAGCTTTTTAACTCATACCGAAATAGATCATGTGTTATATATAAATAAATAAACATATATATATAATAATATATATCTTTATGTAAATATATATATATATATATGAATGAAATTTTAATTAATAAAAGAATATTCTATAGGATTCGTAACCTCAGGATCAATTTGATCTCGAGTAATCATCCACACTAATATTATATCAGTCACTGTAACATGGACCCATTATAAAAAACCTAAAATATATAACTACCAAACAAAAAAAATGTATATTAAAAAATAAAAAAATTATTGATAAACATATCATGTCAAATCTAGGACTTGTGATGAGTCCCAATCATGTGAGGTATTCACTACATATCTAGATTCTCATAATGATGTGGTAAAAAAACATTAATTAAATTAATTATCATTTTATATTTTTAAAATTTAACATATTATTTGTGATACATAAAACAAAAATATTTAGGCTCACTTTAGTAGCCTCACTGGACCAATATGTAACCATTTCATAAAACTAAAATCAAAGAACAACTCTTAAGACACTATCCAAAATTTCTACGGAACCATCATTTGGTACCCAATTCTCCATAATCACTATACCTTCATAATATTAACACATTTTACAAAATTGTTTCACACACACACACACTGAAACACATGGGGGATGAACTCTCATATTATTCTATTTATGAAGAAATATCAATAATTTAAGGGGTTTTTTTAATTGATAAGAAACACAAAGAATTATATTACTTGAACATAGCTCTATATTAAATTAATTATTTCATGAGGGAATTAATCACAGTCTTGTGCAGTAAATGTAAATCAATGTGGGTGAGGCATGATATGAATTATATTATGAATAAATGAAGGTAGAGGCTCTCCCATGGGATGTTATGCCACAAAAAATGATATCTGAATGGTCTAGTAATGATGAAATCCCATAACCCGGGCATCTCCAAAGAGAGGTAGAAGAGGATCAGTTGAATCCTATTGGAATAAGTTTCATAAATAATTTGAATGATATATATATATATATTACTCTTAATTGAAAATAGAAAAACACATTTATTTTGATATATATGCTGACCCATAGAAGTATATGCCTCTCTAGAATAATTATGATATGGTTCTAGTTCTTCCATCATGTATACAGTCATAAAATGCATTAAGAGTTGAACACAAATGGACTATATATCAATGGATTATATATTATATAATGAAAAAATATTTAAATCATTGATAAAGAATTAATTACATAAAAACTAATATAAAACAAAATAGTGTAAAAACATCATACAATTTACTATAGATGAAATTATATCTTTTATCATTTAATTTTCATTCTAATGAAATGAATATATTCCTTATATTGAATTGAAATGTTTTGATCTAACTATTTTTAATAAATGAAAAAGTATTGTGTTAATAACATTGAATTAAAAACAATCCTCACAATTATATTTTCACAAAAACATTACAATCTTGATTATATAGCATTGTGGTGAAGAAAATGAGGCTTAATAACAACAAAAAAATAAAAATTGTGTTACCATATCATTGAAATCTATATAACATATTTTTTAAGGCAAAAAAAATAAACAGAAATTGATCAACATTAGTTCCAAAGACTTCATCGACCAAATAACAATTTAACAATATGTATTTCAACCTATGTGCATATACAACATCAATTATGTATTCCAATTGACAATTGTAATAACTAAAATTCACAGATACATAACCAATGTCATAGTTTTTTAATTCTCATTTATCATCAACATAATTAATATGAATCTAAAAGAAATTATTATTTAAAGCATTATAAATATGAGTCGTTGTATATGGACAATCTGAAATTTAGTTAGATTTTTCACTCGGAGTTGGGTCACCTAACTCATATAGGTTATGTACATATATATTTCACATAATTCAAAAATTTTTTATGAAGAAATAAATATCTACTATACTTCAATCATAATAAAAATGGATTTATACATACAAAACCCATGAATGAAAAATCACATGATGAATAATGGGACTGTTGAAGATGATAATTACAAGAACAATGAATATATTGTTTTATATTAATAATTTGTTTTGTAAATTATAATTACATGTTTATATGATCAACCTTTCTATGAAAACAAAACAAGAAAATTAAAAAATGTAAAAGTGATAAGACACTAATTACATCCATGGTGTTGATAATGTAGATTTGATAAAGATGTATTGATGGGATTGTAAAACATTGATGTTGTCTATTTGAAATATATTTAATTCTCTCTATATCATATCAGGAATTCGAAATGGATTATTTAATTTTTTGCACCAAACATAGGATATTCAGCACAAAAAGTAGTACATTCATCCTTCAAATAACCTTTGGATATTGATACATCTGGATTAGCTCTATTACATATAAATTATTTTAATGTATGATTATACCACTCAATATAACACTTCCAACACAATTGAACAATACCAATATCAATTACATTAATTTTCAAGTGTACCATTTTATGATGCATATCATTAAAAAAATAGGTTTGAAATAATTTATACATGTGACAAAATGTATGTAAAATACTATCTTGTAAAATATATAAATCACTCATTCATTGATTTATTTTAAAAATATGTATAAATAAATCACTCATCTCAGTCATTGGTTGAAAAACATTGGGAGATTAGAAATCACAAATTGTGATTGTAATCAAATAGTGGTGTCATACGTGATTGTCATGAATTTTCAATCCATGCAATAAAAGTAGTCATTTGTCACAATTATCATCTACAAAATTGATCATATTGTCATTTTTAGTAATCATATACAATGAAAAATTAATGTTATCCCCCACACCCTCACCCTACTTTAAATTATTTGTTTTCTTTAAATCCATATATTCTAAATCACATTATGTATTGACATCATCCTTTTATGTTCCATTGACTCCAAAAGGGTCCCTAATATGTTATCACAAAAATTCAATTTTTCATGAAATCAAGTTTATACCTTAACATATTAATTTTCTAGTTTGGGATATTTGAATAGTATCATTCTCTTTCCTTTTGTGATTGTGTTTGCTTCCCAAAAAAAATAGAGGCTATCAAAAGAAAAAAAAATCCATAAAATTAAATACTATGTGAATGGTTTCTTTTTCAATGTGTAAAAATATTTCAACTCTTGTAATGATCATTGGATCGTGGTTTAATTATATAGAATAATAAAAATAAATTTTTTTCATTTTTAACATCTTATTAGTGGAAGAAGACATAAGTGCCTCATGTATGTCCATTTTTTACAATCATTATTTCATATATATATATATACATTTATTTCAGGAAGGGAAAAAAATTCAAAATTCATACTCAAAGATTATAAATTTTTAAAATTGAAGAATCCATTGATTGTATGTAATAAAATATACTACAATATAATCATTTCATAACTTTCATAATAAAAAGTTATCACACCATAACCCAAAATTCATTCTACTCGACTATCAATGAATGATGGTAAATATCAATATTATCCCTCGAAAATATCGATCGAACAGAATAAGTGGAATGAAATATAAATTATTGTTTCATGCAATGCCACAGAGAATGATTATAAAGAATCTACTCCATTTTCCATAATTTATATGTTTTTTCAAACAAAAACGTGAATGAAATGATATCGTCTACTACCAACCCCAATGGGGACTTAGGACAATCATTAGAAAAGATATGGTGTCTCTGATTAAGCTCCTTCTTATATAGAGGGTCTTCCGGGTGGGTTATCATATCACTATCTTAATTTATTTGCACATGCAATCTCAATTATTTTGAAACATTAGATGACATATATAATACTTTCAACCTCAAATTTAGCGGATAGTGATTCAATTTCTCTATGGTAATCTATTTTAGTAGTTTTTTTGCTATCATTGATAAGTCTTTTATCCCCCATTATCATTCCACATGGAAGATCAATATATTATAAAATTAAAAAATTGCTTATTTTTTTCAAAACAAAATACTGTTTTTTTCACATGATTTTGTGGTTTGATATGTGAATCCTATGTTCATTATCAACATACAATAATGGTAATAAGACTCTGGAATCATAGCATCAACATGATGTACTTTTTCAATAACACCAAGAACTTTTGAATGATGTGTCTGAACATTAATTCAAAGCCTTCAAGTGCAATAACTACATGATAAAAGACAATGTGAAATAATAAATAGTGTGACAATATAATTCATCTTATCCAACATCTAGTATTTCATAAAAAATTAATGAATGAAGATCTATATGAGAACCCAAATTTATCTCACTCGTCTCATCATTTCAGATGTTAATTCTTTTAGGATCTAACCCACATAACATTTCATTAATCATTTCAGGTATTAGATCTATCATCCTCACATAATCATCAATAGGAATAGTTTAAATTCATTGAAAATTAATATATTATTCACCATAACATGTCCAAATCTTATAATTTTTCAGAAACCACTTCCTGAATAGGTTCTCCATCATATTATCTTATGTGAATTTATTTCGATTTTCACATATTCTACATAGAAAACAAAAATAGTGAATTTTATATCCACTAGTGAAATCAATAAACAATATAATTACCTCAAAAAATTCATTAGACATTCTATTTGGAGGATCGAGCAATGTATTATCAATATAACCGTGTCATTTCCCCTCCCCCTCATTGATTACCTATCATGTGCTGACAATTGTACAAGTAGAACAATAACCACTTGAGTTCTACCTCCAGTAGGCCCTAGGATAAAAACCAAATCCGATAGTACACATACATATAAATTTGATTTATTTCCCTCTAATAGAAACATGAATAAGAGATATATATGACAGATAAACAAATCAACAGATGCTCATAATGGTAAAAGAACCCAAATTACATACATGTAATTATATATGAAAAAAACATTTGGAAGGAAAATAAATGTAAAAATAGGTAAATTAAAAAGATACAATGATTCCCAAACTAATAATGTAATAACACAAACCAGTAATAACTATTTGGATGAATTTTTTTTATACGACTAAAAAAATTATATTTACATGAGGAGATCATAATAGTACACTTAGTATGATCCTCTCCAGAGCCTTTCAAAGAAATTATATTGAAAGAAAACTAAACCCAATGAATATTAAGTGAAACTATCTCATTACCTAGATAGGTATACTAAGTTACAAGGATCACCATGGTTATCTCTCACCATGTTAAAGATACATGTGAAATTAAATAATATAATAATAATTCATCAAGGATACATCACCTCCTCTTCCCCACTGGTTTGCTGCTATAACCTAATATCATATTTTCAAAGCCATCTCTTTCCAAAAGAAGATAAAATGAATGCACCTAGGATATGTATCGTGAAATTCATCTCACTCATCAAATTGTTTAATCATATCATTCAATATCATGATATAGTAACCAATTAGGTTTTGGGATTCCCCACATCCAATATGACATGTATCATACAATATATATTATACGCCAAGCCATCACCTCCCATAATGAGAATATGGTACCTCCAGATGTCCTAAAACATAAACATTATATCTATAATCACCCTTCAAATACTATATCTCGAGATTTATTTGTTAGAAATAATGGAAATCCATTCGAGCACTCCATAAAAATATCTGCCGAAACCAACCATCATGCCTACCAACATTAAATAATTTTAGAAGAAGGGAACATGACCACAGGGGTTAGCCAGTCATCTGTCCCTCTACAACCTAGTTGTTGGGGAAAAAACACTATCAGTGACCGATAGGATTCATTTTGCATAACTGTAAGGGTGTATTAAAGCTATAAATCCAAAAACATAAAAGATATATTATATCCCATGACCGCACAATAAGTATTAACCTATTCATAAGATCAACTATGGCTATCATTTCAGAGAAACCCAAATACTACTTTTAAATACTAGATATACAATAATAACACATTCAAATAAAGGATCTATATTAAATTTATTCTTTTCTTTTTTACATGTCACTTGATGTTAATTAATTCATTATGTATTAATAAACATTATCGTGATTATATTTCATCAAACATACACATGATGTCCATGAACACACAGTCTAATCTAACTGATTCTAACGGTTTATCTGGATTATCATTAAAATTTTAATTCTAGAATAAAATAAAACCACTCATTAAAAATTTATTAAAAATTATAACAATACTATAATTCCTATTATTCAAAGATAACATCCTACGATAGCATTAAGAGAAGTATCCAAACCCATCCATCTAACTCAAGATGATGTGAATGGAATATAGTTAAAACAGGTATCCCAGTCATCTTTTATTTTAATAGAATCATTAAAAAGAATGAATATGATTTTCCAGAACAAAAATGATCAATCTAAACACAAACCATTCTATCATCTCTATTGTCATCACCAACACCCTCACACATACGACCATGAATCTAACATTAGGGGTGTCAACTACTAACACAAACTCATGCCCCCACCCATTTTACATTAGCCATAACATGGTCCTATCACATACCATAAAATGAATTGTATTTACGTCACAAAGAATGTTGAATGTAACATGAATTGTTAAGAAGGAATCATGTCCCTAAAAACATGACATCCCTCCTTCACGTTTAAATAGGATATGACATCTCTAGCCCAAGAAAATTAGAATTCATGTGAAAATTAGAAAACATGGTCCCAAACATTTATTTTTATTAATGAAAAGGTTATTAATACATCATGAATTAACTAAATCAATTATCATATGATAGAACTAAATGAAATGTTGAGAGGGCTTCAATTCTGAAAATCTAGATCTATGCTTACTAGATGAACATGACCACACTAATGGGTTGATTTTGATATATGTTTCATATATCAAATGAAGGGGATATAGGGTTGATGAAACCCCCTACCAGAACCATAACTGACTAACTACATAGCCATGTAGAAGCTACATTGAAGACAACTATGAACAACCAACCCAACAACACAATGAATTTATAAAATCAATGGATGACCTAGATAGATGAAAAGGAAACATCCTTTTATAACCAGAAATGATGAATATAGGTATAATGCAGATTTTAAAGGTGGAATTACAAATCCAAAAGGACAAACAATTGATAATGCCACATAAATAAGTTCTTGTGATAAAAAGAAAACAAAATATTAAAAATATCAAAATTAAAAAATATTTAAAAGTAAATTATTTTTATTGAAAAAAAATTAAACTGAAGAATAATATAATTGGGTTAACGTAATTCTTCAAAATTAAATTAATGAATATCCGTATTAACAAATCTCTGAAAGTTTCAATTGAAAATTGTTTATGTTATTTCACGTAAATTTTATTAAAGAGTATCAATGTTCAGGATACCTAGGGAATTATTGAATTATGATAAATTTGTAGCCTTATTCCAATTTTTACTAGGTTTTCAGCTGCGTGTATATTAGATACAGACTTCTCCACTTCCAATAGCATCTATAATAAAATGAATCCTAATATCTATGTGCATAGACCTTCCATGGAATATTAAATATTTAGTCAATTAAAGCGAATATTGAGAATCACAATGTGTAGTAATAATATAATTACTTATACTATGATTAAAAATCAATCCAATATTCCATATGGATTCTTTGACTGCTTCATTAAGTTCTATGTACTCGGCTGCATAGGACTACAAGGTCACCACTGATTTCATATTGCATAAAAATGATATAGGTCCTCCACAAGCAGTAATGGTTTAATGAGTAAGATATTTCTGCATATCGCCATTTTTATAATACTCATAATCCACATAACCTATCTCAAAATTAAGATAATTAATATTCCAAACAAAAATAGTTGAAAACATTAAAGTAGATGAAATGTACCACAAAAACCATTTAAGTAAATTCCATGTTATCTTTCCTTGATTTTTGATAAACCTACTCAAATTATAGATAGAAGATCATTTTAATGAATATAATGATTTATGATGAAAAAAATTTGGATACATTTTAATTCATGTTAAAACCAGAAGGAGGCTTTATATAGAATTTTTCAAATAAAACACCACAGAAAAATTAGTTTTGATATCTAGCTATTCAATATGAAAATCTAAATCAGAAGAAATAGAATGAGGATTCTTATTGAAGAATGTTTCAATGCTGATGAAAAAATTTCAAATTAATAAATTTATTCTCTTTGACAGAATCCATTGAATACAATTCTAGATCTAACCTCAATTTAATTTCCTAAAATATTGTAAGAGATTTAAATATAATAGTTTACAACAAACGAACTTGGAATTATGTAGATTATTGACTATAATGTATGTATGGTTCATTCCTAGGTATTTTCTCTCATCTTCAGTATATTAAATTAAAGGCATATAGTTTTATTTATTGACATCAAGATTGTATATTGGGGATTCTCTCTAAAATTATACACTTCCACATTCAAGGAAAAGGAATCCTTATAAGCATGGATATACCAAGGAAGATGTCTAATGAACCCACTCTACGAATTCATAGTGTGCTGAGAGGTTGAATGATCCTCAACATGAGACTCACTAACATATGGAAGATCAACATCATGTTCCCTCTTCTGATAAGTTTCAACACTATCATCAGTGGGAGGCATGAATCTAGAATGACAATACACTTGAAACACCATATCCTATCTAATAATTCACATCTAAAATCTAGGTTTATCTACCAAAAGATTATACCACTTCACCCTATTAGTATACCCAATAAATATGAACTTTGAAACTCTGAGAAAATGTTTATCATCCTTAAAAATGTCTGTATTCAAGGAATCCAAAAATGAAAATTTGTTCATAGGATAGGGATTCCTACTCCACAATTCAGTAGGAGTATTAAATCTATTGTAATATGAGGGACACCTTTTTAATAATTATAATTCCATAGTGACAGCTTCTTCCTAGAAGGATTTAGGAAAGACCATGCACTATACAAAACTAATCACAAATGGTATTATTCATATACTCATCTGGACTGTTCTACCAAGGTTTATGACTCATGATTTGGTGCTTTATGATTCTCTCACTTTCAGAAAACATGATAAACATAGTAAATAGGTAATAAATTCCATTATCATTCATCAAATCTATCAAATTCTTCTAATATTGTTTTTTATAGAGGCTTTCCATGTTTTAAAAACCTCAAAGACATCATAATTATGTCTAAAAAAATTACATGAAAAGTCATCTATAATGGTAAAAATGTAAGAGCCTCCACCTTGGGTGGTACTCTTAGGAAGACCAAATACACCAGAGTAACACATTACAATGGGTGACCAACTCTAATGATGTATCTGTAAAAAAAAACTCTTGTGGACTTACACATGATAGAATCTTCATAAAATGTAATTTTTCATGGTGTATCATGAGTGAGTATCCATTTCATGGTAAATTTCCCTATACCTTTACCAATCACATGTCCCAACCACCTATACCATTTTATAGTGTGGAAATTGTTAGTGAAATAAGTGTTTACCAAATTCTTGTCATGTGTTTTTCAATCCAATACAAATAACACATTAAATAATGATCCATTGAGAACCATAAAATATCCATTAACAATTCTATGAAAATTAGAATCATATTTTAAGGAAATACAAATCTGATCTAGGACACCTACTAATATCAGATTCTAGTGTAAATATTGATCCCATATCACATCCAATAAGGTGAAAATGTAATCATTTGATATCTTTAGCATAACATAACCTCTACCCAGGATGCACCATTTCTTATTGTAAACTACATAAAAATTTCCATCAACTCCCTAGGTTAAACATGAAATGCAACACTTATATAAGAACATATGGTATGGACATATTGAGTCTAAGACCCACTCGACATCAAGAGTATCTCAACACACACACAAAACATTAACACATTCATAGCCTTGGTCCGAAAACAGTGAATGATCACTGACCACCTTATAAGGATTTCAATATTTTAAATAAGGTAATTTGCATCTAATATTACTAGTAATTCCATGTAATCCTCTTTATATTGTGTTTAGACATATTTTCATGTGATTGAGTATGACTCATACTTTCCTTCCAATGATTTAAATTCTTATTCCAAGGAATATCTAAATGACCCCTCACATTCAAACCCTAGGATTCAGGTTTCACCTTAGCCATGCTATGTGGCTCATGAGATTTCAAGGAAGGATGGACATCCTCAAATGTTATGGAATCTCTCCCATAAATATAGCATCGATAATATTTTTATATGAACTATAAATATAAATTAAATATATGATGGGTTGGTCCTCATCGTCAGCATTAAAATTAATATTAATGTGCTCTGGTAACATTTTATTAAACTTATCATGGTGTGTCTAGATGGTTGTCCCATGATGAATCATGAAGGTTTATAATATTTGATCCTTAAATAGAAGCCCAATTATTGATGTTATCATATACATCATTTCATGTTTTGTCAAAATACATGCCGAAAATGTCTCAAAAGAAACCTCCCAAAAGACATTATAACATATAGAGAATGCTAATAACCAATATTCATTATCCCAAATGACAGGGCATACATATGAATATGATGTGAATCTTTGACCATCATTGGACAAACATACATTGCGTTTCAACGGTCCTCAATGGACAACATTCTACTTCAGTTGGACTAATATAGCTCATATTTTTAATCACACAAATTAAAACCATATCACCCACCAAAATGTTTTATTTCATATTTCATAGTCACCATTTTTTTCTTGTGTGGATATACTACCACAATGGTGTCGCATAGTATCAGAATAAAACTAACTCAAATGATTCGAAAACCACCAAATAAACAATATAGTTTAATTAAATCCCCATCCAATGGGATAAACCACATTAAATTAATGAATTTATGTAATTAAAAAGGAGAAAAAAATTCCCCTTCCTCACATATTTGACATTATTCAGATGAGAATAAATCAATGTCCCTGGTCTATGAACACCTATGATATGAGGAAACTACAATCGTGAAAAAATTTCTCTCCTTAAATTCATTGTTAATTTGAAATTAAAACTCAATTATATTTATGTAGATCATATTCCTTAACATGGAATGAAATAGAATATTGAATCTATTTGAAATGGTGAGAAATCACTAGAATATAGGAAGATCCTACCTCATATCACATAGAATCAAAACTAAGAAATCAAGATTCATCCCTATTGAAAGGGTGTTTAAATGAATTAGAAATGCTCCCTTAGGTACCTAGTGTACAAAAGGAAGGATCGGTGAAAACCTAGTCTAATGGACATTGGGGAATTTATTGGGAAATAATTTTTATAGGACCACAACACAACACCTATGATCACATTATATAACACCTAGACCACTGCACTGTGTGAGAAGACCTAATCATGGCCCCATGCAAAACATGTGTCTAGGTTCACTACTGGTTCCATGATACATATCATATTTATCCAGTGGAGGGACTATGGTCCATCCTAAAACACACTATACATCCAACCCTGATTTGGATGTATCCTCAAAATCTAGTTTGGCACAACCACCCCATTCAATGCCATAGTGCTCGACACCAGGGATGGTACTACTCTGTATCCAACAATAATGAAACAACTACTCCTAAAAATTTACTAGCCTCAATATTCCTCATTTGAGATTCCCTAAATGAATGTTTGGAGATCACACCATATAATCCTATTTTACAAAATAGCTTGTGGCATCACACTACAACCATGCCTCACATGGAAGTGAAAACAACCATTTTTCATCATATATCATACAAACTCTCTTAATCTTATCCTAACTTCCTCTTACACGTAAAAATGAAAATTGGAAGGGCTATTAATATTTTATCCAATATACTGTTTGTTTTCAAAAGAAATTTACAATTAAACATGATTTCATATTAAATGAATGGTTAGAAATTTAGACCATATAATATATTTAAATAGTTTTAAAGTGCACAATATTTATAGAAATATTATTTTATATTGCTCACCATAAAATAATAATTCAAGATATCTACACTCAATAAATCATTACATAGACTATAATATGTATTAAATGTTATCAATATATTATGAAATCCACTAATGACATCCCATATAACCTTATTTTGATCTAAATATTAATGAACATTTTAAAAATATTAAATTGATTAATCAGAAAAATTATAGAAACATGAAACTATTGTATCGATATATAATGACGTTCCCACATATAATCAAACTTTTTTTATAAATATATTAATTTAATAATATATTTCTCATTGTTTTTTATCCAATTATCATTGTTATCTCTTTATCATAGTGATATTCTGGTATAAAATTTCTTCCAATTATCCATAATAAAAATATTTTTTTAAATAATATTCACAATAACACCATATTCATGTGATAGAAAGGTTATTTCTGTAGAATATACAACATTGCAATCCAATTATAATAAATAAATAATTCAATTTAATTTCTACTACATGTCAAAATATCATTCTCAAGTTATATAATGATGAATATTTTTATTATATGATTGTATAATAAAAAAGCAACGTTATCCAAGAAATATAAAACCATATAGTTAATGTATTTTTAAACACCTCATGTATGTTGGTGCGGTGAAATATAGATTTTGAAAATATCTTCTTCTACGAGATATAATATACATATCTAGAAATAATAATTTTATAGAAAGAGCTTACATGAAAACATTTATTAGATATAAGAAGAAGAGGACAAAGAAGAAGAAGAGGTATAAAATATTCAGATGGTTATCATATATGGATAGATAATTGGAATTGGAATATCTTATTGATATTTATAGAATAAATAACATTAATTTCATATAATTTTTTATAAGTACATTAACATAGTTATATTTTCCATATTGAGAAGTCAGAATCGGTAATCATACTGGGAAATCATATTCAATATCATTACAATGTCCACGATGTTCATAAAATCTTCTTGGAACGAGGGTATAGTGTTTTAATGAATGTATGGATCTGTGAAAGTCAATCAAGAACCAATGTATCATGTTTTTTCCAAAATTTGTATTACAACATTTTGTGCTTTGTGAATCACAAAAACTGTTGTATCGAAAATAGTGTTAAAAGTGTCTAATGGAAAATCCTACTCATTGTATTCAATACAAAAGGATTGTTTTAAAATGAATTGTGTGGTATTAGATTATATCTAAACTATAACAAGTATTTTCTAATCTTTCTGAGTATTGATCCTTATAAATTATTCTGTTTTAGTGGTTATGTGATTGATTTGTTTTTAGCAGAGAATGAAATATTTAACTAGTAGTGATGTTTGGTGCATAGGAAAGTAAACATAAAAGAAAAAGATATCATTGATTCAATGCTAAAAATCTTAGTGATACGTAAATTCTTGTTGGTTAATCTCAATAGGTTTCATCTACATTAACCTATGGAATTTTCTATAATAGATTATTATATTATTTAAAAATTATCTCTCGCATAAGCTTCCAGTTTCAAAAAACATAATATGCTACAAAACTCATTAATAATGCATTTTATTATCATTTACATGAATTCAAGATTCATGTTAATTATCAAATCCCATTAACAAATGGAATAAAACATTCAGTTAAACATGCATAATTCCATCAATTAGATTAAAATCAAAATAAGAGAAACTTCTTATTTGTTAATCATGTGTTCTCCTTAATTTTTTATCCAACCAAAAAAATATCATCATTATGTTTCTTATCCAATTTCATCAATTTAAACAGGTTATACCTAGCATAGAGACAAATTATAAAAATCATTATATTAAAAGTACACTATCACCGAAAATGAGAATCAAAACATTATCATTGTGGGATGCAACAACATGTGATCACCATAGATTGAACATGGGATGTCTGTATTGATATCTTTTAAATAGGGGATTCAAAGCCATCCAAAGCACTATAGGGTGCCTAGGTTTCATAAGGATGGAGTGGGAAGATATTAGATTAAGTGTAAATATGGGGTATTTAGATGTATATAGATTTTTAATGGACTATAGTGGATCCCCTAAGACAATGTAGTAGACCACCTATGCAAATCCATAGACAGATGAGACCATATCATACCCCCTGGTAAAACCAATATCTCGGGTCCACTACTAGATCCACATTGTAGATACTATTTATCCAGGAAGTGGGACGTTGAACGTCCAATTTCCCATGTTGAAAACACTCCTGATTTGGCAGTTTACTTAAAACCCATCACGATGCATCCACCTCATTACAAGATGCATCCCCCTAAACTGGGGATGGGCCTACACGACAACCAACCATCATAGTCTTTCCATGCATAGAAATTTAGTATTATTAAATTTACTCATTTGATCCTACCTATTCCATTTACAGGATACCAAGTTGTAGAATCCTTGTTTAAGGCTCAACCCATCTAATAATGATTCAACCTTTCCTCAAATATTTGCAGCACTACATTTTTCTCCATTTCAACTCAAACTCCATAAATCCTTATCCAGTTCCCTCCAAAACCTAAATATTACAATTTTATGGGATTGAATGATTTAATCCATACATTATATATACTATTTATACTCTAAAAATCACACAATTTTGTAAGTGTATTTTTAGAATTTCAAATGACATAATATATTTATGATGTTTTTATAGTACACATTTTAAAAAATATTATTTTTTACAGATCACACTTAAAAAATAATTCATGATATCTTGCAGCAATAATAAATAACATATAGTCAAATATATATGAAAATTTATTAATATATTATAAAATACTCTAATTTCACTCCATATCACCTTATAGTGTTCCAAATTACAATGAACTTATTAATCAAATTTTCAATTAATTCATCCAATAAAATTACAGCAACATTAATCTATTGTCTTTATATATAATGGGTTTTCCATTATCTTTTGAACTCCATTTCTAAATATTTTAATTTATTCTTAAATTTTTCATAATTTTTTAATCAAATTATAATACTGAGAACATGACCATATAGTTACACTGTAATAAAATGAATTCCAACTATATATAATAATTATTATTATTTTTTCAATAAGATTCATAATGACAACATTATCCAGTGAAAAAAAGGTTGTTGAAGTAGAATATACATCTCAGAATCCATATAATAATATATATGAAATTCCATTTAGTTTATACTTCTGGAAGAAATTTTGTTATATTTTATAATTCTGAATATGTTTCTTATTTGATAGTATAATGAAAGATCATTATCAAACATGATATGTCAATACTTTCATTTATTGTAAGAAACTTTATTGAAATCCAACGTATTGAAATTTTAATTTTGTTATATTATTTAATAAAATTATAAAAATAAAAATATACAGTCAATCATGATGTGAAATCATGTATTCCAGATTTAGATAACTTACATATTTGGGATTAAAAATATTTTAATATCATTAGAAAATTTTCTATTCAATATAATTAAATAATATCATAAATTCAATCGGTTTTGGATCCCAAATTAATCTACCAAATAAACTGCATTACGTAGCACTACCATTTATCAGTTCTAGTAAAATATCGATGATAAAGTGGATAGCTTTATCTTGACTAACAAAATGCACTGATAAGGATCCCCCATTTCTCTGTTTTTTAATAGGACTGATAATTGGTATATTTCACAACAAATATTCCATTTTAAATATATATATATATATATATATATATATATTGAAATATAATTAATCTTTTTAAGTTTTTAATTTTTTGGATAAATAGAAATTTTAAAATAAATCTATGATATTTAATAAAAAAAGTACTATGAAATAATATCAAATATATTCTAAATTAATTTATATATAATTTTTATTGATTAATATTAATTTAATAAGATAATTTATATTAAAAACATTTAAAAAATAAATAATTGAACAAAAATAATATGAAAATGTCATTCAAACATAAAACTGAAATAACATTTAATTTGGGTGTCCGTTTCAGCTCTACAATAATTCAAATCAAATCATGTGATGATCTCTATGCCTTTGTGACTTAGGATAAACTATTCATTACATTTTTAAATTCAAAAAAATGTTCGAAGGCCTCCAAAATTTAGTATTTAGATGGGTACCCAAATTTTTTACCGTTCGATGTATTTTCATTCTTCCATTATGGGTTTTTATTCAATTTTTCAATAGGGACTAAATTTATTTCTATTTCATACATTCTTATTGATATTATGGTTTTGAAATATTATCATTTCTCACAAATATACGAATAATTATAATCAAATATATAATAATATATACAAATTATTTAATATATACACCCCAAAAGATTAATTTTATATCTAAATAATTAATCATATTTATATATAAAATTGTCTATGTCTTTATAAACCATTTCTATGTAAAATATAATTTCAATTTTAATTTAAAATATATATTAATATTCATATAAATATTCATATACTATTAATGTATATAGGTTGATTATATATGTTTAATTATATTTTTAAGTGTATTTGAAAAAAATATATGATTATCTACATATTCTAATATATGTATATTAAATTAAATAAATAATATATTTATATAAATATAAATATGTAAATTTATATTTATAGATGTACTCATATGTATAAATATATATATATATATATATATACTTAAGTATTTATAAACACATAGAACAACATCAAAATTTATATATGTATTTATGTATATATATATATATATGGATAAAAACTATAATATATATATATATACAAAATAAAAAATGAATAAATATAGTATATGTGGTGTAAGATTTTCAAGATCATGACGAGGAGATCTTAGCATCGAAACCCAGTAATATTCGGGGCATGCGAATGGGTGGGCATATTCCGAATGCCACCTGTTAAATGCATGTTTAGGGTATAATAAGTTTTCCATGTAGATTTTGAGTGTTTTAAAAACCGTCATATTATACAATCATTTTAGTTTAATATAAATCAATCGAATGGTTTTCCAAATAGCATAACATCATATGTATAACGAAAACATGTATTTTAAGCATTAATAACAGTAAAATAGGATTTAAAACCATTGTATGTTTATTATTTTGGTATATTCATATATATTCAATCATGTATAGTCAAATTCGCAATATTTAACACTTAATTCAGGATTTTTCCAATTTCATATTTAGATGTAAATTTAATTTTATCATCCACATTTGTATTTTTAATAATCCATTAAATACACACATGGTGAATACCTCCATGGATTGTATTTACCCGTTCACCTAACATAACTCAATTTATCATATTTAAAAAAAAAAATTAAAAGGGGTTATGTGTACCTCAGGATTCTAGTTTTTCATGATGAACTGACTCTTTTCTTCTACTCTTCCAACAATCCTCTCTTGGGTTTGTTTTGCAAAACCATTTGTTATATTTCTACATAACATTTTCTCTATGATATTCATTATCCATATTAGCTTGAGTTCTTTCACCATTATGTGTCCAATCCCACTAATACATTTCTCTTCATTTGATACAATGTTCTCACATCCTTCCACATGTTTCCGCTTCCAATGGAGGGATCTTCCACTAACATTATCCTCTTTTATAATAGACTGATATGTGTGATCACTATGCCATTATTTAGGTTTTTCCTATTATTTGATATCCATAGGAGACATAAATGACTTATTATTCCTTACAGAGTCCTTATATAATTTAAATTCCTTCCCAATTTATACACACTCTATGTGTTTCTAGACCGAATTTACATTAATTGTTGTAGTTGAAAGCAGTTGTCTGAATTAGTGGTTGATAATTGGATATTAGTATTGTTCGGAAAGAGAAATGTGATACATTTTTCATTTTCAATTAGTTATGTGTAATTAATTCTTGCAAATTTTGTATGGCATTTAATATATCATACAACTTCAAGCATAGAACTCCTTTATTATAATTTACATATTTTTTTATAAATCCTAGTTTCATTAATATTAGGATATGTTGATTTTTTGTATTTATAAAAAAACTGGTAGTTTTTAAATGATATTATTATACCATATTATTTTTTAAGATTTTGGGTAACACATCATTGTTATTCTTGAGAAAATGTTTTTCATCATAAAGACATGTGTACATTTAAATATTATCTATATTATGAAAGATATCAAATTAGTTTAAAAATATATTATTTAATAATTATCTACAATTGGGTTTTCTCTCATAGTTACATTAGAGATTATAGTAATTGTAATATTTGTTTTCTACAGTTAATTTAATGTCATGTCATTAGTCATTATAAAATTTTTTATGGGTGTTCAAATGATCAAGAGGTGACTTTTTTATAGTATTAAAGTCTGAGGAAGAAAGGGGGTTCTACTAGAATTACATGGGCACTCATTATACCCTTTTACACCCTATCCCTCCATTATACACCCCATATGCCACAAAATTTAATTCTTCACATGAGCATCCAGGGTTGTTCCCACCCAACCCTCCATCTTCATCTTATTTAGTCTATAATTCTCATACCGTGTCTATGTCACCAACAGAATTCTTTAAACTAATACCATATCCATATTAAATGATGCATCCCCATCCCTTCTATCCATCTCACTCCAAGTCAATGCAACCACTATTTCTTATAATATATCCATGATTTGAGGATATTTTTCTTTATGATTCTACTCTTGTGCATGTATAAGACCCAATGCATACATTAGAAAAGAAACATAGATTAGAGGTTACTAATAAAGGAGAACCACAAATACATCCTATATTAATGATTATTCAACGTTACATTTTTTATAATTTTGTCAAATTCCGTCACATTTTTTATCTTGTTGTATTTTGAATTAATTCTTCTTTATTCCTAATATCTTTTCTGTTGAGATATTATAATAGGTGACATGGGTGAAACCCTATGTTTGAAGATCTGAATTTTAAAATAAAAATAAAATGGATTACAATGAATAAAGTCAACTGATATATAAAAATGGTAGGCAGTGTATGTTTTTTGCTGAAGCATTATACAAGTAAAGATAATCATCCTGGTGCAACAAGTCACATTGAGGCATGTCATTAATAAAATCATGGTTAATGGATGTTTTTAGATATGGGTAAGAATGTTTATTAAATTCTATCTATTAATGTTTTGTATTTATATGAATCAACATGTTCATTGCAGTGTCAACATATCTATCCAAATAGTGATGCTTATAAGATTGCATGGTGAATGAATGTTGTGAAGTTTTGATGATCATATATGATTGAGTTATATGATGGTTGTTTTGGAGTTGGTGACCTAGAAAAAAATTTTATTATGTTATGATATTCTATATACAAAACTTTGAATATGAATAATAATTTTAGCCCATCATGATTGTTCTCCTTCAGGACTTTTTTGCGACTACATTATAAGATAATTTATCACACTGAAATGTTATAGAGGTTCTCTTAAATTATGGGAAAATAAACTTTGAAAATATTATTCATAAAATAAATGTTCCATATTTCGATGATATTATTTTAGGGAATCAAATTTTACATGCTATCAGGGGGAGAATCATAAGAATTTTAGGAAACATTTTGTATTGTCCCGATTCCAGGTACCACCCAAAGGTGACCTACACCGGGTTGGCCACATGGCCTCGAGCACATTTCCACAACTTACATAGGCTACCTACTAGTACAGGGGGCCTTGGACGTGGTAGTGGGAAAACTATTACATCATTGTTAGTGTATACATAGTATAATAAAAAATAATATAAAGTAAAAAAAATCTATAATACCAATACAACAAGTGCAGTACAGAAGAATAAAAAAAATAAACAACTGGAGCACATATATAAATGATTCTGGTCAAATATGTCAAGTAAACAAGCCAAAAAATCACAATTCAGGTAATACAGAACGAAACCCATGTACAAAGGAAAACAATAAACTCCAGCAAGATCGCAAGCCACATCTTGGATCCATGATCTCCAAATCCACAAAAATCATGTACCTGATGATGAAGTGTGACTTCCTTTAGCTATACCTACAACCATATAATCAGTTTGGGTAAAAAAACATGACCCAAATATGGTTTGAGATGAATCCTAGTAGGAAAAAACACATCATATATGCCTTATTATTAGGGATTATATATAGAAGGTGAAAATGGAAATAAAACAATGAAACTATGAGTAAACAATAGTTATATAATCCTACAGTTTCCATTTACATTTATTAGCATTATATGTTCATTATTTAATCGCGTATCAAAAATTGGTATCATAGAAGACTACCTGACAGGACCTAATCCAAGATTTTTATATTTCTTGTAAGACACAACACTAAAATTCAATGTTCACATTATCCCTCTCAGTAGATCACACCACGTAACGCCTATAGAAATGTAATGCAATGAAATGGAAAAGTCTCTCTGTGGAAGCACCACATTCAACTCCCACACGAGTCCTTCCAGAAAACTACAAACACTCTAGAGAAGCACTCAACATCTATTACCCTTTTTATCATGTAATGTATTTAATTGAATCTCAGAGGGAGTACTCGCCGTCAATTCCCCATGTGGTCTTATAACATGAAATATAATAGATATTATGACGAAACAGTCAACATCAATTCCCCCTATAGTATAACTACACAAGGTTCTCATGGACCTATGTAATTTAATCGTGTGTAAATGTAATCAAGTACCCCAATGAAATCTCATCTACTACATTGCTAAACAATTCCTATGCATATCCATGAATTTAACAAGCATCACGATTTTAAACAGATCCATCCTATCAAGAATATAATTGGAATCATCATCTAACTCATAGGGAAATTGGGCCAAATAGCCTTAATCATTCAAATAATGAAAAGTACCAATGGGGTGTTCTTCAGAAATGAAATTTCATAAAATATTACATCAGAAATTCTTATTTAAATAATCAATCTATGGAAGATAAAATAGTGTTCAACATACTTATCCCGGAATACGTGATCCATGGGCCATCATAACATTGGCATACAAAACAGAAATAAAAAAAATAATGGAAACAAACCACCTACCTCGACATTGTATGATGATTATTCTTGAATAATGATCCTTGAACTATCCTTGAAAGATGTAGATACGAATCCCAAATAATAGTCAACCTTGAATAACTCCAAAGAGAAGAGGTATCAAGAAGAGTGGTTCAATAATAATGGATAACTCACCGAGATGATTCGAAATGCACCTGCCAGATAACCATTCACATATCAAATAGATAAAAGGTTGCTTTGAGATGATTCATTACTCTTAGTCACTGCTAGATGGACCAAGTCATGAAGAAGATAAAAAATAAGGGTTAGATAAGAACTTGTTCTAATTAAACAAAAAATAACAAAGTAGAAGGCATGTTTATTTTATGTACAAAACATGAACATGCCTAAACTAGTCCTCACATTAGGTGGGCTCTAGGTCACCACACATGGTGAGGTCTCAATCATTACACAACCAACAAACGACTACACATGAAAACATATCACACGACGTATACTCCCAAGTACACGACATGTACTTCTAGAATTTACAAGAACACCCTATTTGCTAGAAACACCTAAAATAATCTCAAAACCTGAAAAGAAGATCTAGGATCTTAAAAAATTCCCCCCCTTAATGAAATTAATCGTGACATTTCCCAAATAAGTTGTAGAAGAATAATCCTTGAGTACCACCAACCACTGCGATCGTACATCGGTCTCCCTTAATCTCAAGGTCACCGTTTCTCCATTTGAGGTCTTATTAAAAAAGGAACAACTAAAAGGTGTGATAATTTAATGTATACATTGTGTACATACCTAAACTAGCCGATGCTCTAGGGTGTCTCTTGGTCACCCCACACAGCCTTGTCTTATATGTTACACGACAATCACACAGCTACCCGCGACAACCTGGAACACAGTGTGTACTCTCATTTACATTGAATATACTTCTAATATTTATAAAACTACCCATTTAAAAAAACACTTGAAATCAGGATCCTTATCTCAAAAGATGAATTTAGTCCTTATAAACATCCCTTCGTAATGGAATTCATCCCTGAATATCCCTAACAAGTTGTAGAAGATGAATAATTGAATAGCTTCAGCCACTAAGATCAAACATCAGTCTCCCTCTTTCATGTCTCGTCCTAAACTCAGTTGTGCTGTTATAACACCTGTACCATAAGGGCAGACCAACCATGGCGATCCTTCATGCTTAAAATCAACAATCTAGATATTATGCTCCTCGAATGATGCATCCTCCTCCAACTAAACCTCCTCAGGTTAAAAAAAGATGAGACATGTCTATGCTGTATCACCAAAGCTGAGAATTGTTGATTACATCATGCATATCCAAGTATGTCTGAGATAAATAAAACCTATAGGCAAGAAATGTGAATCTGTCCAAACCACAAATGGCCTGAAGAATCACTCTGAAAACATTCCCTATATCCATATTCTCGTGTGTCCTGACCATGATATGACACACAATAATTCCTGATCTCCACCTTTAAACTTCAGAAGTTCTCTCTACTGATAAACATATGACTTTTTATGAAATTTTGATGTATCTATCCTCTTCTGAATCAACTCCACCAGCTCAGTGGTCTCCTAGACAAGATGAGGTCACATCATAGATTCCACTAATACCTCCCTCCAACATTGGGGTGATTTGCATTCCCTACCATAGAAATCCTCACATGGTGCGTTCTGGACAGTTTCTTGAAAGCTATTATTGTAGGAAAACACAACTACTTTTATGTGATTGACACAAGAACATCCGAAATTTAGAAAACATGTTTGAAACATGTCCTCTAACACCAGAATCATGCACTCAGACTGACCATATATCAAGGGATTAAAAGAGGTACTCAAATTTACCTGTGTTTCCAAATCTCTTTACAATCCCTACCTTACATGAGAAGTAAAATGGGATTCTCTTTTTGGATAAATTTATCGCGAAACCCCATGCAACTGTAAAATCTCACAGATATATAACCTTCTAAGATCATAAACATTGAAGGACTCCTTGATTGGTAACAAGTGTGAATCATTCATGATTTTGTCAAAAAAAAACAAAACTTCATAATTCCCTTGAGAAGACCTCAGCATGCATGTCATGAAATCCATATCGACATCATTCCACATTCACTCAAGAATGGGTAACTACTGTAAAATCCCAACTGGTCCATGATTCTAGGACTTTACCAAATTATTGGCAGAACATATAATAACAAAACTAGTAACATCCCTATTCATATGCGGCAACCAATACTGATATTTTAAATCTCGATACATCTTGGTGACACCATGATGAAATGCCCAAACTGAGGAATGAAAATCTCACAACAACTACTCACGTACATATTCTAATAACAAGAAATTCCCATTAAAATGAAAGAACACATCCTTTCCTATGGTCCACCCATGATTATGGTTCTCCCCTAACTCACTCTCATATAGGACTATGCCATTAAAATCTATCACCTTCTTCATTCACACATGATCTAAAAGTGTATAGGAAACATATTCATAAGATGGGGATGTATTCGACTCTCTTTCATGAACCTAGGAATACATATTAGATAACAGATCCAAATGATACTACCCACTATTGTCCTTCTGTACTCCTAGTTTATATGTCCACATTCTCAATTCAGCAGCCATTGTATTTCTATTCCAAGATGTGTTAGAAAGATCCAAGTAAAATGACTGAATGTAATCAACCCATCTACATTGTCCCAATTTTAGCTCATGCTAACAAAGATAGAAATGAGACTATTGTGGTTAGTGAACACCCAAAAATGCTCTCCCATAAGGAGATCTCTGTAATATAGTAAATCATGCACAAATACTACCAAATACTGATCATGAATTAGGTAATTCCTCTCATGTGGCCTAAAATTTCATGACCCATACGCAATGACTCATTCTTCTTACATAAGCACTACTCCCAGCCTAATACCTGATGTATCACAGTTAATAGTCTAACTCTTTCCTAGCTCTAGAAGTACTAGTATTGGTGCTGAATTAAACCTCCATTTCATCTCCTGAAGAGATGGCTCACAATAATCATTCCTTGAGTTCTTGACAACATACATAATTCCTTATATAAAACCACTGTGGTAAAAATCCATCCATAGAAAACATCATAATTAAATGATTTTTTTAGGAAGATCACATGAATCTACAGGTCTCACATTCTATGGGTCTACTGAAACTCTTATCTCTAAGATAATGTGACCACTAAAGTGAATATAGTCCATCCAAAATTGGCATTTTGAGAGCATAGAATACAATTTATGCTACATCAGAGTACTCAAAATGATGTGAAGATGGTTGACATGGATATGTAGAGTGTGATAGTACACTAAGATTCCTTCTATGATGACTTCCAAAAATGGATCCATAAGAGGATTTAACACTCAGTTCATCAGTTCCATGAAACTGTAGATGCGTTCGTGAGATTGAATGACATAAAAACATACTCATAAGGACTATACCTGCTCCGAAAGGCTAGAAGAGGTATATTTAATGGCCAAAAGCACAAATGATGTCAAATAAATGTCATGTATATATTCAATAACTCTCGGGATCCTCAAAACTGATCAAATAGTCATCAATCCTTGGAAAAGGATATCAGTTCTAAACTAAAAACTGTTTCTGCTTCTGATAATCTAGAAAATGTTTGATGGTACCATCATACTTCATCAAAAATAAGATATGAGAACCCCAAAGAGATTTATTAGGTTGGATGAAACTATTTTACAAAATCTCTTCTAACATTTTCTTGATATCCTATAACTCTAGTGTATCCATCAAATAAGGTGTAATGTACACTGGTTCCACTCCTGGAACAATCTCAATAGAAAATTATATATCTTTCTCAGGAGGCAAACATGAAAAGTTTTCTATAAATACATCCATGAAATGATTGAACACATGAGGAAATTCACTCTGTGAAATCCCCTGGTCATCATGATACATACTCAAAATATGAGTTGTGACAGCCCACAACCCAAGACTCTCGATTCTAGCTCTACACGCCGTAACATCCAATTCGCCTTGATGTAGAAACAATCAACCTTCTGGTGTTATGAAACTCACCCTACAATGATAAAAATCAAAATCATCTTGGATGGGAAATACCGTTTCTATTCCAATAATGTCACTGTAGGCACTAATTTGTAAGCCATTATGGTTCCCTAAGATGTGACACCCACCAACATCAAGAGGGAACTCCTTGAACTGATGTACAATAGTAGTTATAATCCCCAACATAGTGTCCAACGTCATGATATTAGCAGAAGTATAGATACAGAGCCCAAGACTCACCAAAATAGTCACAAATATAAAATAGTTCGAATCATTTATATCAAATAGAGCAGAAGCTAAAATTCAAGAAAACAAAATCGTACCTCTAACCATAGAGGGTCTAGGATTCTATTGAAGCTGGGTTTCTACCACAACAATTGTATAACTTGTACTGCGGCCCTGTGACCCTTCATGACTACTATGAGAAAATCCACCATACTGTTGTAGAAATATTGTTAACTCGATACCACAACCTAAATCACTACCTTAACCTAAATCGCCAGTTGAGCTCTAACCCCCAGCCTGATGTGTGACTTGTTGAACTGTTCTGGTATGAGGAGTCAAAATAGATTCTACATTACTAATTTTTGGAAGGAGGGTGTTGCCGAAACACTGAATATTTCCCACATTGTGGAAATATCAACAATGAAATAGGTCACTCAGGCACTAAGGTTTCTTATGTCCACTATTCCAACAGTGGTAGCACACCTCCTGGAATCCTCAAGGATAATCCCACTAAACCGGATCTCCATGTGTAGACTCCTAGTGGTGCTTCCTTCTATTAGCCGGAAGAGTACAAACTCCATTTTTTGAACATGTCTATCCCATAAATTTTGAATCCCTCGGGCTGTGTTTGGTGATCAATGGCTGATTAATAGTAGAACTTATCTAATTCAACATGAAGATGTTCACATGGGATCTATTGTAATTCCTGAGACCATAATAAAACATCCTCTCTAGAAATAGCTTTTCACCCATAGAATGGGTGTGAATCACTACATCTGTGTGACGTAAGAAGAATACTCCCTGACTGAGTGTTTACCCTTCTCCAAACTCATGAACTCTTGGGGTTAGTTGGCCCTCATTGTATCCAGGTAGAAGTTGTCGTAGAATGTACCTAAGAACTCATCTCAAGCCATAACTCAATGGAAGCCAGCCTGTGATATCATATCCCACAATCTCTTGGTGTAATCACATAACATGAACATAGAGAGATTCCCCCACATCTTTGTAGGAATATCAATATGATAGAGGATAGACAACATGGTTTCAAACCATGAATCATCATCATGTGGGCCTCCATCCCCTGAGAATGTGGGAGGATGCTACTATGGAAAAAAAATTGTCAATTCAACCATTGAAGGGGTAGGGTGTGGTTCTCTTTGGATGGTCTAAATCTTCCTCATAAATCCATCAACTAAATGTGCATCATCACTTGTGTCTGGTATAACCGCTGGTTCCATAATGGGTAGTATGGGAGGATTTTATGTTAGTACCTGATCAACCGTTTCCAGTGTCTGATTGTTTACCTATATCTGGCGTACAACCAGAGGATGTCTCAGTGTCATGACTCTACAAAGTCAAGAACACACCTCGTTTTAAGATTATCATAGACTGAAACATAGAATTTAAATAAAGTAGTAGTAGTAGTAGAAACAATCTTGTTTCCATAAAACAGTGTTACACGGCATGTACAACCCCTGCACATCATGTTACCTTAGGCATATATCATGGTGTGTAACTCTTCCAAACTAGGTCATGCAACATCCATACACACAACATTATCTCCAAGAGACACAATGTGTACTTGAATAATTTCCCCTACCCATGTTCCACTACATGGATAAACACACTGTACATGGCATGTTCAACATAGACAAGGTGTTTACCCCTTATGTTATATACACTTGTGTCATTTGTCAAACAATCGGTGTCATGGTTTAATTTATATGCATGAAATAACGGAACATGGCATGAACAACCTAAAATTCATCAACTAGTGTCATATATCACATTTCCAGATACATGGATCTTAAAACACAATGTGTACTCCAAGTATACAGCATGTGTAACCCATGATTTACCACCCCCATGTATCTACTCACACAATTAGTCAAATGGAATTGGATTAGAAGATGGGTACTTATAGTACTCAATGAGTACTTATGGAATACTTTTTATTAATGAATAGAAGGCTACATGGCATGTATTTATCATCACAATACATGTATTATGGGGTTTTCCAGATAGTAAGCCTTGAAAACCAATTAGTAACTAGATAAAAATATTGCATCAAGATTTGAAGTTCCAAATTTCGATTCATGGCATCCTATACTCCCTAAGAATCAATGGATAGAATTTTAATCATGTATATCCCAAGGTATAATAATGCTATCAATCAAATGATCTTCCATATTTTGATCCATTAGGTCCCATAACAACTAAAGAACCAATGTTTGGCATCCATACAAATTAAAACAGAACATATTTTAATTCACTATCAAAACAGATGGTATTATTTCAAGGCATCTATCACAACAACATGTATATCTAGAACAACATAGAACACAACAACATGTAATCATTAATGCACCCAAAATAGAATGACCAGAATTCATGACATGTGATCACTGTCAAGTGCCAATAAGATGTTTGAGAGGGCATACCCTTATCTCTTCATTTTGAAAATGAAATAGTCCCTCAATAACATCAATTATAGCAACACAAAACATGAAAATCTACAAATGGTGAAATCAAATCAACTATAATAAATTTGAAACCAGAAAAATTTCCATATTCTTCGTATATTGGGTTTTCCCTATACCCAAGTTAGCTACTCACATGAAAAACATCTTACTAACTACCTATTCCTTCCTATCACTGTATATAGGGAAAATATAGTCTGAAAATGTCGAAAAGAAAAGCTCATCTAATACCACTTTGTAAAATCCCGGTTCTGGTTACCATCAAAAGGTTCCCCTTTCCCGGTTAGTCACATGGCCTCATGTGTATTTCCCTGATCTCCAGAGGCTATCGACTAGCTGTGATTGCCTTGGGGGTGATAATAGAGAATGTATTCCTTCCTTGGTAGAGTATACATATCAGAATAAAAAATAATAAAGAGTAGAAAATTAAATAATATCACACAATAAGTGAGCATAGGAAGAATGAAAATAATTAAACAATTAGAGAACAAATATAAATGAAGCATGTCACATATGTCTAGGAAAATATCAATGTAAGTCCCAATGCTATAAAAATTATAATAATATTAAGTAAAAAGTAAAACAATAAATTCTAGCAGCATCACAAGCCTCAACATGGTCCCACGATCTCCATCTCCATAGAAATAAAGTACTTGATGACGAAGGGAACAATTCCATATCTATAACTATAACCATACTATCATTTTTGTTTGAAAAGAGATGACACAAATACGGTGTGAGATGAATCCTATTAGGTAACCACCCCAAGATATGTCCCTAACTATCATTGAGTATTTATATAAGGTAAAAATGGAAATTCATCAACAAAAATCTAAGAGTACACCAAATAATCAAATTCCTAAAGTCAACAATTACATTAATAATAATTTAGTGTTCATCATTTAATAAAGTATCGCAAACAAGTATCCCAAAATACAACCTAAAAGGACCAAATCCAAGTCTGTTCTTTGGCTTGGCAGACATTTCACAAACAAGAAATGTTCACATTAACCCTCTAGGTAGCTCACACAATTTAACACCTATGGATAAGTAATCAAAAAAAGGAAAAGACACTCTAAGGAAGCACTCATCGACAATTCGCCCTATGGTCTATAGAGAAAAATATATAATATTTGGGGAAAAACTCAATATCAATTACATGTTTGGTTTCTTAATGTAATATTTATACACTCTAAGAGATAACTCACCATTAATCCCACATGTGGTCTAACAACTTGATATATGACAGTCACTCTAAGGAAGCACCCAATAACAGTTACACATATAGTCCAACTACTCCACGTTTTGACAGCCCTATGTATTCAATTGTGCATAAATGATATCAATAATACCAATGTAATCTCACTACTACATGTAAATGAAATTCCAATGCAGATCACAAGAGTTAAAAATGCAAAAAGAAGTTAAATTGTTCTATCATATCATGAAAGGCTTGGAAACAAGGTCTCCCTCATATGAAATGTGGACCAAACATCCTTAAACATTCAAACAACGGAAAAGTACCCATGGTGTGTTCTAGAATCATGTTATTTCACATAATATCACATAAGAATCCCTAATTACAAAAATCATTCTATGGAAGATAAAATAGGGATCATTTTCCTTAACCAGAAATACCCAAAACATGGGTAATCTACACATTGGAATATAAAACTAAATGAAAAACAATTATTAGGATCAAACCACAAACCTCAACATTTCAAAATGGTCACACTTGAACGTCAACCCTTGAATTGGCCTACAATGATGTAGATCTATGAAAGAGTCAAAAAAATTCTCAACCTTAAATAACTCATGAGAGTAGAATACTCAGGATGATATGTTCTAGAGGAAGAATGAAATCACCGAGATAATTACATAGCACCCTCTAATGTTTGGATTGGACCTCGATAGGAGAAACAATGTCTTAGAGAATATTCTCCACTCTCGATCACTCTTGAATTAACAAAGTCCAGAAGAAGATTAAAACAAGTGTTAGACATGAACCCATTCTGATTAAATAGAAAAAAGAAAAATCACATTGCGTTTTCATTTAATGTATATGTAATGCACATTCCCAACCAACCCCTACATTA
This sequence comes from Viscum album, assembly GCA_963277665.1. NCBI lineage: Eukaryota > Viridiplantae > Streptophyta > Magnoliopsida > Santalales > Viscaceae > Viscum > Viscum album. The sequence continues at coordinate 974,110,893 of OY728139.1, read as the reverse complement.
TGAGTTCTCTATGTAACAACACATGGCCATGTCTCAGCCATAAGACAACCAGTACATCGCTTCCCATGACAACCCAGTACATAGCGTTTACTCTAATGTACATGATATGTACTTCTAAATTTTTCAAAAACACACCATTTCCTCAAAAACACATGAAATCATGATCCATACATAAAAATAGTATCTGAGTTCTTACACATATCTTGTTGTATTCCAATATTAATATCTAGTTTATGATATTATGGGAACATGACCCGCCAGTAGGAAATCTACATTTATATATGACATTGGATGTTCCAATCTATAGTGGTCTTTATTGACCCATAGACTTTATTGTCATTATTAAAGAATATAATATGTCTCATACATTTATCTATATAAAGCTGACATGCCCCTCTACCCTAGTATCCTGTATGAATTTCTATTGTTATACTAACTTACTGATATGGATGATATTTCTATATAATTCCACGTCCACACCTAGATCGGTAGGACCAGTGGAGCACAAAATGCCTACCTCATAAATGATAACCAACCCCATAGAAGCACTAATCATTGGATTCTTCCATCCATAATTTTCATAAGTCATGTGTTCCTATAGAACTTCCACACATTCCATATTCTGGTGCATGCATAGACCTCAACATGTTTTTAGGGACACTAACCACACATGTACCCCGTCTTGCCACACCGATTTCAAAAAACAATATCACTAACCATAGTTGATGGTTCGGTATTCTGATTACTCAATCCATTAATAAACTTGTGAACATCATCAAATTTTTGCTGCCTACCATTGGACATTTCACCACTAGATCAGACAATGATAACTTCATACTAACCATGAGGGGCCTCCTTCAAATTTCCCTCCAAAATAAGGGCATGATTCACAAACTAAAAAACTATTTTTAATCATAAGACATTCACATGGGAAAAAATATCATATTCATGCCCATCCCAAATATGTGTTTACAGAGATGCCTCATTAGATTCCAATGATGGAAAACAATTAATGGAAGGGAAACAACTATTGTATTACATCTCTGTCATTGAAACAAGGGTAATCATCATAAATTACAATGCCTTTTCTGCCACAAGGTCTCCAAATAAAATTTTCCAGAAACATTCCATAGAAATATTTCTATAACATTCCATCAGCCTATTGGGACTAAATCAGAATTCCCCCCCCCCAGTACATTTACATTCCTCACAACATGCAAGCATCCATCTTGACTATCATATTAGGTGGAGCTACTAACTGATCATGAATTTTTACGATGGACTATATACAAATCTCATCTACATCCAGTCCACCCTCTCCATCAATATTTATAGATTATTGTAGCTATATATCATGTCTTAGCTCAATAATACAAGGCACAACCCACCCTTGGCCTTCTTCCATCATCTTCATTAAACAAGTGAGGTTCTCATGAAATTTCTCTTATATTTTACCTTGAACCATCAATTTTTCTTGCTTCACTTCTGGAGGAGTTATTTCAAAGTCATCCTCTTATATCCCAATAAGAACATGATAGTTTTGTGAGAAATTAATACAATTCCAACACACATCTCATAATAAATAACATAAAAAATCCACATATATCTTAAAATATTGCTCTCTACTATCCACAAGAAACCACTTTTTTCAAATACAATTCCCAATAGATAGAGTCTCACATTGAAAACTAACCTCTACCATCCCTACTATGGGTCATGGTAAACATGGTTTAATCCAACATACACATTCATGGGTCATTAATTAGACATCATTTTTACCATTTTTTATTCAAAAAATAAATCATTCTCTATTAATTTCCCTTATCATCTCACCATTTATTATAACCAATATTTTATTTCATTTATGTCGTTTTATAAAGGAAAATTCTTTTATAATTCATTCACAATCATTCAATTTACCCATTCATATAATCATTTTTTGACATTACATTCAATATATTTTATTGAATGTCAAATGAGTTATATCCATATTGTCTCCCACATCCATCTCTTATGTTCCCATCATGATGCATTCCATCTATATCGATAGGTTTCAATAACTAACATGTAAGTAAAACCTCATTCCAATTTATCCCTGAGAAAAGTACTATAAAAAATATCACCACACAATAAGTGAATCACTCAATAGTGTAATATCATTCAGCTATAACAACATATATCAAGATCAACAATTCCCACACTCAGTACCTACGATATCCCCCATTGATGGATTAGGTAATCTGAAACATGGGCTTATCACCATAATCTAACACATACTAATCACATATATAACATCGCTGAATAGTAATACTATATAATAGAATTGCTTTGATACCACATTGTAATGTCCCTAAATAATAATCCAATAAACTAGTTATCCGAGTAGAGTCACTACATGAATTTAAAATCATATCCCCATACGTGATATGATGCGAACATGCAGTGAGTGTCTAATTGTTCTTGTGTGTGGACTATAGATTCATTAAATGTGTATTACACAACATGAAACATAATAAAAAAGAAAAATAAAACAAAAAACTAGATCATTCATTACAATCCATTTCCAAAATAGCGTAAAACCACAACCAATAGATATGTATGACATGTCATTTTTACAATACCCAATGATATGGAAACCCAAAATAACAACAATGGGAAACATCCCCCTAAAAGAATCCTGGCACAATGTATGGATTCAAATCCATTCTCATACCAAGACCAGTTCAACTTCCTAGCACAATATCTTTTCCCTTGTCAAATCCATCAATAATTAAATAAGCTCAGTTACCCAACAACCAACTAAGCAGGGTGTGAGTACAATTGAATAGGTCACCACCAATGATGTCAACAAAATATCCTGTCAAAATAGATCTTAAATGTAAGTACTGATTTAATGGATTGATAAATATTAGATAACCATGATTCAATTATTAAATAGTATACAATTTTTAAATAATCATCATTTCTTCCGTAAAGTCAGATAATCCATTTCCTTAACTTAATCCATGGGTTTTGATTGTAGATCTTTTCCACTTCAGTCAATGTGGATAAATTATCAGGGATTAATTAAAATTCCCAATATCATTAACGATAAAAATGTCACGACAAATACGTCACACTCACTAAGGATTCTTAGTCAATGTAGTCTCATAAAATGACACTATTAGTGGAAAAGAGCCTCAATCCGATATCCTAATACATGCATTCAGAGGGTGGTTTTTTGAGCAACATTCAATCCCAAACCTTGTGAAGATCCTATGTCAAAAATCACCCATACCACCAATCCATGTTCTCATTATTACTAATCCACTTACCTCAAATACCAATTCATAGTATTTGATTAATAAATAAAAATATCATGCACAATACAGATTCCATTTAAATATTTAATCATTCATGGGATTTAACCCACCTACACATTTAAGAAAAAACATACGTAGACTATGTAACCCATTTTCCTATAATATCTAATATCATTTATCTTGTAAAAAATATCAATACATTCACTCATCTAATATAATTCACCATTTCACTTGTGTTATCCCATTCAGGCATTTTAATTTAAATCTCACTTGACATTTGGCACATTCACTTTATTCCATGTAACACCCATTACATTGCGACAATCAAACACTAATGACATTATCAATGATTAGGCTTAACTATTAATAATCCATTTTAGACTCCACTAACATAACAACATGTTCATAATTGGATCTACATTATCATAAGTTATCTCCATAGTAAACATTAAAATTTTAGATGTTCGGGAATATTGGAACACCTTATGGGTGGACCATAATTAGTCTAGCCAATTGATATGCATCCCACTTGGATAATGATCCATTCAATTCAACATTTATTCAACCATTTTGTCAAATGAATTATAAGAAATCAAATTAACAACAAGAGAAAGCCATTAACACAACCACAAATTCAAAAATAAACTTCATGAACATGGAATATAACTTATAGACCACCTCCATGAAACCATAGATGAACACATGCTTAACATTTTCCATTGATCTGGATTCAAACACCCTTTGAAAATGTAACACCCCAGGATTTTAGAGTGTGTTATTTCTTAAAAATAATTCAATAACTTGCACTACACGCAACACCGAGTTCAATCACACCATTAAAAGAGGTCATGAATAGTATTAACTGCATTTTGAACTTTATATAATCCTTATAATTTTAGAATCCCTCTTATGAGTTTCTTAGTCATAATGCAAGAACAGATTCATTTTCAGTATTTTACTTTTATCAACTTCTAATAGTGAAACCTTTTTAAATACAATATATTAAACTTTTTGACTAAATGGGGACATCAAAAATTTAAAATGAAACATCCCAAGATTCCACAGTACGCTTTCTTTGAATAATACATTAGCGTGTGTTGTACGCAACCTTGAGTTTTAACACACACCACAACTAATCAAACTAGCCGTTATGAATAGTAATACCTACTTTTTGAAATTATATATATTTTATATTTGAAAATGGACTTCATTATTGGATTCGGAATATCGAATTTAGCCTAAGGTGAAATTTTGGTACATTTCGGATAACTTTCATATTTTGATGAATAGTGAAAATTACTAAATTTTAATTAAAAACAACTTTTTTAATCAAAATAATTAATAGTGATAAATTATGAATTTGAGTGGTTTTAAAGTATATTTAGAATATATTTTTACCGTTTAATATAATTTTGGTCATTGGACATAATTTTACAATTAAACCGAACATAAACAAGTGTCAATCTTTTGATAGTTATTACCTCTTAAAAAAACGCTTTTTGTTTTGACAGCGGGAATTAATTTTAAATTAATTTCTGCCACTTCTGTGTTTTGAATTTAGGAAAATGGATTCCATATTTGGAATCAGGATGTTCAAATTGTGTAAATAGGTAACTTTTAGTTTTAGACATTTTGAATAGTTACTGTGGTAAATATTTTATTTACCATGGTTAAAGGGTAAATCCGGTAAATAAGGGTTAAAAAATAATATTATAATAATACAAAATTACCCTAAAACGTGTCATAACCTTATTGGTTGACACATACCCGACCATGAGCATCCTTGGGTCAATTTGGGGACCCCTTGGAGCCACTTGTATGTGGTAGGGACACTTTATATTAATAAAGTTAAAAATAAAAATAAAAATGGCATAAGCTTACATCTTTTAGAAGAATAATTTTTACATAGGGTTATACAAGTTGGATTTTCGATTATAAATATTCATTAGAAAGCTAAAACGATTTCCTACATAATGATATTTTATTTATAATTTTTAGACATCAAATAAGTTAAATTATTAATGACACAATAATGATGCAATGTTTACCTCATTAATAAATCATTTAAATAAATAAGATTATAATGATTAAAATATTATCTAAAACCTGTCCAATTCTTATTGGTTGATGTTATTTAGAATATTAGTCATCTTATCTTCGACCAAAATAATTTTTGGACCATTATAAACCGAATATAATTATATTATAAAGTAATACTTTCACTCTTTCCTAAAGAGCCCCTCCTCTCCCTTATAAAAGGAGACCACTTCTACTCATTCCTCACACCTCTCAAGCCACTTGGCTCGTCCAAACTCTGCCCAACTAAGCTCCCCACATCCCTCTCCTCCTCATTGAAGCTTCCCCTTAGGCAGAAAGCATTTCAAGAAGTCCTTTGGTTCCAACCAAAGTGAGTTACCTAAATTAAAGGTAACGATTTCTCCTAAATTATTTTCATTTATTTTGCTTCTTCAACCCCCAAACTCTTTTTATTTCCTTTCTTTTGTAACAACACCAGTATCCTCAATATACTAGGATGTTGTTATAAGAAGGATTCAAACTACACATACACACAACTCCATCTAATGGATGATGAACATAATGTTTCTGTGGATGGAAAACTAACGCCTCACGAAACGATGATTGTTCAAATACATCTTACCGCCTCTCATGGTGGCCATTATGATGGCACTGTAATTAAATATGATATTAATGATATATATTTTATATATAAGCTTCTGTAATTCCATTTTATTTCATACCATTATTCGTTTCATGTTGTATATACATACGATAATTTCATTTGAGGAAGTGCGGACTACCGCCCCCTTAAAATGATATGACTCGTTCATACCACACATGGAACGTATAAAGGATGGTGTTAATGAACTTAAGTAACATATATAAAATATTATATTATACTGAAATAGTAATATACTTATGTATCATTTGGATTCGATTCTTTTAAAATAAAAAATTAAATGGAAGTAGCGTTCGTGCGTACGTACGGACTACCGTCTCCACGAACGCGATGAGATTCATCCTCCATCGTATCCATTCAAGTATAATTATCATTTGATGATTTAAAAATGATGTTTAAGGACTTGATACCATTCTGGATTTGAATAATATACAACCTATCCATTACAAACATGTCTTACGTAACCAAACATTTAAAAAGAACGAATCGGTTATCACCCGAAACGACGATAATACTAAGATATTATTATCAAATCAATATTAAACGATCATATATGATATCATATTAATGTATATGATTCTTGTATAATTTAGTAACAATTATTTATCTATTATACAGGAGGTTAACCTACCCCAACCAAGGAAAAGTACAAGGTAAGGGTTATTTCACAATCTCTTCATTATCCGAGGTTGTTTATACGTAATAATCTACTGGGATCTCTTTATCATCCACATCCATGTTTCTTAAAAATGTATTTCAAAACATTTTTACTATTTACAAGAATATGGGTTTAAGTCATTTATACCCTTGTTTGACTTTTTATAAGAGGTTTATAAAGGAATCATTCCGTCGTTTTCAAAACAAGGTCCTTTTTAACCTTTTCGACAGAATTGAGGTAAGAATGTTTTTTAACTTATACGGCGGGTGTGGTTATTTTCCGCCGTTATAAAATCGTCAAAGCTTCCCTTACAAGCTTATAAGAATATTTTCAAAGAAAATGTTTTATTTTATATGGATCTTAAATGATTTCAAAATAAAAGGAGATATTTCTTTAAAAAGAATTTTGATTTCATCTATGTCAACATCCTTTGATGGATTTTAAGATTATTTATGGTTGATTTATTATGATACAAAACTTCTATATTGTATTGAAGGTTTTGTGATATGTTTGACTGTGGATGTGCTATTTTTATACCATTCATAGTTTATGGTGAAAGTATTGACATTTCGTATGCTAGTTTTAATACGAATGTTTATGTTATGTTTAAACCTTTTCATATGGGAATGCATTGGACTTAATAAGTGACGGGTGGAGCCCGCTATAGCTCCTCGATGCATCAGTAGGTCTCATGAGACAAACTAGTGTCTTGGCACAAGGCCTTGACAAAATCTTATTTGTAGTCTTGGAACGAGGCCTTGGCTATGTGGTTATGATAGTCTGGCATTATGCATTCCAACATTATGAAAGTGGTTATTGATATTGCATGTGATTATTCGATTAGTAGAATATCCATGTGAATAAGTAAATGGCATTATTTCATTTTACTTTTGCCATACTATGTTGAAGTTCAATTTTAAAAGGCTCTTGTTTTAGAAATTCATTGCCTTAAATGTTTATGCTTATTTTGAATGTTCCGCTATATTGTTATCCTTACTGGGCATTTGAGCTCACCCCTTTTCTATGTTTTATTTTTTCCCAGGAAGTGAAGATGTAAGTTATGAATGACCTGTAGGGATATTATGAGGGGTTAATAGTGTGGATTTTGGAACATTATGTTGTTGTAGTAGTTTTTCATTTTATGATGTAATGTAAAACTTATGAAATATATCTAGTGTTTCCAAGGCTACTAAACCAATCGGTCTTTCGAGATTTGATCTTTCTTGTGATCATGCCAATGTTACGAAGTAATGCACCGACTCTGGGTAGCTGGGGTCGGGGCGTTACAGTTGGTATCAGAGGAAGTTTAGTACAAACCTTGGAAGCTAGATTTAGATAAACTCTGATTAGAGCACGTAGACCTAAGATGAACTTTGAGGATTAGTATAGAAGAACTTCCTAGAATTTTTCTATTGTAGAGATTTTGTGAGTTTTCCGAGCAATACATCCCTGTCTGGATACGAGCAGGTAGAGGCGGCTCTGGTACAGATTTACCTAGGGCTAAAACCCGAAAACACCGCTTTGAGCTAGACTCGAACGGGAACTGGTGCACGACAACGGGCCTTGCTGCACTCTTGGTTACGACACTCCCGGGGGATATGCTTAAGATAACTCTCATTTTCTTTACAAATCATTATGAAGGGTTTATGAGTATATACTTTCTCAAAGAAAACATTTTTATGATTATGGATTATATCCATAAATAGTTCAATTTATGTTAAGTGTTTTATAAGTATGGGATTATGTATTTTGATTCATAAACTGATCTAGTGTATTCCATTGTTTAGAAATGGCGCCCAGTAGAAGGAATGAGAACTCCAGAAATGCACATGATCCAAAGAGAAGGAAGGATCATATCTTTCATGGTCTTAAGCTAGAATTTATAAGAGAAATAGTCTCCCATGTATTATCATCATATGAAGAAATAATATCATGTGTTGATAAGATAAGTAAAGAGTTTACTGAGTCCTATGGCTTTGAAGGGAAGCAAGAGACGAAAAGGATAGAAGAGAGAAAGATGGATAAAGGGAAGAGGGAAAAGAAGAATTTTCCCATATGTGGTAACGGTGGAAAGAAACACCCTGGAACTTGCCTGAAAGGAATGGGAGTTTGTTATAAGTGTGGAAGAAAAGGGCACAAAGTACATGATTGCAAGGGTAAGAAAATGGTTTCAAATGTACAATGCTTCATTTGCAAGGAGTTTGGACACTACGCGAACCTATGTCCCAGTCATCAGACTATGCCGCAAATGATGCTATTGGATAATAATCAAGTTATGATACTACCACAGATGAAGAGGAATGATTAGAGTTCTTATGTTGATTATGTCAATTGAGTGTTGTATCAACAATGTACTTGTTATAATAATTATGGAGTATATAAGGATTGTACTGCAGTACTATTTCATTAAGGATTTGAGATGGTGTGGAACAAAGAAAAGTGACTCAATAGCAGGATAAATTTTTGGAAAATATATGGTTGAGAGAATGATAAACCATAATATAGTTCTGATACCGAGGTAGTGATTTTCGAATAATACATGATTATTTTGGAAAAATTATATTGGATATTCTTGACTACCTTGGAACTGATTAATGATTTGTATATTCCATCATTGTTGGGGTTTAAAACATTTTTGGATTGATGAAGTATATCCAGCATTCTATATGGAATAAGGGAGAATGAATGTAATCAATAAGGAATATGGTAATTCATGATGTTTCAGTGTATTAAAAGAATACATGATGAAGGTATTCATATGCTATTACGGGGTAAAAAGGATCTGCATTATGTTTACCTTCTTTATAAATGTTGGACTGTGAGTTTGGACAGAAGTATTTTGGATAGTTCTAGTTTGGATTATTTTGGATTGCCATAAAAGAACAACCCGGAGGTCGGGCGGCAACCCGTCGCGTCCGGCAAGGCTGCGAGACTTGAACCCGCAACCAAAGGGCGACAAGGGTGTATCACCTACCACTATCCCACGAGATGTCCTGGATTAAATAAAGTAGTTTTTTAAAAGATCTGGTAGATGAATTATAAATTCGTTTATTTTGGAACCCTCTATGAATAGTATAAATAGAATTTTTTTTTACGAGTGAATGATGAGTTTTGGTAGAAATTTATTAATGGATAAAACTCTAATTATAAACTAAGTATATCTCATTATGATCTTAGCCAATCTCATAAATAAATTTCTCATCATTAATAAAAGGAACTTAGAACAAAAATGTTGTCCTAGATGGTACCTTAAATCATCACTAATTTATGGCTTTGGGATTGTTGGCCTTTTCATAGCCATGTTCTCTACCACTCTCCATCAGATAATTGATGGCTATATTTTTCTTCCATATCCATATTTTCTTACATGGAACCCTAGTATGTGTTATTTTCGGTAATCTTCATACTTTCCACTCTTTATTTTAAATAGAGGCCTCATTAATTCATTTTTCGATGTGGGATTTCAACTAAGATATTTTGAAACGTCAAAAATGTGTTATCCTAATACCCTATGTTTTGTTGAACCAATGATATTTCAAATCATCATGGATTGATGAGTTTAAGGACCTCAATTTTATACTTGTTTGTGATTGATGACCTCAATCACTACCTATAAATATTTACGTTTTTCCTCCGATTATATGTCTTTAATTTCCACCAATGTTCTCCTAATCGAGATCATAATTTCGTGGTGACCCTTTGATTTCTCTTTTCCTCATATTAAGACTAAATTTTAGTAACCCAATTTCTGATGTGGGTTTTCCCACAAATATATTTTCTACTTTCAACCTTTTATTTTTGAAGAACAATTTCAAATTGCGAGGACGCAATTTATTGAAGGAGGGGAGAATGTAACACCCCAGGATTTCAGAGTGTGTTATTTCTTAAAAATAATTCAATAACTTGCACTACACGCAACACCGAGTTCAATCACACCATTAAAAGAGGTCATGAATAGTATTAACTACATTTTGAACTTTATATAATCCTTATAATTTTAGAATCCCTATTATGAGTTTCTTAGTCATAATGCAAGAACAGATTCATTTTCAGTATTTTACTTTTATCAACTTCTAATAGTGAAACCTTTTTAAATACAATATATTAAACTTTTTGACTAAATGGGGACATCAAAAATTTAAAATGAAACATCCCTAGCTTCCACGGCACGCTTTCTTTGAATAATACAGTAGCGTGTGTTGTACGCAACCTTGAGTTTTAACACACACCACAACTAATCAAACTAGCCGTTATGAATAGTAATACCTACTTTTTGAAATTATATATATTTTATATTTGAAAATGGACTTCATTTTTGGATTCGGAATATCGAATTTAGCCTAAGGTGAAATTTTGGTACATTTCGGATAACTTTCATATTTTGATGAATAGTGAAAATTACTAAATTTTAATTAAAAACAACTTTTTTAATCAAAATAATTAATAGTGATAAATTATTAATTTGAGTGGTTTTAAAGTATATTTAGAATATATTTTTACCTTTTAATATAATTTTGGTCATTGGACATAATTTTACAATTAAACCGAACATAAACAAGTGTCAATCTTTTGATAGTTATTACCTCTTAAAAAACGCTTTTTGTTTTGACAGCGGGAAATAATTTTAAATTAATTTCTGCCACTTTTGTGTTTTGAATTTAGGAAAATGGATTACATATTTGGAATCAGGATGTTCAAATTGTGTAAATAGGTAACTTTTATTTTTAGACATTTTGAATAGTTACTGTGGTAAATATTTTATTTACCATGTTTAAGGGTAAATCCGGTAAATAAGGGTTAAAAAATAATATTATAATAATACAAAATTACCCTAAAACGTGTCATAACCTTATTGGTGGACACATACCCGACCATGAGCATCCTTGGGTCAATTTGGGGACCCCTTGGAGCCACTTGTATGTGGTAGGGACACTTTATATTAATAAAGTTAAAAATAAAAATAAAAATGTCATAAGCTTACATCTTTTAGAAGAATAATTTTTACATATGGTTATACATGTTGGATTTTTGATTATAAATATTCATTAGAAAGCTAAAAACATTTCCTACATAATGATATTTTATTTATAATTTTTAGACATCAAATAATTTAAATTATTAATGACACAATAATGATGCAATGTTTACCTCATTAATAAATCATTTAAATAAATAAGATTATAATGATTAAAATATTATCTAAAACCTGTCCAATTATTATTGGTTGATGTTATTTAGAATATTAGTCATCTTATCTTCGACCTCAATGATTTTTGGACCATTATAAACCGAATATAATTATATTATAAAGTAATACTTTCACTCTTTCCTAAAGAGCCCCTCCTCTCCCTTATAAAAGGAGACCACTTCTACTCATTCCTCACACCTCTCAAGCCACTTGGCTCGTCCAAACTCTGCCCAACTAAGCTCCCCACATCCCTCTCCTCCTCATTGAAGCTTCCCCTTAGGCAGAAAGCATTTCAAGAAGTCCTTTGGTTCCAACCAAAGTGAGTTACCTAAATTAAAGGTAACGATTTCTCTTAAATTATTTTCATTTATTTTGCTTCTTCAACCCCAAAACTCTTTTTATTTCCTTTATTTTGTAACAACACCAGTATCCTCAATATACTAGGATGTTGTTATAAGAAGGATTCAAACTACACATACACACAACTCCATCTAATGGATGATGAACATAATGTTTCTGTGGATGGCAAACTAACGCCTCACGAAACGATGATTGTTCAAATACATCTTACCGCCTCTCATGGTGGCCATTATGATGGCACTGTAATTAAATATGATATTAATGATATATATTTTATATATAAGCTTCTGTAATTCCATTTTATTTCATACCATTATTCGTTTCATGTTGTATATACATACGATAATTTAATTTGAGGAAGTGCGGACTACCGCCCCCTTAAAATGATATGACTCGTTCATACCACACATGGAACGTATAAAGGATGGTGTTAATGAACGTAAGTAACATATATAAAATATTATATTATACTGAAATAGTAATATACCTATGTATCATTTGGATTCGATTCTTTTAAAATAAAAAATTAAATGGAAGTAGCGTTCGTGCGTACGTACGGACTACCGTCTCCACGAACGCGATGAGATTCATCCTCCATCGTATCCATTCAAGTATAATTATCATTTGATGATTTAAAAATGATGTTTAAGTACTTTATACCATTCTGGATTTGAATAATATACAACCTATCCATTACAAACATGTCTTACGTAACCAAACATTTAAAAAGAACGAATCGGTTATCAACCGAAACGACGATAATACTAAGATATTATTATCAAATCAATATTAAAAGATCATATATGATATCATATTAATGTATATGATTCTTGTATAATTTAGTAACAATTATTTCACTATTATACAGGAGGTTAACCTACCCCAACCAAGGAAAAGTACAAGGTAAGGGTTATTTCACAATCTCTTCATTATCCGAGGTTGTTTATATGTAATAATCTACTGGGATCTCTTTATCATCCACATCCATGTTTCTTAAAAATGTATTTCAAAACATTTTTACTATTTACAAGAATATGGGTTTAAGTCATTTATACCCTTGTTTGACTTTTTATAAGAGGTTTATAAAGAAATCTTTCCGTCGTTTTCAAAACAAGGTCCTTTTTAACCTTTTCAACAGAATTGAGGTAAGAATGTTTTTTTAACTTATACGGCGGGTGCGGTTATTTTCCGCCGTTATAAAATTGTCAAAGCTTCCCTTACAAGCTTATAAGAATATTTTCAAAGAAAATGTTTTATTTTATATGGATCTTAAATTATTTCAAAATAAAAGGAGATATTTCTTTAAAAAGAATTTTGATTTCATCTATGTCAACATCCTTTGATGGATTTTAAGATTATTTATGGTTGATTTATTATGATACAAAACTTCTATATTGTATTGAAGGTTTTGTGATATGTTTGACTGTGGATGTTCTATTTTTATACCATTCATAGTTTATGGTGAAAGTATTTACATTTCGTATGCTAGTTTTAATACGAATGTTTATGTTATGTTTTAACCTTTTCATATGGGAATGCATTGGACTTAATAAGTGACGGGTGGAGCCCACTATAGCTCCTCGATGCATCGGTAGGTCTCATGAGACAAACTAGTGTCTTGGCACAAGGCCTTGACAAAATCTTATTTGTAGTCTTGGCACGAGGCCTTGGCTATGTGGTTATGATAGTCTGGCATTATGCATTCCAACATTATGAAAGTGGTTATTGATATTGCATGTGATTATTCGATTAGTAGAATATCCATGTGAATAAGTAAATGGCATTATTTCATTTTACTTTTGCCATACTATGTTGAAGTTCAATTTTAAAAGGCTCTTGTTTTATAAATTCATTGCCTTAAATGTTTATGCTTATTTTGAATGTTCCTCTATATTGTTATCCTTACTGGGCATTTGAGCTCACTCCTTTTCTATGTTTTATTTTTTCCCAGGAAGTGAAGATGTAAGTTATGAATGACCTGCAGGGATATTATGAGGGGTTAATAGTGTGGATTTTGGAACATTATGTTGTTGTAGTAGTTTTTCATTTTATGATGTAATGTAAAACTTATGAAATATATCTAGTGTTTCCAAGGCTACTAAACCAATCGGTCTTTCGAGATTTGATCTTTCTTGTGATCATGCCAATGTTACGAAGTAATGCACCGACTCTAGGTAGCTGGGGTCGGGGCGTTACAGAATACCTAACCAAAATTCTACTGGAAAAAGACAGTTTTGTAGATTCAAAAGATGAATAATAGAAAAACAATCCATAATCCTAAAATTACAAGAAACTGGAGCTTAAGACTTATAGAGATTTTCGATCCACATGAAATGATACTCCCAATGTCCAGGAATCAAAGGAGTTCAATACACAAGAATATTTGTCTGTTTCGGTTCATCTCTAGGGCTAGATGTTGAACAATGATGTATAAATTCTGGTGAAGTACATAAAGTCCCGAGGTTTGGGGGATTCATAAAAGTCCACATTAAATGTGTTTCATGGATTGGCCATGCGTTTTTCCAAGCCATGCACTATCTATGAATCTGCCTATATGAAAGAGGTAATGAGTCACATGGTTACCATAGGATACCGAAATAGTTTAATAAACCATGAACCAACTATGAAGAATGACCCTCAAGGTTTGCATGAATTGGCCTCCCCTCTTTCACGGATTTCAAAACTACGCACACTTTCCTCTTGGATATATTGAATTTGGCCCACAGTTTTCAATAACCATGTTCCAACTATGAATCATACACAGAATGGGAAGAGTCCCACTTTTTTGATTTCCTTAACCCTCAAGAAACCATTGTGATTTCACAAACATTATAAAAAGTTCCATTACTCATAATTAGGATCCTTAAACCAAATCATAATCCAGAACATACCTTGTAAAAAAATCACACTACTAGAGATAATATTCCCTTGATTCCTATAAAAAAATGACAATGAAATGATTAAATATTGTCATATCCATAAACAAGGAATGAATTTCACACAAGTTAATTGTTTAGTTGGTTAAATTAATTATAAATAATAAGTAAACACCATTTGTTTTTTAGCCTTTTGTTGCATAATATTATACATTATCAATTTTTTTACTCAATTCCATTAATCAAGTTGTTTATTGTCTTGTAAAAATTATATTTATCATTGACTATGAGGAAAAATAATGTGGAGATCAACCCATCACACACTTCTCTAGCAATAGGATCCTATATGTTTTATCATGTAAGTCACATAATTAATTTCCATTATTTAAATAACATTTATTGATTTACACATATGTTATCCAGTTTTCAATTATAGTTTAATCATTATTATATCCAAATTTTGAGATTATATTATTCCACATGATTTTTTAGAAATATAATCAAATTGATTTATATTATGAGTTAAATAAATTATATGATATCAACTAGTGTTTCTAAGCACACTGTCTAGATAACACAAGAATACACACCAAGTATCCCAAAGGTAAATGTCATGTACTAGTGATCAATTAAATAAGAATTAATTCTGAATTAATTGACAGTAAGTACATTTCTAACACACAGTACCATTAATTTTACACCATGTGTGGACCAGGCTAGTGTTCCATATAATTATCTATAGTTTATGCCGTGTATATGTCGTACGCGGTGTGTAATAATTTATTCACATAGGGCTCATGTATCATCTTATAAAGTCTGCCTAACTAGTGATCATGAAAATCAATGACCACATCATGTGTTTACAATGTACAAATTGTTTACTCTAACTATTTCCTTGGCACAATTTACCTTCCATGTCCATATGAGGATGCCTCAAATAGACGGTGAAAATAGTAAACACCCTGTAGCTGAAATGTACATGTTGTGTACTTTTAACAAATTATGAAAAAATAAAAATTATTTTAATATATTATGCAAACCTTATTGTTGTGTTATTGTGTGTGGTCAATAAGATGATTGGACATTCCATGGGATATGTTTTAATATATTTAAATGTTTATTTAATTTTTGTACAATGTTCGAATTTATATATCATGTGTGACTCATATTATAGTTATATCTGAATGTACATTAAAGCGTAACACGAGACAGAAGAATCATGAAATCATTGTAATCATTATGTTGATAGTACACAACATAAAAGAATGTGATAAAACATATATAAAACATATATGAAAATTAAAGGTATACAAGTATAATACCCAATGGCTAATCTAGATGGGTAATCATTGTGTTTACTTCAAGGTACATTTATGTAAAAGTTAATTTCAAAAAAATCATAATTTTTCTAAAATTATGATGAAAGAGAATCTCAAGGATATAAAGATGTGAATTTATAAAAAATAATTGATTAATTAAGGAATATAATTAATTTATTTGATCGTGATTTATATTAAAGATTAATAATTATATTTTAATGATTATTTTATTAAATGTATAATTCATTGCATGCATGTGAATGATAAAGCGATTAGATCCGACAATTTCTTGTAATTGGTTCCATTATATTTATTATAAAATTATATTGTTGGCATGTGAGCCATATCAACTCATATTATGTAACGGATTCCAATCCCATATTTTATATTATGTAAACCATTTTACATTATATGAATGTGAATAAAAGAATATATAATGGATTGATCTCCCATATTAGTGGATGAAGTTCAACATTGTAGCCAATATAAAACCACTCCTTAACAAATATATATGTAGATATCTGTGAAATTATAACAGGAACCCTAAATTGTTCAAGATATTTTTTCCATTGGTAAACTATTATTTTATCATCAACTAGATAAACTAACAATTTGAAAATGCTTAATGAATCTAATATTATTATTTTTACACAACCCCAATGCATATCTTCAAATGTTTTTCTAAAAGAGATTTTTAACCTAGGTTAGAAAGTGATCCTTATGAGAAAACATGTAAATAAAATAGTTTTTTTCATGAATAATAATTTTAAAATATATTTATGAATAGTATTTTGGATACTCAATAAATCAGTTTTTTCATAATAATAATCGTACTGATTTTCTCATCAGTGATGTAGAAAAATTGATTAGAAAAAAATATCATTGATAAAAGAAAATGAAAATCTATAATTTTTATAACAATTTAAAAATATGAATCCTAATGAGGAAATACATGATATACATTGGATTATATTAATTTAATATGATCTCAATGTCTTTTAATGGAATACATTTCAGGCATCGGCTGAACATCCTAATCATATTCAAATAATAGGAAAAAAATTGGGTTTTTTTAGAAAAACATTAACTAAAATGGAATAAAAGTTATAAATAAATCATACATATTACTTAAGGTTATAATACAGAATAGGAAAGATACAATTGAGACAAAGTTTCACTAGTATGAAGACATGGTTGTTTTCAATAAAAAATCGTTCTGTTGAAGCATTCTTAAATTTTTTTATATTTAAAATGGATGTTAATTGAGTTTTACTTAATGGATAAGTTTAGCATAATTTTTATGTATAATAACACCATATTTATGAAAATAAAAAATATCCAATACATATGATTTTACATTTATAAAAAATCATTTTCATAAAAAAATATGTTATTAGAAAAATTATTTTTATATTAAAATATTCAGGCTCAATTTTTTTAAAATTGCTCAGAGTCATATTTTCTTATATAAACCCGTTGAATCTTAAATGATTTACAAATGATAATTTTCTATAATTTTTTTTTCAAAAACAAAATTACGTTATAAAATATACAATGTATCCAAATGTGTTATAAAATTTTCAGACTCGAAAATTATTACAAAATGATAAAAAATTATTTTTTAATGAAAATTATCATAATTAGTTTTCATTGCAAAAAAAAAGATATGTTTAAACATAATGATGAAATATTTTTACTAAAAACTTTAATATTCATTTTTTTATTCCGTATTCCTTAAATTATTTATAAATGTTTTTTACATATTTTTTGTTTTTATACGTTTTTTCCAATCTATTCCGTTTCATATTGGATTGATTTACATTAAAATGTTATTTTTTATAAAACAATTATGAGTTTAAGAGTATTTTTAAATTCATTATTTAATTATTTCAAGATAATATATTCCCAAATGTATTTTAAACCTAATACCTTGAAATTAATATAATTATAACCATAACTATCATGCTATATATGGGTATGAGAACTTTTGTCTCTGAAATTTCGCTAATACTTTTATCATAAATCTTACGAACACTATAAGTGAATCTTCAAATGTTTTAGCTCTAAAATGCTCACAAGATCATGTATTAGTACAATGGAATAATTAAAAGGATTTTCATATTTAGAGGTGTACATATAAATAATCATTGAGAATAATGGTATAAAAATAATGATTCATGTTTTTAAAGGACCATTTGTTTTCATGGATGAAAGAATTTTTATGTAGAAAAATTATTTAAGGTCTATTATTTAAATTTTCTCAAAATTATTAGAAATTTAATGCTAATATTTTATAATAAATTAGAATAATATTAAGAGGAATTAAACAACGTGAAATAATTTAGAGAAGAATAAAAAGATGATGAAAATGAATAGGTTGAGGAGGAAGAAGATGATGAAGAATAAGAAATAGAGATTGTTGAAGTGTCAAAAGAAAAGAATACACTAAACACATAATCATATTAAAATACACTATCTTCCCCATTAGAGAATTATTTAATCTTGGAAGAATTAGTGGAGGAAAAATAAGCATTCATTGAAGAAGAAAATTCATCATCAAATGAGAATAAAGAAAATAAACAATCCCAATGAATAGTTTCTAATAAAGTTGAATCTGAAAAAGTAAGTAGACATTTTTATATATCATAAGATGTAAATTATTCTCAAAAATAAAATTATATAGATGAGAAGAAAGAAAACACAGATATAGAAATCAAAAGGGAAATCTCTCTAAAAATATTTTTCAGGATCATCAAAATCTGACGGGATAAAAACTCAGAACATTTTTTAAAATATATTCTAATCCATGAAATGATTACATGATTAAATTCCATATCTTTAAAACTTATAATCATTTTGAATATTTATTATAAATGGAATAAATTAAAAATCAAAAGAAATGAATCTTTTGACTGAATAAGTTTTTCACATTAAAGTAGACTTGATTTTTTTTAATAAATATGAAATTGATTAAATGTAATCATACACTCAGATGGTTTAGCATTCAAAAAAATATAAAAATGATCTCGAGGATCATGATAATCTGTATATTGAAGAAAAAAATATATTTAGAAATGGAAAATTCATTTGATAAATCTTCAATGTATGTTAATGATATAGTGATGTTCGTGGAAGTGTTCAGAGATACAACTAATGATCGATATGAGGAAGTAAATATTTTCAAATAAATTGTTCAATGTTTAGAGATAGAAAATAAAAGGCCTAGAATGTGTGAATATGACATTTCCCTTGTGAAGGAGGAAAATAAAAATATAATTGACAATGGTGAATGACTTAAATAATAAATTTAGATGAAATCCATGATGGATGAAAAGGTTTTGAAACTCAAATCATCAGTGGTAGAGGCTAAAAAGGTTCATGATTCATTTTAGAAAATGATAGAAATTGTGAAAATGTTGGTGAATAATGATTGTTCTTATTTAATTTAACTCTTGATTTATATTTTGAAACATTGTTTTTAATGAATGAAATTTTTAATGAATTTTTTTTCATAATTTTTTTTGAATTTATTCTAAATAAGTTTGGATGTATATTTTTATTTTATTTGATGGATAATTAGTTATTTCACATTAAATTCTTACATATTTAATTTATTTATAAAATTTTAGTACTTATCGATTCACAAATCATTTTATAAATAAGAATATTGAATAAAAAATTAAATTGGTAGAAAATTATAAAATAAGACATGTTTTAAAAGATAGAATCCATTGAGATATTATCTTAAGGGGGACATCTCATCCTAAGTTTGTAGAAACAGAATTTATTCATTCCATCCCATTTAAAAGTTCTTATTAAATCGGGTGGAGTTAAAATAATAGAAATCTCATTAAATATATTAAAAGATTCAAGGGATATAGGTTTTTTTCAATGCTAATATTTTCTAAATTTTAATTGTTGTGTTTTGTGCATTCAAAAATAGAAGGATTGTTGATTTAGAAGTATTACATTATACATTTAATTTCCTTTTTTGGAAATAAAAATAATTACTTTAAACAATAATATAGTGAGATAATATTTCCCATATGTTTTAGTATGTTTTTATAGAAATCATTACATTGTACTGAACGTTGAAATAATTCCATTGAAAAAAATTAATTTTATTATCTTTCATTATGATATATCAGACTAAATGTGCATTTGATACATTAGACTAACTAGTGATTTGATCAGCGGATAGAGTAACCCCATAATAAAAATATTCAGGATTACTGGACTATCCATGGTATATATTCGTTAGAATCAACCATATTTACAATATCCAAATAAAAATCAATAAGGTAGATCATCAGACACCCCATAGATTAATATTTGTTTGTATAGAATTATATATATCAAATAGAATATATAAAGCATTGTAATTGTGCTAATCTATATAATGTAAGTCATTCAATGTACAAATTATCCCTAGCTAGCATTTTGTTTATCTAGATCATCATGAGCTGTTAGGTGCATCTTTTTTTGAAGATGTTGCAACTAACTGTAAAATATGACCATTGGAAAATCACCTAAAAATAGGATGTTATTTTTATAGATAGGAGATAATTAAATTTAAAACTCATGCCATCTAATTATTTCATTGTGTGAACAATTCATTTATAGTCTCTATAATTCTTTTGAGAGTTGATGTTCTAATGAATCCTTGTGATATATGCAAATTTTTTATGAAATATATGATTTTTTAATTGCATGGAGAATCATGGTACAGATCAACGGTTTATTAGGATTGGAGGATGTTATATATGATCCACATGATCGAGGAATTGTGGGGATATAATGATATAGGATGATCATCATATCAAGGTATTTATTGGTCGTGAAAGTGATATTTGAATCTAATAATCATATCAAGGTATTCATGTAGAATGGAAGATGTTACAGATTCTGATCCATCTGATCAAGGTATTTCATGCTAAAAAACGACATACATTATTGTAGGTACTAAATTATATTTATATCACTATTAAAGATATATGACTAACATAACTCTACAGGTTGAAGATTAAATGATTTTATAAGAATTTTAGTCATTCTTCCTATTATAATGATTTGAATATCGTTTTTATATGTGTTTTATTTCCAATTGTGGATATGTATTAAAAAATAATTTATTATACAAATCATTATGAAAATATTTTTTATCACGATGCTTTTAATACAGACAAAATCTATCAAAATTTGATAGTTTCAAGATCTGATTGTATTACTCTATTCCTCAAACAATCAATGGTTCTGATCATATTTACAAAAGTAGTTTCTTATTTTGTTTTAGAATAATTTTTAATCAAAAATTCACCCCTCCACAATTTTAGACAACATATTCCCTTTCTATCAAATAAATGTTGTTCTGTTTAAAGATATCACAATCATAGTAGTGAATCAATATCATGGAAAATTATGGAGTATGAATAGATGAATAAAATTGAACTGGTTCAATGAATTTCATGATTTAGAAAAAAAGTAAAAAATTATATATCTCACAAAAAGTTATCCATTGAAACATTAACATTTATCATATTCATTTTTTGTGCAAATAAATTTTGATACTCTTCCATTTTTTCATTCATAAAAAACAAAACAAAATATTTTTTCAATTTATAATAATAATAACAAAATAAAATTTAATTTGTATTTAGAATATTGAGGAATAGTCCAACAAAAAATCCTTGGTAAAGGATATTGTTCATCCTTATACATTATTCCAATCTAATAATTAATAAAATAGTTTGAATATTTTCCACAACAACTATTTTATTACCACTGTTATATGAATTTTTAATTAGCTACAATTGTAAGGGATAATGACACTATTGATTGTAATGAGAAATTTCAGTATACAATCAATTTGTTAATGATTCATATAAATTATAAATGGCTAAATTTTTATTTTCATAATATTTCATTTCAATCAGAATATGTTTGTTCAATTTTAAATAGTAAAAACATTGTTTTTTAATTGATATATAAATATTTCATATTTCCAATTCATACCCTAAGCTATACCAATCAATTTCAAAATCATGTCCTTGTTTTTTTCATTCCAAATAATAAAAAATAAATCATGTAATGTTATTCACAATTTACACTTAAATCTCATAGTAATATTCTGTTTTTTGACCACACGACTCGAGATATGAAATTAAAGTATAACAATAAATGGTAACTCATTGACTTCCATCATACATTGAAACACATGGATCTGATAGATTTGACATTGATTCATATCAATAAAAAATTACCCAGAGATATTTATAAAAATATTTCATTCTGATCCAATTATTTTCACATGGAATTATTCCCTTTTATATTATTTTTTCATTACTCTAAATTTGGGAAAAACTGCCAAATTCGATCATACTCTGAATTTGTGGTATATGATTGATGTGAAATGGAATTATATAGATTGTAAAAGTCATAAAGACATGTTCCCTTGGATTTCATGTTAATTAGATCTCTTTTAGTTTGTTTTCAAATATAACCATATGATTTTCCCAATATTTAAAAAATTTTAGTGTTATCAAATCATACCATTAGATATACTTATCAATATAGGCATCAAATAGATACTTGGATGATTCTGAAAATTGAAAATAATTCAACAAATATTCTCCTTGATTTTTAAATAATTACAAATGAATTTTAATGTTTTTACCACATCCACCAAGGATGATATTTCATTTTACTAAAATTATGAAATGTTATTAATTGTTTTCCATAATATCAAAAGACACCAGATTATATTTGATATATCATTGATTCCAAAAAACTGGAATGTCTCAGTGATCTTTTTCTTATAATATCATATCAATCTAAGTGCTTTTACATTATTTCAAAAACATTAATGTGATTTTTCAATTAATATCATAATCTGAGGGAAAATCATGAACTGTAGTCATACTAAGTAATTCAGGTATCTAATTGATGTGAGAATGATTTCTTATAAATGTCATAATGATCACTATCTAAAAATTTCATGTCAATTAGAGCTCATTTGGTTGGATTTAACCCAAGACACTCACCTTGTTCCATACTAATCAATCAGGGCATCATGTTGACATATGATTTATTCTAACATATCCCAAATCATTTTAATAATGTTATCAAAGATTATTCAAATCAATATGATATAATTTCTTAATTTCTGACCACAATGAATAGATATATGACATGTTAATAAAACCATACAATGCTACCAATTTTTCTCTACCTTATCGAGCGATACATACATTCTATTAATGTGGTGATTACTACATTAAATAATAAATGACTTAGTTTTTTTATCCCATGATTTAATTTCAATTAAATTGTGTTTTCTTGGTATTAACCACCTTTATGTTATTGTTATCTTAACTAAAAATCAATGGGAAAAACAACACTTTTGTTCATACTGACCAATTTGGATATCTGATTAATGATTCCATAATGCCTATGGATTATAAATGACCTGAATATCATTTTCTTATAATATAATAATAATTAGATAATATCATTATCTTTTGATTTTCTACTAATTCATGTGTGTGTCATCAGTACTGACTCATAAACAACTAATTTTACATTTTAAGATGACTATAAATGTAAAAAAGTACTGTATATTTTTAAAAATATTTTGAATATACAATTGACATTTGTTTTAAATATTATAACAAAATTCAATTAATGATTACTTTCTTATGTAATACCATCAGTATAAATGTACTTAGTTAATTTTGAATCACCATTAGTTCAAATTTCATTTTAATGACAATGTATATTTGATATTTGAATTTACTAAAAATTAAAATTAATATGACACATTAAATTTGAATGGAAAACCATAGAGATAAAATGAATCACACCACCTAGATATGATGCATCTAATTAAACAATTTCTTCTATGTACATTTGTTGTAGTAGCTGTCTAAAAAAATTAATATTATAAATATAATAATAATTAATTTAATAAAAAGAACCAAAAATAATGTATACAACTACATTATAAAATTCCCTTCAGCATCAACCTGGATATTCTGATAGAGCTCTGAACTATGCTTATAGTAGTGTATTTACATTCTACGAAATTTGAATATAGACACCTAATAAATAACTCGTTGTTTCATATAATCAATATGAGGATCCAAACCCATAATAAATTAAATTATAGAATAGGTAATTAATGTTCCATATGATAGTATATATCAATGCCTATCACAATCAATGATCTCATGTAATATCTTATCTCTATACATGGTATGTTATCAATTGTCATCTAGAAGTTATGTTAACTCATCCACAAATAGATCGTGGTTAATATATAAATATAAATATATATACATGCAAATATAGATTGATGAATGAACTATTAATTAATACGTGAAATTTTTATACGATTGAATCCTTGGGAACATTTCGCCATTGAGTAATCATTCACATCGATATTATATAATTAAGTGTTCCTTACTCTCATATCTATAAAAAAATATGATAAATCAATGCAACAAAAAAATATATTAGATTGTAAATTTAAAAATTATATGATAAATACATAATGTCAATACTAGGATACATGATGAGTCCCAATCATGTGAGGTAGTCCCTACATCACATGATTCTTGGAATGATGTGTTGCCCCCTCCTACATTTAATTAATTGAAATTTGAAACAAAAAAATGATACAAATTAATTGAAATATATAATCCAATGATAATTATTCTCATATTTGTAGCCTGATTTGACCTATATGATACCATGTCACACCTATAATTTGAGAGAACACCGCTCATGACACTATCCAGATTGTATAGGGCATCCACATTTTGTACCCAATGATCCCTCTTCACCCTTCCTTTATCATATTTCAACAATTTTAAAAAAAGTTCATTAACAACCATATGAATCTACTTGGGGAGAACTCTAAGAATATTCTACATAAGAATGAATCTATTATAATATTACATGTTTTTTAAGCATATTGAAGAAACTAAAATGATTTTATTACATGATCATTACTCCAAAGTTGATCAAATGTGTATTGATAGAAAAAATCCTAGTCATGTGTAGTCAATGTGTATTTATGATCATCATGAATGAGATGACTAAACAGTAGAATGAATGAAGTGGCTCCCACTCTCATGAGATGTCCTGTATCATAAATTGTTATGTCAAGGGCCTTGTGAGGATAAAATTCCATAACTCGGGCCCCTGTTATGAGACAAATAAGTTGTTTATTCAAATTAAATTTTAATAAATTCCATAAATAATATTATACATGTTCATATATTGGTTAACGATTTATTGAAAATATAAAAACACATTTTCATTCATACATACCTCAACACAGAGAAGTAGATGCCTCTGTAAAATAATGCGGACCTTCTCCCAGTCCCACTAACATGTCTACAGTCATAGAAATCATAAATAGTTGACAAAACATTGAATATATATCAATGAAAGTGATAGTAAATACACATGAAAACATTTAAAACGTTTATAAAGGGTTAAATAGTGAAAAGTATCATTAAGACCAAATAATTTAAAAAACATCATACCATTCACAAAACATGAAAATTTATCATTTTCCAATTCAATTTTTCCACTAAAAATTTAAACACCATCTTCACGTTGACCTATATTATGTTGATATTGCATTTTTTCAAAAAAGAAATAGTCAATGGTTTATATAATT
Organism: Viscum album; assembly: GCA_963277665.1. Taxonomy (NCBI): domain Eukaryota; kingdom Viridiplantae; phylum Streptophyta; class Magnoliopsida; order Santalales; family Viscaceae; genus Viscum; species Viscum album. The sequence goes on along the minus strand of OY728139.1, from coordinate 974,084,807 downwards.
CAATTAATTACACTTATCATTTGACATTATCAAAACAACATCCTAATTTAGATTAGATATCAAGGAGGTAAAGAAATCATGTTGTACATGGGATGCAAAAATTTATAGAATGTTACTAACAAGTACTTATCTATATAACATTATTTAAAATGACCCCAATGTAAACAAAAATTAATCAACAATACTTCCATAGATTGGGTCAACCAAATTACACTTTAAAAATATGCACTCAATCTAGTCTTCATATAAATCAACACTAATGTATTTAAATTGAACATTGAAATAACCAAAATCTGTATACAGATAACCAATTTCCCAATTTTTTTCTTCTTATTTTTAATAAACATATTAAATTTCTATTTGAATTGAATTATCATTTAAATCATTTTATTGATTAGTCGTTATAGATAGATTTCTAACTAGTTAGTAAAATTAATCATTCAGGGTTGGGTCACCTAACTGTTTTATGATATGTACCTATTTAATTCAATGATGTCTATATTTATTTATTTAGATAATTTTTTTTATATTTATATAATAAACAAAATACATTAATAGATTGAAAATACATGATCTAATACTGGAATTATGCATAAGGGGAATCTTGAATAAGAAAATTACTTGTACAAGGAATATAAGTTTTTATCTTATTAATGTGTTCCCTGCAAATTATAGTTCCATATTTAAATGATCTATATATATATATATATGACAAAAATCAATTAAAATTTGAATAGTAAAAGTGATAATATACTTACTACAATAACGGTTCTACTAATGGAGTTCTAAAAAAGATGCATCGATGGGATTGTACAACATAGGTGTTGTCCATATGAAATATATTCCATTATATATCTATACTATGATGAATTTGAGAGGGAGAAACAAATTTTATTTTAACATCTATTTGTAACTCATAAAAAAAATTATAAAATAATCCATCAAATAACCATTGTTTATTGATACCTATAGATAAGCATTATTGCATATAAATCATTTTTATGTATTCAAATACAACAAAATAGGATAAATCCATCATAATTCCAACAGAACTTGTAGAAAATACGTCAATTGATATGTGTACCATCAAAGGAATCATAACATTGAAAAATGATGGTTGAAATAGTTAATCCATGTGATAAAACATATGATAAATTATATCTTGTTAATATTTTAAATCAATCAATTATTAATTTTTTGACAAATATGTCTAAAGATTTACTAATCTCAATCAATGGTTAAAAAAAATTGGGATATATAAAATACAAATCTGGATTGGAATCAACTTTTTATGTAGTATGTGATTATCATGAATTTTCATCTCATTCTAGTATAGTAGCAATCAATCACCATGATCATCTTCAAAATTGAAAGAGATGTCAGTTTTACTTATCATATAGAATGAATCAATAATGTATTCCCTATTACCCACATAGAAATGTATATTAAATTTTATCCTTAATCAAATTTATCTTAAACAACATCATTCATTGACATTGTTTCTTTATTTGACACAGACACCCAAAATGGTCCCAAATATATAATCTTAAAAAAAATTAATGGGTTTTAAATACATATTATTCATTAGTATTTCAATTATCTATGAAGGAAAATTAAAAAATATATTTTTCTCCATCAAATTGTGATAGTGTTTTCTACCTAGACCATGAATAGTGGGTAATGTGTGCACCCACAATTTCTATAATTCATGTAACAAGTGAATTTTTTATTTCTAAATCTCTTGTACTATTTTATCTCATATCAATATCATTGCTGATGGAATGAATTCTATAGATCCAAAAAAATTTCAATTTGGTCTTTCTATACATGTGTTGTGGAAGAGGAAAACTTATGTGGCTCATGTATGTCAATTTTTACAATTTTTAATCTGAATAGAAATTTTTTTTTATTGCATCAAAGGGTTGAAAATCCACAATTAATATGCATACTATATGAATTTGTATATGTTGGGAAGCCATTGTATTTATATTATAATATATCATATAGTTTAACATTTCATTCAAATCAAAATCTTACGTTATCACATTGTCACTGCAAAATTCATCCATCTCCTCAATCAAGGGGTGAAGCTATGTATCAATATTATCCCTTATACTTGAAGTTCCATCAATATGAGTTGTTTGTAATATAAATTGTTGTTTCATACAAATTCATTGTGGATGAATATACAAAGCCAACAATATGTTCCTTATGCTATGATTTTCACCAACTAAATACCCGAACAAATGGAAATCATATGCTATCAATCCCAATAAAACAATATGACTATCTTTCTCAAATTCATCATAACTCTAATATTAACCATTATATATAAGATATTCTATCATGTGGATTACCATATCCATATCGTTATTTATTTATAAGGGTCATTTGATTAATTTAGAAAATATAGATTTTATAAATAAATTTTCAATTACAAATTTAGTGTAAAGTGATGAAATTTATTTATGCAAATTGGTTTCCCATGTTTCATTGTATAAATTTTATAATTACGATTTCCCTATTTATCATTCAACTTGAAAGATCCATATAATATAAAATTATCCAAATGCAATTTTTATTTTCTAAACAAAATATAGTTTTTTTTTTCAATGAATCGATGTTCATGTATGTGCAAATTAACATAATTTTTAACTTATAAAAATGGTAATATGAATCCCAAATCATAGCATTCGTAAGAACTAATTATTTTATAACACAAAAAACATGTCGAATGATGTGTCTGACCACTAATTCAAATCCATCAAGTGAAAAAACTCAATGATAGATGATAATTTAATATTTGAAGTACACGAAAAATATCTTTCAGTTTGTACATAATAAATTTTTTCATAAATACACAATGGATAATGATCTATGTTATTAATTAGCTTGATATCATGAGCCTCATCATTTCATATGTTAATTCATTCAGTATCCAACCCACATTACAATTCATTAAACATTTTATTCATAACATTAGTCATACTTCCATCAAAATCCATCGTAACAATTTCTATTCAATGAAAAATAATATATTACTCACCATATCATTTCAAACTCATGTAGTTTTTTAGAAAACAATTCATGATTTGGTTCCCTTGATGGTGTCTTCTTGGAATTGATACTTATTTTCACATTTTCAATATGGACAACAATTATAATCACATTGCCAAAATCTAGTGAAATTAATAAACTCTATAAGTCCTAAAATTATTCCTTAGACACTATAATTGGAATTACAATCTATATATTATACATATATGTATGTCATTACCCCCTCCCCCTAAGATTGCCACTCATGAGATTTTAATTTGACTAGGACGATAGTCACCACCGATGTCATGCCCCCAATAGGCCACAGGTAGGAAAATAGCACCGAAGGTACATCACACATATAATTGCGAGAAATTAACATATAATAGAAACATATATAAAGGATAGATAATGAAGATACACCAATTAGTTTATGCTCATAATGATAAAAGAACACTATAGTATATATGAAATGTCATAAGAAACATTAACAATTACGAATGAAACTAAACGTAAAAAAAATTTAAACTCATAATTTTCCATGATGTAAAACATTATTCTTCAAACACACATGTAGGTAATATTAATCTTGTTCTAAAATATTCTCCTAATAACCTGAAAAACTATTTATATATATGTGGGGTGATCATAATAGTACCCTTAGTATGATCCTACCTAGATCATTTCATACAAAAGATAATGAAAGTATATTAAATAATAATGAAAAAAACTAAATCTTACAAAGCAACTTAATATGAATTCTATTTACCAATCCACACAAAGTATATCTCTCACAATGTCGTACATAAATGTGAGCTCATATAATATAATAATTAATCACCAAGGGCACCCCACTTCCAGTTCCTCACTGGTTAGATCCTATGACCTGACATAACTTTCCTTGATCCATCTCCCTTTTAATTAAATTGCATGATGACAAATGGTTTATGTAAAAGGAAAGAATGCCATTCCTCAAATATTCGCATAATGTCATTCCACATCTCTATATAGTAACCAAATAGTATTTAGGAACCACTATAGCTCATATGACATATATCAAAAATCAGTTATTATACATCAAGACATCACTGTACATAAACCATGTATGTCACCTCAAGTCAACACAACCCATAAATATCCTACATATAATAATCCATTTGATAATGTATAATGATATACATTTGGGTGAAATAACCATAAGACATTACATCGCTCTACAAATATATATGTGGAAACTATCCACCGTGCATAACCGTACAAAAAACTATTTGGAGACGACAACAATACTAGTTTGGGTAGTAAGTTATCTCTCTCCCTTAAAACTAGATAGCGATGAGAACACTGTCTTAAATCCCATTTTGATTCTTTCTCCCCACCAAAATTGGGGGGAGGATAATTAATCAAAAATAATTAAAATATACTATATCCCTTCACCAAAAAAATATGAATTATCCTAGGATTGGGCTCATCTATTGCTATCATCTCTCAATCATTTGGCTGCTTCTTCTAGAGGATAGAAATACTATATGTACACAAGCAATTAATGACGGTATAACAGATTCATTATTTTATTTTAACATATAAATTATTTTAAATTTATTCATTGACATTTATTTAAAATTATTTTCATTATATTTAAATAAACATCAAGGTAATGTACATGCACTCTGAGAATAATCCAACTTTGTATGTGGTTTCTCAAGATTAAAATTAAAATTTTCATTCCAACATGAATAAAAACAATCAGTATAAAATTTATTAAACCTTAAAAAAAATTTATAATTCTATGAACACTAGTAAAATATCATAAGATACCATTATGAGAAGAAACATACCAAATCAATATACCTCATGATGTGGGGAAATGAATTTTGGTAAAACAAGTAAACCAATAATTTAACCATTAAGGAGATTATTATTAATATATCTTCTTTGATTTCAGAAAAATAATGATTAATCCAAATTTCAAACAATTTTATCAACTTATATGTCATCGCTTACACCCCCATGTATATCATCATGCATAATTCCATCCCTAGAATCATTTGTTTTTTGAAATTGAGGCCCTCATCCATATCCCATCATCTATACCATTCTCATATCACATTACGGATAACACGTCTTATATAGATTACAAAAAATGTTGGAAAAGATGAAATTTTCATTCAGGAATGTTTTCCCAGAAAATAAGGCATTCATCATTCACATGAAAACTGGCTCTCGCAACCACAACCAATGAAATTAAGCCATTACATGGAAATGGGTATCCTTGGCCAAAAACCTTTATCTTTTTTAAGAAATCTTTATGTTTTTCATGATGAATTAACTAATCAAATTATTATATCTTCTAACCATGGGATATAAAATGAAAAATCTATAAGAAGTGTTAACGGGTAATGTTAGAATAAAAAACCGCGAAATAAAATCCAAGGACTATAAAATTAATAATATTATTTAATTCAATATATAAAAATAAAAAAAAATTAATATAATGAAAAAACCCAAAAGGATTGCTTTTGTTGGGATAGTGAAACAATAACAATTATAGAATAATAAATTAGAACACGAAACAATAGAAAGAATGAGATTTGTTTGATTTGGTCCCTTTGAGAAACACTTCATTAATATAACACCAAAAACACCGAAAATTTTATAATATTATTAAAAAGTAGATTATAGTGTAAAAAAGGAAATGTTGACTAGAAAATAAAATGCAAAAAAGTGCTGAAACAGAAATAGTGCACTAGAAGTAGAAACATAGAAGGAAACAAATTTATGAAAATCGCACATCCCTGGAATAATTTAAGGGTTTATAGGTCACATCAAGATCCAAGAACATAGATTTTATTGAATCATTGGATCATGTCGTGGATGATCATACAACATCTCCATATTGAAGCAATGGCCATAACTTTTCAATGAGTATGAACCTTGATAGGTTCCCTAATGAGAAGCATAGTAGTATCATCTATGCGGTATGAAGGCCACCTGATTTTTCTATAGATGATGAGAAAACACCATTAACAATGAGATATACTCTGATGAAGGTGAATCTCATCATCAGGTGAGATAAAAAGTAGGTTAAATAACAATTGGGAAGAAAAGTAACCACATGTGGCGAGAGCTAGTCAATTTTGGGAATCTAGATATCTTTTTATTCAATGAAAATTAACACCTACAAAGATGATTTTATGATCTATTTTGTATATCAAATATAGGCACCGCAGGGGTGATGAAATCACGTTCGAGAACAATAACTCGCTAACTACAAAACAAAGGGGAGGCTACTATATAGCCTACACCGAACTAAAAACCCTACAATACATAGACATTATCCAATCAAAGGATGTCCAAGATAAATTAGGCAACAACACCCAATGATTACCAACTGTGATGAGATTAGTTTTATAATGGATAGCCAAGGTGTCATACCAAATCAAGTAGTCATAACAATAGTCCATGCCCCATAAGCTCTCACATGAATTAAAATGAAACCATTATCTGTTATATATTATAATGATAAAATATTTAATTTTAAATTAAATTAATTTTAATCAATTTAAATAGAATAAAAATTTGAATGAGTTGATTTCAATTTTAAATATTAAACTATAGAATACCCGAATTAAGAAATATCCACCATTATATTTTTAAAATTTGTGATGTTATTACACCTGAATGGTATTAAACTAAATCCTAGTTCATAATGTCTATGAAATGCATGAACATCGATAAAGATGCATCCTTAGTCAAAATATCATGTGGGTTTCCATCCATGCATATTTAATGACACACATTGATCGACATTCAATAATATCACTAATAAAATGACACCGAATATCTATGATCTTATACCTACCATGTAATATAAAACTTTTATACCAATTATGGATATATTGAGAATCATAAGGAAAACTAACAAAATTTAATTATACTTTGATCATAAATAAAACAATTAAGCCATATATATTCTTTGACTAAATCTATATAGCTTGGTACTTGGTTTTAGTTGTTGAGAGGGTCACCATCGATTGAATATTGATCCTCCGTGATATAGGTCCACCTCATGTAGTAATGAGATAACCAGTTAGTAATTTCATAATATCAACATTTCAAGCATGGTCTGAATGTACATAACCAGTCACTAATAAAGAAGAATTCATTTTCTAACCATAGAAAATTGAACTTGAGGAAATATAAGAAATGTACCTCTACAATCATTTTAGATCATTACAATGTGGAATTCTATGTTTGTCCATAAAACTGTCAATGTATTGATAGAAAATGTAATATCTAGTCAACTACAAATCATGGAATACATAATACATCACACTATATTATCATATTAGATTATATTTTTTTATTAAAAATCATATGTTGTGGAATGTGGAATAGATAAATTAAATTTAAAATGTTGACCTATAGGGATACTAACATTCATCAAATCATCAAATTAATACATATGAATAACATTAATGATTTAGTAACATTGAAATACATAAAGAATCTATTTTTACAATCCATAATAACTAACTTGCCTAGAATTGTCTTAGTATATCCTAACTCTTTCATTTCAAAAGGTAAAATAAATTTCATTTTAACATGGGTGATTATATTCAAATCTCAACACATGAGTAACATGTTATCTACAATGGGTAGTAAATAAATCATGGATTTTTAATAGTTTTAAAATATACACATGCATAAAAGTTACTCCAGCTGAAAAAATTCCCTAACATGAAAGAATAAAACATCCTTTTACATTACATTTAATATTATTTTAATCCTTATAATTATATATAAATAGAAATACATTTCTACATTAAATTCATCTTCAATACCAGTAGGAGGCTTCATGTATATGTTTTCAATTAAATCCCCATACAAGAATGATGTTTGACATATTGCAGTTCTGTATGAAAATATTAATGTGAAATAATATAATGGATTCTTATTATTGAATATTTTTTTCACTAATAATTTAATTTTTTTTGGGAGTTATCAATTTCATCACAATGAAGGAATACCTTATCTATAAGTCTAGCATTAAACATTGTCTTATTTTCTAAAATATTGTCTTCTTTTATTTTATATATCAATATACAACCAATCACCTTAGAAGTATGAGGTCTATTGATATCGGACCATGTAGGGTTCTTTCATATGGATTTTATCACATCTCCCATAGACGAAATCAAATTATTAGTTTTTTTCCTTGATATCTTCATTGTAGATTTGGAGATCCTCTCTACAATGATACACTACAACATTTAGGGATAAGAAAACCATATCAACATATATGTATCTTGGATGCGGTCAAATGACTCTCCACATCCTATCCCTAGTGAGCTCGTAAAATATATGGTTACTAGGAACTACATTGTCATGAGATTCATTAGAATCATTCCATTATTATGGCCGTGGAAGAGAAAATATAATATCAGAGTTAGAGGGAGACTTAATCGGAGAATCACTAACACACAGATGATTAACCTCCATATCTATCATATGATAATGATTAACATTATCCTATGTGGGAGGTTTTTCATGTGATGCCTCGGTCTCGGAGGACACTAAAACGGTGCCCTGAGCTCGGTGGGCCTCATGGCCTCAAGTGCGTCTTCCTGAATTCCAGAGCCTTCTGACTAGTAATGAGGGATGAGGGTTTGTCTGTGAGAAGAGTATTCCCTAATTAGGGAATTTTATCATAGTTGAAGGGATATAAATAAATTTTAATCAACATAATAAATAAAAGTAAAAATTGTTAAACAACATAAGAAAACTTGTTGAATAGATAAATAAGTTTAATAATAATTACTTTTTCATCTGAACAATGATGGTGTAATGTCTTGTTAGTAGATAAAATTGAAATACATGGATACATGAAGATATGAATATCATTATCCACAATATAAATAAAAAAACACACCATGCATTTCGTGATCTAACTAGGTCATCTACTATCATGCTCTATCCAAAACTGTAAGAAATCATGTTTTTGAAGAAATATCATTCACTTTGTCAACACCTTAAATAATATAGTCTTATCTGGGTACCAAACGGTTCCCGTATAGGGTGTGAGAAAAATCTTACTATGACACCACCAAAAGTGTCTATAACATCTGGCCCATGTAATGGAATATAATAGTTTGCAAGAATATATATATATATATATATTTATATATAAGCAAAGGAATCATAACAATATAACTACACAACTAGGTAATTGCTTCAAACCTTCGCTGGTGTCTGAACATGTAAACATTTAATTTTAATTAATTATTTAACATTTAATGTTAATATGTCACATGAGGCATAGACTGTACTATCAACACATTGTGATGGCATGATTCGCGATGGTCCCATGACATAACATTAAAATGTGGGAATGATATCCAATGATGGATTACCGATGTAATAAGCAAGGTATTGTAAACTCATTGAATTATAACTCAGAAGTATCTGATTCTACTGAAGGGGGAAGTAGTGTAATCCACGAATCGTAATCAAATGAATTCTATAATATGTTTCCCACAATTTTCATGGTGATTGACTATGGTAAAATCAGGTTATGAAATGACAGAGACCTCTGTGACTTCCCCATGAAACATACTAGTCAATGATATTTCCAAAGAGTGTATCTGAGAAATCCTGTAATAATTAATGGAAACCTATAGTAATATAAAGGGTATCCCAGGAATAGACATGAACAAGAGTTGAAATCGTTATCATCCTATAAAACTAAATCCTTGAATTGGAATGGGGATCCCGAGACCGAAGATATTCTCCTCTAAAAATCACTAGAGAACACAAGTCAGTCCATTCATATTTGATATTGTAATCATGTGACAATTTTTTCTGGTTCCTGTCATTCCTTCCATTATTGTTGATTGGTCATGTAGAGTTGAATCCATTTTATTATTTCTCCATGCCTTTTTTCCATTATTGATGATAGGCTAGGTAGTGTTGAAACCATTTAATGAAGTCTTAGTTATCCATTAATGCATATTCAATTATTAAGTTCACTCTGCTACCTTCCATCAACATGTTAAGGGGTGTTACAGACATGTAACCATTATTAAATTTCATTAAATAAGGCCATGTTACATAATTAGAATACATGAAATTTCACTTTTCCTATTTTACTTTTGACAACTATTTGGATGCACTTACCATAGGTGGGTTATGTTGTGAGCTTACATGATAAATGCCATTATGAAATTCATAGTAAAAACAAGCCATTTATGATATGAATACTAACCTTATCAAAGGTCAAGCAAAGGCACACCCGAAAAGTTGCTCAAACACGTTGAAACACTAAATACCCAAATATGACATAACCATTCACCGGAAGTGGGTTGATTTATGGATGTAATCACTAACATCTAATCACATAATTGAAATGATCATAACAACATTACTATAACAAGTACAATTATGGAATGTTAATTTAATAAATGTTTTCCAACGAAACCAATGGGCCCAACATGAACATTCCAAAAACAATAAATATTAGGGATGAGTTATAGACCACCAACCTAGGGTTGTATGACTCTTCTCATTTTTTATCGACCCCTTATTTGCCTCAGATCTGAGTAGATCTAAAAAATAGTGAAAAAATCTCGCATGAAGATAACTAGGATGAGAGAGAAAGAGTAGTCGTGTGTTTAATGAGGTCTTTATTATGTACATTTTTAAATCCAACATGATGACTAAATGATCTATCAGATTCTAGATGAAGGAGATCTCTTGATTCCATGTTTAGATCTTAAAAAACCTCCAAAATGAGAGATAATAAGGTCAATAACCCATAATCTCAAATTATGGAGGAAGGGGTTTTCTACATATCTCAATAATGGCGTTTTGGACATTTTACATAGGTTTTTATCCTAGAAATGATTTTTTCATAGGGGTTTTCAAACCGTGAGCAAATCGTTCTAGGCGTTTCTTCTTGAAAAAGAATCTTCTACATAGTTTTTTTTAAACTGCGCATGAGCCACACATGGTTACCAAGGATTTAGGGGGCACTCGCAAGGTTAGTTTACCCTGACGTGTGCCAACCAGGTGAGGTTCCTCTATCTAAAAAGACCATCATCATGGTTTATCAAACCATGCCAAAATCGTGCATGATTTACTCTAAATCATGCATAAGGTCTGTTTTCTCCAATAGGATGGGTTTGGGGATCCGAAAAAACCATGGAAACCCATGAAACCATTAATAAATAAATAGTAATCCAAAATTGATCCAATATAATGATTTAGACTATAAATTAATTGATATATACAAGAGTAAAAAATTGGTTTTTATATTTTTTCCACTTAAAATAACTCACCCCAAGTTCCCCTTCCTTGGGTATGGAAACACCGTCACAGAACAAATCTAGCCCCTAAGAATGTAGATCATCTTGACACTCCAAATTATTGTCTTGTACTTGGCTATACGGCCATAGAACATGTACAGGCGGAAAAAACATTCCTCAGAGGTCATTCGTGCTTCAATCAATGATGTGTACATGATATTCCTTAATGGTAGCACCAATATCTAACTCATCTTCCTTGGGATCAATGGTATGAGACAGTTCAACATGATATTAGCAAAGCTGTGAGACATGAAAGATGCCTTGCATGGCATGATACCCCTTAGGTAGTAACAACTGATCATCTACTAACCAGGCACATTATAGAAACTTTAACAACCCAACATAATTAATCGAAAACTTTCCCAGCTTCCTTAACCATATATTCCCTAACCTGGCCAATACACAATGAAAAAAACAATCCCCGACATCAATCTCAAGTGGTCGTCGATAGTGATCTACATATGGTTTTTGTCTATTTTGATCAGTAGTCATACACTTCATGATCATCATGACTTTTTCTAAAATCCCCTGATCAAGACAAGGTCATGGTAGGGATACCTTACCTGCCTCTATCCAACATAAGGTTGAATGACATGTCCTCCCATATAAGGCCTCAAATGGATCCATCTAAATCATCTTATTACAACTAATATTATTGGAGAACATGATGAGATAGATATGGATCTACCATGAACTGCTAATATCAAGGAAACATGCTCAGAGCATATCCTCTAGAACCAGTATTATTTGTTCTAATTGTCCTTTGGCCTGAGGGTAAAAAGGTGTGATTAGAAGAACCTATTTTCCAATATCATTCTGCAAACCCTTCCAGAACAATGAAGTGAAATGAGAGTATCAATATGAAATAATAGTACGTGGAACCACATTTATTCGTATGATCTCATGAATATACAGTCTTCCAAACTCGACAACTGAGAAACTATTCCATATATGAATGAAGTGGGATGATATTGTTAGTCAGTCAATGGCTACCCAGATAATATCACTATTCCTCTTCAACCTTAGTAACCCTAATATGATGTCCATAGAAACTTCTTTCCATTAACACTTTGTGACTGGAAGTGGTTGTAATAAGCCTGTAGGTCTCTGGTTCTCCGCCTTCACCTACAAACAGCTAGAACACCAAGAGATTATTCCTTCAATATGATGCTTCGTCCCACGCAACCAATACAAACGTCGTATATCTCGATACATCTTTCTAGATGCAAAGATGAACTGCACATGGGGATGTGTGGTACTATTTCATCAACTCTTCTCTCACATCTGACAAAACAATGATATGTCCACATAGATACAAGACATCATCTCTATCCACTGACGAATCCGAAGGTGGGTTATCTCCATATATACCATTATAGAGAACAAAACATTCAGGATCTGAAAACATAACACTCTTCACCGCCTAAATGAGGGAAGAGGTAACTCTTAAGGATAAGTGGTATGACTGCTTGTTACTGTCATGAAACTCTATATGTAGTTCATAAAATATGGACATTAAAATCCATTCATCACTAGGTTCTGGTTCAGCCTACATTTGAGTTTTATATCTTATTGCATATATAACCACATTTCCTTTTCAATGTGTATATGAATGATCAAAATAAAAATATAGAAGATATTCAATCCATATTCACTGTATAAGGTTCAATTCATGTTGTAGAAAGATATTCTTGAGGAACTTTTGATCTGAAAACACTACAAAAACTCTATCAAGAGATAATGTCTCCAGAAATGCAAGGCATGGACAACAGAAGCTAGTTATAGGTCATGTATCACGTAATTTATCTCATGAGACCTCGACTACTGAGACATGTTCAGATAAAATTTGTCTTCCTACATCCACAAAACTCATAGGCCAACGTCTAATTCATCATGTATGAATATATAAACATTACTAGGTTCTTGATGAATCAAAATATGTGCTGAGATAGGCCTCCCTTTCAGCTCCTGAAACGATTATCACATGATTCCTACTATCTAAAGTTGACACCCTTCGTTGCACGACAAGTAAGAGGTGATGGAAGATGAAAAATGTATTCCATTAAATGCCTATAATATACAGTAAACACTAAGAAACACTTGATATCAAACCCATTATTGACCATCCACTAGGAAACTAAAATACTATCCATTTTATGGTCAAAAGAAACTCTTAATTCTGAAATTATATGTCCCTGGAAGTGGAACTTGTTGAACCTGATGTCACACATTGAAATTTGGGTATGATGCAGACACACTCTTAGTGTACTAAGAACATTCTCAAAGTGTTTGGATGGGTCATTACGAGTGGGAGAATACATTAACATGTCATCCACAATTACCACAACCAAAGGGTCCAAATACATATGTAAAACCCTATTCAACAATTTCAATGAAAAGAAGATTATCATTTCTAAGACTGAACGATATTACAAGATAAACATACATGACATACCAGCTATAGAAATCTGTATGAGTTATGTCTGATGGTATGACTTTCAACTGATGATAACCCGATCTCAGTTCGATCATCATTAGAAAAGTTTCTCCTTAGAGCTGGTTAAAGAGTTCATCTTGTTAAGGAAGTGGATACCTGTGATTGACCAGAAGATGGTTCCTCAATCTATAATCCATGAATAAACAAATAATTCCATCTACTTTTTAGCATAAATCAATGGTGATCCCCAGGAGGATGTACTAGGACGTATAATTCCCTTGGCCTCTAGGTCTTCTATCATCCACATGAGCTCCGGAAGCTTAGTAGGTGCCATATTGTAAGGATAAATGGACACTGTATCTAATCTAGGAACAAGCTGTATTGTAATATCTCCCTCTCTTTAAATAGGTAGGTCACAAAATTCACCATGAATGACAACCCTAAAACTATCAACTATGGGAGGGAAATGAGTTTGAAGCACTCCCAGATCCACCAAAAAATAGTTTCGATCAATGCATTTAGAAAAGTAAGCTAATGATGAGTGGGTCCATCTCTATAAGCCTCAACATCCTACACACCTTTGAAAATATAATTGGCTCCTAATGATGATGTTAAAGAAACACTACATGTATAACAGTCTACAAAGGCATCATAGCTAACTGACCAATCCATCATGATAATGACATTGAAGACTATTATCTCAAGAATAAAGAGATTTCACAAGAAATGACAACTTTTAACCTCCTTTGGACAATCCCCACAATGTAGTATGATCTTTGTTCATATTCTCATTGGTGTATCAAGGGTAATTACACCATAGTGATATTGTATCTCTAGTCTGAGACTTTCCAATATAGATATAGATCAAATTGAGTTTTAATCACCTATATCAAACAATGTAGAGACAATAATATTGGGTAATAGAATAGTATATCATTCTGTAGATGGTCCCATAACTTGAACCTTAGGTATTGGTTGTAAGGAACACAACTGACCTGATCTACGGTAATGTGAAATATATGTACTAGCATGATCATGACTGCTCTACTACAGCTGCAGGTGATCAGGGATCAGACTACCATTACCACAGACTCTGCCATTGTGAGACCTGTTAGTGCTACTCCAACTCCCGACCTAATGTGGTGTAATTACATGATATTGATTGTGGAGATGAATCTGATCCATTTACACTCAATGTTGTTGGAATGGTCATATAAAATTGGTCAATATGACACATATTTCTGCCAGCCCGACACTCCATAGGGTCTCTACCGCATTGGGTATTAATATTCCCCAATTTTCCACACTTGTGAGACACTAAATATCTCTCAAACTAGATACTCAGGTGGCCACTACCCTGATGAAAAACATCAAGGGAATGTTTCCAACGGTTGAATGAACTACTATCTTGACGTAGAATAGACCATTTAAACCTATAACTCATTTCATCCCATAAGTTATGCTCAGTGATAAAAAAAGATATCAACTATATCAAGGAACATGGGATGGAGAATGAAATTCAATTCAATTAGAATGGAGTACTGGATCCCATCATCAAATTGTATTGCATGCCAAATCTCATTACCGGCTAATGTAGTGAAAAGTGCAGTAAATCAGTAAACATGATGAATATTTTGTAACTGACATAAAAACCTTCTCAAGATGCCAGAAATATCTAGTTCTGTCACCCCTTAATGAATGATTTAAGGACTTACCATAGAAGGAAGTCTTGAAGTCAACCCATAACATTCCCTAATGAATTTCGGCAAGGGTATTGACAACCCACCAATGATTTGCTGAATCCCAAAGCATATATGTATTTAGAATGATTCTCTAATTTGGAATAATTTTCTTATTCTGAAAGATAGATAAAATTTTTTCTAGCCAAGACTCTGAAACCTGAGATCTTCAATCTTCTTAACAGGTTGGAGGATGCTACATGTAGAACTTGTGGGTCAGATCAGTCATCATAGATGAAAACTGGGGAGCACATCACATCTATTGCATCATACATATAAAACAATAATGATCATAGGAATTAGTGGCCTAATTATTTACAATATATGGTGCCTCCTATGGCACTCTTGGAAGTAATATTGGTGGACTAGGGTCCACCATATCAGAAGTGTGGTTGTCACCACCCACCCAGAGAACGACACGAGTATGCCGTAGAGACATTTGACTAAAAATAAGAAGAACATGCAACATAACAAGTATTGGATCATAAGATATAATCACTAATGGATTTTGAAAATAGGAAGAAACACTTCAAATGAAATACTTCCCAAACTATCTGCTTTGATGATCTGGTCTCAATTTGTTTTCAGGTATAAGTTTTATGTCATTTTGAAGTTATTTTTTAGGTTCACTCATTTACCATTCAAAATCATTATAAGGAAGGATAATGTTGTGTAATAAATTTCATTTAGTTTTCTGGATTCTCGTTATAATTTATATTCATCTCTAATGAATCAGTTCCCACACTTCTATCATCTAAAACAACCACCATTATTTATAGAAAAATGACTTTACACGGTAAATTACTCATCCCAACCCAAGAGGGCCCATTAACCTATAGAATTGAGAGAAAAAATCACTTAAATAATTCCAAAGTAATACAATTACAATAAACTATCATTGCATCACTCAGTAATTACAGGCATATCAAACAATGAATAGCATTAAAATTCACCTATATGGAGTAGAAATAAGCATGGAATGAGAATTCTAATATTTATAATGATGATGGTATCATTTTTTCATGCATTTAAATCAATTGTCTATGGATTTAATAAATTAACAAATGAGTAACAATCAACAACAACACACAACATTTGTATCACCCAATGGTGAATCAATATCCACTGTAATATGTCAAACAGAACAACAATTACATTATGGGTAACATTGATTTTCTCTAAACATGGGTTTGTGTTGCCCAATACTACTTATTACCATGTCCTAGGAATTCCTATTCTCCAATGTTTTGTCTCAAAATAGTAAATCAACAAAAGAAACAACTTATAAAAACACTTTGTGACATCCAAGACCAGGATGCCAGTTAACGGGTGCCCCGAGCCTATTGGGCGAAATGGTGTCAAGAGCCTCTTCCCAAATGCCCGAGGCTACTGACTAGTACAAGGGTCCTACTGTGTGCCCATTAGAAAACTATTCCCCCATTAGCATATTTTATCACACCAAAAGTTATATAATGAAATAGTATCATCAGATGAAATAAATGTATGTATCAATAAATAGAGGAATACATCTAATGAAATAGATGAACACGAATAATAATAATAACTATATCAACTAAACAATGATAATGTAATGTCATGTCATTAGGAAAAATGGATAACATGAATTCAATGAAATATTCATAAAATGTTACACAATGTAAAAAAACTATAGAGTACTCATAGAATCTCTAGATCCTACAAAGTTAACTTCTATCAGCCTCCGTCCGAAACAACAAGCAATCTAGTGTTTGAAGCCATATTCTTCCCTTTGTCAACACTTGAAACTATAAAATATACTCCTGGTACCAAACAATGCCCATAGGGGGTGTGAGATAAATCATAGTTGGCCACCAATAATGGTGTTTATAAAATCCAGCACGTGTAATGGAATATAAAATTTTAAAGGCATTAATATGTAAAATTAATAGAAGTAGTACAATATAATTAAAAAACCAAGCACCTAGTTCAGCCCTCAGATGGTGTATGAACATTTAACCTGTTCATTTTAATTAAACAATTACCATTTATGTTAATAGATCACATGAGGCATATCCCGAAATGACATCACCTCATGATGTTGTAAGTAGTGAAGGTCCCCTGAAATAATTAGGCAAGATGATAGTGATATCCATCGAGGGAGTTCCAAGGTAACGTCCAAGGAAACTTAAACTCATGGAATGCTAAAATAGTAATATCTGAGTCTAGATAAGGGTTAAGAGTGTAATAAAATAAGTGTAATCCAAGGTATTCCACAATAAGATACCTACTGAGTCCAAGGTAAATGATCAATGTAAAACAATAAATGAAAAGATATGACCCTTTGGGCTTTCAAACTAGAACCTGTTAGTAAAAGATAGATCCAAGGAGTGTATCTATGTTATCTTATAATAATAGATGGCACCCTATGTTATTATATAAGGCATCAATGTAATAGATAAGAACTAGATTCTAGGTGGGTATCATCCTAAGAAAACTGAATCCATTAAAACGAATGGGGTTCCCGAGACCCAAGGTACTCTCCTCTCATAAACAATTGAGAACCCGAGTCAGTCAATTCCTATTTGATATTGTAGTAATGTAATAATTAATTTCGTTCATGTCTTGCCTTCAATTACTGTTGATACATCAAGTGGATCATAAACCATTTAATTATTGATCCAAGACTCGTCTTCCATTAGTGTGGATAATCCAATTAGCACAGCTACTTTTCAATTAAATTTTAGTGAGCCATTAATGCATACTCAATTATTGAGATTCACTCTACAACTATCCATAAACATGGAAAGGGGTTTTATAGACATTTAACCTTTATTCAATCACTTTAAATTATTCCAATTTATTTGTTTAGTATACATGATATTTCACTTTTCCCAATTAAAATTTAAATACAATTTGGCACCACTTACCTTAGGAGGGTCAAGTGGTGCACGTACAAGGTACAAGACATTATGAAATTCTACGTAAAAAAGGCAATTAGGATAAGAAGACTCACCTTTAGAATTTCCAGGAAAAGGAACACCTGAATTGTGGCTCAAATATACCAAAACACTAAAAACCAAATTAATGAATAACCATTGAAATTACACGGATTGAGTTGTGGGTGTAACCACTAAAAACTAATCACATATTAGGAAAGAAAATAACCACATGATTATAACGAGTATAATCTTGTAATGTTAATTTATTAAATGGCTTCAAGTGAAATTGGTTGGACCCACACGTTCATTTCAAAAATACAGAAATTTAGGGATGAGTTATATACCACCCACCATAGGGTTGTATTACACTTTTCCATGAAAATAGGCTCTTGATATTCCAAAAATTTGAGTAGATCTAGGAAAAAGTGAAAAACATTCTCATGGAGATAAATAGGTTGAGTGTGAAAGAGTTGATGAGTGTATAATGATGACTTGAGTATATACAATTGTGCATCCAACATGATGAACCGATGCTCAATCAGAAACCGAACAAAGGAGATCTCTTGTATCAAAGTATAGATCATCAAAAAGCTCCTAAATGTCATAGAGTAAGGTCAATCACACATAAAATCAGATTTAGGTGGGAAAGGTTGGGATAATGAACATTAATGGTGTTTTGGACATTTTACCTAGGTTTCTACCCTGCGAACAGATTGTCAGACAATGCACAAACTGTGCAATATGGTTCTTCCAGAAAGGGCATCCTATACATGGTTTGATCAAACATTGCATGATCAATGCACAGGTACCTAGGAAAAGGGGGACCTTTCATGGTTAGGTCGCATGACTGTTTAACAACCGTGTGAGGTGCCACTATCCGAAAAAACACCATCTATACAGTTTGTCAAACCCTGCAGAAATCATCCATGGTTTATTCTAAACTATCTGTAAGGTTTATTTTCTCTAAAGGGAAGGGTTTTGGGATTCGAACGTGCCTCAGACACCCTAGGAACCTTTACTAACTCCTTATGTATCCAATATAGGTACAATTTAATGAATTATACTGTAAATTAAAGGATCAATACCTGAGTGAAAAAATGGGTTTTAGAATGACACTAGAAAAAATAGACTCTAGACACACCACTACCCTGCTAATAATACACAAATGAAAGTGATGTTTATCTACAGAAATCCTATACTCCTTCACCCCTTAAAATACCATATGAATATTCACTTGATAGATATTGAATCATGTGAATCATCCTTAATAACAACATTGGCAGTTCATCCAACCACCCTAGGATGGTCATAAGATGTGGTGTTATATACACAAAATTCAATTAGAGTCTTAAATATAATGGAATAATTAGTAGACCTATTTATTAAGATAATTTTCTTTATTATAGCTTCATCCAAAAAGGATTTGGGGAAACTCAAACATTAAATCTTCTTAGAATCCTCCTCATGACCAGTACAATTTGTATTCTCATCTTGACCATTATTCTTATGATTATGACTCATTGTTCGGTGCTTTAAATTCACTTGCTTTAACAAAACATGGTAAGCAAGTAGATCGATATTGGAGAAAATTTTCTGTCATAGAATAATTTATCATATTCATAGATTGATTTTTTAACAGAGACATTAAATGTTTCAATCACCTCAAATAAATTGGATTTCTTTATGATAATAAAAATCAAAAAATTTCAAGAAATGTCGTCTATAAAGGTGATCATTTGAGAACCTCCAGCATGGATGGAAATCCCCATAAGTCCCCAAAAAAATAATGAACATTTTCTTGTGGGTGACCAACATTAATGTTGGAACTATGAAAACTGAATCTTGTAGACATACCAATGTCACAGCATTCACAAATGTTTATGTTACATCATGTAACATAAGTGATCATCCCTTTAATGCTCAATTACTCTAGACCTTCACTCACATGCCTAAACAACATATTCCAATGAATACTATTTTCATTGTTAGTGACCTTGTGTTTCACAAATTCTTGACATGTGTTCTTGTGTCCAAAACATATAACCCATACACTTAGGAGTCATTAATAACCATACTATATCCCATGGAGACTTACGGTCAAATAGAATTATATTTAAATGTAAATACTCTTTGATCCAGCAAACCTTTTGAGATCATTATTCAGTGTAAATTTGGATCACATATCTTATCCAATAACGTTATAAGAGAAAGTCTTGAGAGATCAAGAATAATAAAACATTTACCCAGGATTGGAAATCTCTTAATGAATCCTTAATAACCTTTCCTTTATCTCCCTTTGTCAAAATAGATATGGAAATCCTATTCCTGATCATATAGAAATAATATCCTAAGCCTATGACCCACTGGGATTTAAAAATATATTAGGAAATTGACCACACATCATCACTTTCATTTTCTATATCAGAAAATAGAAAATAATCACATTGCTCCATAGAAGGTTTTCAGATATAAATATAGTTCATTTTAGTTTAATAATCCCTGATTTCCCATAGTGGGTGTTGGTAACCTACTTAAACATTGATTTATACTGATATTTGTTTGATTGGTTATCAATAATACTTCCCATTGAATTCTTACCTTTCATTTTCTCTCAAAACATCGAATGACACCTCACATTCAGTCCTCTATATTTGGTTGAACTATATCCCTGATAAACAACTCACATGAAATCAAGGTGAACCTGACTTCCTCTAAAATAATGGAATCTCTTCCATACATATCTATGTCGATAATATGATCATATTATATATATAAATAATTAAATACTATAAGTGCTAGGTCCTCATCGTATATATTAACATTTATATTGAGGATATCCAACATTAAACTCTTCAGGGTGTGTATGGATGGTCTTTTTATGACATGTAAGGATGTTATATAATTTTTACATATTATATAAAAAACAAATTATAAATATTTTCATATTCGGTTATCAGTTTTTGAACAATTACCAGTTGCAGAGGTCTCAAATTCAACCTTCCACATGAATTTATTGCATATATACTAGGTTAACAAGAAATTTTCTTTCATAAAAATGATTGGATGTAAATATTAATAGGTTTTGATTATTTGATCATCAATTAAAATACATTCATTGGGGTTCAATGATTCATAAAATACATCCTACTATCCTTATTTGACTACCAGGGATCACATTTTTATCACAAAAAATATAAATCATTACACGCATAAAAATTATTTGTTTCTTATTTCACAGAACCAATTATTTATTCAGGTTTCTCTTAAACCACATTATTGTTGGTAATGGTAGAATAAAGCCCCATCAAAATTCATCCATGGACCACTGAATAAAAAATATAGTTTATTTGAATATAAAAAATTCAAAAATGTATTTTTTACAATGAAAACATAATAATTCAATGTGCTGATGTGGGAATAGCGAAACAATAACATTTACACAAGAATAAATGAGAACATATAAGAAATTAATCACCATGATTTATGTTCTATAGTACCATTGTGGCATATTATAAATAAAATAATGCTACCCACACACACAGACTTTTATTAAACGATCAAAAGATAAATATATTACAGTGTAAAAAGGAAATTTAGGCAGAAAAATAAAGTGAAGGGAAGCTCTAAAATAGAAACTGAGCACTAAAAGAAGCAACACAGATGGAATCGGGTATTCGAATAACATACAACAACAAAAAAATAAATGAGCATCGAAATAACAAAAATATCAAATAACACTGATCCCAATGATTTGTTGGATCTTATTGTTGGATGATCATGAATTGTCTCTGGATTCAAGTAGTGGTCACACAATATCAACAGAAATGAACCATTATTGGATACAAATTGAGTTTCACAGCAGTTCCTTGTACGATGGTTGATAGGACTCCATATGAGTTCACTGGTGTGATTGATAGCACCAACACTAGTGATATTGAAGATGAGGAATATGATTCTCAACACCAGGGTAGAAAAGGTAGACCAATCCACCAATGATAAGAAAAAGAAACCACCAGTATTGAGAGGGAATAAATTTTAGGAGTTTGAATCTATGAATACCGAAGGAAATTTTTTACCCCTGTTGATGAATTTCAGATCTATTTCTTGTATCGAATGCAAGCACTATAGGTTTGATGAAAAAACCTGCAAGGACCCAAACCGGTTAACTACCGCACCTAGATGAGGATTCCATGAAACCTATGTCATACTTCCCATCGTGAGGCACATGGAAGGAAAAACATACATGGATAGCTATGATAGATTATGTGGAATCATCCATTTATCTGCTGAAATGAATAGAATAGTTATACAGTGGATAGCCACAACGGAATTCCATATTAATCAAGACAAACAATTACGAGGGACACATAAATCAGCTCATGTGGTAAAATGAATCCAAAATCCAACATATATTTAAATGATAAAATATGTAATAATAATTTTCAAATATTTAAATAAATTAAAATTGGAGAAAAATTTAAAAGTTTCAATTTCAATTTACAATATAAAAACAATGAATAACAAAATTAACATCAGGACATTAAATTATTTAATCATTATGTATGATATAAGCTTTTGATTTCAACAATCTTAAGAGAGAGAAAAATAATTTTCAGTGCCTTGTATTATTTTAATCTTGAATTCTAGCTTCATGTACTTCATCCAATTCCATTCACACACTGAATGACACATTTTGTTAAACATGCATACTTTAATCAATTAGATTACAATAAAATTATGAGAAATGAAGAATTTTTTAAATATTTCCCCTCATTAATTCATTATCAAAACAAATAAACATTGTCATTTTTATTTTATTCTTCCAAATTCATCAATTCCTACTTGATAACCAATTAATAAAAACATTCAATAAAAATAACAGTATAAAAAGCTCACTATCTCGGGAAATTATATGTTAACTATAATCACAGTGGAAAGATACAATAAAATTTCTGTAAACATAATCTAATTTGATTATTCAATATAGTAAAATATTAATAATGTTAATTAAACCTCTATCCACATAAAAAATCCTATTCTATTTATTATATAACAGAAATAAATAGGGTAAGAAATGAATCCCTAATATCAAATCATAGTCTTTCTTCTCATAAGAATGAATATATGTTGCAGATATTTGATCACCTCGACCATGATGAATGTATGATAATCAAATGATGTTATTTTAGGAATTCATTGATAAATATAAAATAAAACCCCATTAAAATATTGATATTATCCAACATAATATTAGAATAATTAAGGGGTGGAAATGAGATCAATCGGAAAAAATCCCCTATAAAAGTAGATTAACCTACTTGGGATCACCACAAAATGATCATGGTATTCTGGGATTGATACCTATCAAAATTAAGATTAAATTCTTTCATAAATCACCCATGTGAACTTTTGTTAATGAGTAATTAATAGGAGAACACCTGCTCCATGGGTCTGAGTGTTTTTTTAGCAAGCCAAATTTTAAGAGGACCACAATGTGTCCGCCTAAAACCATATAGTAATCCACCTGGACCACTATATAGTAGGAGGATACCATATCACAACCCCTAATAAAACCC
This sequence comes from Viscum album, assembly GCA_963277665.1. Taxonomy (NCBI): domain Eukaryota; kingdom Viridiplantae; phylum Streptophyta; class Magnoliopsida; order Santalales; family Viscaceae; genus Viscum; species Viscum album. The sequence continues at coordinate 974,060,741 of OY728139.1, read as the reverse complement.
ATGTATAGGATCAACTATTGGATCCATGGTGAATATCCAATTTAAAATGTTGGCGGCACTATGAACCATAATAAAATCCACGTTACAACAACCCCCGATTTGGAAGTATCTTCAAAAAGAAACTGTGACACAACGACATCACTCCACAATATAATGCTTGAAACCTGGGATGGGTGTACATCGCACAAAACTACCAAAGTGCAGCCAAGCCTTAAAATATATTAGCCCTTATTTTTCACCTTTGAGAATCCCTATGACGTAGTTGGGAGACCACGTTGTATATGTTTAGCTTACCAAAGAATCCATTGCTCCATGTCGCATCCTAGCCTCAAATTATTGTGGAAATAACTATTTACCCCCATTTTCCCTCTACACTTTTTGAAGCCTCATCCAGCTTCCTCCAAAACCAAAAGCACATGAAAGGAATAAACAATGAGGTTCAACCCCTTACACAATATTTATAATTTTTTTAACAATTTCACAAATATTATGTGAATTTAGATAATTTATGTCAGATAATTTTAGTAAATAATTGAATAGTACTCATTTAAAAAATATTATTTTATAATGTTCACTGTACTAAATTAATTCTGGAAATATCGCTTCAATAATTTATAATGTAGACTCAAATATGAATGAAAAATTATGAATATATTAGGAAATCCTCTAATGAATGACCATTTATCCTTATATTGATACCAATTTCAATGACCATGTTAAAAAAATTCAATTTATTCAACAAAATAATTATAGTAACATTCAATTACAGACACTATATATAATGATTTCCCAATTACACTTGATCTTGGTTTTTAAATATTTTAATTTATTAATATTGTTTTTATACTATATTTTGAACAGTTATCATAGTGATCATGTTATCATATAGACACGATAATATAAAATATATTAAAACTGTCTTTTTTAATAGTATTAGTTTCCAAAAGATTCATAATAATGCCATTATCTAGTGAAGAAATGTTTATTGTTGTAGAATATACAATGTATAATCAAAATAATCGTAAATAATGATTTTAATTTAATGTGTACTATGTGAACAAATAAGATTTTTTTCTTTTATAATGTTGAATATTTTTCTTATATGATAGTATAATAAAATATAAAGGACAGAAAAGGGAGATCAATCCTATTAATTAATGTATTTTAATCTCCACTTGTTTGTTAGTGTGATGAAATATAGATTTTTTGTTAAATTATTTTAAAAAAATATAATATTAGATGTACACACAAACGAAATACGTGATTTCATGTATTATAGATTTAGATAACATATACATTGTAAGGATTTAGAAATAATTGTATTTTATTAGAAAATATTCAATTCAATATAATTAAATAATTGCTTAAAGTCACTCAATTAAGGATCTTTAATAGAACTACCATATAAAATGCTATCAGAACTACTATCCATTATAAGTGCAAATAAAAAAGTGTTGTTAAGGGGATAAATTTATTAGTTCTATTAAAAAGGATAGATAAAAGGTATTTTTAACAGCCAAAAAAATCTATTTAAAATACACCTTTATCATTGATTTTTTGGAAATCATAAAAGTATGCCTTTGTCAACACAATTATTACTAGCGATGATAAATGGTATAAATCAAAAAATATATTTAATTAAATATAATATATAAATTATAAATATATAAATATATTTATATTGATATAAATATCTTATGTATTTTTTAAATAAATTTTATACACAAATAAAAAGAACTTTTAAAATAATAAATAAGATATTTAGTAAAAAAGGATTATAGAATAATTTAAAATATACTTGTTATTTTTATTTTTTAATTTGAAACTAGTAATATTCATTTAATAAAAATTTGAATATAAGAAAATTTAATAAATGAGATAAATAAAGTTAAAAATAAAACATGAAACACAAATGACCATAACTTTTGATCTTGGTGTGTATATTGGGCTCTACTAAATCTAAAAACGAATTATGAGATTATATCTCTGCCCATATGGCTTAGTTTAATCCATCTCTAACATTTTATGATGCCATAAAAGCCTCCCTAGGCCTCCATAATTGATGTTTTAGTCTAGGCACCACTATTTCATAACTATTGATGGATTTTCAGCCTTCCTTAAGGGGGTATTTTTCACATTTTTTAGTGAGGACTGAATATATTCATAGAGATTGCATTCATATTGAAATTATGGATTTGAATTTTTTTCATTTATAATAATGTACTATTATTTTTAATAAAATATATATCAAAATATACGTAATATTCATCCATTAAAATTTCTTTTTCAAAAAATAAATATTTAATCATATTTTTATATAAAATATATTTGACATATAAAAGCCTTATCTAAATAAAAAATTATATCCATTTTATTTCGCATAATTTTGTTGAATATTTATGGAAATAGAAATATACAATTAATGTATATATATTTTTTATATATATGTACAGATATATTTTTCTATGTATTGAGAAACATATATATGATTATATATATATTATAATATATTTATATAAATATTACTACATAATATATGTAAATGAATATAAATATTTTTAATTATATTTATATATTAGAAAGTATATATATGTATATATATATAATTATTTATTTATACATACACCCACAATCACACAAACAGAAAAAAATTTGTATATGTATTTAATATTTATATATATGTGTGTGAATAACAAATGTATTGGAATATATATATATATATATATATATGAAATAAAAATATAATGATATATATATATATATAGATATAGAATAAAATGAGAAACAAAAAAATATAGGTAACTGGAAGAGTCACAGGAGTATGAAGAGGAGGTTTCCAGATCGAAACTGAGAAAAGGAAAGGTTGCACGAGTAGGTGAGTAGGTTCCTAGTTCAAATAAGGGTTTAAGGATGTCAATTGGAGTAATAAGAAGATATCACTATTATAATGGGGTTGAGCTCTATTAAATATGTGTTAGTCCAACATCAGATTTGAAGAAATAAATTATTTTTTAAAAATTATTCTTTTTTCCTTATCAATTTTTTAGATTCTCATAAATGGACCTTCTTTTCATCACTTTTTTCATATCTAATACAAGGAATATTTATCTATAAGGTTTGAGACTTAAATATTACATAATCATTAATTAAACGAATAATTCACTTTGAGGATCATATTAGTTTTAATGTTTTAGAAAATTATGCCATAACTGTTACATTACACTATAAAAATTACAATGTAGACACTTCTACTCAGTTTCCATCTTTTCAAAATATAAAATCTCTTGAAAAAAGGAGTCATGTCTGGTTCCATGTTTTATGCAGCATGTCTTTTCCATGATACCATCTTTAACCCTATTCATCAATATGTCATGCGAAAAAATTTCAAAACATGGGATGAGCATAAAACGCTTAGAAAAGTTTATAAAATAAAGAATGAATTAATTATCAGATCAATACATACTAAAAATAAACACTTTTACATTTCTCATGAAAAAATAATATATTTAAATAACACATAATATTCAAAAATCATAAAGCTATAATGTGGCATTCATAACATAATTACGTTGTAGCTATCCCAGCTAAGATTGGAGTTACAATTTGAATACCCATCACAATATATTCCCTAAATATCTTAGTAGAAACATTAATGTTTACCTATTTCTTATTACCCAATGAATTGGAATGCTATCTTGGGCTCACCCGCCCTAGGTTTATTATGTAACCACCCGTATACAAAATCCATTCCCATGAACAACAAAAAATTCAAAAAACAAAACACAAACATAAAAGAAAGATAGAATTTCATCATTTCAATCATTTAAAGATATTTAAATAATCCTTAAATTCTAAAAAATCAATACAAAAATACATAAAAAATGTATATGGTGGGCATGTTCATTTTAAAAACATTATGGCTTGTTAAAGAAGTCATTGATCAAATAATACTCACACCGACCGAAAAGGTAATTGTCACCACTTAAGTTGAAATGAACATTCATTTCTGTTATTTAGTAAAATTATTTTTAGTAAAATGATTCTGTTTCAATGAAATAATAATTCGAAGGTGTTTATACACAGTATAAATGAATGTCCTGTATAAAACAATATATTCCTCAATGAATGTAGATTAAAACGATGTCCCTTACCTTGATAATTTTGTAAATAAAATAGATATATTATGTGTATTAACTATAATAAGACATAAATCATATATGGATATATGTTAATATATAAGGCATCAATTATCACATAACCATATAATGACATAAACAAGAAAGAGAAAATCAACCCAAAGAATGGATATTGGGTTAAGAAGTTCCCTTACCTCATGTCCGATATGAATCGATCATTATTTAATGTCGTAAATAATAAACTAATGTTATTTTTTAATTGCATAAGAACCTTTTTTAATGTTTATTATTTAATTTATATCACTTATTTCAATGTTATAAACATTATGTAAACATTTAATTTAATAACGGTATTTTTCCGATATTTTGTACATGAATAAAAAATGGACACCTTATATTTACATGATGTCCATGTGGTCAAGAGTCCATTATCTTTCGAATGATATTAATGATTTAGATACTATATATAAATTATATATCCAATATATATATATATATATATATGTAATTATAATAGTACATCACATTTGGAGATATGAAATGAAATGCCCCGTTCATGGTGATAGCAAGTCACATGTACACATGAATGCTACATTCATTTCTATATCGCATTTTAATAGAATTAAAACATAATTATACATAGGTATTTTATATTTATAGTATAATATCATATATAATATCATATACACTATCATTTATATGTCCCACATATGGAATTAATGATTAATATAACTTTGAGCTTCAGTATTCGACACATCCTAAAATGATAGTATCATATTTACCCACTATGTAAACCATGATGTTATCTTATAAATGAATAAAAAGAAGAATAATTAAGTAATAAAAAAATATATATCATATATTTATACAGGGCCATCTTAATGTCCACAATGAGAGGAGGTTGGTGATAATTGATCAATAATCATTTCGTGAGCTAGTCGTTCGTTGTCCACAGAATCAGTATGTTTTTAACCCATTAAGTGGAGGTTTGTGTAAGTGTCGTTCCAATTATTATCATAAAAAAATAATATTATATTGATGATATTGGTGAGTTTATAAAATAAAGGAATTAATATAGTTTAGGGGTTGGAGATGAAATATAAATCAAAATAACTTTTGAGAAATTGTTACCTTTTAATTAGGTTACTCGCGTTGTATTTAACCAAAAGGAATTAATGAAGAGCCTTCTGCGTAAGGTATAGATTCTAGGAGTAGGATATGTATCTTGAAAGATTATTTGGTTAGGTGATGTATGAGATAAGAGGCCTGAGAGGTGTGAGAAATGGGTTAGAAGTGTTGTCTTTTTATAAGGGGTTGGACGGGCTATTTAAGAATGGTTGCAAATATTATTTTATTATAAACATATCATCAGTTTAAAAATGATCAAAAATCATTAAATAATATGATAAGATGACTAATGGTAAAAAAAATTAACCAATAATAATTTTATAGTATTTTATTATTGTTTTAATATTTAAAATCTTATTTATTTTAATCATTTATTAGTGAGGTAAATACTACATCATTATGTGTCATAAATATTTTATTTTATTTGATGCATATCAATTATAGAAAAATTCAAATGATGTAGGAAATAATTTTAGATTTCTATTTAATATTTATATTCTAAAAAATAATATATATATATATATATATATATATATATATCACCATGTAAAAAATTGAATTAATAAAAGATATTTTGTTCTGTCATTTTTTACATTAGTTTAAATTAATTAAGATAAAGTGTCATTATCACAACAAAGTGGCTCCATGGGGTCCCAAACTTTTCCCAAGGATGCCCATGGTCTTCCATTACTCATCCTATATTGTTAGGACAAGTGTTAAGATAATTGTTTTAATATTATGATATTAATTTTACCTTAATTTACTATATTTTCTTTTAATAGCGGCAAATAAAAGTGAAAAGATACTATTCACTGAAAAAACGTCATCTTACTGAACAAAATTTTACATACTAATAAAAACCATGTATATCATATTTTAAAAATTAAATTCAAATATGTTTTTAAATTTATTGTAAATGGAAAAGTTTATTTTTAAAATACAACTTAGTGGATTCACTATTCATCTAAAATTTATGTTTTTCAGAAAAATACAAAAAATTCATCCTAAGATATTTTTCATATTCTAAATTAAAAGTGATGTCTATATTACAAAATTCATTACACAGATGTTGGATTAATTATTTGAAAATAAATTCAGGTTGTAAAAACACAAAAGCATGTTTTTAAGAAATACTAACTATCAAAAAATTGACACTTGTCTATGTCCAATTTCAATGTAAACATACTTACAGTGACCAAAGTTGAAATAAATTGAAAAAATATAATATATGTAAACATTAAAACGAATTAAAAATATATCCTAACTATATAAATAAATTATATTAAATGGATGATTCGAATTAAAATACATTAATTTTCACTATTTATTAAAAATTAAAATTTTTCATAAAAATAAAAAAAAAATTAACCAAAGAAATTTTTGGTGTCCTGAATATAAATTTTTTTTGGTCAAATAGAACATATAAATTTGAAAAATATGATATTTAAACAGGGTTCTTAATAAAATGGTGGTAAATCAACTTTTTAGTGAATATTAGAGCCTTTATTCATAAATTCAAATTCTTATCTTATTTTATGCCTCTGTATTTTATTGGTTAAATGAAAAAAATATTAAACAACATTTATAATCATATTTTATTTAGTCTTATTCATTGTCATCAATAAAACGTCTATGCATTAACTACGATTTAAAATAATATTATTATATTGTTAGTGTGCAAAGTATGATTTCAAAGAGACATGTTGTTCTGTATAAGTTAAGCCATCGAACATATCGTCTGCTTTAATGTAAAATTAACATTTAATTCACTAATAGAAAAAAATTGAATTTTTTTTTTCTTTTTTCACTTGAGATGTTATATCCTTCCCCCATTTTGTAAATTATATCATCGTAGTTTTGTTCATTTATCAAATAAGTGGGGGTATTTATCCATCATAGCATTTTCAGATTCCACGTTGCCGCTTCAACTATATGGTTCTTCCAAAAATCCATTACATGTTTAATTACCTTTTTCTGCAACACATTCACTCTATGGTCAGTAAGCTAGACTGGTTGTTCATCATAAGAGAGATTCTCTTCCAACTAAACTACCACTAGGCTCAAAACATGAAATGTACATTGCATATACTTTCTCATCATTGAATCATGAAAGTCATTGTGAACCTGGGATAAAAATTGAGGTAAAGAGACTGTGTATGGAACTGATCCAACTTTCTCAAGTATTTCATAAGTTTCAATTAACCTTGGTCTCTGCATTCCCTTCATTCCAAAACACATCACACTTTTCAATGGAGAAACATTGAGAAAGACTTGATCACTTACCTCGAAAGAAAGATCATTCCTCTAGTTACCCTCATAACTATTCTACCTACTCTGAGTTGTTATCATGATCTTCTGAGTCAATTGTAACATTTTTACCATCTCATCTACTAATTCTGGTCCCATTTGCTTCCAATCATCTTATTCATCCCAGAGGGCCAGAGTTCGACACTGATTCCCATATAATGGCTCAAATGGAGAAATCTGTATACATGAATGAATACTATTATTATATGAAAATTCAATTGAAGAAATATGTTGGTACAAACATCCCTGGTAATCTAGTGAACAAAGATTGCATCATATCCTAAAATTTCTGAATTTTTCATTCTGACTGTCCATCTTATTGAAGAAGAAAAGTTGTACTAAAATTTATTTTAGTACGCAATGACTTCTGAAGGCCTTTCTAAATATTATATGTAAACCCAAGACCATGATCAGATAAAATGGAGAGGGTAAATCCAAGAATCATGACAATCCTTTTAACATACTATATATAGAGTTGATCTAGAGACAAAGTCCCTCGCATATTAAGGAAATGGGCAGATTTAGTCAATCAATCAATAATAACACAGATTGCATTATTACCTGGAGAAGTATTTTTTAATCCCACAATAAATTCCAATGAAATATTTTTCCATTTCCACTCTGCCATCGAAAATGATTGAATCATACCTTTCAATAATTTCCACCCATATTTTACCCACTGATATGTTAAACACATCATTGTAAAATCAGTAATATCTCTTTTTATTCTATCTCACAAGTAATTATCCTGAAGATCCTTGTACCTCTTAGTACTACAATGATGAACTAAAAATGGGGAAATATGTGCATCACATAACAACTCATTCTTCATCTATGAATCACATGGCATGTATAATATATTACCATACCTCAAAAAGACAATCATTATCATTGTTAAATTTAGGTAACATACCCTTTTGAACCAACTCTACCATTTTTTTAACTCACTATCTTCCTTCTCTGATTTCTTAATTCTATCTAATAGAGATGATTCCACTGACACCTTAAACAAAAAATGTAGTTTCTTGCACCAATAGATTCTATGACAAATTTAATCAAATCAGAAAGAAATGTATCTCGTTCTAAATATTGCATGCTTAATGAAGCATTATTTTTCAGACTCAAAGCAATATCCACTTTATTTTCTTTTCCCAGATGGTAATGAATTACAAAATAAACATCCTTGGTTAATTCTATCCATCTCCAATCTCTCATGATTATGTCATTCTTGTGTGAATATATACTTTAAACTTTTATGATCAGTATATATTTCAAATTTTACTCCTTACAGATGATGCCTCCAAATTTTTAAAGCAAAAAACAACAACAGCTAATTCCAAATCATGTGTAGGGTAATTTAACTCACGAGGTTTCAACTGATGTGGATCATAAGAAATTACCTGATCATTTTTCATGAAGACTTAACCAAGTACATTCAATGATGAATCACTATAGATAACAAATTAAACATTTCTGGATGGTAGTGCCAAAAATGAAGCATTCACCAATCAACTTTTCAATTCCTAAAAAAATTATCACATTCTTTTTTAATGATAAACATAACACCTTTTTGACTTAACTTATTCATTTCACTTGGATTCCTTGAAAATTCTTCCAAAATCCATCGGTAATAACCTTCTCATCCAAGAAAACTATGAATATAGGTTATATTTGAGGGACAAAACCATTCTTCAATAACAGTTGTTTAGAATGATCAAAAATTATGAAATTTTTTTAAACAATTTTACCAGGTAAAGAAATTTGTTGTAACCGAAATTCACACTTGAAGAATTTAACATACTTTTTTTTACGGATTGAAAAACAACCCTTAAATTTATTTCATTCCTCTATTAACATTTCCAATAAATAAATTTCATTTATTAAAACTAACAACTTTTATCATTGTTGTCAACTGAGCCAATACAGTAATAAATTGTTCAATTATGATTCTAGCCATATTATGATATTGATTTGTATGGTCATTTTCCTCTATATTCTTTCACAGCACAACTACCCAATTTCCTATATGGAAAACAATTATGAAAACAAAATTATCTTAGGCGAAGAAACATGGTAACATGTAAATGCAATATCTTTGGAATATTAACATTAAATAATTTATGGATAATAATTTAACAATATAATAACTTCTAATGTTATCTAAACCGACCACCGATACCAACTATATGGACCCAGCATTAAACATTAAATAATCTTTAATTAAATGAGTAATTCTAATTGAGGATCTATTAATGGTTATATTTTTATTTAATAAGTCCATAATTATTACATTACACTTCAAAAATTACAAAGTAGACCCTTCTACTCAATTTCCATTTTTTCAAAAAAAAAATCTTGAAAAAACAGTTATTTCTACTTCCATGTTCTAGACAAAATTACCTTTTCATTTAGCTATCCTTGACCCTATTAATCATTAAGACCTGTGAAAAACATTTCAAAACAAGGGATGAGCATATGAATCATAGTAAGGGTTATAAAACAATGAATGAAATCATTAGTCCATCAATACATACAAAACATAAACTATTTTATATATCTCATGATTACATAAAAATTATGAATAACACATAGAATCAAAAATCATAAAGATATCTTTTTGTCTCCATAACATTCATATGTTGTAGCTATCACATCTACGTAGGTAGTCACACTTTGAATACCCATCACGATAAATTCCCTAAATCTATTAGGAGAAAAAATAAGGTTTCCCTACGTCATGTTACCCAATTCATTGGAGAGCTTTCTCAAGCTCACCCTCCCTATATATATCACAGAACCACTAATATATTTAAACCAAGCCCAATAATTATAAAAAATTCAAAACACATAAAAAAAATAAGCAAAGTTAACATTTCGACATATCAATCATTTATAGATATTGAAATAATATTAAATTTTTAAAAAAATATTTTCAATAACAAAATACCTAAAAAAATTTATATTTTATTTATTTTTATTTAAAGAAAAACTTTGTCCTGTTAAAAAATCCTTATATCAAATAATAATCGTGATGACAGAAAAGGTTGTTGTCCCCAATTAAGTTAAAAGAAACATTCCTTTCTGTCCTTTAGTAAAACGGATTTTAGAAAAAATATTACATTTGAATGAATTTAAAAGACAATGTTGTTTACACACCGTATTAAATAATGTCATGTATAATACTTTATATGCCTCGATGAAAGGAGATTGAGTCAAAGTCCCTTACTAAGATTGTTTTGTAAATAAAATATATCGATTATGTGTATTCACTATAAGAACAAAAAAATAAAATATATATACCTGATAATATATAAATATTCTTTTCTCACTTAACCAATGAATGACATACACCAGAATGAGAAGATCAACACAAATAAGGAAAATGGGTAATGAAGTTCCCTTACTTTATGTCCATCATGACACGATCGTTCATTAATGTGGTAAATAATAATAAAAATATTTATAATTACATAAGATCCTTTTAAATGATTATTATTCATTTTATATCACTTATTACCTTGTTATAAACATTATGTATTAATTTATGTTAATAATGGTCGTCTGGTCTAAATTTTGTACTTGAGAGAAAAATTAACTCCTTATAATTACTTGTTGTCCAAGTGGTCAAGAGTCCATTATATACAGAATGATATTAATGATTTAGATGTCATATAAATCATACATATCCATTATATATATGTATTTATGACAGTACATAACATTTGGAGATAATAAATTAAATGCATTGTTCTTGGAGATGGTAAGCTGTACGTACACATGAACATTACTTTTATTTATATTTCGTATTTTATGGAATTAAAACATAATAATTCATAAGAATATTATACATAATGTATAATTTCATATATAATATCATTAACTCCTTCATTTATACATGCCACATGTGGCATTAACGAGCCATATCACATTGAGTGGAGGTAGTCCGCACTTCCTAAAATGAATGTATCATATTTTCCCACTATGGAAAACATAAAGGTATGATATAAATAAAAAGTATAGAAACATAAATAAAACCTAAACAAAATATATAAATCATATGTAAATAAAAGGCCATCTCAATGTCATCCATGAGAGGCAGTAGAAGATAATTGAACAATGATCATTTCATGAGGCAGTAGTTCATTGTCCACAGAAAAGTAGGTTCTTTACCCATTAGTAAGAGGTGTGTGTAAGTTTCGTACTAATAACTCTCATAACAACATCATATTAAATTAAGGATACATTTAAAAAAAAATAAAGGAATAAAATTTTTTTAGAGTTGGATAATTAATATAAATGAAAATAATTTAAGAGAAATTGTATCATTTAAATCAGGTAACTCCCTTTGGTTTGAACGAAAAGGACTTCATGATATTTCTTTTGCCAATGTTATGTCTTCTTTGAGGAGGAGATAGATGTTGAGTGAAAATAAGAATAGGGGTTTAATTAGACAAAGAGCATGAGAGGTGTGATGAATGTGTTTGATTTGGTGACTTTTTATAAGTGGGATGTGGGCTCTTTGGGAATTCATGAAAATGATATTTTATTACAAAATTTTATTCAGTTTCATTATTGTGCGAAATATAATATAATTTATTTGATGTCTAAAAATTATAATAAAATACCATTATTTAGGACATCTTTTTATATTTCCAATGATTTTTTATAGTCTAAAAAATAACATATATAACCCCATGTAAAATTACATTTACTAAATGTAATATGATTGTGATATTTTATATTTTACATTGAATTAATAAATCTAAAGTGTCATTTTCACTTCCATGGGGCTCTTTGGGGTCCCAAAATCTACCCAATATGCCCATGCTCGGCCATTAGACATCCAATATTATAAAGTCATGTTTTATGATAATATGTTAATATTAATATATACTTTTTACCTTAAATTACCCTATTTAGCTTTAACAACGGTAAATAGAAGACAAAAGTTACTATTCACCAGAAATTATTTTCATCTTATTGAACCTCATTTTAGTAACAAATAACAACATTGTATGTTGTATTTTCGAATTTCATTTCATAGAAGTGGTAAAATTTTATTTTAATGAAAAATTCAGTTTTTATACTACTACTTATTGGATTTACTATTCATCAAAAATTGAGGTTTTTCAGAAAAATATCAACTATTATGTCAAAGCTATATTTGATATTCAGATTTCAAAAAAAAATTTCTCTTTTACCAAATTCATAACATTGATGTTGGATTAATTAATTTAAAATTTATTCTTGTCATCAAAACAAAAATCGTGTTTTTACGAAATATTAACTATAATAAGATTGACATTTGTTTCTATCTAATTTCAAAGTAAAATTAATTCCAATGACCATCATTGGATAAATTGGAAAAAATATAATATATGTAAAATACAAAATCAATATTAATGATAACCTAAAATATATAATTAAATTAGATTAAAAGGGCGATTTGAGTTAAAATACATTATTTTCACTATTCATTAAAAATGAATTTAGTTAGAAAATTTCCAAAATATTACCCAAATTGATTTTTTGTGTCCCGATTTTAAATAATATTTTTTTTGTTAAAATAAAACATATAAAATTAAACACAACTATAATTAAAGAGGGTTCATCATCAAAAGGGGGAAAATCGACCTTTTATTGAATATTAGAATATTTATGCTTAAAATCAATTTCTATTCATATTTTAAGCCTCTGACATTTATTTGATAAATGTGAAAACATTAAACAAACATGTGTAATCATATTGTAGTGAATTCTATTCTTTCATTCCAATACTACGTCTTGGCCTTTGCTACCATTTAAAAAAATTATATTGTTAGTGTGTAATGTAATATTTCAAAGAAACCTAGTTTGGCATATCGGGTTAGTCATAGAACATAGTGTCCCATTAAAATTAAAAATAATCACCAAAAAAAATATTAATAAATATGAAAATATGTAACATCACGTTACGTTTTCAGGTACTTTTTGATGTATCATAAGTACCTCAGATTTGGAGTAGTGACATGTGGGGTGCATTTTGGTGAACTTTTTAGTAAAACAAAAGGGAAATTGATTTTGCATGGTTTGTGCATGGTTGGACAAACAGTGTGGCCAAATAGTGACAACAAAGCAGCACTGGATAGAGAGGTACTCATGGTTTGTGGATTATTTTACATACCGTGCAACCAAACCATGCATACCGATCATCTCTGGAAAGAGTGGGCTGTAGGATGTATGCACAGTTTCACAAACAATGTGCCTTTTCTCAGGTAAACTGCGCACGCGGTATTTAATTATGAAAATTCTTTTTAAAAATAGCTGAAGCCATGGGACTCCCATATGTTCGTCCATTGCTCGGGTTGGACTCATTTTCGGTCATTCCAAAGATTCCTAAAGAGATTCCAAGGCGATCTAAACATCTTTCTTTGAAATTGAAGGCTCAGATTGAAGATCTGCTCTCTTCTCGGTAAGTGGATTTCATCCCATTGCATTTCTCGTTAATTCCTCTATCTTTCCATGATCTTTTAATGGGAGGTTTCCTTTGTTTCCATGGATCTATACCTATTATTTGAGGAATAGATCAAGTATTGTGAATCTAGATCTTTCTTTTCAAAATCATGACTCATTTGATCTTAATTATGGTTATAAGGATTTAGATTTAGTTTTTATTCGTCATCATTGTGCTGTTTGTTTTTAGAGTTTCTTGTTGGGATAACTCCCATAAATAAATCGAGGTAGGTGGTTCTATCTCATCTTTACAAATTGATTATCCTTGTATTGATTGGTTTATTTCAATGGTTGATTTAAATTCAATTGGTCATGTTGCTTTCAAATTAATTGATCAAAAATCGATTCCATTGAATCGATATATTTGAAATGGTTTTGGCATGAATATTTGGAAAACCCCTGTTCCATTGAATTGGGTGTTCTTATGGAAATTGCCCAATTTAAATTGTTCAATTTAATTGGAGGATTTGATGGAAATGATTTCAATTAAATTATTCTATTAATTTGTGTAAATTAATTTGTGAAAATATAGAATTGTATTTGAAGGGATTTTAAAACTGGGGAAATAGATTAAAATGATTTTATTGAAACCCATTGGTTTTATCTTATAAAAAAGACATGTTTTGAATAAAAACTATTTTGGATTTAAATGGAATGAAATTGTAACTTTTGAAATCGAATAATGAGAGCGATCATTTTTTAAGCATTCTTAAAATAGTTCGCACATCAGGTAACATTGCATGCAAGACATAGGTAGTTTGTGAGTTATTTGGATACACTCTATCCTACGAAAAAGTTCTAAAACATAATTGCATCGTGTCACATCCCTGACGGGTTGGGGATGAGTCTCCTTTGTCTAGTGTCATAGAGACGCGTGTATACAGATTTTGAAGATTTCACATAGAGTGTGTGGAATCCAATAACTGGTTAATAATATCGTACAATTTCGAAGATGATCATGTTTCTTGATTGTTTATTTATATATTAGATATAATTTTATACCAATGATTTTGAATGGCTTACATTCCTGATTAATATACATAAACTGTTTTATGAAAATGTTTTTATTTAAGCCATTATTTTAAAAATATTCTATCACTGTAAAGCATTACTTGATAAATTTTCCTTCATTTGAAAATGTATAGAATGATTTGTTAAGATATGTTATTGAATTTGCAATCATGTTTTTTTTTTAAAATTGAATGTTTTTTGGATAATCCATATTTGGAATCTATTATGGAATCATTAGTAATATCCTATTTGCCATAGGCTCACAGACTACATTTTCCTTCATGTTTTTGAAGACTTTCTCCTTCAAGGTTCGAGCAAAGGGAGTGGATCTCCTGGAGGTGGATCCAGTTGTTAATCTTTGGACAGGGTGAGTAGTGTCATTAGGTTCATTGGAGATGTTTTCCCAAATTTAGTGCTTGAGTTGTAGTACATTGGCATTTAATTCCCTTTTCAAATATGGTATAATACTCCCAAATGGAGTTTCTTTTGTTACGAATACAGTTTGTTCTACTCATGCCTCCCCATTCTTTTTGCAGAATCATTCCCACTTGTATGTTGTATAATGCTAGGTTCTAGTCGCCTACCCTTATGGATCGATAACACCCTTTGAGCTATGTCAGGTCTGGCTCGGTTATCGGGTTACCAGGGTACCCATGCTTGTTCCTTACAAAGTTGTATCAGTGGAAGCTGAAGCATCTTACCTTGATGACAATATGAATATGTGTTTTCTTGTCAGGACATTGCAGGTAGTTGTGACTAAGTGTTTGGCCAGCACATCATACAATGAACCATAAGTCTCCTGGGGTTGTTAAGGAAAGGTGACATGTGGATTATTTCTAGTCTTTTCCTTCATTTGATTTGGATAGAGTAAAATTCAAATATTATTATCCCTCTTATTAAGAGTAGTTTTCCTTCTTGCTCAGGTTGAGTGTTAATGTAATGTCTTCTTTCTTGTCTGCTGATGTTGTATAGCATCATGCCTCCAAGAAGATGTGGGAATCAGGTCAAAAATGAGGCTGCTGCTAATGCTAAGAAAGAGAGTCTTATTGTTTATCCGAGTTTGGTTGCGATGATTCTTCGCATTGTCCATTCTCTAGGACATGCACCACCTCAAGTTCTTGTTCATACACCAACAATATATTCTCATAGTAATATTCTCGGTTGTCTTTCTAAAGATTTACTATGCCCGATGCCACCAGATTTAAAAGGATCCACTTACCCTCAACATGTTGAGGAACAGTTGAGTATAATTGATTGTTTGTTTGAGATCTTGGAGACACCTGATGTGATCAAGGTGAACTGTGCAACCTTATTTCTAGAAGGACCAAGTAGGAGATGGTGGGACATGATGTTGACAGTTGGGAAACATAAGGGTTTGGAGTGGAAAGACTTTAGGGTTCATTTCACTAACAGGTTCTATCCAGAATCAATTGTGTTGGCCATGGTTTTGGAGTTTGTCAAGCATGAACATGCCAAATAAACCGTGACTGAGTACTGGATTCATTTTTCTTAGTTGGTACAGTTTTCTCCTAAGATCGTATCTAATGAGAGGATGATGCCTCGATGGTTAAATTTTGGACATATATTAGATATATGTTATCATGATTTCATTATGAAGATACCCACTTATACTAATGTGATGGATAGGGTGATGATGGTTGAGATGGACTTGGCAGGACAGTCAGGGTTGAAGGAGGTTCTTTTCCCTCCAAGTTGCAGTCTGAGTTCCATTAAAATAGAAAGGATGCGTGACTTTACTCCTGGTGGTTCCCGATAGTAGTGACATTCCATACCTCTGGTAGAACTAGGAGAGGCTTCTATGACTTTCTATCTATGTGGAAAGCTAGACATTCTAAGAAAGATTTCACTCAGGAACCCAAGAACTGTATCTCATGTGGAGGTTTAGGGAACTTGCAGCGATTCTCCCAACACAACTCTACTCCACATGGTGGAATATGATCATAATCTCCTCTAGAAACTGCGGGGAAATCAAATGCATCATGTACCAATGGATTCCTTCGACATGCATTTGGAATGAATCTTCTTCGCATAGGGGAAGAGTCACCTGAGGTGGTTAATACAGGTCTTGCAACTGTGAGAGGTACCATTACGATAACTTCATCATTAGTGAAAACTCTTTTTGATACCAGTTCATCTCACTCATTTTTTAACACATATTGTTAATCTTCTTAATCTATCTATGGTGCTTTTGTCTTGTGCGATGGATAATACTACCCCTCTTGGTACAATGATAGAGAAGGGGTTTCGTAGTCCTACTTGTGTCTTCTCTCTGTCAGAAGTTGATCTTTCATGGAGTTTCTTGGTTCTCAACATGACATTTTCTTACATCATATTTGGGATGGATTGGCTCTTTTCCAATAAAGCTCAGATCGATTGTTATCTTCAGCGGGATTACCTTACTACACTAAGTGGTGTGACCCTTGATTTTCAAGGAGAATGGGACCCAAGGTCAAGCAGAGCTGGACCCTCTTATCCAGAGTAGGGGAATGTTATATCAGTGTTTTCCTTTGATCTGGAGAGTGTTTCAATGTGTATTAATCTTCCTCCTGTCGTCGCTGAGTTTCCCGACGGGTTTCCTTAGGACTTCTATGGTTTTCCACCAGTGAGAGAGGTTGATTTCTCTAATTACATAATGTCTGGTACTCAACTGATTTCTATTCCCTCTTACCGAATTGCTCTAGTTTAACAAAAAGAACTAAAATTTCAGTTAGACGATCTTCTTGAGAAAGGATTTATATGACGAAGTGTGTCACCCTGGGAATAACTATTCTGAAAAGCTGTTTTAACATGAATTCATGATTTGTTTGATGAATTAAGAGGGGCAAAGTGGTTTTCAAAAAACGATCTCCGATCTAGATACCATCCGTTGAGGATAAATGAATTTGACATTCATAAAACTTCTTTTCTGAGTTGTTATGGCCATTATGATTACCTTATTATGCCCTTCGACCTAACTAATGCTCCTATAGTTTTCATGGAATTGATGAAAAATGTTTTAGATGAGTATCTAGATACATTTGTTGTAGTATTTTTTGAAGATATTATTTAAAACCCCAATTCAGAGGAGGATCATGTACTCATATGAGAATAGTTCTATGTTTTCTAAAGAATCACCGACTTTATGGAAAGTTTTGAAAGTGCGATTTCTTGATTTTGGGAAGTGAAATTCATGGAACATGTCATGTCAGAACAAGTAATATCAGTTGATCATGAGAAGGTGAAGTCTATTATGACTTGGGAACAACCACGAAATATTTGCGAGATTCGAATCTTCTTAGGTTTAGCAGGATATTTTCCTCGTTTTGTTAATGACTTATCTAGGTTAGTTTCTCCAATGACATCTCCGACTCGAAAGGGAGTGAGGATTCCTAGAATGATAAATTTCAGAGTTATTTTGTTATGATTAAGCTTCTCTTAACAACTGCACCAGTGTTTACTCTTCATGTGGATGGTATAGGTTATGTTGTATTCTGTGATGCATCGGGTTTAGGCTTTTGATGTGTACCCATTAAGGGTAATCATGTTGTTGTCTATGGGTCTCGTTAGCTTAATCCTCATGACAAGAACTATCTTATACATGACAATGAACTTGCAGCAGTATTGCAGGCACTTATGTGATGGAGTCATTAGCTTTATGAAGAAAGGTTTACTGTGTATTTAGACCACCCGAGCTTGAGTTTTATCATCTCTCAAAATGATTTGAATCTCTACAAAAGGCATTTGAAGGAGTACCTTCAATCTTTCGACAATGACATTGCCTATACCACGGGGAAATGTAATGCAGTTGCAGATGCATTAAAAAGGAAGCTTCCATCATCAAATGTGAATGAATATTTAGAAGAGGGGTGTTTGATGGCTCTTTTTTCTCAGATTCATATTGGAGTTCAGTGTAAGGTTAATGATGTTTCTTTAGCCAGTGTCGAGATGTCATTTTATCTTCTCAAGTTAATTCTTCAGGAACAAAAAGTAGATGATGAATTCCATAGCATTAGGGACGCTCTTTATGGTCGGAAGACCGACACCCAGTGGTCTTTCTCTAAAGAGGGTGTTCTGTGTTATCGAAACCATTACGTTGTGCCGTTATCGGAAAGGATAGATGTGATTGGGGATTTCTATATCTCTTAGTGGGATGAACACCCGGGAACCACTAAGATGTTCTATGACATGAAGAGGTAGTCTTGGTGGCCAGGTATGAGACAAGGAATTGATGAGTTTGTATCTCGATGCGATACATGCCAGCAGGTGAAAGAAAAGAACCAAAAACCTTTGGGTTTACTTAAACCACTTCCAGTCCCTACTTGGAAGTTGGATGAAATATATATGGACTTTGTGGTCGGGTTACCTCAAACCCAAAGGAAGAAGAACATGATATGGGTTGTGATTGATAGACTTACAAAGTCAGCTCACTTTATACCTATTCTAAATACCACCAAAGACGAGGAGTTGGGAAATATCAATAGGAAAGTCAAAGATCATTTTCATGGAGTTCCATCTGATATAGCCTCTTATAGGGATCATTGGTTTACTTATCTCTTTTAGAGATGCCTTTAGGAGGCACTGAGATCTCAGGTCCATTTGAGCATGACCTACCATCCACAGTCAGATGGCCAGACAAATAGATCTATTCAGATTCTTGAGGACATGATCCGCGCTAGTGTTCTCGACTTTGTTGGGTCTTTGGATGATCAAATTGGGTTATTTGAGTATTCTTATAACAACAGTTATCAACCTGTGATCAAAATGGCTCCTTTTGAGGCATTGTATGGTCCTCCTTGTAAATCATCTTTATGTTGGTTGGAGATTGTTGAAAGCCCTTTGCTTGGACCATGTTTGGTCCAAGAGACGACAACTAGGATCCAGTTGATTTGTCAGAGAATTTTGACACCCAGAGCCCATACAAGCCTTATGTTGATCGTCGCCATAGACCTTTTGAATTCATAGTTGGTGACCAGATGTTCTTGAATGATTCACCCGTATTAGGTCATCGATGTCTTGGGAGGAAAGGGATGCTTGCTCCTCGTTTTGTGGGACCATTTGAGGTTATTGGTCTTGTGGGGAAAGTTTATTACCATCTATCTATACCACCAAAACTGATGGTGATACATAACATGTTCCATGTATCGTAGTTGTGTTAGTATCTCTCTTATTCATATCATGTTGTGAGGTGGAGTGATCTTGAAATTGAACGTGATATATCTGTGACTGAACGACCATTCAGGGTTGTTGATTATGAGACTATGGTACATGGTGGAAAAATGATACCTCGAATCTGTATACATTGGAAGCAGGGTTAGGATTCTCATGAGACGTGGGAATAGGAGGCACAAATAATAGAATAGTGGTCTCATCTTTTTGATGTGGCAGTTTCTTCTTAAGCATTCTAGGGACAAAAAGGTCTTATGGTGGGGAGGTTGTAGCCTCACGATACGTTTTAAATTTACATTTTGATGTTTCTAAGTAACAATTATTTGGAGTACTGAAATGGGGGTGTGTTTGGATGAACTTTTCAATAAAAGTTCAACGGGAAATGGATTGTGCATGGTTTTCACACAGTTAGAAAAACTGTGTAACCAAACCGTTTCAACCAAGTAGAACTAGATAGAGAGGTACGTAGGGTTTGCGCATGGATTAACAAACTGTATGACCAAATCGTGTAGACCGAGCATCTCTAGATTGTATGGGACTCACAATGTACACACAGTTTGACAAACCGCGTGACTTTTCCTAGGTAAACTGTGTGCATAGTTTTTAATTCCAAAAATTCATTTTAAAACCTCCCAAACACATGGTACTCCCATATATTCGACCTTGGATCGGGCTTGAATTATTATATTTCATTCAAAAGCATCCAAGAGAGATTCCAATGTGACCCGAACATCATTCATTGAGATTGAATTCTCAAATTGAAGATTTTATCTCCTCCCAGTATGTGGAATTCATCATGTTTCATTTATTGTTTATTCCTCTATCTTTCCTTGATCTTTTCATTGGTGATTTCTATTGTTTCCATGTATCTATACCTATGAGTTGATGTATAGATCATGGATTGTGAATATAGATTTATTTTTTCATGATCTTGATTCCATTGATCTTAATTTTGGTTTTATGGATTTAGATCTGGATTTTAATAGACATCTTTGTGCTGCTCGGTTTTTGGAGTGTCTCGTTGGGATAATTCCTGTTAACAAATCGATGTAGGTGTTTCCATCCCATCATGCCCAATTGATTTACATTTTATTGATTGGTTTATTTCAATGGTTGATTTAAATTTATTTACAAAATATTTTTTCTATTAAATTGATCAAAACATTATTCCAATGAATCATGATATTTGAAATTGTTTTGGCATGAATATATGGAAAACCCCAATTTAATTTATTTGGGTGTGTTTATGGAAATTGGCTGAATTAAATTGTTTAATTTAATTGGTGTATTTGATTGAAACAATATCAATTAAATTAATGAATTTAATTGTGGAAATCAATTTGTGAAATGATGGAATTGGATTTGAATAGATTTTCAAATTGGTGAAATGGATTAAAATGATTTGATAGAAACCCATTTTTTTTATCTTGTGAAAAAGGCATGTCTTGAATAAAACCAATTTCTGTTTTAAATGGAATGATATTGGAACTTTTGAAATGGAAGAATGTGAATGGTCGTATTTTAAGCATTCTCAAAATAGTTTACCCATCATGTAAAAGCAAATTCTAGCCTTAGGTAGTTTTTGTGTTATTTGGATGCACTCTAAGATATGACAATGTTATAAAACTTACTTGTGGGGGGTCATATCCCCGACGGGGTGTTGACGAGTCTTATTTGTCTAATGTCATAGGGATGTGTGTATACACATTTTGCTGATTTCACACATAGAGCGAGGAATCCTATAGCTAGATAATACTATCGTACCTTTTGGCAGATGACCATGTTTCTCTCTTATTTATTAATATATATGAGATATAAATGTATGCCAACGCTTTTGAACTACTTACATGCCTGATGAATTTGCATAATCTGTTTCATGTACATTTTTTTATTTACGCCAATTATTTAGAAATACTCCATCATTGTAAAGCCTTGGTTGAAAATTTTCCATTATTTGAAAATGTATAATATAATTTGTTAAGATATTCTTTTGAATATCCAAACCTATTTCTTTGAAAATATAATGTTTTTCTTTAGATAATTAATATTTTTCATGTGTTATGGAATAATTGGTGATATTAGGCTGGGATTAGGATCACAAA
Organism: Viscum album; assembly: GCA_963277665.1. Taxonomy (NCBI): domain Eukaryota; kingdom Viridiplantae; phylum Streptophyta; class Magnoliopsida; order Santalales; family Viscaceae; genus Viscum; species Viscum album. Next base: position 974,038,399 of record OY728139.1, on the reverse strand, counting down.
ATACCTTTACCTTCAAGTGTTTGTAGACTCTCTCAATCCAGGTTCGAGAAAATTAAAGGAATATCTTAGAGGTGGATCCAGTTGTTGATCTTCAGACTGGGTGAGTTGTGTCCTTAGGGAACTTGTGGATGTTTTCCCAGTTTTAGTACATGGGTTGTAGTACTTTGGAATTTTATGACTCATTATAATCTGGTACAATACTCCCAGTGGAGTTTCTTTTGTTATGCATATTGTTTCTACTCTTTCATCCAAATTCTTGTCGATGAATCGTTCACACTTGTATGTTGTACGATGCCAGGTGCTAGTTGCCACCATGTTGGGATCGAGAACGCCCTTTATGCTATGTCAAGTCCGGCTCGATTATCGGTTTACAAGGGTACCCAGGTTGGTTTAGGACCAAATATATTAATTTCTATTTTCATTGTATGTTACATTATAAGTTCATTATTAACAAAAATAAAATGGGCCCACTATTAGATGATCCTTGATTATCTATGCATTTTTTGCACTAATAAAAGTTATTTAAACTAATAAAACCTTGTATCATAGTAGAGTGTGTAAATATTTATTTTATACTCATATAATAAAAATTGATGTATGAAATTAATGAGAATTAGATCAATATATATAATTTTTATAATGCATATGGTTGACAATATGGAAACATATAAAATAAAGAAATTTCAAAGAATAATAAATACATAATGAATATTATGTTTACTTCACAAATATTGAGACTAACGGGGGATCATGTGTGTATGAAATAGGGGTGGTGATGATCGTGGTATTGACCTAAATCAATTATAATGTGATGCATGATCTATGATGCATGATTAGTAGAATTCGAGAAAATATTCTGCAATGTGGTGGCTATTCCTACAGTAAGAAATGGGAGAGGGAGTTAGGGGAGGGTTCGCAGTCATGGTAGGAAGGGATCGAGCTGTGTCAGGGTAATAGGTAATGTTTTTTTCAGTTCAACCACTACCTATGATTTTCATCTATGTCAACTACCAAAAAAGCTCAAATATATAGTACATATTTATGTGGAAGAAGAATACATTAACAGGATTCAATTCAACTCATATAAATGATGCATCATGATATAAATTTATATAACAACATAAAAAATTCCAAATATAGTAAAACTATCATGAATGAATTATTTCAATTTATTTATAATTTATAATGGTCATGGTGATAAATGGGTCAATGACAGGTGACCAAAAGTTATATTAATGAAATTTGTTGGTAGATTTTAATTCATGAGATTTTTTATTGATTTATATTCTGTAGATTATTTTTTATATATTTGTTTTATAAGATTGATATAAAAATTTTACACTATTTTTTTTATATTTAATTTTTTTTCAATTTTTAAAATATGTCGTATAATTTTATATATGTTCATGATATAATAATGAAAATTACAAATTTAATATTTTAAAAATTGTGCTTGTCCAACAATATTGGTTGGACCATAGTAATTGAACAAGTTAATGATAGAAATGTGTAATGAATTGACAAAAAAACTAGAATTCCCAAGAGAATGAACATGGAAATTAAAATTGAATATACGCCTACCTGTATTAGAGATGAAAATCCGGCGTGATTAGTGTATGAAGTAATTCATATTCTATCTATGATTTTGAAATCTCATCTTGTTCACACATTCTCATCTATTTCATCAGAGAAACTCCTTGGGTAAAACATTTTTGATGATTCCAATTATTTAAAAGAACCCCCTACGAAAAAGGATCCTATTCAAATAATCATTATCCATGAAGCTTAGTATTCTACCCTACCAAAACAATCAAGAACTCAGATAACCACCTCTTTTGTGGATGAACCGGTAAAATGTAGAGGTGAAGACAAACAACAAAATGTCTTGCGGTAATGATTGTATAACATAAAATTCTCTACGAGAACCAGTATAATCATCATGATCTGAGATGAATAGGTTTTTTAGTGTTTAATAGCTTGAAAAATCCACCAAGACCTCACAAATATATACCATCTCCACAAAAACATGTTTAATTTTAGTAATTTACTTCATCGTTATGCCCATTAACTATGTAGAGTCACAAAAAAGGCATGACTATATATAAATATGGAAAATCCATGTTTATACTCAGTCAAATAATCATCACAGAATCAAATCGAAAATCCCAAACCATTTGAAATAAGAGGTGGAATATTCAACATTTTACCAAACACATGTATCATTGTGTTTGAATAATCCATATGCAGTTTTGTCATTTCCCATCCCTCCTTATATAGAAATAATAAAAAAAAACAGACACTCATAGAAATATATATATATATTTCATGTAATTTTACTAAATGATCATTTTTTATTATGTGATAGAGAATTAGAAGATGCTCCCCCTGATTTAAATATTATTAATTTTGAGAAAATCCTTCCATTCCCATGAAACAATATGAAAATTTTGATCACCGCCCTATCTGCCAAAATGGGTGGGTTTCTGACCTGGTGACGTGGTCAATTTTTTTAAAGCCTTAGTTCACCCCTATCCGGACTTATATGTGTTTGTTGAGTCGATGTGGCTTATTTGGGAAGCAGGGACATGGGTCACTTGGAATGGAAGGATGTGATGAATTTTTATAATTTACATAAATTATGAAAGATTTTATATGAATTTATTATACCTTGTTTTAATGAAGGGTGACATATTTTTTATTCTATAGTAATTTTATTAAATCATAAAGTCAAATGTATATTTTATTCTTATGATTATTTTGAATGATATTGAAGAAGTTCATTTAATGAGATTATTTGATATTGATCGATTGAATTTTGATCTAGGGTTTCTTATTTTGGTTTCATTAGTTAGTCTAATATGTATAATATTTATCTTTAACATTACATTTAATGTCATGACCTAATTATTTTTCAAAAAAATTATGGACATTTGACTGAACATTGGTTGACATCATCTCTGCCTATTAGTATGGTTCTAAGTGGGGGAGCTCCTAGAGATACCAAGAGCACCCATCATACCTGTTCACACAATGTCCCACCAATAGACACCCCATCTACCACAACATTATATCCTACACTTCATCTTCTATGGTTTATAACACCCATTCTTCCATCATCATATTATTTAGCCTCATATTCTCATACCATGTCTACGACATCTCTATAAATGTTCATACCTTTACCATATGCATATCAAATAATTAACCTCATACCTTATATCATTATCCCACCATGCCCACACTACCTATATTTCCTAAAATCTATTTGAGATTTTATGATTTTGATCCTTCATAAAAAAATTCATGTCCATGTAGATTATATAGTAAATGCATTGGAATAGACATATAAATCAGAAGTAACTGATCTATGATATCCACATATTCATCCAAGCATAATTGAGATGTCTACATCTATTTTTTATAAGATTGTCATATTATGTCAAAATATATTTTTCTTGTTGTACTATGAATTAACACTTCTTTTTCACATTTTATCATCCGTAGTAAGATATTATAATATGCGGCATGGGCTCACCCTTATTCGTGAAGGATGGAATCTTCACACATTAATAATGGTGGATTAAAATTGAGACAATCAAATGATAGGAAAAAATGTCAGGAAATGATGAATTATTACTGAATCATTAGCCATGTAAGACATTATTATTATAATGAAACCAGTCACATAGTGGAATATTTGAAAGAATATCTTGGAGAATTTTTGGGTGGAGATACAGTTATGAAAAGTTATTAAATGTATATCTATATTATTGTTTCATTTATATGAATTATCATGATTTTTTCAGCATCAATTTAAATTTTATGACAGTGATGCTACTAATGTTGCATGGTTGATGGATTCTGAGACATTATGAATATCATATAAGAATCAACCATATGTCCGTTGTGTTTCATTTTGTGTCATGGAACCAACTTCTATGTACTTTATTATAATCTGTATTCATAATTTTGAATATTAATAATCTTTATAAGACATTATGATTGTTCTTCTATATGACATATTTTGTGAAAATTCCTAAAAAAAGGTACCATACTGAATGGTCTTATCTGTTCTCCACTATTATGATAACCCATTAGTGTAACAACAGTATTATTAATATATATTTTCAATAGAAATATGAAGATATTTTATGGAAAAAATGATAGTGGCTATCAGGGTTGGAGACTCATTGGACATTGAGGAACCATCTCTATGCATACTCCATGAAAATGTCTAATGATAAATATGTCAGGTCACACTAACAGTTCCAATAATATAGGAAACCAAAAAAAAAGTCTAACGAAATTGTCCCCCAAAATCGTTCCAGAATCCAATTCAAAATTCTCATCCATTTTCATTCCTAGACCTTATAAACACCATATAATTGAGATTTTTCCATTTTCCTATCCAATAATAATGGAATTTTCTTGTGTACCCAATAGTAGCCTAAGGAGGGTGTGAGTAAAACTACGTAGGCCACCACCAATGGTGACTTTAAAATACCCAGTCTCTTCTCATAGTGCTTGAATGTAAAAAATAAATGGAAAGACATACAACAGAAATAAAGGGTAACATTAGTTAATAATATTCAATTTAGAAACTTTGATCAATTATTCCATTCAATCACTTAAACAATTTTCATCACATAATCCATATGTAAGGAATTTATATCATTTGCACCCCATCCAATGCTTATCAATAATCAGACATAATGGAATAATTCACGTTCCCTCTCTCACCAGGGGGAAACATTTGCTAAAAAATACATGGCACTAACCTTGGATCCTCATTATAGGTAGTCTCATCAAATAAAACTATTAGGGGAATTGATATTCAGTCTAACTCCCTAACGCTTGCATTCTAGTGGTGTGGATTAGTACCTAAATCCTACCCAACATATAGGATGGGACTCAGTACAATAAAAATCATACCACCAAAACATGTGCACATTCTTATTCATCTAATTAACACATAATCCAAATCACAAACATGGATAATAAATACACATAACATTAAAAATTCACATGACATTTGACACATAAATCATCTTTCATCCTTATTCTATTAACAAATTTACCACACACCATATATAGACCATTTATCACAATTACCATTCATATCTCAATCTATTTAACAGATTCAATAATTTCCATACATTATGCAATTTATCATCATTCATCATTTCACATGTATCAACACATTCAATAATTTCAATTTCAATCTCCCATGTCAATAGACACACCATCCTTATTCAATTTAATCCACATTAAGTAATACTAAACAAAAACCTATTCCATTATCAATGTCTAGGCATAATTATAAATAATGAATTTTTCTTTATCAACTAACATATCAAAATGATCATATTTGGATCTACATTATATGAATTCAATTCCAAATAGAACATCACAATTTTTCATTTTTGGGAATATTAGTGACCCCCTGGGTGGCAGAAAATTAGTTAAATCAACCTCAACCGACACCATGAGGATCCTGAGGGGTTCAATTTTTCATCAATCCACCAATTTTACAAAATTCTTTCAAAATAATAAATTTCACAAAAATAGAGATCCATTAATTTAATTAAACATGGTAAAATCACATTCCAAACCCCATAATATAAATTTTAGACAACCTACTTCAAAACCATAGATGAACCCACACATATCAATAGCCTTATATCATGGTTCTGGATTCATTTGAAGCCCAATACAATGATACAATAGATTCATTGTTTATTAGGGATTCAAAAGTAGAAGAACAAATCCATAATCCCCGATCCATTAAAGAGCGGAAATATGAGTGAAAGACTTACTCATAGTTTTGATCCACATCCAACTGTACTCCAAATATTGTAGAATTATGGCAGATTGATCGTTGAAAATAAATGGTTGTATAGGATCATAAAAAAGGTTATAGGAGGGAAAATGTAGAATATATTCATGTGAAGAATGAGAAATACAATGGGAAAGAATGGTTAAATGAATCTCTTAATGGGTCCCATTGTTTAGACGCATAGTTTTCTAAACCATCCAACAACTATGTGCATGACATTTTCTAAGAGGGGTAGAGTTGCATGATTACCAGAGGTACAAAATATGGTCTGTCAAATCATGTATCAACCGTGGATAATGCCTTCATCTTGGAATTAATGGTTTGGACTCCTCTCTTCCACAATTTCTTAAACCCTGAACTCCTTCTTCTTGGCTAGCACGTGTTGGGTGCTCTATTACTACTAACTATAGAAAATTCATGAAAAATTAATAAGATGGCTAAAATATCCATTAATTCGTTAATCAATCTCAAGAGAAATACTTGACCTTCATTATACACCCACGAAACATTAAATTTACAACAATAAATACACATAAACCAATACATAATCTTGAACACAACTTGATAAAAGCAGTGATCTTAAATCCTCCCCACTATATAACAGCTCATTCTCATGCCATATTACTTAGAATCAATGAACTTCTAATGTAATGTTATCATGACACATAGACCACATATTATTATCCCTCTATAATGTTTCATCTTGAAAATTAACATGCTTCCAAAAAACCCTAACTCTAACCAACATCACAGTCTTTCCATTTTTGGATTTATCACTATGATCCATGATAGAAAATGGATTCACCTCGAATGACAAATCTGCTTCAATCTCAACATCCCTAATATAGAACACATAAGATCATTTTGTGTGATACCAATGGTGTTGTGAAACATGAAAAACTTCATTCCTTCGATTATACTATCGTGGAATATCCCATCGGTATGCCACAATCCCAATCCCCTCAATAATGAAAAAATACCCTAGGTGCCTAGAGAAAATATTACCTATTTATATACCATATGGTGACACAAACATGGTGACCCCTGACAAGACACACAATCACTAACCATAAACTCAATTGTTCTATGATGCCTTACAACATTCATCTTTTTCGTACACTAAGTTGGTGCCCTTCACTTTTGAAATAACTAATCATGTTCTAACATCTCCATTATGAGATTCACCACTATCAATTCAAATTCTCAGATCTCAATTGATATCATTATGATCTAAACAATCTTCTATAGAGGTCCTCATACAGTGTAATCTAAATCATTTCTTTGTAACTGTTGTTTTATGTATACTCAAAATGAATTAAGATATTCTCCCATGATCAATGAAAATCATTGACAAAAGCCCTTAAAAAATCATCTTGTTCCAAAATAGTATTCTTTGATTGAAAATTCATATTTTTGTGGAAATCCTTACTCAAAAAACACATGGGCATCATGCACATTATTTAACCCATTCGATAAAAATGATTTAAAATGTGGATCAAAATCTGAAATTATAGTCTGCGATACTCCATCCATTCAACTACACTATTTCCCGAACAAAAAATTCATCGAACTGATCAATGGTGAATGAAATTAAATTTGTAAGGAAATTTCCACCAAGGTCAAATGATCCAATACTACCCATGGTGCATCATTATTTTAAGTTGTCCTCAAAATACATACAAATTAATCCATTGATAGTTCATCTCAGTTCCATTATAGATTGCAAAATGTTTGTTAAAAACCACACATCCATTTAAGCTCATACATAACTAATAATCAAGTAAGGAATCACTCCAAAAAACATAGAACCACTTTATTTATTACATTCCACCAATAATTTCATTGATTATCCTGATACATTTTGGTCACACTAGGATGAATATCATACCTTGATGCATAAAACATGTTTATTAACTCTTCCATGTTTTTATTCCCAAAAAGACAACCCAAACATAAATGATCCCATTAACACTAATGGTCCAACTAAATCGTGAATCCAAACAATTATGACTCCCCCAAAAAGAAAAATATTTTGAATCCTCATGATGACTTTCTTTGATCCTGTTTAGGAGCACTATTTGAACAACCAAATATACAAGGGTAATATTCTCGTTATCATTATATACATTGAAATTTATCTTAGTGAACAACATTATAATACTCTATTAATAACTATATTCCTAAACATTTTGACTTTCATTCTTCCATCTAAAAGAATCTACAAAACTATTCCCCATTATAATAGAGTGAAACTATATGGCCACGACCTTAAAACATACTTAATCTTGAATTAAATAGGATAATTCACATTGAGAATCTTTATCAGGTGTAGTGTTTTAGAGAATTAGGACATAACTATTACATCTCAAAATATTACAAAGTAGACACATCTACTCAGTATCCATTCTTTCCACAATATAAAAACTCTTTAAGAAAAGAGTCATCTCTAGTTCCATGTTTAGACAGCATGACATTTCCTTGACCTCATTCTTGAACCTATTCCACTTCATGTCCTGTGAAAAACATTTCAAAAACATGGGATGAGCATAAAAAGCTCAGTAAGGGATATAAGAGTACAAATTGAAAACGTTAGTCCATGTATGAAAACATACTTACTCATAAAACATAATCATTTTAAAATACCTCATGAAATCATAAGTTTTATGAATAATTCCTAGAAATCATAAGACATAAAGGTAACTTGAGGCATTCATAACATTCTTGAATTGGGAGTAACCCTCTTGGTTACGTTTGGAATACCCATCACAGTATATTTTCTTAAATCTCTTTGGAGAAACCTTAACGTTTAACTCCTTTGCGTTACCCAATGCATTGGAGAGCTATATCGGGCTCACCTGCCCTTATTTTATCATGTAACCACCCATCTTCATACTAATGCCCAAGAACCATAACATAATCGTATCACATAAGACATACATAAAGGAAACATAACATTTCCACATTTCAATAACAAGAGATCACATCATGATATTATAAAAACATTTAATAAAATCATTAAATCTCTATGAGAGAAAAATCCCTTTATACTTTGAAAATATTAAAAGAAGACATTTAAAAGAGATTTTAGAATCAAAGTGTCCCATACCACTTTGAAACCATTGAAAGGGCTTTAAAACATTCATGTTCATATAAATAAATCCTTAAAACCATTTTTAAAACATGGACATGGATGATAAATGTTTAAAAGAATAAATCTTTAAAACCATTTTCAATACCAAAATAAAAGAATGGTATTTATTTTTCATTTTAAAAAATCATGTCTTGAAGAGGAAGCCAAAACTCAAATAATGGTCACGATGGCGGAGAAGTCGTTGTCGCCGAATACGTATGAAAAAACATTACCTTTTGTCGTTTAATAAAAGCTTCGTATAAAAATATTCCTTTTGAATAAACGTAAAATTCAAAGGGTTTTATACACCGTATAAAAGAATGTTGTGTATAAAACAAAATATGCCTCAATGAAAGAAGATTGAGACAGATTCCCTCAAAAATACGGTATCTTTGGATTAAGGATAAATAAATTACATAAATATGTGTGACAAAATAATACACCAAATATAAGTGGATATTAAGTGTCAAAAAATCAGAGGTAATTCACACATATTCATAGAATGACATATTCAAGGAGTGGAAGTTTATCCCAAAGAGTCAGAATTGGGTAAAGAAGTTCCCTTGAAAAAAAATTCGACAGCCTAACGGCATCACTTAAAAATTCATAAAATGAGTTGATGAGAGAGAAAATGGTATCTAATCACCTGGACATAAAATTTACATCAATAAGGATATAGAAGAACATATCCCAACATAACAATATGTAAATTAAAAGTCCCAACAAAAGATGTCTTTTAAAAAATGGATGGTGAAAGAATCCCTTACTGATTTGGGAATCTTTTGAAACGTGCACCCCATGAAAGAAGGGTCATACAATGATTATGTAAATAACCATAAATGAGATTATATTACACAAATAGTACAATAATGGTCAGTACATAAACCACACAAAAGGAAATAGTGGAAAATGTAGCATGAATCTCACATGAATTAAAGTGAGATGAAAAATCCCCTTATGAAATTTCGGCAGCATAACGACGCCACGTAAAACTCCCAAAAATAGATTGTTGAGATCAAATAGTGTATATCATCATATGAACATAATTGGACAGTAGGATTAATATAAAAGGACATCCTCCAACATAATAACATGGAGCATAAAAATAATGACATAAAAGAGAGTACTTGAATATAAAGAGATAGGTAGGGTTCCTTACCTACAGTCCAACTTGTCTTGTTCGTTTCATTATATTCCTGAATAACAAACATTTGTCAATTAATAATTGCTTAAGTACCTCCTTTAATGTTTATTATTCAATTCATATCACATATTATAATGTTATAATAATTATATTATTATGTTAGTTCATATCAGACGTTTTTGTCGATGTTCGGTACATGAGTCAAAAATTAACTTGTTTGAAAACAATTGTCCATGAAGTAATAATTACATCATCTCCAGAATAGTATTAATGATTTTAATATCATATATATCCAGTATATATTAATTTTATACTATTCCATAACATTTGGAGATACGAAATGAAAGGCACCGTTCATGGAGACGGTAATCCGTAGGTACGCATGAATGCTACTTTTCATTTCCTTTTTATACTTTAATAGAATGAAAACATATTGATACATAGGTATATTATAATTTCAGTATAATATCATATATAATATTATTAACTTTATCCTTTATACATCCCACATATGGCATTAACGAATCAAATCACTTTGAGGGGGCGGTAGTCCGCACTTCCTTAAATGAAGATATCGTGTTTACCCATAATGGAGACCATGAAGGAATGCCATAAATGAAAAATAAAGAAGATTAAAGAATGAATAAACATATTATATATCATATATAAAAATAGTGACATCATAATGGCCACCTTTGAAGGTGTTAGATGAGTATTGGACAATCATCGTTTCGGGAGGAAGAATTTCGCCATCCACAGAAACATTATGCTCATTAACCATTTGATGTAGGTGTGTTTGAGTGTTGCGCAAATCCTTCATATAAAAACATCCTAGTATATTGAAGATACTGGAGTTGTTACAAAATAAATGAATAAAAAGAGTTTGGGGGGTTGGAGATGCAAAATATAGCAAATGAACACAAGAGAAAGAATTACATTTAAAAAGTGTAACTCCTTTTGATTTGAGCCTAAAGGCTTCCTTGGAACGGATTCTGCCCAAAGTGAATCCCCTAGGATGAGGAGAGGGGTGTGGAGAGAACAAATGCTTAGAGGATGGCCGAGCCAAAGGCTTGAGGAGTGTGGGAAATGAGGTAGAGGTGGGGGCCTTTTATAAGAGGAGAGGAGGGGCACTTTTGGAAATCATGAAATTATTATTTAATTTTTAAAAGTGTTTCTAATTTATAAGGTCCCACATTGATATATGTCGATGATAGGTTGATATGGGTTCGAAATATACTCCTACAATAGGTTTTTAACATGTGTAAGGCTTATATGTTTTCATTATCTTTTCATTTTATTTTAATCGCTCATTAATGAGGTAATCACTGCATCATCAAGATGTCATAAATAAATTAATTTATTTAATGTCAAAAAATTATAAAAAAATATCATGAAGTAGGAAATATTTTTATATTTCTAGAGAGTATTTATAGTCAAAAATATGACTAGTATAACCCCTTATAAAAATTGTTTTAGTAAAACAGTTTATGCTTGTGACATATTTACTTTTATTTAAAAAAAAGCATTAATGACTTTATCTCACACAAGTGTATCCATGGTGTCCCCTAAATCGATCCATGGGTTGTAATGGTCGGCCATTACTCAACCAATAGAGTTAGGACAAGTGTCATAGTGTTTTAATATTATAATAACATCATTTTTACCTTAAATTACACTAATTACCTCTAATCGCGATTAATGAAAAAAAGCTACTATTCACCAAAAAATTATTTTAATCCCATTGAACCAAATTTTACATACTAATGACAACAATGTTTGTTGGATTTTGGAAATTCAATACACACTAGTGGAAACTTTCATTTAACTGAAAAATCATTTTGCTTGATCACCACACAGTGGTTTCGCTATTCATCAAAAATTGAAGTTTTTCAGAAAATTACCAAAAATTCACCCTAAGATATATTCGATATTACGAATTAAAAAATGATGTTTATTTTACCTAATTAAAAGAATATAAGTAGAATTAATTAATTTAATAATTGACTCCCGCTGTCAAAACAAATATCGTGTTTTTAAGAAACAATTTATATCAAAAGATTAACATTTGTTTATGTCAAATTTCAAAGTGAAATTAATTCCAAAGTCCACCATTGGATAAAATGGTAAAAATATATTATAGTTTCACTTTAAAACCAATTAAAAAGATAATTTATTCATATAAATAAATTTGATTAAAAAGAGGTTTTGAATTAAAATACAACATTTTTCACATATTCATTAAAAATGAATTTTATCGGACAAATAAAAAAAACATACACAAAGTAAATTTTGATGTCCCAATTATAAAGAAGGATTTTATTTGGTCCAAAAAAATGTATAAGAGTGAAAAAAACTACATTTAATTAGGGTTCTCCATCAAAAGGCGCTAAATCAACCTTTTAGTGAGTATTAAAGTATTTTATGCTTAAAATTGAATTCTTTTCTTATTTTAAGCCTTTATCTTTTATTGGATAAATGTAAAAACATTTAAAAAACATATATAATCATATTTTAGTTATCTCTATTCATTCCCACCAATACAATGGCTATTTTTGAACTACCATATTATTATATTATTGGTGTGCATTGTAATATTCCATCAAAAACACATTGTTGCGTATTGGGTACGCTATCGAACTTAGCATCCCCTTTAAAGTAATTATTAATATTTATTCTCAAATAATAATTAAAATAAAAAGTAACATTGGTTATTTACCTGGGATGTTACATCCTTCCCCCCTTTTGGGAATTGCGTCCTCGCAATTTAAAAATTAGGCTCGAAAACTTCATTGAAAATCCCACATCGAAACATGAGTCAATAAAATAATCACTTTAAAAGAAAGAAATAGGAGTATAGAGGTCACCTGAGTTAACCCATACTAGGATTCCATGTAAGAGAAAATGGACATGGAAGAAAAAACAAAGGGTCATGTTCTGAGGGATAGTGATAGTAAACATGTCTAGGAGAAAGTTAACCATAAAAAAATCACAAACTTGTGATGGGTTAAACGGTGTTGGGTTCCCCAGTAGGAAAAGTTAATAAACAACATTTTTGTTTTAAGTTACTCTTCATTGAGAAATTCATTTTTGAGCTTAACTAAATCATAATGAAACATACTTACTTGTCACGTAGACTTTTAACTTTTACTAGATTCTTTAAACAAACTCATATTTTCTCCAAAAGATGAGTATTTAGGAAGAATTGTTCGCATTAAGAGTACTATAATGAACTTCATGAGAATCACATAATCCACAAAAGAGAACTATACATTTCACATATCTTTAGACAAAAACCAAAACCGAAAACAAAAAGGTTAGTATGAGATCAGATAATCCACAGAAGGATAACCCTTTATAAAAAGAAAATCTATTCTTAATCTCCAAAATTTGTCAAACAAAACCCAGAGTTCAACAAGGACCATTCCATATACAATTTTTCAATAAAATTCTTCAAAGTAAACCCAACTAAGATCTAAACCCAAATATTTGACATATTTAGTCACATAGTCTTCCAAGGTACAAATTAACACTTATCTTCAAATAACATCAGTTGCTCTAAAAGTCTCATTTTGAAAAGTAATTATCCTAATCACATATCCTCCCAGATAGGATAATAATTTCCATAGATAACCCAAAATAAACTTACTCTTAAATCATAAAATCGTCTAACTAAAAAGAATTAGTCAAACTAACCAGGGACTTCACGTAGTCCAGTGGTAGGCGATAAATACAAGTCGCACTTTGTTTGTGGGTTCGATTCTCGCAGCTTTGTCCGACGTGACGGGTTGTCACACGGTCTGCATGTTTTTCTTTTTCCAAAACTCCAAAAATAACCCTAACATGTTTTACCCTCAATAGTTTCCTTATACCTCCCATTTTCATCCAAATTTGTTATGATCTCAACATATTAATTCTTGAAGTCTTATTTTACCACCAATTAGATAAAATAAAACGATTCCCAAAAATAATAACAACATTCCTTGATCATGGTGTCCACTCAGTTTCATCATCATCTTGTTCACGTAGGTAGAAGTCCCATGCATTACAACAATGATTTATAGATCCTTCAAAATCATTTTCTTCCTCCATCCAAATACACCTCATACTACATGGGTCATATGGGTGTTCACAGAAAAATATTTTTGGAAAATAATCATGTAGGACATATAATACCAAAACATCTGATAAAACATGATTTCTATAAAATAGTCGTACCGAAATTGAGTTGAAACTTTCTATTATTGGTCCTTTTAAAATACCATAAGTATATGATGTGATACTATATTTTATAAGCAAATATAAATAGGTTGTGCAAGGGTCTCCTTCCTTAGCACCTTTCTTAAAATCATAATATGCTTCAAATTCATGTGATAAGGTAAAATATTTGAAAATACCTTGATAATATTTACCTTTCTTGAAAATATGAGAATATTGTGAAAATATTATTTTTCTAAATACAACCCATGATCCATGATGATAACGAGGTATAGTGGAGGTGTTTGATATCTCAAACAACTGCTTGCAAGTGAGTTGCACACTAGAAAAAGATTCACAATCATCTGAACACGACTATGCAATAATTATTGTGAGCATGTCATCAGGAAGGGATAGGAATGTCGTTTGAGATCCTACTCCTTCCATTTGTGACTGACTTTCCTTGATCTGTAAAAGTTATTAAACAAGGATTTAACAGAGATATTAGTCATTGGGACAAACCATGTGTATAACGAAAACTCATGTTCCCTAAAGTTGTTTAAACCGACCTCTGATACCAAATATAAGGCCCCGGCCTTAAAACATACTTAATCATGAATTAAATAGGATAATTCACATTGAGAATATTTTCAGGTTTAGAGTTTTAGAGAATTAGGACATAACTATTACATCTCAAAATATTACAAAGTAGACACATCTACTCAGTATCCATTCTTTCCACAAGATAAAAACTCTTTAACAAAAGATTCATGTCTAGTTCCATGTTTAGACAGCCTGACATTTCCTTGATCTCATTCTTGACCCTATTCCACTTCATGTCATGTGAAAAACATTTCAAAAACTTGGGATGAGCATAAAAAGCCTAGTAAGGGATATAAGAGTACAAATTGAAAACGTTAGTCCATGTATGAAAACATACTTACTCATAAAACATAATCATTTTAAAATACCTCATGAAATCATAAGTTTTATGAATAATTCATAGAAATCATAAGACATAAAGGTAACTTGAGGCATTTATAACATTCTTGAATAGGGAGTAACCCTCTTGGTTACGTTTGGAATACCCATCACAGTATATTCCCTTAAATCTCTTCGGAGAAACCTTAACGTTTAACTCCATTGTGTTACCCAATGCATTGAAGAGCTATATCGGGCTCACCCGCACTTAGTTTATCAAGGAACCAACCGTCTTCATACTAATTACCAAGAACCATAACATAATCGTATCACATAAAACATACATAAAGGAAACATAACATTTCCACATTTCAATCACAAGAGATCACATCATGATATTATAAAAACATCTAATAAAATCATTAAATCTCTATGAGAGAAAAATCACTTTATACTTTGAAAATATTAAAATAATACATTTAAAAGAGATTTTAGAATCAAAGTGTCCCATATCACTTTGAAACCTTAGAAAGGGCTTTAAAGCATTCATGTTCATATAAATAAATCCTTAAAAACATTTTTAAAACATGGACATGTATGATAAATGTTTAAAAGAATAAATCTTTAAAACCATTTTCAATACCAAAATAAAAGCATTGTATTTATTTTTCATTTTAAAAAATTATGGCTTGAAGAGGAAGCCAAAACTCAAATAATGGTCACGACGGCGGAGAAGTCGTTGTCGATGAATACGTACGAAAAAACATTCCCTTTTGTCATTTAGTAAACGCTTCGTATAAAAAGATTCCTTTTGAATAAACGTAATAGTCAAAGGGTTTTATACACCATATAAAAGAATGTTGTGTATAAAACAAAATATGCCTTAATGAAAGAAGATTGAGATAGATTCCCTAAAAAAGACAGTATCCTTGGATTAAGGATAAATCAATTACATAATTATGTGTGAAAAAATAATACACCAAATATAAGTGGATATTATGTGTAAAACAATCAGAGGTAATTCACACATATTCATAGAACGACATATTCAAGGGGTGGAAGTTTATCCCAAAGAATCAGAATTGGGTAAAGAAGTTCCCTTGCAAAAAATATTCGACAGCCTAACGACGTCACTTCAAAATTCAGAAAATGAGTTGATGAGAGAGAAAATGGTATCCATGGGTTGTAATGGTACAACCCCTTCGAAAAATGGTTTTAGTAAAACAATTTATGCTTGTGACATTTTTACTTTTATTTAAAAAAAAGCATTAATGTCTTTATCTCACCCAAGTGGATTCATGGGGTCCCCTAAATCGATCCACGGGTTTTATTGGTAGGCCATTACTCAACCAATAGGGTTAGGACAAGTTTCATAGTGTTTTCATATTATAATAACATCATTTATACCTTAAATTACACTAATTACCTCTAATCGCGATTAATGAAAAAAAGTTACTATGCACCAAAAAATTATTTTCATCCCATTGAACCACATTTTACATACTAATGACAACCATGTATGTCGGATTTTTGAAATTCAATACACACTATTGGTAAACTTTCATTTAACTGAAAAATCAGTTTTCTTGACCACCACTTAGTGGTTTCACTGTTCATCAAAAATTGAAGTTTTTCAGAAAATTACAAAAAATTCACCCTAAGATATATTCGATATTACGAATTCAAAAATGATGTTTATTTTACCTAATTCAATGATTTTAAGTAGAATTAATTAATTTAATAATTGACACCCACTGTCAAAACAAATAGCGTGTTTTTAAGAAACAATTTATATCAAAAGATTAACATTTGTTTATGTCAAATTTCAAAGTGAAATTAATTCCAATGTCCACCATTGGATAAAATGGTAAAAATATATTATAGTTTCACTTTAAAAAAAATTAAAAAGATAATCTAATCATATAAATAAATTAGATTAAAAAGAGGTTGTGAATAAAAATACAACATTTTTCACATATTCATTAAAAATGAATGTTATCGGAAAAATAACAAAAACATACACAATGTAAATTTTGATGTCCCAATTATAAAGAAGGATTTTATTTGGACCAATAGAATGTATAAGAGTGACCAAAATTACATTTAATGAGGATTCTCCATCAAAAGGCGCTAAATCAACCTTTTAGTGAATATTAAAGTATTTTATGCTTAAAATTGAATTCTTTTCTTATTTTAAGCCTTTATCTTTTTTTGGATAAATGTAAAAACATTTAACAAACATATATAATCATATTTTATTTATCTCTATTCATTCCCACCAATATAATGGCTATTTGTGAACTACGATATTATTATATTATTGGCGTGCATTGTAATATTCCAACAAAAACTCATTGTTGCGTATTGGGTACGCTATCGAACATAGAATCCCCTTTAAAGTAATTATTAATATATATTCTCAAATATTAATAAAAAGAAAAAGTAACATTGGTTATTTACTTGGGATGTTACAGAAACAACTAATGTCAAAAGACTACAAGTACTCAACCCATATTTAATGCAGATGATTCAAATCCACATATAAAATTTGTAATTAAGGATTTTATTATTTTTATACATGATAAACTAATCTACCATCTAATATTGTTTCCAACAAAATAAAGCATACACCATTATTGCTAAATTGATATCATGTGTAGGGTAATCTCATTCTTGATGCATCAACTGCATTAACTCGTAAGACACAACGTGATAATTTTCCATCAGCACTACCCTAATTCCAACATAGGACACATCAAAAAACAAGGTATACCATGTACCGTTGATAGGAAAGCCGATAATTCATGCTGATGTCCACAAATTCATTCATGATTTGAATAAATCCTCACAATCTACACAACATTCAAACATGATTCCATTCATTGTATAACTCAAAAGAGTTGTCACCAAATGTTTGAATTACATAATGAACATTCAGTAATGACCAACCAAATCCTATAACTTCTAATATCAGAAAAATTCTTATGTTATTCCCCAAATTCAACTAATCACTCTTTCATTAGCATTACCAAAAAATATTATAAACAATATTTTGTGTTGATGGAATTTAATGGAATATCAGAAGGTCTCAACCTTTAATGATGATGCCCATAGTTCATATCAATTATGGAGAACATTGAAGAATCCCATAATTGGTAAATAATATCATCGATTCAAGGAAGATCATATCAGTTCATAATCATAATCTAATATAGCTTCCTATAATTTACCCTCTACCATAATTATCAATCATCATTCATAAGATACAACACTAGAAATCCCAAAGGTGACATACTCATGGGACAACCCTCTTGTTTTCCAATTACTGCAATAAATTTTTAACCTTCTGGTGTTCTACTAGTGCCATTCATTAGGAAAAAATTCTAATAGGCTCAACCATCAATAGTAACAATATTTAAAAGTTGACATATATTTCAAGAAAAACCCCCAAGGTGTCCTTAGGAAATACATAATTAGTCTAAACCACCAAAGGATGAAATAAATGTTTTTATACAACCCATCATCAAGCATTAGGTAATCCACTAGAGTTGTGAGCAAATCCAACCATTGAAATACTAGTTATTCGTCGCCTTCCCGAATGTCACACTCACCATGATGGACAGAAGTGTAACTTTCAAGAGACATTAATTTTGACCAATGATAGAAATATTCAATATGGTCCAATTAGAAAACAATCTGACTGATACCCAATATTTGATTACATCCTAGCACGTTATGTTAAATCACGTTGCTTAGGTAGTGGTACCCACAAACAATAGTATCACACCATCTGCACTTTCTAATATTCTCTACTTGCATATATAATGGGGTATCAATTTTCCTTAACCCACAAAAAAAGTTAATCCACATTAACCAAAATATCCACAAGATGCGAAAGTATTATATAATGTGAGGAAGAAGTATCAACTAATGTACTAAAAAGCATGGGAGCTACTAGATCGTACATCAAATAGTCGGTAGTCCCACATCACCACCTCCAAGTGTTGAATGAATAATATGATGTTGACTTAATCCTTTACCCTTGGTTCTAGTATAAATTCCTAGTGATGCACTACCCTATAGATTCGATTCTAAGCCCATATGATACTTTTTCATTAAACATGACAGGTATGACGATGATATATCAAAATAACTTACTGATATGGGTTAACTAACCCCCTGCATTAACATTATATCTGCCTAATCCTTCCATAGTTTCCCATCTAATGAGGTTTTCTACTGAATCTCTAAACATTCCCCATAATGCTTCATACTCTTTACTCAACTGTTGGTTAGAAAGGCTAAAAAATCATGTGCCTCACCCTGCCAAAATGATAATAAAAATCATCATCACTACCTCGAGGGGATAGTTCTATCTTCAAACTACATTTTCCACCACCACCTTGGTGAAAGTTTTTTAAATGTTATTTCTTTTTGTTGGAAATCACACTACTCGATCACCCAACTAGAACTGCATTTCCACTTCCAAGTGACTCTTTGAGGTTTCCCTCTGAAATATTGGATTGAATTGCATCCTCAGAAACTATTTTTTAAAAACTATTTACATGGGGAATAATCTCATTTATATTTCGAGCATAAAAATATATTTTAATAGATTCCTCATAACCTTACAATGGTGGAACAAACTGTTGCAATTCTGTGAAACAACATGCATATTCTATCACTATCATCAAAACCTCAGTGAACCTCATACAATACAATGTGGTTTCCTTCACCGAGGTCCACAAAATGTAATATTCAAAAAAAAATCATGAAAATATTTACATGACATACCATCAGCTTGTTGGGACTAAACGATAATTTAAAAAAATCTATTTTCATTCCCATGCAACATGAATTCTACCAACATGAATATCTAATCAGGATGAGTCTCTAGGTGACCCAGAATCCTCTAGATGAACACTATCTAGACCTCAGCTGCTTCATGGCCTCCCTCTCCCTCAAAATTTATAGGGTCTTGTAGCTGGATCAACCTAGTCAACTAAAACATGCCTGGAATGACCCACACATGTTCCCATTCTATCATCAGTATAGAATTATAAAATTTATTAGGTGAGTGATCCTCTATTATGTTACCCTGAGCCACTGGGTTTTTGTTCTACGATTCTGAATGATCATTCTCAAAGACAACCTCTTATTACTGAACAGGCACATGGTGTTGTGTGGGTATTTTCTTAAATTGGAAACACAAATCTCAGAACACATAACTTATAAAATTCACAATTTTGAAAAAGGAAGGCTCTTCATTAGGCAAAAAACAACTAATTTTCCATTAAAAATTTCCAACAGTAATAATCACACATTAAACACTACCCTCAAGAATCCATACCATGGATCACGATCATCATGGGGTAAACTAACTTACACAGTCACAAATCGTTTGTTAGAAACACTTTTTAAAACATTTTAACTTTCACAACGCAAATCATTCTATTTTTAGTACCCTTCTCATCTCACCATTATAATAATAAGAATTTTATCTCTATTATATAAATTAATCAAGAAAAATTATTTAACCAATATATCTCAATATTTACATTTACACATTCATATCATCATTATTGGACATTATGTTATTCATATTTTATGGAATGTGAAATGAATTCTCCCATTCCTGTCTCACACATCAATGTTGTGTGTTACAATCCGGATGCAATCCACCTATATCCCTATGTGGATATAATTATTTTTATATGCACGACCTTGTGTGATTTCATTCATGATAATAATTTCAAAAAACCCTATTATAACACAACTTGGGAATCACATATTGGTGAAATATCATTCTACTATAACATCATATATTACAGTCAATAATTGCTTCCCTCAGTCCTTGAGTGTTCCCACATGGAAGGTTATCTACTCCCAAACATTATATCATCGCCAAAACCCAACACATCCTAATATCATATATACCATCGGGTAATAGTAATACTGTATAATAGAACTAATTTGATTAAACATTTTAATTACCATGATGAAGATTCCACTAAACTCATGCTCCATGTTGGGATGACACATTACCTTATGCATGCCTTCCGATATGCAAGAGGATGTCCACATGTAGAGTTGGTCTAATTGGTCATGTGGGGATACTGTACCATCATTACCATAGTATTCTGTTGAAGTTAACATTGAAATAACGCCAAAAATATACAATAAACTATTATAATTTTTACAATCTATTTCCAAAATATGGTACAACCACAACCAAAGGATAAATATGCCAGGTCATGCTAATAGTGAGAAAATTAAAGGAAACCCAAAAAAAAGACTAATGGAAGCATCCACCAAAACAGGCCCTGACTCCAACTATGTATATTTAAACATTATCAACCCAATCTAAAATTAACTCCATAATACATAGCCTTTTCCCTTGTCCAATCCTCAAAAATTAATTCTTATTGTGTACCCAATGGTGTTCCAAGAAAGGTCTTAGTAAAACTAAGTAGCCTTCCACCAACTATGTATATAAAATATGTTATCAAAACAGATATTTTGTATAAGTTCTATATAATTGTTCATTGAAAAAAGGAATTGAGGTTCCAATAGTTTATAAACGTATCTTTAGAAGTAATAGTAATTTATTCTATTCTATTATTTAAACAATTACCATCATTTACATCGTGTATTAGGCAATTTCATCATTTACACATTGGCGTAATATATTGAATTATTAGATATCTGAGAGTAATTTATCTTTCCTATCTCACTAGGGATAATCATTTCATAAAAAATACTTCGCACATCCCTTGGTGTCTGAGTCTATGTAGTCTCATGAAATTCAACAGTTAGATTCATAGATCCTCAATCTGGCTCCAAAACTACTGCATTCATATGGTGGTGTTTAGAGCCTTAGTCCAACCTGCCTCATGGGAGGAGCCTTAGTCAAATGTACCGCATACATCCAATGAATAATCAAATTATTCTTCATCAAATTACCACATATACGAAATCACAAACCTTGCATAATAAATACACATTACATTCACCATTCATGTTTCCTTCAATACTTAAATCATCTTTTGGATTTAACCCATTGAAACATTTTACACACACATAACACATCACATTTCACCCAATTAATATTGGTATCTATACCCTTTTAACATAGTCAAGAATTTCCCTTTATTTATCAATTTTTCATATTTCATAATTTCAAATTTATTATCTCATTCATATGTTCCAATTTCAATATCACATGTCATTAAAAAAATTCACTTTATTCCATTTTAGCCTCTCAACATTGTCCAAATGAAAACAATATTGCACTATCAATGTATTTGAATATCTATAAATAATCACTATTTGAAATAAAGTAACATATCAACATGTTCATATAGGTCTCTACATTAACACACGTTAGCTCCATATTTTACATTACAATTTTACATGTTCGTCAATATTGGCGCACCCCATGGTTTTCCTGATTTCGTTCTAATCAATCACAATGCATCCCAAAAGGATCAAGATGGTCCTATTAATCATATTGCCTAACATTTTACCAAATACTTTCCATTTCATCCAATGAAAAAAAGGTAGAACCATTAACACAACCACACAAACAAAAATAAACGTCATGTCCATGGAATATTACTTGTAAACCCCTACCCAAAATTGAAGATGAACGAAATATTTAACAAATCCATAGATCTAATTTCTAGTACACTTTAAAACCCTAACGTATTATCCAATGGAAAAGGATGGTCCTAGAGATTTGGATTAAGAAAAGAAAACTACAATCACTAATCTAGAATAATGATGAATGAAGAGCATGTGAATTACTCGATGTTTTGATTCACACCCAACAACACTCCAAGTACAATTTAATGATAGATAAATATTTATGGAAGTATTTGGTTGATTTGGATCATCACATGGAATGAATCAGAATGAATGCTGTGGAAAATTAGTAGAGAATATAAAATACTGATTGGGTGAAATTGTAAAATCCATCATTTTATGAGGAACACAATTTGGTTACATGGTTATCGAAATCGTGTGCCAACCATGAGTCTACCTCTATCCATGAGGGGATATGTATAATGGTTACTAAGAGATCCTCACAAAATTTGAAAAATTATGAGCTGACTATACATAATACCTCTATCAAAGTACACATGATTTGGCCTCCCCTCTTGCATGGTTTACTAATCTGTTCACCCATTCATCATATCTAGCATTGTTTGGGTATACAGTAACTAATAATCAATCATGTTCAATGAAACATGAATAGGATTTCCCAAATTTCCATTATTTCATGTTCCAATCTCAAAAAATACCATCAAGCTTCCTCATATATCCGAAAAACATTCTATTAAGCATAAGGTGGAGACTGAAACCAAAAAAATAGAACGTATATTGATAAAAGCATGGATCAGACATTGAAAAATGGAGTCAGCCAATGATTCCTATTATTTGAGGACAATAAAACATAAATATATTGTAATATAAATAAAATATATCCAATTTATCAGAAGGTAATATTCTATTTGATTAAACGAATGATAAATAATGTGTAATGATATTGTGATCTAGTTCCAGTGTTTTATACATGGTTTGTTTTTATTTAATTCCATTTATCACTATGATTATCATCAATTAATTCATGGAATGATCACTAATTATAAAAAAAGTAAATTTTGGGGATTGCCCATTTCACATATCAGTTACACTAGTACCCTACATGTTTTATAATAGGGGTCAAAAAATTATTTATAATATCATAAATATCATTGATCCATTTTACCATTTGAAATTTAGTTTTCAATATCAGATTAATCATTCATAAATCCAAAATTTTATATCGATTTATTCCTATTTCATTTCTGATATATATAATCAAATTGACTAATATAATTAAGGAAATAAATTTAATGATATCATATAGTGGTATTGAGGAATCTGTCTAGATAACAAAATAGTACATTCCATGTATCCCGGATGTACACGCCTTGTACTAGTGTTCAATTAACCAAGAAAAAATTTGTAATTAATTAAAGGAGTTTACATTTATTACATGCATTATAATAAATTTTATATCATATGACAACTAGAACATTATTGCACACAGTCATCTAGAGTACATGTCATGTAACTGTTATACAAGCTTTGTAATCTTTTATTCATAGATGGGACATGTATTTTTTTACATGTAACACATGACTCGCGTCCATATTACATAGAGACCATATGAAATTTATCCCATGTAAACACTATGTACTCTATTGTTTTCCATGGCATGATTTACATTCCACATCTGTAAGCTCTTGTCAAAGATAGATTGTGAAAATAGTGTAAGAGATGTAGCTGGATTGTACACACTATTTAAATTTACCATATTACATAGCCTAAGAAAATAATTTATTGTAATATAAGAACCTTTTCAACGTCCACTTGTGTGTGTTCATTAAGTTTATAGGACACATCCTACGATGAGATTCAATATATATAAATGATTAATTAATTTCTTGTATAATGTTTCGATCATAATATCATGCACTGTACATATTATATTAATTTCAATACATCAATATAAGTATATGACATGGTATAAAAATCATTTAATCTGTGAAATCATTATGTTGAAAGTACATGCCATGAAATTATGCGATATTTCATGCCTATCACATATCTCTATAGTAAACAATATTAAAGTATAAACCATTTTCCATACATTTGTGTGAATAGAATTATATGTAATGGTTGGATATCCCATGTTAGTGGAGGATGTTAATGATTAGATCCATGAAGAAAACCAGTACAAGAAATATAAATAGGTTGATATGTGGAAAACTACAACATAGAACACAAATAGTTCTATGTGTTTTCCCATCATTCAATAGTTAGATTATCATGCATTAGAAAAAAAATACCACTAGTGAAATATTTTATGAATCTAATTTTTTTTGTTCACAAACCCAACATACATATTCATATGTTATTTCTAGATCTAATTTTTAACATATGATATAAATTTCTTCTTATGAGAAAACAATTGAAGAAAATATTTCAGAATTTTTTCACTAATAATATTATCAACATATTTTTGACTAAAAAACTTTTGAAAAACCCATATGTTACTAGTTTAATAATATTTATTTGAATGATTATATCATTGATAATGTAGATCAAATAATTATTAATATAAATTCTTTTAGAAATAAATTTCAACGTCACTATTTTTTAACACAATCTAAAACTATGAATCCGGAAGAGACTATAAGTGATAAGGAATGAATTAATGAAATTAAAGATAAAATAAATTATTTTGAATGAAAAACAGTGTGGGCCTTTTTTGAAAATCATAATGATAATTCTATTATTGGGGTAAAATGGGTTTTTTGAACAATTGTGATGAAAATGGAATAATATTTAGAAATAATGCTAGATATGTTACTAATATTTATAATCAATTTGAGTTAATAGACTATTGAGAATCCAATTCACAAATAGATAGACACAAACATACTTGTATAATTCAATATTTTGCAATATTATTAATTTGTAATATATTTAACATGGAGGTGAAGTATGATTTCATTAATGTATATGTTCCAGAGAAAGTTTATGTATAACAGACATTTTTTATGAATAAAAATCATCCATAAAATGTATATATATATATATACGAATGATCTTTATGGACATAAATAAGGCCCTAGAGACTGGTATGATAATTTAACTAGATTATTGTGACAAAACATCTTTTTGAATGGATATACGAATAAAAATAGTTTTCTAAAATATGTTAATAAAAAATTATGATTTTAAAAATTAATTTTGTGGAAATTATATTTGGATATAATATATGAAAATTAATATATTCCCTTATGTATCTAATGAAATCATAATTCGAAATGAGTATGATGGGTGTGTTAAAATACATTCTAGGTTTTGTAATTTCAGAAAAATAAGAAAGATATTTTATATATCCAAATTACTATGTAAAATTTCATCTTAATAAATTCAGCTATGAAAACACTAAAAGTATTAGTAATCTTTTTGGATTATACAATATATAAGATATTGATAAAACTGGAAAACCATTTGATCAAAATATTTTAGAAGTATGATTGTAAGTTTACTTTACATTAAATATAGTGATTTATATTTAATGTTTTAAAAATCCTTATATTATATATATCAAGATAATCCAACATAATCTCATAATAATGCTATAAATATAATTTTAAATCATATTATGGGAACCATGGATTTAGGATTATTCTATACATTGATAAAAGTTTATGATGTAAATATTTTTAGATGATGATTTTGGTGCATGTAAAATGGATAGGAAAATTACTTTTACAATATGTCATTTTTTAGGAGATGATTCATTTTATTGAATATGTATGAAACATATAATAACATAACCATCCAAAAATGAATCAAAATATGGGGTAGATGGAATCATTTTGTCTCAAGTGTTTTAGATGGAACCCACTCTCACTATTTATGGCATGAGTTTTCTTAAAACATTTTTGTTGTGATAATAAAAGTGCCATTTCGTTAACTAAAAACCCATCACATAACTTGATTTTTACGAAAATAGACATAACAACCTATTTCAATCACGATAACACATGTAAAAGAGATATAATTTTAAAATTAATTGTGGCTGATGATTAATTTTTTGATATTTTAACTAAAATAATTATTTTTGTTAGATTTGAATTCATTAAACAAATTATAAGGCCCCAGCCTTAAACCGTACTTAATCTTGAGTTATTACAAGATTACACGTTGAGGATCTTTTCAGGTTTAGAGTTTTAGAGAATTAGATTTTAAACATTCATTATAACCCACATTTAGGCAAAGTGGTTATATAAAAGACAGTATACATTCTTCCCATCAACGGAATCATATTTAAAATATAACATGGATTCTTTCTTGACACATCCTTGACATTATCATCACATCATGTACCTTTCCCTTGACCTGTGAAAAACATTTCAAAAACTTGGGAAGAGCATAAAAAGCTCAGAAAGAGTTATAAAAATATGGAAAGGAAACATGAGTTCATATATACATTAGAATGAAATCACACTTTACCCATAAAACATAGGCATAGAAAATCATGAATAAATCATAGAAAACATAATACATAAAGGTAACTTGAGGCATTCATAAAATTCTTACATAGGGAGTAACCCTCTTGGTTACGTTTGGAATACCCATCACAGTATATTCCCTAAATCTCTTCGGAAAAACCTTAACGTTTCACTCCTTTGCGTTACCCAATGCATTAGAGAGCTATATTGGGCTCACCCGCCCTTATTTTATCATGGAACCACCCATTTTATAACAATGACCAAGAATAATAACATAAATGTATCACATAAAACATGCATAAAGGAAACATAACATTTACACAATTCAATCACAATATAACATTTTAGTATATTGAAATAATGAATCCATTCAAAAAGGTACCATTTCCAAAACCATTTAAAAAATTTAATAAAGAGATTTTTGAATGAAAGTGTCCCATACCACCTTGAAGCTAAAAATTTTAAACCATTAATATCCATATAAATAGATCCTTAAATCCTTTTTGAAAAAAGGGATATTAATAAGAACAAATAATTAAAACATTTAAAACGATATTTTGGTTAAAGGGGTTTTACCAAAATTAGAGACAGTTGAATACAATAATTGAGGAATAACATTTAGTCAGAACTTTATAATATCATGATAATAAATGGATTCATGATATAATACTCCAAAGTACAGTATATACACCATATAAGAGTGAATTGGTGCATAACAACAATGAACCTTCAATAGAAATGTCAAATGTGATGAAATCCCTTATAAAGAAGGTATCCTTAAATTAAGGACAAATAAATCTCAAAAATATGTGTGACAAATATAAATACTCCCAATATAAGTGGATATTAATTGTAAAACCATAAAAGGTCATTAACACATATTCAATGGATGACATATTCTATGACTACATGTTGAACCCAAAGAAATCGAAATTGGGTTAGAAAGTTCCCTTGATAGCCTAACGGCATCACATCAAAATGAGTTGATGAGAGATAAAAAGTGTATCTAATCACTTGGACATAAAATTTACATCAATAAGGATATATTAACAAAACTATATGTAATTTAAAAGACCCAACAAAAGAAGTCTTTTAAAAAATAGGAGGGTGAAAGGTTCCCTTACCGACTTGGGTATCTTTCAAAACATACACCCCATGAAAGAAGGACAATAGATCATTGATGTAAATATTCATAAATGAAAGTATATTACACAAAGAGTAGAATAATTGTCAGTACATACACTACTCAGTGGAATTTGTGGAAAATGTAGCATAAACTTCATGGGAATAAAAGTGAGATGAAACATCCCTTACGAAAACTCGGCAGCCTAACGGCGCCGCATAAAACTTCCAATTATGGATTGATGAGATCAAATAGGTTATTTCATCACATTAAAATAAAATGTACATAAAGAGTAATATAAAAGAACATCCACCAACATTACAAATAGGAGCTTAAAAGAAGTGACATAAAGGAGAGCACTTAAAAAGAAAGAGAGAGGTCAGATCTCTTACGAAAGTTCGGCAGCCTAACGGTGCCACTCAAAACTTCCAAAATGGATTGATGAGAGAGAATAAGGTCTCTCATCACATGAACATAAAAATTACAGAAAGTGTAACATAAAAGAGCATCCCAATAACAAGAAATATGAGCTTTAAAAGGAATGACATAAAAGTGTGTACTTAAAAAGAAAGAGAAGAGTAGGATCCCTTACCTCGGGTCCGACTTGACTCGATCGTTCTTTAATCTCCTGAATAATAAACATGAGTTAATTTCTACTTCCTTAATAACCTTTTTCAAGTTCATTATTCCTTTTATATCACTTATTACCATGTCATAAACATTATGTAATCATTTAAGAGAATAATATTTGTTTTGCCGATATTTTGTTCTTAAGTCGAAAGTGGACATCTTACAATTACATGTTGTTCGTGTGGCCAAATGTTTATTGTATACAGAATTGTATTCATGATGTATATATCATATATGTCATATATATCCAGTACATGCATGCATTTATAACATTACATAATCATTTAGAGGTAAGAAATGAAATGCACCGTTGACGGAGACGGTAAGCCGTACGTACACATGAACGCTACTTTCATTTCTATTTCGTATTTTATAGAATGGAATCATAATTATATAAAAGTATATTATAATTAAAGTATAATATCATATATAATATCATAGTTCCATCCTTTATACGTCCCACACATGGTATTTAACGAATCAAATCACTTTGAGGGGGCGGTAGTCCGTATTTCCTCAAAGGAAGATATCACGTTTACCCATAATGGAAACCATAAAGGTATGCAAAAAATGAAAAAAACAGAAGCTTAAGGAAAACATAAACATATTATATATCATATATAGAAATAGTGACATCATAATGGCCACCTTTGAAGGTGTTAAATGAGTATTGAACAATCATCATTTCGGGAGGCAGAATTTCGCCATCCACGGAAACCATATGTTCTTTAACCATTTGATGTAGTTGTGTGAGAGTGTATCTAGAATAAATCTTATAAAAACATCCTAATATATTGAAGATACTGGTTTTGTTACAAAAGAAGTAAATAAAAAGAGTTTAGGGGGTTGGAGAAACAAAATAAAACAAATGAACATTAGAGAATGAATTACCTTTAAGAGTGTAACTCCTTTTTATTTGAGCCTAAAGACTTTCCATGAAAGAATTATGCCCACAGGGAATCATCTATGATGAGGAGAGGGATGTGGAGAGAGTAAATGGTCAGGTTTTGGCCGAGCCAAAGGCTTTAGGAGTGTGTGAAATGAGGTAGAGGTGGGGTCCTTTTATAAGAGGAGAGGAGGGGCACTTTTGGAAAGTAAGAATATTACGTTATTTGAACATGTGTTTCGGTTTTAAAAGGTCCCACATTGATATAATTAGTGGCTAAGGTGATAAGGCTTCGAAATACACTCATCCAATTGGTTTTGGCCATGTGTAGGTTGTAGATGTTACATTATCTTTCCATTTTTTTAAATCGTTAAATAATGAGGTCATCGCTGCAACATCATGATGTCATAAATAATATAATTTAATTAAAGTTAAAAAATTATTAAAAAACTACTATGATGTAGGAAATCGTCTTAGCTTTCCAATGACTATTTATAATAAAAATTCTGACTTTTATAACACCACTTAAAAATTGTTTTAGTAAAACATTTTATGTTTGTGTCATTTTTACTTTTACATTAAATAAAAAGTTATTTATGTCATTTCCCAACCAAGGTGGATCCATGGGGTCCCCAAGTTTACCCATGGCTTGTCTTGGTCGGCCATTACACATCCAATGAGGTTAGGACATGTGTCAAGTTTATTTCATATTATTAAAACATTATTTTTACCTTAAACTTCACTAATTACCTCTAATCGCGATTACAAACTTAATAAGTTACTATTCACCAAAAAATAATTTTTATCCCATTGAACCACATTTTACTTCTTCATGACAACCATGTATGTTGGATTTTTGAAATTCAAAACACAAAGATGGAAAAATTTCATTTAAACGGAAAAATCAGTTTTTATAAGTACCACTTAGTGGTTTCACTATTCATAAAAAATGGATGTTTTTCTGAAAATTCCCAAAAATTCACCCTAAGATATAATTAATATTCCGAATTCAAAAATGAAGTCTATTTTACAAAATTAAAAACATATAAGTCACATTAATTAATTTAATAATTAATTCTTGCTGTCAGAGCAAATAGCATGTTTTTATAAAACAATAAGTTTCAAAAGATTGGCACCAGTTTACGTTTAATTTCAAAGTGAAATTGATTCCAATGACCACCAATGGATTAAATTGTAAAAATATATTCATAATACACATTAAGACCAATTCAAAAGATAATCTAATCATATAAATAAATTAGATTAAAAAGAGGTTTTGAATTTAAAATACAATATTTTACACTATTCATTAAAAAAAGGAACTTTATCAGAAAGATACAAAAAATTTACACAAAGTAAATTTTGATGTCCCAATTCTTAAGAAGAGTTTTATTTGGTCCAATAGAATGTATAATAGTGAACAAAACTATATTTAAAGATAGTTCTCCATCAAAAGGCGATAAGTGAACCTTTAGTGAGAACTTGGGCATATACGCCTAAAATTGAATTTTTTCTGTATTTTAAGCGTTTATCTTTTATTGGATAAATGTAAAAACATTTGAAAACATATATAATCATATTTTAGTTATTTATATCCATTCCCGCCAATACAACGACTACATGTTAACTACCATTTAAAATAATATTATTTTATTATTAGAGTGCAACGTAAGATTCCCAAGAAACTCGTTGTTACGTGTTGGGTACACCATCGAGCATAGCGTCCCCTTTAAAGTCATATTAATATTTTATTCACAAATTTGGATAAATAAGAAAATGTCATATTCTTTATTTACCTGGTGTGTTACACAAATGTTATGAATTATTAGTACCAGGTGAGTAATGATATGTAATACATGTAACCAATCTCCATAAATTAATTAAATACTTTTAATATGGGTAGTATATATTATTTTATTTCTCAAAAACTTTTTGGTTTCATAAAACATTTAGTTTTCTAAATAAATAGTTTTAATATTTACTTTTGTAGACACACATTTATTTTATTTTATTTGGATTCAAATATTTTTATAATAACTATTTGAATATATAATGTTTTAAAAATGAATATTTCAAGTCAAAATATTTTCCATAATAAAACTGTTTTATAAAAATTTTTTGTACCAAATTTTGTTATAAAATTTTCGAGATAAAAAACTATTTTTGAATTTTTTGAAATATTTATTTAACATTATCATAATTTTTTTTACATTACCCAATAAGACTAGTTTACTCAGAATGATACTCATTCCAATGAAAGGTTTCCATATATTAATTTATAGTCTAAATTTAATATCAAAATATTTCGTCAATTAATTCATGATCTTCATATTAGATAAGGACATTTAATCTGATTTATTATAATTCAAGGACTGCAATCATAGGTGTAATTGATATATAAACGTGGGAAAAAGATCTATGCCCATCATTTATCGGATAATTTTATCTTGACTCTTCAACTCTATTAAGTACTTTGTACAATATTTTGTCATTTTTATGATCACTAGTTCATGTCTTAGTACAATAAATACATTAAACATTTTTTTCATAGGGAGAATTCTATACCTAAAGGATCATTGAGAGAAAATGGTACAGAAAGTATGGTTTAATTAGTAGAAGGATTATTATTTTACAAGGACAAGATAATGATTATGTATAAAAACTAGATAAGAATTTTGATTTTTATATCCCAAAAATAATAATATATTTTAATTCTATTGATTTGGAAGGAATTAGATTAATTGGAAGATAAATGGGAAGAAGAGAAATATGTGGGAGAAGAAGATGCAAAAAAATAATATGTAGAATTCGAATATGAGGTAGATAATAAAGAAGACAATGAAATAGAAAATGATGAAAAGTCAAAAAAAATATATTAAACCTCAGATTCATTATCTATAACAATCTACTACATTCATAATAATATAAGGATGCAGACTGTAAATAATTAGTGGAAGAAAAATCATCATCTAAAGAAGAATTAAATTCATCATGAAAAGGTGCGTAAAATGATAAAAGATAAAAATAGTTTTAGATAATGTTCAATAAGATATGGAAGTGAACAATATAAAAGTATTATAAGAATAAATATTTCCTTGAAAAGAATCTAAAATGTTTGGATGGATGAAAAAATAGACATGGAATCCCCCAGAACAAATGCCCATATTTCTTTATCAGGGTCATCAAACTATGAAGGGATTGTTTCTGAAACTATTTTTGACTATATTTTAAAAAACATTAAATGGGTATGTGACACCATTACATATCATAGAAACATATAATTATTGTTTAAATTTATTTTAAATCATTGAAATAGAATATTAGAGTATCTAAATGGTTTTATTTGATCTATTGTCGAAATTAAGGTATATTTGAAAAATTGTAATGAAATTTCAACGGATTAAATGTGATTGCACAATCAGATTGTTATGTATTCAATAATGTGGAAATTGACATCATGGATCATGATGATTAGTTCATTGATGTAAATAAACTATCTGTCAAAATTCAAAATTAGTTTCATATATTAGCAATGGTTGTTTATGATAGTGTGATGTGTGTAGAAGAGTTCGGAGATGAAATATATTATTTTAATTAGGATGTAAGCATTTTTATTTAAATGGTACGTAGTTTATTGTTAAAAAACAGTTGACACTAAATCTGTGAATATGATACTTTATAGTAATAAAGTAAAATAATAACATCACTGAGAATGTTTTTATACTTATTTCATCAATGAAATTCTCATAATTAATGGAGGAATAGATCATGAATCGTCAATATTCCAATGTAAAATCTAAGAAGGATCATGATGCACTTAAAAAAATGATGTCAATTGTGAAAAAGTTAATGAATAAAGAAATAAATTTTTTATTTCAACTCCGGATTTATATTATGGTTCATTTTTATCATGATTATTAAATTGATTAGAAATTTTCATCCCAAAATAATATTTATAAATATATTCCAATTAATTTTGAATGTATGAACTCTTTTTATTTATCAGATGATTAGTTATTTAAGAAAAAATAGTCACATGTGTTTTCAATTTCTAAAAATTAAGGATATATCCTTTCCCTATTCTATTATTAAACCATTATGGTGATGAAATTTATAACGATAAAGAAATATATAAAAGGGGAGAAATTTATAAAGGGAGATGTCTTTCAGATATTATCCTAATGTTGAAATATTATTCTATGGTGGAGAATATGAAATAAAACATTCCATTATATTATAATGATGTTGTAAACATTGGGCAAGTAATGGTATGAAGTATATAAATAAATATTTTTAATGTTTAAATGGATATATATTTATTTCAGTGTTATTATATTTTAACTTTTAATTATTTTTGTTTTGTGATTTCCAAGAAGGGGTGGTCGATGATTAAGAAGTCTTACTTATTACATTTCCATTCCGTAGTTATTGAAATCACAAACAATTCCAAAAAAACATATTTACTAACATAATATTTCCCATTTTTAGTATTATTTTGTAGAAAAAGTTACATTATAATAAATATAGAAATTATTCCATAGAAAAAATTAATATCTTGCAATTTTTCAATGGGATGAATCCAATTGAAGGTGAATATGAAAATTGGTCTATCTTGTTGTTTTATCAGTTGTTATATTGAATTCTTACTTAAAAAAGAAAATACCATTAGACTAACCCCGGTACCGATTCATCATATAAACCCTTATTCAGTTTATTGGATTTAAAACCAATAAGAAAGTCCATTAGTCTATCCAAATTTATAATTGGATTTCTTAAAATTATATATATTATAAGAAATCCATAATAAAATTTTCATGGTGCTAATAAAAATAAAATAATCATATTAATGTACAAATCATCCATAGAAAGAATGTTGAATATCTAGATCATTACATGTTCACTAGTTTACGTTGTTTGAGGCCATTACAATTATCTCTGAAATATGACATCATGAAAATCATAATTAAATAGTGTGTCATTTTAATAGTTAAGAGATTATTAGAATTGCAACTAAAGTGATCTAATTATTTCTCTGTGTGAGCACCTTATTCCTAGTAATTGTAATGATTTAGATAGATGACTTTCTAAGGAGTAGTTATGTGGATTGTAATTCCAAAAGAACTATTTTCTTTCATAATTTCATATCCAATAGTGGTACAGATTGAGGGATTCTTAGATAGAAATATAGTAAAACTGTTCCATCAGATCGAGGGCTTCTTTGAATAGGAAGATAGATGTCCATCATTATATCGAGAGGTTTAATCAAGAAAAATAGTATTGAATTTGATCATCATATGAAGGTCTTACAGAGGATTAGAATATATAGTATGTTTTGATCCATTGGACCAAAGGATTTCTTAGTATGGAAAGACATAAAATATAGTAGGCATTGAAACTACTGATTTATTCAGTTAGGATTTATTTCTACCTTAACACTTAATTTCTACTCGTAAATTCTACTATAAGTTTTTAAGTAATTCTTACTATTATAATATTTTTTATTTATTATACATGATATAATTTCAATTATTTTTTTATAAAAATATATTATTTTATACTAATCCTTCTATCAAACTATTTTTTCGGTTTGTCTGTGATATCGGTAAAAGAATATTTAATCATACAATTTCATGATATGATTGTATAACTCTATTAATTATATGATTTAGGAGTCTTATCATTTATACTCAAGAAGTTTTTTCCCCTAATTTATAAACTAAAATTCACCCCCAGGTAGCCATTGAATATTCTTTCTATCCAATAATTGTTTGTCTATTTAAGGATCAATCATGATTATTAGTTGTTAAATATGAATGAAAACAATGGAGGGTAAATATGTGATTAATATTTAACATGTTCATTTAATTGGATGATTTAGAAAAAAAAGTAAATAATGATAGATCTCACAAGAATTAATCTTTTTGAACATTTATATTTATAAATTTCATTTTATGTGCACCTACATATTGATTCAATCATTTTTTTCAATCCTAAAATAACCAAACACATTGTATGTTATATTTTAATAATTCTCAAAACTAAATAAATATTAATAAATGATTTATATATTGTGTTACAGACCCACACAAAATCCATTGGGAATTTTCTTCATTACCATTATGCTTCATTCTATGATTTTAATATAATATTTTTGTTTTGTGGTCCGAAAATACCACACAGTGATACATTTTATATGTTTACTACCCATAGTTGTAAATTCATGTGATAAAAACACATTTAAAATAATATGAAATTTGATTCTTCGATCGGTGTAGTAATTTATATATATATATTAAATTAAGAAATATGTCATTCTCTTGAAATTATATCTCAATTAGAGCTTGTTTTTTGAGTTTTAACCCCTACAGACATGATTGGATTAATATTTTAAAAAAATTAATAATATAATATCATACTATATTCCATAATTATCAATATAATAATCACATATATTTTTTGATGATTCTAATATATCAATAGTTACTATATGACTATTGTCTTATATTTTTACATCAATTTGATGTAATTTTCTAATTTTGACCCCCAATGGGAGATATATCATTTTAATAAATCAATAAAATGATACCTACTATTTTACATCAAACAGAGTTAACATTGAATCTGAGAAATCTGTGATGATTTTTATAGACAAAAAATGATGGTTTTATTGTAATCATAGGAATCCATGTTAATAAACATGTGTTATCTTGGAATTATACCCTTTTATATGATTTTTCACATAACTCTAACTTCTAGGGGAAAAAAGACATTCAATCATACTAATAAATTTTGTTTCTGATTATTTTGAAAATCAATCCTATAGAATGTAAATGACAAAAAGATAATTTTCCTATTATTATATATTAATGACAGATTGTTTTTTGATATTGACACCTATCCATATAATTTTTCAATAATTAGAAAAATGTTAATTATGTCAAATCATTCCTTATGTTTATTGCTAAATCAAGAAATGAAATTGATTCTGGGTATATTAGAAAAGATAAAAATTTATTCATGTAATATTCTCCATGATTTTCAAATCAATCCAAAGTATGTTTCGTGATTTTATCTCCCCTAACGAGAGATATTTCATTTAAAAAATCATATAATGATACTCATTGTTAACCATCAAATATTTAGATAATAGAATCTGATGGATTTGTGATTGACTCTAATGGATAAAAAATGTATCAGTGATCATTTTACCATTATTTCATGTTAATCCAACTATATTTACATAGTATTGAACACATTTATGTCATTTTCCACATAACCTTAAATCTGATTGATTGTCAAAACATTCATTTATGTTGAGCAATTCAAGTACATGTCCATGTTAAATTGATTCCCATATATAATAAATAACATAACTATCACTCGAAAAATATTTCATTTCAATAAAACATTTTTAGTTGGTTTTAACTCTTAGACACTTACCATATGTCATAATGATTAGTTAGGGAATTAGATTGACAATTTATTGATTCCAACATATCTCAAATGATTTGAGGATTGTTCTCCCAAATTTATAAATCAATATTATTCCACTTTCACATTTCACATCCTCTATGATGGGTGATCTATAATTGTAATAAGTCTATACAATGTTATCAGTTGTTTTCCTCCATATCGAGTGACACATGCATTCAATGGTTACAACATAGACTCATATTAGTCAACATATCACTAAATGATTTTTATCACAAAAATTAAAATCAATTTTTATTTGTTCTTTTAGTATTTACCGCCTTTATTTGATTTTATTAATTTATTCCAAATCTATGGGAAACACATGTTTTTATCATATTGACCAATTTAGATATATTATTGATGTGTTGATGCTTCATATCGATTTTAAATAACATAAATATCATTTTCATTCTATTTCATGTTAATTAGAGCTCATCATTCTCATATGATTCAATAATAATCCATGTTTGTTTCCTCATTTTGAATACTTAACTGATAATATGTCATTTCATTAAAATAATTCATGTTATAAAGTATCAAAAATTGTAGTATCTATTTTTAGCATACAATTGACATGTTTATTTTATGATAGAAAATCACAATTTGGTTATTTTTTTTATGTTTTCTCACTAATAATAATGTCTTTAGTTGGTTTGGAATCACCACATGGTATTATTTAATTTTAAGGAAAATGTAAAATTTATTTTTAACATTACTAAAATATTATACATCAATTTGAATGGGAAACCAAGGAGATATAATGAAACACACCTCAATGACCCGAGAAATCTCGTAGGACCATGGATTTTACAAATTTCTGTTGCTATAGGTGACTATAAAAATAAAATAAAAAATATCCTAACTGTCATGACCCGTCCCCGGGGGCCTATGTCGTAACTACCCCAAGCCTGCCTTCCATAGGCTAGGGGCTGACGACTAGCACCAGAGGCGTAAATCCCTATAACCGAGAAGGAATTGCCTCTCTAAAACACAAACACACAGACAAACCAGAGTACAAGTGGAAGTAAACACTATGTAAGCAGTACAAGTGTGCTGGAAATACAAAGGGGCCGGAATACAAGCCCAACAGAAAGGTACAAATACAACTGAAAGTAAGGTACATGAAAAGACAAACAACTAGAAATGACGAGCTGCTCCTAGGTCATCCTCCGGAGATCCTACCTGAAGGGTAGGTACAGATGGCCACCTCAACTCTCCTCATCTGTTAGTCACCTCCGTGCACCGTCTCATCGTGAAGTCCACCTCCAGGTACCGTCTCTTTGTGAGGTGCACCAACGGTTACAGTCTCGTCCTCAGGTCCACCTCCAGGTACTGACTCATCGAGTGGTCCACCTTCAGAACCGTCCAGCTCCTCAACCCTCAGCCACGATCAGTGTTGTCCATCGTCTGCGACCAACACAACGTAGTGCGGGCATAGCCCGTGCATGGTTTAGTATGCGATTCTTAGTAGGAACCCCAAGACCCCCAAGGTCTCACTAAATCCAACATGGATAAACACATGAATCTTCTAAACTGATAACCAAACATAGGTATAAGTCCATACTTATACCTATGTTACCATATAACCCATCTCAAACATGAGGTATCACACAATTTATGAAAACAACGGATAATCATTACTCAGATATATGCCCATATATATACCTAAGTTATCATGTAACCCATCTCAAACATGAGGAAAACACAAGGGTCATTGAATCAGCTCAAAACCCGGATTTTGATTATCGAAATCGTTACTACTAAAGTGCTCCCGTCTCTAACGAGTATAGTGATCCTGTCATGAATCCGAGGTACTGCTCACTAACCTTAGACTGCTGAGGTACTCCTCCTGTCGAGTACCGCGGGTCTGCCACCTCACAACGTAGTGCTCCCCGCCGCAGGTCTTCCACCTCACACATCAGTGCTCCCCCTCATAGCCAACATAGGAACTCCTTCTGTCAAGTACCGTGGGTTTTCCACCTCACAATGTAGTGATCCTCCGCCATGGATCTGCCTCCTCACAAAGTAGTTCTCCCCACTAGGCTATACCAGTCACTTCGAATCGAATCGGTAAATCAGTCAAGGTCTCAGCTAGCTACACGGTCTCCCCACTCTGCACGCTTGACTCCACCGTCCTAGGTCTGCCGCTACAACAAAGTGCACTCCCTCTTTCGAGTATCGCATGCCTGCCGCTACCACCAAGCGCTCATCTGCCAAGGGTATGCTGCAACAACCAAGCGCTCATCCTTCGTCGAGTACCGTAGACCTCTGTACACTGCTAGCTCCTCACTGGGAGGGTCCGCTCCACAAGCTACTGGTCGATACTCCAAGTATCACGAGAATCCATGAAGTAGTATCACAAAGGTATGTCTTGTCACAGGTAACTCAACGAAACAGACGACATGTCAATCGGACGCCCGGTCTGTGAGTTATTAACCTTTTTGTCCCAGGGGCCTGGTTGGTTTTGTGTACAAACCAACCCGTCAATATCTCAACCGTACCCCGAACTATCCTAGGGTAAACTCAAGGGACCGATTCTCAAGGAGATCACCAACGTCGCTGACGATTCATCAAGTGGATGATTTATGTACGAAAGTTGAAGTAGTCGCAGCCAGCTCTAGGATTTTTGTACACAGCATGATCGTTCTGGGAGGGTCCGCTCCATGATCCGAGGGGGCGATACATCAACTCTCTCGTAGATCAGAGTTGATGTATCTCAACGTTCCGTCACAACAAAAGTATCTCAATGTGACAGAAGACGTGTCAATCGGACACCTGATCTGAGAGTTATTAGCTTTTCCGTTCCGGGGGCCCAGTTGGTTTCGTGTACGAACCAACCCGACCCTATTGCAACAATACCCCGAAATCACATAGGGTATACCCATAGGGACCATTTCTCAAAGAGATCAACAATGCCGCTGACAGCTCGTCAAATGGACGTTTGATTCGAGGGTTATCAGCTTTTCCATTTCAGGGGCCCCGTTGGATTTCTGGTAAAATCCAACCAGACCATTTTCCAACTACGTTCAAAATTCTGGTGTGGTATTCCAAACGATCCGTCTCACTGAAATTAAACCAGAAATGTCGACGACACGGCAATCGGACTTCCAGAGAT
Organism: Viscum album; assembly: GCA_963277665.1. Taxonomy (NCBI): domain Eukaryota; kingdom Viridiplantae; phylum Streptophyta; class Magnoliopsida; order Santalales; family Viscaceae; genus Viscum; species Viscum album. The sequence goes on along the minus strand of OY728139.1, from coordinate 973,997,870 downwards.
CAAGATATAAGTGTTTCCAAACCGAGGGCCCGGTTGGTTTTGTGTTTGAACCAACCCGGCCGAACTCCAGGTTCTTCGAAACTGTGAGTATATAGTATACCAAAACGACCGTCTAGATCTAAGGATTTCCACGCAACTGACAGTTTGTTGATCGGAGGTCTGTAGCACATGTTATGGGCGTTTGAACCAAAACTGTCTGGATATGGGGGGTATGGGCCCGGTCTGACCCGGCCCAGTACCCCATGGGCCGGCCCGAACTAGGTCGGCCCGACCCGGGTGGCGACCCGGCCCGGCGCGGCCTTGTGTGGCAGCGTAGGCCGGTGCGGCCTGGCGCGCTGCATGTGCATTGTGCGGGGGGGGGGAGGGGTGTGCAAAACCCCCCATTTATTATATGAACGACGAGACTTAATTGCCGCGCCTTTGATGGAAACGGGCCCCCACGAGGAGGGGCATGCCCAGCCGCTACCGGGGTTTCAACCCCCGGAAATATAAAGTCACGGCTGGCCAAGGGCCGACCGTTAAATTTAATGCGGGAACTGTGGGGTCCCGCATTCGTTGCAACCGGGGGCCGGCAAGGCCGGTCGCCTTCTCTATTTGTCGCGGCCCGATGGATGCAGCTCTTCCTTGTCCCCCGGTGGCCGGTTTTCCGGCCGCCCCTTCTAAATCCGTCGCGGCTCAAACCGCAACGCTTTTTTGTATAGCGCGGCGTGACGGCCCCGCGTCCCTCCGTCGCAGCCCGACTCCGGCCGAGGTCTCTTCCGTGTTCAGTGACGCGGGGCGACGACATCATGATTCCTTGTCGCGGGCCGCATCGTCCGTAATTTCTTCTTCTCCGCACGGTGCAATGGTGTCGCGTTACCCCACCCCAAACCTCAACAAAACAAGACCACAATGGGAGGAGGGTCGACCGTGTTCGTGCGGTCCGGCCTCCTCCCGTTAGTTTGATATTCTTTTCATTAGAAATGTTTGATTATTTCCAAAAAAAAGTAAACAACGACTCAAGAACCCCTACCTCGGATTCCTAGATCGTTCGTCTCCGATGCGGATATCGTTGTCGCGGAAGACAGCTTCGCGGAACAACCTCTGTAATCGTCGTTGACAATGTCGCGGTTTTAAGCGGCGTCGGCGTTCGCTCGACATGAGGGAAGGAGATGCTGACGTCGCTTGCCGCTCGCTCGTCGATCCATTGTTACCCATTACCTCCCACCATGATCAGCTCCATCCACCAAGGGTTCGGCGTCACAGTGTTCCCTCAGCACTTCGCTTCATGGTGAAGCACCCCGATACCCCTCCCCTAGCTCCATATAAATAGGAGAGTGGGAGGATAAGTAACAACGATGAGAATTAATGAGGGCTCGTTAATTAGGAAGCTTCATAATTTCCCATTTACGTGTGGTGTCACATTAATTGGGAGGGGATGTCAAGAGACTCTCCCTCATTAATGAGGGAGATATGGGAGGTTTTATCCTCCTCCATTATTATGGGTGGGGTGGTCCCCACCATGTGTATTTAATGGAGAGTTTATGCACAGGTGGTCCCCACCACAATTATCCTCCCAATGGAGGTTAGGGAGTGGGTTCAACCCAACTGCCAAACACTTAACCACCATGTTGCGGATTAAAAATTGTTGCACAATTTTTATTTTTCCGCAACTTTATCCAAAAATTTAAACAACTTAACACGATCAAACGCAACTCCGGAAAAGGACGTCCTAAGCAATTATCGGCGATGCAGTTTCAACGGTGCCCTATGATTTTGATTCCTAGCACCGGTTCAAATGATAGAAAAACCCGCTCGTTCGTTCACTGAACGTACCCGAGCTAAACATCGAAAATTGATTCCGGGCACACCGGGCCTCGGAATCAGGTGCCATCAGAAATTGCGGACTCGTAAAATTTCAAAGAAAATTAAGAAGAAAAAAATATTCCCTTGAAATTTCAGGGTCTTTAAATTGCACCCACCTCAGTACTTTACGTCTCCGTAAAGCTGAAACACAAACTAGGGAATACAATGTGGAACTGAGCACGCATATGAGCCTCCCGCTCCCATGTGCTCTCCTGGGGGTTCTCGTGTTACCCGTGGTGCGCCCCAGAGGAATCGTTCGTTCATGTAGAACCCGCTCCTGTCGATCCTCGATCTCCATAGAACCTCCAAGAATGTCGCCCTGTCATCGATGTCCAACTCCATGTGGTCGATGACGTGTGAATAAACATGCACACATCTCCTCAGCTGAGATAGGTGGATGACATCATGTACCTGGTGCAACTGAGGGGGTAAGGTCAAGTAGTAATCCTCCTCGCCTACCCTACTAAGGACCAAAAAGGTCCGTCGAACTTCGGAGGTAACTTGCCGTCTCGGCCACATCTCCGAAAACCTCGTCGAGGTGAGACCCGTATAAGGACATGTCTGTCATCCTCAAACTCCATAGGCCTTTACTTTCTGATTAGAACTGAAACTCAAAACTCCTACTGCCATGAGGATAAAGTGGATAGACTCATGAGTGGTCAGTCGCACTCTCCTATGCAAGAGTTTACTCCGTGCTGCCTGAGGTTTCTTTTTCGCAGACCAAGGAAAAATCATTACTACGTTGTAGATAAACCACAACCTTTTTGCCTAATACAGTCAAGCTGGGTATAAACTGTGAATCCAATCCATACCCAGACTAACGTCGTAAGGCCTCTACGCTTCCACCAAGAGATTCCAACCGAAACTCTCGCCTTGTGGTCAAATCACACCGTCGGCGTAAGGGTGATTATCGAGTCTCCTCCCAAAGGTATCTCCAGACATGAGGTTCAAGTGAACGGCTTACCAAGAACCACTAAGTTTGGGAAAAGATTCGTGGAAGGATAGAATGATTTGTACCTATTTATATTGATATGGCAGCTCGTAGTAGACATATACCGTACCTCGAACCATTCATAGAGCCTATGGGTCACACTCCTTGACCGCATGTAGCTACTCTCTATCCCCGGCCGTCCTGCTCCCTGAGCCTGGCGGAGACTACAAGGGCGGGTGGTTGTAACATGTCGAAAAGTACACCACCACATGCTGCTCTCCAAGCTCTGCTTCCATGTCTACTTCTCTTCATATTCTTCTATCCTTAAGTCACAGTTAGTTCAGAAGTTCGTGCCCTAAGCACTGATCACATCGTATCCAACGAGTACCAGGAACGATTGGTACGCCTCGTTGATTGCTCAGCTTCCGACATGTCGCACTGCCGAAGCTGTAATGCTCTAGAAAACTCAAAGCCACCCCTCAAAACAGTTCTCAGCCACCTATGAGTCAGGCTCACCTCGGAACTTGAGGGATATTTGGTGCTAAAATGTATGTCAGGCACTATGCCAACATGTGACCTCTACTAGTATCGTTGGTAGTGTCTACTGACCAACATGTAGTGACATAGTTGGCGCACTACCTGAAGGTACTATCTCAACCATCAGTCCACGTATCAAAGCCTCATCAATAAATGGACCAACCTCATGGTCACTCACAGGATGATTCTAGTAGCGAATATCACCATCCGATCTACTAGTGTCAAAGATAGGCATAGAACTCTAGCAATCACCTCCATCCAGTCTGCTGCTCCCTAGGAAAAACTATCCTGCCCCATAACCTCGGAGGCTATGCTGCTGGAACTCGTGCAACGTGCTCTGTCAGCATGCACCGTCAACTAGAATGGCTGGTGGCATCTGCTGCCTAACGGGTGGTGCTGCTGCTGGTACACCACCCGAAGGCGCCATCAGAGAAAAAGGGCCCTACACTGGAGCCTCGTTGCTCAGTGGGCCATCATCGAGAACTCTCTTGGAACTCCAACTGACTATCTGCGTGGAGACATCTTGAACATATGTAACCCAGTCAACGATTTTTACCTAGTGACGTGACCTGGTTTGAGATGACATTAAAACTTTTTGGAATCCCACACGCAATCAGTGTTTTCGAGCATTATGTAGGAAATCAGAAGTCATGGTCCTGGTGTATGGATATGTCGTCCGCCACACCAACACTGGACTCCCTCGACTGATAACCACACTCAATACCCTCAATACTATTTCTTCATGAGAAGAATGTTCAGAGCCCTGAGATCTGCTATAGAACCAAACTCCTTTGATACCAATTTGTCACGACCTGTCCCCAGGAGCCCTTGTCGTAACAACCCCAAGCCCGCCTCCCGTATGCCAGGGGCTGGCGACTAGCACCAGAGGCGTAAATCCCTATAACTAGGAAGGCATTGCCTCTCTAAAACACAAACACACACACAAACCAGATTACATGAAGAAGTAAACACTAAGTAAGAAGTACAAGTGTGCTGGAAATACAAAGGGGTCGGAATACAAGCCCAACAGAAAGATACAACTACAACTAAAAGTAAGGTACATGAAAAGACAAACAACAGGAAATGACGAGCTTCTCGTGGGTCGTCCTCCGGAGATCCTACCTGAAGGGTAGGTACATATGGCCACCTCAACTCTCCTTGTCTGTAAGTCACCTCCGTGCACCGTCTCATCGTGAAGTCCACCTCCGGGTACCGTCTCATCGTGAGGTCCACCTCCGGGTACCGTCTCGTCCTGAGGTTCACCTCCGGGTACTGACTCCTCGTGAGGTCCACCTCCGGAACCGTCCAACTCCTCAAGCCTCAGCCACGATCAGTGTTGTCCATAATCTGCAACCAACACAACGTAGTGTGGGCATAGCCCGTGCAGGGGTGAGTATACGATACTGAGTAGGGACCCCGAGACCGTCAAGGTCTCACTAAATTAAACAAGGATAAATACAAGAATGTTCTAAACAGATTACCAAACTTAGGTATAAGCCCATACTTATACCTAATTTACCATATAACCCATCTCAAACATGAGGTATCACCCAATTTATGAAAACAACAGATAACCACTACTCAGATATATGCCCATACATATACCTATGTTATCAGGTAAACCATATCAAACATGAGGAAAACAGAGTGGTCGTTGACTCAGTTCAAACCAGGATTTTCATTATCGAAACCGTAACTGCTGAAGAGCTCCCGTATCTGACGAGTACAATGATCTTCTCACGACTCAGAGGAACTGATCACTAACCGTAGAGTGCTGAGGTACTCCTCCTATCGAGTACCATGGGTCTGCCACCTCACAAAGTAGTGCTCCCCGCCACGTGTCTGCCACCTCACACAGTAGTGCTCCCCCTCATAGGCAGTAGAGGGACTCCTTCTATCGAGTACCGCGTGTCTTCCACCTCACAAAGTTGTGCTCCTCCGCCATAGTTCTTCCACCTCACAAAGTAGTGCTTCCCCCCTGGGCTATACCAGTCACTTCGAATCGAATCGGTAAAGCATTCATAGTCTCAGCCAACTACATGGTCTCCGCACTCTGCATGCTCGACTCCACCATCGTGGGTCTGCCGCTACAACCATGCTCACTCCCTCTGTCGAGTATCACAGGCCTGCTGCTACCACCAAGTGCTCATCTTCCAAGGGTTTATCGCTACAACCAAGCGCTCCTCCGTCGTCGGGTACCGCGGGTCTCTGTTCATTGCTAGCTCATCACTGGGAGGGTCCTCTAAACGAGCTACTGATCGATAATCCATGTATCACGAGAATCCACGAAGTAATATCACAATGGTCCGTCTCATCACAGGTAACTCAACGAAACAGACGGTGCGTCAATCGGACACCCGGTCTATGAGTTATTATGCTGTTTGTCCCCGGGCCCCGGTTGTTTTCGTATACGAACCAACCCGACCTTATCTCAAATGTACCTCGAACTCTCCTAGGGTAAACTCAAGAGACCGACTCTCAAGGAGATCACCAACATCGCTGACGATTCGTCAAACATAGGATTTCTATACGGAAGTCGAAGCAGTCGCAAGTAGCTCTAGGGTTTCCGTACACAGCATGCTCGTGCGGGAGGGTCCGCTCCACGAGCCGAGGGGGTGATACATCAACTTTCTCAAAGATTAGAGTTGATGTATCTCAATGTTCCGTCATGATAAAAGGAACTCAATGCGATAGACGGCGCGTCAATCGGACGCCCAGTCTGAGAGTTATTGGCTTTTCCGTTCCGGGGGCCCGATTGGATTCGTGTACGAACCAACCCGACCCTATCCCAACAATACCCCAAACCCACATAGGGTATACCCATAGGGACCATTTCTCAACTAGATCAACAATGCTGCTGACAGCTCATCAAACGGACGTCCGGTCCGAGGGTTATCGTCCTTTCCATTTTAGGGACCCGGTTGGGTTTCAGGTACAATCCAACCGAGCCTTTTTCCTACTTCGTTCAAAATTCTGGTCAGGTATGACAAAAGATCCGTCTCACCAAAAAGAAACCAACAATGTCGACAACACATCAATCGGACGACTAGAGCTCAAGATATAAGTGTTTCCACTCCGAAGGCCCGATTGGTTTCGTGTTCGAACTAACCCGGTCGAACTCCAAGTTCTCTGAAACCTTGATTATAGAATACCGAAACGACCGTCTCGATCCAAGGATTGCCACACAATTGACGGTTCGTTGATCGGAGGTCCTTAGCCCATGTTACGGGAGATTGAACCAAAACTATCCGGAAATGGGGGGTCTGGGCCCGGTCCCACCCATCCTAGTACCCCTAGGCCGGCCCGAACTGGGTCGACCCGGGCCGGGAGGCGACCCGGCCCGGCCCGGTGCTGAGGCGACGCGGCCTGGCGCACTGCATGTGCACCGCACGGGGGGGGGGGGGGGGGGGTGGGCAAAGCCCCCCTTTTATTATATGAATGGCGCGGCTTAATTGCCGCACCTTTGAAGGAAACGGCCCCCCACGAGGGGGGCTTGCCCAGCAGCGGATCTTCCTTGTCCGCCGGTGGCCGGTTTTCTGGCCGCCCCATCTAGCTCCGTTGCAGCTCAAACCGCGGCCGTTGTTTGTCTGGCACGGCGCGAAGGCACCACAATCGTCTGTCGCGGACCGACTTCGGCCGTAGTCTCTTCCGTGTTCAGCGATGCGGGGTGACGGCACCGTGTTTCCTCACCGTGGCCCGCACTGGCCGTAATTTCTTCTTCTCCACATGGTGCAATGGTGTCGCGTTACCCCTCCCCAAACCGCAACGATACTAAACCACAGTGGGTGGAGGGTCGACCGTGTTCGTGCGGTCCGACATCCTATCGTTAGTTTGATATCAATTGTCTTAGAAATGATTGAAGATTTCTAAAAGAAAAGTAAACAACGACTCAAGAACCCTTACCTCAGATTCGTAGATCATTCGTCGCCGATGCCGATATTAGTGTCGCGGAAGACAGCTTCACGGAACATCTTCCGTAATCACCGATGACGAAGTCGCAGTTTTAAGCGGCGTCGGTGTTCGTTCATCACGAGGGAAGGTGATGCTGACGTTGCTTGCCGCTCGCTCGTCGGTCCAGTGTTACCCATTACCTCTTGCCGGGATCAGCTCCGTCCAGCAAGGGTCCGGCGTCGCGGTGTTCCCTCAGCACTTCAATGCTTGGTGAAGCTCCCTGATACCCCTCCCTAAGCTCCATATAATTATGAGAGAGGGAGGATAAGTAACAGTGATGAGAATTAATGAGGGCTCATTAATTAAGATGCTTCTTACTTTCCCATTTACGTGTGGTGTCACATTAATTGGGACAAGAAGTCAAGAGGCTCTCCATCATTAATTAGGGAGAGTTGGGAGGTTTTATCCTCCTCCACTATTAGGGGTTGGGTGGTCCCTACCCATTGTATTTAATGGAGAGGTTATGCACAGGTGGTCGCTACCACAATTATCCTCCCAATGGAGGTTAGGGAGTGGGTCCCACCTAACTCCCATACACTTAACCACCAAGTTGAGGAATAAAAATTGTTGCACAATTTTTATTTTTCCGAATCGTAATCCAAAAATTTAATCAACTCAACACGAGAAAACGCAACTCCGGAAAAGGTCTTTTTAAAAAATTACCGGCACTATGGTTTCAACAGTGCCCTCAGATTTTGATTCTGAGCACCAGTTCAAAAGATAGAAAAACCTGCTCGTTCGTTCACAGAACGTACCCGAGCTAAACATTGAAAATTTATTCAGGGCACAGCGGGCCTCGGAATCAGGTGCCGTCAGAAATTGCGGACTCGTAAAATTCCAAAGAAAAATAATAATAAAAATATTTCCCTTGAAATTTCTAGGTCTTTACAATAACAATGAATTTTATAAAAATAAAAAAAATATATATCATAAACCTACATCATAGGATCTCTCAAACTTTTACCCATGATTATATATTCACATAGTGCTCTGACGTCAGTTATAAACTCTGAATTTTCCTTCCCAGGAGCATGTATATGGACTCCAAATATTTTACCTATTATGCCATCCCATCTATAACCAGTGCCATACCCTTATCAGAAGAATCTATAGAATAGGTAATCATTGTTCTATGTGTCATTTTGTATCCATTTCCATCATGATCAATTATGAGATGAAATATCTCTTCCCAATACATGGAAAGATATCAATGGTCATATCCATGGTATATTAACACAACCTCACATAGATCAGGTGGAATATATAAATATAAATATAAATATAAATATATAAATATATATGTATGTATTAAGGATTAATAAATTAACATTATAGAAGTGTCCTGAAATTTGGATAATTTTGATCATGATTTTTCATCCACATTGATATTACATAAGTTTGTGTACCTTCATACCATCACTGTAATCAAATATTACAAAAATATCAGGCAAAAAAACATATAAAATTATTAATATAAAAATTATATAATAAATACATGATGAAAAATCAAGGACATGTAATGAGTCCCAAGGCTGTGATGTAGTCCCCACATCACATGATTCTAATAATAACACACTATCACTGCATATAGTCAATTAATACACATTTGAGACTTGTGAAATGTTACACATTCATTGAAATATACGAACCAAATATTATCAGTCTCAATTGCATCACCTTAATGAACCAATATGAAAACATGACATGCCACTACTATGTGATAACAACGCACTAAACTCTCTCATTAATGTCAAAGGCACCAAAATTTGTTACCCGGTGCTCACACATCACTCTATCATTGTTATATTTCATCCTTTTACAATAAAATGCATACTCATTAGAAAAACCCATTTGGGTTCAATCAAATATTATTTTATTTAATAAAATCAATTATGAAAAATTTAAGTGTATTCAATCATATCTATGAATCTAAAAATGATTCTCTTACCTGAAATTCCCTACATAATCAATATCATGCGTCTTAATGGAATGAGTCCCAATCACGTGTAGTCAATTGAAATATATATGGGTCATTCATGATATGACCCATATAGAGAATAATTTAAGGGGGACCCTCTCTTATGTGATTATATGTCTCATTAAATTTATATCGAGGATCTTTTTATGATAAATGCACACATCCCGTGCCTCTCCTTTGTGAGAAATAAGAGGTTGAGATGAATCCTATTGAAAAAAATTTACAATATATTTGAAAGAAGATTATATATAGGATTAAATCATAATTTGAAATACAATAAAAGATTCACTTTCATATATACAACTACAATGTAATGTAGACGCCTCTCTAGAATAATGTGGATTTGGATCCAGTATCGTTTACTTGTGTACATTCGTAGAAAGAACATGAAGTTTAACAAAATAAACTGTAAATCCACTAATGATAAAACAATTACATTAATAAATTAAAATTTTCTATAATGATTTAATAGTTAAAAATAGATTTAAACCCATATAGTGTGAAAAATATAAAACAAATAACAAAACATGGACATATTTTATTTCCCCTTAAACTATCTATATAATCATTTTAATATCCTCTTCACGATGATATACATTGTATTTATCTAATGTTTTTGAAACAAGGAAATAGTGTCAGGTTCATCTAATTCTATTAAAAACACTCCATGAATTTCAATTTTCACAGAAACATTCTAATATGGAATAAAAAGAATAGCGGTGATGAAATCATGTCATACATGATATCCAAATATGGATTGTATGTTACTATCTCATTTATCTCTATATAAAAAACTTTTGAATTTCATCAATGTAAACTGTAACAGATCAACATTATCTCATTGGACTGGATTGACCCAATTAAACATTAACAATATGAATTTCAACATATGTTCTTAAAGAACATCTCTTTTTTAAAATTCACCATAGTAATAAGAGCAATCTTTTAAAGTGTAACCAATGGCACAATTTTATGTTTCCAAATTTCATCAATATATTAAATGTGAATATGAAAATCAATATCATCTAAAAAATTATAATGATTTGTAATTATAGATGGTCTATCATCTAGTTGGTTAAATTATTTTGTTGGTGTAGGGTCACCTAACTGATACATGGTATATACCTATATATTTCACAGAATGAAATAAATAGTAATGTAGAATAAAATTAATATTATAATTCAATTATAAGGAAAATTCATTTATAGATACAAAAGACATCAACAAATCACCGAATGATTCATAATGGGAATGTTTAATATGATAATCCCTAACAGAATGAATATTCTATTTTATCCTATTAATGTATTTCCTACATCTGATAAATCAAATTTTAAATGATAAAAATTCTATATAAAAACAAAACAAATAAAAGATGAATTGTAAAAGTGGCAGGACACTTACTCTAGTAATGTTGACACCAATGTAGAGTTGGACAAGATGTATTGATAAAATTAAACCATTTATAGGTTGTCCATATGAAATATCATTCAATTTTTATCAATCCTATCATGAATCTAAGACATATTGTCTAAATTTGATTCATCATCCATTAGATTTTGATGTCAAATAGTAGTAGCCTCATCCATAAAATAACCATTAGCATTTGATACCTAATTATGATCTCTATTACAAATAAATTATTTTAATATATTAAAATAACATTCAATAGGATACATCCACCTAAATTTGTCAATACTAGAAGCAATTACTTAAATGCATATATTTACCATCAGATGGAGCAGAAAATCACAAAATAAGGTTGTATATTGTTTCTCTAGGTTGAAAAAGTATAAGTAAAATCATATCTGATAAAAATGGTAAATCACTAATTTAATGATTTTTAAACAACTATGTCTAAAATATTAATCATCTCAATCCATTGATTAATAACATTGGATGATAAAAAATTAAAAATTGTGACTAGAATCCCCTTTTAATATATTATGTGATTGACATTAATTTTCTCCCATTTTTAGAATATTCACCATAATAAACAATGATCATCGAAAAAATGGATGGAAATTTCAATTTTTATCATCATATACTGTTAAGGTGAAATATATTTCTCATTTCCCTAACAAAATTGTAAATAAATTTTTTTTAAACCGTTACTTCTCAATCATATCATGCATTGACATTATGTGGTTAATTTCAATTGACACTTAAATTGGTCCCCAATATATTATCAAACAAATTTAATGTGCATAACATTTAGATTATGACATAATATATTAATTTTTATGTAATGGATATTAGAAAAATAGATTTTCTCCATCCAATTGGGACTGTGTTCTCTACCCACACAATGAATTGAGGGTAATAAAAAATCCAACAAATACTAAAATTTATATACCATGGGAATGATTTCATTCTTGATCTCTAATTTTATATCAATCCCTATCTAGTACTTTGGTGGAGGGTAAACTTTATAAAAAATGAAAATTACTATTTGGCCATTCTAAACTTTTGTTATGGTGGAATAAATTATATGTGGCCCATGTATGTGCATTATTTAAAATATTTAATCCACATATTACTTAAACTTTTATTGCTTCAATGGAATGAAAAATCTCCTCTCTTTCAATTACCTGATAAATTTGTATAAATCGGTATGTCAATGATTTTCAATAATAAAATAGCCTATGTATTAAAAATATCTTTCATATAAAAAATTTAATGTTACCACACCATCACCCAAAAATTTATTCATAACATAAATCAATGGATGAAGCTAGACACCAATATTATCCACTACAATTATAGGTCCATAAATAAGTGGAATGTAATAAAAAAAATTTCATACATCCCAATAGAAGAAGATTTTACAAAACCAATTCCATGAGCCATTATTTATGAGTTACACTAAAGAAAGTCCTAAAACAATTGAAATCATATGCTATCATCCCCAATAATTCATTATGACTATCTTTATCAATGTGAGGGTAACATTATTTAAGAACCTTCTATGAAAGATATTCCATCATGTGGGTTAGCGTATCACAATCCTTATTTTATTTTTATATTTCATCTCAATAATTTAGAAATATTTTATGACATAGATAATTTTTTTCACATCATATTTACTAGAATGTGATACATATCATTTTTAGAAATATGTTTCCCCTATTTCATAGTCTAACATTGATATTTCACATTTCCACAATTATCTTTCTACTTGGAAGAGCTGTAAATAAAAAATTATAAAAATTTGGAGTTTCTTTTTAAAACAACATATTGTTGTATTCATATGAATCAATGGTCTAATATGGGTAACATATATTCTATTTCAACTTATGATTATGGTAATATGACTTTGAAATCATTGTATGAGCCATATGTGCTATTTTTAATAACACAAAAAACATGTTGAATGATGTGTCTGACCAAATATTTAAAACAATCATGTGAAAGAACTCCTTAATAATAGAAAATTACCTATATGTTTAAGAATAAATATATAATTATTGTTGTTCGTCATCATGTATTGTATAAAAATTAAATGAATGAGGACATACATCAATGAACTGATTGATCCCAAATATATTAACATTTAAGATGTTAATTAATTCAGCATCCAACCTGCATAACATTTCATTAAGAAATTAAAGCATCAGATTAGTTGTTCTTGCATCAACATCCATCTTAACAATTTTAATTTAATTACAATTAATATATAATTCCAAATAACAAGTCAAATTCATATAATTTTTCAGAATCCCATTCATGAATAGTTGGACTCTCAGAGAATCTAGTTTGAATTGATAAATATTTTCACATTTTATACATGTAAAAATAATAATGTTTGTTTGAAATCGTATTGTAAAATCAATAACTGGCATAATTTTCTCGAAATAATCATTATAAGTTCTATTTGGAATATAATTCCAACTCTTATCCATATATTGATATCATGAACCCCTCCACCCAAAAGTGTACCTCTCATGGGCCTGTAATTATAAATGGAGGATTCTGACTTCCTGAGTTCTACCATCAGTGGGCTAGTGGTTTCAGACTGGCACTGATGGTATATCATACATAAAAATGTAAGGAATTATCCTCTAAGAGAGTCATGATAAATAGACATATAGTAAAGATAAACCAATAAACACATGATAAAAAATATATAAAAACATAATTGTATATAAATAATTTCATATGAATAAAATAAAACTAGTAGAGAAACTAAATGTACAAAAAAGGTAAACACAACATCATCCACAACGCCTAAACATGTACTAAAAAACCATAAGGTATATATAAATATATATATATTCCTCTAATATGATCCAACTGACCTAAAAATAGTATATAAATATATGTGAGGTGATCAGAATATCACCCTTAGTATGATCCTCCCAAATTCCTCTCATGAAAATTTTAAATAAAGAAAACTAATCCCAATGAAATATAAGTGAAACTGACCCATCAACTAAATAGGTTTACAGTGTATCCAGTCTCACAATGGATATAACAAAAATGTATTAACGCAAATAAATATTAAATGAAATGTTTGGAAAACATAATACATTATTCGAATAGACACCCAAGTACATTAATAGTTGAGTGCCTATGGAATGATTGAAACATAAACACCTACATATAAATGATTTAACTCATCTCCTACTAGGTTATTATATCCTATCAACCTTCTTAGACAAATAAAACCTAATAAATATCATTATAACCTAGGGTAATGGAATCATAAAAGGGGTGAGCTTAGATTTTCTTCAGTGGTAAATAGGGGAAATATATAATCATTATCATAAGAATATTTTTATGAGAACTTGATCATGAAAATAAAATATTATAACATGATTATCAGCTATCATATACATGATTCTAGGAATAAATTTACAAAATTCGTAAGATATTAATAGTAATGAAAAAATTAAAATAATCAATGAAATAATAGTATTTTGAAAAAAATAGGGAATTGTGGAATCACAAAAGAATTGAATATAATTACCATATTATCCCAGGAATCACTAGCATGTTCATATTAAATGCATGAGTTCACTCCCCATACCATTATGGTAGTCAAGGTTCACTCCCTTGTCCATATTAGTATCATGAGTTCACTCTTCATACCATCTTGTTATTCATGCTTCAATCCCATGGTAGTGTTTGTAGTAAAAAATAAATCTGGATACCATGTTAGTCTATATCATGAGATATAAATCACTACCCAATACCATAGTTGGAGATATTGGTCCCAACCATCTTATAATGAAATCATACATACATGTTCCACACGATCATTAAAAATCATTTCATAACCCATGAACTGAAATTCGAATCATAAACAGGTTAACAAATCTTAACATGTGTAAAAATATACAAGTTTCATAATCATTTCATAAAAATCATGACAAAAAAATGAAGCGGGCTTCAAAAAAATATAACCCATTAAAAGGATATAATTTTCAAAAACAACATTATATTAAAAAACATCAATTAATAGAATTATTATGTAAGGAATCATTGTTTAATTTCCCCATAAATTTATGAGTTACTCTAATGGATGTAAACATAGATGCATGATAATTTAGAAATATATTTAAGAACATTTCTTGAGGAAAATATACATTTTTCATTAAAATGATTTTTAATACTAGAAAAAAAAATTATATAGGTTTATTAGAAAATACCTTTAATACATTTATATAAGCATTAAAATCATATTGAGAGACATTTTCAAAAAAATTTATTCTTAAAAAACATTCGAAAACATTTTCCATAGTAAAAATAGTGAAATCATAAAAAGGCGATTGAATTAATTTTGAAAACATATTCATTAAAAATAATTTGAAAACACATAATGAAAACATGAAATCATTTTATAAACCATTTCATTGAATATAGAATCAAATCATATAATGAAATATTGAAAATTATTTGATGAAAATTTCATTTATAATGCATTGAAAACTTATAAAGATGTAATGGAAATGTGTTTAAAACCATTTCGTTTAAATTAGCTTAAAAAATTATTAGAAATTCATAAATATGTTGTGTAAATAAATTTCATTGAAAATTACTATTTTGTAAAACTTTTTATTGATATATTCATATTTAAAATTCAAAGGAGGTTTCAACGAAATAATTGAATGTACATCAGTACATGAATTATGAGCTAAAACGATCTTTCCATTTTACATGGTATGATGATTAAAAAAACTAAATTAATTATAAGAACACAAGAATATTGCATTTAATATATTGGAAAAATAACAAAATTATACATCATTATTTTAGTTATTATGATAGAATTTTTCAATATTCATATAAAAAATTTTAGAGAACATATATTTCCAAATGAGGAGATGGTACTGTCCAGATACCATAAAAATGCCTTCAAACATATATTATTTGAAAATGAGAAGAAATATTTAACCTATTCCTGAATATATATAGGCGAGACAATGTAGAAAGTCATTTTCATTATTGAGGTATGTATCTTATGATTTTATCAATGAAACATAATAATTTACAGTCCTGAAAGTCAATGAGATTGTTTCAAAATTATTTATTCACTTGGTTACATGGGATCATACAATACATTTAAGAAATGGAAATTAAATGAATCCAATAATATCATGAAATAATTTAAAATAATAATTTAATATTTACAATGGATGTATATACCCATCTAAAATGTATTTTGGTGCATAACATAACATGAGTAACAAAGACAGAAAATTTAGACGAAACAATTTTTCCAATTTGGTAACTCTTGAAACCAAATCCCCATGAAATAATGTTAATAAAATTTTCAATCTAATAAATATACATGTAATTAAAATATATATATATATATATAATACAATAAATGTTATTATAATCATAACAAAAAATAAAATATGGGTGAACACCACATGTATCTCACAGCAATAAAAAAGGATATGAACTTCCTTAACCTTCTGTATTTACTCTCATCATAGACATTCAAACCACATGTACAATAAATATAATCTTATTATTCAAATTTTATTGGACCATATTATTATATCATATACAATATACTGTTTTATTATGACCTCATATTTCCCTCTTGTTAGACATCCTATGTTATGTTTTCAGTTCGGATAATATTCATTTTTTTTGCATGTGTCTTAATTTGTTTTATCATTGGTACATAAATTCCTAAAATGATTCAATAATTTAAACCATCATATATAAATATCATGTATATAATGATTTTTTATTATAATAATTCATATAGTATAAATGTATGAAATGGATTACACCGTTCATGGAGACTACATGTCGTACATATGAATGAACACTATTTCTGATTAATTATATTGTCAAATGTATGGATGTAAAATAAATTTATATTTATACATATCTATATAAATGTATACATATAATTATGGAATAATATTTATTATATCATATATATATAATTAATTAATGTAGTACATACACCATTAATACATTCCATTTAGTTTATGAATGAAACACATTTTATTGAAGGGCCAGTAGTCTACATTTCTTCAAACCAAATTATTATATGAAACAAAATTGGATCATAAAAAGATATGTGTATTTAAAAAGATTAATAATGATTAAAGACATAAAAAAATTATATATAACATATATAATCATATTTTATATAATAATGGCCAACACAAAATATAGTAAAGGAAATTAGAACAATAATTATTTGTTGTGGTGGTAGTCCGCCTAGACGTAAACTATATGTTTGTTACCCTTTTGATGTATTTATGTGTATGTTCATGACAAATTAATAACATAAAAAATAACCTAGTATATTTAGGAAAATTGATTTTTTATATTATCATGGAATATTTTGATTTATGAAAATGAAGAATGAAAATTAAAAAATGTTTGAGAGATGGTGTTACCTCTTAATTGGGTAAGTCCATTTGGTTTGGACCAAAGTGATTAATTAGATGGATTTGTTTCCAAATGAGGATTCAAGATGGAAAATAGAGATTTTTGGGGACTAATTTTTCATATGTTTGGTCAATCCAATTAGGGTGGAATTTTTTGAGGATGTGGGAGTAGAGGTGACATTTTATAATGGAGTGGGGTGGCACTCTTGTATTATTTTAACGGAATGGATCACCCCCAATTTGTTTTTTTAAGTGGTTAAATATGGGTTAAAATAATATGCAAGGGTTTTTAGGATAAATATATAGAAATACAATAGCATTATTACAATTTTATAGGATGTTTTGGGCCTTAATGATACTGATTTTTCCCTTATTATGCTTATTTAACCTTAATCGTTGTAAATATTTTTTAATTACATCCCAAATTCTTTTGTTATATAATATATTTTAAATTAAAATACATTATAAATTATAATGATTCAAAATATAAAATAAATTATTAAAAATTCCAATAACATAATATGAAGAAACTAATTTAAATGTAATATCACAGTTTGGTCGAAAAATATGTTTTTGATGTAAAAATTATCAACATTATGCTATGATGTTATATCCAATTCTAATTTCAAACTATTTCCAATTAACTAATTTTTATTAATTGATTAAAATATATTCTTATTTTCTATTTAATCCAAAGTAAAATATAATTTATCCTTATTAATAAATTAGATGAAAACACAGTTTTGAATTGAAATCATTTATTATTTCACTATTCAACAAAAATTGATTATTCTTAAAAAAAATCCCAAAAATATTCCATAATATAATTTTGAAATTATAAAATCAAAAAATAAATCTATTTTTAAATTTAAATTTCTATGTTTTTATAAACATGATTTTATTATTTTCCATATAAGGACCTTAAATGTGGTTTAATCGATAAAATATTAATTTTAGACATTTTATATGTATACCAAAAAATATATCATTAATTTTCAATAGGTTTTATTTAAATAAAACTACAATATAAAATATTTTAATTTTATTTAATACTATTATTAAACATATTAAACCATAGATGTTATCTTTATTTCATTAAATTTTTATTACATTAAAATAATGTTTCATAGAAAAAACTGTTGCTATGTCTAACGTACATGACGTCCTTGTCATGTGAAATAAATTTTAGACTCAGTTATTTGAAATAAATAAATGAAATTTTATTTTAGATTACTAAATGGTCAATAAAAATAAGCGGTGTTGCAAAGGTTATATATCACCATGTGAGTGATGGATGAAAGGTTAAATAATATAATAATAAATCAACAGGGGTAACATGCTTATGCTTCCCCATTAGGTTGTTTCTATGACCTGATGTCACATTCCCTATGCCCTCTATCTCAAAAATAGGCAATCATTAAGAAAAATGGGCTATGTATTAGGACATCCTTCTCCATCAACAAATCATTTCTTCATCTCATGCCCCTTTTAAATATAGTAACAAATTAGTCTTAGGGATCCACCATATCCTATATTACATATATCATACATCAAGTATTATACCCCAAGCCATCACATCCCATACATCGAGTATGGTAGCTCAAGTAATCAAAACATGTTCTTGTCATACATCTATTAATTTATTGGATATATTATCCAATGGTAAATATGTGTGAAGTAACCAAAATCCATTACAGCCCTCTACACACATATATATGAAATCAATCCACCGTGTATACCAACACATAATATTGTTAAAATAAAAGAACAAGGCCAGAGGGTGTAAAAAGCCATGTTTCCCTCTCCAATCATGATTCAGGGGATAACACCATCCAAGAGTCCACTGGGTGTCATTCACCCAACTAACATGGGTGGGGTAGCATAATAAATCACAAATCAAGATTGATATAGTATAGGTCATGACCACACTATAGGCATGAACCTAGTCCTAGGATCAAATTCAGTTATCATCTCTCAGCCACCTGACTACTACTTTAGGGGACTAAATATCCTATAAAAACATATGTAATTAAAGGAGATATATTATATTCATTATGTTATTTTATCATTTATCATGACCTTAATTAAACCATTAACTATTAATTACCATTATTTTAATTATATTTTATTTACCACCCAAGTGATGTCCATGCCCTCCCAAAATAAACGAACAGTGTCACTGGTTTCTTATGATTAACATTATGTTTTTCATAGCAACATGAACAAAAACAATGTTTTAAAAATTTATAAAAAATTAAAATCATTCCTTAATACCTGGTGATCCAAGAGAACATACAAAGATACCATCAAGAGATTTAAACAAACACATCTATATACCTCAATAAGTTGTTAAAGAATGTACCTAAAACAAGAATCCCAATCATCCAACCATTAAACAGATTCATTAACATGAAATTATATCAGATTTCGGTACATTAATGAGTAAGCCTAACTTCAACCAATTCCATTAACTCTTATGTCATCCCCTACATTATCATTGATATCATTAAGCATCTCACCATCATTGGCACCAACTACTGCGAAAAACTCAATCCTCCAAACCCATATATCATAGCCATCCCAGTCTCATATCATATTGCCTAAAAAAATTATTTTCGAGATCACACAAAAGGTACAATGAAACAAACATATTCAATAATGCTATATGGCCATAAAATCACGACATCTTGCCTTACATGAAAACATGCCTAACAACCCCATGTTATTACATTAATCCATCAAATGAAAATTGAAAACCATGGATCCAAAAATTTATCATTATTATAAAATAAATTTTTATTCCGTATTTAATTAACCGATTCATTTATCATAGGATCCAACTATGGTAAACTTACAAAATCAGCTATATCAAGTGTAATGGGGTAATGAGAGAATGAAACCCCCAAAAAATTAATCACATAGACCAACAAATAAAAAATATGGTTTATATATATATATATATATATATATATATATATATATATGGAAAATAATTGAATAAAATGGAAACACCCCTAGATAGAGTGTTGATGTGGGAATATTGAAAGAAAAACAATTATAGAAGAAGAAATGAGAACATAAAACAAAGACAACACCATTATTTTTGAGATTTGGTACCCTTGAGACCATCTTAGTCAATAGAAATCCGCCCATACATCCACTTATTTAACATTATAAAAACATAATCTAATTATACAGTATAGAGGCAATGAAGATAGGCAATTAATATGCACAAAATCACTAAAACAAAAATAGTCCACAAGATGCATCAAATATAAGGAATCAAATTTAATAAAAACATACAACTGAAGGGATGTGTTCAGTCATCCAGATCACTTCATGATCCTATAACATTGATCCCACTAATTGATTTGTGTCTGACCATTTGATTATTATTCCATGTCTCCAGGTTCAAGAAATGGTCACATGTCATTAATTTCGATGGAACAAAATAGGTTCCACCGTGAGTCGAGAAGCGATAGAGTGTTGGGGGTCAGTAGGCCACTATAAGAATCTACATATGAGGTATATATCACCACTGCATGTTATATTGATTCAGAGGAAGTCAATTTTAAACATTAATTGAGTGAAAATGTTGTTTGAACTACTGGCTAAATGAAAACCAACCACCGTAGTGGGAGGGAATCAATTTTAGGAATTTAGTTCTAGGCATAACCAATGATCTTGACCACCTAAAAATATGTTTTACTTATTTTTTTATATCAATATAGGTGTTTTAGGGGTGATGACACAATCTTCCATACCCCTAACGGGCAAACTACACATCCTTGGGGGGCTTCAATGATTCCAATACCAAACTACCCATACACCGAAACATGGAATGAATAAACACAATGTCTGTCCTTGATAGATAAGGAATAAACTTCCATTGATGAGAATAATTGAATAGAATTGGTATAAAACAAATATATAGGGTGGGTTCCCAAACAATATTTTCCAAACAATTGAGAAGTCCTTATAAATTATCTTATACGTTAAAATAAAACAAAAATCAAGAATATAAAAGAATTAGGAAATATTTAATAATAAATAAAATTCATTTAAAACAATATAAAAGGAAGAACAAATTAGATGGGCTAATTTCAATTTTCAATTTGAAAACAATGTATATCCAAATTAAAAAATCGACACCATTTTCTATTTAAAATTTTTGATGTTATTTCACAAAAAAAATTCATGTCGATCCATGTAATATATCTCGATGAGATGATTGAACATTGATAAAGTCGTAGCCTTAGTGAAACAATCGTCTAGGTTTTCATACAGGTGTATCTTAGTGACACCACTTCTCCAATTTTAATAACTTCTATAATTAAATTAATCCTAATATATTGGTAATTAGAACAACCATTTAATACTAAATTTTTATACAAATAAAATTATTATTGATAATCATATTGTACAATAATAAAATAATTCAATATAATGTGTTCATAAATAATATTCATAAGCCATATATGTTCTATGGCTACTTCTATTAATGATATGTACTCAGAAACAATGGTCAAATGGGTCATCTATTATTTTATATTTAACTTCCATGATATAGGTACTCCACATACATTAAAGACATAACATGTTTTTTATTTCCTAGTATCAACATTTTCATAATTGTATGAATCCACAAAACCGGTCAGTCATTCAAAATAATTAATATTCACACCATATAGGAATAAAAGATATTAAATTAAAGAAAAGTACCTCAAAACCCATTTATGACCATGAAAATGTGGATTTATATGAATTTACATAATCATTTTCAATTTAAATATGGAAAAAGAAAAATATAGTTAGCTAAAAATAATAGCATACATAATACTTCCAACTATATTAGCATATGATATTCAACTCATATATTTAATATCATAAGTCGTGGATGGTGATAGAGATAAATTCAATTTAAATTGTAGACATAAAAGAAAATTATAAGATTCCAATCATCATACTTATTTCTATTAATCAATTTAATTATATATGAAAATTGAGATTAAAATATAATCTTATGCTTCATATCCCGAATAATTTCTATTCCCATTAATTTCATAGAAAAGCATATATAATTCAATTCCAAGGATGAATTAGATTTCATTTTAGCATGGATGATTAAATTAATATAACTTCATAAGTGTAACATGTAATATAAATTTATCAATAAATAATGCATAGAGTTTTTGGAAGAATTAAAATATACAGGTGCATCAAACAGACTCCTGCTAAAACCATTTTCTAACTGGAAGGAATGAAACATATTATTCCATTATCGTGAATATTATTTTAAAAAATATAATTACTTATTATGAAATGAAATGTGGTTATATTTAAAATCATGTTCAAAACCAATTAGATATTTTTGTATAAATTTTTAATTAAAGAACAATGAATGAATGTAGTTTGAAATTAGCTGCACAATTTAAAAATCAAAATGGGTAACAATTGAAACATGGTTTATTATTGAAGAATGATTCACTACATGATAATAATATATTTGATTAATAAAATAAATATATATAAATGAAGACAATTGTTTCAAGTCTATCATTAAAATTAATTACAATTCAATAATTATTTTCATCATTTGTTATATATATCCATTTGAACCAATAACCATTGAAGTAGGTGGTTTAATAAAAATAGGAAATGCATAGTTCCTGCATTGGAATTTCATGTAATCATCCATAAATAAAATTCAATTAATGGAGTTTTGTCATTAATATATTAATTGTAGATTTGGGTAGCCTATATTCTAAGATCCACCTCAACATTTATGGAAATGACAACCATATCTGCGTGGTTGTACGTAGTTGGAGGTATAATCAACCTCTTAAAAAATATATTTAGTGATATGATATACCATAGGTCACTACGAACTCCATCATCTAGAGTATCATCAAAATCATAAAAAATTATGGAATAGGATAAGAATGGTGCACATAAGAGGTAGAATGATTCTCATCATGAGACTCACTAACACAGGGGGGCAGGGGAAGGGGTCATCCTTAATATCTCATTAATGAGAAGGATCAACACCACCATCAATTCGAGGATGGATTCTATCATGAACAAAGTCATGAAACACCACATCCCGACTGAGAATATACATTTTAAATATATAATTATTTACCTAAATATTATTCCCATTTACCCCCTCGGGATAACCAATGAAGATGCAATTGATAGCTCTATGCTTAATTTTATCATCCTTAACATGAGCTTGGGCAGTGCATCTAGAGACCCTAAAATGCTCATAGGATGGGTTAATTTAACAAAAATTTAATTAAAGACTTAAATCTATTATAAGATAAGGGACTCTGATTTATTATTTTTACAGTCATAGTTACAGCTTCTACCCAAAAGTATTTGGGCATGTCTAAGCAGGCAGACATTCAATGAACTCGATCAATATTGGTTTGATTCATATGCTTATCTAGACCATTCTACCGAGCAGTATGTATCACAGTTTATTGACTTTAAATTCTCTCACATTAAAATAAAATTATAAAAATAGTATATTGGTAATCTATACCATTATAATCCTATAAATATATTAATATCTTTACATATTGACTTTCTATAGTGGATTTCAATGTTTTAAACACCTCAAAGGCATCTGATTTATTTCTCAATATATAATAATATAATTTCCATGAAGATTTATCAATATAGTTGAAAATTTAATAGGCTCTACCATGGGAGGTAGTCCAATCTGGTACCAAAAAATGTGATTGGACATACTCAATGGTTTGAAAAATGTTTAAGCACTAACTTAAAAAACTAGCACATTTAGAAATACCAATGTCGCAAACATTATTGGATGGTATGCTACTTGGATTAACATGAGTAGAAGACCGTTATTTATCATTTTCTATAATCCATTTGGACACACATTCCCCACCTCATATTTCAAATTATAGTGTTATCATTATTAGTGACATAAGTGCTTCCCAATTTCATGATTTTTGTTCATAAATTTGAATCTGATAACCCATTTAGAAAGGATCTGGTAATAACTATAAGATCTCCTTTAGAGAATATATGTCATCCAAAATCAGATGTATTGGTAAAAACTCACTAATGTATGTCACCTAGTGATTTTTTATTTTTGTGTTAATCATTAACCCATCTCACATCCAACAAAATGATAAGGGACGAGTCTAAGAGCTCTAGAAAAACCAATCATCTACAAATGATTAAAGTTCTCTTTTTGTTTCTTATAACAACCTATCCTCAAATAAAATGGTCAAAAAGGAAAAGGAACAACAATCCATGAAGAAATGGAATTAAATCCCCGAGTCTATTGCCCACTATGTATGATGAATATCGTGTGAAACACACACCCACCAGTACTATCATAGTCTTGGTCGACAGAGAGATAATGATCATAAAACACCTAAGAAGGTTTTCTTGGTCTCAAATTCAGTCAGTTCAGTAAAAAATTCAATGGTTTCCCATAGTGGTCATAGTTAACATCCTTCAGAATGGGTTTAGACCAATGTCTATGTGATTGGATACAACTCTTACATGTATTACTATGTTTACACTTATTTTTCCTAAAAACATCGAATGACCCATCACATTAAGAATCTCGACATAATGTTTAACTATATCCTTCCTACACATATCACATTATAGAAAGGTTGACTTGAATTCCTCTAATTTCAAGGAATCTCAACAATACATCATAGAATTGGTAAAGTCTTCATATGATCTATCTAATGAAATAAATTATAGTATGACATTTTACTCATCATCATAATTAAAATTTTTACTATAGATGTCTAATAATATTTTATTAAACTCATCACAACGTGTCTAGATGGTTGTTCTATGAAACATTTTGAAGGTACATAATTTGATCTCTTTAAAAAGATGACCAATTAGATATGTTTTCATATATTGTTCTTCATGTATAGATTAAATATTGTTTGTTGAGGAATCATAATCTACCTCAAATTATAACCTAAATACAAGGATAAGAGCAATTATAATTTATATAAACATCATATGTAACATATGAATATGGTGCAACTACTTGACCATCATTGAAATAAAATACAAGGGGTTTAATAGATATACAATGGGAATCATGTAGAACTTGTTGGAATAATACGACTCAAATTTTTACATACCACAAATTAAATTCATTAATATTATAAAATATATCCACTTAATATTTCCTAGATGCCTTTGTTTATTTGGGTGTCTTCGATGTCACTTTATTGTTGGTTATTAACATAATACGACCGGCTCAAAAATAATTCAAAGTACCACTGAATAAAAAATATAATTTAATTCAATATAAATAAATAAAAAATGAATTTTGTTGCAATGATAACATACCCAAATACAAAGATGAAGTCAGAAAAGGGAATCTACAACAATTAAAGATAATAAAACTAGAACATAAAATAATGCAAACAGTTGGATTTATGTGATTTTGTTCCATTAGGACTCATTAAAATGGAATAAAACCACACACATATACATTTATTATTTCCTTATAAATGAAATGGATTATTGTATATAGAGGGAATGTGGATATACAAATAAAATCCATATAAGTGCTAAAATAAAATTTTTTCACTTGAATCAGTAACACAAATTGAATAAGGATTACAAAAAACATACAACCCATGAAAACTAATCCATTGTATAGATAAAATCATGATCCGGTATCACTTAATTCATTCCTTTGATGGATCTCATTGTAGGATGATCACACCAGTTTATAGATTCAATCAATGGTCAGAGTTATTAAACCTGAAGGACATCGATAGAATTAACAATGGTCTATACACCAACAACATGTAGGGGGTTAGTGGGAAACTAGCAGAATTCCTCAATGAGAATTATTTTAACACCACTGACAAGATTGACGATGGTGAATAAAATTCTCTTCTTTGGGTGAGAGGAAAAACACACGGAAGCACCTATTGGAAGAAATCAAACCTCAAATGATGTGAGGGTATAAAATTAGTGAATACAGATCGCTTTATACAAGATGCTCTCCCCCCCCCAGAAGATTTTTTAAAATATTTTTCTTATGCCAAATTTTGGTGTTGTCGGTGTGATTAAACCCCCTTACAGAACCTTAACTGGTTATCTGCATAACCATGGGGAGGCTTTTACAATGCCAACAATGAACTAGCCACCCAATGACACATGGATTAGTTCAAATCAACTTATGGCCATGATTGATTAGTTGGAATCATCCATTGATGGATACAAATGAATAAAATAGTAATACATTGGATTTCCATGTCGACAACCCTATGGGAGTAGGACAAACAATTGAGCCTGCCACATAATTAAACTCATGCTATAAAATGAAACAAATATATAGAAGATTATAAAATGATAAAATATTTAATAATAAACATCACATTTTGGAATGAAATTAAATGTTAAAACAACATAAATGGGACAATATCAAATTTTAATATGAAAAAACTAATTCCCAAATTATTAATATGTATTTTAATTATTTAATCATGTTATATGACATTAGGTTCTAGTTTCAACAAACATAAGGAAGAACAAAACTCATTAATCATGCATTTTATTGTCATCATCAAGCAATCAAAAATAAATTTCATTATCCAATTCGATTTAAAAAATTGAATAAGACATATAGTTAAACATGTATACTTGCATAAATTTTATTACGATCAAATCATGATAAAAACTATATTTGATAAACATGTTTCCTTTCCAATTATTTATCTAACCCACAAATCATTATAAGAGATATCTTTCTACCCAAATTCATTAATTTAAACATGTTAAAAAAATAATTAAATCATGTTATACAATGAATAGTATAGATATAACATAATCCATAAAAATTAGAATAAACAAATTATTAAAGTACAAAGAAACAACATGAAATTACAAATCATAAAATAATTCCATTATTTAATCCATATAAATCATTATTATGTTAATTAAACCACAATAAAAATGGACAATGCTTGGTCAATTTATGATTTCTCATACATAAACATGAGATGAAATGAATCCCCTACATAAAAGCTATTACATTCTTCAAACTAAAATAAATCAATGTTGCTGATCTCTCGTCACCACTATCCTAAAGAAACTACAATATATAAAGTATTTTATTTAAAAATTGAATTTATAAACCAATAATATATGATTATATGGATGGATATTATCATTTATAACCTAGAATGAAGTAATTGGAGGATACAAGAGCAAATAGTGAGAAATCGCTAGAAAATATGAAGACCCTACTAAGATCACCACAGATTGAACTCAGGAATTCAGGATTATTCTATATCAAAAGGTAGAGTCAAAGCAATAAAAATCACCCACATGTTCATAGGTATTGAGATGAAGGAGTTGGTGAAAAATGGGTCTTGGGGACTCATTGGTATTTATTGGAAAATATATTTTTAGATGAACATCACACAACCTCGATGATCACATAGTAGACCACCTGTACAACTGTACAGTGCATGGGTACCATATCACAAGCCAACATAAAACCTGTTCCTAGGATCCACTACTGAATACATGGCTAATATCCTATTTATCTAGTATAGATACATTTTACTATCATACATACCATGTTGTAACCACCCATGATTTGGTTGTAGCATAAATAAACTATGACGCATCCACTATGCTCCACACAATAATGCTTGACACTCTGAAAGGTTCTACACTATATCCAACCACCATGGCACATCCCTGATAAATATTGAAATATCCATAATATTCATAAATCTAGCTTCACTATGATATAGATTGGATACCACACCATAGAAGCCTAGATTATGAAACAACCCATGGCTAAATGCAGAATACTGGCCTCTAATATCAATAACGCCAAAAACAATTTCATTTATCCTCCAAACTCTATGAAACCACCTCCAGGTTACACCAACACCTAAAAAAGACAACAATATCTGACACTATGGTTCAAACCCCTACACAGTTTATGTAAAAAAAATAGTAATTGTGTCACATGATTTCATATTAAATGAATTTTTAGATCTTCAGATCACATATTACATCTAAATATTGCTATAGTACACATTAAATTTTTTTTCAATATCCCACATATGTGAATAATTCATGTAATATAGCCTCAATATTTGATAACATAGTCTCAAATATCTATATAAATTAATCAATATATTATAAAATTCATGAATGGATCTCCATACAATCTTATCGTTTTCAATATTTAAATGACAATGATAAAATAAATTCATTTTATTAATCAATAAAATTATAGAAAAATGCAACACTTTCCTCTCTATTTAATTACCTTCAACTTAAAATTGAACTCTATATCTAAATATTCTATTTTAATCCTATATTTCTCATAGTTATTTTTATCCGGTTATCATAGTGACCACATTATCATATAAATATTATGGTATAAAATATAATCCAACTATCCATCAAAATAATATTTATTACAATATTATTTATAATAATGTAATTATCGAATGAAAAAAAGGTCATAGTTATAGAATATACCACATTGAATCCAATAATAGTAAATAATTAATAAAATTTGTTCTCTAATACTTGATAAAAAATTACTATTATTATATTTATTTTATAAATTTTCTTGTGTGAAATTTTAATCACAAACTAATAAAAAACATGAGAGAACAATCCATGTAGTTAATGCATTTTCAATATCATTTGGTAAGATACCCTATTCAAATGATGAATTTGTTAAACATTTATTACAAGTGAGAAGCTCCACATTTCTATACAGAAGATGATTCTAGATTGTGCTAACTTGAGACAGTTGATCTGATATAATAGTAATAATAAAATGGTGAAGAAGGAAAATATATAGATCAAACACAACTGGTTATCAAATGTTGCTACATAATCATATTGGGAATGACATATTTATATTTATGGAATAAAGGTAAAGAATCTCAAAATTGTTTCTACGATATTTTGAGAGTGTTATATTTTCCTTATTGGGAAATCAATATTCCGAATTGAACTAGAATTTCTGACTATGTTTCATTACAATGTCCACAATGTTAATTCCATATTTTGTGTAATAATGTGAATAGTATTTTTAAAGGATCATATTTGTGAAAGGAGATCAAGAAGAAATGTGACATGTTTTTTACAAAAAAATTATATTACATCATTTAGTGCTATGTGATTCACATTAAATTTTTTATTGAACATTGAGCTACACGAGTGTAAGGAAATATCTCACTCATTGAAATCCACATAAAAGGATGTTTTATAGGGGATGGTGTTTCTAAAAATTTTCCAAACCATAACAATTACTAACAAGTTATATTGACTTGTTATCCTTGTAAATTAGTATGTTCATGTGGTTATGTATTTTATTTTTTAAATCCTAGTAATAAATATTCATCCAGAGATGAATGTTGTTTCTTAAAAAAGGAATCCTAAATGATATTAATATTTTTGATTCACCCCACACCCTCTCAGTGATTTTTTAATCATTGTTGGAAAATCTTAAAAGGATTCATGTACAACAACCTAAACAATGATCTATAACATGATACTAAATGGTTTAAGCATGATATCCAGCATAAGCATTTAGTTTCAAACAACATATAGTAGAATACGACTCATTAATTGGTCCGTTTAATATTATTACAGAAATTCATTCTTGATTCATGCTCATTATCCAAATCCATTTAGATATTGAATTAAATATTTTTTAAAACAATAATAAATACATAAATTTGATTACCAACAAATTATGAGGAACACTAGATTTGTCAATCATGCCTCCACATTAATAATTTATCAATCCGAAAAAACATTATCATCATTATGTTATTTTTCCAAATTCATTAATTTATAATCTATAAACCATGTCTAACAACAGATTACACAAATAATAGTCTAAATACAAAAATATCTTAATAAATTAGAATCAAATCATTATAATGGGGGAAAAACGAACATGTGATCAATAAACATAAATGAATTTAATTATTTGATATAGTTAAATAATTATTAAGATTTTTACACTACAATTAAAATGGATAATCCATTTTCAATTTATTATTACATGTGAATAAATTGGAAAAAATGGAATCCCCTACCTCAAATATACAACATTATTTATAATAGAATGAATCAATGTCACAGATCTCTGATCACCACTTCTATGAGAAATCTATAATCTCTTATGGATTTTGTACCATGATTCATTTGATAAATGAAAATAAAAACCCAATTATAATGATGGAGATCATCGATGATATAATGGAAAGAAACAACACTTTGAATCATGATCAAAAGGACAACTGATAATTGGAAGAGGATACCTGAGATCAGCAAAAATTGATCTCATGATATCTGGATTTATTCATATTCAAAGGGGGCTTCAATGACTTAGAAGAGAACCCTTGGATGCATAGGTTATTAGAGATTGGAGTGGGAGAATACAATGTTAGAGGCTTTAGGGGTGTGTATAGGAAGGTAAAAATTTAGCTGTCGTGGTATTGTTGATAAGATCTCATAGTAAACCACCGTGACCGATGCACCGTTGGAGGAGAACGTATCACAACCCCAGGTAAACCGCTGTTCTAGGATCCACTATTGGATCCACTCTATAAATCATACTTATTAGGGTTGATGGACTACTACCCAACCTACAGTCCACTTTTCATCCACCATCATATTAGAAGTAGACTCAAAAAACAATATAGCGTCGCAACCTCACTCTAAGCAACAACGATGAACACTGATGAGTGGCATATGCTCTAACTATGCACCATGGTGCAATTAGTCCTAAAATGATAGTAGCTCCAATTTTATTCATTTGATATTCCTTCTTCCATAGTCGAAAAATAACATCATAAAAGTCTGGGTTACATCACATCCCACGTCTCCATGTTGCTTCCTGGACTCAAATAGTGGTGGGATCCACGTTTTTTCACATTTATGCTCAAAACATTTTTAATCCTCCTATATTACATCAAACACAAAAAACAATCAATGGTAAGGGTAACTAGGGATCTATACATACTCTCTATATGTACATCAAATATCAACAATTCCAAAAATATTATGTGGTTTTGAAGAATTTCACATATCAAATTACATATAAATAATTTCATAGAAACCATTTAAAAAATATTTTTTTATATAGATCACTAAATAAAAATAATTCATGATATATAGCTTCAATAATTGAAAACACATAATTCAATATGTTTAAAAAATTATGAAAATATTATAACATTCTCTAATGAGTCAAAATATCACCTTAATGTGTCCCCAATTTCATTTAACATGTTAAAAAAATCAAGTGATTCATCAAAAAAATATAGATAAATTCAACTATTGTCTCTATATATAACGATTTCCCCATTTACATTTGAACTCAGTTTCTAAGTATTCTAATTTATTCATATATTTCTCATATTATTTTTTATCCAATTATTATAGCGATCACTTTATTATTCAGATACATTGGTATAAAATTTCATTCAGCTATCCAATCTAATAATCTTTGTTAAAAAAAATTTATAATTACAAATTTATCCACTGATGAAAAAGGATGATATATTAAAATGTAAAACAAATAATCTATATAATAATAAATATGAAATTAAATTATATGTCCACAAATCTAACAAATTTTCAGTCTATTATAAAATGTTGTATATTTTTATTTTAAGATAGAATAATAACAAACCAATTGTAAACTATAGAGAACAATTCTTAAAGTTAATTTGTAATTAATCCGCTTTTATATGCCTATATATAGGAATGGGGATCATGTTATCCTATTTAATATAAATATATGATTAGTTGGATACACTAAATCAGTATGTGAAATGAAGTATTCTACATGTAGTAAACAAATACATTGTATGGATTCCAAAAAAATAATTCCATTAGATGATTTAACATATAATATAACTAAATAACATCATAAATTCACTCGATTAATGATCCCTAATAACACTACTATAGAAACTGATTTACACTACGCAACCCTTTATCATCACTTGTAAAAAAGCACAGATATAGGAGATACAATAATTACTACTATCAAAAAGTCGTGATTAAAGGTACATTTAACAAGGATAAAAAATCACAGTAAAAAACTACCCCTTTATGAGCATTTTTTTGATTCATGAGAGAGGTTCACCTTTATCAGGGTTTTTAGTGCTATTAAAGGGCCCTCTCTTTATCATATATTTTTTAATATCACTGAAAAATAAATTCATTTATTTGTGTTATTTTACTAGCACTGATAAATTGCATATTTAATCACAATCATTGAAAAATATTATATTAATATATTAGTATATAAATATATTTATGTTTCTATAAATATAATACTTATTTTTTTAATATGTTTTATATATGAATAAATAATGTTAAAAATAATATATAATATATTTAGTAAAAAAATAACTAAATTGTTTAAAATACTTATTTTAATCAATATTTTCTTTTAAAGAGTACCAGTATTTTATTAAAAATATGAATTAAAAAAAATGAGAATTTTAATAAATGATCTAATAAAAGTTGAAAATGAAACGTGAATTTCTGGAAACCATGTATTTTGATCCCGGTGTTAGTTTGCACTATATGAAATATTAAATAGGACCATGTGATGAGATCTGTGCACTAATGACTTAGGGTAAAAAATCCATCACATATTTCGTGGCCAAAAAAGGCTTATAAGGACTCCATAACTGTGTTTTTAATTGGGTGACCCCATGTTTTTAAATTTTTTGGATTTTCAATGATCATTAAGGAGTTATTTCAGCCCTATAATGTAGGATGTAAATTTATTCGAAGGGTGTACATTTATATGGATAATATGGTTTCGAAATTTTATAACAAAGAAAAATGTAATAATACTAATAATAAAATATATAATAATACATACATTTTTTGAAAATATTCACCCATAGAAATTTAATTTTATAAATAATTACTTGATCAGATTTACATATAAAATATATTTATCAATATATGAAAATTATATAAAAAATAATAACGATTTTATATAAAATATAAATTTATGAATATTTATATACATATAAATATAAAAGTAATGTATATATGATGTATATATATATATATTTCTATATTTCTATATCCAAATTTATATATATGTTTATATATATATTCTAATAAATGTATATAAATATTAATTTATAATATATTTAAATAAATATAAATATGTATAAATAAATCTATAGACACTGACTTATATATAAATATGAATGTAAATATTTATAAACACACATGCACATACCCACACACACAAAATAAATATTATATGTTTATATATATATATATAATTTAATGATATATATAAAAATTTATCAATAAAAATATCTAACAAAATATATATAAATATACAGATTTATCTTCATATGCAAAAAAACAATATATATGAGTGGAAGAGTCATGTGTCCAATAGAAGGTCACTGGTTTGAAACATAGGAAGAGAAATGTTGTTTGTGTGGGTGATCAAGTGGCTAGCAATATTATGGGGGGGGGGGGGCTTGAACTATTACAAAGGGGAAAATGAGGCTTATTCTGTTATTTTACCCATATTATATTAGGGATTAGTGTTTGAATTTGATGTCCATGTAATGGATTTAATAGGATATATTTTTATCTATATAGAGGTTGAAACAAAAGAAAAAGTCATTTGAATAGGATACATTTGTTGAAAATTATTATTTTTTCACCAGCATTAACCACGTTGAAAACTCAATTGACTAATTTAAATAGTTCAAAATTAACAATAATGACCTACAATGATTATTGTAGATATTGAAGAACACATCAATGATAATCATGGGTGATGATTTTTTTATGTTTATTGAATACAAAGAATGTCGTTCAAGGAAGGTGGAAGATATAAGTGAATATGGCCAGCCCGAGGGCAATCACAACAATCCTTCGGGCAAGGGAGACAACTAAAATGGGGCAAAACGGTAGCTTTCATCCTCTATCTCATTTTTTTATATACCTTAGAAGTAGTGGTATGTTCCAAACATTACCCCTACATCCCTTGATGACCACATAACATTTTTATTGTCATCTACATATTTTTTTGGGTCCACAGTGTATGGGGATTTAGTTGTATCATTTGTGTGTCATCTTTCCATCCATTCCTATTTCTTTAGAAACTATAGAATGATTGTTTTATTATAAATGGAATATTGATAGACATTCCTCCCCTATGTTGAAATGCTATATTTTACTCTAAGAATTCAACGTTAGCATCTTTAATCTTATGGTGAACTATACACCTTCTGGAGTTATTGGATTTGTCTGCCTCCTCACCACCAAACTTCCTCACATGCCTAAATAAACACATCACACCCCGATTAATGCCAACCATTTCGAGGATTTATCACATCACCTAACTGTGAAAAAAACTCTTCTTTTACCACTTTTCAAACATATACCCCTTCCTCTGATATCTAAATACGTGACCACATATTCTCTGAATGTGGTAACACAAGATTCATTAGGTGGAGGTTCATCTTTAGTGAACATAAGTTTGTGCATATTTATTGAAGCTCCCCAAATATGTTAATTGATTTTAACTAATTTATATATAAAAATTATCTTCATATTATATGAATTTAATATGTTGAACAAATCCATTCTAATCAAAAAATGAAATTAGTTCATGTATAAATAATTTTCAAGGATATTTTATTACCCTTTGATTTTATTCATTTCATCTTCTATGTTGAATTTCATTTATCATTGATCATATTTATTTTGGATAAATTTTATTACCCTCATAGAGAAGTTCTGATTTTTTGAACTTTTAATTATTTTACATATCGATCCACTAGAATATTTTTTTTCACAAATTATAGTTATTATGTTTGAGATTTTTTATTCTACTGATACTTGTTAAATTTTTATTTTAAAGTAATTAATGAATCATGTTTGAAATAAAACTCCACTAAATAAACCACCATGATATAAATATGAATAACAACATAAAATTACAAATAATATAAAATTATCGAGAAATAGTTATTTAATTTTTTTTATAATTTATAATGGTATTTTTTGTAAATATGTTTTGGGGAGGTGTCCAGATGTGATTGAGATGCTAAGAGTGGATAGATTTTCATTCATATAATTCAGTGGGTTATTGATTTAAATTAAATAGAATATTTTTATGAATTAATTTATTTTGATTGATACTAATATTTAACAGTCATTAATTTAATATTTAATTAATATTAATGTTTTAAAATATGTAACAGGATTTTCCATACATTTTTGTATCAGAATGAATATTACAATTATACTATTTTGATATGTGTGTTTGAGATGATATATTGCTCTTTTCAATAAATGTTTACTAGTGAATTATAGAAATGGTTGAATAATTGAAGAAAACTAAAGAGGTTTCCCATGATAGGGACCATTAGAATAATAACATAATAAGAGTCGATGTGTACTAGAGTTGGAAGTGATTCGTCAATGGGGCCTGAATGAATTGTAATTTTATCTATCATGTTGTAATATGATAAATTTTGAAATTATCATAGGTATTTTATCATAGAAAATTACTGGTTAAAAAATATGTAATGTTACTAGTTTTATAAAATATTCCCCGCAATGTAGCTGACTGCACCAATCATGGAGGGAAATCATACATACCCAAAGCACAATATCATATAACAATTATTCCATGGACTCAAATATAGTATCACTTATTTATTTACAGCTTCCCCATGGAAGATCGAAGCCCCCTAGGCCCTACCTCATCCCTCCCTCTTATAAACAGAGCTACTACAATATGTGGAAATCTTATTTCTTCCTATTTTGGACACACACACCAAGGATTTCATTTCATCATTAGGAGCACCAATCTCATCATAACACAATCCCATCCTCATGTGAACTGTGTAATCCAAATGAGGAATAATAAAATTGAACTACATCCACATCACAATAATTATATAGAAATTCAAAATTTTAATGTTATAAGATTCACCAAAAAGATAATCAAAGGTATCTTCAATACTCATAGGTTCATTAATTGATACAGAGCCATAAAAGAGCCTCTTCAAATCATCATGATCCATTTAGAGAAGCAATATAGCCTACCAATAAGAATTATGAATTAAAATATCCAACTCTTTTATGAATGTACAATTGAATGAAGGGGAGCAGAGTTTCAAAAAATTATCATTAGGAAATGTTTAAAATTATAAAATTATCCATCAAATGTAGTCTCTTCAACGATATATGTAATGAATGTCTTCTCTATCAAGATTGAATCAAATGACATTGACTTTATTGATGTATTTTTCTCTCTCTCTACACTCCTTATATAGAAATCACACAAACATATATTAATTTTTAAATAAGATTACTAAATTCACACATTATTTTATATTGATAGAGATTTAGAAGACAATTCCCCTACATTGATTTTAATATCATTGTTCTGAAACCAAACCAACCATTTCCATTACCAAATATTTTTCCCGATCATTGTTCTATCTACCAGTGTGGGTGGGTTCCCGACCTTGTGATGAGGATGGTCTAATCCGAGACTAGGTTCAACCTTATCCAGACCCATAAGTGTTTGTTAGGTCAGAGTGGGTAATTAGGGAAATCAGGGGTAGTGGCATGTGGAATATTGTTATTGGATGATTATTTATATTTATATTTTTAAGGTAGAATTTATATTAGATTATATTACCATGTTTTGTGGTTATGATGTTGTGCGACACATTGTTATTAATATTGAAAAATTTTTCCATCATAAAGGAAAGTTTACATTTCTTTCTTATGCATATTATGAATGATATGGAAGATGTATGAAAAGTGAGATTTTTTTATAATGATCGATTTATGCTAGGTTAAGGACTGGCTCCTCTAGTTCCCATAATGTGTATAGCTATTATAATATTTTTCATCTATATTACATTTAATGTCATGTACTTATTATTTATAAAAAAAATTAGGGACGTTCCATTATACTAGGGATGGATTCTTCTAAACCTTATAGATTGAGTAGTGGTTCTCCTAGAGCTAAACGAACCACCTATTGTATCTGTTCACAAGAAGAAACACCAATGGCCACCCCATATACTACAATTTCTCATCCACTACTTGAGAAAATATGGTTATTCCCACCCATGCATCTATCATCATTTTTTAGTGCCTTTTATTATCATATCACGTCTATGTGACCTACAAAAAAGATTCCACATATACCATGTCCCTATTATATGAGGTTTTCCCATTCCTAATATTCTTATCCCAACGTCGCTACACTTCCTCCATTATCTACTATCCATACATGATCTGATGATTTTGTGCCTTTACCATTAAATTAAGTTCATGAAGATAACCAAGTGGATTCATTGCAATATAAGCATCCCTTACATATTATGTGGCAAATATATACACCCTATCCAAATAGAAATGAAATTTTGATATCTTTTAATATAGTCTATTCTTTGATAGATTACCTAAGAAAATGTTATGATTTTTGAAATGATCATCATGAGTTTTAGAGTACAACAAGATGTAATCAAGAAGCATAAATAAAAAAAGATTCAATTATAGTTGAATGATTTGTATCATTATGTGCATAAACATTTGTGGTGAATTTTTAAATCCAAATGACATTATGGAAAACACACATAACACAGATCTTATCCACAAAGAAATATGTATAATATAAAAAAGATCCCACCTTTAAATGATTATTCCTTGTTGTCAGATCAATATTATGCAACAATGAAAAAACACATAGCATGTTAAAAAATTCACTTAATTGAAGAAGAAGTTATTAGTACATAAATTCCATCTGATTTAGGTTCTTATAATAGACACACAAACACAAGAATTCATCACACATATTTCTAAACTACACTGGAGAACCCAATGTAAAAAACCAATTGTTTTCCAATTCCTTGAAATATGATTTAATCTCACAGAGTTCTGATTTTTCCATTCTATATGATGGAATAGAAATTCTATCAACGCATTACAACAACACTATCAAAAAATCGAAATAAATTTCAGGAAACAACACCATGAATTCCTTAGGAAACATATCCTACACTAGCTTCAACATTTTTGGAATGACAAGCTACTTTACTCCCTCACCATCAAGGTTAAGACAAGACCCTTGAGTTGTGAGCTCACCAAAAAACAAAAAAAAAGTGGCCCTAAATGACATTACCAAATGTCCCACTCACCCTGATGGACATAAATTTATAATTAAAAACAAGTTAATGTTAACCTAAATGGAAATAATTTTACATCAACCTGGAAAAACATTATTCAATCCATGAACAATATTAAATCAAAACATAACATCTGACGAAAAAACATGTCCCATATGAAA
Organism: Viscum album; assembly: GCA_963277665.1. Taxonomy (NCBI): domain Eukaryota; kingdom Viridiplantae; phylum Streptophyta; class Magnoliopsida; order Santalales; family Viscaceae; genus Viscum; species Viscum album. The sequence continues at coordinate 973,959,374 of OY728139.1, read as the reverse complement.
TGGTACCCACAATCTTCAAGGCCACACCTCTATGTATCATAAAATTCATATCATTCATCACAAAAATTCATCATATCATACCACATCTATAAATTCTAACCATATTTTTTTAGGAGCCAACATAGGCCTATGATTCATATCATACATCAGGTATTTTACCCCATTCAAAAAAATTCCAAATCACTATGTATTGTAACTAATGGAATAAAAAACCTTACATATAATACATAAATAAATATTTTGGATAATTCATCCATAGATACATGTGTGTGAAATTACAACAAGACATTACATATATTTACACACAAATACGGGGAAACTCACCATCATGAATACTAGTACAAAATTTGATTAGAGAAGTGAACAAAACTAGATGTGTAGTCATTCATAAATCCCTCTACAACCTAGGTGTAGTGGAGAACACCCACCTATAGGCCAATGAGTAACATTCTCCATATCAAAATGGCTAGGTAATCATATGAAATCAAAAACATGAATGATATACTATATCACATTACCACACTATAGACTTTAACCATGTCTGAAACTCAACTGTAGAAATCATCTCTCATAGACTTGAATGCTACTTCAAAGGACTAGGTATTCTAAAATCATATAATACATTAATGGATATTTATTAAATTCATTAATTTATTTTACCATTTCACTTCATGTAATTAATTAATTCACTATAAATTAACAAGGTTTCAATTATATTTTTTTATCCATCCATGTGATGTTCATGAACATAAATAAAAATACCACCTCATCCATGGTCTCTTAATGTTGAAATTAACATTTTAATTCGTGGATAAACTAAAAACATGGGTTAAATATTTTTTAAAAATTATCTCCATTACATTATTATAGGTACATTAGGAAAAAATTCAATGATATCCTAAAAATATGTCACAAAAACCATCTATCTACCACATGTTGGGGGAAATGAATCTGTGTAAGATAAGAAACCCATTCATTAAGCCATTAAAATGATTCATTAACAAGAATTAATATCTGCTTTCAGCAAAACAAAATGTAAGCCAAACTTCATACATTCCATAAAATATTGTTTTATCCCCCACACCATCGTGAATATCACCATTCTTCATATCATCATGGGTGTCAACTGCTACCCCAAACACTGACTTCCTAGACCATATATCATTAGATATCATAGTCAAACATAACATCACATAAAAAGCCTCATATCTTGATCACATAGATGGTATCATGAATCAAATACAGTCAAGAAGACAAAGTATCCCTAAAATCACGCCATCCAACCTTCACGTGCATGTTCAATCTAATATACACAAAAGAACACATTAAGACTTCACATGGAAATAGGAAATCTTGGCCCAAATCATTTTTCTATATTATAAAATCTATTTAAATTTCATGTTGATTTACCCAACTTAATGATCATAGGTTACAAAAGTTTGAAAAATATAAATCAGTTATAGAAAGTGTTATGGGAGAATGGCTTAATGAATTCCCAGAAAAAATAATTCATAGTACCATAAAATAAACAATATGATTTAATTAAATATATAAAACATATAATTGAATTTGATTATAATAAAAAACCCCAAACAGAGTGATGATGTGTGAATAGAGAAATTAAAACAATTGTAGATGAATAAATTAGAATAGAGAACAAATGTAGTACCCGAATTTGAGTGCTTTGGTCCCATTCGGACAAAATGCATTTAAAAACACCACCCACATAAGAACATTTATTTGATGATAAAAACAAAAACATTGTACAATGTGAAGAGGATATGAATATAGGCAACTGGAATACATTGAATCACAAACAATAAATCTAGGAACTTGAATCAGCAACATAGAAGGAATCATGATTATGAAAAATAAACTACCAAGAAAAATATACGGCATCCCATCAAGATCAATGAACAATGATCTTCCTATATTATTGTATCTTAATGTAGGAAAATAATTCAATGTCTCCTGATTTGAGTAGTTTTAACACATTTTAAACTGAGAAGAACCATAAGGGGCACCACTATTATCTGTGCACCAGTGACATTTTTGGGGGTCGGTTGGACACTAGGTCAGTCCATCGAGGATGATGATAGCACCACCATAAATGAGTTTTTAACCAAGGAATTCAATTCTAAACACAGGTAGACATAAAATATAGAAAAAACAAATATTTGGATGAAAACAAACCACCAATGTAGAGTGGGTGTCATTTTCAAGAATATGGAACTCTTTTTATGAAATGAACTCAGTCGCATATGAAGCTTATTTTTAGAACAGTTTCATATATCACATGCATTGGACCTTAGTGTGATGAATAACCTCTACCAAAAGCTTAACCGACTAACCACACAATCATGGGGAGGATACCATATATCCAACACATAAATTCGCACCCTAAAACACATGGAACAAGTCAAATCTATTGGTGGCCACGATATATTAGGCAGACACTTCTAGTGACAGCTAGAAAAATAAAAACCCTAGTCTTAATTAAAAATTAATTCATATTTTATTAAATGATAAAACATTTAATAAAACACAAAATGATTGAAAAGTATATTGTCCGTTAGAATTATGTGCATACAAAGTATCTCAAAACATGAAATAAAACATCTTTCTTGAAGACCTCCTTAACATGGTCAATTTACTTCTTCATACTTAAAACATAATGGGATAACCTGAGGATGTATATATGATTGCAATGACCTATAAGTCCTCGAATGTCTGTATAAAAGGCATAAAATGAAGAATAAAATATGTGTTAGGCTATAAGACTATCTATGGAGCATAAAGGGGACATGAATATAATGACATGATAATGCATTTTAATCATAACATTGAAATGTTGCAATAACATAAAACAGTGCATCATAAACCGAATGCAATTAAATAAACTCATATCCCAACATGTTGAAAAACTTCCTATAATGTAATATGGTAAAAACATATCTCCCCACTGAATATCATGTAACTACACATTACCCAATGCATTGGGGTGCTATCATGGCGATCCCTTTGAAGACATTTAAACTACCTACACAAGTGTGCTAGATAGATCATATAACATGAATTCATCATCATCCTAATTAATTCCATGATAAGGGTGTGTGGATTTCATACTTTTAATTAAGCATTTAAAAGTATTATTATATATAGTTGATTACCATTGATATTGTAATGTGTATGTTATTCACTACATAATTATTTTTTTATTGAAAATCATAGGGCAATTTCGACTGCATAATGACGTCATATAGAAATTAATAATTAGGTTGGATGATAGAGAATGAGATATATAAAAATTTATATACGAAATGGGTATTAAGGGAATCATGAATTTAATATACCAGCATTAGAAATGGATTTTCCGATTTATAATATAAATGAAATGTTTGAATGGAGATGAGAAGAAAGAAATGACATATTGAATTTCAGCACCGTAACGATTGTCCAAGGATGGGATTAATGAGAATGAATTGTCTATATCATCATCCAATCATAATAAGGTAAATATTGGGGAGGTGCAAAAACATACCTACCTACCTTTTTAAATGAGAATTAATGATTGAAGAAAAATATGGAAACCTGGATAAAAATGAGAAAGGAATGAACCCTTACATGAATGCATGATACCAAAGGCATTGGACACGATGATTGGTAGAAAATTTTGAGGACTATAGGGAGTAGATAGAAGACGATGGGGGATAATTAAGGATAATGAGTGAATATGAATGAGTTACTGGTCGGGTTTATATAGGAAATGTTAGGGAATTCATTATTATTTTGGTTTTGGAAACTACACACTAAAATATTCAAAACCACAAACCATCAAAGGCTTTTTTCCTATGGGTTCTGAACAAGAGGATTAGAATACATTATTTTATAAGGACAAGTTATAATGATATTAAAATATTTTATTTTATTTTATTGGATGTGAATCCCATTCTTAACGAAATTATTTTAAAATCGTATATTAAGTTATTAGTCTTGTAGGATTCACTTTGGATTTATAAAATAAATAAAAAATATATAAAATCAAATTATTTTAAAGGTAAAACATATTTATGGTCGAAAACAACTTTTAAACAATTTATTACATCAATATTGGGTCATTATTATGTCATAAAATATGTTATATATTTATATGTTATATATTTTTTACACAAAATTTATAGTCTAAAAAATTACAAAATATTCACCTTTGTATAATTTTTATTTCTTAATTCCTAATATAATATAAATTTAATATAAATAATTATCTATCATTGTTAATATTTAGTAATAGAACAAAATTTTAATATAAGGAAAATTGATAGGTTCTGAAAAAAATTGTTTTCTATCTATAAAAAATACATTTGTCCTCATTGAAATTATATAATCACATATATATAATATAAGTAATTTAATAATAATATTTTAATAACCTAGTATTTATTTGATTAATCAATTAATTTAAAAACATATATTTGAATATTAATCAAAAATAATAGTTGTTCTTAAATTGATATAATAATATAATTAATATATATTCATTATATTATAAAATATTAATGTACATGATTATAATGCTCATGTCATGATAAATATCATTTTATTATAGTAACACACTCTATTAGAGTATGTTGTGTGATGGTGGGGCGTTTATGGGGTCGTTTGGTAACATGATTGGTGTTGTGATCTTGATGATCATGAAATTCTCTCAGAAATGGTTTTCCTCATGTGTAATTCATGGACTGAGATTTAGAATGGTCTATGGAAAATCCCTAAAATTATATATCCCTTAAAATATTCAATAAATGGGATTGATATAGAACAGTTTGAAAAGTGAAGTATATCACCTCCCTTGTATATGTCAAAATGATTTGTTAATGTACTATATTAATACAAGTCAAGTAATCATTATTCAATGGCTCTATTATCAATAGTAAGGATATGTAAAACCAATTTAAATCCAATTAGATATAATAAAATAGAAAAACACATTGTATGTAAAATAATGGTAATTTCATTCATAAATTATCAGGTTGTTATAACCAGTATTCCTTAAGCAATTTCTCCCTCAAAATATAATATTAACACATTAAAATATATAATGGTAAATCCATTTAATCATTTCTTCTTTTTCCAACAATGATTTCTAAAAAAAAATTTCTCCATAATAAATTTACAAGGGGAATTGTATTATTTCATAGAATATTGTCTCTATGGACATAGATGTTCAAGGGATTCTCCTCGTAATAATGTTTATTCTCTAATAGTATAATCTTTACATTGACTAAATGTGTTGGGTCTAGTAATAACATTAACAATAGCTATACTTAGAATATATCATGTAATTGAGATAGTTATGATGAGAGTGATAGGAAATAGGAAAATACTTTGATGTGATCTAGGATAAAAAACCTGATTATGAACCTTGGAAAAGGCATTCCATCATCCGAAATCTAATTATACTATTCCATTGAGATATATAGATGAATACAATGTTTAGAAAATCAAACTCTATGTGTCGTTGATGATTTTCAGCATAGCACTTTTGTTAACTCTTAGTAGATTTGATGTGTCTCTAAATGGTTTTACACATCTCCACTATTTCCTCAACAATTTAAATAACTAGATGTTTTCATTCCCAAACATTATCACAACATTCCTCTATTCTAAACATCTTCCCATAAATGTATTCTTTGAGTTTCAATTTGATTGTTGAGTGGAATCTTTTTTTGTATGATATCTCCAATGATGGATGATTTGGTACCATCAACAATTGATGTCCATTTAGAAGTCTCTCAAAATATCCTCAAATTTTTTGAATTCCTCCATAGATTGGCCAACAATGTTTGAATGTTAATCTAGACTGATGTTCAGCTACGTGTTCAGAGGATGCTTTCGACTTTTCCAGAAAATAGTGGCGAATCACGTATCTCGATCAGACATAATTGATAGTGGTTTTCCCTAAAGCCATAATATATCTCAAAATGTAAATATTTTCTAGTTGATCCAGTGAGAAATCCTCATTGATCTCATCAAAGTGTGAAGTCTTTGAATGATAATAAAAAACTATAGAGGAAACATTTTTTCCTTTGGATGTATTTGAATGTCAAGTGAAAATGTCCGTGGTGATGTTTTCCCAAATATGTGATAGAATGGGTAATGGTTGAATCATCCCCTTTTATATTTATCCATTCAAAACATAATTGATAACATAAAAGACACATTGATTTATATTCTATGATCCTAATTTTCATGATGTCCCCTCAATAGATATCTCATAGACCATGTTACATATTTGTGTTTCCTGGATGAATGGAGAATGATGATCTATGTGGATTGTCTAATATGTCTTTCATTAAATTGATAAATTATGTGACACATATTATTGACCCAAATTTAATGGTCTCTTCTTCATTTTAATTGAACCATGAGGATTCCACATTTATGAAAGTTTCCACATTCTATTTAATTATCACATCTTATTTTGAAGCATATATTGACCATTCGAAACGAAAACTTTATCATTAATTCATGGAAGGAAAGATGATGTTCAATCATTTAGTATTCCAATGACAATACTATTATAGTCTATTGGGATTATATCGTTCTCAATTCTTATAAATTATATTATTGTTGTGACCTTGATACTTAGAACAACATTCTACATACTTTATTTAACATGATGGTAGTGGATATAGAATTTGTTAAACATGAAGGAATCATAACTTATAAGTTAGTGTATACTAAATGCTTTCTATGAGAATATATATAAAAGACTTTTTTGATACATATATATGTAACCATTTTCACCAATAATTTAATGCCCCTAATGATTTACTTCAATGATCACAACCACTATCGGTAGATCATGTGTGGAGAAATTATAATCATGGATTTTCAACTAACATGAGTCATTGGTAATTATATTGTCATTTTTTATCTACACACATCCCAATCCTTTCTTCTAATCATGACATAAATATACCATTTTCTCCCCACATGGGGAAGTTTTAGCACAATGGCGGTGATAAGCCTCCTTCTCAACTCCATGGATCATTTTTCACATTCATCATTCCATAGAAAATTTACTCCCTAATGAGATAGCCAAAAAAGTGTGTTTTATAATTGGGAAAAATATCACCCCAATCAGAGATAAAATCATGAAAACCCATGGAAACATTGGATATATGTCATATATGATGGAGTCATCCATATTTCAATTGGATTTGTCTTAAAAGGATCTATTGAAATACCATTTCATGTGATTATGTTAGTTATGAATGATACATCCTTTAACCAAAACACACACTTTATATACATTGCAAATAACTTTTCTTTCACAATGTATCTATCAGAGTGATATGATTCTCCACATTCCCCCTTGGTTTTGGAGAATAGTAAAATATCATCAATAAAGAAGAAAACAAATATATTGAGTTAATCTCTAACAAATATATTAATCAGGACCATTATGATTATTGCAGCATTAGCGGGTCCAAAAGGAATCACTATGAACTCATAGTGCATGTACCCTGTACAAAAAGAAGACTTTGGGATATCTCTTTTCGTCAGCCTTACATAGTAATATCATGACAAAATATATACCTAGGAGAATTATTTTGATACTTGTAGAAGATCTAAAATGTCATCATTTCATAGAAAAGGATATTTTTTCTTTGTCGTGATTTCTTTGAGCTCATGACAATCAATGAAAAGTCTCATTGACCCATCCTTCTTCATAACGAAGATGACTATTGTACCCCATTGTGATGAACATGTGAATATAATGCCTTTATATAGATTATCCTCTAGTTTATTCTTTAGTTCCACATGATCTACAATATCCATCCTATACTGAGTCTGGAATATTTAAAACTCCATATCTATAAGCTTGATCTAAAATTCAACCTCTCCTCTAGTAGGAATACTAATATATTAATTGAGAAACACATCAGAAAATTACCTCACATTAGGAATGATTTTTGAGGATTGTTCATTCCTTAGAAACAATCATTTATGCTTGATATTCATTTTCACATGGAATTAATATCCATTCTTGTAATGATGGTTCAAAAATATATTCATCCTCCTCCATGCACATGTATAGAATCAGAGGATGATTCACTAGATGGAGAGTGATATACATTTTACAGAAATTTATGTTGAATATATTATGGGAATCCCTATCCATTCTTATAATTGGATGAAATAAAACCCAAGGGGGTTTGACAAGATTCATTAGGATGTTTATCAGATAAACAATTATAGTGGGCGAAATACATACTTTTGACACAATATTTCTCCCTTTTTCACTTTCACTAAGACCACTACTTCCATGATTTTTGGTGCTTTAGATTGATCTATTATAGTTTTATTAATAAAAATAATTCATAGAACAACACATGATATTTCTATCTTTACATTTTTATTCTACTTATTCATGATACTATGTAGACTAATAGATCATTAATTTAAAACTATTAATCAAATAAAGGGGAATCTAATGACATCAAAGGGATAAATTATAACATACATTTATTTCATAACATATGAATTTCTAGGATTCAATCCATGTTATACCTGATATATTTCATAATGTATATTCTTGTTAGAATTATTTTCTCATAATAGTACTTTATACTCTGTTTAAAATATTAAAAAGAATATCCCCCAGGAGCGCCAAACTAGTCGTGCATCAATGCCCAGTTTTCACCAATTCCTATTCGAGTCTAGATAAATATGTTGTTTTTGAGTTTATCCCATAGTCACATCTTTGCTAGAGCCACCTCTACTTGTTTTTATCTAGATAAGGGTGTTTTTTTATGATATACCACATACTCTATACTCACCAAAATTTAGGGATTCTTTTATTATACTTAGTCTAATCCATATGGATTTCACTATAGTTTTCTATTCTTAATCCCAAAAATAAAAAAACAATTCTATTCTACCAAATACAACAACATTGGAATTATGTAAAAATTAATTCATGAATTATTATATGACAAAACATTTCATGCAACCAATATTAATCGATTAGTATAGTGTCATTGGGAATTAGGTATATTTCATAACAACTAAAATCATTAAATAAAACCTATTTATTGAAACACTCTATTACATTTTCTGAATACTCCTTCGAACAAAAAACTAATTGAGATAACATGAGGATTTGAATTAGAAAGGGTTGAGCTATGAATCCCTATATGTGACTAAAAATGAATAACAAGGAGAATATAACACATGTTATCATATAGGAATATTAATATAGCATAAAAAGAACATGATTATAATGGCATGATAAGGAATGATAATCAGAAATGGAAATGTGGAATCAATTTAAAACATTTCATCATAAACATAATAAATTCAGCTAAACCCTAATCAGAGGATCGTGGAAATGACATCCAATAAATAAATCAGGTAAAACCCTATTCGATCATCGAGAATCATGAAACTAAACATTAACCAATGAATTGGATCACAACATTGGATCACCCTTCATGAACATTTCAATCTCATGATTAACTATGCCACAAAGATCAGATAACTTTTATTCATTCAACAACTTCATTTTTAACAATATAATGGAATTTGGGTTAAATACATGTTATTCTCTATTAAATAAGTATATGTTACTAATGAATAATTAAATTGATATTTAAGATCAAAATATTATGTAGATGCTCAATAAACAAGAGTGGGGAGAATAGTATACATTAAAAATTCCTTTGGAAGGTTTATTCATTGTATAAAACATTCATTTCTAACCTTATATAAAACAATGTTTAACAATTTAAACGATGTAAAATCCCATGATCGTTAACTTATACAAACATACAGGGTTCAAAAAATATGAACATGGAAGTGAAACATTTGAGACAATTTACAATGAAAAAATTACACCTTAAAGTGTATAGAATAGTATTAATTAGAGTATACAAAGACTAGAAAGAATAAGGTAGTTATACTTCCCTTATTAATAAAATTGCAGCATAAAATGAACCTGAATACAAACTAGTATCATGTATGAAATATTTTAACTGAAAGAGTAGGGTATCCAACAACCTAGTATAATGATCCCATTATTTATACATTCAAGAGTGTGTGCCTTGACCACAATAGGTTAATCCCTCAACATGAATATTGATTTCTGTGTTTCTATCTGCGCAAGCCCTCAAACTTCAAGGTAGTCGATACTTATGTCATCTTCACCAAGGAAGTCCTCGAACTTTATGGTAGTCAGAACCACTGTCTTCCTATAACTAAAATCCCCCAAATGTACTCAGTAACATTCAGTGTCGCATGAAGCAATCTGAACAAGATATTATATACGCCCAAATCATGAATGTCTCTACATATAGAAATCACTTCAATAGCATGTGGTCTCTACAGTGATCAACGTTATTCAATGTTATGAGCTCACCCAAATGGGCACCTATTTATAGCCACTCATCCAACAGTGGGATCACTCTTCCAAAAAACATATTTTTCCATAAATCTCAGTGGGACCTATAAACGTGTCACTCAAACAATGGTGTGTTAGTAGAAGAATGAAAAATATCAATTCATAACTATAAAATCGTAAGAAAAATTGGGTTGCATATCAAAATTAATTTTTTGCATTGTAATAAAAGATCAGATTCTATGTAAATGTTTCATCAGTGTCTACATTACCAGATATAAGGATTTTCTTTATCATAGAATCCAGAGTTTGAATTCTATGTATTTTAGAATCTGAGTTCTACGGAATTTAGAGTCTGAATTATGAGGAATTCAGAGTCTAAATTCTTAGGAATTCAGATTCTGAATTCTAAGTAATCCAGAGTCGGAATTTGAAGGAATCAAGATTCAGATTTCTCTGGAATTCTCCATCTGAATTATGTGGAATTCAGAGTCTGAATTCTGTAGTATTGAAACATTGATTTCTGTGGAATTCGGTGTCTGAATTCAATGTAATTTGAAGTCTGAATTCGTTGAATTTGATGTCTGAGTTTCATAGAATTCGGATTCTGAATTTCAGGGAATTTAAATCTCTAATATTATAGAATTTGAGGTCTGAATATCAGAGAATTCAGAGTCTAAATTCAGAGCCTAAAAAAATAATACACTATATCTAACAATTTATATGATTCCAAATATTTAAATAAGAAACTGAATTTTACACATAGATATAAAATAATCTAGATTGTAATATTATCAATGAAAAAAGTAAGGATATTTTTTCCATGGGGATGAACAATTTTTATTATTATGATAAAACATATAGTAAATTTAATTTTCTTTAAGAAAAGGTGTTTGTGATTTTCAAAACATGAAGGAATGGAAAATTTATATGGAATCCTTATTGATTCAATAATCTCCCCCTTTTTGTAAAGTACAAACATCGTTTCTAAAAATAATATAATGATTTTAAATATTTATGAACATGAAAATAATCACTTATATCACTTTACATATGGATCATAGTGAATACGACTAACTCTCCCTTAGGCATTGAAATCACTAAAGATCGTATTCATGATTTCCTGAATGTGATATTTTCATTTTCATGCCTACATATATCATTAGTGATAATAACATCCCTTTGATGAACTCCACTTAACATAGTGAACACTATTCATTACAAATAATACCATTTATCATTCCATTCTCCCTCCTTATTTTCTAAAAGGGAAAAGGGGAATGGAGAAAAAAATTATGGTACATGAAATATTAGTACTAAACAACCAAATATAGAGATCAACCAAAAATGAACTATGATTGTAAAATATATTAAAAGGGAAATGAATACAACAAAATATCGTAATTTAGAAAAAATATCCTTCTTTCTCCTTCTACATGAGTTTCTTCATATTGGTTTTAAGATTCGTGAGATTCTTGTGACCATCTTCTTCTCTCTTGAGTAGCTAATCTTGGTATTCAATTTTATTTTATAAGGCATTGATTTTTTCTTCCATATCCATAATAATCTCTTCCCTATCCTTCATCACTTCTTCATACTAAACCAATATCTCTTCAAATTCAATTCTTAGATCCCAATATCTTTTCCAATTCATAGCCACAGAGATGAGATGTCCATTCAAATCCTTAACCTACAACTTCCGAGTAGATTATTCGAGACATAACTTCTCCTAAAAAATTTAGTAAAATCATTAAGCTTGTTATCATCGTTTTCAAAGGCATCCATGACACTGTCAGGAAATTTAACAATGATTATCATTTTTTTGATTTTTTTACATGATCATCATTTTATCATCTTGAATGATTGTTTAGGAGCATCATAACAATTGACAAATGATTGGATATCCACCACAAGATTGACACGTTTATCAATAACCATGGAAACTGAATCCAATTTCTGATTATTCATATTCTGAAGCATATTGAATCATGATTCAATACATTGGAATATAAGAATAGTACCAACCAGACCGTTCAAAGACTATAACACAAAATCTTGTCTTATAGAGGATGATTCTGAATCGGTGATTTTTCTTGGTGAGGATTATTTTTCTATCTCATTAGCCTTCCTCTTCAAGGATTCACCAAATTCATTCATCATTATTACAAATTTTTTATGTGTAGATACCAACACCAACTTTCCCTTATCAGCGTTCGGAACAATCTCTTCCATTGTCGGAGATTCTTGTTCCCTATTAGATAACTGCACCATTTTTTCTTCATCTACTTCTTTCTTCATAGCGCTTACATCAACATCTGATGACTGAATGCAATCATTATTGATGACATCCGAATTAGATAGTTTATTTACGTCATCCTAATCCATATCATCCTTTCCTATGTTAGCATGTTTTTAAGACTCATCTTCATAAGTTCAGATTGATAATTTTTCAGCAATACATTCCTTCTCAGGGAAATACTATAATTCCTTTATCAAGTCCTCTGTATAAACACTTCCTTATTCTTGTTATTCTTCTCCCACTTCTTCTTCATGCACAATTACTTCTCCCTAATCTGGGTTCAGAAAAACCATCTTATTTCATAGAGATGTTGGGAGTGATTGATTCAAAAACGATTCTGGTACCGGTATTTTCTTAGAGGCTTTCTCAACAGCTTTGCGAATGGATTGGACGATTTCAACTTCTGGAATCGAATTTCTTTGCTTCTTCCCTTTCTTTTCCTCCTCATTATTATCAATAACATTTTCCTTTAATTCATTTTTCCACAGTAGGGTTGAATCTAAACATAGGCTCCCCTTCCTTATTGATCTTCTTATCTTCCATCCACATAGCCACTACTTCATCATGATATGACTTTTGTTTCATTGGCATTGGAGGTGCGGACTAGGTTTCCATAGAAAATGGGTTATTCCTTTCCCTTCTAGTTCCCTCACCATCCTCATACTTCAATCGTTTTTGGAAGTCTCAGCCACATCCTGTATGATTGATAATGATTCTTCCTCTTCACCATGGAAATCATAGAATTATGAAAATTCATTAGAAAAAACTTCTTCAATACTGATCAAATAATCATCACTCAATAATATTACATTTCAATTTTTTTGAATAGAAATGCAAGGTATTTTGAATGTCTAATGTAAAAGAAGAGTAATTTTATATAAAATGGTTGGATACATGACAATACGAGATGTCAAATTTCCATTCTTGATATTATCAATTTTAACATGGATAAATTTGACCATGTTATTCTTTATTAAGATTACAAGGAAATCGAGAATGTAGATATCACACATTTTCAGAGTATCCTTATACCCTTTTCTTGGTATAGCAAAACATCGAACACAATGTTCTAGAATTAGGAAATTGGTTGCAAGATAAACAATTATCAGAGTCATCACCTCTGAAATACCCCAACAAGCTAGAGACATTTCTATGTCAAAAGTCCCTATTACCCATGTATGTTGTGTGAGCAGAACTCGGCCTCACCCTAATAAAGAATGCCTATTAGATTAGCTTCCATGTTGTAATAAAAGAAAATGTCTTATTATATATTTTTCAAGAGGACATATCTTTTCCTCCTTCAATGAAAAAACATATTGTCTTATAGATCTCCATCACCAACTCTGGATAAACCGGATCTTGTGCCATTAGTTACAATATAAATAGACATTACAATCCATTCAACTTGATGTTCATAGATATGATAGAGTCATACATGAAATAAAACATCTGATCAACTAACCAGTATTATTATATCTTCCATTCAGATATTTCCTTAGCAGTCGACATTTCATTCTGAGGAGAGGCTTCCTGAGTCATTCAGAACTGAGGAAAACCTAATAAATTTATAATGGGCTTATGCAGGAAAGACAGAGCTTCAACAAACAAGAGCATGAAGATCAAACTGGGTCATGTATCAGGGGTCCTTTAAATAGGTGTCTGAGGCAACAGTTTAGCTTCCTTATTTGACCCAATGGTTGAAAACATTTTGATCAGATCTGATGGTTGAGGTAATAGCCAGTGTACAAATTTGGTAACTTCCGAAATTTTAATGTTTCTATAATAAACATTCGTATTTAAGAAAAAATATCAATACAAGAAATTTTTAAATAAAAGCATAATGTGAACAGGTAAAATATGAATAATAAAATTTAGGAAATGAAAAATTCCTTTCAAATTGCTTGGAAGATTATTCATAATATGAAAAAGTGTTCTTGAATTGCTTTAGATTCAGAAAAATTTGAAGAAAAAAAACTATATTATGGAAAAAAAATTACTAAGAATATTTTTAGATTAAGAACAATTGTATACAATGAAAAAATTAATGAAAATGAAATAAATTTAGACTATGAACAAAAAATTAGATTATAAAAAAAATTATACTAAAATATAATTTTTACTAAGAATTAATTTTAGACTATGAAAAAGTTTACACTAAGAAAATTGTTTTGACTAAGAAATACTTTTAGGCTTCCAAAAATTTAAACTCCATAAAATTTTCATATTATGAATAATTTTAAACTATGAAAAAATTTTAGAATATGATAATTTTAAGAAAAACTATCTATCACGAAAATGTACTCGCCCTATGAAAAGGAGATTCTTGCAATAAAAAGATGTGTTTAAAAAGAGTGTTATCATGGAAATTTTTTTATATTTCTAATTCCTATATTTTATTTAATGTATTCTAATATATATGATGTTAAATGGTTAGTGAAAATGTCAAAAATTTGAACTTGGGTTCAATTAATTGAAGAATGATATCTCTATTATGTGTGTGATCCCTAAGAAAGTCGTACCAAATATCTATGTTATGTTCACATGACAGATTAGCATGGTTTTTTCATTGGGAAATGGCACCAGTATTATCAAAGAAAATATTTGTTTTGGTGAAAATAATACCATAGACGGTGAGTGTTTGTTGCATCTACAATACTTGACCACAACAACTTCCAACTGATACATATTCAGCTTTTGTAGTAGAAAGTGCTACTAAGTGTTGTTTTTTGAATGAAAAAGAAACTAGTGAATCTATTAAGAAATGGCAAGTTCCAGATATAATTTTCCTATCCATTATACATCCACCACTATCAAAATGAAAATAAAATTTTGAAATTAAATCACATCTAGTTGTATAAAAGAGTTTGAAATCCATTGTTCCCTTTAAGTAGTGAAAAATTATTTTCACTGCCTTTAAATTAGATTCCTTGTGATTGTATTGCTATCTTGG
The DNA here is from genome assembly GCA_963277665.1 of Viscum album. NCBI lineage: Eukaryota > Viridiplantae > Streptophyta > Magnoliopsida > Santalales > Viscaceae > Viscum > Viscum album. The sequence goes on along the minus strand of OY728139.1, from coordinate 973,943,723 downwards.
AAATAAGCTTATAGAAAATATTTTCCTTTGATGACTAGCTGTTAAGTATTGTAATCATCCAATCATATCTTTGAATGATGTTTGATCTACTGGTTTCCCAACTTCATCAAGATCAAGTGAATATGAGGTACAAATGGCAGTACTTACACGCTTAGTGTTTCCAAATGCTTACATTTTAAGAAGATCATTAATATAATTATGTTGAGATATATAAATGTTCCTTATATTATTAAATAATTTGAAAACCAAGGAAAATGTTAACGCACCCATCATACTAATTTCATTAATTGATTTCATTAGATCAGCAAATGAATCAGTTAATGATTGCTAAGTTGAACCAAATATAATTTCATAAAAAAATTTGAACAATCAATACACATTTCATATCTTTCATTATAAAAATAGTACTATTAGAATTTACCTTAAAATAATAATTTTGATGAAAATATCTTATAAGTATATCATACCAGGCTCTAAGAGCTTGTTTAAGGCCATATAATGCTTTGGAATGATTGAAAATATGTTCGGGATGTTTTGTATCTTCAAAACCAGGAGGTTGTTAAAAAAACATTCTCTTGAACATATATATTAATTAATTAACATTTAACATCCATTTGAAAATGTTTGAAATTAAAGAATGCTTCAATGACATTTAAAATATGAATAGATTGAATTCTATCTACTTGATCCTAGGATTCATCATATTCAATTCCTTCATGTTGATTATAACCATTAGTCACTAATCTAGCTTTATTTATTACAATGATTCCATTTTCCTCACATTTATTTCTGAAGACCCATTTTACACTAATAATTGATGTTTCCTTAGGACTTTCATCAATGGTAAAAACATTATTCCTTTTGAATTCATTTTTTTCATCTTTCATAGCTTTAATCCAATCATCATCAACTATGCTTCGTCTATGCTTTTTGGTTCTAATTGAGAAATGAATGCTAAATTTTATACTTCATTTATTAAGGAACTTGAAATCATCACAAGATAATTTACCTAACCAATGATATTATAACTTGGATGATTCCTAAGAAACAATTAATTTGAGTTTTGTAAAACATATTCATCAACAGATGGTAAGAAATTTTCTGGAGTAAATTCGTTAGAAATATTTTCTTGATCATTTCCCTTATCAGAAGGATCATCAAATAGGGGTTGATAATTAGTTTTTTGAAACACATTAGAGGATGTTTTTTGAAGAAGATTAAAAATAAAGGGATTAGATTCATCAAATATGACATTAATTATTTCTTCAATAGTATAAGTATTTTTATTTAAAAAAACTACAGATCATAGAAGTTGTGGAGTGACCTATGAAAATTCCATCATCAAATTTGGGTGAGAATTTATGTAAATTATATTTAGTTTTCAGAATGGATTAATTGAAACAAAATACCTTTATGTAGGAATGTTTATATCTTATACCATTCCATAACTCATAAGGTGTATTATTAAGAAAATGTCTAATCAAAACTCAATTTATTGTATAATAATCCGTACTTACCACTTCATCCCAAAAACATTTTCTATAAAATATTCACTCAAAATGGTTCCAGTTATCTTTTGAAAAATATGATTTCTTCTTCCAAAAATTCCATTTTTTACCAGAGTTCAAGTTGCTGAGAAGTTAAGAGTATTTCCATTTCTACTAAAAAATGTTTCAAAAACATAATTTTAAAATTACACTCCATGATCAATATGAATAGTTATCAAAGGATGTTTTCTCTCATTTTTAACTTGGGATCTAATATTTTATAAATATAAAAATTCTTTATATTTCATTGCTATAAAATAGACCCATGTAAATCTAGTGTAATCATCAACTGAGAGAAATACATAATATTTGCCTCTAATGCATCCAGTTTGTGTTGGACAAAAAAGATCAATATGAACCAACTATAATGCATTAGTTTTTGAGACTTCTATAATTGACTTGAAACATGATTTAGGTTTCACTCCAAATTTGCAATGATCACAAACATTTGAAGAATCAGTTTTAACCACAAGTAGTTCTTTAGCAAGTATTTTTATTGGGAGTTATCATAGGTTCCAATGGTTACAGTGACTAACTGTCTATTCCATATCCAGGATTTATCTTTCATTTCTCTATGGAATAGTAGATCATGGATCCTATAGTCTTCTATATTCAGTGTGGAAACACTCTCATGAACGTGGCCAGAAAAAATCAACTCTTCATCGAAAATGTGTAGTAAGAACATGGAAATTCTTAAAGGTTTCATTGTATCCTTCATCACATAATTGGCTTATTCTAATGAGGTTGTACTTAAGACCCTTAACAAAGAAAAAATTTACAATCAATGTTTTTTCAATATGAATAATGTTACCTATACCAATGATTTTCCCGAGACATTATCTCTGAAAGTTACATTTCATCAATTATTCTGGATAATCTTTTAAAAGAATTATTTGTTACCATTCATATACTGGTAACAACCAATATCGATGAACTATGTATTGTTGTTGGTACAATATCTATTATTCTAAAAATAATAGTGTTAGACTATCAGAACCCAAACATTCTAGGATTTGGAAATTTTATATAGAAAATTTTTAGGTATCCACATTTTCTTAGAAAAATCATCTTTATGAAAGCCTAAAGACTGTGTATTATCTAAAGAAAAATTATTCACCAAATATCTACCACACTAACATTTAGTGTGGAATATGTCACTTTGAGGAACAAAATAGTTATTAATTCAAACATGATTTTAATTCTTGTAACCAAATAATGAACTATTCCTTATAGGATGATTTTGGGAATACATTTTATCAATTTTTCCTTACCAAAGGTAAATTTTTACAAACACTTCCTCGCGGAAAAAATTTCAGACTTTAGAATAATAACCAAATTTTTATCCTAAAATACATTAGTTTTAAAACTATAGTTAGTCTCTAAAATATTTTTCTTAGAAATTACATTTTCATGATCCATAGATATTTTTTCCTACTCAGAATTAACATCCTCAATGTTTTTCTAAATACATTCAAAATTAGTGGTTTTTTTACCAAGATCATTAGAAATATCTGATACATCATTATTAAGAATCAAAATTCTAGAATTTTATAGAACATAATTTTTTTTATTTTTGAATTTTTATTCATAAGAAGATTAGGAAACATAGAAACCTCTTCATAAGTAGGTAATGTGTTATCTTTATCAGAATAAGATTATTCATCTGAAGACTCGTATTATTTATCATCAATATAAATTACATTTAAGGGAAAATTTGTGATAGACTCAACATTTTTTAACTAATCCCTTAGACAATGATTCCCAATAAGAAATCTTGTTGTTAATGCAGGATTTTATAGAGAAGAAGATTCATATTCTGAAGATTCATCAGAAGATTCTCCACCACAACACTCCAAGTTTCATAGGCTTTCAAAACATTCTTAGCATTATCCTTGTAGTAATTATTTCTTCTCATTTCAGAATGCTTTTACTTTCAATAATTTTTCATTATACTTAGACAATATATCCTAATATTCTATGTTCTTTTTCATTCATTGAATGTAAATTCTGAGTCTTTCATTTATTTCATCTCTTTCATCTTAAATCTATACTAAAATTCAATCGTCCAAAATATTTTTCTCATCCATCGAGCAAGATTAGCTAGTTCATTCTCAAAATGATCACTTTCATTATATTTTGGTAAATGTTTGACTTTCATAGAAAAGGATTTTGTAACCCTTTCAAGAGTCTTAGATTTAGTAGCTGTAAAGGATACCCTTCCATTGCCTTTGAGAAAAATTATCTAGTCAATTCATATAATGTTCAATTTCACTTGATTCTGATAAAGAAGTGACTTTCATAGACTTGGATCTTGTAACCCTTTTATGATTCTTAGCTTTAGTAGTAATAAAGGATACACATCTATTTCCATTTTTATTCATATTAATATTATAAACTCTATTTATTCTTGTCTAATGATGAAGCAGGTTTTCAGAAATATCATCAAGATTTTTTTGAGATACTTTTCTATTCTCATCAATAGTTTTTCTCATAGATTACCACTCATTAGGTAAGATAACAATATTCCTTTATTCATGAGCCTCATCATTAAAACCTTTTTCACCGATCAATTCTAAACTATTTACAATAGTCATAAACCAGTGTTGTACGTTGCATACTGGTTCTCCAAAAGGAATTAGTAATCCATGATATTATTTTCTAATCATAGATCTTCTAGTTTCTATTATGTTGGATATACAAAAATGAGGAACCTCTAATTTCATCTAAATACTGTTAGATGATTCACAAGAAGAAATTTGGATGTGTATATATATGGTCATTGAACATAACAAAGTATTGTGTACCTTGTAATTTTTATTATACTCTGACTTTTCATGGTCAGTAAAAGTTTTGTCTTACTTATCAGGAATCTTGTAATCTCTAATAAGCATAAAAAAGTTTTCCACTCTAGTTTTTATAAATAATGTATTCATACGATCTCTCCAATATTCATAATCAATCCAATATAATATAGGTTGTCTAGTAGGATTTAGATTTTAAATGGATCCAATATTCATTCCCATCATTTAAATGAAAATATATCATTCCACAACAATATGTTAATAATAAATGTTTGTAAACAAGGAAAAATTCCTATGGAAGGAAAATTAGAACAATGAATACTTCAGTAAGAGAAACATATATGTGAATTTATGTATTTTAGAGACATCCTCTAATGACAATTATATGATCGAAATATGATGTATATATTAAATATACAAGAGGGTGGTGGATTATGTAATTTAAAAATTCCATTGGAACCATTTATGTTAGTTTACATCTTTTTTTTTAACCCTATGGATGACTATGTTAAAATTTTTTAATCAATGTAAATTCAAAAGACATCATATTTATACAAATTTCTAGGTTCATGAAATATGAATCTGAATTTCAAACATAAGAAAAGTATACAATAATAAGATTATACCTTAATGCATATACAATCTTACTGATCAAAGTATACAAAAAAAATTTATAAGGTAGTTTTACATTTCTTTTTAACTAAAATTTAGTGGAAAATAAACCTGATAAAAAAACAAGTAAAAAGTATGAAGTCTTTTAACCCATAGAGTATGGTATCAAACAACCTTGGATAAAGGAAAATTGATTTATAAATTCCTGAAATTCTTTCATACCCACACCAGGATAATCCCTTATTAAAAATATTAGAATCAGTCTTGCTATCCCAGTAGGCCCTCGAATTTCAAGGTAGTCAACAACTCTATCTTCCTCAACAAGGAAGTCATAAAACATTAAGGTAGTCAGTACCTTTATATATATTTTCCATGGTTCCCTCCATTGTACTCAGTAACATTCAGAGTCACATGAATCAATTTGAACTAGATTTTCAGTATGCACCAATCATGAGATACCCTATCTCTAGAAATCACTTCAACAATATGTAGTCTCTAGAGTGACAAACGTTCTCCAAAGTCATGAGATCACTCAAATGTGAACCTATGTATAAGAACTCCTCCAACAATCATCTCACTCCTCCAACGATAATATTTTTCTTTGAATCGTAGAGGGGAATGTAAACGTGTCACTCTAACAACAATGATCTAGAAACACAATGTTCTATATCATTTCATAACAATAAAATGTGTATGAAAAATTATGTTTTTTAACAAAATTAATTTTTTTATTCAAACAAATGATAAGAGTCTATGTAAATGGTCAATCAGAGTCAATTTTACATGATATTCAGATTATATTTATCAAGGAATTCATAGTTTGAATTTGGAGGAATTTGGAGTAATAATTCTGAGGAATTCATATTCTTAATTCTAATAAATTATGAGTTTGAATTCCAAGGAATTCATTTTCTAAATTATTATCAATTAGGAGTCTGAATTATAGGATTTCACAATCTTAATTGTAGAGAATTTGGGGTCTTAATTTGATAGAATTTGGAGTTTTAATATCATATAATTCAGAGTATCAATTTCATAGAATTCAGAGTTTGAATTTTAGATAATTTCAAGACTAAATTTCATAAAATTATGAGTCTAAATTCAGATCCTGAATATAGAATACTTCATATCTAATCATTTATATGATTTTGATGTTTTAAATACAAATCCAAATTTTACACATATAAATAAAATTATTTAAATTGAAATATGAACAATTGAAACAGTTAAGGATAAATATTCTATGTTGAAGGAAAATTTTCATTATTAATATTAATATTAGAGGAAATATTGTTTTCCATAAAATAAAGTGTTTCTTATTTTCAAAACATGAAATAATGTAAACTTTATAAGGATAAATTATTGAATCAACATGATAGAGGAATGATTATATGGTCACACATGATGGTTTTGGAATGGGAAATCACAGTGTAATTTTGACAACATAACCTCATCATAGGGACATTCATAAATTGGATAGTTGTGATAGAAATGGGAATCTCATAATTTAATCATGAAATTATAATTATTTTAATCATGTTATATAGTATCCCAACAAATGAAATGGAATTTGGGATGCATAATATAAAAGAAATGATTTATTGGAAAGGGAAGACATAAATCCCTTATATAATTTCGACATCTTCACATATAATATTTGTAGTATTGTGGATGAGAAAAAACATACACCATAATTTTTAATTGAAATGAAAACGGTGTCACAATATATGAAAACATGGATAAAAATAGGAAATGAAGCAACCCTTACATGGATGTGTGATCCCAAAGGAATGTGAGAGGCTTCATGGAAGAATGGTGTAACGACCCAATGTTTTTATCAATGGTAATTCCCTTCTTATATTTATGTCATAAAATAACATGAAAACACAAAATAATGAACTACTAAGTGATGAGTGACCATTAAACATATGTTTGTCACTTCTTTGTTTTGAATTTTGAAAATCCGTCATACACGGTTGTGTTCAAGATGAATTTTGGATTGTAATGAAACAAAAATATTTTTTTTGGTGAATAGTGACCTACCCTTATGAGTAGTAACATACCCTTATAAATAGTAATATGACCCTTATGAATAGTTAATTATCCAACATGAGTGTAATATTACCTATGATTAATTAAATAATATTTAGACATCTTAGAAAGTGACAATTTGACATTGGTAAATGTTTTGGTATTTTGTAAGTCATAAATAATTAATTATATTTAATTAATTAATTTAAAAAAATATATATTTCCCTAAAATGTATTCATAAATTATTTAATCAATGTCTTATAGTTTTAGATAATTTTATAAGACCCCATGTAATTTTTGAAAGCCATATAAAATCAGTTTTAACAATGAAAACTGTTTTTTAAGTAAATTATGATTTCAATTAAATATTAAATAAATGTTATTTAGAAAATTATTTTTGAGAAATGGACTTCATTTTTGGATTCTTCAATTTGAAAAATGGTTGGGGTAATATTTTGGAATTTTTTAATGATACTTGATTTTTGTATGAATAGTAGAATCCGATATTTGGCAATAAATGATAAATAGTGTATTAATTGAGTCATTGATGATTTTATGCTGATGTAAGCCCACTTGGTTCGGGATTAAATTATAAAATTATTATTCTTAGTCATCCAATACTCACTATTCCTTGTCTTGTGTGGAAATAATAATCTAATCAATTTTATATTAAGGAAATCCCTCTCCCCTCCACTATAAAAGCCACCCTTCACTCCCTCATTTCCTCACACCTCTCAAGCTCCAAGATTTCTCTAAATTCTCCCCAATCATCTTACCTAGACTCTCTCCCACGTCCAAAAGCTTCGGGTATCATCAAAATACCAAGCCTAGATTCCTTTATGAGGATCTCAAGAGGAAGATTCAAGAGGTAATTTCCCTCCCTCTTCTCCTTTAATTTCCTTTCAAGTTCAAGTTACTTTCTTGATCTCTCCTCACCTATCTTAATCTATGTTGTATTGTAACTCCAGTATTATACATATACTATAATGGTATTATTTTATTGGGATATTATATCACCCCATCCCCTTTCCCTCTTCCTTTTATTTTATTAAAGAGAGTGTTGTTCATGAGGTGTTAATTTATCACCTTCCAAAACGACATGATCTCTTTTTCCATTTCTACCTTCAGATATGGTCATGAAACCATTTTTATGGTTGAACCAGAATAGGTTATATGTATTATGCCTTATTTAATGTTCTCTAACTAACTCATGAAGATATTACTTTGGGATAAATTAAAACAAGTTCATTGTGAATGAAAACCCGCTCAAATTAACCCACAAAATCTTTGATTGATTCTTATCTAATGATTCATCCACATGAATATAGTATGATTAATTATAAGATCATTAAAACTCCTGTAATCTCATTAATAAAATGTAGTATCTGTTCTGGATGTTTACTCATGTTCTACCCAAATATCAATTTAAGAATACAAGTGAACCACCCAAGAAAAACTATAAAAACGAACATCCCCAAACAATGATTTTAAATTCTATAAGCCATCCAAATGAACATAATATGAAATAATGAAACCAGAATGATCCTTATTAATTTACACATGGTTCTGGATTTCTAATTAATGAATATAATGTCATTATACAGGACATTAAAGAGAAGGAAGCATTTGGGTACAAGGTAAGGGGAAATCTCGAACCCAATTTTCTTCCTTCGAGTTCTCCCTCTTTCACTCCATTTTTTGATATGATTACTCCGCAAAGATAAATTATTCATCATGTCGTTTACTTTTATGGGATATAAATTTTTGTCACTAGTTTTTATGTCCAACCAAATGTTTTCTAAAAGAACACTTCTTTTAAAAACACCCCTTTTACTTCTCACTCATGGTGGATGGTTCTAGTAACATGTATGTTATTCCCTTTCTATTTTTGGAACCCAAAGCTTATGAATATGTTAATATGAGATGAAACCCATTTATTTTCATGGTTTTATTATGTTATATGTTCATTGTGGAAATCATGATAAATGATAATGTTATGATGTGACGGGTGCGCCCAAAATTATATAGCGCAATATGAATGTTTAAATGTGATGGGTGCACCCGGAATTATATAGCGCTCCAATGCATTGGGTAAAGTGATTAATCTCATGAGTAAATGTGAAATGATGTGTGAACAAGATGCTAGCTTGGTTCACAAGTATGGGTTGTAGTTAACCACTAAGACATGATGTTTCATTTTTTTTCATTGCCACACTTCAAGTCTTTTATTTATGCTCCTCTCATGTCCATAATCTATTAACTATGTTATGTTTATTCTCACCCCATGCTATTTTGTTCTTATATATTCTCTTACTGGGCTTCTAGCTCACCCCTTTTGATGTATATCCTCAGGTGGCTACATGTGCTACGGAATGGACAAGTGCCAATAAGAAGCTACAAGATATGAAATTAATTAAAAGTTTATGCTTGATGTTGTATTTGATATGTGTGGTCCTAGTTTTCCCAAGACACTGAACCTCTGGAACCTCTATGTGTAATACTATTATGTTGTTTATCTTTGAAATGATGTAATGGTAATTTAATAAAAGGTCGGGTCGCTATCGTTGGTATCAGAGAAAGCAACCTGGGAACCAGAAGAGGCAATGAAGGAGAAGTACCCTCACCTGTTTGTGTAAGTGAAATTTCGGGGGTGGAATTTCATAAGGGGGGAAGAATGTAACGACCCAAATTTTTTATCAATGAAAATTCCCTTCTAATATTTATGTCATAAAATAAGATGAAAACACAAAATAATTTACTACTAAGTGATAAGTGACCATTAAACATATGTTTGTCACTTCTATGATTTGAATTTTGAAAATCCGACATACATTGTTGTGTTCAAGATGATTTTTGGAGTGTAATGAAATAATAATAATTTTTTTGGTGAATAGTGACCTACCCTTATGAATAGTAACATAAACTTATGAATAGTAATATGACCCTTATGAATAGTTAATTATCCTACATGAGAGTGACAATACCTATTATTAATTAAATAAAATTTAGGCATCTTAGAAAGTGACAATTTGACCTTGGTAAATGTTTTGCTATTTTGTAAGTCATAAATAATTAATTATATTTAATTAATTAATTTTAAAAAAATTATATTTCCCTAAAATGTATTCATAAATTATTTAATCACTGTCTTATAGTTTTAGATAATTTTATATGACCCTACGTAATTTTTGAAATCTCTATAAAATCAGTTTTAACCATAAAAACTGTTTTTTTAATTAAATTATGATTTCAATTATATATTAAATAAATGTTATTTAGAAAATTATTTTTTAGAAATGTACTTCATTTTTGGATTCTACATGTCAAAAAATGGTTGGTGTAATATTTTGGGATTTTTCTATGATACTTGAATTTTTGATGAATAGTAGAATCTGATATTTTGCAATAAATGCTAAATAGTGTATTAATTAAGTCATCGATGATGTTATGCTGATGTAAGACCACTTGGTTAGGGATTAAATTATAAAATTATTATTCTTAGTCATCCAAGACTCACTATTCCATGTCTTGTGGGGAAATAATAAACTAATCAATTTTATATCAAGGAAATCACTCTCCCCTCCACTATAAAAGCCACCCTTCACTCCCTCATTTCCTAACACCTCTCAAGCTCCAAGACTTCTCAAACTTCTGCCAAAACATATTTCTAGCCTCTCCCCCACGTCCAAAAGATTCTTGTCTCATCAAAAGACCAAGCCTAGCTTCCCTTAAGAGTATCTCAAGAGGAAGATTCAAGATGTAATTTCCCTCCCTCTTCTCCTTTAATTTCCTTTCAAGTTCAAGTTCTTTTCATGATCTCTCCTCACCTATCTTCATATATGTTGTATTGTAACTCCAGTATTATACATAAAATGTAATTGTATTATTTTAATGGGATATTATATCACCCCATACCCATTCCCTCTACCTTTTATTTTATTAAAGAGAGTGTTGTTCATGAGGTGTTAATTTATCACCTTCCAAAACGACATGATCTCTTTTTCCATTTCTACCTTCACATCTGGCCATGAAACCATTTTTATGGTTGAACCAGAATAGTTTATATGTATTATGCCCTATTTAATGTTCTGGAACTAACTCATGAAGATATTACTTTGGGATAAATTAAAACAAGTTCATTGTGAACGAAAAACCGCTCAAATTAACCCACAAAATTTTTGTTTGATTCTTATCTAATGATTCATCCACATAAATATAATATGTTTAATTATAGGATAATTCAAACTCCTGTAATCTCATTAATAACATGTAGTATCAGTTCTGGATGTTTACTCATGTTCTACCCAATCATCAATTTAAGAATACAAGTGAACCACCCAAGAAAAACCTTAAAAATGAACATCCCCAAACAATGTTTTTAAACTCTATAAGCCATCCAAATGAACATAATATGAATAATGAAACCAGAATGATCCTTATTAATTTACACATGGTTATGGATTTCTAATTAATGTATATAATGTCATTATACATGACATTAAAGAGAAGGAAGCATTCGGGTACAAGGTAAGGGGAAATATCGAACCTAATTTTCTTCCTTCAGGTTCTCCCTCTTTCACTCCATTTTTGATATGGTTACTCCTCAAAGATAATTTGTTCATAATGTCCTTTACTTTTCTGGGGAATACATGTTTGTCACTGGTTTTTATAACCAACCAAATGTTTTCCAAAAGAACTCTTCTTTTAAGAACACCCCTTTTACTTCTCACTCAAGGTGGATGGTTCTAGTAACATGTATGTTATTCCCTTTCTCTATCGGGAACCCAAAGCTTATGAATGTGTTAATATGAGATGAAACCCATTTCTTTTGATGGGTTTAATATTTTATATGTTTATTGTGGCAATCATGATAAATGATAATGTTATGATGTGACGGGTGCGCCCGGATTTATATAGCGAAATATGAATGTTTAAATGTGACGGGTCCGCCCAGAATTATATAGTCCTCCAATGCATTGGGTAAAGTGATGAATCTCATGAGTAAATGTGAAATGATGTGTAAATAAGATGCTAGCTTGGTTCACAAGTATGGGTGGTAGTTAACCACTAAGACATGATGTTTCATTTTTAAGCATTTCTACACTTCAAGTCTTTTATTTATGCTCCTATCATGTCCATAATCTTTTGACTATGTTATGTTTATCCTCACCCCATGCTATATTTTTCTTATCTATTCTCTTATTGGGCTTCTAGCTCACCCCTTTTGATGTATATCCTCAGGTGGCTACATGTGCTAAGGAAAGGACAAGTGCCAATAAGAAGCTAGAGGAGATTAAATTAATTAAAAGTTTATGCTTGATGTTGTATTTGATATGTGTGGTCCTAGTTTTCCCAAGACAGTGAACCTCTGGATCCTCAATGTGTAATACTATTATATTGTTTATCATTTAAATGATGTAATAGTAATGTAATAAAAGGTCGGGTCTCTATAAATGGAGAACCCTGAGAGAACTCTATGTTTTATTGAAATGTGGGTGGACATGATTCAATGGGTTTTAGTGAATAATAATAGGTTCTTCTGTGGTATTATGTACGAATGGTTAGGGAATTCATTATGATATCGATTTTGGAATCTACACACTAAAATAGTACCAGCCACAGATCAACCAATTGGTTTTCCCATGGTTTCAAGCTAAAGGTAGTGGAAAATATTATTTTATATTGTCAATGGATGGACAGATTAACGTATTTCTTTTTCATGTGTTATATGAGTCACAAATCTCAAGATAATTGTTTTAAAATAATAAAAAATTGTATATGTCTAGGAGGATTTACTATGGATTTATTAATTAATTAACACAAATATATAATATCTTTATTTTAATGCATTTAAATATTTTTGGTAAATGAACCAATTTATCGTATTTATTATATCACAATTGTCTCATTGTTGTAAGGGTTGGTGTCATGAGAACCAATTGTTTTGTACTATGATTACATGAATGTTCACTTATTATATATTGTTCATTAGTCTGCATGACTATAATATAACAATGCCCTAGAATATTTGTTTCATTGATAAGGTCATGGAAGATCCCCACTATGATGAGAACCTTGAAATGCTATAAATTTATTCTTAAACAAAAGTTCTATGGTTCGATGACGTACTATGATAGGACACATAGTATACAGACCGTCATGTGCGAGTACTCGTAAGAAGATGAGACTCTATCTCATGGAGTTCGCACTTTGTAATATCCAAGATAGGATATTATCATAACAGACCCGCTAGTAGTAATTCCGCAGGTCTTGGTGTCCTTGCACATTACTATCTACGAGCGTGTGTAATGGTCCTTATACTGGAAGATTAACATTAACTCATGTCATGACTCGCACACTATTTACTGACGAAAACCGTCACGCAGACAGTTGGCAGGATGTAGGGTACATTGGGCGCGTCATGAGTGACATGTTGTTAATGGATAAGTCGAGGAATGATTTATCCCTTCCATTTATGGAAGTTGATATCTCGGCACTTTGATTGAAATAGAACCGTTGCATTAAATTCCATGGGCATGGTGTAAATGACGAGTTTATTTTAGGTAGTCAAAGAACAACATATCAAGCATATAGGTTTATGACACTGCCATGAAACCTCCTTGATGAGATATAAATACAAAGAGATTAAATTACACATTAAGCATTCGTATGAGGTGATACGTCGATGTGGCATCAACTTCTTTCTCTTGGGTGCCTTGACCCGTTACTAGACAGTAATCATAGACTTTTGGCATGCCCGGATAATGCCAACGAGAAAGAGGCCTAGAGGGTCACACACTAACTGTATGCAAGTATCTCAAGTAGAATAAAGATTATTCACATACGTGGTTTAATAATTATTCAAGGAAACTTAAATCGTTTTATGTTGGAGGATGAATAAAATAAAACAAGTACACATTGTGTATCAAAAGTACACGCCGTGTAGTTTTATCACACGCCGTGTATTATTAAATGTACACCCCATGTGGTATTCTTTTTGGAAAGGGAATGAATAAATGAAAACAAGATATACACGCCATGTACATTAAATGTGCATGCCGCGTAGTTTTCAATGAATGACAAGTACATTCCGTGTATTTATTAATACACGCCGTGTAGTTTTTCAAGTCGGGATTTTGAGGAAATATTGTTTTTATTAAATGATATTTATTTATAATCGGTGTGGGCGCGTGTCAAGGAATTTATGACTTGACATGGGGTTTTCAAATGGGAGTTAATGAAATAAATAAAATGCGTAACACGTTTATTTAATGTCATAACTTCACAACCTAAAGCCCGATTATAAATATCCTCACAACCCCAACTATATTCCCAATCCAAGAGAATCGTTGTGCAGAACAACTATAGAAAATTATTTCAAGATCGAAAGAACCTCTTCCTCCAAGAACTCTCTCAAGATCGAGAGAGATCCACTTCCATCGGATTGAGACGATCTAAGGCGGAAAACGCAAGCAAAGGATTCTCCACGCTATCACCCAGAGACTCCTTTGGAGATATCCCGAGATACGAGGTACACGTGTGGATCATTGCTAGAGGAAGTCTACCCGTGGCTTCTGCAACGTAACGACGGATCACATTGGAACGTGACCGAGGACATCAACAAAGAATGAAAACCCAACAAGGTATTTCTATCATCAATTAATTAAATTAATTATAATGAACATGTAACGATCCTATCTCTTGGTTCCGAGAGTGCCCTTTCTTTGTCCTTTTCTATGATTCGATCCATGGAAACTGGCATTTATCATCGTATTGACCCCAGATATATCATTGTTAATGACAAAAATCCAAGTGGGCACATCCACCGATGCGCTTCTGCTACGCCCGGAACCTTCAAATGGTATCAGAGGGAGGTTACATCGTTAATTATAATTATTTAATTTTCATTGATAATTTAGGCATTTACATTTGATTCAATTCGAAATAAATCGTTCTATAAATCTGAATAAATGAGATATGCTCTTCCTCCATCATTTCTCGATTCATATCACAGAAACTACCTTTTAATTTTAATTTTTATTAAAATAAAAACGAATATCTCATTCGGAGGAGCCGCTCTTTCTATCCGTACAACACGAGATTACACGGCGTGTACTTAAAACTACAGGCCGTGTACTTAGGTTCAACGAACCGACACTGGTCCGCCAAACCACTATGTGTGAATTGAAAATTCCTAAGTATTAATCATGCCGTGTTGACCAGAAATGAACAGCGCATGGAACCGGAATACACGGCGTGTATGTTGGAGCAACACGTCGTGTAGTCCGTTCTGGCCGAGGTGAAACCGTGTACAAGGATAAGCCACGTACTGCATACAAGGGATCGCCATGTCGGTTACCGCGTAACAAGGAAGTACACACGGTGTATGATTCATCTACACGCCGTGTACTCCAAAATTTCCAAAGTACAGAAACACGCCAAAGCCCCAGTGTGTACTTTGGATAAAAGGTGATACACACTGTGTACTTATAATCTACACGCCGTGTACCTTCCAGAAATGGAATTTCACCGGGTTTCCTCCATTGTACAATGACCTGTAAAAGGAATATGGATGGGAATAATCTCAAGGAAATTCATAAATGAATTTAAGATAAATAATTGAATAATTATAAGATCATTATTAATTGAATTCGAGCGCGACTTATCTTAAATGAAAGAACGATTAAAAGATTTTGAATTTTAAATATGTGTAAATGTCGTTTCATGCTATGGATGATCATGAGATAGAACAAAGACCCTTTGTATGTGTATGGTTTCATTTAAATTTATTTAATTTAAATTTGATGGCCTACAAGCCTTCTTCCAATAAAATGTAGGGCCTGGGTGCCCATGGTTTCTTTAATGTACACCCATATAATGGAGAATCTCCCAAGCTGTAGGAGACGGTTCAATTCCTGAATCCGAGGAGAAACTGACGCAAGTAGATACAAAGGTGGACAGGTGGGAGCTGCAAAACACGAACCATTGGTTCAAGGTGTTTTTCCCTAGGTCAGGGTTAGCTTATCAAACTGCTAGATAAGGTAACCAATAGAAGCTCATGATCATGCCATTTTATTTTATTTCTGTCTGATTTCATTGTTTATTTATTATGTATGTATTGTCGCGATCACATAGTTAATGAAATAAACAAGCATGTAAAGATGGAATAAAATAAAAACCGGATTATGCGTAAATATTATCAGAACATGGTTAATCACTTAATCAAGCATCACTTAATATTGACAAGCATGTGATAAGGTGAAACTACACATAAAATACTAAAATCCCTCAATACCATATTAAGTCAGACCAAGCCTTCCATTACCTAATTAAGGGAAAGACTCAATAAAATTATGTGTTTGACCAACCCTTGTTGGGACACTTACTTTTATAAAGGAAGCCCTTATTAAAGTTTTTGGGTTGACTTAACCTTATTACATCAAGAGAAGTATCCCTTTCTAGGCTTGGTGTTATATTGGAGGCAAGAGTTGAGGAAATCCAAGTCAGGATTTCAGGATTGGGGAGTCCACTCAAAAGATTAAGGAACTGTATGATCACAGTTGGCAAATACCTACCTACCTAAATACCTTCAAATATCTTGACCAACCCTTGTTGGGGTTATGGGAAGGGGAATATGGATCCTTGCCACTAGAATCTCAAAGAAATTGGACATTATGAGTTCAATGGTGAGGGCAATTGTGACTTGATAAAATAGTGGGAGACTTAATAAAATTTATTATTATTTCTCATAAAATGTAATCAAGAAAGTATTGATAAATGTGCACTTTAATTTGTAGAATAAAAATGACAAACTCGTCAACCACATTTTCTCTGCGATCAATTCTAGATAAAGACAACATCCTCAACGATAGTAACTTTCAGGAATGGTTTAAGTGCCTTCGGGTTATCCTACACCATGAATGAATGATTTACGTGCTAGAGTCCTCACTTCATGATCCGCCTGCCGAAGGGGCGTGTGATGAAGCTTTACTGGTCTATGATCAACATTTGAGCAACGCTCTCGAAGTTCAATGTTTGATACTATCGTCAATGTCTAGTGAACTCATGAAGTCTCACGAAGACATGGATGCTTATAGAATGCTCGAGAACCTCCATGGTTTATACCAGGAGAGAGAAAGACAGGAAAGGTTTGAGATCTCTAAGGATATATTTCAGAGCATGCTTGGAGAGGTTGCCTCAGCCAGGCCTCATGTAGTCAATCTCATTGGCTACATTGAGAGCTTGGAGGTTCTAGGGTTTAAACTCCCCGAAGAACTGGGTTCCGATCTCATTCTTGGACCACTCCCCCAGAGCTTCTCAAATTTTGTAGTGAACTTCAACGTGAACATCATTGAGAAGTCTCTGTCTGATCTTCTTATCCTGATTCACCAAGTGGATAATGACATGAAGCGTGAAAAACCTTCTGTCCTTATGGTGAATAAAAAGATATGGAAGGCGAAGTGATTTAATCCCAAAGCTTCTTCAAGGCCTTCCAAGAAAAGGAAGATCAAAGGGGAGGCAAGGGAAAAAGATGATGTTTTTTTCGCATGTGGCAAGAAGGTCCACATGAAGAAAAACGGCACCCATCCAAGGAAGCAAGGGGAAGCAACAGGTGCGTTTGTCATCGAATGTAATCTATTTGTTTCTACTAATTGGGTATTAGATACTGCTTGTTGTGCTCACATCTGTATTCAAATACAGGAACCAAGTAGATTCAGGAAGATTGACAGAGGTGAGGTGGATCTACGGGTAGCTAACGGAGCCAGACTCGCTGCAGTAGCTGTCGGAGACTACCATCTCACATTGCCAACTGGAATGATCTTGGTTTTGAAAGGTTTTTATTATGTTCCTTATGTTACCAAAAACATTATTTCAGTATCCATATTAGACATTGATGGATTAAAGTTCAAATATGGAAATTAATGTTTCTACTTTTATAAATATAGCTTTGGTTTTGGTAGGGAGAATTTATATAACGTCCTTTATGTGTTAGACTACACAAACCGAGTAATGGCAATCGATGACAATGTTAATTCACATGACTCATATCACACCCAACAATGGCATCACCGGTTGGGTCATGTCAATGAGAAACGTTTGACAAAATTACATCAAGATGGCTATTTATATTCTTTCGAACTAAATCCACTTGGTGTATGTCATGCATGTCTACAAGGAAAAATGACCAAATCCCAATTTGGTGTGAATGGTGAAAGGGATAAAGAGCATCTAGAATTAGTTCACACAGATTTGTGTGGACCATTTCCAGTTGAAGCAAGGGGTGGGTTCTCGTACTTCATAACTTTTACTGATGATTTTAGTAGATATGGATATATCTACTTAATGAGGTATAAGTCAGATTCTTTTGATTGGTTCAAAGAATACAAGAATGAAGTTGAGAACTAGCTTGGTAAGAAGATTAAGAAACTCCACTCAGACAGAGGAGGATAATATCTTAATCAGGACTTCATTGATTTCATACAGGATTTTTGGATTCTATCTCAACTCACTCCTCCGTTCACGCCACAGTGGAATGATGTAAGCGAAAGGAGAAACCACACCCTGTTGGACATGGTGAGATCAATGATGGGTCATGCGAGTCTTCCATTATTCTTTTGGGGATATTCATTACAAACTGTAGCACACATACTAAATGAAGTACCAACTAAATCGATAAATAGTATTCCATATGAGTTATGGAGTGGACGCAAATCCATGTTATCGAATTTACATGTGTGGGGTAGCGAAGCATTTGTTAAGGTGTCTTCAGGTAACAAGATTTCACCCCTAGGCACAATGTGTATCTTTATAGGATATCCCAAGGAAACAAGGGGATATTACCTAAACAACCTCTCAGACAAAAAGGTTACAGCGGCAAGACACGCCATATTCCTTGAGAGGGAGCACATCTCCAAAAGAGATAGTGGGAGTGAGATAGACTTCGATGAAGTCGAGGCTCAAGATACAAAAGAGCCGGTAAAAGAACATATTCCACAAAGCCCCATGGAAGAAAAATCTATTCCAGAGACAGAAGAACTGTGTAGGAGGACGAGAGAGGTAAGAGAACAAGAAAGATATGGTTTTCTTGTCACCGAGGATTGTGACTCATTATTGGTTGACAATTATGATCCTCTTACCTACAAGGAAGCAGTTAAAGGCACAGACATTGCCAAATTGCAAGAAGCCATGAATTTCGAAATGGATTCCATGTACCAAAACCAAGTCTGGATTTTGGTAGATCCTCAAGTTCATGTAAACCCTATTGGTAATAAATGGGTATTCAAGAAGAAACTGAACATGGAAGGGAAAGTCAGCACCTATAAGGCACAACTAGTTGCAAAAGGTTTTGACAACGTCAATGAATTGACTATGATGAAACATTTTCACCTGTTTCGATGCTAAAATCCATCATAATCCTATTGGCCATTATCGCTTAACCATGACTATGAAATTTGGAAAATGGATGTCAAAACAGCTTTCCTTAACGGGAACCTCCAGGAAGATGTCTACATGACTCAACCTGAAGGGTTTGTGACTCCAAAGGATGCCAATAAGGTATGAAAGTTGCAGAAATACATTTATGGATTAAAGAAAGCATCACGGTCATGGAAAATTTGTTTTGATGAAGCCGTAACAGAATTTTGCTTTGTTAAGAATGAATGTGAGCCTTGTGTCTACAAAAGGTTTACTGGATGTTCAGTCGTTTTCTTAATATTATATGTTGATAACATATTACTAATTGGAAATGAAGTACCTATCTTACAGTCAGTTGAGGCATGGTTACAAAAACGATTCTCCATAAAAGACTTGGGCGAGGCAACATATATTCTAGGGATCAAGATCCATCGTGATAGAACCAAGAGAATGCTGGGCCTGAGTCAATGTACATACATTGACAAGATACTGAAGAGATTCAGTATGGAACAGTCCAAGAGGGGATTGTTTCCAGTGTCATATGGAATAAATCTTTCCAAGAAAATGTGTCCTTAGACACATGAGAAAAGAAAGTGAATGGAAAGGATCCCTTATGCATCTATGATTGGGTCAGTAATGTATGTTATGCTATGTATGAGGCTATATGTTGCTTACGCATTAAGTGTGGTAGGCAGATATCAATCTGATCCAGGAGACCTCCATTGGATGGCAGTCAAGACTATCCTTAAGTATCTGAGGCATACTAAGGATATGTTCCTGGTTTATGGAGGAGATGAGGAACTAGTCATCAGAGGACATGTAGATGCTAGTTTCCAGATTGATCAAGATGACATGAAGTCGCAGACTAGATACATCTTCAGTTTGAATGGATGTGCAGTGAGCTGGAAGATCTCAAAGAAAAGTGTGGTGGCAGATTCTACAGCGGAGTCTGAGTATATCACAGCTTCTGAGGAAGTTAAAGAATCAGTATGGATGAGAAGCTTTGTCCTAGAGCTAGATGTTGTACCGAGCTGTAACACCCCAAGATTTCATAGTGTGTTACTTCTTCAAAATAAATCAATATCTTTCACTACACGCAACACTGAGTTCAAGTGCACCATGACTTACCAAACAAGCCGGATGTAACATCCTAGGTAAATAAAGAATAAGAGATTTTCATATTTATTAATATTTTTTAATTAAATATTAATTTTAGTTTAAATGGGTCGCTATGTTCGATTGCGTACCCGATACGCAACAACAGGTTTCTCTGAAATCTTACGTCATACACTAATAATATAATATTATTATTTCAAATGGTCGTTAACTCCTAGCCGTTGTATTGGAGGACTGAACAAAATTAACTACAATATGATTATACATGTATTTACATGTTAGAGGCTTAAAATATGAATGAATCTAATTTTAAACATAATTTACATTAACATGCCGATTTACCGCCTTTTAATGGAGAACCTTTTTTAAATCTAGTTTTGGTCAATTTAATACATTATATATGAAATAATAAAATCATTCTTTAGAAAGGGGAAATCAAAATTTACTTTGGGTAATTTTTTGGTATTTTTCTGATAAAGTTCAATTTTTATGAATATTGAAAAATTACTAAATTCTAATTAAAAAAAACTTTTTTAATCAAAATAATTAATGGTGATAAATTATAAAATTGATTGATTTTGAATTATATTTAGAATATATTTTTACCATTTCATTCAATGTTGGTCATTGGACATAATTTCACAATTAAATTAGACATAAACAAGTGTCAATCTTTTGATAGTTATTTTATCCTAAAAACACGCTTTTTGTTTTGACAGCAGAAATTAATATTAAATTAATTTCTTCCACTTATGTGTTTTGAATATGGAAAAATGGATTCTATATTTAGAATCAGGATGTCAAAATTGTCTAAATAGGTATATTTTATTTTTACACATTTTGAATAATTACTTTGGTAAATATTTCATTTACCATGGTTAAGGGTAAATCCAGTAATTAAGGGTAACAAAATAATATTATAATAATATTAATTTACCCTAAAACGTGTCCTAACCCTATTGGTTGATACATGTACGACAATGGGCAACTTTGGGCCGATTTTAGGACCCCATGGATTCAATAATATGTGATAATGACACTTTAAATTAATAAAGTTAAAGTAAATTCAAATTTTACAAAAGCTTATATCTTTTAGAAGAACAATTTTTACATAGGGTTATACATGTTGGATTTTCGATTATAAATATTCATTAGAATGACAAAAATATTTACTACATAAATATATTTTATTTATAATTTTTATACATCATATTATATAAATTATTAATGATACAATAATGATGCAATGTTTACATCATTAATAAATCATTTAAATAAATAAGATTATAATGATTAAAATATTGTCTAAAACCTGTCCAATTCCTATTGGTTAATTTTATTTAGAATATGAGTCATCTTATAGTATACCGCAATGATTTTTGGACCATTATAAACCGAATATCATTATATTATAAAGTTATAATTTCACTCTTTCCTAAATAGCCCCTCCTCTCCCTTATAAAAGGAGACCACTTCTACTCATTTTCTCCCACCTCTCAAGCCACTTGGCTCGTCCAAATGCTTCCCAAATAAGCTACCTACATCCCTATCCTCCCCCTAGAAGCCTTACCTTAGGCAGAAGACACTTCAATAAGCCCTTTGGTTCAAACCAAAGAAAGTTACTCAAATTAAATGTAATGGTTTCTCTTAAGTTGTTTTCATTTATTTTGCTTCTCCAACCCCTAAAATCTTTTTATTTCACTTTTTTTGTAACAACACCAGTATCCTCAATATACTAGTATGTTGTTATAATATGGATTATAATGACACTTACACACACCTCCATCTAATGGATGAAGAACATAATGTTTCTCTGATGGCAAACGAACGCCTCACGAAACGATGATTGTTCAATAACATCTTACCACCTATCATGGTGGCCATTATTATGGAACTATAATTAAATATGATATTAATGATTTATATTTTATATATAAGCTTCTGTAATTCCATTTTATATCATACCATTATTCATTTCATGTTGTATATACATACGATAATTTCATTTGAGGAAGTGTGGACTACCGCCCCCTTAAAATGATATGACTCGTTCATACCATACATGGAACGTATAGAAGATGGTGTTAATGAAATTAAGTAACATATATTAAATATTATATTATATTTTAATTATGATATACCTATGTATCATTTTGTTTTAATTCTATTAAAGTAAGAAATAGAAATGAAAGTAGCGTTCATGCGTACGTACGGCTTACCGTCTCCATGAACGGTGCATTTCATTTCTTACCTATAAATGTTATGTACTATTGTAAATACATGTATATACTGGATATATAAGATATATATGATATATAAATCATGAATACCATTCTGTATATGATGAAACATTGACCACATGGACAACGTGTAATTATAAGAACTCCATTTTGACTCAAGTACCAAATATTGACAAAATAAACGTTATTAACTTAAATGTTTACATAATGGTTATAACATGGTAATAATTGATATAAATGGAATAATAAACTTGAAAAAGGTTCTTAAGAAAGTAGAAATTATCTTTAGTTTATTATTCAGGATATGAAAGAAGGAACGGGTCAAGTTGGACACGAGGTAAGGGATTTTCATCTCATTACTTATTCCTGTGAGATTAATGTCATATTGCCACTATTAACTTTTGTGTGGTGTATGTACTGCACATAATTGTATTATTTGTATAATACACTTTAATTTATGTGTATTTACATATTCCTTTTATGATACCTCTTTCGTGGGTTGTATGTTTCGAATGTTACCAAATTGGTAAGGGTTTACTTCACAATCTCTTACTTATCCGAGGATGTTTATACGTATTTATCTACTGAGACCACGTTATCATACACATCCCTGTTTCTTAAAAATGTCTTTCAAATAAATTTTAGTATTAAATATAAAATGGGTTAATGTCATTTTTACCCTTATACATTTTTGAAAGGAATCATTCCGTTGTTTTTCAAACAATGTACTTTTTGACCTTTTTGAAAAATTTATGGTAAGAATGTTTTTTTACCTTATACGGCGGGTGCGGCTAATCTCCACCATTATAACTTCGTAGAAGCTTACCATTCAAGGTTATAAGGATATCTTTAAAGTAAATGTATTATTTTATAATTATGTGACATTTAAATGATTTCAAAAAAAAATGATACTTCTCTCAATTAGTTTTGATTTCATCTATGTCAACATCCTTTGATGGATTTTAAGCTTTTTTGATGTTGATTTATTATGATACAAAACATCCATATTTTACTGAAGGTTTTGTGATATGTTTGACTTTGGATGAGTTATTCTTATGTCACTCATGGTTTATGTTTAAAGTTTTGACATTTCATAAGTTATTTTTAATCCGAAAGTTTATGTTATATTTCAAACTTTTCTTCAGATGAATGTGCTGAACAAGTATGGTCCGGGTTGGGGACCGGTAAAAGTATGCCCTCCAGGTTGGGGACTTTTATAAGTAAGCCCTCTAGGTTGGGGACTGGTTAAAGTAAACACTCCAGGTTAGGTACAGGTAAAAGTAAGCCCTCCGGTTTGGTCTCCAGTTATTAGAGGTACTCCGGGTTGGTGTCTGGTTATTAGAGGCACTCCGGGTTGGTGTCCGGTTATTAGAGGCACTCCGGGTTGGGTTCCAGTTAGAAGTAACCCCTAGGTCTTGGGATGAGGCCTAGACAATGAAATTAAAGTTCAACATTATGCATTCCCTTAATATGAAAGTTCTTAGTGATATTGCATGTGATTTTTCGACTAGTAGAATGTCCATGTGAGTAAGTAAATGGCATCATTTCATTTAATCTTTGCCATATTGTGCTGAAGTTCAAGTTTAAAATGGCTTTTGATTTAGTTACACATTGCCTTAAATTTTTATGTTTATTTATGAAAGATTCTGCTGTACTATTATCCTTACTGAGTATCTGAGCTCACCCTTTTCAATGTTTTATTTTTCCCAGAATCCCAAGAAGTATACTGTGATTCATATGCTGGGTTTAGCCAAGGAAATAATGGCATTCTTGAAGCACTATCTATGTTGTATTCTATGATTGAAATTGTAATGTAATGTTCATGTATGTAACCTATTTTCCAAGACTACTAAACTGATCGGTCCTTCGGGATGTGATTCCTTGTATCCATGACAATGTATTAAAATAATGCACCGACTCTGGGTAACTGGGGTCGGGGCGTTATAGTTGGTATCAGAGGAAGTTTAGTACAAACCTTGGAAACTAGATTTAGATAAACTTTGATTAGAGCACATAGCCCTAAGTTAGACTTTGAGGATTAGTATATAAGAACTTCCTAGAATTTTGGTATTGTAGAAATTTTGTGATTTTTCCGAGCAATAAATCCCTGTCTGGATACGAGCAGATAGAGGTGGCTCTGGCACATATGTACCTAGGGGTAAAACCCGAAAACACCACTTTGAGATAGACTCGAAGGGGAACTGGTGCACGACAACGGGCCTTGCTACACTCTTGGTTACGACACTCCCGGGGGATATGCTTAGGATAATTCTCATTTTATTTACAAACCATTATGAAGGGCTCACGAGTATATACTTACTCAAAGAAAACTTTTTTTATGCTTATGGATTATATCCATAAACTGTAAAATTTATGTTAGGTATTTTACATGTTTTGAATTATGAATTGTGATTCATAAATTGACCTAGTGTATGCCATTGTATAGAAATGGTGCCCAATAGAAGGAATGAGAACTCCAGCAATACCTATGATCCAATGAGTAAGAGGGATCTTATCTTACGTGGTCTTAAGCCAGAATTAAGAAGCGAAATAGTCTCCCACGTACTCTCATCATATGAATAAATAATGTCATGTGTTAAGAAGATAAGTAATGAATTTTCTGAGTCCTATGGATTTGAAGGGAAGAAAGAGATGAAAAGGATGGAAAAGAGAAAGATGGATAAAGGGAAGAAGGGAAAGAAAGATTTTCCCATATGTGAAAATTGTGGAAAGAATCACCTTGGTAAATGCCTGAAGGGAATGGGAGTTTGTTATAAGTGTGGTGAAAAAGGACACAAATTATGTGACTGCAAGGATAAAGAAAAGGATTCAAATGTGCAATGCTTCATCTGCAATGAGTTGGGACACTACGCAAATCAATGTTCCAGTCATCGAAGTATACTGCAAATGATACTATTGGTTAATAATCATGTTATGATACAACCACAAATGAGGAAGAATGACTAGATTTATTATGTTTTTTTATTTGAGTGTTGTATCAACAGTATACTGGTTACATGAATTATGAAGATAAATAAGGATTGTACTGTAGTACTATTTTATTGAGCATTTGAGATTATATGGTTTTATGAAAAGTGACTTAATAGTAAGGTAAACTTTTTTTTGAAAATACATGGTTGAAGGAAAGGTATTCCTGAATATGGTCCTGATATTGAGGTAGTGATTTTGGAATAAAAGATGGTTGATTTGAATAAATTATATTGGATATTCATGACTGCCTTTTTGGAGTTTACAAAAGTTTTGGATAGAAGGAGTATATCCAGTATTCTTTAAAGAATAAGGGAGCATGAACATAGTCAATATGGTTTTATGGTAACAGAATGCATGATGAAAGTGTTCATATGTTATTAAGCAGCCAAAAGGATCTTATTTGTGTTTATCTTCCTTATAAGTTTTGGACTTGGATAGAAGTATTTTGGATAATTCTAGTTTGAGATTATTTTTGGATATTTATGAAAAGGACAACACGCGGACCGTGTGACATCCTGTCATGTCGGACAATGCTGCAGGAATCGAACCCACAACCATAGTGTGATTGGGATTTACTACCTTCCACTGGACTACGTGAAGTCCCTGGATTGTATAATGTTGATTTTTTAAGGGTCTGATATGTGAATTATAAATTCATTATATTTGGGACCCTATACGATTATGATAAATAGAGTATTTTTGAGTTGTATCATCTTTTAGAGTGAAATATGAATTTGTGGTAGAACTTAGTTAAAGGATGAGACTCTACTTGTCAAGTATATATTTTTCTTTTTTCTTATTCAATGTTGAAATTAATTCTTATACCTTAATGAAGGAATCTTAAAACAAAAAATGTGTTATCCTAATACCAAATGTTTTGTTGAACTGATGGTATTTTAAATCATCAAAGATTGATGAATTTAAGTCCCTCAATTTTAAACTTGTTTGTGATTGATGACCTCAATCACTACCTATAACTATTTACATTTTTCCTCAAATTATATGTCTCTAATTTCAAACAATTTTCTCCTAATCGAGATCATAATTTGGTGGTGACCCTTTTATTTCCCTTTTCCTCTTATTAAGACTAAATTTTTTTGACACAATTTTCGATGTGGGTTTTCCCACAAAGATATTTTCTAAAATTCAACCTTTATTTTTTAAGAACAATATCAAATTGCGAGGACGCAATTTATTGAATGAGGGAAGAATGTAACAACCAAAGATTTTATAGTGTGTTAATTCTTCGAAATAAATCAATAACTTTCACTACACACAATACCGAGTTGAAATGCACCATGACTTACCAAACAAGCCGGATGTAACATCCTTGGTTAATAAAGAATAAGATATTTTCATATTTATTAATATTTGTGAATTAAATATTAATTTTAGTTTAAAGGGGTCGCTATGTTCGATAGCGTACCCGATACGCAACAACGGGTTTCTTTGAAATCTTACGTCATACACTAATAATATAATATTATTATTTCAAATGGTCGTTAACTCCTAGAAGTTGTATTGGCGGACTGAACAAAACTAACTACAATATGATTATACATGTATTTACAAGTTAGAGGCTTAAAATATGAATGAATCTAATTTTAAGCATAATTTACATTAAAAGGCTGATTTACCGCCTTTTAATGGATATCCTTTTTTAAATCTTGTTTTGGTCACTTTAATACATTATATATGGAAAAATAAAATCATTCTTTAGAATGGGGACATCAAAATTAACTTTGGGTAATTTTTTGGTATTTTTCTGATAAAGTTCATTTTTTTGAATAGTAAAAAATTACTAAATTCTAATTAAAAACAACTTTTTTAATCAAAATAATTAATGGTGATAAATTATGAAATTGAGTGATTTTGAAGTATATTTAGAATATATTTTTACCATTTAATACAATTTTTGTCATTGGACATAATTTCACAATTAAATTAGACATAAACAAGTGTAAATCATTTGATAGTTATTTTATCCTAAAAACACGCTTTTTGTTTTGACAGCGGGAATTAATTTTAAATTAATTTCTTTGACTTATGTGTTTTGAATATGGAAAAATGGATTCCATATTTAGAATCAGGATGTCCGAATTTTCTAAATAGATAATTTTTATTTTTACACATTTTGAATAATTACTTCGGTAAATATTTTATTTACCATGGTTAAGGGTAAATCCGGTAAATAAGGGTAACAAAATAATATTATAATAATATTAATTTACCCTAAAACATGTCTTAACACTATTGGTTGATACATGTCTGACCATGGGCAACTTTGGGTGGATTTTGGGACCCCATGGATTCAATTATATGTGATAATGACACTTTATATTAATAAAGATAAAGTAAATACAAAATTGACAAAAGCTTATATCTTTTAGAAGAACAATTTTTAACTATGGTTATACATGTTGGATTTTCAATTATAAATATTCATTAGAAAGATAAAACGATTTCATACATAATTATATTTTATTTATAATTTGTAGACATCAAATAATTTAAATTATTAATGACACAATAATGATGCAATGTTTACCTCATTAATAAATCATTTAAATAAATATTATTATAATTATTAAAATATTATATAAAACCTATCCAATTCTTATTGGTTGATTTTATTTAGAATATGAGTCATCTTATCGTCGACCTCAATGATTTTTGGTCCATTATAAAGCGAATATCATTATATTATAAAGTAATAATTTCACTCTTTCCTAAAGAGCCCCTCCTCTCCCTTATACAAGGAGACCACTTCTACTCATTTCCTCACACCTCTCAAGCTACTTGGCTCGTCCAAACTCTGCCCAACTAAGCTCCCTACATCCCTATCCTCCCCCAAGAAGCCTTACCTTAGGCAGAAGACATTTCAAGAAGCCCTTTGGTTCAAACCCAAGGAAGTTACCCAAATTAAAGGTAATGGTTTCTCTTAAGTTGTTTTCATTTATTTTGCTTCTCCAACCCCTAAAATATTTTATTTCACTTTTTTTGTAACTACACCAGTACAATTAATATACTAGGATGTTTTTATAAGAAGGATTAGAACTACACTTACACACAGCTCCATCTAATGGATGAAGAACATAATGTTTCTGTGATGGAAAAAGAACGCCTCACGAAACGATTATTGATCAATTACATCTTACCACCTCTCATGGAGGCCATTATGATGAAACTGTAATTAAATACGATATTAATGATATATATTATATATATAAGATTCTGTAATTCCATTTTATATCATACCATTATTCGTTTCATGTTGTATATAAATACGATAATTTCATTTTAGGAAGTGTGGACTACCGCCCCCTTAAAATGATATGACTCGTTCATACCATACATGGAACGTATAAAGGATGGTGTTAATGAATTTAAGTAACATATATATAATATTATATTATATTGGAATTATAATATACCTATGTATCATTTTTTTAATTCTATTAAAGTAAGAAATAGAAATGAAAGTAGCGTTCATGCGTACGTACGGCTTACCGTCTCCATGAACGATTCATTTCATTTTTACCTCTAAATGTTATGTACTATTATAAATACATGTATATACTGGATATATATGATATATATGATATATAAATCATGTATCCCATTCTGGAAATTATGAACTATTGACCACATGGACAACGTGTAATTATAAGAAGTCCATTTTGACTCAAGTACCAAATATCGACAAAATAAACGTTATTAACCTAAATGTTTACATAATGGTTATAACATGGTAATAATTTATATAAAAGGTATAATAAACTTGAAAAAGTTTATTAAGCAAGTAGAAATTAACTTTAGTTTATTATTTAGGATATTAAAGAAGGAACGTGTCAAGTTGGACACGAGGTAAGGGATTTTCATCTCATTACTTATTCCTGTGAGATTCATGCCATATTTCCACTATTACCTTTTGTGTGGTGTATGTACTTCCCATAATTGTATTCATTGTGTAATAAACTTTAATTTATGTGTATTTACATATTCCTTTTATGATACCTCTTTCGTGGGTTGTATGTTTCGAATGTTACCAAATTGGTAAGGGTTTAATTCACAATCTCTTCTTTATCCGAGGTTGTTTATACGTATTTATCTACTGGGGCCTCGTTATCATCCACATCCATGTTTCTTAAAAATTTATATCAAAAAATATTTAATATTAAATAGAAAATGGGTTAAAGTCATTTATACCCTTATACTTTTTTGAAAGGAATCATTTCGTCATTTTCCAAACAATGTACTTTTTGACCTTTTTAACAAATTTAAGCTAAGAATGTTTTTTTAACTTATACGGCGGGTGTGGCTAATTTCCACAGTTATAACTTCGTCGAAGCTTCCCTTATAAGCTTATAAGGATATTTTTAAAGTAGATGTATTATTTTATAATTATGCGACTTTTAAATGATTTAAAAAAAAGATACTTCTCTCAATTAGTTTTGATTTCATCTATGTCAACATCCTTTGATGGATTTTAAGCTTATTTGAAGTTGATTTATTATGATACAAAACATCCATATTTTACTGAAGGTTTTGTGATTTTTTTGACTGTGGATGAGTTATTCTTATGTCACTCATGGTTTATGTTTAAAGTGTTGACATTTGATAAGTTATTTTTAATCCGAATGTTTATGTTATATTTCAAACTTTTCTTCAGATGAATGTGCTGAACAAGTATGTTCCGGGTTGGGGACCAGTAAAAGTAAGCCCTCCAGGTTAGGGACTGGTAACTGTAAGCCCTCCAGGTTGGGGACTGGTTAATGTAAGCCCTCCAGGTTAGGGACTGGTAAAAGTAAGCCCTCCGGTTTGGTCTCCGGTTACAAGAGGTACTCCGGGTTGGTGTCCGGTTATTAGAGGCACTCCGGGTTGGTGTCCGGTTATTAGAAACACTCCGGGTTGGGTTCCGGTTAGAAGTAACCCCTAGGTCTTGGGATGAGGCCTAGACAAAGAAATTAAAGTTCAGCATTATGCATTCCCTTAATATGAAAGTTGTTAGTGATATTTCATGTGATTATTCGACTAGTAGAATGTCCAGGTGAGTAAGTAAATGGTATCATTACATTTAATCTTTGCCATATTATACTGAAGTTCAAGATTAAAATGGCTTTTGTTTTAGTTACACATTGCCTTAAATGTTTATGTTTATTTATGAATGTTTCCTCTTTACTATTATCCTTACTGAGCATCTGACCTCACCCTTTTCAATGTTTTATTTTTCCCAGGATCCCAAGAAGTGTATTGTGATTCATATGTAGGTTTTAGCCAAGGAAATAATGGCATTATCAAATCACTATCTATGTTGTATTCTATGATTGAAATTGTAGTGTAAAGTTCATGTATTTAATCTATTTTCCAAGACCGCTAAACTGATCGGTCCTTCGGGATGTGATTCCTTGTAACCATGCCAATGTATTAAAATAATGCACCGACTCTGGGTATGTAACACCCCGACCCTAGCTACCCAGAGTCGGTGCATTACTTCGTAACATTGGCATGATCACAAAAGTCCAAGTCTCGAAAGACCGATTAGTTTAGTAGCCTTGGAAAGACTAGATACATTCACAAGTCTTACATTACATCATAAAGTGAAAAACTAATAACAAAGTCTTCATAGTCCACACTCATATCATCTTCTGACTATCTCTACAGGTCATTCATAAAATACTTCTTCACATCCTAGAAAATATTAAAACATTGAAAGGGGTGAGCTCAAATGCTCAGTACGGATAACAATATTGCGGAAGATTTCATAAATAAACATTAACATTTAAGGGAATGTATAACTAAAACAAAAGCCTTTTAAACATGAACTTCAACATAATATGGCAAAAGAAAAATGAGATAATGCCATTTACTTAGTCACATTGATATTCTACTAGTCGAATAATCACATGAAATATCAATAACCACTTTCATAATGAGGGAATGTATAATGCCAGACATTCTGAAACATTTTTTCAAGGCCTCGACCAAGACGTCTAAAATGATTAAGGCCTCGGCCAAAACCATAAATCAAATTGGGAAAGGGCCTCGGCCAATTGCACGTCTAGTTGTCTCATTAGACCTACCGATGCATCGAGGAGCTATTGCGGGCTCCACCCGTCACTTATTAAGTCCAATACATTCCTCATATGAATAGGTTTAAACATATCATAAAACATAACATAATCATATCTCATAAAACATGCATAAAGGGAACATAACATTTCCACATTTCAATCACAAGATATCAATACAACACATTGATATAATAAAAACGCTTTCAAAACCATTTTCAATACCAAAATAAAAGAAAGTTAAAAATTTGTATTTATTTTTCATCAAAAAAAATGATGGCTTGTAGAGGAAGCCGAAACTCAAATAATGGTCACGGCGGCGGAGAAGTCGTTGTCGCCGCATATTTACGGAAATAAAAACATTCCCTTTTTATCGTTTAGTAAAACGCTTCGTATAAAAATATTCCTTTTGAATAAACGTAAAAGTCAAAGGGGTTTATACACTATACAAAAGAAATTTGTGTATAAAACAAAATATGCCTCAATGAATGGAGATTGAGACGAAGTCCCTTAAAAAGATCATTTTTAAATAAAATATATCTATTATGTGTATTCACTATATTTACACATAATGAATATATAAATACAATATACGACATAATAATATCATGACATAATTTGAAAGTAGGAGATTAACCCAAAGAATGGAAATTCGGTTAAGAAGTTCCCTTACCTTGTGTCCGACTTGATTCGACCGTTCTTTAACCTCATGAATAATGAACTAGAGTTAATATCTACTTTATTAAGAACATTTTTTATGTTCATTATCCCTTTTATATCACTTATTACAATGTTATTAACATTATGAAATTATTTAAGTTAATAACGGTCGTTTTGTCGATCTTTGGTACTTGAGTCAAAAATAGACTTCTTATAATTATGAGTTGTTCATGTGGTGAAATATCCATTATATCCAGAATTATATTCATGATATAGATATCATATATCTCATATATATCCAGTATATACATTCATTCATAATATTACATGACATTTAGAGGTAAGAAATGAAATGCACCATTCATGGAGACGGTAAGCCGCACGTAGGCATTAACGCTACTTTCATTTCTATTTCGTATTTAATGGAATGAAATCATAATTATATAAATTTATAATAAAATTACAGTATAATATAGTGTATAATACCATTTAATCCATCCTTTATACATCCCACATATGGCATTAACGATTCAAATCACTTTGAGGGGGCGGTAGTCCGCACTTCCTAAAATGAAATTATCGCGTTTTACCCATAATGGAAATCATAAATTATGCCATAAATGAGAAATACAGAAGCATAAGTAAAACATAAACATATTTTATATCATATATAAATATAGTGACATCTTAATGGCCACCTTTGAAGGTGTTATATGATTGTTGAACAATCATCGTTTCGTGAGGCAGAAATTCGCCATCCACAGAAACTGTATGTTCTTTAAACATTAGATGTAGGTGTGTGTAAGTGTAGTTCGAATCCATCTTATAAAAACATCCTATTATATTGAGGATACTGGTGTTGTTACAAAAGAAATGAATAAAAAGAGTTTACGGAGTTGGAGAAAAAAAATAAAACAAAACAACATTAGAGAAGACATTACCTCAAAATCGGGTAACTCTTTTTGATTTGAGCCAAAGGCTTCCTTGGAAAGATTTCTGCCCAAATTTAGGCTTCTAGGAGTAAGAGGGGGATGTTGGGACAGTATTTTGGCAGAGGTTGGCCGAGCCAAATTGCTTGAAGGAGTGAATAATGTGGGAGAGGTGGGGGCCTTTTATAAGTGGAGAGGAGGGGCTCTTTTGGAAAGATTGAAATGTTATATTATTACACAATGATTTTATGATTATAAAGGTCCCACACTTATATAATTCGTGGCTAAGGTGATAAGGGTTCGAAATATACCCATCCAATAGTATTTGGACAAGTTTATGCCTTGGATTTTACATTATCTTTTCATTTTCTTAAAATCGTTAACAAATGAGGTCATCGCTGCATCATAATGATGTCATAAATAATTTAATTTATTTAATGTCTAAAAATTATAAACAAAATACTATGATGTAGGAAATCCTTTTATCTTTCTAATGAATATTTATAGTCAAAATTTGGACTTGTGTAACCCCACTTAAAAACTGTTTTAGTAAAACAACTCATGTTTGTGTCAATTTAATTTTAACATTAAATAAATATATATTAATGTCATTTTCCAACCAAAGTGGTTCCATGGGGTCACCAAGTTGACCCATGGGTTTTCTTGGTCGGCCATGACTCATCCAATAGGAGTAGGACAAGTGTCATTGTCATCTCATATTATTAAAACATTATTTGTCCCTTAAACTACACTAATTACCTCTAATCGCGATTAAGAACTTAAAAGTTACTATTCACCAAAAAAAAATTACTTTACTCTCATTGAACCACATTATACTTCTTAATGACAACCATGTATGTCAGATTTTTGAAAATCAAATCACAGAAATGGTAATATTTCATTTAAACGAAAAATCAGTTATTTAACTACCACTTAGTGGTTTCACTATTCATCAAAAATTGATGTTTTTCAGAACAAGGCCAAAATTTCACCCTAAGATATAATTGATATTCCAAATTAAAAAATGATGTCTATTTTAAAAAATTCCAAACATATAAGTTGCATTAATTAATTTTATAATTAATTCCCGCTGTTACGACAAATAGCGTGTTTTTAAGAAACAATTTATATCAAAAGATTGGCAATTGTTTATGTCCAATTTCAATGTTAAATTAATTCTAATGACCACCGTTGGATAAAATTGTAAAATTATATTCTAATTATACTTTAAAACCACTAAATAGTATAATTTTTCATTATAAATTATTTTGATTTAAAAAGTTGTTTTTTAGTATTTTTCACTATTCATAAAAATTAGAAGTTCTCAGAAAAATACAAAAAATTCAACATAGGCTAATTTCGATATTCCAAATCCAAAAATGAAGTCCATTTTTGTAAATAAAATTTATAAAATTTTAAAAATTAGGTATTACTATTCACAACGGCAAGTTTAATTAGTTGTGGTGTGTGTTAGAGCTCGAGGTTGCGTACAACACACGCTATTGCATTATTCGAAGGGAAACGTACCGTGGAGGCTTGGGGTGTTACATTCTCCCCTCCTTCAATAAATTGCGTCCTCGCAATTTGAAAATTTTCTTGGAAAATAAAAGGTTTAAAATAGAAAATACCTTAGTAGAAAACCCACATCGGAAATAAGGTTAATAAAAATATAACTTTAAAAGAAAGAAAGATAAGTTCAAAGGTCACCCGAGATAGCCCATACTAGGATTCTATGAAAATATGGATATGGAAGAAAAACAAACCATCAAGGTCTGATGGAGAGTTCTAGAAAATCGGATTAGGAGAAAGTTAACAATAATAAAATCACAAACTTGTGATTGGTTAAACGGTCATTGAATCCCCAGTTGGAAAAGTTAACCGGCAACGTTTTTGTTTTAAGTTACCATTTATAATGTTGAGGAATTTATTTAGGAGATTTATTAAGAACGTAAGGGAATATACATACTTGTTATGTATACTTTCATTCGTTAATAAATTTTTACCACAAACCCAACTTTTACTCCAGATGGTAATGGAACTCAAAAATATTATATTTATACTAATTGTATAAGGTTCCAAATGTTAACACATACCATTTAGATTAGTAAAACTATTTTCTAATAACCAGGGACTTCCTGTAGGCTACTGGTAGGAAATAAAGGCTTGTCTCACTATGGTTGTGGGTTCGATTCCTGCAGCTTTGTCCGACGCGACGGGTTATTCCCCACCCTGAAGGTTTTCCTTTTTCTAAAACTATAGTATTATAATATTCCAAAAATAATCTTCAGAAATGCTTTAACCTTAAACAATACTATCCATGGTTCAACTTAATCCATTCCAACCTTAATAGTTATCCAAAATACCTCCGTCCAGACTTTCTCTAAAAGGTCTCTAAATTCCAAAATCAATTGTAACATCAGATTCCCCAAACAAAGAAAAGTTTCTCTTATTGTCACATACTAAAAATATGATTACCTTAATCATATTAAAACCTTAATGAAATCAAAAAGTACTGTAGTACAATCCTTATATATATATCACATTATTCTAATAACCAGAATATAATCCATGAGTCCAAAAGCACCAATACATTAATTATTCTGCTTCAACTGTAGTAACAACATAAGATTGTCCTTGATCCCTTGGCCTTTTTTGAGGTAAGTTTCCCTGACACTTAGAACATTCATTTGCGTAATGCCCCATTTCCCTACAATTTTAGCATTCAACATTGATAGCCTCTTTCTTTCCCTTGTAATCACGAGCCTGTTGACCTTTTTCTCCAAATTTATAACAAACTCCCATTCTTTTTAGGCAAGTACCAGGGTGATTCTTCCCACAATTATCACATAATGGAAAATCTTTCTTTCCCTTTTTCCCTTTATCTGTCTCTTGTTCCACCATTCTCTTCTTCTCTTGCTTTACTTTGTTGTCATAAGACTTAGAGAATTCCTTTTCTGTCTTGATAGTACACGAGACAATATCTTCATATGTTGAGAAAGATTGTGATACTAACGCTCGACGGAGAAATGGTTTTAACCCATCAAAGAAACGATCAGTCTTACTTCTTGGGTTACGTATGTAATCTACAGCATACCTTGCTAACCTTGTAAAGTTAGCCTCATACTTTTCGACATTCTCATCCTCCTTCTGCCTCAGACTCAGAAATTGCCTTTCCATATCCGCTCGATGGTCTTGAGGAAAGTATTTTTCTGAGAACACCTCTTTGAACTCATGCCATTCCATGTTTGTTAATTCATCATCTTCCTTTGTGTTTTGAATTAGTGACCACCATTGATCGGCATCTCCAGTGAGGCGGTAAACTGCCATGACAACATTCTCCTTTTCACTACTCTCCAAGGCATGGAATATTTTCTCTATGGAATTTATCCATTTCTCAACTACTATAGGATTTGTACTCCCATTGAAGGTTGGTGGTTGTTGCCTCATGAAACGGTCTAGCATTGATCCTCCACGTTGCGGATCAGGGTGCTCCATACGAGTAAGGTTGTTATTCATAACCTGCGTGAGTTGTCCCAGTACGGTGAGAAGCTGATCGACACCAGTTGTATCACTAGCTCCACCATAATTATCTTGAGCAGGAGGGAAATCCCTACACGGAGTGCGTGCATTGATACGGTTTCCATTCCTTCCACTAGGCACCATTTCTAAATAATGGCATAAACTAGATTAGTTCATGAATGAAAATACATAATTCCATACTTGTAAAACACTTAACATAAATTGAACTAATTATGGATATAATCCATAATTATAAAAATGTTTTCTTTGAGGAAGTATATACTCATAACCCTTCATAGCGGTTTGTTAAGAAAATGAGAATTATCCTAAGAAAATCCCCCGGGAGTGTCGTAACCAAGAGTGCAGCAAGGCCCGTTGTCGTGCACCAGTTCCCGTTCGAGTCTAGCTCAAAGCGGTGTTTTCGGGTTTTACCCCTAGGTACATCTGTGCCAGAGCCGCCTCTACCTGCTCGTATCCATACAGGGATGTATTGCTCGGAAAACTCACAAAATCTCTATAACAACAAAATTCTAGGATGTTCTTCTATACTAATCCTCAAAGTCTATCCTTGGGCTATGTTCTCTAATCAGAGTTTATCTAAATCTAGCTTCCAAGGATAGTACTAAAATGCCTCTGATACCAACTGTAACGCCCCGACCCCAGCTACCCAGAGTCGGTGCATTACTTCGTAACATTGGCATGATCAAAAAAGATCAAGTCTCGAAAGACCGATTAGTTTAGTAGCCTTGGAAACACTAGATACATTCACAAGTCTTACATTACATCATAAAGTGAAAAACTCATAACAAAGTCTTCATAGTCCACACCCATATTCTCTTCTGACTATCCCTGCAGGTCATTCATAAAATACTTCTTCACATCCTGGAAAATATTAAAACATTGAAAGG
The DNA here is from genome assembly GCA_963277665.1 of Viscum album. Taxonomy (NCBI): domain Eukaryota; kingdom Viridiplantae; phylum Streptophyta; class Magnoliopsida; order Santalales; family Viscaceae; genus Viscum; species Viscum album. The sequence goes on along the minus strand of OY728139.1, from coordinate 973,905,883 downwards.
GGTGAGCTCAAATGCTCAGTAAGGATAACAATATTGTGGAAGCTTTCATAAATAAACATTAACATTTAAGGCAATGTATAACTAAAAAAAAGCCTTTTAAACATGAACATCAACATAATATGGAAAAAGTAAAATGAGATAATGTCATTACTTAGTCACATTGATATTCTACTAGTCGAATAATCACATGAAATATCAATAACCACTTTCATAATGAGGGAATGTATACTGCCAGACATTCTGAAACATTTTGTCAAGGCCTCGGCCAAGATGTCTAAAATCATTAAGGCCTCGACCAAAACCATAAATCAAATTGGGAAAGGGTCTCGGACAATTCCACGTCTAGTTGTCTCATGAGACCTACCGATGCATCGAGGAGCTATTGCGGGCTCCACCCGTCACTTATTAAGTCCAATACATTCCTCATATGAATAGGTTTAAACATATCATAAACCATAACATAATCGTATCTCATAAAACATGCATAAAGGAAACATAACATTTCCACATTTCAATCACAAGATATCAATACAACACATTGATATAATAAAAATGCTTTCAAAACCATTTTCAATACCAAAATAAAAGAATGTTAAAACTTTGTATTTATTTTTCATCAAAAAAAAATGATGGCTTGTAGAGGAAGCCGAAACTCAAATAATGGTCACGGCGGCGGAGAAGTCGTTGTCGCCGCATATGTACGGAAATAAAAACATTCCCTTTTTATCGTTTAGTAAAACGCTTCGTATAAAAATATTCCTTTTGAATAAACGTAAAAGTCAAAGGGGTTTATACACTGTACAAAAGAAATTTGTGTATAAAACAAAATATGCCTCAATGAATGGAGATTGAGACGAAGTCCCTTAAAAAGATCATTTTTAAATAAAATATATTGATTATGTGTATTCACTATATGTACACATAATTAAAGTATAAATACAATATACGACATAATAATATCGTGACATAATTTGAAAGTAGGAGATTAACCCAAAGAATGGAAATTGGGTTAAGAAGTTCCCTTACCTTGTGTCCGACTTGATTCGACCGTTCTTTAACCTCCTGAATAATGAACTAGAGTTAATATCTACTTTATTAAGAAAATTTTTTATGTTCATTATCCCTTTTATATCACTTATTACAATGTTATGAACATTATGTAATTATTTAAGTTAATAACGGTCGTTTTGTCGATCTTTGGTACTTGAGTCAAAAATAGACTTCTTATAATTATGAGTTGTTCATGTGGTGAAATATCCGTTATATCCAGAATTATATTCATGATATAGATATCATATATCTCATATATATCCTGTATATACATTCATTCATAATATTACATGACATTTAGAGGTAATAAATGAAATGCACCATTATTTGAGACGGTAAGTCGTACGTACGCATGAACGCTACTTTCATTTCTATTTCGTATTTAATGGAATGAAATCATAATTATATAAATTTATAATATAATTAAAGTATAATATATTGTATAATACCATTTAATCCATCCTTTATACATCCCACATATGGCATTAACGATTCAAATCACTTTGAGGGGGCGGAAGTCCGCACTTCCTAAAATGAAATTATCGCGTTTTACCCATAATGGAAATCATAAAGTATGACATAAATGAAAAATACAGAAGCATAAGTAAAACATAAACATATTTTATATCATATATAAATATAGTGACATCTTAATGGCCACCTTTGAATGTGTTATATGAGTGTTGAACAATCATCGTTTCGTGAGGCAGAAATTCGCCATCCACAGAAACCGTATGTTCTTTAACCATTAGATGTAGGTGTGTGTAAGTGTAGCTCGAATACTTCTTATAAAAAATCCTAGTATATTGATGATGCTGGTGTTTTTACAAATGAAATGAACAAAAAGAGTTTACGGGGTTGGAGAAGAAAAATAAAACAAAACAACATTAGAGAAGACATTACCTCAAAATCGGGTAACTCTTTTTGATTTGAGCCAAAGGCATCCTTGGGAAGAGTTCTGCCCAAAGTGAGGCTTCTAGGAGTAAGAGGGGGATGTTGGGCGAGTATTTGGGCAGAGGTTGGCTGAGCCAAATGGCTTGAAGGTGTGAATAAGGTGGGAGAGGTGGGGGCCTTTTATAAGTGGAGAGGAGGGGCTCTTTTGGAAAGATTGAAATGTTACATTATTACACAATGCTTTTCGGATTCTAAAGGTCCCACACTTATATAATTCGTGGATAAGGTGAAAAGGGTTCGAAATCAACCCATCCAATAGTCTTTGGACAAGTGTAAGCCTTGGATTTTACATTATCTTTTCATTTTCTTAAAATCGTTAAATAATGAGGTCATCGGTGCATCATAATGATGTCATAAATAATTTAATTTATTTAATGTCTAAAAATTATAAAAAAATACTATGATGTAGGAAATCCTTTTAGCTTTCTAATGAGTATTTATAGTCAGAATTTGCACTTGTGTATCCCCACTTAAAAACTGTTTTAGTAAAACAACTCATGTTTGTGTCAATTTAATTTTAACATTAAATAAATATATATTAATGTCATTTTCCAACCAAAGTGGCCCCATGGGGTCCCCAAGTTGACCTATGGGTTTACTTGGTCGGCCATGACTCATCCAATAGGAGTAGGACAAGTGTCATGGTCATCTCATATTATTAAAACATTATTTGTACCTTAAACTACACTAATTACCTCTAATCGCGATTAAGAACTTAAAAGTTACTATTCACCAAAAAAATTATTTTACTCTCATTGAAACACATTTTACTTCTTAATGACAACCATGTATGTCGGATTTTTGAAAATCAAATCACAGAAGTAGTAATATTTCATTTAAACGAAAAATCAGTTATTTAACTACCAGTTAGTGGTTTCGCTATTCATCAAAAAATGATGTTTTTCAGAATAAGGCCAAAATTTCACCCTAAGCTATAATTGATATTCCAAATTCAAAAATGATGTCTATTTTAAAAAATAACAAACATATAAGTTGCATTAATTAATTTTATAATTAATTCCCGCGGTTACGACAAATAGCGTGTTTTTAAGAAACAATTTATATCAAAAGATTGGCAATTGTTTATGTCCAATTTCAATGTTAAATTAATTCTAATGACCACCATTGGATAAAATGGTAAAAATATATTCTAATTATACTTTAAAACCACTAAATAGTATAATTTTTCACTATAAAATATTTTGATTTAAAAATTTGTTTTTAAGTATTTTTCACTATTCATAAAAATTTGAAGTTCTTAAAAAATACCAAAAATTCAACATAGGCTAATTTTGATATTCCGAATCCAAAAATGAAGTCCATTTTTTTAAATAAAATTTAAAAAATTTTAAAAATTAGGTATTACTATTCACAACGGCTAGTTTAATTAGTTGTGGTGTGTGTTAGAGCTCGAGGTTGCGTACAACACACGCTATTGCATTATTCGAATGGAAACGTACCGTGGAAGCTTGGGCTGTTACAGGGTAACTGGGGTCGGGGTGTTACACGAGCAGTAAAGATCCAATCACACTCTATTGTGATAATACTGCAACGGTGGAACTTGTAAAAGAGCCAATGTCACATCAGCGAACAGAGCACATACCTCGGAAGTATCATCTCTTGAGGGATTTTTCTCAAAGAGGTGAAGTTGTAGTTAGCAGTATTTCCACGGAAGACAACGTGGTAGACCCCTTGACTAAAGACATAACTCAGCAGAATAATGATCATCATGTGAGGTCTAGCGGACTAAAAGTCGTAGGCAGTTGGCTCTAGACCAAGTGGGAGTTTGTAAGGGTTGCTGTCCTGAGAACCAACTGTTTTGTACTTTGATTACATGAATGTTCACTTATTATATATTGTTCATTATTCTGTATGACTATAATATAATAATGTCATGGAATATATGTTGCATTGATAAGGTCATGGAAGATCCCCACTATGATGAGAACATTGAAATGATATAACAATATTCTTAAACAAAAGTTCTACGGTTGGATGACGTACTATGATAGGACACAAAGTATACAGACTGTCATGTGCGAGTACTCGTAAGAAGAAGAGACTCTATCTCATGGAGTTCGCACTTGGTAATCTCCAAGATAAGAGATTATGAGAACAGACCCGCCATTAGTAATTCCACATGTCTTGGTGTCATCAGACATTACTATCTACGAGCGTGTGTAATGGTCCTTATACTGGAAGATTGTCATTAACTCATGTCACGACTCGCACACTTAGATTTACTGATGAAAACTGTCACGCAGACAGTTGGCGGGAAGTTGGGTATGTTGGGTGCGTCACGAGTGACTTGTTGTTATTGGATAAGTCAAGGAAAGATTTGTCCCGTCAATTTATGGAAGTTGATATCTCAGCCCTTTGATTGAAATAGAACCGTCGCATTAAATTCCATGGCCATGGTGAAAACGACGAGTTTATTTCATGTTTTCAAGGAACGACAGATCAAACATATAGGTTTATGACAATGCCATGAAACCAGCTTGATAAGATATCAAGACAAAGGGATTAAATTACACAGTAAGCATTCGTATGCGGTGATACGTCGATACGGCGTCAACTTCTTTCTCTTGGGTGCCTTGACCAGTTGCTAGAAAGTAATCTTGGAATTTAGGCAAGCCCACCTAATGCCAACGAGAATGGGGTCTAGAGGGTCACCCACTAAGTGTATTCAAGTATCTCAAGTAGAATAAAGAATATTCCCTTACGTGGTTTAATAATTATTCAAGAAAGCTTAAATCTTTTAATGTTGGAGGAAGAATAAAATAAAACAAGTACACGTCGTGTATCAAAAGAACACGCCGTGTAGTTTTATCACACACCGTGTATTTTTAAATGTACACCCCATGTGGTTTTATTTTTGGAAAGGGAATGAATAAATGAAAACAATATCTACATGCCGTGTACATTAAATGTGCACGCCGTGTAGTTTTCAATGAAAGACAAGTACATTCCGTGTATTTATTAATATACGCCGTGTAGTTTTTCAAGTCGGGATTTTGAGGAAATATTGTTTTTATTAAATGATATTTATTTATAATCGGTGTGGTCGCGTGTCAAGGAATTTATGACTTGACATGGGTTTTTCAAATGGGAGTTAATGAAATAAATAAAACGTGTAACACATTTATTTATTGTCATAACTCCACAACCTAAATACCAATTATAAATATCCTCACAACCCCAAATATTTTCCCAATCCAAGAGAATCGTTGTGCACAACAACTCTGGAAAATTCTTTCAAGACCGAAAGAACCTCTTCCTCCCAGAATGCTCTCAAGATTGAGAGAGATCCACTTCCATCAGATCGAGACGATCTAAGGCGGACAACGCAAGCAAAGGATTCTCCACTCTAGCACCCGGAGACTCCTTTGGCGACGTCTCGAGATACGAGGTACATGTGTGGGTCATCTCTAGAGGAAGTCTACCCTTGGCTTCTGCGACGTAATAATGGATCACATCGGAACATGATCAAGGACATAAATGAAGAATGAACACCCAGCAAGGTATTTATTTCATCAATTAATTAAATTAATTATAATCAACTTGTAACGATCCTATCTCTTTGTTCCGGGAGTTCCCTTTCTTTGTCCTTTTCTGTGATTTGATCTGTGGAGAGTGGCATTTATCGTCCTATTGATCCCGGATAGAACATTGTTAATGACTAAAATCCAAGTGGGCACATCCACCCACGCGCTTTAGCTTTCCCCGGAACCTTCAACTGTGATGTCATAAAAAACATTATATATGTATAGGTTATATAATTTTTACACATAAACATGACTGCCATTTTAAATTATGAAAAAATTATAGTTGGATAATTTCGATGAGTTGATAAAAAAATAATATTAATTTTATCATAATTATTTTCTAAATATTTGAAATTTTATTTCAAATAAAATACGACATTTATTGAAAAAATGAAGTATTTTGAAAAATATTATCTTGAAACATGAATAATAATTGCATTTCCTTACATAACAATTATATGATCATTTATATATAATATAATTAATTTAATAATTAATTATTATTAAATTAATGTTTTGATTCATTAATCATTTAATCCGTCATAATATATTTGAATTTTATACAAAAATAAAATTTCTGATTATAGAGTAAAAATAATAAAAAAATGTATATTAATTAGCCTATACAAAATTATTGTACAAAATAATAATGATACGGTCTTTATTAATATTCTTTTATGAAAATATAATAAACCCTAAGAGTATGTTTCCCAATGTTGGGGCTTTCATTGGTCCATTAGGTGAACATGGTTTGGGAGGTGATCTCGAGGTGCTTGAACTTCTAGTGTAAATAAGTACACTCGTGATTTAGTTGTCGGATCAAAGCATGGGAATGACCTGGGGAAAAGCCTTGATATGTTATCTCCCTCAGAAGCTCCAAAAAAATTCATAGGGAACGATCCAACTGGTTGAGGCCAACATTTCCTTTGTCTGTGTCAAAAGGATTTCATAAAACCATATATTTATACTTGTCATGTGATGAATGTTCAATGGATATATTATAAAATGTGAGGATACATAATGTTAATTTACATCTAATTGGATATACTAAAACAAATTAATAATAAAATTCAGGTATTTAAATCAATTTAAATGGATGGATATTTTAAATGTATAAATTTCATTTTCAATATAAAAAATGAATATCGAAATAAAAAAATTTACGACTTTTTCAATTGAAAATTTGTGATTTTATTGCATATAAATGTAATTAATGTAGAGCCATGTTCAATATATCTATGAAATATTTGAACATAGAAAATGGTTCTACCATAGTCAATCTACCGGTTCTTTTTTCATCCTTGTGTATCTTAGTGACACTCACTTCTCCTCTTTCAATAACATCTCTTATAAAAGGATTTATAATATCTTTTTTGTTTTACCTACGTCAGAATACTAAATTTTTATTCAAATAAATGGAAGAATGAGAATCAAAATGAACAGTAATAACATAATTACTAATATTATGTTGAGAAATACAAACAATAATACATATAGATTCTTTGAAATATTCTTTCACTATTATGTACATGGATGCAATGATCAATAGGGTCACCACCAATTTCATACTGGACATCTGTGATATAGGGCATCCAAATGCAGTAAAGAAATATCCAGTTAGTGATTTCTATGTATCAACATTTCAATCATCATTAGAATCCACAATTCCAGTCTGTAATTCAGATGAATTAATTCTTTTATTATATAAAATAGAATGAGATTAAGTACAGTAAATGTACATTAACCACTATTTATGAAATTTCCAAGGTGTCTTTCCTATATTTTAAATAAATAATACTCCAACTATAGATATAAAAAAAATGCGGTAAAATAAAAATCATATCATACACAATACTTCCCACTAAATTACAATATGGGATTCTAATCATATATTCTATATTAGAAGCTATTGCATGTGACTATGAAAATGAAATTTTAAAATTTTTCCCTAAATGAACACTAATAGGCTTCAAAGAATCAAACAAATACCTCTTAAGAACATAAATGATATGGGAACATTGTGATACATAATAATCTTAGGATTTTTATACCTATTAATTTCCTTGCCTATAATTTTAATAGCACTTCCTAGATCATTCATTTCAATAGTTGTGTGATATTTCACATTATCATTAATAATTAATTTCATTTTACTACATATGAGTAATATGTCATCTATATATGGCAGGAAATGAAACATATATATTTTAATAGATTTCAAATATACACATATATCAAATTGACTTTTGCTGAAAAAAAATTTCTCATATGAATGAATCAAACTTTTTATACCATTAACTCATAAATTATCGTAATCCATATAATGATTTATTATGAATTCAAACATGGAAAGATTTATATTTTTGATCTATAACAGTATTCGTATTTATATATAATTTTACAATTAAATCACCATTCAAGAGAGTAGTTTTTACTTCTAACCGTTCTATATGTGAATATTAATGGGCATAAAATGAAATAAGAATTATTATTGAAAAATGATTCACTACAGGAAGAAAAATTTTAGAGTAATAAATTCATTCTCCTTGAAGAATCCTCTGGATAGAGATCGTGTTATAATCATTTTTATATTTCCATTAGTATTTCTTACATTCTTTATATCAATTTAAAACCAAATACATTGGAAGTAAATGGTTTATTGACTATTGACCATGTATGGTTATTTCTTTATAATTTAATCGCATCTTCCACAACTAAAATCAAATGCGTAGTGTTTCTACCATTTTTTTTATGGAAATTTGCTTTGTGGATCCTCTCCACAAAGATCTTATAACACATTCAAGGTAATGGAAACCATCTGATCATGGTTGTACCTAGGAGGAGGACTAATGACACTCCTCTACCTATACCTTGTGTGTTTAAAACCCCCAAGGTTACTAGGTAATCCATCATCAATATAATCATCTGAATTAGACCATGATTATAGATCTTTTTGAGTAATGGGAACCTGAGATGTAGAAGGAGTCTCAATTAGATCTTCAATTATATTAGGACTACCATTTTCAGGATCTATATTAAGATAAGGATCAACAATATCATCAGTTGGAGGATGGGAAATACGAGGAAAAAACTCTTGATCCACCACATCCCATCTAATAATACACCTTAGAAAGCTAGGTTTATCTACCCAATGCATATAACCCTTTATCCACTAAGGATACCCTATAAATGTGCACTTGACCGCCATGGGATCAACATTATAATCCTAAAAATTAATGCAAGTATTGCATCAAAACACCCTATAATGTTATTAGGATGGGGTTGATTACTCAAAAATTAAATGGGATTTCTATATCTGTTGACATATGAGGGATACCAAATTATTAGGTATACATTCATAGTTAAATATATATTCCAATATTATTTACATATTCTCAGGAATGCAAGAAATCTATGAAACCACTCATGAATGGTGTAATTCATATGCTCTTATAGAAAGTATTGTTGCTGAGTATGTCTCATTGTAAGGTGATTTAAAGTTACATCACATTCATAAAACATGATAAAGTCCATAGATAGTTATTCAAAGCCATTATCAGTCCTCAATTCCTTTAACATCATCACATATTGATTTTCAAGAGAGGATAACCAATTTTTGAATTCCTCAATGAAATCAGATTTTTTTTCAAAATAGACATTTCTTGAAAATTCATCTATAATGGTGACAAAGTAAGATCTTCCACCATGGGATGTGGTCCAAGAAGGTCCAGAAAAATCAGAGTGAAAATAATAATGTGTGACAATATTTTTAATGATTGATATATGAAAACTTACTCTTTTAGACGTACCCATAACACAGTCTTAACAAAAGGGTATGTTACATGGTGTATTTGATTGAGAATTCATTTCTCTCTCAATCTCTCTAAACCTTTAGCAGTACCAAGTACTAGATGCCTATGCTAAAGTATAGTGTTTTCATTATTAGCGACAAAACTGTTTCACAACTATGTTACTTGTGTTCCTCCAGCCAAAAAATATATCCAATTTTGCAATGATCCTCTATGAACCACATGATATCCCTTGGAGATTCTAATACAACCAGAATCATATTTAAATGTAAAACCTCTTTGATCTACGAACGCTATTAAGAGTAGATTCTAGTATAAATCAAGAACCCATACATACAAAAATGTGAAAAGAGAATGTTCTGATGTCTCTATCATTAAAAAAATTCTACCCATGATAGATAATCTCTTGTTATTTCCTATAATAATCTCTAATTTAACTTCCTCATACAAACCAAAAAATAACTCCATTCCAAGAACATATTGAACCAACATCATGATTCTAACTCCAACTCTACATTAAGAGAATATCGGGTCAGACACATTCGATCAACACCTTCGTAGTCTTTGTCAGCAAAGACCAAATGGTCTCCATACATCTAAATTTTTTTTCCAAAACATTCCACGCAATAGAGACTCTTGTTTAATAGTGAACATTGAAAAGTATAATGATCATGTTGTTATGTGTTTGATTTTTTTCAATAGATAAATAATTATTTAACCATAGGTGAATTTCAATTCTAAATAATGGAAACATAAAACAAAATGAAATCACAGATTAAACACCTCCCCCTCTTTGTGATACTTATGTCCTTGTTGGTTAATCTCCACAGGTTCCAACAATGACAACCTTTGTAATTAGCTATAACAAGATATTAAATTATTTAAAAATGATCTCTAGTATAAACTCTAAGTTCCAAAATACATGACGAAAAACTAAACTGGTTAATAATGCATTTTATTATCATCAAAAAGAATTTTGGAATCATATTAATTAATCGATTCCTTTGAAAAATGGAATAATACATTCAATTTAACAGGAAAACATATATAAATTTGATTAGCATGAGTTTAAGAGAAGTAGTATAGTTTTTAAACATGTATTCTCTTTAATAATTTAACCAACCAAAAAATTTATCACATTTATATTATTTATCCAAATTTATCAATTTCAACATGTAAAACAAAGAATAGTATAAATTTCATACTATGATTAAAAATCAAAAGAAAACCATTATAACGAGGGAAAGAAATAGCATGTGATCTCTAAAAATAAAAAAAATTGTTTATTTAAACTACAATAATAATTTTTAGGTTAATTAATCTTCCATAAAAATGGTTAAACCATAGTAAATTTATGATTTAATGTAAATAAATTCTATATGAAATGGATCTCCTACCTAATAGAGACACTATTTTTTGCATGATAATGAATCAATGTTAAGGATATCTCATCACCTATTTCAGGAGGACATTATAATCCCCAACATATATTGTTCTAGGAACGCATTGATAAAAAACATTGAACGACAAATTAAAATGTTGTAAACCAGGTCATGTGGCCTCCCAGGGTAATTATAGGAAGAACAATTTTGGAGGACCACAGTGAAACCCCTATTCCCTTGTAATATACAACAATGACAACTGTAGATCTAGAGGAGTCTATATAATAGCCCTAGGTGAAACCCACATAAAGTTTCAATGCAAGATCCATGGTCTAGATCCAATTTAGCTTGGGTAGGGACAATTGAATTGGTTATAGCCTACATTATTGCCCCCCTTGATTTTGTAGTATCCCCAAGACTATTACTATGTGTCCACCTTTCTCCATGTCATAGTGCACAACATCGTAGATGGGAAAATGCTGCAACCAACCTCTACGATGTAGTTAGGCCTAATAGAATTACCCCAAACTATTTGAAATTATTTTATTTGAAATGGAAAATTCCTTATATCACCCTGTCTGAAAGGGTGTTTTGCGATGGGGTCCCGTCGCAAATTCCCTTTTGCAGAAAATGGCATCACAAAATATTATATCTATGTTTTTAAAAAACAATATCAGGGAGGGAATGTCTACCCATTGCAAAAAAACAAAATAAATAAATTAATATTTAATAATTATAAAATTTGATTAAATAATAAAATTAGTAATATTAAAATAATATTAATAATAAATATATTAAATAATATTAAATAAAAAATATTGTTATGAAATTAATATTATTAATACAATACTTTTAATAATTTTAATAATAATATAAACAATATAAATATAATAATATTAATATAAAAATATTAATATACTAATTGTTTTATTATTATTAAAAATAATCTTAATAACAATAATAAATTAGAAAACAATAAAAACATAAATATTCAAAAAAATATAATAATAACAAAATAAAAAATAAAATAAATTATTAATAAAATTATAAAATGATAATATTAGTACAAATAAATATATAAATAATAATGTTAAAAAATGTTAAACAAATAAATAACTAATTAAATAATAAAATCCACCATAATCAAAAAAAAATATAAGAAGCACACAATATTGAAATGTGAATATATAATTTTATAAAAAAACTACATTCAAATGTATTTTCATAAAAAGTAAATACATAACTGAGGGCCAGGGCTATATAGAGTAGAATGTGGACATGGATGAGATGCTAAAGGGAATTCCAACCCTAAACAATGAATCAGATGTCCAATATACTACACCGTTTACTAATGATATTGTGGTTTCCATCGATGCATCTATATGTACTATATTTCTACTATGGACAGAGCTCTTCTTACAACCTATGAAATCTCATTATAAGACCACCCTAATCTCAATACTACTCCAGATACTATGTAGTAAAGGATTATAACTCTCTAATATCTCCTCTCATTCTCCACATCGACATCATAGCGGTACTATAAAAACTCATCGGATAAATAGATAGATGACCCCAATAACTCAGCCTTTATAAAAGGCATATTGGGTCATTATAATTCAAGTTTTATAAAATATTAGAGTATAAATGGAGAAATGAGTTGAGAGTGTAGGGAACTGAAAAAATTGGCTCCTGTCATATTTCGGTTAGATTAATTTTGTTGGAAGAATTTGCAATGAGATTCTCATTGCATAAAAATATTATTTGGGATGAGAACCATCCCAAATGTATACCCCCTATTAATTGGGTGTGGTGTCTAAAAATGTATTTTTGAAGGTTTCAATAGGGAATACCTACATGCAGACTTTTTATTTGCAACAGCACATCACAAATACTAAAAACCACAGGAGGGAAATTGTGATTGGTCCAATCGTAAATACCTACCAGCTGACATAGTATTATTTTGGGCAATTGAATTTTTTTTAAACCCACCAAAGTTCAATTATGAATTTTGTAACAACACATCAAATTTTCCCTTTAAGAGAATTATTGAACAATTCTTACCAAACCTTATGTGATGTGACACATATTCCCATCATAAATTATAATTCCTTGATCCTAGAAGCCCAGATCCAATGCATTATTTAAATACATTTTCATGATAATAAAGAATCCAATCCCGAAAGACGAATTGCATTAGTTATTTTGGAAAAATGATTATATTCATCAACCTTACATTACAATTAAAAACATAAAATCCATGACATGTAATCCGTTGAGAATTCCATTATTCACCTATCGAATCCCTTTAAATCAGTCATAATAAAATTCTGTAAAACCTATGAAAATAAAACATAAAAATACAGTGAGCTAAAATACTCAGTATTGTTAAACAGTATAGCAGATGCTCCCATAAATAAGTATAAAAAATTAAAGATGTTGTACAATAAAAAACAAGAATTTTTTAAAAATATTTTTCATAATATTATAAGAAAAAATCATATATTACCATATAAACATGCAAATGGATATTCTACTATTCGAATCATCACATGTAATAACTCATATCAAAAAGTGGGATTTCAAAATGCAGGACATCTTAAAAATACACTCAAGGATTTGACCAACACACCATACATAATTTTCTAAATCATTTGCAAAAACCCAAACAAACTGTCTCATGAAACATTCCGATGTATAGAGGGGCTATAAAAGGACCCACCGACGCATATAATGTATACTGCATTCCTCTTTTTAAAGGGGTAAAAAATTACCAATGTAAAAATATATTTTAATATATGTATAAAAATGTCAATATTTAAAACATAATCTCTGAATGGTATCAAAATAGAACATCCATAGTCAAACATAACATAGAAAACTGAATATAATATTATAAATTGTATCAGAAGATAACAATCACAAGTAATCATAATATACAATATAGATTTCTGAAAGAGAAAAATTTCAATGAAAAAATCATTAAAAATATTTTATAGAAATTCTTTTTTATTTGAAATCATTTTAAATAAATGAAATTATATATTATTACATTTTTATTGAAAATAATCTTGTGATATTCTAAAAGAATCATTTCTCATGACGTATAAGATAAAAATAATTCATTTCTGATTTTGTCAATTAGGTAATGATGTACCTCAATAGAAAATGATATAAAGATTCATTTTAAACATTTTATAAAAATTATAACTTGGGTATAAATTACATTTAACAATTGTTGGAGGATATAGATAATATTTCATAATTAAATTTTATGAAACATGCACATGGATGATAATTACGTCCCATTTGGTGCTTACGTATAAATAGTATGCGATTAAAATGAGACTGAAAAATTAACCCATATCATAGAAATTCCTTTTGTAGAGCGTGATTTAAAATCAATTATAATTGATCAATAATTTTATAAAAGTATTCCAGTACCATATCCATATATATGATATCATATTTGATCCTCTTATATCATTTTTAATAATATTTCAGTATTAACATTGTTTTGGGTGGTAACTGCATCATTTTCCAATGCCTTTTTTGTCATTTAAGACATGTTTCATATGAATAGGACATATTTTATTCATATAAATAATTATATTAGGTTAATAAATATAAAATTTCCTCAGATTATGAGTTTTATAATCATTTTTGAATTGTTAACATGGTGAATGAATCTCATCGCTTTGTAGAGATGGTAGACTGTTGGTATGCATGAGCGACGATATCATTTTCTTAATTGCTAAATGATATAGAATTAGATGTTATATTAACTATATATAATTATAGTGAATAATTTATTAATAAAATCCATTATATTTATCATCATACACATCAAAATATTGCATAGATGAAAAATATTTTACACAACAACTTATAGACAGTAACGCATACCTACACACACATAGTGATATTGTTATTTTTATGATAGATAAAATAATAAATATAGATTTCCCTAAATCATAATAACATATAATAGTATATACAATACCATTTTTATTACTTTATTATGGATAAAACATAGTATGTAGAAATAGAAGAAGAAATGAACTTTGAAAATGTTGGTAAAACAATAATCTCATCTTGGGGTATCTAATTTTGATTTTCACAATAGGACTCCTTTGCTTGGATTTATGTCCATATAATGTCCTTTTGAATTAATTTAATGAAGTTTTGGGGAGGTATGGTCTTGTTTTTTATGAGATTAATTTATTTAGAAGTTTGAAATGGATAGATGGAGAGATTCACTTTTGTAAGATGTATGTGTGGCGCCATCGGAAACTCCAAAACAATAATTTAATATTCATTGATTTAAAATTCAAAATATCATATAGTTATTTATTGGAAATATAAGATGATTATGGGTTTAAATACCCCAATTCGTTTAATTTTAGTCATGTTTTGATTTCAAAATTTACCTTATCATTTTGATTTTTTTATTTAATATATTTAATTTTAAATATGGTAATAATTTTCTAAATATTAAATGGTTATAAATATTTACATATATTTTTTCAACTGGCCATAAATGGACACATTATGATATTTTTGAAATTAAAAATATCAATTTTTAATTTCTAGTGGTCATTATGTTTTTTTGAATAATTTTTTATATTGTTATTTTTTTAAATTTAAATAGTGTCTATTTGGACACTATTCATTACATTGACATTTTATATAAAAATTACATAAAAAACCCTTTAATATTACAAATATAGAATTCATGGATCCCTGCAATTCTGTTAAATTATATAAATTTTGTCATTCTTAATATCATTTTTTTAAAATTTCTATTAATAAAATAATTACTTCTTCACTATTGTGTCTTTATTTATGATATTTATTTAGTCGATGAAATTATAAATAAATTTTTATGATGTATATAACTATTTTATATTTTTTAGGGACTATTATTTATGGAATTTATCTCTACGATTTTCATAAATTAAAATTATTGTACTTATAATAAATCAGAGTGTGATATTTTTTCAAATTATATCATTATAATAATATATATTACATTTTAATGTACTAGTTTCAATTAAATGATTCCAAATAGAATATAATGATATCATTTAACATATACTAGTTATTTGGATAAATTATATTTTTTCTAGTAATTATATAACATTTCGTAAATTATTATTTATTTTAATGTATCATTTACATTAATTTTAATACTATTAAATATTTTAATTATAAAAAATATAAATCCAACATTATAAATTACATACAATACTTTGAATATTTTACTAAAATGTATATTTCGTCAATTAAATTCTTTTATTTCATTGATTAAATATTATTTTACTAATTTATATATTTTTAGTATCCTTTATTATATTTTTCCATTAATGAAGTAGCTACTACATCATCATCATGTCACCATTTAATATAATTATTTATTACAAGAAAATTATAAATAAATTATCATGACTAGGGTATAATGATATATTTCTAAATACTATTTATATTGTAAGATATCCCATATATAAACCCATATTTAAAATACATTACTTGTTAAAAATGAAAGTGTTAAAATATGATTTTTCATTTCATATAATATAATAAATGCATTAATGTCATAGAGCAATCTCCAAGTTGTATTATATTTTCCACAAGGTTGATATATTACAGAATAAACTAATCCAATTATATTATGATACATGATTAAATAATTTTTATATTTTAAAAATAAAATTTGTAGTATTAAATAAATGATTTACCATTAACCGTGGTAATCAAAATTATTACAAATTTTAATATTAATAATTTTATAAAATTCATGGGAACTGATAAAATAATTGGGAACTCTTTATTAAAAGTATTAAATCCATTTTTCAATATTTAATGTTGAGGCCGAAGCCTTAGTTTGTCTGGGGAAGAAGCTTTAGTACAAAGAAAATCATGCAACAAGCAGTACAGGGATGACCTCTGTGAGACTCAAACTCGATATCTCACCGAGACCCACACGAGTAGCTTCCAAATAAGTTGCACCCTAGGGGAGAATCCATTTTTCAATATTAAAAACATAGAATTTGAAGAAAATAATTAAAATTATTCACGTTGATTAAATAACCAGGAGTGTTTTTTAAGTACAACGTTTAAAAGTTCATATTGATTTTATTTACAATTTGAATGTGAAATTTATTCTAATGAATTAAATTAAATTAAATTATAAAACAATAATATATTTATTCATTAACGTCAATTGAAATGATAATCTATCAAAGTAAATAAATTAGTTGAAAAATAGTTTAAAATTAAAATGTCAGATTTTTCACTATTCCTTAAAAATATGATATTTATCATGAAAATACCAATAACGTAACCAAATTAAATTTTATGTCTGTATTCCAAAAAATATGTTATTTTTTAAAATATATAATATAAATGTGGCCATTTCTAGATCTAAAAATGGTTTTTTATACAATTGTGGATAAACTGCAATTTTAAAAAAATTCTTTTTTATATGAAAAATTGAGTTTGTTTTTTATATAATGTCACATAAGAAGAATGTTTAAAATATTATAAATTTATAAAATTTAAAATATGGCTAATATTTTTCTTAATCACTAATTTAATGATATTTTTATATAATAAATATTAATATTCCATTAATATTTTTTCGGTAAAGCTGGGCCTTATGTGTAATAAAAGCTAACTCTTTGTTGTGTATAACATAAGAATAACATGGTGTTTTGTACAATGTGATAAACATGTAAAATTATATTTATTCAAAAATGAAAATATCTTAAAATCTCTAGGTGTTACATCTCCCATCAATTAAAAATTTTCATCCTCATAATTTTGAAATGTCTGTTCAGTTACGATGGTTTGACTATTCAAAATTCCTTCATTGCAATCCCACATCAAAAAAATTGTTGATAAAACATCATTATTAAATTAAATAAAGGGAATTAATATGGTTACCAAAGATAAAATCAGATAAGTTATATTTGTAGAAAAACATCCACATGAATGATAAATTGATCCTTCATGTTCTGATTGAGAGTAATATAAAACATGGTTATGAAAAAGTTAACAATCAAAAAGATATTAATCTGAAATTATCTAAAAGATAGTTTGGATTATCATAAAAAGAACACGGATATAATATTTAAATTCAATATCCATTCCCAAGAGTTTAAGAATATTTTACAATTTATTTAATAACATCATTTACTTCATTTCTTTTCTTAAGAATAATATCATCCTTTTTTGTGATTCGATAAATTTTCACTTTATCTCGTATGGTTATAAATTAATGTTAAACGTTAATTTTTTTATACCGAATGAACATTGGAAAAATGACTAGTCTCAAAATTATTAAATAGATAATAATTAATCCTCAATAAATAATATCCCATTTTCAAATTACTATATTCAATCCTTATGACATATGAAAAATATTTCTACCTAAATTAACAGTCCAAATAGGTCTAAAAATTTCTAAAATCGATCATATAATCAGATTTCGTATACCAAAAAATGTATCCATTATTGAATCATTCCAATTATTTAATAACCATAAAATCAATAATAAAAACATTCATGCCTCTAAATCCATAACAATATGAAATGCATTACAATATATATATATATATATATAACATGAATCTTAAAACCAGGGGATCATTTATATAATAATTCATGAATCTAAATACAAAATAACATTAATCATTACATGTCACTATTCATACAATAATTATTCTTCAAAATCATATTCCTTTAAACTTCAATCATTTCATTTTTATTTTATATCCACTTCATCATCAACAATATAACAACAACAAATCATATATTACCATATAAACATGCACATGGATATTCTATTATTCCAATCATGACATGTAATAAATAATCTCATAATCAGGGAATTCAGAATGTAGGACATCTTAAAAATAACCTCAAGTCTTCGACCACGTCACCATAAATAATTGTCTAAAACATTAGCAACATCCCAATCAAATTGTCTCATGATTCATAATGATATATCGAGAGGCTATAGGAGGACCCACCATCCCATATAAAGTCCAATGCATTCCTCTTATTAAAGGGTTAAAACATAACCAATGTAAACATTTATTTTAATATAAGTATTAAACTATCAATATTTAAAACATAATATATGAATGGTTTCAAAATAGAATATCAATAGTCAAACATAACATAGACCACTCAATATAATATGATAAATTGTATCATAAGATAACAACCACAATTAATCATATGATACAATATAGAACCTTGAATCAGATGAAAATTATTGAAAAAATCATTATATATATTTCGTAGAAAATAAATTTTTATTTGAAATCATTGAAAATAAATGTTATTATATATTATATCATTTTTAGTGAATAAAATCTTATGATCTTCTAAAGGAATCATTTCTCATGCCATATATGTTAAAAAGAATTCCTCATAATTTTGACAATTAGTTAATGATGTTCCTCAATAGAAAATGGTATAATGGTTCCTTAAAACATTTTATAAAAATTATTACATGAGTATAAATTAATTTAAACAATTTTTGGAGAGTTGAAATAATATTTTGTAATTAATTTATATGAATGATTCGCATCAATGATAATTATGTCCCAGTAGATGCTTATGGATAAACAGTATTGGATAAAAATGAGACTGAAAAATTATCCTATACTGTGTAAATACTTTTGTAGAGGGTGATTTAGGATCCATTATAATTGTTAAATAATATTATAAAATTATTTAAGTAATATATCCATATATATGATATCATATTTTATACTCTTATATCATTTTAAATAATATTTCAGTATTACAATTATTTTTGGTGTTAGCTGCATCATCTCCCTATGCATTTTTTGTCATAAAATTGATGTTTCTTATGAATAAGACATATTTAATTCATATCATGAATTATATTAGGTTAGTAAAAATAAAATTTACTCATATTATGAGTTTTGTAATCTTTATTTAATGGATTACACTGAGAATTAATCTCATCACGTCGTAGGGATGGTAGGCTTTTTGTACGCATGAACGACGATATAATTTTTTTAATTTATAAAATATATAAAATTGTATTTAATATTATCTTATATAATTTTCATGAATATTTATTAATAAAATCGATTATATTTACCATTATACAAATAAAAATACTATATAGATGAAAAACATATTACACTATAGCTTAGAGATGGTAAGGCATACATACACACAAATGGGGATGTTGTTATTTTTATGATAGATAAAATAATTAATATGGTTTTTCCATAATCATAATAACATATCATCGTATATAGGATACCGAGGTTATTACATTATTTTGGAGACAACATATGAAGTAGAAATCAAAGAAGAAATGATCTTCGAAAAAGTTGTTAAAACACTAATCTCATCTTGACATATATGATTTTGATATTCATAAAAGGACTTCATTGGTTAGATTTATGTCCAAATTATATAATTTAGAATAAATTTAATGAAGATTTGAGGATATTTGGACTGGTTTTTTATGAGAATAATTGATTTAGTTGTTTGAATCAATGAGTTGGAGATATTCCCTTTTGTAAGATATGGTGGAGGCGACATTGGATAATCCATAAAAATATATTAATATTAATTGATATAATATTGATAATATCATAAAATTTATTTATTTAGAATATAAGATAATTATGTGTTTAAATCCTCCAATTCATTTAATATTTGACATGTTTTGATTTCAAAATTTACGTTATCATTTTGATTTTTTAATATTTAATCAATTTAATATTAATTTTTATAATAATTTTATAAATATGAAATGGTTATAAATATTTACATATATTTCCCAATAGAGCATAAATGGACAATTTAGGATATTTTCGAAATTAAAAATATCAATTATTAAATTTTAATGTTTTTTATGTTTTTTTTGAATAATTCATTTAATTGTTTATTTTTTATAATATCAATAGTTTCAAATTGGATAGTATTCAATACATTGTAATTTTATGAAAACCTTACATCAAACAAAACACTTTAATATAAAACAAAGAGAATATGTGGATCATCGCAATTCTATCAAATTATATTAATTTTTGTATTCTTTATATCATTTATTTAATATTTCTATTAATAATATAATTACTTCCGCAACATTGTGTAATTAGTTATGATATTTATTTAGTAAATAAAATTATATATAAATTACTAGGATGTATATAACTGTTTTTATTTTTACGGACTATTCATTATGGAATTTATCTATACAA
This sequence comes from Viscum album, assembly GCA_963277665.1. Lineage (NCBI taxonomy): Eukaryota > Viridiplantae > Streptophyta > Magnoliopsida > Santalales > Viscaceae > Viscum > Viscum album. Next base: position 973,884,884 of record OY728139.1, on the reverse strand, counting down.
TTTCAATATTTTAAAAATATTGTACTTTTTTTTGAGAAATGACTGATGTCATTAATGTCGAAGGTCAACAGACGTACATATCCATATCCATGAAAGGAAATTGTCTAGCCAGAGATGGTTTGCAGCATAGGGAACTGAACCCGCCAGCTGATGGGACACATTGTTTCCTTCCCTTTTGGTAATGGAGAAGGTGCAAAATGAAATTCATTGGCGGTGTGAGAAAATTCATCTGATGATGAGCCCAAATTATTGTAGTCCGCCGTCGTTGTGGTTAATTGCATCGATTAAGGTGAGGCAGTCGTACTCAATGCTAATACCAACCCATCCACATTCTAATACTAGCATCATACCTGCCTGGATGGCATTGTCATTTGAAGCTGCAGGTTCCCAAAAGTCATGATGTGATTTATATTTTGCAAAAATGATTTTCCCAAGAAAATTACGGGCCAGGAGACCGAGGGAGACAAGCCCATTCTTGGGGAGAGAGCCATCAACAATTGTTTTAAGAAGCCCTTCCATTGTGGGGTTCCAGTGAGAGGGACATGAGTGGATAACATCTGTCATATGACGTCCATTATGGTTCCTCCAGCCCTCAATCCATGAATTTACACATTCAATCCAGAAATCGGGAAGTCTATGAATGTGATGGAAAATAGCCTCATTACGCCGACCCAGATGATCATGGTCAGGTTGCAGAGTGAACCCACTCCAACTGATGAGATAGAGGAGCAGCAGCGCATCAGGAGAGCATGGAGGTTAGAGGCCATGTCCAGTGATGCATCTAGAGCCGGGCTCTATTTATTCCAAATTTCCTTAGCTCCTAGGTAGTGAATGATGGCGTGCCGAGGGGTTTCTCGGATATTCAGGCAGAAAGGGAAGCAAAACGTACTGTACATATGTCAGTAAATGATAAGGCTCATGGAAGGTAGGGTGCCCACGCACACGTGCCACCAAAAGTGGAGTATTTTATGGGGGACATTGAGCTTCCAAAGTGATTTCCCTGGTCCCTCATTCTAGCCGACTGGACAGTTTCCAAGAGAAAGTCTATATCCGGATCTCACCGTCTATTCGCTCAACCTATCATTGCTCCAGAAGAGATGGTTGGGGCCTGTGTATGGGAACTAGGGTATGATTAGTATAATCATTTGGTATCATTCCTTAAACTATTCAAAGATCGTATCCAAACACCACCCCGTCCATTGGTTTGAAAGGCTGCATCTGATGGTAGCATCATCAAAGCTTTGTTTGACGTGAGATGTATCCCATATACCTTCCGTATCTATCAGTCAGGGATCGGTCTAGATATTGACAGATGAACCATCCCCAATCCTCTAGCCCAATAATTTTTTATGGAGCTTTTGGGCCCCACAAATACTTCTCCGCATGATGTTAGGAAGAGGGCCAATAGAGGACGCATGAAAATCTGTGTAGTGAAAGTACATAGCTCGTAGTACTCGTGCACATAGAGATGATGAACGGTTAATAAGTCACCCTCCTTTATTGGATAGTTGTGCATCATTAAAGTTAAGAAGGTTCCGGAATCCCATCCCTCCCTCCAATTTTTATATGCATAGTTTCTCCCAGGCCGTCCAATGGGGTATGTTTCTATCATCATTATCCCCCACCAGTAGTTTGCAGTACGTTTATGGATCTGGTTGACAATGGCCATCGGGAGAATAAACATGGACATAAAAAATCTGGGGATATACTGGATGACAACATTAACGGGGGTGTCTTTTCATGCTTTTGAGTTTCTTTTTGGAGTCCATCCTTGAATTTTAATCTTAATTCTATCCAACAGATATGTGAATATTTCTTTTTTTGACTGGCCAATCACTGTGGGTAGCCCGAGATACATCTGGTGTTTTTCAACCATATGTATTCATTCTAATGCGCAAAGTTAATATATACTGGGAGGAGGTACCCCTGCACTGATTGAGATTTCAGATTTTCCGTGATTGATTTACTAGCCAAACAACCTTTCATACAGGTGGATCGCTTGGCTGATCACCCGACATTCATTTTTTGCTTCTCCGGAGAATAGGAGGCAGTTGTAGGAGAAAAAGTCATGCGACACTAGTGGACATACGGTGTAAACCTTTTCCCCATTAATAGAATTAGTGGATGTATCCCTGGAAATAAGGGTAGATAAAACATCATCCACCATGATAAAGAGAAAAGGGGAGAGGGGATCTCCTTGTCGAAGGGCTCAGGATGGAATGAATCCTTGAGTGATCTCCCCATTGACCCGGATTCTGATGGAGATGGTCGAGATGCATTGCATGACCATATCTTTCCATTTAGTGAAAAAAACCATTTTCAGCATCACGACATTGAGGAAATTCAATTCCACATTATCGTAGGACATGGTAATATTCTGTTTCTAGGCCATGGTTCTTCTTTTCTTGGTGGTGTGTGTTTTCGTAGAGCGAAACACCTAATGGGACAGAATTTCATTATCAGTGATCAGTCTCTTGGCCATGAACACGCTCTGGTTTTTCGAGATAATATCTGGTAACCACAATCGCAGCCCATTAACAAGGATCTTTTAGATGATCTTATAAGAGATATTGAAGGGGATGATAGGCCTAATTTAAGGGACCACTAGAGGTTTTTTAATTTTTGGAATGAGGATGAGGACCATTTCATTGATGGTAGAATTTTTTTTTCTCCTGACCCAGATATTCCTGATCATTTTCAAATGTGTGTTCGGTTACCAGAGATAAAAACATATATGATTTATATGTATGAATACATCAACATGAATGAAAAATCTATCCATCTTATTCTGATTGTGAGTAATATAGAACTGGATAGGAAAAAGTTAACAGTCACAATGATATAAATTTAAATTTATCTAAAAGGCCATTTTTTTATCATAAAATGTACAAGGATATAATATTTAGTTTCACTATCCTCTCTCAAGTGTTGAGGAATATTTTACAATTCAGTTTTGATCATCATTTATATCATTTCATGTAATAAGAATAATCTCATCCTTAGGTTATGCTTCGATCAATTAACACATCATCCCATACAACTATAAATTTATGTTCAACATGAATTATTTTTATACCAAATGATCTTTGGAAAAATCAGCAGTCACAAATTTATCCAATAAATCATAATTTATCCTCAATAAATAATATCACATGTTAATTTTACTAAATCAATCATTAAAACAAATGAAAAATACTTCTACCAAAATTAACAGTCCAAAAAGGTCTCTAAATTTCTAAAATCGGTCATATAATCCTATTTCATAAACAAAATAATGAATCCATTATTGAAATATAAAAAATATTTAATCATTATAATAACCAACATGAAAACATTCATGCAACCAAATCCTTAAAAAAAGTAATGAATTACAATCCATATATATATATATCACATGAATCTTACAACCATGGAATCTTTTATGTAATAATTCAAGAATCTAAATGCAAAATAACCATAATCATTCCATGTCACTATTCAACAATTATGAATTCATCAATATAATATTCCTTTAAACATCCATCATTTAGTTTTTATTTTATATCCATTGATTCATCAAAAGTATAACAATTTCTTTTAAACATTGTTGATTCTAACCACAGACCGAAACTCATGGCACAAATTGAGAATCACTAATCATAGTGATAGAGTCATGATGAATCATGTCTAATATCTTTAAATGAAAACATAATCTTTTAAATACAAATCTAGATATTATTAAATTGGGTTATCTACTACCATATTTAATGGATGATATCCTATACACTTCCTTATCCTCAATTTCATTTATATGGTTATGTTTTACAATATATGTTTTCTAAAACTAATTTCTGAGGTTTTTTCTAATCATGCATTAATTAAAAATATAACTCCCCAAACAAAAAATCTCAGTGATGGTGCATTATGTTAATAACATTGCTAGATTAAAAGGAATCAAATCAAGAAGGAATGACTACTTTAGTAGTACTGAAAAATAGATGACATTCATAAAAATTACATTACTATTCAATAAAACAAATTCATTATATGTAATACATTGAGAGCATTGTTATCCCCTAGATTAACCATGAATTTCAGTCGTAATACATTTATTGAAATCTTGGGAATATAATCCATAAGAATGGGGTGTTCTTAAATGATTAGTAAGGGTAAAAAATATAGTGAATTCTATCACAAATATGCATAAATTTTTAAGGAAGAATGTCAACTAAAATAGGTCATGTATTAAACATAATCATGACCAAAAATTGGAATGAATAAATAAAATATTACAATATAACCATGAACATGGATATTTTACGGTCTAATAATCCCATGTAATAACCAATGTCCTATGGATGGAATGCATAATGATAGACATCATAAAAATACCATAAGGGTTTCATCCATGACACCATAAATAATAGGGAAATAAATTAACATAATCAAAAACATAATTGCCACATGGTACATAACGATGCATAATGGTGCTATACTAGGCTCCACTGGATATATAAAATGTCATGTACATTCCTCTTATAAAATGGGTAAAACATTACCAACATAAAAATTCATATTGAAAGTAGAATACAGAATGATAATACAGAAACCATAAGATATGAATATTATCAAAATTGCACATCCATCGACAAACATAGCATAAACCATCCAATAAAATTAAAAAATGTTTAATCATAAATTAAAACTCAATTAATAATTATATCTAGGAATACAATTCGACAAAGATGGAAATAATCATATAAAGTCATTAAAAATCTTTGAACGAAAATCAATTTTTTTACTTCAAATCATTTAAATGATATGAAATTATAATATAAATATTTTTAAGTGAAAATATTTTTGACCTCATGTAAAGGAGGATTCACTCATTTTATATAAGTTGAAAAATAATTCCTTCCTAATTTTGTCGAAATTTCATGAAGTACCTCGTTTGGATAATGATAAAATGTTTCAATTAAATCATTTTAAAAAATTAATAAAAATATTAAAAATGAATTTAAAATTTTTTTAAGGAATAATGATAGTATTTTTTAATAATGTTTTAAAAAACATGAACATTGATAATAATTATTTCCAAAAAGATAATAATATATAAACAATCTCATATAGAAATGATATTGCAAAATTTACCCTTACTATGGGATTTCCATTAGTCGATGTTGTGTTATCCAATTATATTATTGTTAAATAAATTTATTAAATTATAACATGACCATTTACATATTTATGATACCATATATGATCCACTTATATCCTTTTATTATTAAAATTTCATAATTACGATTGTTTTTTGTGATAATTGGTTCGTTTTCTAATGAATGTTTTGTCATGAAAGTCATTTTGATTATGCATAGTACATTTTTTATTCATATATATAATTATATTATGTTCATAAATATTATAATTACTTATCATATTTAATTTATAATCATTCTTGAATGGTTAACTTGGTTAATTAATCTCATCACATCGTGGATATGGTAGGTGGTACATATACATGTGTGACGATATCATTGCATTAATGGTCAAATGGAATAAATTTTGATGGTATATTAATGATTCATAATTATCATATCATATTTAATATATTCAACAATTATAATCACGATTATAACGATTTAAATAAATTATTGATCAATATCATTTTACACCATAGCGTGGAGATGCTATGATGTCCGTATGGACTCAGGGTGATATTTTTATTTCAAATAATTGATAAATGGAGGAATATTGTGGTAAAATAATAATAATAATAATAAAATATTAGAATATATATGTTACCTGGATTATTAAATTAGTATGGTTATCATACGAGGAGGAAGTATAAGAAGAAAAGAACGTTGAAATAGATGATAAAACAATTACATCTTTTTCTGCTATCTCCATTGAAATACACAAAAAGACTCCATAGGTTGGATTTATTTCCTATGAATGGCCACTTTTATAATTTGATGTATGTTGGGAAGATATTTGTTAAATTATTTTTCATGAAAAAGGGTATTATACGTGTGAATAAAATAGAAGGGGTGGATTTGTTTTATACAAGAGGGGAGGGGAATCATTGGAAACTTAGTAACTATTAATTTTACATAAATTGATTTCATTTAAATCCTTAATATTTTTATTTATCCTCATTTAACATATTTTATTTTAATATAGGTAATAATATTAAAAATATTATATGCATACAAAAATTTACTTATATTGTGTCAATTGATGATAAATGTATATTTTATTACTTTTTGACATTAAAATTAACACTTTTGAATATTTAAATATATTTATTATTTTTTTATTAAAATAATACTTTTTTATAAATTATCTATTGTCTAAATTTTAACAACATTCAATACATTGACAATGAATAAAAGCAGAAAATAAAGATTACATTGAGCCAATGTATTTAATAAACCTATGAAATGTCCTAAGAATCTATATAAGGCTTGCATCACCTAAATTATGTCATTTTATATATGAAAATATATTTTTAATATCATTTATTTGATATTTCTAAATATAAAATAACAACATCATCTATATTGTGTAATTATTATTGTTTTTATTTATTATTAATTAAATTTAAAAAAATTATTGTGATATGTATATTTCTGTTAGATTTCATGAAAATATTCACGATTGAATTCATCTCTTTGTTTTCCCATTCTTAAAATTAGTGTACTTATAACAATTGAGTGTGTGATATTTTGTCACATTCATTTATTTAAATAATATATATGTCATTTTCATGGACATGATTGTATTAAATGTTTAAAAATTGATCCATATAATTACTTTAACATTATCATAATTACAAGGTTGAATTATGTGTTTTTAATAATTTTATAACATTTATTAATGTTTTATTTCTGTCAATTTTGTTACTATTAAATATTTGCATTCCAACATATATATAAAAACATGATATCATTAATCCAATTCTTCCTATATGTCACCAACATGTCTATATAATTTAGAGAATTTTACTATGTCATTTATAATGTCATATTATATTTATTTTAATATATTTAATATCATTTATTTGATTCTTCTATTAATGATGAAATTATTTCATCATCAATTTTCAAAAAAATGTGATGCCCTGGGAGAAAAAGACCAAAACCCAGATATAATTAATAGAATTAAATATTTCATTAATAAAAAATACGGGATCATATAAACATCTTTTTCATTAAAGGGAATAAGAGTAGTGGAATGGCCTTCAGACCAGGTAATGTCTGGATTTATATTCATGTTGGCCAGACCATCTGCAATCATGTTTTCATCTCGATAATCATGTGTGATGATATAGTTATGATCGATAAGATAAGATGTTAAATCTTTCCAAAAAGTAGTAATGGTCCAAGAATGATGTTTTATTTCATTCCAAATTGCGTTAAAGATAGTCAATGAGTCACTTTAAAAATAAAAAATTTTCTAACCAATGATCGTGGAAAAGGAAATAGCATTAATCATACCCAACATCTCAACTTCAATGGAGGTGGAAATACCACATTTATCCATGAATCGTCCATGTATCTTACCAAAGTAAATCATGAATACAACACCACCCACTGTAGGTCCTGAATTTTCCTTGGATGATCCATAAATATTTCTTTGTATCCATCCAGGTAGGGGGTTCTCCCGAAAACCTCCAAAGTGTGATGTGGATGAAAAAATTGCCTTTAATCCTTAAACGCTTCTGGATTCCAAAGTCATGCACAATGTTGTGGCAATGTCCATTTTCAATCAAAGTAGCTTCTTATATGCAAATAATGAACATCATATGACATGCATTTTAATTAAATGATTAATTGTAATGAATAATAGCATTCCGATAATACAAGATCACATGATGGAGATCCACAACCACATCAAGGAAGATGTTCACGATTTACTGAGAACCATCCATTTCGGCCTATTTTTTAAGTTAATCCTTGACATAATCAAGAAACGACCATCTATAGTAAAAATGTGAGTAATATAGTTCCAAAGATCAATTTAGTAGAAGAATAGAGAAAGAGATGATTATCATCTTCTTTCTGTGGATTACAGATTTTTCACATAGAGAAGAGCTGGATGACATATTATTGGAGTCAAACATCAGTGTGAACTCTGTTGTTAGAATGATTCCTGATGATATTTAATCTTGATGGTTATATCCATGGATTGTTTAAATGTTTTAACTAGATATAATCACTCTCAAAGATATAGAAATAATGATTTTAGTGTTTTTTTGTTTAGAAAACCATTTGAGACATTTCCAAATTTATGAAATATTGATTCTGAGAGACCATCAATTTTTAATGACATTCAATATAGTATTAGGGAGGTGATCATGATGATAGTTTTAAAATTCTCTGATAGAGATGTTGGTATTACCAGTGTCTTTGATTGGATATTCCATTGAATATAAAGGTGTGAGAGTCTATATATCCAACTAAAATTTCATGGAGGAGACATTGGAGACCATCCATTTCGAATTTTTCATCATACTAGTAAAGGAGAATTGTATGGCTGGTCAGATTTAAGAATTTATGATGATCGAAATTCCAATTTTATGTTTTGAATGAAAACCTATTTTTTAGAACGGTAATATCTTCATACGTATTGTGTTAAATGTTTCATGTATGTATTTCTTGAATGGATACATTAAAGTATTTGATAATTTTTATACAAATACCAAAATTTTCATTAGGATTGCAACAAGATAACAAAAGAATTATCACAAGTTTTCTTTCCTGAATACTAACAATATAAATGAATTACATTATGGTTATGCTGATTTTTTAATGAGATTCATATGCCATTTTTATACCATCATGAAGTAAACCATCTTGGAGACAATAATAGATTTATCAAGGCAAGTACTAACTTCCATAGAGAAAGATTTTTCTTTTCAATGAAGATAACTGATTTAGAACATGGTCAGCAATAGTAACCATGTGACAAGATTTGGGTTGGCCCCAAAAAATGGGAACACAATGATATGTGAAATGAAGCATACCTTCTTTCTGACCCAGGTCACTGATAATGCTATATGTTCTACTAGTAGGGATGTTTTGTAAATTGATGATTTTATATTTGTTCCTACAATTAAATTTACTAGATACCTATTCATAGTGTGAGAGAGCCTTTTTAAGAAAAAATTGACACATTTATACCCATGGAGGAAAAGAGTGATGTCATCTCCATAAAAAAAGAGAAGTTAGAGCATTCATGTACCTAGACACATGAATGGTATTTTGTTTGTTCTGGTCCACTAGATGGTGGATCAAATGACTGAGGTAATCTTTTTCTATCGAAAAAAGATAGAAGGATTGGAGGTCACCTTGTCTATCACCTTTGGTACATTTAGAATTACCCTTGGGAGAGCCATTGATAAAAATGGTGATAGACTTCGAGTTAAAGAGAGTTCTGATTGCAGTTATAAAGGCGGTGTTAAAACCAATCCCTTGATGGAATTTGAAGATAAAACATCAGTTCACGTTGTATAAGGCTTTCCTAAAGTCATGATTAATAGTTATTTTTCTTCCGCTATTAGATTATTTCAAATCTTTAACACACTCAGAGGCATGGAAAATACAGTCTTGAATGGATGTACATTTATAAAACCAAATAGAGTCAAGGAGACAATTTTTTCTCTCAGAGTGAATGATCCATTGGTGATGATTTTGGTAAAGATTTTAAAAATGGTGTTGAAAATAAAAATGGGTCTAAACAGATGAATCTATGATGAATAGTCTACATTCATGATTATGGAGAGAAAATGGAAATTTAGATAAATAGGGAGAATTAAATTGGAGAAGAAGGATTTTAAGACATTACAAATGTGATTCTGAATCACATCCCAAACATGTTTAAAGAAATAATTGTGGAAGCCATCAGGACCTAGGTCAAATTAGGGATTCATTCTAAGTACAATGTCCTTGATTTCTTGACAAAACAAAGTTCTGAGAAAGATGGAGTTGTCCTCAATAGTGAACACTGGAGGAATGAACTTATTTAGGATGAATTTGTATATATCAGGACAACAGAAAATAGATTCATAGTAGGAGACAATATTCTGAGCGATGATATCTTATTATCAAAGATCATGTCCCCATCCACTAAAATGGATAATGGAAAATAGGCCATTCTGATTCTAAGAAGAGAGTTGTAGATTTTTTTACTTCTATCACTTTCGTTTACCTTTTAACATTAGTCACTTGTTTTATCATATTTTCATAGAATGTGGTCATGGAGTTAAGTTTGAGTGAAATGTATAGTTATTGAGTAGGGTCAGTGTTGAGGTCATATCTAGTGATTGGGTTTTGTAGGTAATTGATATCTTTCTCAAGATTCACGATTTCATTATTAATTTTTTTGGAGTTAGAGATGCACCTTGTTATTAGAGAATGTTTCAGTTGTTTTAATTTGAGAATACAGTCAAGGACATCATTGTTAAGAGACATTGAGGACCAACAGTTTTGGATGATATGAGAACATTCATCATCAAAGGACCACACATTATTAAACATAAAATATAAAATGGGATTCATGTCTTTGGAGGAGATACTAACAAGGATGGAGTGATGATAAATTTTATGTCTATGAAGAGTGGTACATGATATAGTGACCCATTTATCTAATGCATGAACATTCGTGAATACTCGATCCTCCATGGAGGCAACTAATTTATTGTAGTTACTTCTATACAATGTGTATTCTCCTTCATTGAGATTTATTTCAATGAGATTGCTTTCATCATTTATTATATTAAATTCTCCTGTGGGAGTAAATGCATGAAAATGTACAATTTTCACTCTTTAGTTGAAAATGGCAATAAAGACACCCATAATGAACAAGGTTGGACTTATATTAGTGCCATGATAAGACATATCATTCCAATGAGTTCCCCATTCATAGTATATATTCATAGAATAAAAAATGAGTAGAAAATATATGTTTAGTCTATATTATAATTGAATGTAAAAATATGGTCAAAGATATTGAATAAACATACATTTTGTAATGATGAATTTGAAAAAATCCATAGAGATTTCGCAATGAGGTTAGTAGTTATTGTAGATGTAAAAACACAAATTTTTTTGACATAAGAAAGAGTATTTAGAGGCATAAATAATATTTGACTATGAAATAGTGAATAATAAAGGACAATGAGTGTAAATCATTATATTTAACAAAAAACGTTTCAGATTTGGAAATATCGTGACAATTCAAAAAAAGTATCTTCAATAAAAACTAGATTTGGAGTCAGAAGACCACTTTTTTTCAAAAGAAATTATTTCTAGAAGACCTTCTATACTTTTTTGTATACTTATTGGTTTTTAACTATTTATTGGATGATTATATTCATTATTCACTGTATTTTTGGAAATTTTTTCACACATAGAAGAGTCTGTAAGTTTCTTAGAATACAATGAAAATACTTGTAAATATGTTTCGAATGAGAATTTGCCGATTTTAAGGAACTATCTATATATAAAAAAATAGTTTAACCTAGCATCATTAATGGGTCTGTGTGCTGTTTTTTGTCATTGGTTAGTTCAACATGATAACACAACATCTTCTTCATAATGAAATTTATTATCTGCATGAGCTTACAGTCTTGTATTGGTAGTGTATGTTCAACTGATTTGTATGCCATGACAGAAGTATTACAACACATAGATAGTGTCGCTTCTTAGGAATCCATATGAATAAATTTACAAGAGTCATTAAAACTACTAATAGTGTATGTGTGAACATAGATTGCCTAATCTAGCTCATCATAATTCATTTTTATTTCATCATTTGTCCGTATAGAAGTGTCTTTGTTAGCAGGATGTATCATTTAATACTTAATTATTGGAACTATTGTTTTCCTATTGCACAACATCATAGAGAAAATATCATCACTATTGAAAATATGTTAAGACCCATCAGTTGTAGATGTAGTGTTGATTGTGTCTGGAACATTTTTCTTCACCACCATGGGTTTCAATATATATTTTATTAACGATACTATTGGATTGATTGAATTGTGTTGGATTATGTACCGAGGGTGCAGTTCCATTCACTAGATTAACAACTTCCAAATCATTGGAAACATTTTCAGACACATTATTAGAAGTGGACTGTTCTTTTTCCTGGGTGTCCTTCATATTAGTCATATGTTTATCTGATTGTGTAGTGCGACAATTGGAATTTTGAGTTTTAGATAAAATAAAAGGTGAAAATTGATCCTGGGGGAGAGAGTCAATGTTATCTGTTTTGTTTTTGGATTCATTATTTAACTTTCTAATATTAGTGTCATTTAGAAGGTTGGGGATATGGATCGGTCCAGAACCAGAATCTGGGTTTATTCCTGAATAGTTAGAACTAAAAATGTCTCATGGAAATCACTATTATGATGAATTGCATCGAATGTGTTTCTTGAATTGAAATTCTATTGATCGGGTTTATTATCCTTCATACATAGGTCATAAACCTCATCATGGATAGGGACAGATCTGGAGTTATAAACATACTGACAGGTACTAGATTTTTCTTTCGCGTTGGACAACCTTATAATGACTACAACTATTTTTTCTAGTTCATCCACGATTCCTTGTTATTTAATGGAGTTTTCTTCCTCTTCCTCAATATCATCCCAGTTTATACATAAGGTATCCTATATGTGTGCCAAACTGTGTTTTTTGACCCATATTTTTACTTTTGTTTTGGGAGGTTCATTTATCTCCATCATGGTACCTTTATCTTTTCTAATTATCTTTGTTTCCTTCTAATAATATTCAATTAGATGTATTACTTGCCTTCTAATCACACTACAATTAGATATTGTATGACCAATGATATTACAATGTTCAAAATGGAAGGATTCATCAAATATTTTATTTAAATTCTAGATTTTATTTCATTTTTAGTGAAATTGAATATATTTTAGAGCTTTTAATTTATTTTAAATTACAACATACCTCTAGAAAAGAGTCATAGGTCAGCATTTATGGTTCTGTGGTCAAATATTTCAGGATTCCATATGCAAAAGACAATATCATTCAAAATATTTGGGGGGAAAACCAATTAAGTCAATGGATTTTAACCCTAGACTTGTCCAATTGTATTCCTATATGTGTGCAAAAATAATGAAGAGTCCCAATCAGAAATTCTATGTATTCTCTGTTTTAGATTAACGAATATTCTACCAAAAATTCTTTATGTCTTATTTTGATTTTATTAGAATTTCGAAGTACCAATTTTCTATTGCAATCAATTTCAAGTTTGATGAATTCCAATAGTGAGTAATAAGCATATTTAGTTTAGATAAAGACCAAGGATGATCTCCATTAATGTACGAGATGCATCACATGAAAGAAAAAAATGCACATTTGTGTGCGTTGTTGAAGAGAATACGATTCCGCTTCAACCAAGAAACCACATTCATCATGTCTCCTGACAATGGGAGGCCTCATCATAATGTCTTTTTTATATCAGTACTTTTCACCTCATCCAATAACAAAATCTCTTAGAGTCTACCTATGAAAGGATGGGTGTGATCATTTTCTTGAGAGGCGCCCCACTTATCCATTTCTGTGACATGATCTTTAAAATGGGGCACCTGCATCTTCTAAGGAGTCATGAAATGATGTGATTCAAACCTCCAATTCATGAATAAATATTCCATGAATAATTTGATCGATGGATTCAGTTGAATAATCCCTAGTCGCTCTAGTGTTTTACTGAGAGAAGGTACCACATCTCTCTAAAGATCTATTAGACTTGTAAATCATCATTTCATCAGAATTGTGTCACAATTAAATTTAATAATTTATATATTGAAAATTATAAATAAATTACCCTGATATAGGCCCTAATAATTTCTTCCCAATGAACACTTATATTCGGAGATATTTGACTAAATAACTTATATTAAAAATACATTAATTTTTAAAAACATAAGTGTACCAAAAATATCTTTTTAATGAATATAATATTATAATGACATTAATGTTACTCAAGTGGCCCCATCTGTTTCTAAATTCGACCCAAGGATTCTCGGGGTCATAAAACTCATCCAAATAATTATATATAAGTGTATGTGTATGAAACTAGATCTTCTTTTTAGGTATTTTTTCTTTTATGTGGTGTTATTGAGAAAAAAAGGATTTTCTAGAAATTTCATAAATACAGGTTCTGTACATTATGAGTACACACCATGTACAATGTTACCATAGGTAGTCAAGTGTTGGATGTGTAATGGTCGTGCATACGGCCATGTGGTGACTTGGAGGCTACCTAATGTGGGGCCCAGTATGAGAAAGTACATGCCGTGTAATGATAAAGTACAAGTCGGGAACATTTTTTCATTAAACGTACTAGGGTCGTGTCTGATGGACAGAAACACCTTCTTTTTGGTCACTTTCATCTGATATCATCAATATGGTGAAAATCGTTTTCGAGCCCTTGATAGGGCGTCCTTCCTCTGATTCAAACTCAAGAAACTGCACTGTAATCGCATTGGAGGGTTCTCTCTTTTTCTAAAACATCATCTTCATATTTCTCATCTCTCATTAGATTTTTTTGGTTGAACATTATGGAAATTTTTTAGATTTATGTCATTCTATGGTGTTTCAAGTCCTGAGATTTTGTATATTGATCTCACAACTCCATGGTAGGTGGTCTGTGCCTTTTTGTTGAATGTCTTTGAGTTCTATGTGCAATTGTTCCCAATACCATTTAATGAGCTTTTGCGTGTTTACTGTTTTAGCTGTGATAATTTCATACAATTCATGTATTAATGAGTAGAGGATATTATATTGTGAATAGAGATATTTTCAATACTTTGGGTATGTTTTCCAATGCATATTCTATTTATGGTTGTTTGGTCTACTTAGCATGTTCGGCTACCTTGCTTTTTTCCCATTCTAAGTGCGGACATGATGGAGTGATTGTATTTATGATTTTCTATTATGTTGTAGACTGTTTAGAAATGTAGTTCTATAGTTTTATGTTGGTCTTATTCCATTTCAATGCTCATTTTACTTACCCAGGGTCATGAGAACCTTTTGATGTAGACTATAAGGGGAATTGACTATTTGAGCATCCTCAGAGACTCATTAATCACTGTAGACAATGAGGGTAATTTACCATGTGATCTTCCTGAGATAGTATTTAATTAACTTATAATATAATTGAAATTTACCATTTTAGCTTCCATAGAGAGTGTTTATCACTTTTTTTCTATAAGTGGAATCGACTGAGCGTGATTCCATAGAGAGTGTATACTTATGTTGAACCAGAGGGGATAGGCTTTGTGTATATCCCAAAGGGATACTGTTGTTCATAGCTTCTGGGATGTCTTATTTAGGTTGATCCATAGGGGTTAAGCTGTGAGTGTTTCCCTGAAGGTTTCCTTCTTTGATTTGTTGTTTAATTGATATGTTATATTGATTTATTGATATGTAGGTATGTATGTTTTTTAGTACATCCTTGTTTACTACTATTGTTTACTTCATTCCTTCAACATTTTTTCAGTAACTATTAAAGATAGATATTTGTGTGGTTGCCAACAAGGATTTAGTCTCCCTCCCTGTTTTGGTGATTCTTTTTGGATGAAACAAATTATATGAATGTAGGTACAGATTTGGGAAATCACACTTCTATATCAGGTACTTGATGTTGTGTAGATGGAGATAATTGGACCATGCTCGGGCTTGCGATGCTGAGGATTATATTTTTATCTTTTGAACTTTGTAATAACTAATTTTATTCATACATTGTTGATTATTTGGATGCTTCCCTCGACAAATGTATCATGCATCATTTATATATGTTCTCTTGTTGTTTTTCCATATCAGACTTCCACTTTTTACTATTGAATGGATTATTACACCTTCTATTGTATACATGTTTCTAATTCATCTGTGTTACACTTCCGATGAGGGAATTTTTTCCACACTATAACACCCATGGCCCTTGCTGTAGCCGGCAACCTCTGGAATTAGGGGAAATGCACTTATGGTCTTATGACCAAGCGACTACTAGGCACCCTGTGTGGCTTCTAGAACCGAGACATTACCAAAAAATTATCTTCAGTATTTCTTCACTCAGCGTGATATTAATTTGAGACATTCAAGGTGGGTTGAGTACCTTCTTTCCTTTGACTATGTGTATGACTGTATTCCTAGGAATGGCAACGCATTGGATTATGTGAAAATTAGGATGACTTAGAATGAAGTAGTTTAGGAGGCCACCAATGAGTGGTTGGTTATGGCATTATTCTCTGAGATGCATTTGGAGATGCATGACGGACAGGGGTAGACAATTTTATCTTCATAAGTTGTTACCTATACGCTTCGTGATCAAGTGGTAATTAGTAAACTATCATATTGTAAATGCCTGGTCTTATGGGAAATCCTGTTAGTAGAATACCCTATTCCCTGGTAGACCATATGCGATGATGATATATTGGGTTTCTAGGTGCACGTAAGGGTTTCATCAAACATACGTGAGGAGATGATGCATGACTTTAATTCCTCAGTTTGGGTAGTTAAACCCTGTCTCACCAAGATGTATCATGATCTACATCATCGGTATTGGTGGCCGGTTATGTTGAATGATATTTCTTGATTCATAATGAGGTGCTCCACCTACCAATAGGTAAAGTAAGATCATCAGTGACCAGCTAGGATTAAACACCAGTTATCCATTCCCAAGTGAATTTGGAATGATGTCACGATGGATTTCATGACATGTTTTAAAATATCACATCAATGGAATAATTCTGCATGGGTTGTCATTGAAAGACTCATAATGGTATCCCGCTTCCTTCTGATCAAGGAGACCTTTTATGCTGATGAGATGGGACATTTTTACATCTGAGAGAGTGTATGTCTTCATGGGGTCCCACACTCAATTGTTTCAGACTTGGATGCACATTTTACATCACAGTCTTGGAAGGGGATATATAAGGCTTCTGGTACACAGATACTTTTGAGTACATCTTACCATCCTCAAACAGATGGCTAGTTCAAATGTATAATTCAGGTGCATGAGGATATGCTCTGAGCATGCATTCTAGATTTTAGAGTATATTAGGATAGACATTTGGATATTGTAGAATTTTCCTAAAATAATAGTTTTCATTAATCTTTTGAAATGGAATCTAATGAGGATTTTGATGGTAGTCCATTCTAATAAACCCTATCTTTGCTGGATGTAGGAGGCGCGACAATTTTGGGACCGCATCTAGTCAAGGAGACCATAAAGCTACTAGATCTAATTCGGATGTGGAAGGCTACTACATAGTCTCGACATTTGTCTTTTGCCGATCGACGAAGACGACCATTGGATTTCAAGGATGGAAATCATATTTTCTTATGTGTCACACCGAGCATGGGACACATGAGGATTATGAGAGAGGTTAAGCTTTCTCCAATGTATGTTGGGAAGTTTGAGGTATTGGAGTGAGTTGGGATAGCTTCTTACTGGTTGATGTTACCTTAGTGGTACTGGGCCATGGACAACCTCTACCCCATTTTTCATCTGCGATGTTACATCTCATACTCATCTCATGTTATTCAACATGAGGAGTTTGTGTTAGAAGTGGATGCATTGATCGAGGATAATCATATACAGATCGTTGATCATAGTGAGAAAGAACATCGTGGAAGGTATGTTCCCCTAGTAAGAGTGCTTTGGAAGCACATGCGAGTACAGGATGAGACCTAGGATAGGGAGGCCGATGTACGATCACAGTGGCTTGAGTTGATCAATGATTCTTCTTCTATGCCATTATATATAAATTTGTGGGTGAATATCATTATGGGGAGTTTTTTGTGAGTACCTTGATCTTCTTTTCAATTATGTTTTCCTTTTTCTGGTGTTTTTGATAACAATAGGTGTTTCTGAAAATTTCCTAAGTACATGTCTTGTACTTTTTGATAACACGCCTTGTACATAGTTACCACATGTTACTGGGAACTTGCCGTGTATCTGTCATGCACATGCCCGTGTGGGAGACCTAGAGGCTACATAAAGCAAGGCCCATTATAGGAAAGTACATGTCGTGTACTTATATAGTACACGACATGTATTTATATAGTACATGGCATGTACATATTTCATTATATGTACTGGGGTCATGTCTGATTGACAGAAATACCTTCTTCGATGTCTAGTTCATTTGAGAGCATATATACACTGTGAATCATTGCAGAGCCCCGGACAGAGTGTCCTTCATCCGATTCAAACACTGTTGGATGCGCTAGAATCACATCTGTGAGTTCTATCATTATCTCTCTTTTGATATTTATTCCGTTGAACATTTTGGATATTTTTGTAGATCCATGTCATTCTATGGTGATTCAAGACCAGAGATTCAAATATACTGATCTCACAGTGCCATGGTGGGTGGTTTTTTCCCTTTTGTTGAATATCATTGAGTTATATGTGAAATTATTCCCAACACTTCAACAAGGTATTGCATGTTTACTATTTTAGCCCTCATAAATGCATACTTTTAATGTATTCTTGTGTAGTGGATATTTTTTGTGAATAGGGATAATTTCTATTTAGTGGAAGTGGTTTCCAATGCATGTTCTGTTTATGGCCATTTGGTCTGCATATCATGATATGATACCTTGCCTATTTCCAATGCCTTGTGCTGATAGAATGGTGTGATTGTATTTCTAACATGATATTAGGTTGTAAATTGTTTATACATGTAATTCATGAGGTTTAATTTGTTATTATTTCATTGATATGCTTGTTTGACATAGATAGGGCTATGAGAACATGGTGTAGTATACTATAAAGGGAATTAACTATATGAGCTTCTGTATAGAGTCTTTAATCACTGTAGAAAATGTGGAGTATTGACCATGTGAGATTCCTCAGAGAGTATTTTAATCACCTTGACTATAAAGGGAATGGACAGTGTGGGCTTCCCCAGTGAGGCATTATCACATATGGCTATAAGTGGAATTGACTAAGAGTGCTTCCTTAGAGAGTCTATACATAAGCGGATCTAGAGGGGATATGCTATTTTTACATTATAGAGGGTTTCTATTATGCCAAGATTCATGGTTGACTTATTTAGGTTGATACAAATGGATTATGTTGTAAATACTACCCAGATGGATACCTTTTTTTATTTTCTATTTACTAGCTATGTGATATTGATTGCATGAAATATAGGAATGGATGTTGTTGAGTACTTTATTATTTACTACTAATATTGATTTCTTGCATGCCATATATATTCACTAACTATTAAGCACAGATCATTGGGTGGTTTCCAACTGAGATTTAGACTCACGCCATTTTTGGGTCATTCTTTTTTTCCAAAACAGATTATATTGTGGCTGGTATGAATATGGGCCAACGTTCGTCTAAATCAGGTACTTGATATTGTCGAGATAGATAGCATGAGACAAATATGGGGCTTGCATTGCTGAGGAGTTTACTGTTTTCTTTTGTACATTGTTGTAGCACTGTATATATTCTAGCATTGTGGTTTGTTTGGATGATTTTATATACATATGTATAATGAATAATTTATATATGTGATCTAGCTATTTTTCATTATCATGCTCCACTATTTACTGTTGTAAGTATAATTACAACTTTTGTTGTTGTATACATGTTTCTACTTCAACTACGTTACTCTTCCAAGGAAGGAATATTTTCCCCACTATCTTACCCAAGGCCCCCGCTGCTAGACTGCAGCATTTGGCATTCGGGGAAAATAAATTGGGGCCATGTGACCAATCTGGTATTGGGCGCCCTTGGGTGGCAACCAGAAATAGGACATTACAGTAAGGGTAATTTTTATATTCTAATATTATAATAATTACCTTTAAATACCTGATTTACCCTAAACTGTTGTAGTAAAATTTTTAACTAATGTTACAATTCATAATATAAAAAAATTAAAAGGAACTTATTTAAATATTTTATAATGTCAGATTATAAATATGGAATTTATTTTTTAATATTAAAAAATCATAATTAGAATAAATTAATTAAAATTAATATCTTTGATGGAAAAATAAATTCAGGTTTTACGTTAAATGATCAAAAGATCACATTGTTTTTCAGTCAATGTTCAAAGTGAAATTGACTCCATTCAATTAAATTGAATAAAAATATAAAATATAAAATATATATATATGTACATTAAAAACAATAAAATTTAAATATTATTATAATAAATAAATGTGATGAAAAAGTAGTCTTTAATAAAAAATGCAGTATTTTCCCAATTCATTAAAATATTAAATTTTTTAGAAGAACACCAAAAATTAATCTAATGTAAATTATAATGTCCCAATTCCAACTAATGAGATTATTTTGTGAAATATAAATTATTTAATGGACAAAACCAGATTTAAAATTTTTATTTTTTTTAAAGTCTTAAAAATGCAAGTTCTGAAAATTACTTATTTTACACACAAAAATGTATTTTTCATTATATCATTTAATATAAGATGAATTTTAAAAATATATGAAATATATAAAAGTCAATATATAGTAAATTCTATTCATAACCAATATTTAACCTCAAGGTTATATATTAAATTTTATTATTTTATTAATATATTTTTTTCGGTATAATTGGGACGTGCGTGTAATTCCTGAAAACTCATTATGGCGTGGAGCATAAGCCTAACATGTTGTTGTGTAGATTGTTTCAAATCGGTATATTAAAAATTATACAACAATAAATATATTATAAATATCTATGGTGTTATATAAATAATTATGTATTTTTGATGGGGAAATTTTTTCATCGAAAAAACGTTATCCTCGTAGAATATTTATGATGACACTGTTCCTCATAGAAAATAACCTATCTCAAAAGAATATTTTCCCCATAGAGACTATTTTTTACCATTGAGCGTCCTTATTCCACTGTCAGGAGAACACACCTTACCAATCTAGCTTATGTCATTTCACATGGCTCCTTGTCGCAATCTGGCCTCAAATGGATGTGCCACACATATTTTTCCCCATTTACCCTTCAAACCCATGATACCTCTCCTCCAGGTGCCTCCATCACCCAAAATAATCAAATGGAATGCCCACATAAGTTCAATCCCCTATACATTATATGTATAAATAAATTTAACAATGAGAAAAATATTAAGTGAATTTTTATAAATTCATATCCAATAACATATATAAGTTGTTTCATAATACACATTTTTAAAATATTGTTTTATACACATTTCTCTACCCAAATATTCAAATACAACAAGAATAAAAAAAATAATAACATAGACTCCAATATGTAAGAATAATTATGAATATATTATAAAATATTATACCCACTCACCATATCACCGTATAGTGATCCCAATTTCAATGACCATCTTAAAAAAATTCAACTGATTTATCAAAAAATTATAGAATACATGCACCTATTTTCTCTTCATATAATGATGTACAAATTTTTATTTGAACTCCATTTAGAAATATTTAAATATTATATTATATTTAGAGTATTGTTTTTACCCATTTATTGTACTGACCTATTTAACATATAGATATATTGTTAAATAAATTCCATCTTTCCACTGTAATAATATTTATTTCAATAATATTAATAATAACACCATTATACAGTGATGTAATGGATATTTTAGTACAATATTCATTATAGAATTGAAATAAAAAAATAAGTAATTATATTTTGTGACTAATAGTAGAACAAAAAGGTATTTTATGTTGTATAATGTGGAATGTTTTTCTTATATGACAGTATAATAACATATCCATGGTCAACATAGTAAGAGAAATCCATGTAGTTAATGAATTTTTAAACTCCTATTTTATGACAATGGGTTGGAATGTATATTTTGATAAAAATATTGAATTGAAATATAATATTAAATGTATACCCACAATCATCAATAACTGAAATAATTAATTCTAAAGTTATTTAACATATGCATTGTTATGATTCAAAAACAATTTTATTTCATTATAAATTTTTTAATTCAATATATTTAAATAATTGTATAAATTCAGTTAATTAAGCATCCTTAATATAGAAATCATGATTTCGTAATCATAACTAAATAATGATGAATGAATATATGGTGATTTAGAGGTAATTTTTTTTTATTATAATCTATGGGTGACATGCAGAAAACCATAAATATAGTGTTCTTTAGAAAATAATGAATACATATTGAAAGTGTTGTATGTGATGTGTGGATATCGGGATTGTTGTGGGACTCTGACACTGTGGTGGCATTTCTAATGGTAGGTATAGGGAGAGGGACTTAGGGATGGTGTCTAGTCATGGTTGGGATGGCATGAGTAGGGTGTGGGAAATAGTTATTGTTTTCTTCATTGAAACAAATTTCAACAATGGTAGTCTGTTTCATGGGCCAAAAAAATCTCAACACTCCATTGGTGAATTAAAGGGAAAAATATCACATTAATTTGATGAACTTTATAGAAAAATGGGGAAATAATATTTATAATATTGAAATAGATTTATGTTAATTGAAAAAATGCGACAGATGAAGCCATTTGTTTGATGAGTAGTGTGTTAAATTGGTTCAGGGTGAAGAATTTAATTTCAGAGATATTTTGTTTTCACAGAGGGGGTGAAAATAAAATACATTGTCTTTCAAATAGAATACATTTGTGGAAAATTAATTTTTTTTTTCAATAACATGAAGCACATTGGAAACCTGGTTCAATTCATTCAATTGTTCATTCTCACCATGAATATCATACAATGAATATTGTACATAGAGGTGAACATTTGAATTATAGACATGGGTGAATATGAGAATGTTTATATAACACCAATATTTTCATACAATGATGATTGTAAATATCTGTGAACATGGTCTGCCCATTGCTGAGCCACATGAACCTGGGTCTCAAGAAAATACAAAACTGGGGTAACCCACATCCCTCTCTATCTATCATATTTTCTCTACAACCCATGAAGTAAGAGAGGATTCCTACAATTTCCCCACCTTATGTCACATGAAGACATCATTTTTATGTTTTCATTTGAGTATCTACCATGGATCCATTTTGTGATGATTACTTATACATGTCACATTTGACAATATGACCCTGAATATTATGTTTGGGAACATTCCCTGTGCAATGATGGGATGGGTTCTCCTCCACGTCACTCTACTTCCCCGCTATCCTTTATCCATCCATCCTGACCTTGTCATCTCCACTCTTTTCTCGGACAACTCACCTTTCCTAACCATGACACATACATAACATCTGCCTCTATTCTAATATATTCCTTCTCTAACATCTAAACACATGAATCTGTCTTCCCCATACTCAATAACATCAGATTCTTCATGTGGTGGTTAGACTTCTGCGAATAATGATTTTTTAGTTTTTTTTTGGATTCTCCTCTAGTAAGGATTAACAATATTATATCATTCTTATGAAAATAGTTACATGAAGTTACTCAATATGATTTTGTAGATCATCTCTCCTATAATATAAAAATGCAATTTGTTCAATTTTAATCATCGTTCATGGATCTTGTGTAACCATATGATTTGGTTAATTGCTTCTTCTATGTTAAATTTGTTTTATCATTGAACATATTTTTTTAATTTTATTAACTAATAAGGACTTGAATAATTCGTTTTCATTATGAATTTTATCCATCATACATATCTTGCACCCGAACAATTTATGGTTCGTGTTGGGAGTATTTGTCACACAACCCTTTGATAGGAAAGAGTTATTCATAAACATGGTTTCCATGTTGATATTTATTCTGATAATGAGCCATGTTATAACATTAATTTTACAAATTTGAAGGGTTTTGTTTTAATTGAAACTCCTATGAATTATCCATCATGATATAAAAATCTTTATCAGTATAAAAATTCCAAATTAAATTAAAACTATCTTGATACATTATTTCAAATTTTGTACAAATATTAAAGATCCTTTTTATCAATGAATTGAAGGGAGGTGAATAGATGTTACAATAAACCAATGAATTGAATGATATTATTTAAACTCATTTTATTTTTATTGAATTTTATTTTGTAGAATAATTTTTTTATTTATTTCATTATATTGCTAGATACATAAATTTTTCACGCATTAATATTTTATTTAATTAATTTTTATTTTATCAAATATGTTGCCGCATATTACATATGATCATTATAGAATAATTCATATTTTGAAGTTAATATGTTGAAAATTGTTATTGGGAAGAAATATTTCATTGGATGGTGTACATGATACGGAAGTCTGTTGTGATTGGGGCCTAATGGAAATGGTTTTTCAATATAAGATGTTTAAAAATGTTCTTGTATATAGAATCTCTCTTATTTCATATGAGAATCAAATTGGGTAAAACATTTATAAATTAGTATTGTTTAAATAGCCTCACATAAGTGCTGACCACCCCAATAATGGATGAAAATCATTCCCACCAAAAGCACAAATTATCTAATAATAATACTGGGGACACACGTATAGTATCAACAATGTATTTACAGCTTCCCCATGGTTGATCACCTCCTCATTCAACCCATCATAGAAACAGATCGACAATGGTGCATGAACCCATATTTTATAATTTTTTTGAGATGAAAACCCTAGATTACTTCTAGGAATAGGTATATTTAATCTCATCTGAGATCCCACATATCATAATGTGATAAAAATGACCCATTGAAGGTTTTTTAAAATGGAAATGCATCTGCTTTGCAGCCTTGATTTGGAAATCCCAAATTTCATTGTGAGAAGAATAACCCAAAATACACTCACAAGAATCATTTATACTCGCAACTTGATGAATTGAATAGATACATAATAACATGTTATAACAATATATATTTTGTTTTATTTTTAAAAATTATATTAAATGTATGTAGTATCATTCGAATCAAAATGTTTTAATTTATAAATATACAAAATTATGAAGACAATTGTAAATTTAATTAATGTAATTTAGTTTCTTATTCCCATAAACACATATTCCATGTCATAATTAAATATTATCAATATTATTTTGAAAATAAATTGTTGAAGGATGTGTTCTATTAATATATAATTTTTAATCCATCATGGAATACTTCTTCCATTAAGAACATAAATTTACTATGTATTTAATTATATAAAATCCCAATAAATTATGAAAATGAGTTTCTAGTTGAATTTGAGGAGAATTTGATTTCATTAATAGTATAAATATAGATTATTTTGTAGGTATTTATAAAAATAATTATCTGAGATCCCAAATCCATGGAAAAAATTGACAATCATGTGGATGGTTTTTATAAGAATCATTACGTCAATTTCATTCCCACCTTTTTTTGGGTAAGGATTAATATTTCACTCCATCCATTTACCTGGATCCTCTCAATAAATTTATTCCCCCGCCACAACATATAACACATTTATATATTAATGACATATGTTAATTTATTCATAATTTTTTTAAGATATTATACCACATATTTAACAATTTTAAACACTACTCTCTATCTCCATTAAAAAAACTGACAAAGGATAAAAATAATTACTTCTATAAAAAATATATGAAATATAGTACCAGTATCCATCCCAAAAAATATATCACTTAATCAATTTATCACCAATATCCGTCAAAAAGAGATCTCTTTTTGAATAAAAATTCAATAAATATTTCCTTCCACTAACGTATCAAAACTGAATCACTGAGACTGAGCTAGAATGTCACATTTCCTCAAATGTGTCCATCTATATGTCAGAAGCCACTTACTAGAAGTGAAGGTCTGATGTAGACTACGAGGATATTATCCGCCCCATTAAAGTACATAATAAATAATATATAATCAAACATTTAACAATATACTATAAGAGTAAACTGATACCAATAGTTATATCATCTATAAAAAATGAAAATAGAAACACCATAATCCAAAATCGAAACTGTATACATGAAAATGATTTCTAATCCACCTGATCAAAAATATGAGATATAAGGATATTTATTTTACAAGAGTCTCTACAATGCCAATCCTCATGTCATCCTTATCTCCAAAACTAATTAGAGTTATCTCACACAATGATCAATCCCAGGCATCATCAAAATTATTACCATTAAAAAGTGATGTCTAAACAAGTACCCCAAGTATCATCATTTCGAAATTAGGGTTTGAGTACTCCATAGTTGGACACCATCAATGTGGTCCAGAACCCAAAAAATAATGTGATGTATGTGCAGGTGACACGCTTAATAAAATAAAAACAAACAATACATAACTGTGGAAACAAAGAAAATAATAATTGAGGTGTAAAAATAAATAAACACATATATACCGAGCTGTCTTGTGATTACCATTATGCTAAAACCCATAAGCATACATTCATTATCTCCATTCTTGAAAATGAAAATTCCTATCACCACACATCACAAGTCGTTTCACAAACCTCATCGTTGGTGTGCATGATATGCCTTCCAAGCATGAATTCTAGATTCACAGGTAATGAAACATTGAAATCCAAAATATGATGGTGTTCATTATCATGATCAATCTAATGCTATTACTTATTAGGAACATTACACAGCCCACCATGATGGAGGAATCTATCGAGAACACGGCACCAGCCCGTCTCGATGGTGGTCCTTACCATGACACCACTCACCGCAACAAGATTGGGGTCGTTATCATGATGACTACACTCCCCTTATAGATGGAGAGAGTTATCTTCAAATTATTCTATTTCCTACATGATAGGTATGAATAATTGGGTAAATACATCACTATTGCATGACATTCTCTCATTTGGCAATTAACTGAAACATTCTTATTATTCATGATCTACTACCACGTCTCAATACATTTCTATGTTATATCCCATACCATGAATCATGAAATAGTCTACTATAATTTTCATATAGTGACACTTCCCTCTAGGGGGATTTCTAACTAAAAATGACCAACATAACCATCCTGATGCCTAAATCAATGTTCCACCTATAATGATATAATAGAAACAATATATTAAATTACATGGAATTATATGGTATAATTTAAAAAATACATATGATTTTATAAAAAATTTATATATTCTTATATTATGCATGGTATCAAAGGAAACCTACTCAACCACACACAATAACATATCAAGTGTGTGTTATCTATCATCAAACATAGTATTATCAAACAACACATGTAAATACATTTGACCAAACATCATACCTGACCTCACATGAAAAACACACACACCCATGAAGGTACCTAGCACATTGATGAAGCCCCAAATTCTATATTACAATATTTTCACCAAAATTCAACCTGAACACATTGAAATCAGATAATCCATAACAATTTAATGAAAAGGTTCTCATGTGAAGAAGATTAATCACAAAATTAAAACCATAAAATAACAGAAATATATTGGAATATGTGCTCGGTGTCATCTAATTATTAGTGATTACTGCTCAAGGAATCTTAAGGTCAATTCATCTAGATCATCAACACAGTCCTCAAAAATATTACAAATGGTTGTTTATTGAAATTTGGTGCTAGCGTGGAGTTTTTAAGACACCGTCGATGCATTGTAGAGTAATGCATTGCCTTGCTTTGTTGCACAAGCGGGAGGTCGATCCATGCTCATGGATCAACTTCCTTTTTTAGGTTGTGTAAGAGAGACAAAGATAGTCAATTTCTATGAATATTAAAGATGTAATTCCTATATTCTTCTGTTTATGGAGTGTTTTGAAAACACTTCGTAATGCCTTCCAGCTCCAAAATAAATATCACTCTATACAAACATTATTTTGAGTACTAAACTGATTCTTAAATATCATTTGTTATTATTATTATCTCTTACCTATGATATAATCAAAATATCATGTGATAATAATTGATTCATTAACTCATCTCACCATTCAACGAAATTTTAATTAATCCTTTAATATTTTACACTTATATTTGTTCAATTAATATTTTATATTTATTTACATTAAAAAATTTGAAAAAAATAAATAAATAAAATTTTGTATTATTATTAAATTAAATAGTATGAATATATATATATTGCATTGGTTATCATATCTCAATGGAGAAATATTGGATGCCAGTGGAGGGGCACAATATTTAAAATCTCATATTCAAATTAATTGTGTATATTCTTGAATATTCTATTGTGTGTGACCCGCTAGGCCGTAATCTTTTAGTATTGAATTGTATTTATTGACCACGAATGGGATCTATAAAACAATCATGACACCTAAAGAGATAATTATTTTCATAGTAGTGGATACCAACTTAAGAACACATAGTGTGTAATATTATATCTTTGCCTTTATTATCTAATAAAGAAATGTCCACACCTGGGTCATCACCCTTTTCATACATTAATATTTTTTTATCTAACTAGATGATCTCACCCTCTATTTTCATGGCACTAGTCATATGAAGGTACTAATATCCTATTCAACGTGGCATAAAATATATTACTTTTATAAAAATGAAGTGACAATTCCATTCATAACAAATCAACCAATTTCATACCACCCATGACCCACCCAATAGAAGATACTTCTCCCCGATTTCAATTGCATGGTTTTAATTTTTTTTATAATATTACACAATCAAATAAAAGACATAGGACATTATATCAAGTCATGAGACAATTAAACAAGTCCATATATAGGAACATCCAATGATACCCAAAACATGTCGTGTTCCTATTTGTAGGATTGTCTTCATGATCTCACTACTAGATATCATCAAGTGCTAACTTCATTATAAAACTTTTCAATGCTTATGAACACCCATCACATGATTGTAAATCTTCTATTGTGTCTACTCAGTATGATGCATACAGACCATATGACCTTTGATTAAGATTAATTTTATAGTATCTCGAGTTTCTCATTATATATTTTGATCCACTATAACGTTTTGAAACAAAAATTAATCTATTAAAATTATCAATAAATAGTGTAGGAAGAGATGTAAAAACTGTAATTGGAAGAATAAATCATTTCTATATGACATTATACCCGATATTATAATAAAAACCACTACATTGTTTTGTCTAGGGATCCCACTAAAAACACTCTCATATGTACTAGAGCCATCATTTCAACCGACCATCTCAGCTATCAAATGGTTAAGATCTTATCTTTGTTATGTCACCACTTCAGCTACTGTGCCTTCAACGATTTATCAATGTATAAATTATAGTATAGAGACTGCATCACTTTGAGTAAAACTTCTCATGATATTGTATCCCAGAGTATATCCCTCATTTCCATATTCATAACATGAAACCATAGTTATTCATCATATCACCATTTAAATTATGATAATATTTTTCTTACTAGATGTTATTCTACAAATTGCAAAAAAAATTTGTGTATCTGTACTTCATAGCTTTCTTTCGAGATGCAATGTACATTGTATTTATAGGCATGGAATCAACATGCTTTTAGGACCAGGTCACTCTCAAACAAAAAATATATCTTTGATATTGGATAACATAGATATATGGAAAACTAGTTTATGTACCAAGAAAATAACTATCATTCATTCTCCACTAATAGTTAATAAGCTTTTGTTCATGATAATTGACTATTAGATTGATCTCATTGCTTCACATAATGGTGATTTTATTTATAACTGAAATTTTCCTACTATAATTTATATAATGGCATTATCTGTTCCTTTACATATCATAGAATACATTTTTAATACTATTTTAAAGCATATGGATTTATCATAGGTTGTTAATCTCCTCCATTTTCCCATTCATTTCAACCTAGAAAGAAATTTACCATCGGAAATTGGTAACAATTACTCTATCGAATTGTTCGATTTTTTATTTTCCAATATCATGTCACTAAAGGAATGATTAAATATGTCCATGAAACAATTATATCTACCTTTTTATAGAATATTCCCTAGCATATAGGTTTCTACATTAACAAATTCACAAAAGAATATATTATTTCATCATGGTCTTAACAAACTATTAGAAAAATCCGTTTTCTATTGGATATCGAACTTATTTTACCTAGAAAACAAAAAATATCCCACTAACCTTTGGTTTAAACATGGAAAAAATCGTTTCAATTTTATATTGAGTGACCCCATATCTCATTTCAATCATAAAATGAATATCTGTCACGTGAAACCATTATTAGCATTTTGCAATGTGACTATCTTTTTCTGGTTGCATCATATAGACCACATCAATGATTGATGGAAATGATAAATAATGCATAATAATATGATCATATAAATTATCTATGATATGTAAAATTTTATTTGATTAAGGAATAATAACATTGTATTTCTAATCATGCCTTATTGGTACTGTACATGTACTATCCATGTATCGACATATTTGAATACCCACCAATGAATTCAAAATAATATTCCTCATTTTCAATTTGATTCTTGGAATCAATTTATTGAATTTTAATTAGTCTTTTCTATAATAGATATTCTCCATGTACAACTATAATACATGAAAAATCATTCATAATTAATATCAGATCACCAATAATGGTAAATACAAACACCTTCACCATGGTTGTATCCATCATACTCACTATGTTTCACTGGAAGATACTCAATTCAACATGCGCTTGTAAAAATTGATCTTATTCCTACAACATGTGCATCACCAAAATCGAATAAACTCAAGTCATTATGGCACCCACTATCTCAAATGTTATGTTCAATATTCGTTACAAATACCATATATTAGATGACTATATATTTTATATCTTGTAGATTGTTCTAATATCTTATGAAATAATTAGGATGATTACAATAGTTGCACAATGTGTTTGTAATTTATGGATGTTTTTATAAAACATGACAATATTATTGTATCTAAAATCATGTTTTATGACATAATGGATTCAGTTATACTGTAACTCATATGATATCAATTTTTCATTTTTGATGGCATATTATTTTGGGATTTCGCTGATATTGGAGTAGTACATCATGAAATATAATGGAAGTTTCTGCAAGTTGCAATATCGATACTAAATACATCATAACTCCGATATATGGAATGTGAATTTAAGAAGCACTCCACAATACATTTTGTTGATTAATGTGGAAATACAACACTTTTAATTGATACTCATCATTTCCATCAATGTCGTTATTTAGATATGATAATGCTCATTTTGGAGTTACTCCGCTATATATTATCAGTATCGATGACTCCAAGGTCATGATATTCAACAAAATTCCATCCTAAAGAAACTTATAACTTTTAACCATTTATATATATCATTTTGCATTCCATAATTAGTTAATGGAATATTATGATGTATATATACCGCTACATTTTTCTTGGAATTGTTCACACTCTATTATTGGACAAATTACAAAATCATCATGCGTAACCTTTTTTTCTAATGTTTTCATTGTCCAATCTAATGATTTCACTAATAAATTTTTTTTATCTTCACTATTCCAAATACCAACTAGGACTATGCTTGACATCCATTTTTATTTTAAACTGACAAATAATTATCTTGCCACAACTAGGTATTCAATTCTTACATTTGTATTCATCATATATTTCCCCTGATTTGTGTATCGCTTGAACAATTACATGAGTATTGAACACCAAAAACAACATTTATTACTAAATTGGGAATAATATCTCCAAATTTCCAATGAAACAATAGATTTCTTTATTCTTATTAATAGTTATACGAGAATGTATTATTGGGAAATAATTTTGTTGTTTAATTCTCACCACAGTCCAAGGTATCAGCCTTTATCAGCCTCTTAATGAATACACCATAAATCATGTAATATTTTTATACTTTTTGGATATTGTATATCAATAAAAATATTTGATAAGAATATTGTATTGAAGACAGAAGAATTAAATCCAAAACACTACCTGGATGAATATTCCAGAAAATAAGTTGAAACATACTTCTTTTATTCAGTTTAGTGAGAATAAACCTCAATAATTTGATTTTATAACATGTAATGGAAATAAACACTATTATTTTCATATTTCACTGAATGATATTGATAATGATTCATTAATTTCTATTGGACATTTCTCCTAGTCAATAAATTTGATCTCTATAATAAGTAATGATTATTTTTTCTTTAATATAATTATTTACTTTGTGATCCTTACCTAAATAGGTAATGATTTATTTACTCGATAAGTTTTGATTTTGAAACATGAAATGATACATAAATAAATTTTTGAAAATGATATGAGAAAGGGATCCAGTAAAAGGTCATAATCGATATTTCAATTTACACGTACAAGTGTAACCATCACCATATTCATATCTTGATTTACCTTCTCCTTGAAGACTTATTTGAGATTATACTAAATGTTATATATTACATGTCATGATGTTGTGACAACAACTAATATCATTCATTGATGAATCCAAAATGATATAAACATCATACACAATGTACATGAGTCTCCTAGTAGAAATTTTTATATCATAGCTTCATGATAAATTTTAACAAGTACAGTGGGCACTGGCACCTTGAGATTCAAATATAATATAACTAAGTGAAAGCACTCGCACAATTCTTAAATACTAATTATAGTGAAGAAG
The DNA here is from genome assembly GCA_963277665.1 of Viscum album. NCBI lineage: Eukaryota > Viridiplantae > Streptophyta > Magnoliopsida > Santalales > Viscaceae > Viscum > Viscum album. The sequence goes on along the minus strand of OY728139.1, from coordinate 973,852,318 downwards.
TATTCATCTTTCAATATTTATCATAATTATTTGTTTTGTTATATTATTCCATTTTTCAACAAAAATGAATTCTTGCATATAAGTACTTTCTATCACGATTATCGATTTACACATTTTGATTAAATAATTAAATCATAAAATAGTGAAAAAAATATTATCAAATTCTATGAACCTTTTGTACTAGAATCATAATACACTTTCACTAGAGTATTCTAGTTGAATGGATCCATGAACATCGAATCATATTCTATATGTTTTTGGTACACTACTACTTGGTGGGATTAATACAATATTTTGGATTGCCAATTGAACTCACTCACAGTTCCATCATGTGTTGAGTGGAGACTCAGAATCGTAAATTGGTAGTCTATTTCATCAAATCATTCCTATAAAATGAAAAAAAAATTCAATCTATAGATACTTAATTGTTATAGATTTACCTATTTCGTCCCACCTCACTCATAATAACTCCTCTATTATAAGAGGAACCCTCATATTTGGGATGGTGATTACCGAGAACATCATTTTTTTTTAAATTTGATTAATCGAAGGAGATTTTGACCTAATATTTCATTTAGTATTTTTGAGTTATTAATGTTACTATTGCAATAATTTTCCATCTTATGAGCACATACAATGTGATCTCACTCACAAATGACAATTCAAGATGTAATAAAATCAATCACGTCACATGTTCATATTATCTTTCTTGTATGTTTATTATTTCTATGGGATTGTTCATAGACTAAACATTCACAAAAACAATATTCCATGAAAAAATAAATTTAGAACCGGATCATGAGAATATTTAAATTGATGATTCATTTAATGAATAATGAACCACCCTAGACCGTGGGCAATAAACCTCGAGTCACATCACTTGGATTTGAATTGTAGTGTATTACCATGCAATAAATCCAACTCCTCTTTAGTGCATCTCCATCACTTGACACGATGTGGATCACTCAATGTATCCTCATTATTAAAAATTACTCTCGTGAATGTGAGAGGAACTGGGGATTATAACATACAATATATAGGTCCATATACATATAAAGACAATAAGATAATCCTAGATAGAAATAAAATAAAATTAATTATAATAGAACGATTGAAATTAACTGATTATATAAATGAAAATGAACTGAACATACATTGGAAATTATAAGTGATCAAGATCAACCAATATGAATTAAATAATATATTTATAATAAATAAAAAAATTAATAATTAATATTTCATTATTCAATTTACCAAGGGAACATTTATTGAATTAAAATTTCATTTATATTTAAATCAAACCAATTTCTTCATTCAGTCATATTAATTAATTTAATTACAATACCAAAAATGTAAATAATTTTAACCTCCATAAATAAAGATTATTTTAAATTATAAATAATATTTATTTAATTTAATATATAATGAAAATTAATTTATATTTTTTCCAAATTTGAATTATTTGTACCCCAAAAACCATTAGAAGGGCATATGCTGGTTTGTCCAAACATGTGCAGGCCCATTCTAGGATTTGTCGACCACATGTAAGAGAATTTATAGCCAGGATGATCTATCCATGCCATTTTTTGTGTGGGGAAGATCTTCACAAGTATATTTTAGGGAGAAACCATGTTGTAAAGAGTATTACCTACCATTTTGGCTACAGAATAGGGATGAACATGCACAAGGGATGGCTAGATTTGTGGCTACTTATATAGATCTATTTGGAGGAAAATAGAGGTCAGATGTACCGCCATGGTGGTGAAATGTATGGCTAGATCTTGCGAAAAATGGTCTTGAATCACTGAATTCCCAAATGGATTGAGATTTGGAAAGGGCATGCCTCACATTGCCGGTGTCGACCAAATCTTCCACTGATATGGGCACGATGAGTTTTCAATAGGGTAATGTGAGAATCTATTAGAAGATTCGTACCAGTTGATGGGGCAAACTTTTTTGACCCTTGTGGAGGGGTGGCCTAATGGCGTGAATGTGGTATTTGAGTTCATGTAGATTGGGTGGAGCATGATGGGGCAATGAACCTGTATAGCTAGTCCATAACCATGTCGGAGGTGACCACTGGTTGTATCTCGACCTTCAGTACTCATAGGGGAGGCTTGGGGTGGTGGAGTTGAACATGCATCGATGGGTCCTGTGTGTAGTGACTTCATGTTAGGAATTGTGATGACACACCTAGAAGAGATAGAAAGATGGGGAACTGATGTTGTGCTCACAGAGAAGAGAAGAGGAGACAGCCGGTGAGTGAAGGTATGACTAGAGGAAAAAAGATAGGTTGTGTACCACTAGGATAATGAGGACAAAATCTTGTTGGGCAAGAATGGGGAGAGGGGATATCCGAGGCCCATACAATTTTGACATTCATTCCACATATCTTTTTTTATACACAATCCCTGAATGCACCATTTATTTTTAATTTTCTTTTTTAAAAAAGTTTGAAAATGTTCGACACCTTTTTTAATATAATTATCTAAAATATATTTTATAGAGTAAATAATATAAATTATTTAATTAATAATCATAATAAAATAAATAATACATCTCAGTAATAATATGAATATATTAATATATCCTTTTCAATGAACCATATTCCATCCATGTGAAACCTGTACAGTGATCAACATAAACGGTAAACCCTACCAGATAAAAAATAATATGAGCTTTCAATCCAAATTTATTAAATTAAATGACCATAACATGGTCATCCAATGTCAGATTAGAAATTGCAATGCTACGTATGGATTATAATGATTCCCTTGCCAATTATTAAATAAAATTTTTATTTTATATACGATTTAAAACAAAAAACATTGTAATTCTTGCAGTTGAATGTTATAGAAATTCAAAAGATGCCCCAAAAGAGAGGATTTTAAAAAGTTTCAAAAAATAACCACACAAACGCATCAACTTTAGTGAACTAGTGCCTTATTTAAGCAGAAGATATCTCATGAAGATGATTATGCTAAAAAAACCATGAAATAACTAGTTTTGATCTAAATCTGTTCTCAACGTCTACTTGTTGTTGGTGGTCACTTCTTGAATAACCTGATGCCAAATTCTACTTGATCTTACACATGCACGTCAAAAATCTACCAGAGCATCGATTGTTGAAATCTAGAGGCTAGAAAATATTTTCAATGACTCCTTTATTGCACTGATGAATACGACATCACCTTTATTGTGACACCAGAAATAGATAGTGATCCATGCTCCTAGATCAAAATCCAATCTCTAATGATTGAGAGAGAGAGAGAATAAGAGTGAAAATCCCATGAATTTCCCTATGTGATTTCCTCTATTCTTCAATTTTTAAATTGTTCATAAAACACTCAATTATTCCTTCATGAGCCAAAATAATTACCACTTTATAAAAACCATATTTTAAATAATAAAATAAGACATAAATAACATTTATTATTAATATCATTGACCAGTAATATGAATAACATATTACATGATAATAATTTCGTCATTAACTCAACTTGTTGTTCCAATAAATATTATTTAATCATCATTATATTAAACAAATATTCATCCAATTAATTTTATCAATGTATTTAGATTTAATCATATAAAAACAAATAAATAAATTCCATAACCATTTTTCAGAACATGTAGATTATGTATTTATTTATTTCATTGTTGATATAATCTCCTTGGACATGTCTTGGACCCCAGTGTAGGGGCCCACCATGTCCCTAAATTTTAATTCAAATGAATAGAGAGAATTCGTGAATTCAATTTTGATTGAATCTTTGAATGACATTATCAATATTGTATTTAATACTATTTAGAGACACCATTCGGGATCAAGAAACCTATCATGATAAGAATTGACATAGTAGCATCAAAAATCATTTGAAAATGAACTATGTTATATAATAAATTTTTATTTAATACATAATAAAGAAGGAAACACAACTATATCATCATAATTCTATCACATTATTTTTTGTTGATCTATGTGGATGGAAATAACCTCAATTACCATGGTCATCATCTAATAAATGTACAACCAACCTATTCAATGTGGCCAAAGATGTATTACATTTATATCCTGAAAGTGGAAAATATTTTCTTATCCACTCAACCAATGGAATACATCCCATAATGAACCCCACACATGGTACCTCACAATGATTATATTATGATGTTTTTCCCCTTCATCTATGTATGAAATAAAATGGCACACATTGGAAATGACATCAAGTCTAGAGACCAATATAAATGTTTATTAATAAGAAAATATAATGACACCCAAAACATGTGGTGTATATATTTGATGAAATGTAATCATGATCTCAGTACTAAAGATCTAAAAGTTAAAACATCATGAGAATATATGTCAACACATATATTCCCCGAAAACCAAATAGTCAAACATCCAACGTGTCCAGTAAGTAAGATGCATCTATACTATATACCCTTTGTTTATGATTAAGGTAATAGAATGTAATGATTTTAATTATATATAGGGATGTCAAATAAATATTTGATAAGAAAATTAATCTATGGAATTTAAAATTAAATAGTGGATGTATAAAATTATAGACTATAAGGTTATGAATGCTTCATCTATATAATGACCTTAACCTGAAACATGGGTTCCACCCATTACAAATGTTGTGTAATATTTTTAGTATATAAAATTGAATAAATATAGAAAACTAAATATAACATAGGACCTTTTACCAGTCTAGGTTTTAGAAAATTAAGTACATCACTTTCATTTCAATAAATGTATAAAAATCGATACAAATAAATATTTAGCGTGATTCATCAACAATAGAGTTTCAATACAGCAAGTATTATAATCCTCTAGAACTATTTATAATATGTAGGGATAGCATTAAATTCCAGGAAATTGGTTTTCAATCAATAAATATTTATAAAAACCCTTTTAGTAATTTTTTAAAATTTAATAGTCATAAAAAAAATTCACCGACACATGAATACTTATATATATATATATATATATATATATACAGTATTTCTCAAAACAATTATAGTTGAAAATTCATTAGGGATTCTCCTTTAAAATATTAATTTAATTTTGGGACATTATCAATACATTGAAGTCCATGGATAGATTCCTTAGTAGATGGCCACATGTCTTCTATTTGACTAACGGGTTCACTCCATATAACGTATTTTAATTAAATAGTGATAGATTTTTGAATGTAATTTATCATAGAACTGATGTTCTCATCACAGTCCCAAAACATTTTTAAAATTTACATATAGTATTAATTCACAAAAATGAGTGTCACAAACATTTTCACAAAAGTTATTTAATCCATTTAGAGAGAATACCATGCTTTAAAACATTTTATGAACCATAACATCATGTCACATGATGTAAATGTGTGCATGATACAATATGTGGATAATGTCATGTATGAATATATAATGGTATTACTATACATGAATGATATGTATGGTGTTGCAGATGTTGTTATGCACATGAAATGAAAACATTTTTGATAAATTATCATAAAATGATTTGTTTTTCCCATGTAAATTATGCAACCACTGTGTCTTTAGGAATTTAAAAAAACCAGTAATCAATTGTTTATGGAATGACAAATGCCATTGTTTTTAGACAAATGAGAAAAATTAACCAAAACTATTTTTTATATAAATAAGTGAATACATATATATATATATACGTATATAAAATTATATATGAAAAAATTGGAAAACAATTATTATTTCAAACTAACATTGTTTCTTAATAATATATTGTATAAATCCATATCAAGTTCATATATATATACTGAATATATTGGACAATACATGTGTGTGTATATATGTGTGTTTATACAATCATGTATCTCTTGTTAAAGAAATCCTTACTTTATCATTGAATTCATAGATATATATATATAATACGTCTATGGAAATATCATTTAAAACAAGATGGTTTATTATATATGAAATAATGATTAGGGAAATATGTTTTTAATATATGTATATATATGTATATATATAACCTTGTATATATTTATATATTCATGAATTCAGATAAAATTCCATTAACTGAGTTTATAAAATTTAATTTGTAGAAATAAATTACAACTACATTAAAGCAATGAACCAACATGCATCACACTTGATAGTCAGACTAACCAGATTCAATTAAGAACGTTGTGGATGAATTTGTGGAATAAGTAGAGTCTACACAAATGGGATTCACAATCATATATATGTTAATTAGAATCATTTATAGTAATCTCAAATTGGAAAGAGTTGTTCAGTTGAAACAAATGTTTTTTTTCAAAAGTGATAAAAATATGAATAATGTCTACCCAATATTGATACCATTGTTATAATTTAATGTTACCGAATTTTCTTTATAATATATTATCAATCAAATTTTTTCCATGTTATCTTACTTTTTCTATCAATCATAATCAGTATTATATTATTGTTTAATTATTTAACGTTATGACTTTCATTTTATTTTGTAAATGTAAACATATTTTGAATCATATCATATTAATATATTGTAATGTTCAAACCCACTTTTTTTCAATCATACTACTCACTTTACTCATGCCACTTGTATTAATATCATTTCGTTCATTTTTATGGTTACATTAACCATTGTTTTACCCAATCCACAATTTCTTTTAACCAAAACATCTCAATATTTTATATTTATGATTTATAAATTTAATAAAACATAATCATAAACATTCTTCATGCATTTATAAAATATAGTAAAATAAAACATCTAATAAAAATATTTTTCTTATAACTTTTTTTTCCATTTACTTATCATACAATTTTTTTAAAAAATAATACCTATAACATTTTATTTCTCAAAAATACTTATCTCAAATTTTTAATTGATTTTTATTTTTTGTATTTTGCATGATTCATGCTTCAAATCAATCAATAATCAATTCACCATTAAAACATCCTACCCCACATTTTCAAATCAATTTTGATTTATCAATTTTTATCCTTATTTAAATTTTTTAAAACAAATATTTATAATATAAATTTTTTTATAAATAAATTGAAAAATATTAATAAAAAATTTAAAATATTGAATTTAAATAATTTTTAATATAATATATTCATAAAAATATTATATTCCATGTATAATAAAATATATTAATCTAATTTAATAATAATAATTTAACAATTCAAAAAAATAAATATTTTAAAAAATTAAAATAATTAAAACATCACATAATGTATATTACTTTCCTCAAAAGAAAAATAATAATAATAACTTTTAATTTTTATAAATCATTTTGTTCTACCAATGATTATTTTTATATTAACATTCAACTCTTTAATGTTTTTGTAAAAAATTATTCATTTAAATTATATACAATATAAATAAATAATTAAGAAAATGTTCTATTTAAATTTTTTGGGGTGTTTGATTATACCCCATAAAAAACATTTTCCTTGAAATTCAATCACCTAAATATGGAAAATATTTTAGATATGAGGTATATTTAAAATTATTAATTTTTTTCTAATATTCCAAATATATCTAAATCATGCATATAATTCCAATTATAAATACCCGAACCCGAAACATGGGTTCCTCCCTTTAAAAATATTTTGTAATTTTTTTATTAGACACATGAATAAATAAATATCATTAAATACAACAGAGGACCTTTTACTGGTCTCTGCTCTAGAAAAATAGATTCTTCACTTACATTTCAATTAAAATATAGAAATCACAGACAATGATTTTTTAGCGTGTTTCATCGTCAATAGTGTTTCAACATAGCAAGTATGCTAAACCTATAATTTTTTTATAAAATATACTGTGATAATAAAATGACCAGAATGGAGTCAAAAAAACAACTAAAAACCTTTTAGTAATTATTGAAAATTTTAAAATTTAAACAAAATATTCACAAACACTTGAATACACACACAAATATATATACAGTATTTCCCAAAATAATTATACATTAAAAAAATTGGGGATTCTCCATTAAAAATAATAATTTTGTTTTGAGGAATTAAAAATACTATCAAGCCCACTACTAAAATCCATAACATAAGGCCACATGTCTTCTCTTAGACTTACGAGTTCACTCCCCACAACATCTTTTAATTCACTAGTGCCATATTTTTTAAAATATTTTCTCAATGACCTGGCATTCTTGTCTTAGTCGCAATACATTTTCAAAATAACTACATACTATTAATTCAATCAAATGAGTGTCACTGACATTTTCAAAAATTATTCTAATACCATTTAGTGAGAATCCCATGCTTGGAAACCTTTTATGAACCATAAATTCAGGTCACCTGAATTTAATGCATACATGATACAAAATGATGATAATGAAATGTATGAGTATATTATCTACATAACTATAAATGTATGACGTGGTAGATGGTGAAGATGTTGGTATTCATATTATATGAAAACTCATTACATAAATTGAAAAAAATTATGAGTTTTTTCCCATGCAACTAAATCAATCATTGCGTCTCTAGGAATTTGTTAAAAATACATTAATCATCAGTTTAAGGATTTCCCAAAGTATTATTTTTTAGAAAAATGGAAATAATTAACGAATCTAATGTATATATTTGTATATTCATGAATTTAAATAAAATTACTTATTGTGAGTTTATAAAATTTAATTTCTAAACAAAAATAACCCTTACCTAAAATCAATAAAATAACATGCTTTCTGCTCAAGACTCTGACAAACCAAAAACAATTATGAATATTTCGAATGATAGTGTGGGATATGTAGGGTATGCAGAATGGGTTTTACATTCACATATATATTAATTCGAATCTTGTAGATGAATCTCATATTAGATACAGTTGTTCTGTTGAAACACAAGGTTATTTCAATAGTGATAAAAATATGACAATTTTCCCCAATTTTGTTATATATTTTATTATTTTATGTTACAAAATTTCAATATAATATTTTATCAATAATATTTTATACCACATCTTATTAAATTTTGAATGAATCGTTATGTGTATTATATTTTTTTTATTTAACGTTATGCCTTTCAATTGTTTTGTCAATGTAAACAAATTTTGATTTATTTCATCTTATAATATAGTTTTCTGAGAATCACTTTTTATATCAGTCATGACACACCCTTTACCCAAGCCACATGTATCACTATCATTTCATTCATATTTTGTCATTATATTATCTATTTTTTACAACGTCGACAATTTTTTGAACTAATCTTATCAAATATATATATATATATATAATTTATAAATTTTATAAAACAAAACCAAAATTCTTTTCATACATTTATAAAATATATTATCATCAGAAAATGATAATAATAATAATTTTTTTAATTTTTTTCCTTTAATCATCATAAATTTTTTAAAATAAATTATAACAATAATATTATAATTATAAAAAATCATTATTTCAAATCATTACATTATTATAAATTTGTTTTTTGTCTTTGGCATGATTCATGATTCAAATATTTCCATCGTCATTCCACCTTTCCAACATCCTATGATGCGTTTTCATATCTATTTGTTAGAATTTCATTCTTTATATCAATGTTTTTTTAAAACATATAATTATAATAAAACTTTTTTTTAAAATAAATTTAGAAAAACTATTAATGGATATAATAATTATAATTTATATAATTATAATTCTGATATATTCATAATAGAATTATAATTCTTTTATAACAATATATATTAATTTAATTTAATAATATTAATTTACCAATTTATACAAATAATAATTTTATAAAACAAGTTAAAAATAATTAATACATCACATAATGTATTTCACAATTTTTTTAAATAATAATAAAAAAAATTAATTAAATCATTACATTCTATCACTGATTGTTATTATCATTACCATCAATTAGTAAATGTTTTTATTAGAAAAATTCGTTTAAAGTGAAAAAATTAAATAATTAATTAAGATAATATCACTATTTGAAATTTTCTGGGGCGTTATAATGTATATATAACTATATACACAATATTGTATTCAAAATCACTACATAGTTTGGACTAGGGTTCCAACTATTTCAAGAAAACAAAAATAACACACACACACATGCGTGTTCAAACTTTAACAATTGATGGCCAACATCCAGATAGTGCACAAGGGTCTGTTGTGACCCTTGGTAAATTGTTTAGATATATAAAGGGTGACTCCTTTAGTTAATTTATACATGAGGTTCGTACACCAACTAAGAATTAGTTGTAGTTCATAACAAATTTTTCAAATATGTGTCATATTTTAAAGGTGGCTAGGTTCATATCACATTCCAATAAACCTCCCACACAACAACATGGTGGATTTCACTAACCGTCTACCTTAAAAATAATCAACTACATTCAATGAAATGCCCTATAGCTTTTACCGAGTCAAACACATCCATTTGGACTCCGTCAATCTCAGTGAGGTTCTAACTCATTCACATGAATTCCAAAATAATTCATTATTACCAAATAATATATAAGTAAATTATTACATGGAAACTCACATTTAATGTTGAATGATATAATCGCTGAAGGACATACTAGATATCACCAAATATCCGGAACCATGACCAATCTCCCCTGGAAGGTCCATTACATTCTTTTATCGTTTTCTAGGAAAATTCCTTATTACGCAACAATGAATCAAAGGGTCAATTGACTATAATTAAATTGGAACAATTAGATGAAACCAACAACGTTCTGTACCTTAGATGCAATTTATACAATTAGTGCTCATGCCACTCCAGAAACACTATTGATTTCATGGAGAGAAAAATCCGAAAATGAATTTTGTGATATGATGGATAGTTTCAATCAATTTGACCAAAAACAATAGATGTGACAACAAGGATCCACACATTCAATGAATCACACTCCAACGTCAAACATTCATCATTACACAACATCCTATAGATATTCCAATCCATGTCCCCATCATTCTATGATAATTCCATCTATAAATTGATGAAAATGTCATCAAATTATCTAATAAAGATCATGAAAAGAACCAATCAATGATCAATATGGCCAACATGAAGTATAATCAAGTATTGTGGAGACACCACATATTTTGTAAAGTCCATGAAATTACATGGGGATAACTAATAGTTAAGAGTATAATGATCACCCACTACACAAGGAGGAAGAATACCTCGAATGATGAATAACCAGGAATCTTTCTCGAATTTTACATTGATGATAAATTTGGAAATGTCAATAGAAAACCTCTAATAACCTAAATCCAGAGTGAATAAATCTATAAACAAAAAACTTCTCTTTAGATCTGAAACATACAAACAATGTTTAAGTCTTCATTCCAAGAATAAGAGAGGATCTAATAATAACATGCCAAATGTAAGGCAAAAAAAACATTCCTTGATCTTCTGAGATCAAATATCTCTAGAAAAATCATGAATGTACAAGTAATGGGTGGAAATTTTATAATATTCTATTGGAGACGATATGATAGAGATTCATTGATAATATGAAGAAAAAGAATATTAAATTTAGTGTAATAATGGCTATATAGTGGTCTTTCAAATCATTAAAAAGAGAACCACATGGTTTGGTCCCATGGTTTTCAAAACTACATGCCAATTAGGTAAGGATAATTCTTCTCCTATGAAACAAATATGGTTTAGTCACTTAGTTTCTCAAACTATGTGCCAACGGTTCTCTATGAACTCGAATTCATTCCACAGTTTGTTAATTGAGGGTGCACAGTTTGTCAATCAATTCACATTAATTTCCCACTTACCATGAGACTACTTCAACAAGGTACACTATTTCCTATAGGAAACTTTTTGGTTTATCCTTACCATTCATAATCCATTAACTACTTAAATAGGATCCAAAACAAAACAAAACACATTGAAAAAACCCAAAAATTCTTCCACAAAACCAAGATTCCAAAAAATGTATAAAAATTCTTTATATAAACATTTCAACATGAATCAATATATGATGTCACAATATACCCAATATAGCATATCGAATGCTTGATAATTATTTGTAGCATTCAAATAATACACCTTGGTCTGTCAAAATCCTCATCCACAAATATTTATCTCTATTCTATCCTTGACTTTTAGATTCTCACCTTAACATTGCACTCATCAATGAATTCCCATCACAATATCCTTGTGTGACTCCAAACATGGTTACCAAAATCTCAGCTAAATGCTTTCCCCCATTCGTCATCGAGACCCTAATTATCACTTTTATTGAACTGAAGACACCACGATATCTCCATTATATTTTTTCTAACTCATCAAGGTGATCCCAACTAGAATAATCACCATAAAAAAATATGATTATATTAGGGAATTTTCAAAAATAGTGTGGTTCAATTCAATCACACATGATCAATGAATGATAATTATTCCTAAAAACTACCAAAACCTCATTTCGGGTTCATACATAAACCATTGTGTCTCTACATAAAAATTCAACCTAGACACACTATCTATATATAAAGGTCCCATATAATTCCAAAACACGCAAGTAATACCAACTTAAATGAGATATATATGATTAAAACTCAATACATTCACATTTATTGGGAATCACCCATTGGTACATTTCCATCAATATTCATACAAAGGTACCCGGCCTCATAAACTATCAATCCATGAAGCCACCAATCATAATTCTATACGAATAGAGGTAATAATTAGATCTATGCAACATACATGTCAAATTACAAACAATCATCAAAGGGAATTATATTATTTGTTCACAAATTTGTTTCACAATCTAGAAGTCTCACAATCCTGAGAAATTTCTTCAAACCCCATATGGAGCAATTTGATGTATTTATTGGCATTGATTTTCTCTCCAAATATACATCCAATATAATGTTTTTGTAGAGGGACGTCACTCAACATATGGAGAATCATCCCTAGATTATGTACAAGTGCATGTATGAGGATGAATTTTCATTAGCACCTAAATCTCAAAAATTGATATTACTGCTATATGAGAAGACATATATGGAGCAGATGATTGAGTGTATGGAATCAAATATCCTAGTTGACATGACTACTATGAGGGAATTCACTGACGTGTTTCCTAGGAAATTTCATGGTCGTTCACCTATTAGAGATGTTGAATTCTCAATCGATCTTGTTCTGGGGGAATTGAAAATATGCAATACAATGTATAGAATGGTTGTTGTAGAGCTTGAGGAGATGAAACAAAACTACATGAGAATAAGGATGAAATAGTTGAACACCAAAGTACATCACCTTGAGGTGCACCATTCATCTTCGTTACGAAGAAGGATTGGTCAATGTGCCATTCCAATGATTATCACGAGATCAATAAAATAATGATAATGAAAATGTATAATATAACCCGAATTGATCAAAATTTATATCAGATAAGTGAAACACAATACTTCTCCAAGGGGGATTTGCAGTCAGGATATTACCAAGTATGGTTTAAAGAGGATATCCCAAAAACTAATTTTCGTACAAGATATGGGCACTATGATTTCATAGTAAAGCCCTTCATACTCACTAATTCTCCCGCAATCTTCATGGAAAAGATGAATAGTGTAATTAGATTTTACCTTGAAAATTTTATGGAATTCTTTAAAGATGTTATTTTGATATACTCTAATACGAAGGAGGATAATAAAAAGCATCGAAGAACTATATTGGGAACCATGAAAAAGGAGAAGTTCTATGGAAATTAATGAATGTGTGTGTTCTTGTTGAAGGAGGTCTTATTCATGTGTCATATCATCACATGGATTGGGATAATGATGGATCCCTCTAATACAACAACAACATAGGGATGGGTAAAGAAAACATTGGAAACCGATATCCGTAGCTTTTTTGGGTTAGATGAATATTATTGTTGATTTGAGAGAAGATTTTCATGATTGTCCAACACTCTAACCAAGATAACTTGGAAGGGATTAAACATTTCAAAGATTCATGAATGTGAAGAGTTATTCATGGACTAGAAAAGGAGGCTTATCACTACACTTATTCTCACAATTTCCACAAGTGGAGATCTTTTTTTGGTATTATTTGATGCATCGATGAAGGGCATTGTTTGTGTGTTGATTCAAAATGATATTATCATTACCTATGCTTTATGGAAATTCAATGTTCATGATAAAAATTATCCCACACATGATCTGAAGTTGTCTAAAATAATTATTTATTTAAAAATTTGGCAGTGTTACCAATTTGTGGAGAAGTGTGATGAATATAATGATCAAAAAATTCTGAAGTATATATTCACACAAAAATAGTTGAACATTATCCATTATAATTTTTAGATGTGATCAATGACTATGACTACTCAATCTATTACCACCCTAAGAATGTGAAAAAGTTTGAGGGTGCTCTAAATAGATATTATCCAACTATTCTATCATTGATGAAAATTGAAATTGATCTAATATTATTTTACTTGATGAATATGGAATTAGGAATCAAATAGAAAGGAACATCATCAATCCTTTCAAAAATGACTGAAGTCTTATTTTATTGGAAAGGTTAAAGGATGATCAAAATGATGATTTGAGGATTCATAATGAAGAGAAAATTATCAAAAAGGTGAAATCCTCAGAGTTCAATGTTAATTAAAAAGGAATTGTGAGATTTGGAATGAGACTGTTTGTTCCATCGAATATGGAGTTAATGGGAGAACATTTGGATGATGCAAAAAAGTTTGACTTCTAGCACTCAACTAAGAAACACAAAAATTTATCAAGATATCTGAGAACATTATTGGTGGGATTACATGAAGAATGATATCAATGAGTATACATCAAAATGCCTTCTATGTCAGCAAGTGAAGGCTGAGAGTCAGAATTTTAAGGGGATGATGCAACCATTACCCATAACTGCATGGAAATAGTAGAACATCAAATTGGAATTTTTCACTAGACATCCAATGGAATCCAAAAAAACAATGGTATCAGGGTTTTTGTGTATCATCATTCAATGATAGCACACATCATTCCTATTCGATAGGATTTATAATTTGTTAAACTAATATAGATATACATAAGAGATGTGGTAATGATGCATGTAGTACCAGAATTTAACGTGTTCGATTATGTTCTAAGATTCGCCTATATGTTTTGGAGGAGTCTTTAACATGATATGGATACTGACCTGATCTTCAGTACGGATTATCATCCTCAAAATGATGTCCAATATGAGTAGACTATCTAAACACATTAGGACATGATGAGAGCATGCTCAAGGGACTTCAAAGGATGATGGGATCAACATCCCCCTTTAGTTTAGTTGTCATACAATAACAGTTTCCTCTCAAGCATACAAATGGATCCATATTATCAATTTTATGTGAAGAGGTGAAGAACAAAAACATTTTGGGATTAGTTTTGGGGATAAAACTCATAGGTCTAGAATTTTTTGATGAAATGGTGGAGAAGGTCAAAACCATCTATCAACACATTAAAGCTTCTCATTGTCGACAAAAGATATATGATAAAAAATCATCGACGAGAACTCGAGTTTGATTTTAGAGACATTGTATTCCTCTACATATCACTGTTGAAGAGAGTTATGGGATTGGGGATGAAGGGAAAGCTTAGTTCAAGGTACATTGGCCCTATTGGGATCCTAGATCTCATTAGAGAAGTGGACTATCACCGACCACTACCACCGAGCCTATCTCAGGTACATGATCAATTCCATTTAACACTCTTGAGGAAGTACATACATGACCTGTCACATGTACTAATCCATTGGTGGTACAATTGGAGAATTACCTCTCCTATAAAGAGAAACTGGTGATGATCATAGATAGTAGGAAAATATTTCCTAAAAAACAATTCCCCTTGTCAAGTCAAGTGGTGAAACGAAAAATTTGAAGATGCAATGAGGGAATTTGAGGAATTAAGGAAGCAGAGGTCCCCACATCTATTTTAGTTTGGTGAAAGGAAATTTCAAGTGAAAAATTTCTTAAGGGGGAATATTGTAATGACCAATATTTTAATAAATGAAAATTTATCTTCATCTAATTTTATGTCTTATTTTGTTAAATGGTTATATAAAACATATAAATTTCTTGGGATTTATGTTCTTCCATTTCAATATACTGTTAAGAATTGTAATCGTTTCTAATATAGCAGTTGAACAGTGATCAATTGATGAGTATAAATATAGGGCATTAACAAATCCAATTTAATCAAAAAAAGGAAGTGATGGTCTCATCAAATATAATTTATCTTTACAATTCCAATTGATTAGATCTCTAAATGGAGGTAGCATCATTGGGCTTCTCTCTTAACCATGCCTGAGGTGAGCTTCAACACGTTATGCTCACACGGAACCGCCTATGGAAGAAGAGGACATTGATAGAGATTACCTACTGAGTGATATTATATGAGCCGACCAAATAATTATTCACCATTGTAACTCCTAAAGCATCCAAGATATGTTTCTCATTATATAATAAATTATCTTGTGTTGTACAAAACATCAGGGTCTAGTACACCATGACCAATCATACTTGCTGTTTAAAAAATCGTTATGGATTATAATGCCCACTTTTTGAAATTTTATAAATTTTAATTTACAACATTGAATTATTTATTGGATTCATAATATCAAAATAATATTATGGTGATTTCTTGGTACAATTCGGATAACATGCATATTTGGAAGAATAGATAAAAATATAAATTTTAATTAATGATGTATTTTTTAATAAAAACAATTTGTAGTGTTAAATTATACAATTTAGTGTTTTTAAAGAATCATAAGATTATATTTTTATCATTAAATATAATTTATGTCATTGGATGTAGTTTCATATTAAAATTAGACATAAACACATGTTAATATTTTGATAGTTTTTAATTATTAAAAACCAACTATTTGGTTTTTACAACAAGATTTAATTTTAAATAATTTACTAAACCATGTATATTATGAATTTGGAAAATTGGATTCCATATTTAAAATCAGAATGTCAAAATATTTTAAATAGGTAACTATTTTTTTATATAAAATATGAATAGTAACTTAAGCAAATATTATAGTCACAATGGTTAAAGGATAAATATGGAGAATAAGGTTAAACAATAATAGTATAATAATATTAAATTACCCTAACACATGTCCTATCCCTATTGGATGACACATTAACGGCCATGGGCATCCTTGGGTCTAATATGGGACCCCATAGAGAAACATGTATGTTAAAATGATTATTTATAAAAATTAATTTAAATTTAGGGAAAATGTAAATAAACATATATCTTATTGTAAAAAATATTATATAACATTATATATGTCATATATTTTACTATAAGTAGTTATTAAAAATATTAAATGATTTATAAATCATGATATTTTCATTATTATAAAATAAATATATTTATTTATGACACAACAATGATGCAATATTTTCCTTATTAATGCATGAATAGGATAAATGATATTATAAATATTGAAATAAATACAATTTTAATGATTTGACTTCATCCACACATATCATAGGTCAAATAGTTATGATAGGGTTTATTCAATGTTTATTTTTAAGTAATCATGTTTTGATGGATTTCAGAAAATCCAAATACATAATACTCTCAAAATTGACATAAATGAGTTCTATAAACAAATACTATTTTATTAAATGATATAATATCCCTAAAAATAGTATATTCATCTCAAGGACATATATAAGGTTATATATGTCATTAATTAAACTCTTGATGTTCACTTGACAATTTATAATATGTTTATTAACCATGTAATATAAATAGACAAGAAGACGTGGTAAAAGATATACTATTTAACTAAGAGCTAAATCTAAAAGAAATGGATAATATGGTAACTTAAACATGTAGAAAACCTATTGGATGAGAATATTTCTACCCATCAACACCAAATCCTATAAATAAAACCATTAGTATCTATTAGAAACTGATAATAATTTTATATAAAATTAATATTTCATGATTTTCCTAATGTGCCCCTCACCACTCTTATAAAAGGGTACCTCACATTCTATTATTTTCACAACTAAAATGCCATTTGGATCCATCAAAACCTGATATAATAACTTACCAACAACTTTAACTTCATCCTAGATGCCCTAATTTGATCATAAAAAAACCTAATGATCTGTTTTTTTCAAATAAAAAGGTAGAACACGAAGAAGAGGTAATTATTTCATCACATCATTCAATGTTCATTTCATCTTCCATTTCCTATATATTTTTTGTCTCCATTCCAAAATAATAAATATAGTTTCATCCGTATAATGACATTTTATTATAAATATGGTTCAACCAAATTAATTATTCTATCCATATAATGAATGACAAAGTCTCCATACATGCGTATGTACGGCTTACCGTCTCCATGTCTTGGAGTTGTTTGTTATTCAAAACTTCATTATTTGTAAGGGTGTAATAATGAGTATAATTGAATTAAATAATAAATATAACATGTTAATTATTCTTTACATATAACATACCATCAAAATTACATACATTTTCACCATCATTATAATGATATTGTCGCTCGTGCGTACATTCGGTTTACCATCTCCATGATGTGATGAGATTTTGTTCACCATCGTAACAATTCATGAATAATTTTTATTTGATGATTAAAAATAATTTTAATATATTTAATATGATTTATTATATTAATAAGATACATCCTATCCATAACACACATTACTTACATAACAAAACATATAATGAAAAATGAATCAGTTAACAACCAAACCAATGATACTAATAAAATATTATTTTCTAGGAAATATTAATGGATGATATATGATATCAGATTTATTTATGTGGATAATGTATAATTTAATAAAAACTTTTTATCCATTATATTAGTTGTTAATGTACCCCATACTAAGGAAATGTATATTTTAAGGGTAAATTTCACTATCTCTTTATTATCTGGGTTTGTTTATACTTAAGTATCTACTACGAATTATTTATCATTAACATCCATGTTTCTTAAAACTATATTCAAAACATTTTTTCTATTTCCTAGAGTATGTTCTAAATTCATTTATATCATTATTTTACTTTTTATAAAATGTCTGGAAGTGTATCATTCTATCATTATCCAAAAAACGTACCTTATGGCCTTTTAGACAAATTGAGGAATGGATGTTTTTTAACTTATACGGCAGCGCATCTATTTTCCATCATTATTACTCTTTCGAAGCTTCCATTAAATTCTTATATGAATATTTTCCAAATAAATTTTATCATTTTTAATTACATGAATTTTACATAATTTCAATATATAAATCGATATTTCTCTCAAGTAGTTTTTATTTCATCCATGTCAACATCATTTGATTGATTTTACGCTTTTTGATGTTGATTAATTATGATAAAATAATTAATATTTTATTGATGGTTTTTGATATGTTTGACTATGGATGTGCTATATTTATACTATTTATTGTTTATAGTAATTCTATTTACATTTCTTATGCTTGTTTTAATATGAATGTTTATGTTTTGATTCAACATTTTAATATGAGGAATGCATTGGATTTAATAATTGCCTGGTGGGGCCCACTATGGCCCCTCAATGCATCAGAAGGTATCATGAGACAAAATATTATCTTGGAAAAAGGCTTTGATTTTTTTATTTGTTGTATTATATCGAGACCTTGAATATATGGTTATGAGTTATGACATTATGAATTTCAGTATTACGAATTTAGCTATTGATATTAGATGTGATTACATGTCAAGTATAATATCCTTGTGAATAAGTAAATGAAATTATTTGACATATCATTTCCATATTATGATTATGTTTACTTTTAAAAGGGTTATGTTTTAATCATATAAATTTCCTTAAATAATTATTCTTATTTATGAATGTTTATGCTATATTGATATCCTTACTGAGCATCTGAGATAAACCATTTCATATATTTTATTTTTTCCTAGATATGAAGATGTATATTATTACTGACCTTCAAGGATAGGCTAGGTGATATGAGTGTGTTATACAATGTCCCCAATTTTCGTTCTTTTTAATTTTCTTTAGCAATGTAAAACGTATGTATATTTCATCCACATCCAAGCATACTAAACTGATCACCTTTTGAGACATGATCTGTTGAGATCGTGCCAATGATTGGTTATAAATCACCAACTCCATGTTACTAGGTTCGAGGTGTTATAGATGGTATCAGAGATATTTTAGTGCAAACAATGGGAACTAGATTTATAGAAACTCTGATTCATGAATATTAACCTGAGATAGTCTACGATAATTTTTATAGAAGAACAAACAAAAATTTTGGAAATGCAGATATTTTATTGGTTTTCCATGAAATACATCCATGACTAGATACTACAGGTGGATGTGGTTCTGGGATAGATGTACCTCTGAGTGAAATCAATGACAAAGAGTTTTGTTATTGACCAATTGTATCCTAGTACATGACCACGAGCCTTACTGTGTAACTGGTTTGATACTCCTAGGTGATATGCTTAGAATAGTTTACATTTTCAATACAATACATTATAAATAATTTATGAATAAATACATCCCAAATTATTTTTTTTAAAATTATAGATTTTATCCAAAAACCTTTATATTTAGGTTAATTATTTTAAAACTATGGAATTATACATTGTGATTCAAAAACTAACCAAGTGCTTTACATTTTTTATAAATGGTAATTAGTGCAAGGAATGACAAACATATAAATGCATGTAATACATGTATAGATTCCTCTCCTAATTAAGGAAATTAATGTGAGATGGTGATGCAACTAGTTCTGAACATATTATAAACATACTAGGATAAATCAGTCAGTTTATGAATAATGACCATACACATATGGAAAACCCAAATCCCTAATACAGAGGATAAATTATAGACATCTCCATGAGGCAATAACCACTAACATTCAATGTGACTAAAAATCCAATTTTTTGAGAAGAGGATAAGTTCCATGAAAAAAATATTTCATGCTTTGGGGAGTAACAAAATGGAATAAATTTTAATGGAATTTTATCACTACACGGGATATGAGGATCAAAGGTGGTCAATAATTCAAAAAAACCGTGGATGAAAAAGTATCAAATATGGAATGGAGTGTGTTTAAATATCTTTTCATAGAAAAATTCATTCCTCATGAACATTTAGCATATGTCGAAAGGAAATTGCTGATGCTGAGGAAAAAGAAGGATAAGAATGTTTCAAGGTATATAGGGAACATTACAAGAGTAGCAAGGTATGCTGCAGATTATATAAATAACCCAAGAAGTAATATTGATCAATTATTTGACGGGATTAAACCATTTCGCCATCAAGAATTAGTATCACTATACTTCATGTTAGAAGAATTTATAATCTCAAGTCTGATCAAGATAGAAAAGAAATTCTCTATGTCATATGAATTTATAGGGAAGCACGTGAAGAAGAGATCTGATGAACACTCTGAAAAAGGAAATAACGGGAATAAGGAAAAACATGACATTCCACCCTATATTAAATGTGAGATGAAAACCACATATACTTTTCAGAAAGAGATGGGAGTTTTTTACAGGTGTGGAGAAATAGGCCACCAATCTTGTGATTGCATTGGGAAAAATGGTTTTCAATGACATATTCTATAATTGCAGAGAAAATGGTCATTATGAAAATGAATTTCTTAAGTGCCAAGGAAACATACCTCAAAAAAGGCCAAGGGGGAACAGATAAAATTATGTGATCACTAATCCTCAGGTTGAAGCTCCTACTGACATGGTGGGTGGTACTTTATTACTATTATCAAAATTAAAAAATTCTTTTGTTGATTTTGGATGATGTCCTTCATTCATTTCTGTATATTTTCAAACAAAAATTAGATATTTATAATTTTACTTAGCAAGGGTGTTTTTAGTCAAATATCATAAGTGAATTATCATAGCAATAACGTTTTTCAACCAGTTACCATTTTGGAATATAAATGTGCTTTATCTTGTGATCATATTATCATACCCATGATAGAATTTGATATAATCCTTGGTATCAAATGGCTTTTTGGAGATGATACAATTATTTATTGTATGAAGACAGAGGTTAAATTTTTATGATAAGGAAGAATACCATATCATTAGAGACGAAATTTCCCTATCTGGTTATCCACAACATCCACCCCCTATAGCTCTACTAAAATAAATTATTGGGGTGGAAGGTCCAAAAATAAAAATGGTTGAGGAATGAAAATTTCAAATAGAGGATGTTCCTAATATTCATGAATATTATCATCTATTCCTAGAGGATTTATTGGACATCCTCTAGAATGAGAAATGGAGTTTTCCATTTAATTAATTCTTGTATGAAGGCCCATATCGATGACCCCTTATAGAATGGCCATTGTGGAATTAGATGAACTAATTAGACAAATATTTTAATTGATTAATTATGGATTTATTCTCCATAATTTTTCTCCATGGGTAGCTCATTTTAATTTTATTAATATGAATGATGGATCTATGAGTTTTTTTAATTGACTATAGGGTGATAAATACTATAACATTAAAGAACATGTATCCCCTACCATTCAATCATGATTTATTTGATCAACATCATGGAGCTCAATATTTTTCAAATATTGAACAATAATATGGATACCATCTATTGGGAGTGAAAATGGAAGACATTCCAAAGACATCATTTCATACCACGTACAGACATAATGATTTCAAAGTAATGCCTTTTGGGCTAACTAATGAATCTCTTATTTTAATGGATTTAATGATTAGATTTTCAAGGAATATAATGATCTTATTATAGTGGTATTTATTGATTATTTCCTATTATACATAAAAATCATTGAAGATCATGAAAATCACTTCCTAATTATTCTAAATACACATAGAATAAATGATTTATATGGTATTTTTTGAAAGTGTGAATTATAGAATCCATAAATTTCATTTCATGTCCATATTGTCTCTAAGGATACAATATATTTTGATCCTTCAGAGACTTGGGAAATCCAAAAATGGTCAGAACCGATGATTATAACAGTGGTATGCAGTTTTATTTGTTTAGCATTTTATTATCAGGGATTGAAATAGAATTATTTATAATTGGATAAAACATTAACCATGCTCACACATAATGGGGATATATTTTTAGGAAAAATGATTGTGAAGAATGTTTTGAATAATGGAATTGAAGATTAAACTGTTCTCACATATTGACTCTACCTTCGAGAAATGATGGGTTGGTTATTTATATTGATGCTTCAATTAAAGGACATCATTGTGTCCTAACAAAGAATGATAATGATATTTCCAATCCAATGCAGGATCTGAAAATTCATGAAAAAATATACCCCAATCATGATATTGAGTTTTCAGATGTAATCATTCTTCTAAAGATATGGATACAGTATCTCTATGATGAATAATATGAGATCTATACAGATCAAAAAATATTGATTTATATTTTCTCATAGAATTCACTCAACATAAGGAAAAGGTGATTGCTTGAACTAATGAAGGGTTATTAATTCACTATACACTACCTCCAAAAGAAGTATAATATATTGAATGATACTTTTAGTAGAATGGATCATGGAGTTCTGAAAAAGATGACAATTTAAATGTATCCTATGTTCAAAAATAACGTAAAGATAAATATTAAAATAATCATGGATGTTGAAACATCAATACATTTTCAAATGTTTTCAAAACAATCATTCTTAGAAATTATAAATATATCTCAATCTAATGATGAGGAGTGTCAAAATAAAAATAAAGATGTGAATGATGGGAGATTGATTGACTTCGTATTTGAAGATGGAATTTTGAAATTTGAGAAGCGACATTGTGTTCCTGACATAGCTGATCAAAAAAGAAAATTTTTGGATGATGATCACATATCCAATATTTTTATTCACATTGGTCGCACAATGATGTATTGGTACTTGACGGAAAATTTTTGGTGGGACAACAATTAGAGGGTGATTTCTAATTATCTTTCAAGATTCATGCATTTCAACAGGTGAAGGCTCGAAGGCAACATCTGTGAGGTGTCATCCAACTTCTCGCCATACCACAGTGTAAATTGGATGAAATTACGATGGTCTTTTTCATGGGGATACCAAAGAATCCTAGAAAGAAGGATGCAATATGGTTCATTTTTTATCTTCATACAATGTCAAAACATTTTCATTCTAAAAAAGAATATTTACCTCTAGAACGTTTATAAAGAATATATATTAATGATGTTTTAAGACATAATTGTGTACCCCTATTTATTATTTTTTATCATGATCCCCATTTTACATCATGATTATGGAAAAGTCTTCAGACATTCTGCCATACTAAACGTTGTTTGAGCACTGCATACCACACTCAAATAGACAGACAATCAGAAAACACAATATAAATCATAAAATTAATGGTGAGATCTTTCTCAATTGAACTTCAAGGAATCTGGGATAAGTATTTACCTCTATTAGAATTTTCCTATAAAAATAACATCCATTAATGTATTAATATGGGAGCATATGAAGTGATATATTGTATGATATTAATCTCACCAACATGTTGGTGTGATGTTGGGGAAGGAGAAATCGTAGGCAAAAAACTTGTTGTGGGCACAATTGAAAAGGTGAAGATTATCCAAACACACATCAATCTACTCTATGTAGGTAAATGTGATATGTCTATAACCAAAGTAAGGATTTGGAATTTGAAGTAGGTGATCATGTTTTCATGTTGGTATCTCCATTGAAGGGTTCCATACGATTTGGTATGATGGGTAAATTAAGCCCCAGGTACGTCATACCATTTGATATTTCAGAACAAATATGAAATGTAACTTACTGTTTAGAAGTTTCACCAAGTCTCTTCAAAGTTAATGATGTGTTCCACATATCAATATTGACAAAATACATGCATGACACATTTCATGTACACATCTATGATGAA
This sequence comes from Viscum album, assembly GCA_963277665.1. Taxonomy (NCBI): domain Eukaryota; kingdom Viridiplantae; phylum Streptophyta; class Magnoliopsida; order Santalales; family Viscaceae; genus Viscum; species Viscum album. Next base: position 973,827,383 of record OY728139.1, on the reverse strand, counting down.
ATATCACTGGAACCCGATCTATATTCTTGTGAGGTGTCTATCAGAATTCGTGATACTAGAGAACATGTGTTGAGAAGTAGGAAAAATCTTTTTGTAAATATTCATTAGAGACACCATAAAATGGAAGAGGCAACATGGGAACCATAGGAAAATATGATTAAGAACCAATTGAATCTTTTTATGTAGATATATTCTATAAATTTTGAGGATTAAATTATTTTATGGAGTAGAGAATGTAACAACACAATCTTCCATCGTACGTTTCTCATTGAAAAATACAATATCCTGCACTTTAATGAACATTGAGTACTAGTACACCACAAACAATCAGACAATTTGTTTTAAAAGGCATTTAAGAATAGTAATACCCAAATTTAGATATGTTATAATTTTTTTCCAAATGATCTTTTTCCAGATTCAGAATATAAAAATTAGAATAGAGTGAAATTTTGGCACCTTTCTAATAACATTCATATTTTGATGAATAATGAAAAATACTAAATTTAAATTAATAAAACATTTTTAATCGATATAATTTAATTGTTAAATTATAAATTTTAGTGGATAAAAGTATCATTAGATTATATTTTTATTATTTTGTATTATATTGGTCATTATTTGTAGTTTCACATTTAAATTGTATATATCACATGTCAATCTTTTGATAATTATCATTCATTATAACCTGCTTTTTGGTTTTGTCTATGATATTTAATTTTAAATTAATTGATGCAAATTCTATGTTATGAATTTCGAAAATTGGATTTCAGATTTGGAATCAGAATTTCAAAATTTTGTAAATAGGTATCTATTATTTTTCATACATTATGAATAGTAACATTAGTAAATATGTTATTTACCCAGGTTAACAGGTAAATATGTAAAATAAGTGTAAAAAATAATATTATAATTATATTAAATTACTGAATCATGTGTCCAAACACTAGTTGTAGATAAATATTTTCCATCGAAGTCCTCGATTTGATTTGGTGACCCCATGGTGCAGATTCCATGTGAAAATGACACATTATAAAAATTAACATGATGTTATGTAAAATGTTACATAGACCTTTAAATTATAGTTAAAAAAATTTATATGTGATTATATAAGTTATATATTCAAAAATTACAAATAATTATAATTATTAAATGACTTCCAACATCATATTATTTATTATAATCAAACCAATATATTTATTTATTACACAATACTGATATAATATATTCTTTATTGATGAATGAATAAATAAATGATATTAAACATTTTAAAATAAATATAATATGAATGTACTGATGCCATCCATGAAATTTCACGGTGAATATAATTTTTTTTGGATGAATCAATTTTATTTTGATGTAATATAGATTTTTATTACATTCTAAAAATCCAAATACTAAATAGTGTCAAAATTTCCAGAAATGTGTTTTTAAAACAAATAATATTATATTAAATGATATATATCCCTAAAAATCTATGATTCAGCCTAAATAAATAGATAATGTTAGATATTTCATTGATGAACCACTTCAGGTTCACATTTCTTTTTGTAGTAATTTTATTATCCCGGTCATATAAACATACAAGATGACATGGTTAATGTTAAACTATTTAACTAAGAGTAAAATATAAAAGATAATGTTAAGACGGTGACTTAAAAATGTATAAATACAATCAGTGGATAATATTTTGACCAAAACCCTACATAGACTCTAAATAAATCCATTTTGAACTATTATAGAATTAAAATAATTTTATAATAAAATATATTTTAAAACACTGCCTAATGTGCCCCTCACCTCTCTAATAAAAGGGTACATCTATTTCTCTTAAATTCGAAACTAAAAAGCCGCATTGTTATGTCAACACTACGTAATATCTCCTTATAAAAACCCTCACATATTCATAGAGTCCATACATTGATCAGAAATCCAACCTATGGATTCCTTTTGTACATATCAAAAGGATGAGCCAAAAGTATATGTAATTTTTTCATCACCTCTTTCAATGTTCTTTTCTTTTTCAATTGTTTTTTCCATACAAAAATACGAACTCCATTAACTTACACATAATGATATGTTAATATAAATATGATACAACCATAATCGATATTTTATCCATCCAATTAATGATAATGTCACCAAAGGTGCATACTTACGGCTTACCGTCTCCACGTCCTGGTATAGTTTGTTATTCATCACATCTATATTTTGATGGGTATAATAATGAGTATAACTGATGTAAATAATAAATATAACATGTTAATTATTTTTTATATATTATATACCATCCATTTTACATATTACTTCACCATCAATATAATGATATTGTCCATCGTGCGTACGTACAGCTTACCGACTCCATGACTCAATATGATTTTGTTCCCCATCATAACCATTTATGAATAATTTTAATTTGATGATTGAAAAATATGTTTATGATAATAATATCAATATGGATATGAATCAAATACATCCTATCTATAACAAACATGACGTTTATAAAAAACATATAAATTAAAATGAATCTCTTAACACCTAAATCAATGATACTACAAAAATATTATTAACAATGAAATAATAGAAGATCAATTATGATTTCATATTTATGTTTTTGGTTCTTGTATAATTTAATAACAATGATTTATCCATTTTACTAGATTTTAACATACACTTGACTATGGAAATGTACAAGGTATGATTTAATTTCTAAATCTCTTTATTATAAGAAGTTGTTTATACATGTGTATTTATTGGACTTATTTATCATCAACAACTGTTTTTCAAAAAAACGTATTTGAAATCATATTTAATATTTCTTAGAATATGGAATAATGAAATTTATAATCTTTTATTAATTTTTAAAAAATGTTTTTAATGAAATATATCTTTCATTTTCGAAACATGATACCTTATGACATTTTTTAACAAATTATGGAAGGAATGTTTTTTTGACATATACGGTTGGTGTGTCTATTTTTCCCTGTTAGAACACCATGCAAGATTCCAATAAATTCTTATAATAATAATTTCTAAATAAATGTTTTCTTTTATAATCAACTGACTTTTAAATTTTTTTAAAATGGAATGATAAATTTTTCATAAATAACTTCGATTTCATCTAAGCCAACATCCATTATGGGATTTTATGGTTATTAGAAGTTGATTAGTTATGATACAATCTTACATATTATATTGATGGTTTTGTGATATGTTTGAATTTAGATATGGTATTTTTATACCATTCATGGATTCTGGATAATGTATTGACATTTTGTTTGCTAGTTATAATATGATTATTTAGGTGATGTTTCATCATTTTTAAATGATGAATGCATTGGTAATGGTAATTGAGGATTGGGGCCCGCTATAGCCCCTCGATGCATCGGTATGTCTAATGAGAAAAATTAGAGTCTTGGAAAAAGGCCTTGGAAAAAATTTTATTTATAGCCTTTGAACGAGGCCCAGACTGTGTGGTTATGTTGTAAGACATTAAGCATTCCATCATTATGAAATTAGATATTGATATTACATGTTGTTATTCATCCTGTAGAATCTAGATGTCACTACATAAATTGAATTGTTTGTGTTTTTATTGCCATATTATGGAGATGGTTGTGTCTTAAAGGATTGTGTTTTAGTCTTGTACATTTCCTTAAAAGATTATACTTATTTATGATTGTTTCAGCTACATTGTTATCCTTACTGGTCTTCATAGATCACCCTATTTATTAGTTTTATTTTTCCAATGATGTGAAGATGTATATTATGACTCAAATGAAATTATAAGATAAGGGATATGAGTGTGTTCTATAGGGGAAAAATCTTAATTCTTTATTTCATTATGTGATGTAAAACTTATGTGTGAATCTTTCACATCCATGGCTTCTAAACAGATCAGTGTTTCAGGACTTGATCTCATGATGTCATGCCAATCTTATATAATAATGCACCGACTATGGTTAACTGGGTTAGGGTAATTACAACCATTACACACTATAACGTTCGGTCATATGAAGTTGTTATAAGGGGTTATGTAACAAGACCCTAGCACTATGATTAGGTGCTTAATTTTTTAATAGAATAAAAAATATATATTCATTTTATAACTATTACTTTTTAAATCGTTTTTAATGAAAAACTATTTTTTTTAATATTAAATTAATAAGTCTATTTTAATGAAATAAAGGATTTATTAATTAAATAAATTTTAAATAAAATATTATAACTATGTTACTATTTATTACGTATAAATGATTCTATAATTTTTAAGAATACATTTGTGATTGAATTATGGTTTTGAAGACATTTTTGTCAAAACCCATCAATATTAGATAAATGCCTGTTTTTATTTTAAAAGAAAAAATTTCACATTTTTGGTAAATATTTGAGATAAAATTAATATTAATTTTTGAATCAAGATGTCAAAATTATCCAAAAGTGATTTTTTAATAATATTTTGAGAAAATTGTTTTTTTGTGTTTAAAGTAAATCTTGTTTAATTAAATAATGTGTTTTCTAACATCATAATTACACAATGGTGATGTAAAAAACACTCTAAATGGTATTTTCGGCCAATTTATGTTTTTTCATTAAAAACATTTGATTTTAAATTTTTTTGTTTTATTTTAGAACGCCTTAGTGGACCCCCTAAGACATATATAACATTTTAACTTTTTAAATTTATTTTTTTGAGAGTTTTAATCGCCTCCAAATAAGTAATCCTAATACATTAAAAAAAGGCCCCCTTAGCCTTATGAAAAATATTAATCCACTCCCATTTAGAAAAACCATGGGAATGAACCATTGGTGGGTTTTTGGTTTTGATTATTTTAATGTGTGGTATCCAAAAACTAAATAATATTGAATTCCCTTTATTTTCCTATATAAACATGCCCAAGCCCCCTCATCATCTTCACTCAATGAATTTGGAGCTTGACTATTCTATGCATTATTCACTCTAGAAACCTCACATGGTGCCCCACGCTCTCAAGAAGCCTCACTGAAGCCATTCCCAAGCTTTTAATATCACACATCCTAGTAAGGGATTTCTTCCTATCTAATTTTTCCTGATTTTTATAATGTTATTATACACATTTGATTTCAATTAGTAATGTTGGGGTTTGATTCCAAATTTCCCCTATAGTGTTCTCCTTAATTTTTTATGATAATAGACGCCATTGTTTTTCATTAATGCCTCTCATGAAAAACTTTTACCATACTGATATTCCGTAAGTGATTTCTGCCATCTACATTACATTCAAGGAATCCTTTTGTATTATGAATCCAAATTGCATTACATATGTTGCAAAATGTATCTATATGAACCCATTGTGGTCAAATTCATGTATGTGTGATGATATATCTCTTACACTCTCATCATACATTTTTATGAATTCTTATGTCATGCCATTATTCTGCAGAAATTGCACCTCTATTATCCATGACATAGTCATTGTGCAGTGAATACCATTCCCATTTCTCTATCATGTGTATTAACTTTTATATACAATTAGTAATTATTAATGAGTTTCATTTATGAATTTCAAATTACATCATCATTGAATAAAGGATGTTGTTTAATGAATTCATGTTATATGATCTTTTTGGAACACTAATGCATGAAATGAAATGATTAATAATGGTGAGCCCTAATAGTGCTCCAATGCATTGGGAAAAGATTAATTTAATGACACATCATATGCAATGAGGTTTTACTCAGGATTATTCAAGTAAAATTAATTTTTAATCATGAAAATTGTATAATGATCCTTGTCTCATGCAAATATCATGTTAAATGTTCTTGCTACATTTCTATGATATGATAATCATGATATTTGATTCCTTTAGTTACAAATATCACTTATACACTGTTGATATCAATATTTACTAAAATTACTATATTCTTCATGTTATTCCTTTTTTAATCTATTACTGGGCTTTATAGCTCAACATATTTTTATTCATGTCATGAGGTTATCTCATTCAGTAATAAGTTCGAAAGAATGTGTGTTGTCATATAAAATACATTTTCAATAATGATATATATTTTATGTTCTATGATGTTAATTAATGTTCCTAATTTAATAGACAGTAGACCTCTTGATCATCATAGTTTCCATATGTGAAATTTTATATAATAAATCATGATTAAGTTTGTAATAAAGAGATGTTTTGTTATACTTATCATCAAAAACAATTTTGTAACATACTGACCTGAATCATTATGTTTGAGATGATATGTCACATAACTTTGTTTTCAACATCCCTTACATCAGAAGCATATTAAAATCATTATAGTTCTATGGTGGGCCATGGACAGACTATTCCCTCCATAATTGTTCACAATAAACTATAAAAAACCAAAAATATAACAATATACTATCAGAGTATGTTGATACCAATAAACATATCATTTGTAATGATGGAATGAGAAAAAAACAGACTCAACAATTATTAATGAATGCATGAAACTAATAACCAACCACCTCAGTCACACACACAAGAGATAAATGTGATTAAAGAATAAGAATCTTTCCATCACCAGCCTTACCACATCTTAGTCAGTAAACCTATAGATTGTTATCACAGGTAATGATTAAACATGTGCCTTAGTTTATACTATACATGAAACAAGTGGGGGATACACTGGTACCCACGTGCAATGGACAACCGAGAATGTTCCAAGTATAAATTACTTGGACACCACCAATGTAGTACAATACCAAATCGGTAAATTTAGTTTACATGAATGTGATATGTTTACCATAATATAAAAAACAGATATATAATTTTTCATAAAAAAACAATCACTGATGCATAAAACAAACTAAAAATCATATATAGAGAAGTTATTCACTAAACAGGTTTCCAAGAACTCTGTATGCACCTAAATCAGTACCATTCTAGGAAAATGTAACCATGTTTCACTATCTTTAACAAATCATATCAGAAATACCTATGTTAGTTGGAACCTTATGCCTACCAATCCGGAATCCATGTTCAGCCATCAAGGAAATGTTGAAAACCAATCCTGATGGTGGTAATTATTAAGAACACCACACACCCCACCTTTATAGTTGTAATTATTTGGAACACCACACACCCCACCCTGGATGGCAACATTATCCTCAGATGATGGTTAGTCCCACCTGATATGTTTTCAATAATTGGATAATCAGTTCACCTTACATGGAAATCACCCATTCCATAATTTATCTTCAAGATTTTCATTTCTAATGAATAGTCTATTAAAACATTAGTAGACATGTCTATGATCTGAAACATTCAATTAAGAGTGAAATATTCGGTGGCCATCATTATGTTTTGACAATCCCCTATAAGGGGTATTATAATTGAAACTAAGCAACATGGTCATCTGAATACACGATGCATGGATCCAGAGGCTATAAAATACTATAGGTAATACATATCATTACAAAGAACAATATTTTATATAATGAACTATTTTAAATTGGATACCCACAAATTTTATAGTCACACACTCAAAATGGGTCTCATGGTCTACCAACTCACCCACATGTAAAAACATATCATAAACGATTTATCAATAATCAACCATTTGTGTCAAAATCCACAAACACATAAACATTTAATAAAGAAATAATTATGGTCCCACCAGCCATCATTTTCCAGACACAACCACGATCATACATGTGATCAACCCTCTATCATCATCAGCCAACATCAAGTTAGAATACAATGTTATGTCGTGGCCATTAGAAAAAATTTAAGTTAAATTAAGAAAAATAAAATTAACTAATTAGTACCTTAGATTCCTAAAATATTTTAAAAATACAAGGATTTAATAACACATTTATAAATTTATGGCCATTATATAATGGGTGAAAAACACATATCAAAAACTAGTAAAACATGCATAAAATCATTGGGAGAGTACATGGACCGCCTAACTCAAAGGATGTCAAAACAATGAAATGAAAGTCCCATCATATTTTATAATTTTCTCATGTAAACTTTCATTGTATAAATTTCCATGGGTCTCAAACTCATTCCCATGTCTTCGAAAATAATTCGTTATAATAAATATATAATTATTTATATTATAAAAATGAAATTCACTCACAAATATGAAAAAATACATTATGAAGTAATTAATAGATATCACCCATATCTATGATCATGATCAAACCACCCTTTGATGGTCCGTAACATTATTTTGGAGAAAATACCTATCAATAAATAAGGATAAAAGTGACAATTAAAAATAAATAGATATAAACATTTAGATATAAACAAACCAATCAATTCACCAAAGTAGAAATTTCAACCAACAGATTTTGAGTCCCTCCCAACACACTCAATATTTTAGGGCTAGAGAAATACTTAAATCAATTAGGTGATACAATGGTATAATATGTCAATTTAATTATGAAGAATAAAACAGATTAACAAGGAACACACATTCAATTAATTATCATTTAATGTCATGAAATCATTATCTTAGGACATCCTCATGCCATGTCAATCCAAATCCCTATAATTATCAGAAAAATCCATCATGATCTGATGAAATTTAAATTCAATTACCCAACATAGACCATGACAAAAATCAAACATTGATCAAGATGATCATGGGGATAGAGTTTTAAATATAATTCAGACATCACGAATTCCAAATGTCCAAGAATTACTAAGAGGTTCATCCATGAATAATGAAAAAATAATCCCCCACCATGTGAGGAGGAAGAATATAATTATTTATAATGTACCAAGGTTATTAAAATTTTTCCAATAAATACAGATCTAAAAGTGATCAAAGAAAAAACCAATATAATGCATCGTCTAAGTCAAATTTTTCACTAGACACAGAATATCTCTTCCAATTTGACAATCAGAGCCTGGTACGATGGATCCATTTCAATTAAGAATATAGTATCTAAAAATAACATGAATAATGAAATGAAAACAAGAGTATACCGTGAAATCCAATGATACAATCTCTCTACATCCATCAAGAACACTATAGTAATTGATGGAATTCACTTGTGAATCCATTAGAGCACATATGTTCGAGAGGTATATATTATAAGAAAATAATATTGAATTCAGAGGTATAATGTTCATTTTATAGAGATTTGCATCATTAAAAACATTTTAACATTATTAAGTCACACAATGTTCTAATCTGAGCGCCGACCATATGATGGAACAACCTATTCTGAAAAACTCTCATGGTTTGGTCACACATTTTTTGGAATAATTCACAAACCATGTTTGATGGGTTTTTCCATTGTGATGATGATCAAATTAATTATTTATATATCAACTTGCACATGTGTTTCGGTACATATTTCTTGAACCATCGAGATTGTGATGTTGTTGAAAATGAGAAAAAATATTAAATTAATGAAAAAAAAAAAAATATGAATTAAGTGGGGAGTGAAGTTGTGAAGTGAATGTAATGTGATGGAAGAATGTGTGTGAAATAGATGAAGAAACAAAAGAGAGTGACACCAAACAATAAATATAGTAAGTGGAACTGTAATAGATAATATAGATATAAATTTTGGATCCCATTTATGAATCAACCACAAATGTACATATGTTGAGTTTATATGAATGAAATGTATAACTGTAATTTTATAAATAACCCACTATAGAGGTATCTCTTGAGAACTATTATTTCAATAAGATCCCATCTTGATAATGCTTCCCCATAGAAATTTTTTTACCACATCCTTTCCTATAAACTACCTTTTTTGTAGTCATAATGGAAAAAGAAAATCAACGATTCACTCATCATTACATGGGACAGAGTGAAAATATTATAATGGGGATAGTTAAATTGAGGTTTTTAACTGAAATACAAATTTCCTCTTAGATTTATTCAAATTTAAGAACATTAAAATAAAATGCTATCAATGCATCCGATTCAACCCACTTAAATAATATTCTACTCAAGAAAGAAAAAACAATAAAATAGTTCATTAAAATTAACATTATATAGTGGTATATGATTTATAGAAATGGGTATTATGATTCTATAGTGTCATCATCCAGGTAAAATATCTCTGTCTCTAAGTGCACAACAATTGGTGTGTTCTCCTTCCTCTAATACTAATTCACTCTTAGTTTACTATATAATGTATGGAAGATGATCAATGAATGGAATGGTTAAATGGTTCAAAAAATGTAAGATGGGTGAATAGAGGTGTGTTATGTCAATGATGGAGTTTGTTCTCCAATAATAATGGGATTCTTGGTTTCCTCATGACATTAGATTTTAACACTCTCATATCTAAAATTTTGTTCCTTATTTTATCTACTCCTTCCATACATTATCAAAAACTCATAGACATCAAAATAGATTATTTTAAATGGACACAAATTGGTGAGGATTTCACATTACATCATCCACCATGAGTCACTTGAGTTGAACACTCTATAATTGAATGCATTCTTCATGAAATTCCACATAAGTAATTACAATGATTTTGTTTCCAAATGATATACATATAGAATGTTCAATGGTTGGGATCACTGGATTATTTTATTAGATTTCATGATCTATTCCTCTTTGATTTAAAACGTTATTTTCATGATTACTATTGAAAGTAATTAAAATGAAATACTAACATTGTGGTTTTTTTCCAATTTTGGATAGTATCATTACTCCCTATAGTTCCACGATACTCTATATATTATTTTTCTTTTCATATTTGTTGTTTTTGACATGTAAGCCTTATTAATTTTTCGAGCTTTGAGAATTGTAACATAGTTTTTATTCCATGGACTTTAGTATATGGTGTGATAGTCAGACATTTATTTAGGTTATTTTTATAATTATGTTCACCTAGATGTATATAAATAAACTCGATTAATCCCTCTGTATAATCTAATTGACACTATGCACAAATACCCATGATTTCATTGTCATATTTCATCAACATCTTACAAATATTTTTTATTAATTACAAATTTGATACATCCTCAATACGACATAAGAATATCATTCCATTTTCATCCCCCATTTCATAATATCTTGCGGTTTTGTTGCATCATATAGTCAAGAACATTCTATGCACAATACTATAGTCTCACATTTTAAATTATGATGAGATGTGATGTCCCCAGGTTTTCATCAATCCATAACCTATACCTAGAAGAAGATTTAACATTCATCAAAAAATTCTCCTCCCACTTTTAAAAAACATTTTTTTACATCAGAATGTTTTCTTCGATTAATCCCAAGATCATCCCAAGAAGAGGATCTTCATCAATAAGACTAATGAATGGGAACTCCTGTCATAGATACCCCAAATTCCATTTATAATATTAAAATATAAAAAGATATGTAAGATGAGGGGACTTACAAACATCCATAAATAAATATTTTTAAATATTTTTCGATGATTCTATCCTTTAATAATGCATTGTATTACATTTAGGGTCCTAACATGTGATTTTCAGTTAAGAAATCTATAAAATTCTACTGATCTAATTTTCATTTATATATAGTGTTAATTTATATTATCCTTGTGTTTTCATCTAAAACATTTATTCAAATGGAGAAAAACATTTTTATGGGGTCAGATCTATTTCGATATTTTCACCAAGCTGCATTCTTTGTTTTAGACAGCTATCAGACTGAATATTCTTTCGGCCATTGATACACTATTATGATAGGGTATTATTTTAAAGACACCACTCATATTTCTAAGTATAAATGACTTAATAATGAATATTTGTATATTCCATATTATGGACCAAGTTCCATGACGTTAACATTTAGAGGATTCCATGTTAAATGTTTTTTGTAAACATTTAATTTTTCAATTAATAATTTTTGGTTGTTACACATATTCATTACTTTTTTATTCTTCTTTGAAATTTATATCCATTTTGTCTTCACTATGTCGTTAATTTGTTCATTCATTTAATTTCAACATTTACAATATCTGTTATAATTGGAGTTTGTTTTTTGTTTAAAAAAAATATCAACATAAAATATAGTTAGTTGATTTTATTGAATGGTACCATCTACCATATGTGGAAATTAAAAATATTTTATATGATCATTTTCATGAATGGAAATCCCATAATTTTTATTACTCAGATGGTATAATAAAGATGAGATGAATAATATAGGGATGAGTATCATATGGTTTTTGGTTTCATTCATCATTGTGTTTAATAAAATCCAATGAATAATATTTTTAACCTCACTCATTCCACAAGATTGTAGAAGAAGGTTGAGAGTAACTATTATTTCAATATATGAAAACATAATTTTTTTATCCTAAAATGGTAATTAATTTAAATTAAAAAAACGTATACATATTTTTGAATATTTGAGTGAATTTAAGGGGTTTTTATCAAATTTATATTATAGGTATTACTTTTGGAGATGAATTTTTAGTGATTTTGTTTTGTAATACTCTGAGTAATTCATGTGATAGTTTTCATGTTACTATAAATAGATATGTTCATAATGTTGTTGTGCCATTTACTTTTTTCATGTATACTATTTGAATGAAGTGGTCCAATGATGTACTCATGAGATATATTCATCAAAACATTTTGGTCTCCAAGAATATGGGAGAAGTCAGGAAACGATTCTGGGAAAGATTTGTTGAGGAAGTGAAAATGTAAATGAAAATCCATGTTATAAAAGAGTTAATTTTAATTTAAACATTTTGAAAAGAATGGAAATGATACGAATTTTCCAATAATCTGAATAGTTAAAATAATAATGAAGGAATATCAGAATAGAAAAATGTTGTTGTAGATGATCGTATCATCATTGCTATAGGAGGTGATTTTTTTCATTTTCTGTAACTCTATTAATATTATTTCTAATGATTTTTTTGTTATTGTAAATGTTGAATTCTTTCACATGACATCAGTAATACCCCAAGATTCTATATTATGTTTCCCTTTGAATAATTCAGTAGCCTTCATTTCACGCTACATATAGTTTTAACACACCATGACCAATCAATGTAGCCGTTATGAGTTGTAATTCCCAATTTTTAAAATTTTATAAATATATCTATAAAAAAAGACATCATTTTTTGGATTCAAAATTTTGAAATTATCTTAGGGTGAATTTTTGGAACTTTTCTGATATCTTTATTATTATAGATGAATATTCAAAAATATAATATATTATTTAAATGACATTTTTAAATAAAAATAATTTATTGTGATAAATATTAATTTTGAGTGGTTTTAAAAGATTAATTATGTTATATTTTTACCATTTTATCCAATATGGGTCATGGGATGTAATTTCATAGTTAATCTAGAAATACACATGTGAAAATCATTTGATAGTTATTATTTCTTTAAAACATTGTTTTTGTTTTAACAGCGGGAAATAATTTTAAATTAACTTTTAAAAGTTTTATGTTTTGAATTTTGAAAAATGGATTTCATATTTGGACCCAGGTTTTCCAAATTATTTATGTTGGTAACATTTATTTTTAGACATTATGAATAATTACTTTTGTAAATATTTTATTTACCATGGTTAAAGGGTAAATCTAATAAATAAGGGTAGAAAAAAATATTATAACAACACTAAATTACACTAACATGTGTCCAATTACTATCGAATGAATCATTTCGGACCATTGGAATCATTGAGTCTATTTTGGGACCTCATGGAGCCACATGGGAATGATAATGACCGTTTATATTAAATAATCTATCGTAATAACAAAAATATCAAAAGAAAATATATTTTAGTAAAAAAATTTATATGATGTTATATAATTGATCTATTAGACTATAAATAAGAATTAGAAATATATAAATATTTCCTACATCATTATATTCTATTTATTATATTTATAATATATATGTGTATATATATATATATGACACAATAATGATGCAATATTTTCTTTATAAATAAAAGAATCAAATAAATTATATTATAAATATTAAAATAAATATATTATGAACATTGTTATGCCATACACGAATTTTAAAGATTAATATAACATGTTTTGGTTTATTAAATGAATTTTTTTGATGTAATAATGTTGTTATGACTTTAATGAAAATCAATTATTAAATAAAGTCAAAATTTTTATAATTTTGTTTTTAAAACAAATACTATATTATTGGTTGATATAATAATAATAAAAATATAAGGTTCCGACCAAGGACCTAAATAATATTAAATTTGTCATTAATGAACCTATTGGGGTTCTCATGTATTTTTATGTTATTTATATTAACCATACAACATAAAAATACAATGAGAAATGGTAAAAGTCAAACTATTCAAGTGAGTGTAAAATCTGAAAGATAAGGTTAATAGAGTGACCCAAACCTATCTAAAACATATTTTTTGAGTTTGTTTCAACCCATAACCACCATATACTGGAAATAAATTATTTTTTATCCATTAGAAAATGAAAATGATTGTATAATAAAATAATATTTCAATGTTTTCCTAAGGTTCCCATCAACCGTCTTATAAAAGGGAAATTACATTTCTATTAATGTCACACCTCAAAAGACTTTTGGTTTAGAAAAACCCAGACTAAATATCCTCTAAACTATAAACCCTTGATCCAATAGCTCTTCCTTTGGTATGAATTCTAATATAAGGATCCTTTATGATCAAGTCAAAAGTAATAACTCGAAGAAGATGTAAATATTTCAACACATCTTTCAAGATATTTTTCTCATCCACTACCTCCATCTTTGTTGATTCCAAAATAAAATAATAACTACAGTATATTCTATATTCTGTGATGTTATTATAAACAAATTTCAACCATATTCATTATTCTATCCATCATATGAATTACAAAGTCACCTTACGTGCGTATGTACGGTTTACCATCTCCACGCCGTGGTGCAGTTGTTATTCAATATTTTTTTTGGATGTGTATAATAATATTGTATAATTGATGCAAATAATAAATAAAACATGTTAATGAATCTGAATATATGATATAACATCTATTTACAAAATTTTTAAATTCAATATCATGATATAGTCGCTCGTGCGTACGTATGGACAACCTTCACCATTATCACAATGAGATTCCTTCCCCATCATAAACATTCAAGATTAATTTTTATTTGTGGATAAAAAATAATGTTTAAATAGTTGATATAACTGTTGATATGAATAATATACATCCCATCAAAAACAAACTTGACTCACGTATCAAATAATATAATGGAAAATGAATCTATTGACACACGAAAGAACGAAAAATACTAAAATATTATCTACAATGAATTATTAAAAGATCATATATATGATATCATAATTATGTATATGTTTATTTTATAATTTAATAACAATGATTTACCTATTATACAAGTGGTTACTGTACCCTATTACAATAAAAAGTACAAGTTAAGCATTAATTTTACAATATCGTTTTTCTCCAATGTTGTTTTACGTGAGTATATATTGGGACCTCTTTATAACCCACATTCGTGTTTTCATAAAAAGGAATTTTCAAAACAATATTAATATTTAATAAATTGTGGGTCAATGTCATTTTTATTGTTATTTGACGTTATATGTTTTGAAAGGAATCCTTCTGTCATTTTCCACATAAGGTACATTATGAACATTTCATCAAAATTATGGTAAGAATTTTTTTTAACATATATGGCTTATGTTGCTATTTTCTGCCTTTATAACATCATTATAGCATCCCATACCATATTATAAAAATAATTTCAAAATAATTGATTTCTTTTTTAATTATGTGACTCTTAAATGATTTCAATATAGAAATATAAATTTCCCTAAAATAGTTTTTATTTCATCTATGTCAACATTCGTTGAAAGATTTTACACTTTATTGAAGTTTATTTATAATGATACAAATCTTCCATATTGTATTTATGTTTTTGAGATATGTTTGACTGTGTATGTGTTATTTTAATACCATTCATTGTTTATGGTTAAGGATTTGAAATTTTGTATGCTAGTTTTAATACGAATGTTTATGTTATGTTTCAACCTTTTCATATGAGGAATTTATTGGACTTAGTTAGTGGCGGTTGGAGCCCACTATATCTCCTCTATGAATTGGTAGGTCTCATGAGACAGCTATACATGGAAATGGCTGGGGCCATTCACAATTTGAAATATGGTTCTGGCTAAGGCCTAAATCATTTTTAAACATCTTGGAATAGGCCTTGAAAAAATGATTCAGAATGTTCATCATAATATATTTCCTCATTATGAAAATGATATTGATGGTTCCTGTGGTTATTCAACTAGTAGAATACTCAAGACTAGGTTTTATTATTGAATTATTTACTCAAATCATATTCCTACCATATAGTGGTCATGTTTATTATTAGTAAAGGCATTTGTTCTTAATCATTCACCATGCCTAATGTTTATGTTATATTCTGCTATATTATTTACCATTACTGAGCATCTAAGATTACCCCTTTCTTATGTTTTATTTATCTATGATCCCATGATGTGTTTTACTATTTAGATGGAGGGTTAAGATAAGGAGAAAATGGCATTCTCAAAGAAGTATTTATGTTGTGTTGTATGTTATAAAGTGTACAGTAACTTTCATGTATGTAATATATTTTACAAGACTGATAAACTGATTGGTCCCTCAGGACTGGATTCCCTGTAATCATTCAAATGTTATTTAATAATACAACGACTCTAGGTTACATGAGACGGGGAATTACATTCGGAATCATAGGAATTTTATTAATAGCATTGGAAATAGATTTAGATAAACTATTATTAGAGCACATTACATTATGATATACATTGAGGATTAGTATAGAAAATCATCCTAGAATTTTGATATTGTTGTGATTTTTTTAGTTTTCCATTAAATACATCCTAGTCTGGATACGAGCAGGAAGAGGCGGATCTAGCATAGATATACCTGTGAGTAAAAACCCCAACAAGGGGATTCACGCTTGACATGGTGTATCCTGTTACATGACAACAAACATTTATGCACAATTAGTTACAATAGTCCCAGAGGATATGTTTATGATAATTCTCATTTTCTTTACAAACCATTATAAAGGGTTTATGTGTAAATAATTCCTCTAAATGAAAACATTTTATCATTATATACTATATGAATAATATTATAAATTTACATCAGGTATTTTACATGATTGAAATTATGCAATATGATTCATAAACATTCCTAGTTTATGACATTGTTTAGAAATGGAGCCTAGTATAATGAATGATAACATCTGCAATACGCATGAATAAATGATTAAAAGAATCATACAGTTTTTGGTATTATGCCAACTTTTAGCAGAGAAATAGTCTCCCATGTATTATCATCATATGAATAAATATAATAATGTGTTAATAAGATAAGTAAGGAATTATATGAGTCTTATGGCGATGAAGGGAAGCAAGAGTAGAAAAGGATGGAAGAGTGAAATATTGATAAAGGGAAGAGGGAATGAAATATTTTCCAATTTTTGATAACTCTGGAATGAATCACCTTGGTAAATTTTTGATGGGAATGTGGGTTTGATATAAGTGTGGATAAAACAGACACCAAGTATGTGATTGAATGGGTAAGAAAAAGGATTCAAATGTACAATGCTTCATCTAAAAGGTGTTGGGACACCACACGAATCAATGTCCAAAACATCATAGTATACCCAAAATGATGATATTGGATAATAATCATGTTATGATACTACCATAGATGAAAGAGAACAACAACTATACATAGGTTGTTAATAAGATTTATGTCATTTCATTGTTGTATCGATTAAGTACCAATTATAAGAATTATGGAAAAAATAAGGATTATCTACATTACTATTTAATTGATGATTTGAGGTTATAAGGTACTATGAAAAGTTACTCAACAGAATGGTAAACTTTTTTGAACATACACTGCTGATGGAAATGTTATCCCTAATAGGGTCTGGATACATAGATAGTGATTTTGGAATAAGAGATGGATGATTTAGATATATTTTATATATGATATTCTTGACTTCCTCAGAACTGATTAAGGGTTTGTTAATTTCATCATTATTGGAATATCTAGAATTATTTGATATATGAAATATAGCTTGTATTTTATAAAGATTAAAAGAGAATGAATGTAATAAATAATGTTTTATGTAAATTCAGGTTGTTACTATGTTTTAAAATAAAACATTATAAAAGTATTCACATGTTATTTAATGGATAAAAGATCTTCATTATTTTTACCTTCCTTTTAAATTCAGGACTATTATTTTGGAAAGAAGTATTTTGTATATGTCAAAAGGATCTAATCTATTATTTTTTATATTGGATAAAATTTTTATGTTTAAATCATTTGTTGATATTATTTATAGACTATCAGAAAAAGGACACCTCAGTGGTCGGGCAACGACTAATCTTGTGAGGCAAGGCTGTGAGACTTGAACCCTCAATCGAAGGGAAACAAGACAGAATCAACTACCACTGGCATATGTGATGTCTGGGTTCGTATAATGTAGTTTCTTTCTAAAATACACTAAAAAATTAATATAAATTATTTTTTTTCAACCTTATATGATTTGGATAAATAAAATATTTTTGAGTTCTATTATCATTTGAAGTGAAATATAAGATTGTGGTACAAATTATTTAATGGACATCAATCTACATGTCATGTATATTATTCTCTCTCTCTTATACTATGATGAAATTAATTATTAAACATTACTTAAGGAATATTAAAAACAAAAAGGTGTTATCCTAATAACATATGTCTTGTTAAACTAGTGGTATTTTACGTCATCATATTTTGATGGATTTGAGACACTCAATATTACACATTTATGTGACTGATGACCTCAAACACTCTCTATAAATATTTACGTATTACACCAATAATGTGTTTTAAATTTCCACCAAATTTCTCTTAATCGAGGTTATAATTTGGTGGTGAATTTTTCAATTTCCATTCCCTCTTATTTTGACAAAATATTATTTACCCTATTTTCGATGTGGGTTTCCACAAATGTATTTTATATTTTTAACCTTTTGTTTTTTAAGAAAAAATTCTAATTTTGTGTATGAAATTTTTTGATAGAGGGGATAATGTAACACCCCATACTTCCACGGTATGTTTCCCTTTGAATAATTCAATATCTTGCATTGCACGCAACTTGGAGTTTTAAAACACCACGCCCAATCATAGTAGCTGTTATGAAAAGTAATACACATTATTTGAAATTATATAAATTTTATCATTAAAAATTATCAACAATTTTCAATAGAGAATATCAAAATTAGCTTAGAGTGTATTTTTGGCACTTTTCAGATAACTTTATTATTTTTGATGAATGATGAAAATATTAAATTTTAACTAAAAACAAGTTTATTATTAAAAATTATTTATATTGATAAATTATAAATTTGAGATGATTTAATTTATAATTAGAATATATTTTTACCATTTTATAATATTTTGTTCATTGGATGTAATTTAACATTTAAATTTGGGATAAATAATCATTATTCTTTTGATACTTATTATTTCTCAACAATACGCCTTTTGTTTCGACAATGGACATTACATTTAATTAAATTTATTCTATTAATATTTTCGGAATTTGGAAAAATCGATTCCATATTTGGAATTATTATTTCCATATTATGTTAATAGGTAACTTTTTTTAGTCATTATGAATAATTACATAGGTAAATATTTTATTTACCATTGTTAAAGGGTAAATATGGTAAATAAGGTCAATAAAATAATAATATAAAATACAAAATTAACCAAACATATGTCATATTCCTATTTTCTGATACATTTCAGACCATTGGAATCTTTGGGTCGATTTGGGGACCCCATAGAGCTACATGGGAGTGATAATGGCATTTTATATTAAATAATCTAAAGGAATGAAAAAATAACAAAATAAAATATCTTTTAGTAAAGTAATTATTATATAATGTAATATAATTGATCCATTCGACAATAATAATTAATTATAATGATAAAATTATTTCCAATATCATGATATTTTATTTATAATTTTTATACATAATATATATGTAACGCCCCGACCCCAGCTACCCAGAGTCAGTGCATTACTTCGTAACATTGGCATGATCACAAAAGATCAAGTCTCGAAAGACCGATTAGATTAGTAGCCTTGGAAACAGTAGATACATTCACAAATGTTACATTACATCATAAAGTGAAAAACTACAATAACAAGGTCTTCACATTCCACACTCATATCCTCTTCTGACTATCCCTGCAGGTCATTCATAAAATACTTCTTCACATCCTGGAAAATATTAAAACATTGAAAGGGGTGAGCTCAGATGCTCAGTAAGGATAACAATATTGCGGAAGCTTTCATAAATAAACATAAACATTTAAGGCAATGTATAACTAAAACAAAAGCCTTTTAAACATGAACATCAACATAATATGGCAAAAGTAAAATGAGATAATGCCATTTACTTCTTCACATGGATATTCTACTGGTCAAATAATCACATGCAATATCAATAACCATTTTCATAATGATGGAATGTATAATGCCGGACATTCTGAAACATTTTGTCAAGGCCTCGGCCAAGACGTCTAAAATGATTAAGGCCTCGGCCAAAACCATAAATCAAATTGGGAAAGGGCCTCGGCCAATTCCACGTCTAGTTGTCTCATGAGACCCACCGATGCATCGAGGCGCTATAGCGGGCTCCACCCGTCACTTATTAAGTCCAATGCATTCCTCATATGAATAGGTTTAATCATAACATAAATATTCGTATTAAAACTAGCATACGAAATGTCAACAGTTTCTCCATAAACTATGGATGGTATAAAAATAACACATCCATAGTCAAATGTTTCACAAAATGCTCAATGGAAGTTTTGTATCATAAATCAATTTAAAATAAACTTAAAACCCATCAATGGATGTTGACATGGATGAAATCAAAGCTATTTGAGAGAAATACCACTCTTTTTTTTGAAAATCATTTAAAAGTCCCATAATTATAAAATAATACATTTACTTTTAAAATATTCTTATAAGCTTCTAAGGGAAGCTTCGACGAAGTTATAATGGCGGAAAATAGCCGCACCCGCCGTATAAGTTAAAAAACATTCTTACCTTAAATTTGTCAAAAAGGTCAAAAAGTACATTGTTTGGAAAAACGATGGTAAGATTCCTTTCAAAAACGTATAAGGGTATAAATGACTTTAACCCATTTTCCATTTAATAGTAAAAATGTTTCTAAAAACATTTTTAAGAAACATGGATGTGGATGATAACGAGGTCCCATTAGATAATTATGTATAAACAACCTTGGATAATGAAGAGGTTGTGAAGTAAACCCTTACCTTGTACTTTTCCTTGGTTGGGGTAGGTTAACCTCCTGTATAATGGTGAAATAATTGTTATTAAATTATACAAGAATCATATACATTCATATGATATCATATATGATCTTTTAACATTTCTTGTTAAAAATATCTTAGATTTATCGTTGTTTCGGGTGTTAACTTACTCGTTTTCTTTTATATGTTTTGTTACGTAAGTCGTGTTTTTCATGGATAGGTTGTATCTTATTCATATCCATAATGATATCATGTCCTTAAACATTATTTTTAAATCATCAAATGATAATTATACTTGAATGGATACGACGGAGAATGAATCTCATCGCGTTCGTGGAGATGGTAGTCAGTACGTACGCACGAGCGACAATATCATTATTTTGATATTAAAATAATTTATAATTGGATAGTATATCATATATACAGAATCATTATCATGTTATATTTATTATTTACATGAATTACATATCATTATTATACCCATCTAAATAATAATATATTGAATAACAATTACACCACGATGTGGAGACGGTAAGCCGTACGTACGCACGTATGGTGACATGTCATTCAAATGATGGGTAGAATAATGAATATGGTTGTTCCATATTTATAATAACATCACAGTATATAGAAGATACTGGAGTTATAATTTTATAATTGAAATAATAAACAAAGAGGGAGTGGAAGAGGAAAGAAACTTGAAAGAGGGTGATGAAAATGTTACATCTTCTTCGGGTTCATCCTTTTGATTTGATACAAAGGACTCTATAGGATGGCTTTCTGACTAAAGTAAAGCTTCTAGGATGAAGGGAGAGAAGTTGGGGGAGTATTTGGGCAAAGGTTGGCCGAACCAAAAAGCTTGAAAGTGTGAATAAGGTGGTAGAGGTGCGGGACTTTTATAAGAGGAGAGGAGGGGCTCTTTTGGAAAGATTGAAATGTTACATTATTACACAATGATTTTCGGATTCTAAAGGTCCCACACTTATATAATTCGTGGATAAGGTGATAAGGGTTCGAAATATACCCATCCAATAGTCTTTGGATAAGTGTAAGCCTTAGATTTCACATTATCTTTTCATTTTATTAAAATTGTTAAATAATGAGGTCATCACTGCATCATAATGATGTCATAAATAATTTAATTTATTTAATGTCTAAAAATTATTAAAAAAATACTATGATGTAGGAAATAGTTTTAGATTTCTAATGAATATTTATAGTCAAAATATGGACTTTTGTAACCCCACTTAAAGTCTGTTTTAGTAAAACAACTCACGTTTGTGTCAATTTAATTTAAACATTAAATAAATATATATTAATGTCATTTTCCAACCAATGTGGCTCCATGGGGTCCCCAAGTTGACCCATGGGTTGTCTTGGTCGGCCATGACTCATCCAATATGAGTAGGACAAGTATCAAGCTCATATCATATTATTAAAACATTGTTTTTACCTTAAACTACACTAATTACCTCTAATCGCGATTAAGAACTTAAAAGTTACTATTCACCGAAAAATTATTTTAATCTCATTGAACAACATTTTACTTCTTAATGAAAACCATGTATGTCGGATTTTTTAAAATCAAATCACAGAAGTGGTAATATTTCATTTAAACGAAAAATCAGTTATTTAACTACCACTTAGTGGTTTCACTATTCATCAAAAATTGAAGTTTTTCAGAACAATGCCAAAATTTCACCCTAAGCTATAATTGATATTCCGATTTCAAAAATGATGTATATTTTAAAAAATTCCAAACATATAAGTTTCATTAATTAATTTTATAATTAATTCCCGCAGTCACAACAAATAGCGTGTTTTTAAGAAACAATTTATATCAAAAGATTGGCAATTGTTTATGTCCATTTTCAATGTTAAATTAATTCTAATGACCACCATTGGATAAAATGGTAAAAATATATTCTAATTATACTTTAAAACCACTAAATAGTATAATTTATAACTATAAATTATTTTGATTAAAAAAGTTGTTTTTAAGTATTTTTCACTATTCATAAAAAATTAGAAGTTCTCAGAAAAATACCAAAAATTCAACATAGGCTAATTTCGATATTCCGAATCCAAAAATGAAGTCCATTTTGATAAATAAAATTTATAATATTTCAAAAATTAGGTATTACTATTCACGACGGCTAGTTTAATTAGTTGTGGTCTGTGTTAGAGCTCGAGGTTGCGTGCAACACACGCTATTGCATTATTCGAAGGGAAACGTACCGTGGAAGATTTGGGTGTTACATTCTCCCCTCCTTCAAATAATTGCGTCCTCGCAATTTCTAGGGTATTACTGCATAAAAAGACTCGGGTGGTTCTTCATCATAAGTTCCTCAGGTTCCCACGTTGCCTCTTCCATTTTATGATTTCTCCACAAAACCTTTACCAGACGAGTCGTCCGGTTTCTCAGCACCTGCTCCCTCACATCAAGAATTCTGAAGGGCTCTTCGCAATAAGATAGATCGGGTTCCAGTTCTAATTCCTCATAGGTAAGTACATGTGTTGGGTCGGGCATGTATTTTCTCAATAGAGATATGTGGAAAGCATCGTGAACTTTGGAGAGATTTGGCGGCATTTCCAAACGATAAGCTACAGCCCCAATACGATCTAGAATTTCGAAAGGTCCGATGTACCTGGGACTCAACTTACCCTTCTTACCAAAACGTATAACTCCCTTCCATGGAGATACCTTTAGGAAAACATGATCTCCCACCTGAAATTCCAAAACCTTTCTTCTGTTATCGGCATAGCTCTTCTGCCTACTTTGAGATGATTTGATGTGGTTTTGGATTACCTTCACCTTTTCCATTGTTTCTTCCACCAGTTCTGGTCCCACAAGTTTTCTTTCACCAACGTCGTCCCAACAGGTTGGTGTACGACATCTCTTTCTGTATAACGCTTCATAAGGTGCCATATGAATGCTTGAATGGAAGCTATTGTTATAAGAAAATTCCACCAGTGGTAAGTATTGATCCCACATATACTGAAAGTCAAGAGAGCATGATCTCAACATGTCTTCTAAGGTTTGAATAGTCTGTTCTGATTGTCCATCTGTTTGAGGGTGATAGGCAGTGCTCAAACAAAGTTCAGTATCCAAGGCCTTTTGAAGACTTTTCCAGAATCTTGTAGTAAAACGAGGATCACGATCAGAAACAATCGATAGGGGTACTCCATGAAGTCTTACAACTTCATTAATATATAATCTTGCTAGACGTTCAAGTGGTAGATCCTCCCGTATAGCCATAAAATGTGCTGACTTAGTAAGACGATCAACAATGACCCATATTGCATCATTCCTTCTAGGAGTCTTTGGTAGTCCCATGACAATGTCCATCGTAATATTATCCCATTTCCACTCTGGTATGGGAAGAGGTGGCAATACTCCACCAGGATGTTGCCTTCCAGCTTTCACTTGTTGACAAACCATACACCTCGACACAAAATCAGCAATCTCCCTCTTCATATTGTCCCACCAAAAATGTTCCTTCAAATCTCTATACATTTTGGTGCTCCCAGGGTGTATAGAGAAATTGGAACTATGAGCATCATCTAGCAATTCCCTTTTTAGATCAGGTATATCGGGAACACAAAGTCTCTTCCTGAATTTCAAAATTCCATCCTTATACACAAAGTCCCTCAATCTTCCATCATTCACATCATTAATCTTCTTCTGAAATTCTTCATCATTGGTCTGAGAACTCTTAATCCTTTCTAGTAATGATGGTTTGGCAACCATTTGAAAAAGCATTGATGTTTCACCTTCCCTAGTTATTCCCATGTCCATCTTCACTAGATCCAAGAAAATTGGATCCCTTTCAATTCTCATCACATTCAAAACTCCATGGTTTTTTCTACTCAAAGCATCTACCACCTTGTTTGCCTTCCCCGGGAGGTAATGTATCGTGCAATCATAATCCTTGAGTAGTTCAAGACATCGCCTTTGCCTCATGTTGAGTTCTTTTTGTGTGAAAATATACTTCAAACTCTTATGATCAGTATAAATCTCACATTTTTCACCATAGAGGTAATGTCACCATATCTTTAAAGCAATGATCACAGCTGTTAACTCAAGATCATGAATAGGATAGTTTTTCTCATGAATTTTTAGCTGTCGTGATGCATAGGCAATGACCTTATCATTCTGCATAAGGACACAATCAAGTACTTTCTTCGATGCATCACTATAAATAACAAACCCATCATTCCCTGATAGTAGAGTCAATACAGGGGCTATGACTAATCTTCTCTTTAGTTCTTCAAAACATTCTTCACACTCTTTTGTCCAGACAAATTTAATCCCTTTACGTGTGAGCTTTGTCAATGGGTTAGCCAATCTGGCAAAATTCTGGACGAAACATCGATAATAACCTGCTAAACCAATAAAACTGCGTACCTCAGTTATACTTGTCGGTGCTGGCCATTCTTGGATTGCCTTGGTTTTAGAAGGATCAACGGAAATTCCATCCTTAGAGACAATATGGCCATGAAAAGAAATCTCATGAAGCCAGAATTCACACTTTCTAAAGTTCCCATATAATTCATGTCTTCTAAGAGTCTTCAGGATAATGCGTAAGTGATTTTCATGATCTTCGTGGCTTTTGGAGTATACCAAGATATCATCAATAAATACCACTACAAAGTCATCAAGATATTCCTTGAAAACTATATTCATTAGATCCATGAAAACAAAGGGTACATTAGTCAATCCAAATGGCATTACTGTAAACTCGTAATGCTCGTACCTTGTTCGAAATGCTTTCTTTGGAACGTCTTCCTTCTTCACACACAACTGATGGTATCCAGAACGAAGGTGAATCTTTGAAAAATATTGAGCTCCATGCAGTTGGTCAAACAAATCATCAATGCGAGGTAGGGGATACTTGTTCTTTATTGTTATAGCATTGATCTCCCTATAGTCAATGCACAACCTCATAGATCCATCTTTCTTCTTAACAAAAAGAACAGGGGCTCCCCAAGGAGAAACAATAGGGAGAATAAATCCCTTATTACTCAATTCCTCTAGTTTTTTCTTTAGTTCAACTAATTCCACAGTGGCCATTCTATAAGGGGTCTTCGATATGGGCCTTGATCCAGGAATTAAATCATTGGAAAACTCAACTTCTCGTTCTAGAGGATGTCCTGGTAAATCTTCCGGAAACACATCAACATATTCGCTCACAAGAGGTACATCCTATATTTGAATTGTCACGACCCGTCCTCGGGGCCCGTGCCGTGACTACCCCAAGCCCACCTTCCATAGGCCAGGGGTTGGCGACTAGCACCAAGGCGTAAATCCCGGAAAAAAGGGAAGGCATTGCCTTTGAAAAGTAAACAATCACACAGAGTACAAGCGGAAGAAGAAAACACTAAACAAAAGCAGAGTACAACTGAAAGTGCGGAAAAGTAAATGGGCCAGAATACAAACCCAAACTGATGTAAAGTACAACTCGAAATGGAAAACAGCAACTGAAAAGTAAAAGCCGCTACTCCGAGCTGTCCACTGGAAATCCCACCTAAAGGGTGGGTACAGATAGCTCCTCTGCTCCACGGGTCTCGCCGTCCGCTCCGAGCACGTCCCGCCCAGTGGTCCACCTCCGGGTACCGTCCCGCTCTGCAAGCCTCAGCTAAGGTCAACGATGTCCGTCGTCTGCAACCAACACAACGTAGTGCGGGCATAGCCCGTGCAGGGGTGAGTATAACGATACTCAGTAGGGACCCCGAGACCCTCAAGGTCTCACTAAACCAACAAGGATAACCACAAAGAAGATCTCAACAGATAACCTCTACTTAGGCATATGCCCATACATATACCTAAGTTATCAAGTAACCCATCTCAATCATGAGGAAACACAAGGATTGTGAAAACAACGGATAACCACTACCCGGGTATATGCCCATACATATACCAAAGTTAGCAAGTGACCCATCTCAATCATGAGGAAACACAAGGATTGTGAAAACAACGGATAACCACTACTCGGGTATATGCCCATACATATACCAAAGTTAGCAAGTGACCCATCTCAATCATGAGGTAAACACAAGGTCAAAAGTCTCAGCTCAAACCAGGATTTTCATTATCGAAACCGTAACTACTGAAGAGCTCCGTCTCTAGAGTGTACAGTGGTCCTGTCACGACTCTGAGATACTGCTCACTAACCTAAGACTGCTGAAGTACTCCTCCTGTCGAGTACTGCGGGTCAGCCACCCAGACATAGTAGTGCTTCCCGCCGAGGTATGTCACCCAAACACAGTAGTGCACACCCCCTAGTAGCCTGCTGAGGTACTCTCCGGACGAGTACCGCGGGTCTGCACTGTCACACACGTAGTGCTCCGTCCACCATGGGTCTGCACCTCAGAAAGTAGTGCTCCATCCACTGGGCTAGTCGACTCACTCCAAGTCGAGTCGGTCAAGCAGTCGTCAGGTCTCAGCCAGTTACACGGTCTCCGTACTCCGCACGCCCGTCACTGGGAGGGAATGCTCCACGAGCTACAGGTCGTTACTCCAAGTATCTCAAAGTCCCACTAAGAAGTATCTCAAAGGACTGCCTCGTCATAGGGGTCTCAACGAAACAGACGGCGCGTCGATCGGACGCCCGGTCTGTGAGTTATTAGCTTTTTCGTCCCAGGGGCCCGGTTGGTTTCGTGAGCGAAACCAATCCCGGCCATATCTCAACTGTACCCTGAACTCCCATAGGGTATACTCATAGGGACCGTTACTAAACGTAAACACCAACGCCGCTGACGGTTCGTCAAACGGACGTCCTGTCTGAAAGATATCATCTTTTCCGTTCCAGGGGCCCGGTTGGATTTCGGGTGCGATCCAACCCGGCCACTACTATCTGTATCCAAAACTCGGGCGAAGGATGCCAAAAGTTCCGTATCGTCAACAGGAAGTCAACGCAAAAGACGGCGCGTCGATCGGACGCCCGGTCTGAGAGTTATTGGCATTTTCGTCTCAGGGGCCCCGGTTGGTTTTTAAGGCAAAACCAACCCGACTGTACTCCACTTGCGTCCAAACCTCGGGTGGAGTATGCCAAAAGATCCGTCTCACTAAGAGGAACACAACACAGCTGACGACACGTCAATCGGACGTCCGTAGCTCAAGATATGAGCGTTTCCGCTCCGAAGTCCCGGTTGGTTCCGTGAACGAACCAACCCGGCCGAACTCAAAGTAATCTGAAACCTTGAGTGCGATATACAGAAACGAGCGTCTCGATCCAAGGATCTCGTTGCCGCAGACGGTTCGTCATTCGGAGGTCCGAGGCTCAAGATATGGCCCAAAAACCGATTCTGGTTCGAAACGGGGGGGTCCGGGTCCGGGCCTACCCAGCCCGACCCCCCCCCCCCCGGGGGCGGCGCGACGGCGGGCCGCGGCGGCGCGGCGGCGCGGGGTGCCGCGTCGGCTCGGGTGCCGCGACGGCGCGGGGTGCCGCGAGGAGCCGCACGCGGGGGCTAAGCCCCGCTCCTGGAAGAGGCGGCGCGGCCTTAGTGTCGCGCCCAATTTTTTTAAAAAACGCCCCCCCACACGTGGGGGGCCTGTTTGAGCGGAACCGGGGGGCCGGCTGCCCCCCCCCCCCCCTTTTTAAAGAACCGCCCCCCTCATAAAGAGGGGGGTTTTGAAGGTTGGCCGGGGGATTAATTCCCCCGGTTTTATTGGTATCCGGCCGGCCAGCTGGCCGGCCGGTTTTTCTCAAACGGGACCGGAAATTCCGGTCCCCCCTTCGGCTTCCGACGCCGGCGGCCCGGCCGCCGGTCTTCTCTTCCGCCGCGGACCGGAACCGACCGCGGTCTCCTCGTCCCGCCGCGGCCCGGAACCGGCCGCGGCGTTCGTCGTCCGGCGCGGTGCGACGGCACCACGCCCCTTCACCGTGCCTTGATTCCATTCAACGCGGCTCGACGGCGTCGCGTTCTTGAAGATTCTTCTTCGGCGTGGCGCGACGGATCCGCGTAAAATATTTGCACGATCATCCGCGTGGTGCGACGGCACCACGCCACTTGCTTCCACCCGCAAGAATAAACAAGAACGATGGAGGGGGTTCGGCCGTGTTCGTGCGGTCCGGCCCCCTCACGTTAAAATAATAACGCAACTTTAAATAATCAACATCCTCACGTTAGACATACGAACCACGAGAAAGAATGAAATAATTAAATGTTAAATCAACATCCCCTACCTTGTTATAAGGTTCGAAGATTTGTCTACGTTCTGCGGAAGACGACGTCGCGGAGGTCGGGCGTCGCGGTCGTCGTTCGTCAAATTCAACGACGAAGAGGCGCGTCCGAAGAGGCACGTCGTTGGCGAATCCTTGTACGCCGACGAAGGTTGTCCGAGAAAGGTGCGGTGTTCTCTCTCGTTGACACCGAAGACGAATAAGAGCGGAGCGGCGTTCTTCATCGGAACTTGAGCGTTCTACGTCAAGTCTTGAGGAAAGTCAAATAAAAAGGAAACAACGAACTCAAGAACCCTTACCTCGATAGTCGCACGTTGACGGAGTCGTGGAATATCGGTGTCGATTCCTTTGACGTTGGAGGAAGAGTCGTTTTCGATGGCGTTCGTCGCGGAAAAGATGATGCGGAAGAAGATCGTCACGTCGCGGATATGGCGTCGCGGAAAGACCGTGTTCTTCGGCGAAGTAGTTCTTCGTTGAAGAATGGCGTTCTTCGTGTTCTTCGTCAAGGTTGAAGAAGAAAGAAAAGCTCTCAACCACTCCAAGATGGCTAAGAGTTCTAACCCAACAAAATAAGACAAAGTCTTATTTTATTCACAAAAAGAATTTCAAAGGTTTGAAATTCAAAAAGAGATAACTCCACATTTATTAACAAGTTGTCATGTTAATTAAAGAGGGGTTAAGGGAGTTTGAGGGAAGATGAGAGGTTTAGGTTTCGTGTGGGCCCCACCACACTTAATCCTCTCAAGGGAGGTTAAGTGGGTGTGGGTCCCACCCCTAACTCCATTTGAGAGGAGTTAACCTACAAAAAGTAAAATAAAAAGAATTCACACTTTTTATTCAACTTTTTTATAAATCTCCCAAAAACTAACTTTCAACCCGAAACAAACGCAACTCCCGAAAAGGTCTCTTTAAGCGAATATCGATGCTACAAGTTCATCGGTGCCCTCGGATTTCAATTCAGAGCACCGGATCAAAAGTTAGGAATTCCCGCTCGTTCGTTCACTGAATGTACCCGAGCCAAACTTCGGAAATTAATTCCGGGCACTCCGGGCCTCGGAATCAGGTGCTGTCTGAAACCGCGCTCTTGTAAAATTTTAAAGAAAATTAAGAAAAAATTTCTCTTGAATTTTACGGGTCTTTACATTACTCCCACCTCAGGGATTTACGTCCCTGTAAAGATACATCAAAAACTAGGGAAACAAAAACGGTACAGAGCACGCATCTGAGCCTTCCGCCCCCATGTGCTCACATGGAGGTTCCCGTACTGTCAATGGAAGTGCACCCAAGGAATCGATCATCCTCGTAGGATCTGCTCCTGTCTATCCTTGATCCCCACTGGAACCTCCGTGCATGTCGCTCTATCATCGACGTCTAACTCCCTGAGGTCGATGATGTGTGAAGGATCAAGCACGTATCTCCTCAATTGAGTTACGTGAAAGTCATCGTGCACCTGGTGCAACTGAGGTGGATGGGTCAAGCGATAAACTACCTCGCCTACCCTGCTGGGGACCTAGAAAGGTCTATTGAACCTCGGAGATCTCTTACCACCTCGGCTACATCTCCGTAAACCTCGTCGAGGTGAGACCTGTATAAGAACGTGGTCGCCATCCTCGAACTCTAAAGGTCTCCCTTTTTAGGTTAGAACTGAAACTCAAAACGACTATTGCTATGAGGGTAAGTTTGACCGACTCAAGAATGATCGGTCGCCCCCTCCTGTGCAAGAGTTACCCTGCACTGCCTGGGGTTTCCTTTTTCCGCCGACCAAGGAAAACCCATCCCAACGTTTACCTAAAACCGTCAATTTGAGTATGAAAAGTTATTGCCCATTCCATACTCAAACTAACGTCGTAAGGCCTCGACGCTGCCACCAAGAGATTCCAACCAGAACTCTCGCCTCGAGGGTCTGACCACACCGTCGGCGTAAGTGTGATTATCGAGTCTCCTCCCAAGGTATCTCCAGACGTGAGGGTCAAGTCCACGGCTTACCGGAAACTCTAGGTCTGGAACAAGATTTGTGGAAGCGAGAAATGATTCATATCGACGTCTGATACTACAGCAGCTAGTAGTGGACATAGACTGTCCCTTGAATCATTTCTAGAGCCATTGGGTCACACTCCTTGACCGCATGCAGCCGCATTCTTCCACCGCCCTCCAGCTCCCTGAGCTTGGCGGGGATAACTAAGGCGGGTGGTTGTAGCATGACAATATGTACACCACCTCATTCTGCTCTTCTAGCTTTGCCTCCACGTCTGCCGCTTCGCAGACTCATCTCTATTTAAAGCTACCTCTTCTTGAAACATTTATCACGACCGAGTCTCTAAGACTGGCACCGGTTCCTTGTTTCTTACTGCACTGTGCAGTCTTTATCCGCTCCTGGATGAACTGCACCTCCTTTAGTCTCACAAGAGCTGCTATGATTTCTTCTTTGCCGATAAGAGAAATCTGGTCTCATCCCCTGGATGAACCACATTCGTTGCCTAATACAGTCAATCCTGGCATGAAGGATACATTCATGCCATGGATGACGTCGTAAGGCCTCGACGTAACTACTAATAGATCCAACTGTCACTCTCGCCTCCAAGGGTCGAGTCACACTGTCGGCATCAGTGTGAGGTCACTGGGTCTCCTCCAGTAGATGTCTCACAAGTGAGGGTCAAGTCAACAGTCAACTGGAACCTCTTAGTAACATCACAAAAGAGGACAGGAATGAAAACATCACAAAGATAAGTGTCTTTATTTTATTGCAGCTCATAATACAAAGATGCTACACAAAAACAACATCAACATGGAACTAGAAGTACAAGAGACGTATCCACTAGTTCCGCTCCTGTCCACCTGCTTTACTGTTGCTCAAGCATTTGTCGCTGCCTCAACCTCGGTGGCTCCCCCAAAGTCTGCAGATCGAGGAGTCAGACAGTCACGTGCCAAGTGACCCTTTCCGCGGCATGAGTAACACAACCTACTCATTGCATGGCTGGCTCGGTTCCCACTCCGGGTGCCCCGCACCACTGGTCCTAAAACCCGAGATCGCCCAACTGCTGGTCTGGTCCTCCTGGACCTCTGCATCATCCGTCTACTGCCCACAGATGACTCGGCTTCTGATCGAAAAACACGCGGCAAAGGCAGCAGCTCCTGTACACGCTCGGGGTGTAGAGCTATTGGCACAAACTCCACCCTGAAGAAGGTCTCAAAGTCTTCCCATGTGAAAGCCATCCCATCACAAAACTGGAACAAGTGGCTCCACCACCTGCCTGCTGCTGCCTGAAGAAGGCTGGCAGCAAAGGTCACCATGAAGTCCGATGGCGTCCCCACTAGCCTGAAGACTCCCACCACAGCCTCCAGCCAATCCTCAGCCGCCTGCGGTTCCGTCTCTCCCCTGAACCTGGGTGGCCTCTGGCGCTGGAACTAATGCAGCGCACTCAAGCGTCGTGCATTGTCTACTGCTGGGGCTGGTGGCATCGGTGGCCCAACGTATGGTAGTATCGCTGGTGCCTCCGCTGGTGCCTCAACTGAAAGAGGGACCTGTACCGAAGCCTCGTCACTCGACATGCTATCAGCACGCACATCCCTCTGGGCTCTAACTGGTCGTCCGAGAAAAGGCATCCTGAAAGAAACAACGTAACACGATCAAACGATTATACCTGGTGAGCTGACCTGGTTTGAGCTGTTTTAAGGGGAAAAACCTTTGAAAACACACACGCAATCAGTGTTTTCGTGCACAAAGTCGGAAATCAGTTGTCAGGGTCCTGGTGTATGGATACTTCGGCCGCCCGCACCAACACTGGACTCCCTGAACTGAAAACCACACTCGGTACTCTCAACACTATTGCTTCACAGAAGGAAACATCAGAGTTATAAGTTCTGCGGTAGAACCGAACTCCTTTGATACCAATTTGTCACGACCCGTCCTCGGGGCCCGTTCCGTGACTACCCCAAGCCCGCCTTCCATAGGCCAGGGGTTGGCGACTAGCACCAAGGCATAAATCCCGGTAAAAAGGGAAGGCATTGCCTTTGAAAAGTAAACAATCACACAGAGTACAAGCGGAAGAAGTAAACACTAAACAAAAGCAGAGTACAACTGAAAGTGCGGAAAAGTAAATGGGCCAGAATACAAACCCAAACTGAAGTAAAGTACAACTCGAAAGGGAAAACAGCAACTGAAAAGTAAAAGCCGCTACTCCGAGCTGTCCACTGGAAATCCCACCTGAAGGGTGGGTACAGATAGCTCCTCTGCTCCACGGGTCTCGCCGTCCGCTCCGAGCACGTCCCGCCCAGTGATCCACCTCCGGGTACCGTTCCGCTCTGCAAGCCTCAGCTAAGGTCAACGCTGTCCGTCGTCTGCAACCAACACAACGTAGTGCGGGCATAGCCCGTGCAGGGGAGAGTATAACGATACTCAGTAGGGACCCCGAGACCCTCAAGGTCTCACTAAACCAACAAGGATAACCACAAAGAAGATCTCAACAGATAACCTCTACTTAGGCATATGCCCATACATATAGCTAAGTTATCAAGTAACCCATCTCAATCATGAGGAAACACAAGGATTGTGAAAACAACGGATAACCACTACCCGGGTATATGCCCATACATATACCAAAGTTAGCAAGTGACACATCTCAATCATGAGGAAACACAAGGATTGTGAAAACAACGGATAACCACTACCCGGGTATATGCCCATACATATACCAAAGTTAGCAAGTGACCCATCTCAATCATGAGGTAAACACAAGGTCAAAAGTCTCAGCTCAAACCAGGATTTTCATTATCGAAACTGTAACTACTGAAGAGCTCCGTCTCTAGAGTGTACAGTGGTCCTGTCACGACTCCGAGGTACTGCTCACTAACCTAAGACTGATGAAGTACTCCTCCTGTCGAGTACTGCGGGTCAGCCACCCAGACACAGTAGTGCTTCCCGCCGAGGTATGTCACCCAAACACAGAAGTGCACACCCCCTAGTAGCCTGCTGAGGTACTCTCCGGACGAGTACCGCGGGTCTGCACTGTCACACACGTAGTGCTCCATCCACCATGGGTCTGCACCTCAGAAAGTAGTGCTCTGTCCACTGGGCTAGTCGACTCACTCCAAGTCGAGTCGGTCAAGCAGTCGTCAGGTCTCAGCCAGTTACACGGTCTCCGTACTCCGCACGCTCGTCACTGGGAGGGAATGCTCCACGAGCTACAGGTCGTTACTCCAAGTATCTCAAAGTCCCACGAAGAAGTATCTCAAAGGACCGCCTCGTCATAGGGGTCTCAACGCAACAGACGGCGCGTCGATCGAACGCCCGGTCTGTGAGTTATTAGCTTTTTCGTCCCAGGGGCCCGGTTGGTTTCGTGAGCGAAACCAATCCCGGCCATATCTCAACTGTACCCTGAACTCCCATAGGGTATACTCATAGGGACCGTTACTAAACGTAAACACCAACGCCGCTGACGGTTTGTCAAACGGACGTCCTGTCTGAAAGATATCATCTTTTCCGTTCCAGGGGCCCGGTTGGATTTCGGGTGCGATCCAACCCGGCCACTACTATCTGTATCCAAAACTCGGGCGAAGGATGCCAAAAGTTCCGTATCGTCAACAGGAAGTCAACGCAACAGACGGCGCGTCGATCGGACGCCCGGTCTGAGAGTTATTGGCATTTTCGTCTCCGGGGCCCGGTTGGTTTTTAAGGCAAAACCAACCCGACCGTACTCCACTTGCGTCCAAACCTCGGCCGGAGTATGCCAAAAGATCCGTCTCACTAAGAGGAACACAACACAGCTGACGACACGTCAATCGGACGTCCGTAGCTCAAGATATGAGCGTTTCCGCTCCGAAGGCCCGGTTGGTTCCGTGAACGAACCAACCCGGCCGAACTCAAAGTAATCCGAAACCTTGAGTGTGATATACCAAAACGACCGTCTCGATCCAAGGATCGCGTTGCCGTAGACGGTTCGTCATTCGGAGGTCTGAGGCTCAAGATATGGCCCAAAAACCGATTCTGGTTCGAAACGGGGGGTCCGGGTCCGGGCCGACCCGGCCCGA
The DNA here is from genome assembly GCA_963277665.1 of Viscum album. Taxonomy (NCBI): domain Eukaryota; kingdom Viridiplantae; phylum Streptophyta; class Magnoliopsida; order Santalales; family Viscaceae; genus Viscum; species Viscum album. The sequence goes on along the minus strand of OY728139.1, from coordinate 973,791,847 downwards.
CCCCCCCCCCCCCCCCCCTGGGGCGGCGCGGCGGCGGCCGGCGGCGGCGCGGGGTGCCGCGGCGGCTCGGGTGCCGCGGCGGCTCGGGGTGCCGCGAGGAGCCGCACGCGGGGGGCTAAGCCTCGCTCCTGGAAGAGGCGGCGCGGCCTTAGTGCCGCGCCCAATTTTTTTTAAAAACGCCCCCCCCACACGTGGGGGGCCTGTTTGAGCAGAACCGGGGGGCCGGCTGCCCCCCCCCCCCCCCCTTTTTAATGAACCGCCCCCCTCATAAAGAGGGGGGTTTTGAGGGTTGGCTGGGGGATTAATTCCCCAGTTTTATTGGTATCCGGCCGGCCAGCTGGCCGGCCGGTTTTTCTCAAACGGGACCGGAAATTCCGGTCCCCCCTTCGGCTTCCGACGCCGGCGGCCCGGCCGCCGGTCTTCTCTTCCGCCGCGGCCCGGAACCGACCGAGGTCTCCTCGTCCCGCCGCGGCCCGGAACCGGCCGCGGCGTTCGTCGTCCGGCGCGGTGCGACGGCACCGCGCCCCTTCACCGTGCCTTGATTCCATTCAACGCGGCGCGACGGCGTCGCGTTCTTGAAGATTCTTCCTCGGCGTGGCGCGACGGCTCCGCGTAAAATATTTGCACGATCATCCGCGTGGTGCGACGGCACCACGCCACTTGCTTCCACCCGCAAGAATAAACAAGAACGATGGAGGGGGTTCGGCTGTGTTCGTGCGGTCCGGCCCCCTCACGTTAAAATAATAACCCAACTTTAAATAATCAACATCCTCACGTTAGACATACGAACCACGAGCAAGAATGAAATAATTAAATATTAAATCAACATCCCCTACCTTGGTATAAGGTTCGAAGATTTGTCTACGTTCTGCGGAAGACGACGTCGCGGAGGTCGGGCGTCGGGTCGTCGTTCGTCAAATTCAACGACGAAGAGGCGCGTCCGAAGAGGCACGTCGTTGGCGAATCCTTGTACGCCGACGAAGGTTGTCCGAGAAAGGTGCGGTGTTCTCTCTCGTTGACACCGAAGACAAATAAGAGCGGAGCGGCGTTCTTCGTCGGAACTTGAGCGTTCTACGTCAAGTCTTGAGGAAAGTCAAATAAAAAGGAAACAATGAACTCAAGAACCCTTACCTCGATAGTCGCACGTTGACGGAGTCGTGGAATATCGGTGTCGATTCCTTTGACGTCGGAGGAAGAGTCGTTGTCGATGGCGTTCGTCGCGGAAAAGATGATGCGGAAGAAGAACGTCACGTCGCGGATATGGCGTCGCGGAAAGACCGTGTTCTTCGGCGAAGTAGTTCTTCGTTGAAGAACGGCGTTCTTCGTGTTCTTCGTCAAGGTTGAAGAAGAAAGAAAAGCTCTCAACCACTCAAAGATGGCTAAGAGTTCTAACCCAACAAAATAAGACAAAGTCTTATTTTATTCACAAAAAGAATTTCAAAGGTTTGAAATTCAAAAAGAGATAACTCCACATTTATTAACAAGTTGTCATGTTAATTAAAGAGGGGTTAAGGGAGTTTGAGGGAAGATGAGAGGTTTAGGTTTCGTGTGGGCCCCACCACACTTAATCCTCTCAAGGGAGGTTAAGTGGGTGTGGGTCCCACCCCTAACTCCCTTTGAGAGGAGTTAACCTACAAAAAGTAAAATAAAAAGAATTCACACTTTTTATTCAACTTTTTTATAAATCTCCCAAAAACTAACTTTCAACCCGAAACAAACGCAACTCCCGAAAAGGTCTCTTTAAGCGAATATCGGTGCTGCAAGTTCATCGGTGCCCTCAGATTTCAATTCCGAGCACCGGATCAAAAGTTAGGAATTCCCGCTCCTTCGTTCACTGAACGTACCCGAGCCAAACTTCGGAAATTAATTCCGGGCACTCCGGGCCTCGGAATCAGGTGCCGTCTGAAACTGCGCTCTTGTAAAATTTTAAAGAAAATTAAGAAAAAATTTCCCTTGAATTTTACGGGTCTTTACATGAATATTCATTTCCTCACCCTCAGTAATTTCCTTCTATTCCTCCCCAATAATTGAATTTAGTTGAGCTACTGGGGGTGGATCTAGATAAGAATTATGTGGCGACGATTCGGCTTTAAAGATAAGGTGTTCCTTATCATCATCATCAAGCATCGTAACCTCTTTCCTCTTACAATAAATTTTTGAATCATGGTCCGAAAGCCAATCCATACCGAGGATTATATCAAATTCAATAATGGGTATGACGATGAGATCAGCAGGTAAAGAACATTTAGGTGCTCTAATGGGAACTAATCGACAAAACTTTGTTGCAACAATACTACCCTTAGGGGTTTTGACCGACAACTCCCTTGATAAATAAAATTGGAAATATCTAATTTTCTTAGCAAACTGGGAAGATATGAAACAATGCGATGATCCAGAATCAAATAATGCATTTGCTAAACTTGAGGAAAACATTAAATTACCTGCCACCACATCTTTCGGAGCTTCCACCTCAGCAGTAGTGATAGCATAAGCCTGGCCATGATCCCTTGGCCTCTTCTGAGGTAAGATACCCTGATTCTTAGGACATTCATTTGCATAATGTCCCTTCTCTCTACAATTATAGCATTCCACATTAACAGCCGCTTTTTTCCCTTGCATTCATGAGCTTGGTGGCCTTTTCACCACACTTGTAACCTACTCCTTTTCCTTTTAGACAGGCACCAGGGTGCTTCCTACCGCAATTATCACAGGGTGAAAATTCATTTCTACCCTTCTTCCATGTTTCCTTATTTCCTTTCCCTGAGTTTTCAGTGGGTCTCTTCTTATCTTGCTTTGATTTAAAGTCATAAGACTTAGAGAATTCCTTTTCTGTCTTGATAGCACACGAGACAATACCTTCGTATGAAGAGAAGGTTTGTGATACTAAAGCTCGACGGAGAAATGGGTTCAACCCATCAAAGAAACGATCAGTCTTACTTATTGGGTTACATATGTAATCTGCAGCATACCTTGCTAACCTTGTAAAGTTAGCCTCATACCTTGCGACATTCTCATCCTACTTCTACCATAGACTCAGAAATTGCCTTTCCATATCCGCTCGATGGTCTCGAGGAAAGTATTTTTCTAAGAACAGCTCTTTGAACTCCTGCCATTCCATGTTTGTTAATTCGTCATCTTCCTTTGTATTTTGAATCAGTGACCACCATTGATCGGCATCTCTAGTGAGGCGGTAAACTGCCATGACAACATTCTCTCTTTCACTACTCCCCAAGGCATGGAATATTTTCTCTAAGGAATTTATCCATTACTCAGCTACTATAGGATTTGTACTCCCATTGAAGGTTGGTGGTTGTTGCCTCATGAAACGGTCTAGCATTGATCCTCCACGTTGCGGATCAGGGTGCTCCATACGAGTAAGGTTGTTATTCATAACCTGCGTGAGTTGTCCCAGTACAGTGAGAAGCTGATCATCACCAGTTGTATCACTAGCTCCACCATAATTATCTTGAGCAGGAGGGCAATCCCTACACGGAGTGCGTGCATTGATACGGTTTCCATTCCTTCCACTAGGCACCATTTCTAAATAATGGCATAAACTAGATTAGTTCATGAATGAAAATACATAATTCCATACTTGTAAAACACTTAACATAAATTGAACTAATTTTGGATATAATCCATAATTATAAAAATGTTTTCTTTGAGAAGTATATACTCGTAACCCTTCATAGTAGTTTGTAAAGAAAATGGGAATTATCCAAAGCATATCCCCCGGGAGTGTCGTAACCAAGAGTGCAGCAAGGCCCGTTGTCGTGCACCAGTTCTTGTTCGAGTCTAGCTCAAAGAGGTGTTTTTGGGTTTTACCCCTAGGTACATCTGTGCCAGAGCCGCCTCTACCTGCTCGTATCCAGACAGGGATGTATTGCTCGGAAAACTCACAACATTTCTACAATACCAAAATTCTAGGAAGTTCTTCTATACTAATCCTCAAAGTCTATCTTTGGGATATGTGCTCTAATCAGAGTTTATCTAAATCTAGCTTCCAAGGATAGTACTAAACTTCCTCTGATACCAACTGTAACGCCCCGACCCCAGCTACCCAGAGTCGGTGCATTACTCCGTAACATTGGCATGATCACAAAAGATCAAGTCTCGAAAGACCGATTAGTTTAGTAGACTTGGAAACACTAGATACATTCATAAATGTTACATTACATCATAAAGTGAAAAAATACAATAACAAGGTCTTCATATTCCACACTCATATCCTCTTCTGACTATCCCTGCAGGTCATTCATAAAATACTTCTTCACATCTTGGAAAATATTAAAACATTGAAAGGGGTGAGCTCAGATGCTCAGTAAGGATAACAATATTGCGGAAGCTTTCATAAATAAACATAAACATTTAAGGCAATGTATAACTAAAACAAAAGCCTTTTAAACATGAACATCAACATAATATGGAAAAAGTAAAATGAGATAATTCCATTTACTTCTTCACATGGATATTCTACTGGTCAAATAATCACATGCAATATCAAAAACCATTTTCATAATGATGGAATGTATAATGCCGGACATTCTGAAACATTTTTTCAATGCCTCGGACAAGACGTCTAAAATGATTAAGGCCTCGGCCAAAACCATAAATCAAATTGGGAAAGGGACTCGGCCAATTCCACATCTAGTTGTCTCATGAGACCTACCGATGCATCGAGGAGCTATAGAGGGCTCCACCCGTCACTTATTAAGTCCAATACATTCCTCATATGAATAGGTTTAAACATAACATAAATATTCGTATTAAAACTAGCATACGAAATGTCAACAGTTTCTCCATAAACTATGGATGGTATAAAAATAAAACATCCATAGTCAAATGTTTCACAAAATGCTCAATGTAAGTTTTGTATCGCAAATCAATTTCAAATAAACTTAAAACCCATCAAAGGATATTGACATGGATGAAATCAAAGCTGTTTGAGAGAAATACCCCTATTTTTTGAAAATCATTTAAAAGTCCCATACTTATAAAATAATACATTTACTTTGAAAATATTATTATAAGCTTTTAAGGGAAGCTTCGACGAAGTTATAATGGCTGAAAATAGATGCACCCGCCGTATAAGTTAAAAAAACATTCTTACCTTAAATTTGTCAAAAAGGTCAAAAAGTACATTGTTTGGAAAAACGACGGTAAGATTCCTTTCAAAAACGTATAAGTGTATAAATTATTTTAACCCATTTTCCATTTAATAGTAAAAATGTTTCTAAAGACATTTTTAAGAAACATGGATGTGGATGATAACGAGGTCCCAGTAGATAATTATGTATAAACAACCTTGGATAATGAAGAGGTTGTGAAGTAAACCCTTACCTTGTACTTTTCCTTGGTTGGGGTAGGTTAACCTCCTGTATAATGGTGAAATAATTGTAATTAAATTATACAAGAATCATATACATTTATATGATATCATATATGATCTTTTAACATTGCTTGTTAACAATATCTTAGATTTATCGTTGTTTCGGGTGTTAACTTACTCGTTTTTTTATATGTTTTGTTACGTAAGTCGTGTTTTTCATGGATAGGTTGTATCTTATTCATATCCAGAATGATATAATGTCCATAAACATTATTTTTAAATCATCAAATGATAATTATACTTGAATGGATACGACGAATAACGAATCTCATCGCGTTCGTGGAGACGGTAGTCCGTACGTACGCACAAGCGACAATATCATTATTTTGATATTAAAATAATTTATAATTGGATATTATATCATATATACAGAATCATTATCATCTTATATTTATTATTTACATGAATTACATATCATTATTATACCCATCGAAATAATAATATATTGAATAACAATTACACCACGACGTGGAGACGGTAAGCCGTACGTACGCACGTATGGTGACATGTCATTCAAATGATGGGTAGAATACTGAATATGGTTGTTCCATATTTTTAATAACATCACAGTATATAGAAGATACTGGAGTTATAATTTTAGAATTGAAATAATAAACAAAGAGGGAGTGGAAGAGGAAAGAAACTTGAAAGAGGGTGATAAAAATGTTACCTCTTCTTTGGGTTCTTCCTTTTGATTTGATCAAAAGGACTCCTTAGGATGGCTTTCTGACAAAAGTAAAATTCTAGGATGAAGGGAGAGAAGTTGGTAGACTATTTGGGCAGAGGTTGGCCGAACCAAAAGTCTTGAAAGTGTGAATAAGGTGGTAGAGGTGGGGGCCTTTTATAAGAGGAGTGGAGGGGCTCTTTTGGAAAGATTGAAATGTTACATTATTACACAATGCTTTTCGGATTCTAAAGGTCCCACACTTATATAATTCGTGGCTAAGGTGATAAGGGTTCGAAATATACCCATCCAAGAGTCTTTGGACAAGTGTAAGCCTTGGATTTCACATTATCGTTTCATTTTATTAAAATTGTTAAATAATGAGGTCATCACTGCATCATAATGATGTCATAAATAATTTAATTTATTTAATGTCTAAAAATTATAAAACAAATACTATGATGTAGGAAATCGTTTTAGATTTCTAATGAATATTTATAGTCAAAATTTGGACTTTTGTAACCCCACTTAAATTCTGTTTTAGTAAAACAACTCATGTTTGTGTCAATTTAATTTTAACATTAAATAAATATATATTAATGTCATTTTCCAACCAAAGTGGCTCCATGGGGTCCCCATGTTGACCCACGGGTTTTCTTGGTCGGCCATGACTCATCCAATAGGTGTAGGACAAGTTTCAAGCTCATATCATATTATTAAAACATTGTTTTTACCTTAAACTACACTAATTACCTCTAATCGCGATTAAGAACTTAAAAGTTACTTTTCACCAAAAAATTATTTTAATCTCATTGAACCACATTTTACTTCTTAATGACAACCATGTATGTCGGATTTTTGAGAATCAAATCACAGAAGTGGTAATATTTCATTTAAACGAAAAATCAGTTATTTAACTACCACTTAGTGGTTTCACTATTCATCAAAAAATTGAAGTTTTTCAGAACAATGCCAAAATTTCACCCTAAGCTATAATTGATATTCCGAATTCAAAAATGATGTCTATTTTACAAAATTCCAAACATATAAGTTTCATTAATTAATTTTATAATTAATTCCCGTTGTCACAACAAATAGCGTGTTTTTAAGAAACAATTTATATCAAAAGATTGGCAATTGTTTATGTCCATTTTCAATGTTAAATTAATTCTAATGACCACCATTGGATAAAATAGTAAAAATATATTCTAATTATACTTTAAAACCACTAAATAGTAAAATTTATCACTATAAATTATTTTGATTAAAAAAGTTGTTTTTAAGTATTTTTCACTATTCATAAAAAATTAGAAGTTCTCAGAAAAATACCAAAAATTCAACATAGGCTAATTTTGATATGCCGAATCCATAAATGATGTCCATTTTGATAAATAAAATTTATAAAATTTAAAAAATTAGGTATTACTATTCACAACGACTAGTTTAATTAGTTGTGGTGTGTGTTAGAGCTCGAGGTTGCGTGCAACACATGCTATTGCATTATTCGAAGGGAAACGTACCGTGGAAGCTTGGGGTGTTACAATATATATTTATTTATGACATAATAATGGTGTAGTATTTTCCTTATTAAGGTATGAATCAAATAATTGATATTATAAATATTAAAATACATATAATTTGAACGTTTTTTTTCCATCCATGAATTTTATAGTTGAATATGAAATGATAAGGATGATTCAATATATTATTATCTAATTAATAATTCTGTTATGACATTTACAAAAATCAATTGTTAAATAATGTCAAAATTTGGATAATTGAGTTTTTAAAACAAATACAATATTTTTGGTTGATACAATATTCCTAAAACAATAAGGTTAGGACAAAGGGCCTAAATAAAATTATTTTTTTCATTAATGAACATATTGTGGTCTCTTGTATGTTTATTGTATTTTTATTAATTGTATAATATAAAAATAAATTGAGACATGGTAAAAGTCAAAATATTTCACTAAAAAAATCTAAATGATAAGGTTAATATAGTGACCCAAAATGTCTAAAACATATTGGTTGGGTGGTTATCAACCCATTACAACCTTATCCACGAAAATAATAATATTTTAACTATTAGAATCAAAAATTGATTTTATTGTAAAATAATATTTCAATCTTTTCCTAAGGTTCCCCTCACCCCTCATATAAAAAGGTGCTTCCCCTTATCTTAATTTCACACCTCCAAAGACTTTTGGATAGTACAACCCCAGACCAATTATTTTCTATACTATCGTTCATTCATCCTAGATGCCTTCGTTTGGTCATAATTCCAACCTAAAGAGCCTTTTTGGTCTAATAAAAAGGATGAATCTGAAGAAGAGGTAAATATTTCATCACCTCATTCAATGATTTTTCTTCTTCCACATCCTCTTTATTTTATGATTCTGTTCTAAAATAATAACACAAATTTCCTATATATACTGAGATGTTATTATAAAAAGGGTACATCCATATTCATTAATCAGTCAATCATATGAATTACAAAGTCACCATATGTGTGTATGTACAGCTTACTGTCTCTACGTCATTGCGTAGTTGTTATTTAATAAATTATTTTTCTAGGGGTGTAATAATGATATATAATTGATGTGAATAATAAATATATCATGTAAATGATTCTTAAAATATTATATACAATCTATTTACATACTATTTTAATATAAATATAATGATATTGTCGCTCGTGTGTACGTACGGACTACCGTCTCCATGAATTCAATGAGATTTATTCCCCGTCATAACCATTCAAGGCTAATTTTCATTGGATGAATATAAATAATTTTTTAATACTTGATATCATTCTGGATATGAATAATATACATCCCATACATATCAATCATTACTCACATAATAAATAATATAATAGAAAATGAATCATTTAACACCCGAAACGAAGATAATTCTAAAATATTATTTACAAAGTATTATTAGAATATCATATATGATATCATAATTATGTATATGTTTCTTTTTTAATTTAATAATAAATAATTTAATTATTATTCATTATGTTAATGTAGCCTAGACAATGTAAAATACAGGGTAAGGGTTAATTTCAAAATCTTTTATTATCCAAGGATGTTTTTATGAGAGTATCTACTGGGAACTCTTTATAATCCACATCCTTGTTTTATTAAAAATGTATTTTCAAAACAATTTTACTATTTACTAAACAATATGTATAAGTCATTTATAACCTTATTTGGATATTTATGTTTTGAAAGGAATCTTTCCATTGTTTTCCAAACAATGTACTTGTTGGCATTTTCGACCAAATTAATGTAAGAATGTTTTTTATCTTATACAGCCAATGCATCTATTTTCCACCATTATAACAACGTCGAAGAATCCATAACAATCTTATAAGATAATTTTCAAAATAAAAGTTTTCTTTTATAATTATGTAACTCTTTATAGATTTCAAAATATAAAGAGATATTTCACTCAAATAGATTTGATTTCCACTATGTCATCATTCATTGGTGGATTTTACACTTCATTGTAGTTTAATTTTTATGTTACCAATAATCCATAATTTATTTTCATTTTTGAGATATGTTTGACTCATTCTGTGTTGTTTTTATACAATTAAAGGATTATGGTTAAATTATTGACATTTGGTTTTCTAGTTTTAATAAGAATGTTTATGTCATGTTTCAACTATTTCATATGAGGAATGTACTGGACTTAGTCAATGACATTTGGATCCTCCTATATATCCTTGATTCATCAGTATGTCTCATGAGACAACTAGATGTGGAATTATTCGAGGCCTTTCCAAATATGATATATAGTTTTGGCTTAGTAATAAATTATTTTTAGACATCATGGTCGAGGCCTTGAAAAAATGATTCAGAATGTCATGCATTATACATTCCCTAATTATGAAAATGATATTTATGGTTCATGTGGTTATTCAACAAGTACAATCCCTATGACTATGTTTTATTATGTCATTATTTACACATCTCATTTTCCTTGAATAAAGTGTTCATGTTTATTATTTGTAAAGGCATGTGTTCTTAATAATTCACCATTCCTACTGTTTATTTTATCTTCACATCTATTATTTACCCTTTCTGAGCATTTGAGATCACCCCTTTCTTTTGATTGATTTTACCAGGATTCCATGAAGTGTTTTATGATTGATTTTCTGGGTTATGATAAGGGAACAATGTCATTTTCAAAAGAATATTTATGCTTTGTTGCATGTTAGAATGTGTAATGTAACATTCATGTATGTAATCAATTTTCCAAGACTGATAAACTGATCGGTCCTTCAAGACATGATTCCTTGTAATAATGCTATTGTTATGTATTAATACATAGACTCTGGGTAGCATGGGTCGAGATATTACAATTGGTATCCTATAAAGTATAGAAACAACTTTGAAAATATATTTAGATAATCTCATATTAGAGGATATTACACTAAGATAGACATTGAAGATTAGTATAGAAGAACATCAAAGAATTTTGGTAATGTAGAGATTTTGTGAGTCTTCCAAGAAATACAACCCTGTTTGGATATAAGAAGGTAGAGGTAGCTCTGGAAAAGATGTACCTAGGTGTTAAAAGTCTGACCAAGAGTTTTGGGCTTGTCCCGGGGTATCCCATTATACGACAATGGTCTTTGTTGCACTCTTGGAGATGACACTCCTAGCCAATTTTCATAGGATAATTTTCATTTTCATTACAAAAAAAATGAAGGGTTTAATTGTAAATATATCATCAAATGAATTTTTTTGGGATTCTAGATTATATGAATAATATTGTCAATTTACATTAATTATTTTAAATGTTTTGAATTATGCATTGTGATTTCTAAAAAATCTTAGTGTATTTCATTGTTTAGAAATGGCGCCTAGTAGGAGGAATGAAAACTCCTGCAATACGAATGATTCAGTGATGATGAATGATCATATATTTCATTATATTAAGCAAACATATTGAAGAGATATAGTCTCCCACATTATCTTATCATATGAAGAAATAGTATCATGTTTTAACAAGATACGTAATGAATTATCTGAGTCATATGGCTTTTATGGGAAGCTTGAGAAGAATATGATTGAAGAGAGAAATGTGGATAAGTGATGATGGTAATGAAGGATTTTCTCATATGTGATAACTATGGAAAGAATCAACATGGTAAATTCTAGATGGGAATGAGAGTTTGTTATAAGTGTGGAGAGAAAGGACACCATGTACGTGATTACAAGGGTACGGAAAGGGATTCAAATGTATTATTCATCATCTACAATGAGTTGGAACACTACAAGAATAAATTTCCAAATCATCGGAGTATGCACCATATGATTCTATTCGATAATAATCATTTTATGATATTATCACATATGAAGAGGAATGTCTAGTGTTATTATGTTGTTATTTAATATTAATGTCAATTAAGTGTTGTATCAATGATATACGAGTAATATGAATTATGGAAATCAATATGTATTGTACTATAGTACTATTTTATTATGGATTTGAGATTATATGGTACTATGAAATGTTACTCAATAGAAATTAAATCATTTTTTAAAATACATGGTTGAAGTAAATTTAATCCTGAATATGGTTTTATACATAAGTAGTTATTTTGGATTTAGAGATGGTTAATGTGGATAAATTATAATGTATATTTTTGAATTCCTTGGAACTGATTAATGGTTTGTTTATTTCATAATTGTTGGAATGTACATAATTTTTGGATATAAGGAATATATCTAGTATTCTATAATGAATAATGGGGCATGAATGTAATTAATAAGGTGATATGGTGTTTCAGGGAGTTACAATGTTTTAAAAGAATACATTATGAATGTATCCACATGTTATTATGTGGGAAAATGATCTTCATTTTGTTTACATTCATTATAAATTTTGGACTGTGAGTTTGGAAAGAAGGATTCTGGATAAGTATAAAGGTCGGAATCGATAATGTTTGACATTGGATACTATTGTTAAGGTTAAATCATTTACTGATATTATTTTTTGTATTATCAGAAAAATGACATCCCAGAGGTGGGGCGGCAACTTGTCGTGTTCGACAAGACCGTGAGACTTGAAATCGCAACTGATGGGTGACAACAGTGCATCACCTACCACTGTCCTACATGATATCATGGTTTGTATATTGTAGTTTTTTTATAAAATAGTCACATAAATGAATAGAAATTCATTTTTTAAAATCATACACGTTTGGGATAAATATAATATTTTTGAGATATATAATTTTTTGGAGTGAAAGATATGTTTGTGTTAGATATTAGTTTATGGTTGTAACTCTATATGTCTAGTATATTTATTTCTCTCTCTTATTCTATAATGAAAATTATTTCTTAAAAATTAAGGACTAAATCATAGATCCAAAAATGTGTTATCCTAATATCCCATTTCTTATTAAACCGATGATATTTGTAATCATCATAGATTGATGAATTTGAGGCTCTCAATTTTACACTTATATGTTATTGTTTACCAAAATCACTCCCTATAAATATTTACCTTTTTACTCTAATTATGTGTCCCTAATTTCCATCATTGTTCTCTTGATCGAGATTATGCTTTTTTTGTGACTTTTTCATTTCCCTTACCCTATAATTAAGAATAAATATTATTTACCGTATTTTCGATGTTGGTTTTCCACAAAGGTATTTTCTAATTTTATCATTTTATTTTTTAAGAAAAATTTCAAATTGTGAGTATGAAATTTTCTGATAGAGGGGAGAATGTGACACCCAATTCCACCATGGTATGATTCCCTTTTTATAATTCAATTGCATGCAATTCATAAAACATGGAGTTTTAACACACCAAGAACAATCAAAGTTTATATTATTAACAATAATACACACTATTTGAAATTTTATAAATTTTATCATTCAAAATGGACTTCATTTTTTATAAATAAAATCAAACTTACCTTAGGGTGATTTTTTTCGAATTTTCTGATAACTTATATTTTTTATGAATAATTAAAAATTGAAAATATTAATTAAAATCCACTTTTTTCATCAAAATAATTAATAGTGTAGAATTATAATATGGGAGGTTTTAATGTATGATTAGATTATATTATTACCATTTAATTAAAATTTGGTCATTGGATGTAATTTTACATTTAAATTGGGCATAAACCAGTGTTAATTTTTTGATTGTTATTATTTTTTAAAAACAATTTTTTTTATTTTGACAACATGAATTAATTTTAAATTAATTTATCCTACTTCTGTTTTTGGAATTTTGAAAAATAGATTCCATATTTTGAATCAGGAGGTCCAAATTGTTTTTATAGGTATTGTTTTTTAAACATTATTAATAATTACATCGGTAAATATTTTATTTACTAGGTTAAAGGGTTAATCCGATAAATAAGGGCAATAGAATAATATAATAATAATAAATAAATAAACATAACCATTGTCATATTAGTATATTATGACACATTTTTTACCATTGGCATCTTTGGGTCCATTTCAGTATCACATAAAGCCACATTGGAGTGATAATGACATTTTATATTAAATAATCTAATGTAATGAAAAAAATAACAAAATAAAATATATGTTAGTAAAAAAAATTATTTGAGGATAAATAATTGATCTATTCAACTATATAAATTCATTATAATGATAAAATTATATCCTATGTCATGATATTATAATTATAATTTTTATACATAAAATATATATATTTATATATGACACAATAATTATGTAGTATTTTTTTATGGAACGAATCAAATAAATTATATTATAATTATTTAAATAAATATTATTTGAATGTTTTTTTGACATCCACAAATTTTATAGAGGCATATGATATGTTAATGGTGATTCAATAAATTGTTTTCAAAGTAATAATGTTGTTATGACTTAACAAAAATAAATTTTTCATAATGTCATAATTGATATAATTGAGTTTTTAAAACAAATAATTTATTATGGGTTGATATTATATTCATAAAAATATACTGTTCTGCAAAAGGGCATAAATAATATTATATGTTTTCTTAATGAACCAATTGGTGTTCTATTGTATGTTAATGGTAAGTTTATTAATCATATAATATAAAAATACAAAGAGACATGGTAAAAGTCAAACTATTTAACTAAGAGTAAAATTTAAATGTTAAGGTTAATATAGTGTCTCAAACCTGTCTAAAATCAATCGGTTGAGTGATTTATGACCCATATCAACCTTATCCTCGAAATCAATGTTTTTTGAGCCATTAGAAACATATATCTATTTTATAAAAATTAATATTTCAATCCTTTCCAAAGGTGTCACTCACCCCTCTTATAAAGATTCACTTCCCATTCTCTTAGTTTCACACCTCCAAACCCTTTTCAATCGGACAACACCATACCCAATATACTCCAAAATATCTTCCCTTTATATTATAGGCCTTCCTTTTGTCATAATTTCATCCAATGGATCCCTTTTGATCTAGTCAAAATCAAGAACCTGAAGAAGAATTAAATATTTCATCACATCATTCAAATTTTTTCTGCTTCTTCAGCATCCTCTTTCTTTGTTGATTCTTTTATAATATAATAACACCAATATTATCTATATATTGTGATGTTATTATAAAAAAATTCATCCATATTAATTAATCTACCCATCATATGAATTACAATGTCACCATTCGTGCGTACGGACGACTTACCATCTCTATGTCGTTGTGTCGTTAATAATGAATTCATTATTTTTGGATGGGTATAAAAATGATATATTATTGATTTCAATTATAAATATATCATCCTAATTATTCTCAATATTTGATATATCATCTATTTATATATTAATTTAATATCAATATAATGATATTGTCGCTCGTGCGTACGTACGGACTACCGTCTCCACGAACACAATGAGATTCATTCCTCATATTAACAATTCAAGAGTAATTTTCATTTGATGATTAAACAAATGTCTACCATCTTGATATCATTTTTTATATTAATAATATATATCCCAAAAATAAAATTCATGAATCACATAATAAATAATATAATGGAAAACGTATCAGGTAACACCTGAAACGACGATAATAGTAAAATATTATTTACAAAGCATTATTAGAAGATCATATATGATATCATAATTATGTAATTGTTACATTTATAATTTAATAACAACTTTTTTATTATTAAACATGATATTAATGTAACATAGACAATGGAAAATTACATGATAAGGGGAAATTTCAATATCACTTAATTATCCTAGGTTGCTTTTACATCAGTATCTATTGGGACATATTTTTCATCCACATCTGTGTTTTTTTTAATGTATTTTCAAAACATTTTTACTACTTACTAAAATATAGGATAATTTCATTTATAACATTATTTGACATTATATGATTGGAATGTAATCGTTTCATCATTTTCCAAACAAGGTACTTTATGACCTTTTCGAGAAAAATATGGTAAGAATGTTTTTTAACTTATACGACGAATGCAGCTATTTTTTTACATTATAACAACATTGAAGCATCCCTTACAATATTATAAGATTATTTTTTTAAAAAAAATTATTTTATAATTATGTTACTCTTAAATGTTTTCAAAACAGAAATATACATTTCTCACAAATAGTTTTGATTTCCACTGTGTCAACATCCTTTGGTGGATTTTACACTTGATTGAAGTTGATTTTTTATGATACAAATAATCCCTATTATATTTATGTTTTTGAGATATGTTTGACTGTGGATGTTTTATTTTTATACCATTAATGGTTTATGGTTAAAGTATTAACATTTGGATTCCTGGTTTAAATAAGAACCTTTATGTCATGTTTCAAAAATTTCATGTGAGGAATGTCTTGTACATAATCAGTGATGGGCAAAGCCTACTATAGCTCCTCGATTAATCGGTAGGTCTTATTAGACTACTAGATGTGTAATTGGCATAGGCCATTCCCAATTTGATATATAGTTTTGGCTGAGTTCGGAATTATTTTTATACATCTTGGTCAAGGCCTTGAGAAAATGTTTCAGAATGTCCTGCATAATACATTTCCGCTTTATGGAAATGATATTGATGGCTCATGTGGTTATTCGACAAGTATAAAACCTATGACTATGTTTCATTATGTAATTTTTTACACATATCATTTTCCATCCACAAGGTGTTCATGTTTATTATTTGTAATGGCATGTCTTCTTAATTATTCACCATGCCTAATGTCTATGTTATCTTCCGCTGTATTGTTTACCGTTTCTGAGCATCTGAGCTCAACACTTTATTATGTATTATTTTCCAAGGCTCCCATGAATTGTTTTAGTATTAAGATATTGGGTTATGAAAAGGGAACAATTGAATTCCAAAATGCTTATTTATGATGTGTTGTATGTTATAATGTTTAATGTTATGTTCATGTAAGATATCAATTTTCCAAGACTGCTAAACTGATTGGTCCTTAGAGACTTGATTCCATGTAATCATGCTAATGTTATGTAATAATACACTAACACTAGGTAACATGGGTCGGGGCTTTACAGTTGGCATCATAAAAAATTAGCAGAAACCTTGGAAATAGATTAAATAATCTCAGATTCTAAGACATTACTCTAAGATAGAAATAGATGATTAGTATAGAAAAACATCATTGAATTTTGGAAATGTAGTGATTTTTTTATTTTTCCAAGAAATACATCCCTTTTTGGATATAATTAGGTAGAGGCGGCTCTGGAAAAGATCTAACTAAGAGTACAAATTCTGATCAGGAGTTTTGTTCTTGTCCCAGGGTATCCTGGTACACAACAACGATCCTTGCTGCACTCTTGGTTATGATATTCCCGCGAGATTTGCTTAGGATAATTCACATTTTCATTACAAACCATTATGAAGGGTTTATGAATAAATATTTACCCAAATAAATCATTTTAGTATTGTAGATTATATGAATAATCATTTCAATTTACTTAAGGTATTTCACATTTTATGAACTATGCATTGTGATTCCTAAACTATCTTATTGTATGCCATTCTTTATAAATAGCACCTAGTAGAAGTAATGAGAACTCCAGCAATACTCATGATTAAATTATGAAGAATGTTCATATTTTTCATGGTATTATTCCAACAAATTGAAGTGAAATAGTATCCCATGTATTATAATCATATTAAAAAAATAGTATCTTATGTTAACAAGATAAGTAAATAATTATATGAGTCATATGGATTTAATGTGAAGCAACATAAGAAAAGGACTGAAGAGAGAATGTTGGATAAAGGGATGAGGGGAAATAAGGATTTTCACATATGTGATATATATGGGAAGGACACCTTGGTAAATGATATATGGTAGTGGGAGTTTGTTATAAGTGTGGAGATAAAGGGAACCACATAATTGATTACAAGGGTAAGAATGGGTATTCAAATGTACAATGCATCATCTACAAGGAGTTGGGACACTACGTGAATCAATGTCCAAATCATTAGAGTATTCAGAAAATGATGCTATTGGATAATAATCAAGATATGATACTACGACAGAAGAAAAGGAATGACTTGTGATATTATGTTGTTATTAATGATTTATGTCATTTCAGTGTTGTACCAATGATGTACCAGTTATATGACATATGAAAATAAATTAGTATTGTAATGTTTTACTATTTCATTTATGATTTTAGAATATATGGTATTATGAAAAGTGACTCAATATAATTTATTTTTTTTGAAAATAAATTGTTGACGGAAAGATAATCTTTAATATGGTTCTGATACATATGTAGTGATTTTGGAATAACAGATTGTAGATGTGGATAAATTATATAGAATATTTTTGACTTCCTTGGAACTGATTAAAGGTTTGATTATTTCTTCCCTGTTGGAATATACAAAATTTTAGTATATAAGTAATATATCCAGTATTCTATAATGAATAATGGGGAATGAATTTAATTAATTAGGTTTTAAGGTAATTTAGGGTGTAACTGTTCTTTAAATGAATACATGATGAATGTCTTCACATTTTATTATGGAGTAAAATATTCATCATTGTGTTTAACATCATTATAAATTTTGGACTGTGGGTTTGTAAATGATTATTTTGGATAAGTCTAAAGGATTGAATCAATAATGTTTGACATTGGATACTATTGTTACGGTTAAATAATTTATTGATATTATTTTTGTACTATCAGAAAAAGGACTTCCTAGAAGTTTGGCGGCCACATGTCATGTTCGACAAGACCGTGATACTTGAACACGCAGCCAATGGGCGACAAGGGTGAATCACCTACCAGTAGCCTACGTGATGTCCTAGTTTTTGAAATGATATTTTTTATAAAATAGTCTAACAAACGAATATAAATTCATTTTCTAATCCTTATACAATTGGGAAAAATATAATTTTTTTGATATCATTTATCTTTTGGAGTGAAAGATATGATTGTTAGAGAAAATAGTTAATGGATGTAACTCTACTTTTCAGGTATATTTATTTCCATATCTGATTATATGATGAAATTAATTTTAAACATTAAGGAAGAAATCATAGAACCAAAAATGTTTTATTCTAACACCTCATTTCTTGTTGAACCGATTATTTTTGAAATCATCATAGATTGATGAATTTGAGGTTCACAATTTTACACTTATTTATGATTGATGACATCAATCACTCCCTATAAATAATTACATTTTTTTTCCAATTATGGGCCTCTAATCTCCATCAATGTTCTTCTAACAGAGATCATAATTTTGTGGTGATTTTTTCATTTCCCGTTCTATTTTATTAAGACTAAATATTATTTACCCTATTTCCGATGTGGGTTATCCAGAGTGGTATTTTCTTTTTTTAACCTTATATTTTTAAAGAAAAGTTTCAAATTTTGAGTAAGAAATTTTTTGATGGATGGGATAATGTAACACCCAATGATTCCATGGTACAATTCACTTTGAATAATTCAATATCTTGCATTACACACAACATGTAGTATTAACACACCACGACAAATCAATGTAGTTCTTATAAACAGTAATACACACTATTTGAAATGTTATCAATTTTATAATTCAAAATTGAAATAATTTGTTGATTCATAATATCAAAATTAACATAGGGTGAAATTTTGGAACTTTTCTTATAAATTTCATAATTGTTTTGAACAGTGCAAAATAATAAATTTTCATTAAAAACAATTTTTTAATCTAAATATGTTATAGTGTTAAATAATAATTTTGAGTGGTTTTAAAGTATAATTAGATTATATTTTTACCATTTAATTCAATTTATGTCATTGGATGTAATTTCACATTTAAACTTGGCATAAACTAGTGTTAATATTTTGATAGTTATTATTTCATTAAACACAATTTTTTGTTTTAACAACGGGAATTATATTTAAATTATTTTATGCTACTTATGTTTATGGAATTTTGAAAAATGAATTCTATATTTGGAATCAGGAGGTCAATTTTTTTGAATATGTATCTATTTTTTAGATATTAAGAATAATAAATCGGTAAATATTTTATATACCATTGTTAAATGGTAAATCCGGTAAATAATGAAAATCAAATAATATTATTATAATACTAAATTAAACTTAACATGTGTACTATTCCTATTTTTTGATACATTTTTGACCATTTGCATATTTGGGTCCATTTTAGGTCCCCATATAGCCACATGGGATTGATAATTACATTTTATATTAAAAAATCTAATATAATCCTAAAAATAACAAATGAAAATATAAGTTAGTACAAAAAAAACTATATGAGGTTACATAATTGATCTATTCAACTATATATATTAATTAGAAAGATAAAATTATTTCCTATATCATGATATTTTATTTATTTTTTTAGACATAAAATATATATATTTATATATGACACAATAATTATGTACTATTTTCCTTAATAAGGATATAATCAAATAAATGATATTATAATTATTTAAATAAATATAATTTGAACGTTTATTTGCCATCCTCAAATTTTATAGATTCATATGATATTATAAAGATGATTCAATTATTTTTTTCAATGTAATAATGTTTTTATGACATTAACAAAAATAAATTATCACATAACGTCTAAATTGACATAATTGAGTTTTTAAACAAATACTATATTATTGGTTGATATTATATACTTAAAAACATAAGGATCTGAAAAAGGGCCTAAATAATGTTATATGATTCATTAATTTACCTATTGGGGTTCTCTTGAATGATTATGGTATGTTTATTATTCATATAATATAAAAATACAATGAGATACGGTCAAAGTCATACTATTTAACCAAGAGTTAAATCTAAACAATATGTTTAATATAGTGACCCAAAACTGTCTAAAACCAATTGGTTGGGTGAATTTTGACCCATAAATACCTTAACCTCGAAATAAATAATTTTGCAGCCTTTATAAATAGTTATTGAATTTATTATATATTAATATTTCAACCTTTTCCAAAGGTTCCCCTTAACCCTCTTATAAAAAGTCACTTCCCATTCTCTTAATTTCACACCTCCAAATCCTTTTGGATCAGACAACCCCAGAACCAATATCAACTAAACTATCCTCACGTCATCCTAGAGGCCTTCCTTTGTTCATAATGGCATTTTATGGAGCCCTTTTGATGAAATCAAAAGGAAGAACTTGAATAAGAGGTAAATATTTAATCACCTCATTCATTTTTCTTCTTCTTCAATATCCTCTCTCTTTGTTGTTTCCATTATAAAATAATAACACCAATATATTCTATATAATGAGATGTTATTATAAAAATTGTTCATCCGTAATAATTAATTTATCCATCATATGAATTACAACGTCACCATACATGTGTACATACGGCTTACCGTCTCTACGTCGTTGTGTAGTTGTTATTGAATACATTATTTTTGAATGGGTATAATAATGATTCATTATTGATGTAAATAATAAATATTACATGTTAGTGATTATGAATATATTATATATCTTCTATTTACATACTATTTTAATATCAATATATTGATATTGTCGCTCGTGCGTATGTACGGACTGCCGTTTCTATGAACGCAATGAGATTCATTCAACATCTTAACCATTCAAGAATTATATTTATTTTATGATTAAATTTTTTTTAATAACTTGATATCATTTGGTATATGGATAATATACATCCCAACCATTAAAATCATTTCTCACATAAGAAATAATATAATTTAAAACGAATCAGTTAACACCCGAAACGACGATAATACTAAAATATTATTTACAAAGCATTATTAAAAATTCATATATGATTTCATATTTATTTATATGATACATGTATAATTTAATAACCATTATTTAATTATTAAAAATTAGTATAATGTACCCTAGTCCATGGAAAAGTACACATTAAGGGTTAATTTCACAATATCATTATTATTTGTGGTTGTTTTTACATGAGTATCTACTGGAATCTCTTCATGATCCACATCCATGTTTTCATAAAAATGTGTTTTCAAAACATTTTTACTATGTAATAAACTATGGGATATTGTCATTTATACACATATTTTACCTTATAATTTATAAAAGGTATATTACCATTGTTTTCCAAACATGGTACTTTATGACCTTTTCGACCAAATTATTATATGATTGTTTTATTATCTAAATCAGTGAATGCAGTTATATTCCGCCATTATAACAACGTCTAAGAATCCCTTAATATTTAATAAGAATATTTTCAATATAAAAGATCTCTTTTATAATTATGTTAATTTTAAATGATTTCAAAATATAAATATAAATTTCTCTCAAATCGTTTTGATGTCCTATATGTCAACATCCTTTGGAGGATTTTAAACTAGATTGAATTTTTTTAATTATGATACATATCAATCATATTTTATTTTTTCTTTGGGATACTTTAGGCTTTGGATGAGTATATTTATTCAATTAATGGTTATAGTTAAATTATTTACAATATTATGCTATTTTTAATGCGTATGTTTATGTTATGTTTCAACCATATAATAAAAGGAATGTATTGGACATAGTGAGTGAGGGGTGGAGCCTTATATAGATCCTCTATTCCTCAGTAGGTTTCATCAGGCAACTAGACATGTAATTGGTCGATGCCTTTCTGTATTTTATATATAGTTTTGGCTGAGAACTAAATAATTTTTAGAAATCTTGGTCAAGAGATTGATTTTTTTTTTCAGAATGTCCTGCATTATACAATCCCTATTACAAAAATGATATTGATGGTTCATGTGTTTATTCGACAAGTAGAATACCTAATACTATGATTTTTTATGGAATTATTAAATCAGCTCATATTCCTTCCAAGTGTTCTTGTTTATTTTTTGTAATAGAATGTTTTCTTATTTTTCACCATTCCTATTGAATATATTATCTTCATATATATTTTCTACCCTTACAGAGCATTGGATCTCAACCCCATCTTATGTTTATTTTCCCAGCATCCGATGAAGTGTTTTTTGATAGAGATGCAGGGTTATTCTATGGGAACATTGACATTCTAAAAGTATTATTTATGTTGTGTTGTATGTTAGAATGTGTTATGTAACGTTAATGTCTATAATCTATTTTCCATGATTGCTAAACCGATCTGTCATGCATGACATGATTCCTTGTAATCATACCTATGTTATGTAATAATACACCGTCTCTGGGTATCATGGGTCGGGGCATTACATTTGGTATCATATGATGTTTTGCAACAACATTGTAAATAGATTTAGATAATCTCATATTAGAAAACATTACCCATTGATAGGCTTTTAATATTAGTATCGAAAAACGTCCTATAATTTTGATATTGTAGATATTTTGTGACTTTTCCAAGAAATTCATTCCTTTTTGGATATAAGCTGGTAGAGGCGGCTCTGGGAATGATGTAACTAGGTGTGAAATGTCTGACCATGAGTTTCAGGATTGACCTGGGATATCATGTTACACGACAATGTTCCTTACTGCACTCTTGGTTACATCACTACCGAGGGATACGCATAAGTGTAGATGCCGAAAAAGTCTGATGCCCCTAAATGATGTTTTGGAAGAGGAAAGGGAGGTTATATTTGGAGTCAGAGCCCCGATTCAGAGGCCCCAAGAGACTAGCGCGAAATAAAGGAGAGCTGCATGCAATTGTCGGCTGCCGCGTGCAATCCTTCCGCGTTTCGGGCAAAGCATCGGGGTGGCGCGCTAAATTGAGCGCCCAGAGACCGCGTGGGCGCTATTGCAAGACGACCCCTGATTTCGCGCCCGGGGCCCTAATTCCACGCTGGGAGCCGGATTCCGCACTGGGGATCACCTATAAATATAAGGCAACCCCCAACGGTTTAAAGGATGCTGGAATCAGAACCGTATCTCGTGCGCACAATTAGTTCCCCCCGCGCGCAAAGATGGCCCTCAGGTAGCCTTCCTTTTCACGCAAACTAGCCCACGGGTTCACCTTTGCGCGCAACACCACTGGCACATTTATTTTACTAACTCCTCTATGTCGAGGGCTTTACATGCAAAAGAGTTCTCTTGCATGCAATTTCCCCTGGGTGCGTGCAATCCAGTCCTATTGCGCGCACCCCTCATTATAAAAAGACATTCCATAAAGGAATTGGCTGTTTCCCCCGAGCGCTATCTGAAGCCCAGTGCACACAATTCTCCACATCTGCACGCAATACCCTGGCCCAATTGCGTGCCAGAGTGCCTTATTGCATGCAGGCCCATGGTTTTGCGCGTCGAACTCTCTGTTTGCACGAAAACCGCAATGGCCTCTCCCTTGCGCCTCCTGAGGGTACCCGCCTGCGTAGCCCCCGATGATCCCCATACCGGGCATGCACACTCTGTGTTGTCTTTCCGTGCGGCCCTCCAGGCTCCTGTGAAGTGACGTGGACCCATCGTTAATATCACCTCATCCACCCTGCAAGACGTTAAGCTGCCGAGCATTCGTCCTGCATGACGTTAAACTACACCTCGTCCGCCCTGCAAGACGTTAAACTGCCGAGCATTCATCCTGCATGACGTTAAACTGCACCTCGTCCACCCTGCAAGACATTAAACTGCCAACCATTCGTCCTGTATGACGTTAAACTGCACCTCGTCTGCCCTTCAAGACGTTAAACTTCCGAGCATTCATCTTTATAACGTTAAACTGCACCTCATCCGCACTACAAGACGTTAAACTGTCGAGCATACAGGCATCCACCCCAGAGTAATTCCCGACACAATGGCTTCACTGAGGCCTTCCCTCCCATGAGAGGTCGAGGGTGACGATCATAGAAGACATATGGGTGCGGTGTAAACCCCCCATGTATGATCTCCATTACGTTAAGCTACCAGGCGCCTTCGTCTTCAATACATGACGTTAAACTGTGATCCATCCGGCCGTGCCAACCCCCTTTGTGTTGGTTCGGTTCAATCCTTCCACCCTGACGTTCCAACCCCCTTGTGTTGGTTCGGTTCAATCCTTACACCCGGCCGTCCCAACCCCCTTGGTTTTGGTTCGGTTCAATCCTTCCACCCGGACGTCCCAGCCCACTTGGTGTTGGTTCGGTTCAATCCTTCCACCCGGCCGTCCCAACCTCCTTGGTGTTATTTCGGTTCAATCCATCCACCAGGCCGTGCCAACCCCCTTGGCGTTGGTTCGGTTCAATCCTTCCATCCGGCTGTTCCAACCCCTTTCTGTTGGTTAGGTTCAATCCCACTATTTGGTCGTCCCGATCACATTCGCGTCGGTTTATTCCACCACCGCGACTCAGTCGTTCCTTCACGCCGAGTTCCGCCTTCGTCCAGCATGACATTAAACTGTATATCCGAACTACGTTGACTTTGATCTGTGCAACCGCACGGTACGTAGGAAGCCTCTACGAGGTCCATGCTCTTCACTCCATTTTCCATCCTGATCCCCACTCGGGCCGCCACATCCCGGTTAGATCATGCCACTTCACTCCACTCCACATTACCCGAGAAGCCGCCCATGTGCTGGCCCCAGCGTCGGAAGTTCCCCTTAGAGGGTTTTGTCATCTGATCCACTTCTAGTGTTGATCAGCCCGATGTCGTCCCCACTGAACGTAAAACTCATGGCATACCCCGTGTTAAACACGGGAAGCTGAGGAAAACCTCAGGTGACACAGTTCCCTGCATACGGTGCGGGATGCCTCGGGCCTTTACGCCTTGGAGAAGCCCTATCACAAGGGACAAAAGGCCGACATGTATACCCTGACATCAAGACACGCCGCCAACACCCAGAGCAACCAATCTCTTCACCACGAGTTGCTGCCCTGACCAGACCCCTTGGATCGTCTGGCCGGAAGCAGTGTAATTAACTGGTGTCCATGAAGATATGGCGCCGGGAATGAGCTTCATGAGAATTATTAAATGTATGAGGGAGACCCGGATTAGGCGACAAGTTCCGAGGAGACGTCCACAGAAGGAGATGTCGACATCCTATCATCCTGGTTTCGAGCAAAGATTAGACGGCCCTGAACAAGGAATGGATGCCTCTCGCCTTTGGAATTCGGAAATACAGGGCCACAAGTCGTGCGTGCTCCCCCCGGTCAATGGATGCATGCACGAGCGCGCCCTAGTAGAAACGCATTGAGGTGGAAGCCCCGACGTCGGATTAGCGTCGAAATAGAAAATGGAGAACCCGACGTGAACCTCTTCTCCTCGATATGGAGATATGTAGCTTTCTGAGGTGTTGGAAGACTAGCATGTCGCCCGGCCTGGCGTTCAGCGCTGGGGCACGAAACCCACCAAGGGCTGGGGAGGCCAGGAAATCGGGCACTCCATCTGATGACGTCGACTGCCTGGATTCCCCCCCATAGAAGATGGAGGGGCACTGGATGGTTGGTTGTCGATTCATTTTCTTGTTAGTATTAATGGGTTTCTCTCCCTTCTCACAGGAATCAGGTCACTCCATCCAGTACCCAATCGCCGCCCACCCACCAGAGCTGGGGCAGGGGCAACACAGACGAGGCTACTCGGCACGGCCCCGCCCGTTCCAGAGCCGTTCCTACGGCCACGACTACAGGGCGCACACACCTTCTCTCCCCCTCGGAGGTCATCTGAAGAAGGGTGATCAACGATCTGGTGTGGAGATATGAGGAAGAGGGATTCATCCCCACCTGGGATATGGCTCGCCTGGACCTCGAGGCAATCACGCCTCGCTACCGTCGCCGCCCTCAAGGGCCGCGTAGGGAACCGCCGCTCCCAACATCAACCTCCAATCATTTCGGAAGTGTATCCCCAGAATGCTCTGACAACTCCCTCCCCTACGCGGATGAGGTAGAGGATGTCCCGGACCGCCCTATTCGAGTCCCGCTCTAGGGGTCCGCAATAAGGGCTCCCGTCAGGCCACGTCGACTCCATCACCTGGCTCCTCATTTCGAAGAGTATGCTGTCAACGTGCAAGCACCATTGTCCCCGACTTTTCTGTCCCGACGCCAGCGCCGAGCACGAGCAGGAGAGGATGCCTGCCTTAGGGCCTGAGCATCAATGGCCACTGTGGCCCGAGCCACTATTGGCCTCAACTACAAGGCCCCCACGCATGTTGAGTAGGGGCACTTGAATGCCCAGCCCGGATCAAGGCCCCGACCGCCCCACGGCTAGGTTGGGTTGACTCTCTCGGCTACCGGCGTAAGCAATATCCACCGCGGACCACCTCGCGGTAGCACTGTTCACCAACAAGGACTACTCTGTGTGGCCGATCCAGAGTGTACGAGTCATCTCGCCTTTCGATCCCAGTCAGGAGGCCTACCCGGAGTCATCCCTCCTACTGTTGGTTGTGAGTACGGACACACTGTGTATCCAGTAACTCGCCCATGAGAAGGTCCTCCCCATGTCCCCTTCGATGTTTGTCCCGGTGCTCCTCGCACCCCGACCTTTAATCCTCCTAGCCCCAGATTCAGTGCGGTCGGAGGATGCCAAGGCGGAGAGCAGCCTTGCCTCGAGGAACCACTCAGGGGCAGGAGGGCGGGACATCGGCGACGTAGGATGAATGCCAAGTAATTCTGGACAGAGATCAGACTGGTTCCTTTTCTCTGACTCAGAGGCGGAGTACGATTCGGCAGCAGAGCCCTCCCCCCGGTCCCGCCAGTCAGGGGAAAGGATTGTAATGTGGCACGTCAGCCTCGTTCACCCTGAGTGAGAGATCCATATGATCCCCGCTTCCCTCTGAAGATATATCTAGAATGATGAGGTCCTGGTGGACCCCCAAGGATCAAGCTTGCGGTCGTCACCAGCCCCCCTGGAGGTACATTCCGCCTCGATCATAGATGGCGGAGACCTTTTCTGGGGACCGACGGTGGAGCCACGATCTGGACAACCCTTGGCAAGTGCTGACGCTGCGGCAGGAGGCCCCCTCACTGGACCATCCTATTATGATGTGGTAGTTGGGGCATTGCATCCCTCCGAGGGTGGCCCAGGATACAGCGGCCAATCGGCCTGCTCACCGTATTCGCCGCTGGTCTGCCCACTAGCCCAGCTGCCTGCCTCAGCACCGTTGCCAGTTCCCCGGTCGTTCCCAGTCGGCAAAGAGAGCCAGCAAGAGCTGGATCCCGAGTTTGAGTCCTGGAGCTTCTGGACCACCTTTGTAGAGGGCCACATCCCTGAGAAGTTTTGGCGAGTCGCAGGACCGGACATTGATGCACTGGAATCGCTCACACCAAAAAAATTAGAATGCTACGGCCTAACTCTCCAAGCGACATACTCTTGTCTTCACCGCCAAAAAGTTCCATATCTCAAGAGTCAAGCACACCTTGAGTATATTGGTGAGCAGTGCCGTCAGATTGACCTGGCCACGTTCCCCGCGGTTCGGCACCCTGGGTCACTTGGCCATCATAGGGCCCTCCAACAATGATTCATTGAGAGTTTCCCAATACTCCACAGATTTATCAAAGAGGACACCCCCACGCGTACATCTGTGGTTGGGGGAAGTACGCTGCCCTATGTTTCAGTGTGGTTCGCCGACATCCCAACTCACTGGGCAGGCCTAAGTGTACATACCCAGGGATGAAGATAGTAAATATGGTTGATCTGTCGGGGGAGGGAATCAACTTGGAACTTCTCGACAAGGACTCACCCCTTAAAGAAAAGTCGCCGCTGGATCCATCAGGAAGGGTTACTCGCCATCAGAAAAAACCTCATGGTTCTCACTACACCCACTAAAGCATTGACGTTGAGCCAGAACATCGACATGTGTAAATTGCACGGCGGGGCTGTAATCCTCGCCGACCCATTTGCCTAAATGCAAGAGGCAGATGAAGATCCCGAGAAGGCCACGCCACGGAAATAACTGGCTGAGCAGAAGAGGCTGGTTGATCAGCTCCTCGCCGAACGCGTTGCAGAGCGGTGGCTTGACTTCGGTGATCCCAGTCCCAGACAACAAGGGCATGAACAACCACCCCTCGACGAGGCCTTCCCAGGTAACCGTGATCATGATGGGTTTGCCTATAGAGAAGAGGCCATTGCTTATGGCAAGAGGGTGTGGTATGTTTCACCACACCCTCCCGAGCGGCGTGATCACCTAAGAGACCCCGGTCGGATTCCTCCCTCTGCCCCAAGGGTCGCTCTTCCAGCTATCCCACAAGCTGCTGAGTTTGATGACCTGATTGAAGGGCCATCCAATGTGCTCGTGTATAGGGATCCTCGCCAGGACTGGGGACCGTGCACAAAATATACAATGGCAGCACTCATTTCCCACTTGGAGGCCTTAGAGACTCAGCAAGTGGCGATCCCACCGGACGGCAGCCATACCCAGCAGGGGTGGATTAAATGTCGGCGCCTCCGGGATTTGGGAATCCCACTTTCGCCCCCTTCGATGGGTCTGGAGACCCACCACAGCATTTGACCCACTTCAATTCGATATGCGGGTCCATGTTAGGGACTCCAGCACAGCAGGAGGCCGCCAAGATCCGTAGCATTGTCCAGACACGGGAAGGGCTAGCATTCGTCTAGTACCGCCAGCTCCCCATCGGGTCGACAATAAGCTGGGAGGACCTTCGTAGCCAATTCCTCTACTAGTTTAGTTCCACGACTCAGAAGATGAATATCGCAGACCTCATCAAGTGCAAGTAAAGGCCTGACAAGTGAGTCGCAGATTTTGTCACCCGGTGGAAGGGCCTCACCTATTCCATTGATATGCCATTGACTTAGGAGAAATTGATGAAAATGTACATCAGGAATGTCATGAACGAGTTGGTCCCTTCCTTGATCACCCAATATTACCCTGGAGGGTTCAGGGACTTCTCAGACAAGGCTCAATGCCTCGAGGAAGCCCTGCAACATGCCAGTCAGGCAGGCCTGCTGCCTCCTGTAATCCCTGCAAGGAGAATCAGTAGGGTTGAGCCCGCTTCTGTGGCCCAGATAGAGGCCCCTAGGCAGTTGGAGTTTCTACCTATGAAGCCAGCTCTATAGCATCGTGGGAATCCGCCTCCATGGGCATAGTTCCCGGCCCAGCAGCGACCGCCTCAGAATTGGCCCGCACCTCCGCGTAATGTACCGCCACAACCCATGCGAGATAATCAGGATCCACCTCCTCTACAGGCCCCTCCGGCCCCTTGTCAGGGCAAGGCTCCCAGAGCCCCGCGGTACCTGGCTTACTCGTTTCACGAGCATCAGGACAACGGTTACATCCTGAGCATCCTTGAGCAAAGGATTGTGCGGCTTCACGAGTGTTGGAAGCCAGAGGAGGCACATCTCACTGATCACCCCCACTACTGCCCTTATCATCTGGCCCTGGGGCATACCATCCAGTGGTGCTATGTGTTTAAGTATTAGCTCCAAGACTAGATTAACAATAATGTTATCAGGTTGGGACCAGCTCCGGCATATGTGGCGGGTGTGTTCGTGAGATCAGATGATGATAGTGGTGAGGAGGATGAATGGAAGCTGGTCTCCAACCACGGGTCCTAGAAGTACAACGACTGGATGGCTCGCAAGACGATCATTCGCACCCATTGCATCATCCATGTGCGCCTGAGTCATCCAGATCCCCAAGAAGCTATGGGTGCTTCATTGGCATCATCATCCCAGCCTGCCTCTTCCGAGAAGGGCAATAGACGGTTGCGCAAGAAGAAAGAATGTGCCCCGCCAGTTCCGCCACTATCCCGCACCCTTGGCGATTTCATTCCCTCGGAGATGGGGATCTCTCCCAGGATCCGCCCGGTGATGGATGATTCGTCAAGTGATAGTCCTGGGTACACTACGGATAACACTGTAGAGTTAGTAAATCCCTTTTCTGTTCCCGATGTTGAGGAACGCCAGACGGACCTCCCTAGTGTCTCCGGTCGTCGCAACTGTCGGCGGAACCGCGAGGACAGGAATCACTAGGGCATGACAGTTGGCACCTCCAACCTGGCCATGCATGCCATTTAGACTAGGCACCAGGCCCAACACCGACCTCAGCGCACGCAACACCTTCATCCGGTGTCGAAGGATTCGCCTCCACCCCCGTTTGTGTTGTGGGACCAGCCGGAACCACCAAGGCCGTGCTGCGACCGGCTCTGTCCTTCTATCAGTCCATTCAAGTCACCCAGTCCCAATCCGGTGACCACTTCCCGGGCTTCAACCAGTGAGCAGTGAGATACGCCTAGCACCAGTCGGCTGCCGGTCTAGCCAGCAAGGCTCATCATGCCTCCAATCGCAGAGCAACGTCCTGCAACCAGGGGATCACGCTTGGCAAAAAAGTATTATTTCCTGAAGCACATGGCCAGCATTCAAGCAAGGATCTCTATCCTTGAGGCTCTAAGCCTATCATAAGGAATGTGTGAGGTGCTCACTAATTCCCTGAAGTGCCCCCTCCAGTTTGAGACAGAGGTCACATCTACAGATGCCTTCCATACCGAGACGATTGAGAATGCCGAATGTCAGGATGTTATCTCATTCTCTGGTAAAGATGAATACCCTCCTATACAGGGGAACATTCACCTGCTGTATATTACCAACCAATTCAATGGCTTTGAATTCTGACGCTGTCTTGTCGACACGGGGTCTGGGATTAACCTGATTCCAACCTAGATGCTACGGAAATTGGGGTTGTAAGAGGATGATTTAATTCCCTCCGACCTCATGTTCTAGGGGTATGACGGAACCGAGCAAACTTCAGTCGGCAAGATTCGTTTGAAGACCCAGTTCAACGGCTTGGTTTCCAACACTGAATTTATTGTTGTCTTTTTGGACACTGTGTACAATGGATTGATGGGCAGGCCATGGATCCACCTTCGCACGGAGGTCCCCTCATCATTCCACCAATCCCTCAAATACTCCCTTAATGGTCGAGTAGGCGTGCTTGAGAATGATGCATCTCCGTTTGTCTTGTGTGAAGCCCTCTATCAGGATGCGGACTATTACAAGAGAAAGGATAAGCAGATCCTGGCAGGTGAGGTTGAGCCTGTCGCTGTCTCGAGTGATCCCTGTGCAAGCTTGGATGACGCTTACGTCCTCCCAATCCATTGGTTGGATGTAGCCATGGTCTCGACGGCTTGTGAGTCTCCAGGTGAAGTGACCACGGCTACCCGAGCTAGCACTAGCTGCCCAACGATTACCAGTATCCCCAATGCAGTTTCTCCCATGGGTGATTCCTCCCCGAGAGGAGAGGACGTGGAAGATGCACCCCCAGCTTTTGAGCAGGGCGTCTCCACCACGGTTGACGAGTTAGTATATGTGAACCTCAGTAGCGAGGCAGATCCAAGACCCACATTGGTCAGTGCCACCATGCCCTCCGAAGAGCGGCAGCAGTACGTGGACTTTCTCAGACAACACCATGATGTGTTCGCTTCGGGTTATGATGAGATTTCAGGACTAGATCCTCGGGTAGTCGTCCACCACCATGGTCTCCCGATGAACCATTGCGGGTTCAAGCAGCCTCCTAGGAAGATGCACCCTTCCCTCTGAGCCATGGTTGAGGCCGAAGTTGATAAGCTTATCAAAGCCAACATCGTCAGGGAAGATCAGTACCCCAGATGGCAGGCCAACATTGTGCCAGTCAGGATGAAGAATAGACAAATCAAAGTCTGTATTGACTTCTGCGATCTCAACCGCCACTGTCCGAAGGATGATTTCCCCCTTCTAGTGAGAGAGCAGTTGATCGATGCCACGACGGGGTTCCGGGCCCTCTCCATCCTGGATGGGAACTCCGGGTACAACCAGACCCGGATGGCCCCTACGGATGAGAAGTTCACCGCCTTCAGGGCCCCCCAGGGAACCTTTTGTTACCAGGTCATGCCCTTCGGCCTAAAGAATGTGAGTGACACAAATCAACGGGCCATGCACCACATATTCAAGCCAATTCTCTGCACACTGGTGGATTTCTATGTGGATGACTTTGTGGTCAAATCACGCCAGCGTCAGGACCATCTCAATGATCTTGAGAAAGTGTTCTGCTTCCTTCGGTCTCGCCGCCTGAAAATGAACCCTTTGAAGTGTGCCTTCACGGTCACCTCTGGGAAATTTCATGGCTTCATGGTCAGATATCGGGGCATCGAGATCAACCCCAAGAAGATCAGAGCAATCTGCCAAATTCCCCCCCCCCCCCGAGTAACAACCTAGAGCTTCAAGGGTTCCAAGGCCACTTATTATTTATACACCGATTCATTGCGAATTTGGCCGGTAAGTGTAAGACCTTTTCTCGGATCATGATGAAAGGCGCCACATATGTATGGGATAACGAGTGTCAGACTGCCTTTGAGGAAATTAAGCAGTACATGCTCCAACCTCCAGTCTTGATGCCACAAACATCTGGGAAGTCACTGGTCCTTTATGTGACCGCTCTGGAACGGTCCCTTGCCACACTTCTCACCCAGAAGAATAATGAGGGAACGGAGAATAGCCTCTATTACCCCAGTCCCATGCTCCTCGATGCGGAAGTTAGATAATCCCCAATCAATAAGAGCTGCCTGGTGCTCGTACTTTCTGTACAAAAATTACGAAACTACATGCAGCACCATGAAGTACAGTTGGTTTCTTGGGTAGACCCGTTGAAATAGATCCTGAGCCAACCTATGTTGACTGGCCGTCAAGCACGGTGGGATGTGATCCTCCAGTAGTTCGACAACAGGTACATGCCTCAGAAGGCCATCAAAGGACAAGCGTTGGAAAACATCGTGGATGCCCACCCAACCTCCGCAGATCAGCCATTAGATTTGGGATTTCCTGATGAGGCCATCCTCTCAGTCGATCGTGATGATCCATGTTGGCAGATGCACTTTTACGGTGCTTCACGGAGCCCCAATAGTAGAAGACTTGATGATCCTATGATCAACAGAGTGGTCTTGGGTGCCATCTTCATTACCTCGGAGCAAGTCGTTCTGCCATATTCTATCCTGTTATCCGAGGGATGCACCAACAATGAGGCGGAATATCATGCCCTCATCACAGTCTTTGACCTGGCCCTTGAGATCGACGTGCCACATCTGTGTGTGAAAGTGGAGTCTGAGCTTGTTATCAAGGAGATCAATGGCGACTATGTTGTCAGGAAGCCATAACTTGTGTCGTTGCTGGAGTGCACCCTCCACCTGATGGCCCAGTTCCCTTCTCGGCAAGAGGTCGTTCATATTCCCCGGTCACAAAACGGTCGAGCAGATGCTTTGGCCAGCCTGGCTGCGTCACTTGCGGAGCTTGAACAGGAGGACCTGTTCATTCACGTGACACACCGGAGGCTCATCGCTCCTATTATCTCGGTGGAAGATCATGTCCCGCTGGTGAATAATCTCGCCACAGGTGCCCCAATGTCTGGAGCCCTGAGTACTATAGATGTGAGAGTCGGACCGGCCCCTGATTGGAGGATTCCCTTGGTTGAATACCTCCATTGTGCAAATCTTCTGTCGGATCGGGCTGAGTGTGAGCGAATTCGACGCCGTGCATCGCAGTTTGTCCTCCAGATAGTCCCATCCTTGTGAAGATCCTCTAAAGACGTGGGATTGACGGTGTTATCCACCATTGCCTTCAAGGAGTATAGATCCCACAGGTCATGCAAGAGGTTCATTATGGTTCTTGCGGTGCCCACCAAGCTGGGCTGAAGTTGTCCCACCAAATTCGGAGAATGGGATACTTCTGGCCCTCCATGATCAATGACTGCATCGAGTATGCCAAGAGGTACCATTCATGCCATGTTCATGCTAACATTGTGCATCTGCCACCGGAGCCTCTCCATACCACCAGGTATTCTTGGCCCTTTGTAGTATGGGGGTTGGATGTTGTGGGACCTTACCCACTAGCGACGGCTCGCCAGTGCCGATTCATTCTGGCCGCAACGGACTTCTTCTCCATGTGGGCAGAGGCATCTCCGCTCGGAGATGTTAAAGCATATTCTATCGCTGACTTCATGACTTCCAATATTGTCTATCGATTTGGAGTGCCTCACGCTTTCCTCATGGGTAACAGAACCAATTTCCGAGCAACCGAGCTGATGAAATTGTACTCCAAGTACAATATTCCCTCGAACCATACATCCCGCTATCATGCACAGGCAAATTGACAGCTTTAGGCATTTAATAAACCCTCTCTAACATTCTGCAAAAGATGGTTGGTCAGAACAAGAAACGTTGTCCGGCCAACTTCCCCAACGCCCAATGGGTTTATCAGACAACGACTCGCAATTCCACCCAGATGGCCTCTTATTCCCTGGTGTGTGGAGCTGAGGCTGTCATGCCCATCGAGATTCAGTTGTCGTCCCTGCGCACTGTGGTTTATGACTAGCAAGCACCAGACAGAGTTGTTGATGCCTGTCCAGTTTAATTGGAAGTGCTGGACGAGAGTAGGCTTCGCACTTTGCATAACTAAGAAAGGCATCAGAGCAGGATGGATCGAGCTTTCAATAAGAAGTATCGCCTCCGCTCTTTCCTGCAGGGTGACCTGGTACTGGCCCTTAGAGCGCCAACGATCCCTGGCAGGAAACCACCCAAGTTGGATCCCAAGTTAGAGGGGCCTTTCATCATCTAAACAGTCTATCCCAATGTTGCGTATTCCCTGGCGACTATGAATGGTGAGCGTGTTACTCCTCCCACCAATGCCAGGTTCCTCAAGAAATACATTGCCAGAGCCCCTGGTCCCGCATGACCTTAAACTGCATGGTCCTACATGACTTTAAACTATGCCCCTAGTCTGAGCTCTAAGACCTTAAACTAAGATCTTCTTCGTCCCACATAACGTTAAAATGTGCCTCTTCGTCCTACAAGACGTTAAATTGTGTGGTGAGGTCCAACATGACCCTAAACTGCACCCCTAGGTCTGAGCTCTAAGACATTAAAATAAGATCTCCTTCGTCCCTCATGACATAAAACTGTTCACCCTCGTCCCACATGACATTAAAATGTGTTGTTTGGTCCCACAGGACCTTAAACTGCCTAGTCGTACATGACCTTAATCTGTGCCCCTGGTCCGAGCTCTAAGACCTTAAACTATGATCTTCCTCATCCCACAAGAC
This sequence comes from Viscum album, assembly GCA_963277665.1. Lineage (NCBI taxonomy): Eukaryota > Viridiplantae > Streptophyta > Magnoliopsida > Santalales > Viscaceae > Viscum > Viscum album. The sequence continues at coordinate 973,756,379 of OY728139.1, read as the reverse complement.
GTTAATTTGTGCTTCTTAGTCCTACGAGATGTTAAACTGTGTGGTGAGGTCCCACATGACCCTAAACTGCACCCCTTGGTCTGAGCACTAAGACCTTAAACTAAGATCTCCTTCGTCCCTCATGACGTAAAACTGTTCACCCATGTCCCACATGACGTTAAACTGTGTTGTTTGGTCTTGCATGACCTTAAACTGCCAGGTCCGAGCTCTAAGAGCTTTAACTATGATCTCTTCCATAACTAAGTGTGGCTTGATTCCCATCCTTTTGGGATACATAGTACTGCCTAGACGTATATGTTTCAGGACCGGCCCCATCTCCCGGGAATCTCTATCCCACTACAGGCTCCTCACCCAAGTTCCCCTTTGTACGAGACATATGGTCTGAGCATGGGATTATGTCCTCATTCACGTCGGTTCTCTTGCCGCACCATACGCCTCCCGTTTGGGAATTCCCTAATCCTCTCGTCCCGCATGACGTTAAACTGCACATCAAGAACTACATGTGGCTTGATCCGCATCCTTATGAGGTACATTGTAATGCCCAGACATTTCGTCTTGGGTCCAGCCCAAGGATTATTGAATCACGGACTATTGTATGGTCCTGCATGACCTTAAACTGTGTCCTGGGTCCGAGCTCTAAGACATTAAACGAAGATCTACTTCATCCCTCGTGACGTTAAACTATGTTCTATGCTCCTGAATTACCTTAAACAGTGCCCTTGGTCCGAGCTCTAAGACCTTAAACTAAGATCTATGTATGGTCCCGCACGACCTTAAACTTCATTTTCCCCTTTGTTCTGAGCTGTAAGACCTTAAACTAAGATCTATTCTAGAACTACGTGTGGCTTGATCCTCATCCTCATGAGGTATGTAGGAACACCCAGACGGTTCGTCTTGGGCTCAGCCCAAGGGATTACTATATTTTCCTAGTTTCCACTTTTCCATGGTCCTGTATGACTTCAAACTGCATCCTCGTCCTTGCTGCAAGACGTTAAACTGTAGTCTGGTATGGCCTTCTTGAGCGAGGCGCATTCTCAGGTGTCTTGGCCTTCCCCGGCCCTTCGACTCCTGTCATTACCAGGAATGTGCGGTGTGATGTCAGATCATATCCTCATTCACGATGGGATATCCACCGCACCGTGCGCATCCCTGGAGGAGATACCCCTTTTCATCATGCATGATGTTAAACTGAACCTTGAGAACTACCTGCGGCTTGATTCCCATCCTTATCGGATATGTAGGACCACCTGTACATTTGTGTTTCAGGTCTAGCCCCATCTCTCGGGAATCTTTACCCCGCTTCGGGCCCCTGGCACAAGTTCCCCTTTGTGCGAGACATAGGGTATGAGCAGTGGATTATGCCCTCATTCACGTCGGTTCACTGGCCGCACCGTACGCCTCCCCTTTGGGAATGCCTGACACCCTTTTTCGTCCTGCATTACGTTAAAATACATCTTGAGAAGTACGTACGACTTGATTCCCATCCTTATGGGATACGTACGACCGCCGGAACATTTATGTTTCAGGTCCATCCCTGTATTTGGGTTGATCCCGGGGATCTATTGTCTTTTGTCCACTCTCAAAGTGAGCCCTTCAACTCATTCCGGTGATCTGTTAACGTGTTTGGAGTTCTCCGGTCTAGGACCTGTAGTGTCAGATTCGATTTTGGCAAGTCCTCAGTTACTTGTCAGGCCTCGTGCTTCCTCTGGATTGGGCCTTCTCCCAAAGGGATCCCCAAGAACGGTTTGGATACAAAGCCTGATGGCTCTCCCACTGTCATGGGTCGATTTCCTGGAGGGTCTTGGGCAGCACATCGATAAAAATACCACGTTTTAGTGGTTGATTCTCGTTTGCTTGCCTTGTCTCGGGCTGGCGCGACAGGATGTTTTGTTGCGAATATGGTCAAAAACAATCCTCGACCACCACCCCGACTCCTTCAGGCCCCGAATATTGGTCTTTCAGTCCTCATCACATTCTGCCTCAGCGCGTTGTGGTGGAATCATGAGACTACTTTTTTGTTGGTTCAGTTCTTTCCCACCACCCGGCCATTCCAACCCCTTTGTGTTGGCTCAGTTCAATCACACCACCCGACCATTCCAACCCCTCCTCATATTGACCCTCAGTACGCCCTCCCACGTTAGGAAGACCAACCTAGGTAATGGTGTCTTTTGGTGGCTCCTGCGATCTGAGCACCAAGGGTATGTGTTTAGGTTCTCTCGATTGGCAATGTGCAGCTTGACCCTCCTCCCCATGAGGAAGAAGGAGTCCCCCGAACATCGCGTTTTGGGACCATCTTGGCTGGAGGATAGCATTTTTTTCCCCTTAATTGATGGACCTGTGCAGGCCCCTAGCCTGGGATTCCACTCCTGGGACTTAGTCCGAGCCACATGACCTTAAACTGTGCTGCTTGGTCCAGCCACATGACCATAAATTGTGATCGTCCTAGCCGCTCGACGAAAAATGGCTCTGCATTGTGGTGCTCTCCTCTTAGGGGACACTCACGTTGGGTGTTGGTCAATAACCACACCATTTGTCAATGCCTATCATGGCTTGATTTTTTTGTTGCTGCCAGGGATTTATATCCTGGGTAGGTCGCTTCACAAAGAAAAACCATCCACCTTCAAGGACAAATGATAGATATCAAATACCTCTTCTTCTGAGTGGGAGGGTTAGACCCACACGCCTCCCTGCGCAGGCACCCCATTGCATTGCGTCGCGCTTCAAGAACTATGTAAGTCATGATTCATAGTTTTTTGAAATGCGTAGGAGCACCTGAGTACTTTCCCTCAGGCCCAGCCTCACTCCGTGTTCGGCCCCTCGGCCTGGTTTCCATTCCAAGGAGCACATGGTAAGCAGGACCTCGTCCTCGCCTATGTTGGCTTTGTAAACGATGTTCCATGTGTCTCCTGATTCTATTGACCCAGGTCCGAGCCCAAAGATCTTAAACTAAGATCATCTCTCTTTTGGTCCAAGCTATAAGAACATAAACTAAGATCTCCCCAGCTAGAGTTCAGCTAATTTGGTTCTACCGTACTGCCTTCAGGACCCTGACTACGGGACTGTGTGGTGTGTTGCAGGACTACGTCCCTGTTCACATTGGGTTTGTAATGGCTATGCCACGCACACCCCTTCTTGAGTATTAGCCGTCCTCTCCGTCCTGGATGACGTTAAACTGTATTCTCAGAACTATGTGTGGCATGATTCCCATCCTTATAGGATACGTAGGATCACCCAGATGTTTGAAACATCAGGTCCAGCCCCTCCTCATAAATATTTTCCCCTCTCCGAAAAATCCTCCATCTTTTGGTCACCCTCAAGGAGTTTCCCTCGACCCATTGCAGTGGTCCACCCATGTGTTAAGAGTACTCTTGTCTATTACCAAGAGTGTCAGGTTTAGTTGGGTCATGTTCGGTCCACTTGTCATGCTTCGTGCTCCACCTCATTCGGTCTCACCATCTTTCATGCACAGAGGGACCACCGTGAGCGGGTTGGGTACGATGCCTCATTGCTCTCCCACAAATCTGGGCTGGTGCCCCAAATGGTCTTGGGCATAAAATCGATACAAATCCTGCGTTTTAGCAGTCGATGCTCTTTTTTTGTTCCTATCATCGGTCAGTGTGATATACATGCTTCTTTTCCGCCACGGTCAGTAGTATTCCCATATCATTACATCGGCATCTTCGGTCCTTGAGTGAGTGGTTGAATGATTCACACTATATTCTCCACATCCCATCTTACCCAGGTGGAACCTCGGCACTCTTGGCATTATCCCTTAGTGCATCTTCACATATTCGGGTGATAAATCCGTAGTATGGCGTACTTTGGGGTCCCTATGGTCCAAACTCTAAGACCATAAACTAAGATCTGGCCCTATGGTCCAATATCTAAGACCCTAAACTAATATCTCCTATGGTCCGAGCTCTAAGACCACAAACTAATATCTCCTCAGAACTACATATGGCTTGATTCCTGCCTTTGTGGGATACGTAGGAACTCCCAAACCTGCTGTCTTTGGGTCCACCACAAGTTCATCTAATTCGGCACTTTGGTCCTACCATCAAGTCCTTGACTCCAGGGTCACGTGGCGTGGAATGGGGTTCTTTCCTCATTCACGTCGGTTTTGCGATGACTGCACCACACGTGCCCCGTCCCATGAATTAGCCCTTTTATTTTTCTGTCCCGCGTGACGTTAAACTGCACATCCAGAACTACGTGTGGCTTGATCTTCATCCTTATGTAGTACGTAGGAATGCCCGGATATCGCGTCTTGGGTCCAGACTTAGGGATTACTGAATCTCTTCCCTCCTCATTGTCGGCCTCTTGGCCTGGCTTCTTGTAGAGCGGTGCAGTTGTGACATTCACCTCGGTTTATTTCGGTATTCCCCATAATAATAGAATGCGACAATTCCCTAATCAGAGAAGGTTCTGTTTGAGAATTAGGGTGAGTCACGACGAGATTGGTGCATCCACCTAATACGATTTCCCCATGGTGGCGCAATTCTGGGAGTGTGGGATTCTGTTCGAACAAACCATCACTCCACCTTGCACTTCGTGTCCCCCCTTATTCGGAACTTCACCCCTTATGTCTGGAGGACCCCCGCAAATAGTCTTGCCGATAGACTTGTGGTCCGCCTCCTGTAGTGACAGGGAGTTGTACCCTCGGTCCTCCTGTGGCAATAGTATGGTTGATTGATCCATTGTCCGCTCGCTGTTCTGGGCACAATCCGAAAGGTTGGTTTTTTCCGGTGAGATCCCCTAACAACATTGTCGATAGACATGTGGTCCGCCTCCTATCCTCCTATTTCGACAGTATGGTTGATTAATCCATTTTCCACTTGTTGTCCTGGGTCGATTTTCCTAGAAGACTGATCGACGACATTTAAGCCAGGCCCCGTGTTGCGAATATGGTCAACGGTTGGCCCTCATTTGTTCTTCCCGCTCCGGGCTAATGCGATGTGGATGCGGCGCTTCCACCACGGTTGACAGTCATCCCTTATCGTCACGCCTAGTGGATCTCCGAATTCGAGGAACATGATTCGTCTCTCCTCGTCTCCCTTTGTTCGGATAAATTCTAAACACCTCGACATTGTCCCGCTCATGTGTCGGAGCACGTTGAGGAGATGGTGCATCGATTAGGTTTGAGGTCTCCTTCTTAGGGTTGACCTCCCTATATTCCTTAGACATCCAGGCCCGAAATTGGATGCCTGAAGCTTGGTTAACGCTCCCGCAAGATAATAAATTATGGTTGAACACATTAATCCAAAAGTTGTAGATAAATATATTGATTCAATCAATGGATCAAAATATTATGTAACAAGAGTAAAATGTTCTAGAGATGGGGAAAACAAATCCCCTAAGGATCAACATGCTGGATTTATCTTTCTAATGCCGCTACCCTTTGGCTAGCATCCTCCAGTGCTACTTCTCACTCTCTGCATGCTCTTTCCTCATCAGCAGCCGCAGTGTGTAGTTCGCCGATTCTTTCTTGTGCCTGTGCCCGTTCTGCTTGAAGCATGGTCATTTGGTGGCCCACCTCCGTCAGTCGTGCCTGGGCGTCAGCCGGCTGGGCCGTCAATTGCTCCACGAGCTCATCACATGCTACGACGGAGGCCTCCTCCTCTGCTGCCTGCCCTTCTAGGCACTGGACTTCTTGCTCCGCCTTCAGGAGTGCATGGGTATTCTATGACTTGTCCTGACATTGGGAAACGTCAGCGCACCACCCGCACTCGAACATCTTTTTGTCCATGATGTCCTGGACCATTAGATGGAGGCATTGAGCGTCAGCCCCACCCAGTGCATAGGAAGCGTAGCCAGGTCTGGAGTGACCCCTTGTGCCTCAGCCAATATGATTGGGGTTGCCCGAGAAAGCGCCGGATGCACTTCCACCCCATGCGCCGCGTCTTTTGGCTCTCTCCAGCCGCCTCCGAGTCTGAGTCATCTATATCCTCGGGGTTGGCAGGACGGTATGCAGGGAAGGCGCCAGCAGATCGACAGTAGGATCCGCCTCTGGGAAGTCGTCACGAGGAATAAGATCCTCGGCGCCCAGGCAGCCTCTTTATTCTCTCTCCCCAATGGCGCTGACGCCCTCATCAGACCCCAAACTCGCTCCGATGACAGAGCCACTGACGTCTGTTTCCCACTGTTCAGTAATTGCTGGGGTCGACTCAGTCTGAGAAGCCTATTCTGGAGGAGGTGGCATTTCTGCCACTGGTCCGCTCGTGGACGGCCCAGGCTCAACGGCCTGACGAGCCTCTAACGTCGAGATCACTGCGCACAACACGCCCTAGTTAGTAACAGATCATTGATTGAAGACGCCAGTAGTAATGTAAGGAGACTTACGGGAGCCCAGAGAGATAGCCTCCACTGTCTCGGCTGCTGTAGGGGCTGTTGCAATGGGGGACCCCTCGACGCTTTTCAGTTCAATAATAGGCATAGGGGCCCCACCCTATCCTGCGAGCACCTCTCCTGTTCCTGCTGGGGACGCTTGACCGACATCCGTGCATTCCTGAGTGTGATGGAGAAATTAGTTGGAAGTTGCGTAAGGAAAGGGAAAGAAAAGGTCGAGTAGGGATAGAGGCAGACCTCAAGCAGTTCGGTTATGTCTATGTTGTCAGACCCAGCTATCTCTCCACTCTCCAGCGGGATCCTTGAATAGGACCCTCTTTCAGATCCTTCATCCTCCCCCGCCTTCAACTCCGCCTCAGAGTCATCATCACTGTCACCCTCCCCCGACATCATCTATTTATGAGCAGGCTCGAGACCGAGCATCACCTTCACGAAAAGGGATGGCTCCACGCGCCGACCCCGTTGGCACGCGTACTCATCCATTGCCGTCATATTTTCATACCGCCGGTGGAAGTGTACTCTGTTAGTGACTCGGAGGCGCCCGACATACGGAAGATGGATCCCATCCCTCATTATTTTCTGTTAGAGGGCTTCAGTGCTTAGCGATTGTCGCAGGGTTATCCAGACTATCCACATCGCTGGGATGACTGCGTCGTGGGAAGGTTCAATCAGGTGTCTTATCTGCCTCCCGAGTCGCTCCCTGGCCTCCTCGTGTGCCCCCTCTCTGGGCAATGAGGTTGTGGCAGCACCTTGCGGTGTGCCCACCGCTGAAGTTCCCGCTTGCGCGGGCCCTGCTACTTGGTGCACCCCTTTTCTCACCCTTGTAGTGACACCTTGCCTCCTCCCTTGCCGCCTGGTTTCCTCACGGGTAACCTTGAGCCGCCGAACTGGTTTGTGTAGAAGCCGCTTAGGGTACGCAATGGCCCAATGTTCGGCATACTCGGTTTCCAGGCCAGTGTCGATCCCGGTGGGAGGGAGAGTGAAGACATTGCCAGAGCTGAATGTGGTAAACATCAACCACATCTGGAGAAGGACGTAAGGGTTCTGCTCCACCCAGACGGCCGTGAATACCCTCTTCGGCATTCGTTGAATGCACCCGAACTGCCTGGTGAATCGGGATGGCACGTAGGGCTCGTAGATCACCTTCCCATCGATCCGAGCCACGAGCACCCCGCCCTGAATGCCTAGGATGTATTCATGCTGCTCTAGTAGGCCTTGCCCATTGTCAATCATCTGACCAACGGGGGTGGGGAAGAGACTGAATTTGAAGTTGTAGTGATTGCCAATCTGCATCCTCACACCCTCCTCGTTGAGTGTCATCGGCGCGACCCCCGCAATGTTCTATAGGGAGGGTCGCAGGACATTTCCCCGAGGACTGAGGGTGTTCGGGAACGTATATCCTCCGAGGTGCACAGCCACCTAGCCGTGGAAGAACTGAAAGGGCCCACATACTCTCCGTGGAGACCCCCCTCGCGAGATGCGCCCCAAGAAGGCATATAACCTGGCCATCACGGGGACCCCGACGTTGAATCTCTTATTGGCGGCCATGGTTCCTGCCATCACCAGCGTCGTCGGGCGAACGCCCATCCTCGCGTCCCGCACCAGAAGGAGCCACCTGCTCAGAAAGGTGGCAAGGAATGCTGCATACAAGACATTTGGGTGTCGGACCTCTATGACGCGGTACCCCCATGAGCGGTAGTCCCCCATCTCCAGGACCCGCCAGTACGACCCGTGTTTGCTCCTTTGAGTCGCGGTTGGGCACCACATTCCCCTACCTGGCATCAAGACTGCTGGGTCGTGCTCCAGGAATTGGATGAACCATTCCTTGTAGGGGGTATCCTTGTGGAAATCCTTGACCCCCAGCCTCTCCTTGTCCTGGTCCAGTAGATGACACATCCAGATATGGGTCTGCAACCTGTCTTCCTAGGTGTTCCTCGGAGGCAGGAACTCATCATAGTGGTAGCCCTCCAGCGGGATGCCTCTGATGCAGTGAACGTCCTAGATACTGATGCCAACCTCCCCGTGGTGAAGGTGGAAGGTGTTGGTATCGGGGGACCAGCGGGTGAAAAACTCCGGCCCGAGCTCGGGCTACTAGTAGAAGAGGAACTATGACGTCCACACCATCTCTAACATGCCGATGTACCACAACTCATCAGCAAAGTGCTCACAGGTGTGGCGTACCCATTACGCCCAGGCCCACTCACTGGTGAAGTTTCCCCCAGACTGTAGATCCCAATCCTTCATCCAGCCCTTCATATCATCGGTGATGCTCTGGCGGAACGTGCTCGCATAGAGGGCTGGAGAGTACTCCACAGCAGGTTGACCCCCAATAATGGTCTGGGTCCTCGGGTTTAGGACGTACACGTTCATGTGCCTCGTTTCCCTAGCATGATGATCGTTGTTGGTGATGTTGTAGCGGGGAAGGTCGTCCTCCCGAGTCACCCACGTCCGCGGCACATCTACCTCGAATCCCAGCATCATAACATCTTCCAGGATGCTGAAATTTCAGAGGGGTAGGTTGTTGGAAAGTGTATAAACCTTATAAGTCGGCGTCAGATGGTCGAACAAAGATTGAGTGTTGGATACAATCACCTCGGCGCCATAAACCTCCTCGTTCGCCGCCATTTTTGCTCTGCGGGCGGCAGCTTCCCCCTCATTTACCTGTTTCGTGGCCATCTCTGATGTTTCGGAAGTTGGGCAGATTTGGGCTGAGGTGTGCAGAATCAGAGGAGGGTTGTGTGAGTGTTTGGGAGTTGGCGCGCAATCCAAGAGGACGATGCGCAATCGGGAAGTTGGCCACGCAAAATCCCGAGTCTGCACGCAATAGCTGCCGAAATCTGAACGGTATTGCGAGCGGGTCGGTCGAATTTCGCGCAACAGAGCGAATTTCGCGAAAGCGGAAGCAATTTCACGCACGAGAGCATAGTGCCTGTCTCACGGAAAGGCTTTGGTACGACTCATGGGACCCAGTGCCCCTATTTATAGGCGAGGCCAGGATTTCGCACCGCCCGAAATGTGGATTGCACGACCAAGGTGGCAAATTTTGTGCCCGATCCCTGTTTCTCTGCTCTTATGTCCCGCGTAGCCCAGGACTTCAGCATTTCAGCTTTTCCCTCGAAATCCGATCTTTGTGACCACTCGCCGATCAAATTCCTAGGGGGGGGCATTTATAGATGCCGAAAAAGTCCGTTCCCCCTAAACGATGTTTCGGAAGAGGAAAGCGAGGTAATATTTAGAGTCAGAGGCCCGATTCAGAGGCCCCGGAAGACTAGCACGAAATAAAGGAGAGCCACGTGCAATTTTCGGCTGCAGCGGGCAATCCTTCCGGGTTGTGCGCAAAGCGCCAGGGCGGCACCCTAAATTGCGCGCCCGGAGCCCGCGCGGGCGCTATTGCGCGACGACCCCCGATTTCGCGCCTGGGGCCCGAATTCCATGCTGGGAGCGGGATTCCGTAACGAGGCTCGCCTATAAATATATGGCGGCCCCAAATGGTTTAAAGGTTGCCGGAATCCAAACCGTCTCTCGTGCACGCAATCAGCTCCCCCCCCCCCCCGCCCCCGCGCAAAGATGGCCCTCGGGTTGCCATTCTTTTCACGCAAACTAGCCCAAAGGTTCTCCATTGCGTGCAACCCCACTGGCCTATTTATTTAACCAACTCCTCTATGTCGAGGCCTTTTCGCGCAAAAGAGTTCTCTTACGCACAATTGCCCCTGAGTGAGCGGAATATGGTCCTATTGCATGCACCCCCATTATCAGTAGCAATTCCTTAAAAAAATTGGCGGTTGCCCCCCATGCGCTATCCGAAGCCCGATGCGCGCAGTTCCCCCAATCCGCGTGCAATACACTAGCCCAATTGCACGCGAGAGAACCTTATTGCACATCGGCCCGTGGTTTTGCGCGTTGAACACTCTGTTTGCATGCAAACCGCCAGGGCCTCTCCCTTGCACCTCCCGTGGGTACCCGCCTATGTAGCCCCCGATGATCCCCATACCGGGCATGTGAACTGTGCGTTGTATTTCCGTGCGGCCCTCCAGGCTCGTGCTAAGTGACGTGGACCCATCGGTAACAACACCTCGTCTGCCATGCAAGACGTTAAACTGCCGAGCATTCATCCTTAATGACGTTAAACTGCACCTCGTCTGCCCTGCAAGACATTAAACTGTCGAGCATTCGTCCTTCATGATGTTAAACTGCACATCGTCGGCCCTACAAGATGTTAAACTGCCGAGCATTCATCCTGCATGACATTAAACTGTTCCTCGTCTGCCCTAAAAGACGTTAAACTGCCGAACATTCATCCTGCATGACGTAAAACTACACCTCATCCTTACAGCAAGACGTCAAACTGCCGAGAATACGAGCTTCCACCCCGGAGCAAGTCCTGACCCAATGGCATCGCTGATTCCTTCCCTCTCGTGAGAGGTCGTGGGAGCCGGTCATGGAAGACCTAGGGTTGCAGTGTAAACCCCCCACGTCCGAGATGCATGACGTTAACCTACCAGGCGCCTTCGTCCTCAATACGTGACGTTAAACTGTGATCCACCCAGCTGTGCCAACCACCTTTGTGTTGGTTCGGTTCAATCCTTCCACCCGGCCATTCCAACCCCCCTTGTGTTGGTTTGGTTGAATCCTTCCACCCGTCCGTCCCAACCCCGTTGGTGTTGGTTCGGTTCAATCCGTCCACCTGGCCGTCCCAACCCCCTTGGTGTTGGTTTGGTTCAATCCTTCCAACCGGCCATCCCAACCCCCATGGAGTTGGTTCAGTTCAATCCATCCACCTGGCCGTGCCAACCCCCTTTGCGTTGGTTCGGTTCAATCCTTCCATCCGACTGTTCCAACCCCTTTGTCTTGGTTAGGTTCAATCACACTATTTGGTTGTCCCAATAACATTCACGTCGGTTCTCTCCACCAGCGCGACTCAGTCGTTCCTTCACGCCGTGTTCCTCCTTCGTCCCGCATGACATTAAACTGTATATCTGAACTACGTTGACATTGATCCGTGCTATCACGCGGTATGTAGGAAGCCTTTACAAGGTCCAAGATCTTCACTCCATCATCCATCCATATCCCCAACCAGGCCGCCACATCCTGGTGAGATCATGCCACTTCACTCCACTCCACATTACCCAGGAAGCCGCCCATGTGCTGGCCCCAGCGTCAGAAGTTCCCCTAAGAGGGTTCTATCATCTGACCCAATTCTAGTGTTGATCAGCCCGATGCCATCCCCACTGGATGTAAAACTCGCGGCATACCCCGTGTTAAACATGGAAAGCTGAAGAAAACCTCAGGTGACACAGTTCCCCGCATCCGGTGCGGGATGCCTCGGGCCTTTACACCTACAAGAAGCCCTATCACAAGGGACTGAAGGCCGACATGCAAATCCCGACATCAAGACACGCCGCCAACACCGAGAGCAACCGATCTCCTCATAGTGGGTTGCTGCCCCATCCAGACCCCTTGGATCGTCTGGGCGGAAGCAGTGTAATTAACTGGTGTCCATGATGATATGGCGCTAGGAACGAGCTTCACGAGTATTCTTAAATCTATGAGGGAGCCCCGGATTAGGTGACAAGTTCCGAGGAGATGTCCACGGAAGGAGAAGCCAACATCCCATCATCTCGGATTAGATCAACGAGCAGACGCCCCTGAACAAGGAACGAATGCCGCCCGCCTTTGGAAAGTGGGAATGCGGGGCCACAAGCTGCGCGTCCTCCCCCTCGGTCGACAGATGCATGCACGAGCGCGCCCTGGCAGGAATGCATCGAGGCAGAAGCCCCGACACCGGATTCACGTCGAAATAATAAGATAATTCTTATTTTCATTACAAACCATTATGAAGGGTTTATGAGTAAATACAACATCAATGAAAACATATTATGATAAGACATTATATGAATAATCTTTTCAATTTACGTTTAGTATTTTACAAGTTTTTAATTATGCATTGTTATTCATAAACATACCTAGTGTATGTCATTGTTTAGAAATGGCGCCTAGAAAATAAAATGAGAACACCAAAAATACGCATGATTCAATGATTATCAAGTATCATAAAATTCATGGTATTAAGACAACGTTAAAAGAGAAATAGAATCCAACATATTCTCGTCATATGAAGAAATAGTATCATATGTTAATAAGAAATGTATATAATTATCTGAGTCCTATGGCTTTGATGTGAAGCAAGAGAAGAAGAGGATTTAAGAGAGAAATATGGATAAAGGGAATAGGGGAAAGAAGGATTTTCCCATATGTGATAATTGTGGAATGAAACACCTTGGGAAATGTTTGATGGGAATTAGAGTTTGTTTAACTGTGGAGAAAAAGGACACATAGTATGTGATTTCATGGGTAAGAAAAGGGGCTCAAATTTACAATACTTCATCTATAAGGAGTTGGGACACTACGTGAATCAATGTCTATATCAATAGAGTATACCCAAAATGATGCAATTAGCTAATAATCATGTTTTGATGCTACCATAGATGAAGTGGAATGACTTGTATTCTTATGTTGTTATTAATGATTTATGTCATTTCAGTGTTGTAGAAATGATGTACCAATTATATGAATTATGGATATAAATAATTATTGTATGGTAGTACTATTTCATCGAGGATTTGAGATTAAATGGTACTATGAAAAGTGGCTAAACAGAAAGTAAAATTTTATTGAAAATACATGGTTGAAGGAAAGTTAATCCTTTATATGGTTCTGATACATATGTAGTGATTTTGTAAAAAGATATTATTGATGTGGATAAATTATATTGGTATTCATGACTTCATTGGAATTGATTAATCGTTTTTTTATTTCATCATTGTTGGAATAATCATAATTTTAGGATATAACAAACATATCAGGAATTATACAAAGAATATGGCAGTAGGAATTTAATAAATATTGGGTTATGGTAATTCCGGGAGATACTATGTTTTAAAAGAAAAAATGATGAATGTATTCACAGGATGGGGGCAGTACGCTGCCCTACGTTTCAGTGTGGTTCGCCGACATCCCAACTCACTGGGCGGCCTTGAGGGTACATCCCCAGGGATGAAGACAGTCAATATGGCTGACCTGTCAGGGGAGGGAATCAACTTGGAACTTCTCGACAGGGACTCACCCCCTGAAGAAAAGCCGCCGCTGGATTCATCAGGAAGGGTTACTCGCCATCAGAAAAAACCTCCAGGTTCTCACTACACCAACTGAAGCATTGACTTTGAGCCAGAACATCGGCACGTGTAAAGAGCACGGTGGGGCTGTAAAGCTCGCTGACCCATCTTCCTCAGTGCAGAAGGCGGATGAAGATCCCGAGAAGGCCACGCCACGGAAACAGCTGGCTGAGCAGAAGAGGCTGGTTGATCATCTCCTCGCCGAACACGTTGTAGAGCGGCGGCTTGACTTCGGTGATCCTAGGCTAGGACAGCAGGGGCAGGAACAACCACCCCTCGACGAGACCCTCCCAGGTAACCGTGATCATTCTGGGTTCGCCGATAGAGGAGAGGTTGTTGCTTATGGAAAGAGGGTGTGGTATGTTTTACCACACCCTCCCGAGCGGCGTGATCACCCGAGAGACCCCGCTCGGATTCCTCCCGCTGCCCCAAGGGTCGCTCCGCCAGCTATCCCACAAGCTGCTGAGTTTGATGACCCGATTGAAGGGCCATCCAATGTGCTCGTGGATAGGGATCCTCGCCAGTACTGGAGCCCATTCCCAAATGATACAATGGCATCACTCATTTCCCACTTGGAGGCCTTAGAGACTCGGCAAGTGGCGATCCCACCATACGGCAGCCATACCCAGCATGGGTGGATGACATGCCGCCACCTCCGAGATTCGGTAATCCCACTTTCACCCCCTTCTATGGGTCTGGAGACCCGCCACATCATTTGACCCACTTCAATTCGAGATGCGGGCCCATTTTAGGGACTCCGGTGCAGCAGGAGGCCGCCAAGCTCCGTAGCTTTGTCCAGACACTGGAAGGGCCAGCATTCGTCTAGTACCGCCAGCTCCCCATCGGGTCGAAACAAGCTGGGAGGACCATCGTAGGAAATTCCTCTACTAGTTCAGTTCCACGACTCTGAAGACGAATATCGCAGACCTCTTCAAGTGAAAGCAAAGGCCTGACAAGCGAGTCGCAGATTTTGTCGCCTGGTGGAAGGGCGTCACCTATTCCATTGATATGCCATTGACTCAGGAGAAATTGTTGAAAATGTACATCGGGAATGTCATGACCGAGTTGGTACCCTCCTTGATCACCCAATATTACCCCTGAGGGTTCAGGGACTTCTCAGACAAGGGTCAACGCCTCGAGGAAGCCCTGCAACAGGCCAGTCAGGCACGCCTGCTGCCTCCTGTAATCCCTGCAAGGAGAATCACCAGGGTTGAGCCTGCTGCGGTGGCCAAGATAGAGGCCCCTAGGCAGTTGGAGTTTCTACCTATGAAGCCAGCTCCACAGCCTCGTAGGAATCCGCCTCCACATGCTCAGTTCCTGACCCAGCAGCGACCGCCTCAGAATCAGCCCGCACCTCCGCGTAATGTACCGCCACAACCCATGCGAGATAATCAGGATCCACCTCCTCGGTAGGCCCCTGCAGCCCCTTGTCAGGGCCAGGCTCCCAGAGCCCCGTGGTACATGTCTTACTCATTTCACGAGCATCACGTCCACAATTACATCCGGAGCATCCTGGAGTAAAGGATTGTGCGGCTTCTCGAGTGTTAGAAGCTAGAGGAGGCACATCTCACTGATCACCCCCGCTACTGCCCTTATCACCGGGCCCTAGGGCATACTATCCATTGGTGCTATGTGTTTAAGGATTGGATCCAAGACTAGATTAAAAATAATGTTATCAGGTTGGGCCCAGCTCCGGCACAAGTGGCGGGTGTGTTCATGAGATCAGATGATGATATTGGGGATGAGGATGAATGGCAGCTGGTCTCGAACCACGGGTCCCAAAAGTACAATGACTGGATGGCTTGCAAGACGATCATCTGCGCCAATGGAATCATCCGTGCGCACCTGAGTCATCCAGAGCCCCAAGAAGTTGTGGGTGCTACCTTGGCATCATCATCCCAGCCTGCCTCTTCCATGAAGGGAAATCGACGGCTGCGCAAGAAGAAAGAATGTGCCCCGCCAAATCCACGACTATCCCGCACCCTTGGTGATTTCATGCCCCCGGAGATGGGGATCCCTCCCAGGATCCACACGGTGATGGATGATTCATCAAGTGACATTCCTGGGTAGACTTCGGCTAACACTGTAGAGTTGGTAAATCCCTTTTCAGTTCCCGATGTTGAGGAATGCCATACGGACCTCCCTAGTTTCCCCGGTCATCGCCACCGTCGACAGAACCGCGACAACAGTAATCGCTGGGTCCCGACAGTTGGCACCTCCAACCAGGCCATGCATGAAATTGAGACTACACACCAGGCGCAACACTGACCTCAGCGCATGCAACACCTTCATCCAGTGTCGACGGATTCGCCTCCGCCCCCGTTTGTGTTGTGGGACCAGGCGGAACAACCAAGGATGTGCTGCGACCGGCTCTGTCCTGATGTCAGTCCATTCTAGTCACCCAGTACCAATCCAGTGACCACTTCCCAGGCTTCAACTAGTGAGCAGCGAGATACGACTAGCACCAGTCGGCTGCCGGTCCAGCCAGCAAGGCTCGTCATGCCTCCAATCGCAGAGCAATGTCCTGCAACTAGGGGCTCACGCTTGGCAAGAATGTATGATGTCCTGAAGCACTTGGCCATCATTCTAGCAAGGATCTCCATCCGTGAGGCTCTACGCCTATCATATGGAATGTGTGAGGTGCTCACTAATTCCCTGATGTGCCCCCTCCAGTTTGAGACGGAGGTCGCGTCTACGGAGGCCTTCCATGCCGAGATGATTGAGAACGCCGAATGTCAGGCTGTTATCTCGTTCTATGGTAAAGATGAAGACCCTCCTATACAGAGGCACATTCGTCTGCTGTATATTACCGGAGAATTCAATGGCTTTGAAGTCCGATGTTGTCTTGTCAACACAGGGTCTGGGATTTACCTGATTCCAACTTGGATGCTCCGGAAATTGGGGTTGTCTGAGGATGATTTAATTCCCTCCGACCTCACGATCCAAGGGTATGACCTAACCGAGCAAACTTCGGTCGGAAAGGTTCGTTTAAAGACCCAGTTCGGCAGCTTGGTTGCCAACACTGAATTTATGGTTGTCTTTTAGGACACTGTGTACAACAGATTGATGGGAAGGCCATGGCTCCACCTTCACGCGTCAGTCCCCTCATCGTTCCACCAATCCCTCAAATACTCCGTTAATGGTCGAGTAGGCGTGCTTCAAAAAGATGCATCTCCTTTAGCCTCATTTGAAGCCCTCTATCAGTATGCGGACTATTACAAGAGAAAGGATATGCAGATCCTGGCAGGTGAGGTTGAGCCTGTCGCTGTCTCGAGTGATCCCTGTGCAAGATTGGATGACGCTTACGTCCTCCCAATCCATCGGTTGGATGTAGCCATGGTCTTGACGTCTTGTGAGTCTCCAGGTGAAATTACCACGGCTACACGAGCCAGCACTAGCTGCCCAGCAGTGATCGGTATCCCCAATGCAGTTTCTCCCATGGGTGATTCCTCCCCAAGCGGAGAGGACGTGGAATATGCACCCCCAGCCATTGAGGAGGGCGTCTCCACCACGGTTGACGAGTTAGTACATGTGAACCTCGGTAGCGAGGTGGATCCAAGACCCACATTGGTCAGTGCCACCATGCCCTCCGAAGAGCGGCAGCAGTACGTGGACTTTCTCAGACAACACCGTGATGTGTTCACATCGGGTTATGATGAGATGCCAGGACTAGATCCTCAGGTAGTCGTCCACCTCCTTGGTCTCCCGATGAACCATCGCGGGTTCAAGCAGCCTCCTAGGAAGATGAACCCTTCGCTCTGAGCCATGTTTGAGGCCAAAGTTGACAAGATTATCCAAGCCAACATCGTCAGGGAAGTTCAGTACCCCAGATGGCAGGCCAACATTATGCCGGTCAGGATGAAGAACAGACAAATCAACGTCTGTATCGACTTCCGCGATCTCAACCGCCATTGTCCGAAGGATGATTTCCCCCTTCCGGTGAGAGAGTAGTTGATCGATGCCACGACGGGGTTCCGGGCCCTCTCCTTCCTGGATGGGAATTCCGGGTACATCCAGACCCAGATGGCCCCTGAGGATGAGAAGTTCACCGCCTTCAGGGCCCCCCAGGTCACCTTTTGTTACCAGGTCATGCCCTTCGGCCTGAAGAATGTGAGTGCCACCAATCAACGGGCCATGCACCACATATTCAATCCAATTCTCTGCACACTGATGGATTTTTATGTGGATGACTTTGTGGTCAAATCACGCCAGCGTGAGGACCATCTAAAACATCTTGATAAAGTGTTCGGCTTCCTTCGGTCTCACCGCCTGAAAATGAACCCGTTGAAGTGTGCCTTCGGGGTCACCTCCGGGAAATTTCATGGCTTCATGGTTAGATACCGGGGCATCGAGATCTACCCCGAGAAGATCAGAGCGATCTGCCAAATTCCTCACCGAGTAACATCTTGGAGCTTCAAGGGTTTCAAGGCTACTTATCATCTATACGCCGATTCATTGCGAATCTGGCCGACAAGTGTAAGCCCTTTTCTCGGCTCATGAATAAAGGCGCCACCTATGTATGGGATAAAGAGTGCCAGACCACGTTCGAGGAAATTAAGCAGTACCTGCTCCAACCTCCGGTCTTGATGCCACCTGCTTCCGGGAAGCCGCTGGTCCTTTATGTGACCGCCCAAGAACGGTCCCTTGGAGCACTTCTCGCCCAGAAGAACAATGAGGGAACATAGAATAGACTCTATTACCTCAGTCGCATGCTCCTCGATGCGGAAGTTAGATAATCCCCCATCGAGAAGAGCTGCCTAGCGCTCGTATTTGCCGTACCAAAATTACGAAAATACTTACAGCACCATGACATATAGTTAGTTTCTCGGGTGGACCCGTTGAAATAGATCCTGAGCCAACCTATGTTGACTGGACGTCTAGCACGGTGGGCTGTGATCCTCCAGCAGTTCGACAATAGGTACGTGCCTCAGAAGGCCATCAAAGGAAAAGCATTGGCAAATATCCTGGCTGCCCACCCAACCTCCGCAGACCAGCCACTGGATCTAGGATTTCCTGATGAGGCCATCCTCTCAGTCGATCGTGGTGATCCATTTTAGCAGATGCACTTTTATGGTGCTTCATGGATCCCCACTAGTAGAAGACTTGATGATCATATGCTCAACAGAGTGGGCCTAGGTGTTGTCTTCATACCCCGGAGTAAGTCGTTCTTCCATATTCTATCCTGTTATCAGAGGGATGCACCAACAATGAGGTGGAATATAATGCCCTCATAACCGACTTTGAGCTGGCCCTTGAGATCGACATTCCCCATATGTGTGTGAAAGTGGACTCCGAGCTTGTTATCATGGAGATCAATGGAGACTATGTTGTCAGTAAGACAGAACTCGTGTCGTTGCTTGAGTGAACCCTCCACCTGATGGCCCAGTTCCCTTCTCGGCCAGAGGTCGTTCATATTCCCCGGTCACAGAACGGTCGAGCAGATGCTTTGGCCAGCCTGGCTGCGTCACTTGCGGAGCCTAAACAGGATGACCTCGTCGTTTGCGTGACACACTGGAGGCTCATCGCTCCTTTTATCTCGGGGGAAGATCGTGGCCCGCTGGTGAATAATCTCGCCACAGGTGCTCCTATGTCTGTAGCCCTGAGTACTACAGATGCGAGAGTTGGACCGGCCCCTGATTGGAGGATGCCCTTGGTTGAATACCTCCAACATGGCAATCTTCCATCGGATCGGGCTGAGTGCGAGGGAATTTGATGTCGCGCATCGCAGTTTGTCCTCTAGAGTAGTCCCATCCTTGAGAAGATCCTCTAAAGACGCGGGATTGATGTGGTTCTCCTTCGTTGCCTTCAAGGAGTCGAGATCCCACAGGTCATGCAAGAGGTTCGTTCTGGTTCTTGCGGTGCCAACCAAGCTGGGCCAAAGTTTTCCCACCAAATTCGGAGATTGGGATACATCTGGCCCTCCAGGATCCATGACTGCATCGAGTATTCCAAGAGGTGCAATGCATGCCATGTTCATGCTAACTTTGTGCATCGGCCATCAGAGCCTCTCCGTACCACCAGGTATTCTTTTCCCTTTTCAGTCTGGGGGTTGGATGTTGTGGGACCTTACCCACCGGTGACGGCTCGCCAGTGCCGATTCATTCTGGCCGCTACGGACTTCTTCTCCAAGTGGGCAGAGGCGATTCCACTCAAAGATGATAAAGCATGTTCTATCGCTGACTTCGTGACTTCCAATATCGTCTATCGATTTGGAGTGCCTCACTCTTTTCTCATGGGTAACAGAACCAATTTCTGAGAAACCGAGCTAATGAAATTGTACGCCAAGTACAATATTCCCTCGAACCATACATCCCGCTATCATGCACAGGAAAATGGACAACTTTAGGCATTTAATAAAACCCTCTCTAACATTCTGAAAAATATGGTTGGTCAGAACAAGAAATGTTGGCTGGCCAACTTCCCCAATGCCCTCTGGGCTTATCAGAGAACGACTCGCAATTCCACCCAGATGACCTCTTATTCCCTGGTGTATGGAGCTGAGGATGTCCTGCCCATTGAGATTCAGTTGTCGTCCCTGCGCACTATTGTTTATGACCAGCAAGCGCCAGACAGAGTTGTCGATGCTCGTCTAGTTTAATTGGAAGTGCTGGACGAGAGTAGGCTTCGCGCTTTGCATAACTAAGAAATGAATCAGAGCAAGATGGCTCGACCTTTCAATAAGAAGAATCGCCTCTGCTCTTTTCTGCAGGGTGACCTGGTACTGGCCCCTTAGAGCACCAATGATCCCCGGCAAGAAACCACCCAAGTTGGAGCCCAAGTTGGAGGGGCCTTTCTTCATCCAAATAGTCTATCCCAATGTTGTGTATTCCCTGGAGACTATGGATGGTGAGCATGTTACTCCTCCCACCAATGCCAGGTTCCTCAAGCAATACATTGTCGGAGCCCCTGGTCCCGCATGTCCTTAAACTACATGGTCCTACATGACCTTAAACTATGCCCCTAGTCTGAGCTCTAAGACCTTAAACTAAGACCTTCTTCATCCCACATAATGTTAAATTGTGCTTCTTCATCCAACAAGACATTAAATTTTGTGGTGAGGTCCCACATGACCCTAAACTGCACCCCTTGGTCCGAGCTCTAAGACATTAAACTAAGATCTCCTTCGCCCCACATGACGTAAAATTGTTCACCCTCGTCCCACAAGACGTTAAACTGTGTTGTTTGGTCCCACATGACCTTAAACTGCCTAGTTGTACATGACCTTAAACTGTGCCCCTGGTCCGAACTCTATGACCTTAAACAAATATCTTCCTCATCCCACAAGACGTTAAACTGTGCTTCTTAGTCTTACAAGACGTTAAACTGTGTGGTAAGGTCCCACATGACCCTAAACTGCACCACTTGGTATGAGCACTAAGACCTTAAACTAAGATCTCCTTCATCCCTCATGACGTAAATATGTTCACCCTTGTCCCACATGACGTTAAACTGTGTTGTTTGGTCTTGCATGACATTAAAATGCCAGGTCTGGGCTCTAATACCTTTAACTAAGATCTCTTCCAGAACTACGTGCGGCATGATTCCCATCCTTATGGGATACATAGGACCGCCTGGACGTATATGTTTTAGGACCAGCCCCATCTCCCGAGAATCTCTATCCCACTGCGGGCTCCTCGACCAAGTTCCCCTATGTACGAGACGTATGGTGTGAGCATGGGATTATGTCCTCGTTCACATCGGTTCTCTTGCTGCACCATACGCCTCCTGTTTGGGAATTCCCTACTCCTCTCGTCCCGCATGACGTTAAACTGCACATCAAGAACTACGTGTGACTTGATCCTCATCCTTATGAGTTACATTGGAATGCCCAGACATTTCATCTCGAGTCCAGCCCAAGGATTATTGAATCACGCACCATTGTATGGTCCAGCATGACCTTAAACTGTGTCATGGGTCCGAGCTCTATGAAATTATTCAAAGATCTCCTTTATCCCTCATGACGTTAAACTGTGTTGTATGCTTCTGCATGACCTTAAACGGTGCACTTGGTCCGAGCTCTAAGACCTTAAACTAAGATCACTGTATGGTCCCGCACGACCTTAAACTGCATTTGCCCCTTTGGTCTGAGCTCTAAGACCTTAAACTAAGATATATTCTAGAACTATGTGTGGCTTGATCCTCATCCTCATGAGGTACGTAGGAACGCCCAGACGGTTCGTCTTGGGCTCAGCCCTAGGCATTACTAGATTTTCCTAGTTTCCCATTTTCCATGGTCCTGCACGACTTTTAACTACATCCTCATCCTTGCTGCAAGACATTAAACTGCAGGCTGGTAAGGCCTTCTTGAGCGAGGCTCAGCCTCAGGTATCTTGGCCTTCCCCGGCACTTCGGCTCCTGTCTTTACGAAGAATGTGCGGTGTGATGTCAGATCGTATCCTCATTCACGATGGGTTATCTGCCGCACCATGCACATCCCTGGAAGAGATACCCATTTTCATCATGCATGATGTTAAACTGCACCTTGAGTACTACGTGCGGCTTGATTCAAATCCTTATCGAATATGTAGGACCACCTGTACATTTGTGTTTCAGGTCCAACCCCATCTCTCGGGAATCTTTACCCCGCTTCAGGCCCCTGGCATAAGTTCCCCTTTGTGCGAGACGTATGGTATGAGCAGGGGATTATGCCCTCATTCACTTTGGTTCACTGGCCGCACCGTACGCCTCCCTTTTGGGAATGCCTCACATCCTTTTTCGTCCTTCATGACGTTAAACTGCATCTTGAGAACTACGTACAGCTTGATTCACATCCTTATGGGATATGTAGGACTGTAGGAACATTTATGTTTCAGGTCCATCCCTGTCTTTGGGTTGATCCCGGGGATCTATCGTCATTTGGCCACTCTCAAAGTGAGCCCTTCGACTCTTTCCAGTGATCTGTTAATGTGTTTGGAGTACTCCGGTCTAGGACCTATAGTGTCATATTCGATTTCGGCAAGTCCTCAGTTACTTGTCAGGCCTCGTGCTTCCTCTGGTTTGGGCCTTCGCCCAAAGGTATCCCCAAGAACAGTTTGGATACAAAGCCCGATGGCTCTCCCACCGTCATGGGTCGATTTCCTGGAGGGTCTTGGGCAGCACATCGATAAAAATCCCACGTTTTAGCGGTTGATGGTCGTTTTCTTGCCTTGTCTCGGCCTGACGCGACATGATGTTTTGTTGCAAATATGTTCAGCAACAATCCTCGACCGCCACCCCAACTCCTTAAGGCCTCGAATATTGGTTGTGTTGTCCTCATCACATTCCGCCTCAGTGCGTTGTGGTGGAATCATGAGATTAATTTTTTGTTGGTTCGGTTCTTTCCCACCACCCGGCCATTCCAACCACTTTGTGTTGGCTTGGTTCAATCACACCACCCGACTGTTCCAACCCCTCCCTGTACTGACCCTCAGTACGCCCTCACACGTTAGGTAGGCCAACATGGGTAATGGTGTCTTTTGGGGGCTCCTGCGATCTGAGCACCAAGGGTATGTGTTTAGGTTCTCTCGATGGGCAATGTGCAGCTTGAACCTCGTCCCCATGAGGAAGAAAATTCCCCCGAACATCACGTTTTGGACCCAGCTTGGCTGGAGGATAGCATTTTTTTCCCCTTAATTGATGGACCTGTGCGGGCCCCTGGCCCGGGATTCCTCTCCTAGGACGTGGTCCGAGCCACATGACCTTAAACTGTGCTTCCTGGTCCAGCCACATGACCATAATCTGTGATCATCCTAGCCACCCGACGAAAAACGTGACTACATTATGGTGCTCTCCTCTTAGGGGACAATCATGGTGGGTGTTGGTTAATAACCACACCATTTGTCAATGCCTATCATGGATTTATTATTGTGGTGCCACTAGGGATTTCTATCATGGGCAGGTCACTTCAGAAAGAAAAACCATCCACCATCAAGGACAAATGATAGATATCAAATACTACTTTTCCTGAGTGGGAGGGTTTGACCCGCACGCCTCCCTGCGCAGGCGCCCCATTGCGTTGCGCCACACTTCAAGAACTATGTAATGCATTATTCTCATTTTTTTGAGATGCATAGGAGTGCCTGAGTACTTTCCCTCAGGCCTAGCCTCACTCCGTGTTCGGCCCCTTGGCCTGGATGCCTTTCCAAGGAGCACATGGTAAGCAGGACCCCGTCCTCGCCTATGTCGGGTTTGTAAACGTTGTGCCATGTGTCTCCTGAATCTATTGCCCTAGGTCCGAGCTCAAAGACCTTAAACTAAGATCTTCTCCCTTGTGGTCCAAGCTATAAGACCATAAACTAAGATATCCCCAGCTAGAGTTCAGCTAATTTGGTTCTACCATCCTGCCTTCAGGACCCCGACTACGGGACTGCGTGGTGTGGTGCGGGACTACGTCCATGTTCACATTGGGTTTTCAATAGCTATGCCACGCATGCCCCTTCTTGAGGATTATCCGTCTTCTCCGTCCAGCATGACGTTAAACTGCATTCTCATAACTACGTGTGGCATGATTCCCATCCTTATAGGATACATAGGGTCACCCGGATATTTGAATCATCAGGTCCAGCCCCTCCTCTTAAATATTTCCCCTTCTCCGAAAATTCCTCCATATTTTGGTCACCCTCAAGGAGTTTCCCTCGACCCATTGCAGTGGTCCACCCATGTGTTATGAGTACTCTTGTCTATTAACAAGAGTGTTAGGTTCGGTTGGGTCAAGTTCGTTCCACTTGTCATGATTCGTGCTCCACCTCATTCGGTCTCACCATCTTTCAAGCACAGAGGGACCACCATGAGCGGATTGGGTACGATGCATCATTTCTCTCCCACCAATCCGGGCCAGTGCCCCCAATGGTCTTGGGCAGAAAATCGATACAAATATTGCGTTTGAGAGGTCAATGCTCTTTTTTTTGTTCCTATCATCGGTCAGTGCGATATTGATGCTGATTTTCCGCCACGGTCAGCAGTACTCCCATATCATTACACCGGCATCTTCAGTCCTTGAGTGAGTGGATGAATTATTCACATTATATTCTCCACCTCCCATCCTACCCAGGTGGAACCTCGGCACTCTTGCCATTATCCCTTAGTGCATTTTCACATATTTAGGAGATAAAGCCGCAGTATGACGTACTTTGGGGTCTCTATGGTCTGAGCTCTAAGACCTTAAACTAAAATCTTCCCCTATGGTCCGAGATCTAAGACCCTAAACTAAGATATCCTATGGTCCGAGCTCTAAGACCATAAACTAAGATCTCCTCATAACTACATATTGCTTGATTCCCGCCTTGGTGGGATACGTAGGAATGCCCAAACCTGCTGTCTCAGGGTCCAGCGCAAGTTCAGCTAATTCAACACTTTGGTCCTGCCATCAAGACCTTGACTCCCGTGTCACATGGCATGGAATGGGGTTCCTTGCTCATTCACATCAGTTTTGCGATGACTGCGTCGCACGCGCCCTGTCCCATGAATTAGCCCTCTTATTTTTCTGTCCCCCATGACGTTAAACTGCACATCCAGAACATCGTGTGGCTTGATCTTCATCCTTATGGAGTACATAATAATTCCCGGACATCGCATCTTGGGTCCAGCCTCAGGGATTACTGAATCTCTTCCCTCCTCATTGCCGGCCTCTTGTCCTGGCTTCTTGTAGAGCGGTGCGGTTGTGACATTCACCCCGGGTTATTTCGGTATTCCCCATAATAATGGAATGCGAGAGTTCCCTCATCAGAGAAGGTTCTGTTTGAGAATTGGGGTGATTCACGACTAGATTAGTGCATCCACCTAATACGATTTCCCCATGGTGGCGCAATTCTGGGAGTGTTGGATTCTGTTCGAACAAACCATCACTCCACCTCGCGCTTCGTGTCCCCCCTTATTCAGAAATTCACCCCTTGTGTCTGGAGGACCCCCATGAATAGTCTTGTCGATAGACTTGTGGTCCGCCTCCTATAGCAACAGGGAGTTGTACCCTCGGTCCTCCTGTCGCAACAGTATGGTAGATTGATCCATTGTCCGCTCGCTGTTCTGGGCACGATCCGAAAGGTTGGTTTTTTCCAGTGAGATCCCCTAACAGCATTGTCGATAGACATGTGGTCTGCCTCCTACCCTCCTTTTTCGACAGTATGGTTGATTGATCCATTGTCCTCTTGTTGTCCTTGGTCGATTTTCCCGGAAGACTGATCGACGACATTTTAGGCCAGGCCCCATGTTGCGAATATGGTCAATGGTTGGACCTCATTTGTTGTTCCCGCTCCGGGCTAATGCGATGTGGATGTTGCGCTTCCGCCACAGTTGACATTCATCCCTTATCGTCACGCCCCGTGGATCTCTGAATTCAAGGAACATGATTCGACTCTCCTCGTCTCCCTTTGTTCAGATAAATTCTAAACATCTCGACATTGTCCCGCTCATGTGTTGGAGCGCATTGAGGAGATGGTGCATCGATTAGGTTTGAGGTCTCCTTCTTAGGGTTGACCTCCCTATATTCAGTAGACATCCAAGCCCGACATTGGATGCCTGAAGCTTGGTTAACACTCCTGCAAGATAATAAATTCTGGTCTAGCACGTTAATCCAAAAGATTTAGATAAATATATTGATTCAATCAATGGTTCAAAATATTAAGTAACAAGAGTAAAATGTTCTAGAGATGGAAAAAACAAAGCCCCTAAGGATCAGCATGCTGGATTGATCTTTCTAATGCCGCTACCCTTTGGCTAGTGTCCTCCAATGCTGCTTCTCACTCTTTGCATGCTATTTTCTCATCAGCAGCCGCAATGTGCAGTTCACTGATTCTTGCTTGTGCTTGCGCCCATTCGGCTTGAAGCATGATCATTTGGTGGCCCGCCTCCGTCAGCCGTGCCTGGGCCTCTGCCAGCTGGGCCTTCAATTGCTCCCCGAGCTCAGCACATGCTGCGATGGAGGCCTCCTCCTCTGCTGCCTGCCTTCTAGGCACCAGAATTCTTGCTCCGCCTTCAGGAGTGCCTAGGTATTCTCTGACTTGTCCTGACATTGGGCAAAGTCGGCGTGCCGCCCGCACTCGCACATCTTTTCATCCATGAAGTCACTGACTGTTAGATGGAGGCATTGAGCATCAGCCCCACCCAGCGCATAGGAAGTGTAGCCAGGTCTGGAGTGACCCCATGTGCCTCATCCAATCTGACTGGGGTTGCCCGAGAAAGCGCCAGATGCACTTCCACCCCATGCGCCGTGTCATCTGGCTCTCTTCAGCCGCCTCTGAGTCTGAGTCATCTATCTCCTCGGGGTTGGCAGGACGGTATACAGGGAAGGCGGCCAGCAGATCGGCAGCAGGATCCACCTCTGGGATGTCATCACGAGGAATAAGATCCTCGGCGCCCAGGAGGCCTCTTTCTTCTCTCGACCCAACGGCGCTGACGCACTCGTCAGACCCCAACCTCGCTCCGACGACATCGCCACAGACGTCCGTTGCCCCCTGTTCAGCAATTGCTGGGGTCGACTCAGTCTGAGAAGCCTGTTCCGGAGGAGGTGGCATGTCTGCCACTGGTCCGCTCGTGGACGGCCCAGGCTCAACGGCCCGACGAGCCTCTAACGTTGAGATCACTGCGCACAACACGCCCTAGTTAGTCACAGATCGTTGATGGAAGATGCCAGTAGTAATGTACGGAGACTTACGGGAGCCCAGAGCGTCAGCCTCCACTGTCTCGGCTGCTGTAGGGGTTGTTACAACGGGGGACCCCTCGGCGCCTGTCAGTTCAATGATAGGCATAGGGGCCCCACCCTGTCATGCCAGCGCCTCTCCTGTTTCTACTGGGGACGGTTGACCGACATCCATGCATTCCTGAGTGAGATGGAGAAATGTGTTGGATTTTGCGTAAGGAAAGGGACGGAAAAGGTCGAGTAGGGATAGAGGCAGACCTCGAGCAGCTCGGTTATGTCTATGTTGTCAGACCCAGCTATCTCTCCGCTCTCCCGCGGGCTTCCTGAACAGGACCCTACTTCAGATCCTTCATCCTCCCCCGTATTATCCTCCTCCTCAGAGTCATCATCACTGTCACCCTCCCCCGGCGGCGTCTGTTTAGGAGTAGGCTCGAGACTGAGCATCACCTTCACGAAAAGGGATGGCTCCGCGCGCACTCGTCCATTGCTGCCATATTAGCATACCGCTGGTGGGAGTGTACTCTGTCAGTGACTCGGAGGCGCCCGACCTATGGAAGATGGATCCCATCCCTCATTATATTCTGTTAGAGGGCTTCAGTGCTTAGCGACTGTCGCAGGGTTATCCAGCCTGACCACATCACCGGGAAGACTGTGTCGTGGGAAGGTTCAATCAGGTGACTTATCTGCCTCCCAGGTCTCTCCCTGGCCGCCTCGTGTGCCCCCTCTCTGGGCAATGAGGTTGTGGCAGCACCTTGCAATGTTCCCTCCGCTGAAGTTCCCTCTTGCGCCGGCCCTGCTGCTTGGTGCGCCCCTGTTCTCACCCTTTTAGTGACACCTTGCCTCCTCCCTTGCCGCCTGGTTTCCGCACGGGTATCCTCGAGCCGCCGAACTGGTTTCTGCAGAAGCCACTTAGGGTAAGCAATGGCCCAATGTTCGGCATACTCGGTTACCAGGCCAGTGTCGATCCCGGTGGGAGGGAGAGTGAAGACATCGCCAGAGCCGAATGTGGTAAACATAAACCACATCTGGAGAAGGATGCAAGGGTTCCGCTCCTCCAAGACGGCCGTGAATACCCTCTTCGGCATTCGTTGAAGGCACCCGAACTGCCTGGCGAATCGGGATGGCCCGTAGGGCTCATAGATCACCTTCCCATCGATCCGATCCACGAGCACCCCGCCCCGAATGCTAAGGAAGTATTAATGCTGCTCTAGTAGGCCTTGCCCGTTGTCAATCATCTAGCCAACGAGGGTGCGGAAGAGACTGAAGTTGAAGTTGGCATGATTGCAAATCTGGATCCTCAAACCCTCCTCGTTGAGTGTCATCGGAGCGACCCCCGCAATGTTCAGTAGGGAGGGTCGCAGGCCATTGTCCAGAGGACTGAGGGTGTTCGGGAACGTATAGCCTCCGAGGTGCGCAGCCACCCAGCCGTGGAAGAACTGAAAGGGCCCACATACTCTTCGTGGCGACCCCCCTCGCGAGATGCGCCCCAAAATGGCATATAACCTGGCCAGCATGGGGACCCCGAGGTTGATTCTCTTATTGGCGGCCATGGTTCCTGCCATCAGCAGCGTCGTCGGGCGAACTCCCATCCTCGCGTCACGCACCAGAAGGAGCCACCCGCTCAGAAAGGTGGCGAGGAATGCTGCATACTAGACATTTGGGTCTTGAGCCTCTATGATGCGGTACCCCCATGAGCGGTAGTCCCCCGTCTCCAGGACCCGCCAGTATGACTCGTGTTTTCTCCTTTGAGTCGCAGTTGGGCACCACATTCCCCTTCCTGGAATCATGACCGTCATGTCATGCCCCAGGAATTGGTTGAACCATTCCTTATAGAGGGTATCCTTGTGGAAATCCTTGACCCCCAACCTCTCCTTGTCCAGGTCCAGTAGATGACACATCCAGATAGGGGTCTGCAACTTGTCTTCCCAGGTTTTCCACAGAGGCAGGAACTCATCATAGTGGTAGACTTCCAGCGGGATGCCTCCGATGCAGTGGACGTCCCAGAGACTGATTCCAACCTCCCCGTGGTGAAGGTGGAAGGTGTTGGTATCCGGGGACCAGCGGGTGAAAAACTCCGGCCCGAGCTCGGGCTACTGGTAGAAGTGGAACTATGACGTCCACAACGCCTCGAACATGCCGATGTACCACAACTCGTCTGCAAAGTGCTCACAGGTGTGGCGTACCCATTATGCTCAGGCCCACTCTCTTGTGAAGTTGCCCCCAGACTGTAGATCCCAATCCTTCAGCCAACCCTTCATATCATCGGTGATGCTCTGGCAGAACTTGCTCGCGTAGAGGTCTATAGAGTACTCCGCAGTAGGCTGACCCCCAATAATGGTCTAGGTCCTCGGGTTCAAGACGTACAGGTTCACGTGCCTCGTTTCCCTAGCATGATGACCGTTGTTGGTGATGTTGTAGTGGGGAAGGTCGTCGTCCCGAGTCATCCAAGTCCGCGGCACATCTTCCTCGAATTCCAGCATCAGAACTTCTTCCAGGATGCTGTAATTCCAGAGGGGTAGGTTGTTGGATAGTGGATAAACCTTCTAAGCTGGCGTCAGATGGTCGAACAAGGATTGATTGTTGGAGACAATCACCTCGGCGCCATAAAACTCCTCATTCGTTGCCATTTATGCTCTGCGGGTGGCAGCTTCCCCCTCGTTTACCTGGTTCGTGGCCATCTCTGATGTTTCGGGAGTTGGGCGGATTTGGGATGAGGTGTGCGGAATCAGAGGAGGGCTGTGTGAAAGTTTGGGAGTTGGCGCGCAATCCAAGAGGAAGACGCACAATCGGGAAGTTGGCCACGCAAAATCCCGGGTCTACGCGTAATAGCTGCAGAAATCTGAACGGTATTGCGGGCGGGTCAGTTGAATTTCGCACAACAAAGAAAATTTCGCGAAAGAAGAAGCAATTTCGCGCACGAGAGCACAGTACCTGTCGCGCAGAAAGGCTTTGGTACAGCTCATGGGACCTAGCGCCCCTATTTATAGGTGAGGCCAGGATTCTACGCCATGCGAAATGCGGATTGCACGACCAATGCGGCAAATTACGCACCTGATCCCTGTTTCTGCGCTCTTATGTCCCGCGTTGCCTATGACGTTGGCATTTCGGTTTTTCCCTCGGAATCCGATCATTGCGACCTCTCGCTGATCAAATTCCGAGTGGGGCATTTATAGATGCCGAAAAAGTCTGTTGCCCCTAAAAGATGTTTCGGAAGAGGAAAGCGAGGTAATATTTGGAGTCAGAGGCCCGATTCGGAGGCCCCAGAAGACTAGCACGAAATAAAGGAGAGCCATGCGGCATTTTTGGCTACAGCGCGCAATCCATCCAGGTTGTGCGCAAAGCGCCGGGGCGGCACCCTAAATTGCGCGCCCGGAGCCCACGCGGGCGCTATTGCGCGACGACCCCTGATTTCGTGCCCGGGGCCCGAATTCTGTGCTGGGAGCGGGATTCCGCAACGGGGCTCGCCTATAAATATATGGAGACCCCCAATGGTTTAAAGGTTTCCAGAATCCGAACCGTCTCTCGTGCGCGCAATCAGCTCCCCCCGCGCGCAAAGATGGACCTCGGGTTGCCATTATTTTCACACAAACTAGCCCCGGGGTTCTCCATTGCGCGCAACCCCACTGGCCCATATATTTAACCAACTCTTCTATTTCTAGGCCTTTGCAAGCAAAATAGTTCTCTTGCGTACAATTTCCCCCGAGTGTGCACAATCCGGTCCTATTGCTCACACCCCCATTATCAATAGCAATTCCATAATGGAATTGGCCATTTCCCCCGTGCGCTATCCGAAGCCCGGTGCATGCAGTTCCCCCAATCTGCGCGCAATACACTGGCCCAATTGCACGCCAGAGCGCCTTATTGCGCGCCGGCCCGTGGTTTTGCCTGTTAAACTCTTTGTTTGCATGAAAACCACCAGGGCCTCTCCCTTGCGCCTCCCGAGGGTACCCGCCTGTGTAACCCCCGATGATCCCCAGACCGGGCATGTGCACTGTGCGTTGTCTTTCCGTGCGACCCTCCAGGATCGTACTATGTGACATGGACCCATCTATAACAGCTCCTTGTCCGCCCTGCAAGATGTTAAACTGCCGAGAATTCGTCCTGCATGACGCTAAACTGCACCTCTTCCGCCCTGCAAGAAGTTAAACTTCTGATCATTCATCCTGCATTACGTTAAACTGCACATCGTCTGCCCTACAAGACGTTAAACTGCCGAGCATTCATCCTGCATGACGTTAAACTGCTCCTCATCCGCCCTGAAAGACGTTAAACTGCCGAACATTCATCCTGCATGACGTTAAACTACACCTCATCCGTACTTCAAGACATTAAACTGCCGAGAATACGGGCTTCCTCCCCGGAGTAAGTCCTGACACAATGGCATCGCTGATTCTGTCCCTATCGTGAGAGGTCGAGGGCGCCGGTCATGGAAGACCTTAGGGTGCAATGTAAACCCCCCACGTCCGAGATGCATGACATTAACCTACCAGGCGCCTTCGTCCTCAATACATGACGTTAAACTGTCATCCACCCGGCTGTGCCAACCACCTTTGTGTTGGTTCGGTTCAATCCTTCCACTCGGCCATTCCAACCCCCCTTGTGTTGGTTCCGTTGAATCCTTCCACCCGGTCATCCCAACCCCGTTGGTGTTGGTTCGGTTGAATCCTTCCACCCGGCCGTCCCAACCCCCTTGGTGTTTGTTCGGTTCAATCCTTCCACCCGGCCGTCCCATCCCCCTTGGAGTTGGTTCAGTTCAATCCATCCACCAGGTTGTGCCAACCCCCTTTGCGTTGGTTCGGTTCAATCCTTCCATCCGGCTGTTCCAATCCCTTTTTATTGGTTAGGTTCAAGCCCACTATTTGGTTGTCCTGATCACATTCACGTCGGTTCTCTCCACCAGCACGACTCTGTCGTTCCTTCACGCCGTGTTCCGCCTTCGTCCAGCATGATGTTAAACTGTATATCCGAACTACGTTGACATTGATCCCTGCTATCGTGCAGTATGTAGGTAGCCTCTACGAGGTCCAATCTCTTCACTCCATCATCCATACGGATCCCCACCCAGGCCTCCACATTCCGGTGAGATCATGCCACTTCACTCCACTCCACTTTATCCTGGAAGCCGCCCATGTGCTGGCCCCAGCGTCAGAAGTTCCCCTCAGATGGTTCTATCATCTGATCCAATTCTATTGTTGATCAGCCCGATTCCGTCCCCGCTGAACGTAAAACTCGCGGCATACCTCGTGTTAAACATGGGAAGCTCAGGAAAACCTCAGGTGACATAGTTCCCCACATCCGGTGCGGGATTCCTTGGGCCTTTACACCTTCAAGAAGCCCTATCACAAGGGACAAAAGGCCGACATGCAAACCCTGACATCAAGACACGACACCAACACCCAGAGCAACCGATCTTCTCATAGTGGGTTGCTGCCCCATCCAGACCCCTTGGATCGTCTGGACAGAAGCAGTGTAATTAACTGGTGTCCATGACGATATGGCGCTAGGAACGAGCTTCACGAGTATTCTTAAATCTATGAGGGAGCCCCGGATTAGGTGACAAGTTCCGAGGGGACGTCCACGGAAGGATAAGCCGACATCCCATCATTTCAGATTCGATCAATGAGCAGACGCCCCTGAACAAGGAAAGAATGCCGCCCGCCTTTGGAAAGCGGGAATGCGGGGCCACAAGATGCGCGTCCTCCCCCTCGGTCAACGAACGCACGCGCGAGCGCGCCATGGCAGAAATGCGTCGAGGCGGAAGCCCCGACGCCGGATTCACGTCGAAACAATAATATAATTCTTATTTTCATTACAAACCAGTATGAAGGGTTTATGAGTAAATACATCCTCAATGAAAACATATTATGATAAGACATTATATGAATAATCTTTTCAATTTACGTTTAGTATTTTACAAGTTTGTAATTATGCATTGTAATTCATAAACTTTCCTAGTGTATGTAATTGTTTAGAAATGGCGCCTAGAAAATAGAATGATAACACCAACAATACGCATGATTCAATGATTAATAAGTATCATATAATTCATGGTATTAAGACAACGTTAAAAGAGAAATAGAATACCACATATTCTCATCATATGAAGAAATAGTATCATATGTCAATAAGAAATGTATATAATTATCTGAGTCCTATGGCTTTGTTGTGAAGCAAGAGAATAAGAGGATTTAAGAGAGAAATACGGATAAATGGAATAGAGGAAAGAAGGATTTTCCCATATGTGATAATTGTGGAATGAAACACCTTGGGAAATGTTTGATGGGAATTGGAGTTTATTTAACTGTGGAGAAAAATGACACCTAGTATGTGATTTCAAGGGTAAGAAAAGGGGCTCAAATTTACAATGCTTCATCTATAAAGAGTTGGGACACTATGTGAATCAATGTCTATATCATTAGAGTATACCCAAAATGATGCTATTATCTAATAATCATGTTTTGATACTACTATATATGAAGTAGAATGACTTGTATTCTTATGTTGTTATAAATGATTTATGTCATTTCAGTGTTGTAGCAATGATGTACCAATTATATGAATTATGGAAATAAATAATTATTGTATGGTAGTACTATTTCATTGAGGATTTGAGATTAAATGGTACTATGAAAAGTGGATAAACAGAAAGTAAAATTTTATTGAAAATACATGGTTGAAGGAAAGTTAACCCTTTATATGGTTCTGATACATATGTAGTGATTTTGTAATAAGATATTGTTGATGTGGATAAATTATATTGGTATTCATGACTTCATTGGAATTGATTAATCTTTTGTTTATTTCATCAGTTATGGAATAATCAAAATTTTGGAATATAACAAACATATCATGAATTATACAAAGAATATGGGAGCATGAATTTAATAAATATTGGGTTATGGTAATTCCAGGAGATACTATGTTTTAAAAGAAAAAATGATGAATGTATTCACATGATTTTATAGGGAAACAAGATCTTCATTGTTTTCACCTTCCTTAAAAGTGTTGGACTTTGAGTTTGGAAAAAAGTATTTTGGATAAGTCTAAAGGTTGGATTCAATTATGTATGACATTGGATACTATTATAATAGTTAAATAATTTATTAAGATTGTTTTTGTATTATCAGAAAAAGGACATCCCAGAGGTCGGGTGACAACCTATCGTGTCCGACAAGACTGCGAGACATGAACCCACAACTGTTGGGCGACAAAGGTGCATCACCAACCACTGGCCTACGTGATGTCCTGGATTGTATAAGGTATTTTTTAATAAAATATACTGACAAATTAATATAAAATCATTTTTTAAACTTTATAAAATTGGGATAAATATAATATTTTCGACTTATATTATCTTTTGAGTGAAAGATAAGTTTGTGGTAGAAATTAGTTATAGGATGTTACTCTACTTGTCAAGTATATTTTTTTTCTCTATTATTCTATGAAGAAATTAATTCCTAAACATTAAGGAATGAATATTAGAACCAAAAATGTTTTATCTTAAAACCTAATGTCTTTTTAAACTGATGTTATTATAAATAATCAAGATTGATGAATTTGAGGCTCTCAATTTTACATTTGTTTGTGATGGATGACCTCAATCACTCCCTATACATATTTACTTTTTTACTCCAATTATGTGTCTCTAATTTCCATTACATTTCTACTAATTGTGATCATAATTTTTTGGGGACTTTTAATTTCCCTTTCCCTCATATTATAACTTAATATTATTATACATATTTACGATGTGGGTTTTTTACAAAGGTATTTTCTATTATTAACATTGTATTTTTGAAGAAAAAATTCAAATTGAAAGGAAGTAATTTTTTGATGTAGGGTAGAATGTAACACCCCAAGCATTCATGGTATGTTTCGCTTTGAATAATGAAATTACTTGCATTGCATTCCACATGATGTTTTAACACAGCATGAGCAATCGATGTAGCCATTATGAATACTAATTCACACTTTTTGAAATTTTATAATTTTTTTCTTTTAAAATGTACTTCATTATAGGATTTGGAATATCGAAATTATCTTAGTGTGAATTTATGGAACATTTCTGATAAAATTCATATTTTTTATGAATATTTAAAAATATTAATTTTTTTAAAACAACTATTTTAATCAAAATAATATATAGTGTTAAATTATAATTTTGAGTGATTTTTAAATATAATTAGATTATTTTTTTACAATTTAATCCAATTTTTTTCATTGTATTAAATTTAAAATGTAAACTGGACATAAAAACTATCAATCTTTTGACAGTTATTATTTCATAAAAACATGTTTTTCATTTTGACAGAGAGAATTAATTATAAATTAATTTCTTCCACTTTTATGTTTTGAATTTGAAAATATGGATTCATTATTTGGATTCATAATGTCAAAATTGTGTAAATATTTAACTTATATTTTAGTCATTATGAATAATTTCTTCGGTAAATATTTTGTCTACAATGGTTAAAGTTTAAATCTGGTAAATAAGGTTAACCAAATAATATTATAGTAATTAATAAATTACCTTAAATGTGTCATATTCATAATGGATGATACTGTTAAGACCATTTTAATCCTTGGGTCGATTTTGGGACCCCATGGGGCCACATGTGGGTGATAATGAGATTTTATATTAAATAATATCATGTAATGACAAAAATAACAATTGAAAATAAACAATTTTTATATGAGGTTTTATAATTGATATATTTTACTATAAATATTCAGTAGAAAGATATTAATATTTCATACATCATGAAATTTTAATTAAAATTTTTAGACGTAATATATATATATATATATATATATATATGACACAATAATAATGTAGTATTTTTCTTTATTAATGAATGAATCAAATAAATAATATTATAAATATTAAAATAATTATACATTTAAAGTATTTATGATATAAAAAAAATTATAGTTGAAATGACATGTTAATATTGATTATATAAATTTCTTTTAATGTAATAATGTTGTTATGAATTTATCAAAAATCAATTATTAAATAATGTCAAAATTGACATAATTGTGTTTTTTTTAAAAAAATACTATATTATTGGTTGATAAAATATTACTAAAATTATATGTTTTGGAAAAAGGTCCTAAATAATATTATATGTGTCATTAATTAACTTATTGGGGTTCTCTATGATGATTATGGTATGTTTATTAACCAAATAATATAAAAATACAAAAAGACATGGTAAATGTCAAACTATTTTACTAAGAGTTAAATCTAAATGATCTGGATAATATATTGACCCTAACCTATCTAAAACACTATGGTTGAGTGGTTACCTTCCAATACCCACCCTAACCCTTAAATAAATCATTTTTGAGGAATTAGAAACCAAAAATTATTTTAATATAAAATAATATTTCAATCTTATCTAACGTGCCCCTCAACCCTCTTATAAAAAAGAACATCCCCTTCTCATAATTTAACACCTCAAAAGCCATTTGACATGGCCAAACCCTGACCAAATATCCTCTAAACTATCCTAACAAAATCCTAGAGGAATTACATTGTTCATAAATCCATCCAATGGAGTCATTTTGATAAAATTAAATGAAACAACCCGAATAAGAGGTAAATATTTCATCACCTCTTTCTTGTTTGTTTCTCTATCCACCTCCTCTTTCATTGTTCGTTCCATTCAAAAATAATAATTCATTAATATTATATATAATTTGATTTTATTATAACAATGGATCAACCATATTAATTATTCTATCCATCATATCATTTACAAAGTCACCATATGTGAGTACGTAAGGCTTACCGTCTACCCATCGTGGTATTGTTGTTATTCAATACATTATTTTATGATGGGTATAATATTGATGTATAATTGATGTAAATAATAAATATAACATGTTAATTATTATGAATATATGATATAGCATCTATTTACATACTATTTTAATATCAATATAATGATAATGTCACTCATGCGAACATACAGACTACAGTCTCCACGAACGCAATGATATTCATTCCCCATCACAACCATTCAAGACTAATTTCCATTTGATGGAAAAAATGACTCATGTAACATTGAATATAAAAGAAAACGAATCAATTAACACATGAAACAACAATAATACTAAAATATTATTAACAATGAATTATTAGAAGATCATATATGATATGATAATTATATATTTTGTTCTTTTATAATTTAATAACAATTATTTAATTTTTATACCCTTGGATAATATATCCTCGACCATGGAAATGTACAAGGAAAGAGTTAATCTCACAATCTCTTTATTATCCAAGGTTGTATTTACATGAGTATCTACTAGGACTTCATTATCATCCACATCCGTGTTTTCGTAAAAATATATTTTCAAAACATTTATTATATTTACTAAAATATGGTTTAAATTAATTTATACCCTTATTTGACATTATATATTTCTTAATGGAATCTTTCTGTCATTTTCCAAACAAGGTACATTATGACCTTTTCGACAAAATTAATGTAACAATGTTTTTTAAATTATATGGATAATGAAGCTATATTCTAATATTATAACATCATTGATGATTCCCATACAAGATTAAAAGAATATATTCAAAATTAATCTTTTCGTTTATAATTATGTGACTCATAAATGATTTCAAAATTGAATGATTCATTTCTCTAAAATAGTTTTGATTTAATCTACGTAGGCATCCTTTGATGGATTATACATTTGATTGTATTTGATTTATTTTGATTCAAATATTCCATATTGTATTTGTGTTTGTGAGATAGGTTTGACTTTGGATGGTTTATTCTTATACCATTCATGGTGTATGGTTAAAATATTAACATTCTATATGCTAGTTATAATACAAATGTTAATGTTATGTTTCAACCATTTCAAATGATGAATGATTTGTACTTAGTCAATGACGGGTGGAGCCCCCTATAGCTTATCTATGTATCTGTAGGTCTCATGAGACAACAAGACTTGGAATTGGCCAAGGAATTTCTCAATTTGATATATGATATTGGCCGAGTATAAAATCATTTTTTCATGTCTTGGCGATGTGCTTGACAAAATGTTTCATAATGTCTGACATTATACATTCTTTCATTATGAAAATGTTATTGAAGGATCATATGGTTATTCGACTAGTAGAATACACATGACTATGTTTAATTATAGAATTATTTACTTAGATCATATTCCTTCCATACTGTGTTCATGTTTTTTATTTGTAATGGAATGTGTTCTAAATTATTCACCATGAATAATGTTTATGTTATCTTCC
Organism: Viscum album; assembly: GCA_963277665.1. Taxonomy (NCBI): domain Eukaryota; kingdom Viridiplantae; phylum Streptophyta; class Magnoliopsida; order Santalales; family Viscaceae; genus Viscum; species Viscum album. Next base: position 973,717,972 of record OY728139.1, on the reverse strand, counting down.
GCTGTATGTTTACCCTTATTAAGCATCTGAGATCCCCCATTTCTTATGTTTTATTTTCCCAGGATCCAATGATGTGTTTTATGATTGAGATGCATGGTTAAGCTAATGGTACAATGGATTTCTCAAAAGAATAATTATGCTATGTTTTATTTTAGAAAGTGTAATGTATCATTCATGTATGTAATCTATTTTCCAGGACTGTTTAACTAATCAGTCCTTCGGGACATGATTCGTTGTAATCATGCCAATGATATGTAATTTTTTATTTTCTGTGGGTAATAAGATCAGGATGTTACCACATCAATGACAGATTTCATTAAATCAAACTTCCTTGTTAATTTTATGAATTTATAAATGGGTAATGGTGGTCATTCAGATGTACTATGTATCATAACTATTTGTTTGGATACTAGAACATGAAGAAGGATGTTTTTGAGAAATGTTTGACATGTGAATGAGGATCATCCAAAACATATTTCATTATGTTTTTTTTCATCAGGATGGTTTTATTATTACATTGGTGATTTAAAATAGATTCATTCTATGTTTTCCTTGATTATGACTTTAGGAAATAAGAAATAATGTTTTTACTTGACTAGAGATTCTATTTATTATTTTATTTCAGTCATTGTTGATTGAAGTGTATATTCAATGATTTATACAAGAGGCAGAGCCACATTAATTAGAAGTTGATTGAATGCTTTCCAATGTGAAAATTTTCTACCATGTTTGAGTGGTGTCATATTCAACATGTGCAATCACTAAATAGCGGGAAAAGAGATCAATGTGAGTTTCATCTATATTCCATTTTACATGAAAAAAATGATGACTCAATTACTACATAATGGTTTTTTTTCATTTAATTCTATTATATTTAGTGATGTAATATAATATAGGGATTTTATGGATCAACAATCATGTATACATTGGGTTAATTATTTCTATGATAAAATATAGGTTTTTTAATCATTTTCCAGTTTATGTAGAGAGGAAATTATGTAATAAATTTAAATGTATTTTCACTTAAAATGGGATTGAGTATTCTATTCTTTTTTATCAGTGTTGGTGGAAATAAGAAATACTGTATTTGAAGATTCCTCCTAATAAATATTAGGTATATGGTATTGTTGTGTAGATTATTTGCACATTGTCGAAAATATTCCATGGTTTACCTTCAAATGAAGATTTTCCGATAAATTTTGTGGGAGAGGAATTGTTTACTATGGTATATATTATCAATTAATAACCCATTATATATTTTTATATAGACACACCAAGAATGTTTTGATATGGAATAGAGATGATATATGATCATGTACTTGTTTCTAGTTGTAAGTATTTAGTTCTAGTACTAAGAGGTGAGAGATCAGAGATGGATGAAATGTAATGAAAATAAATATTTAGCAGATTTGGAGTTGATGAGTTTTATTTATAGTTCTATATTAATAATTTAATGAATTTTTTAGAAACCATGATATGTTATTTTTGGAGGATTTTACTATTTCAAACATTTATAATGGTTAAAAATATATAGCCCTAATTTTTTTATTGAATTATCAGTCCTGAACCACAATTCGAGTTATGTTAACATAATATTGTTGATTTTGATGATCATGTTAATATGAAGAATGATGTTAAGGGTGAAAATGATGGAGTTTATGGTTTTGATAAACCATATTTATATGACATGGTTCCATGATATATTAATGAACCAATGGTCCCACATTGGGGAGTATCTTAAAAATGAACTATTATAAACTTTTATCCACCTAGTCAGTATGTGATCTATGTTTAAGGGGGATAACAAGAATATTTTGTTGAGGTGATAGAATGTGATTAGAATGATAGATGTGTAGAAACAAAGGATTATGAGATGAGATCATTGCACAAAAATAATATTCTGATGTAGTGATGTTGCATTCAGGTAAGAGAGATTTTAAAAATAGATGGATTGATCATAATAAAAATAATTAATCAAATTCCCTTCTCCAATAAATAAAAAATATAAATTTTTATAGGATCCATTCATATGATATGTATTTATTTTGATGATATTTTCTCACATGTTGTCCAAATTTCTTCTATTCATGTTGTTCTTGATTTCGCTTCTCGTTTGGATGTTCATATTGAGAAGAAGAATGTGATGAAAAAATTACTCAATGTAGATTATGAGGATGATATTTATATATAGAAACAATAGATTTATGATGAAATAGATAAATATTATTATATCTGTAGGTTACAGGAGATTTTATATGATATGTAGAAAGCTCCGAGAAAATGTTATATGAATTTTGAAACTAAAATTATACATTAGGGTTTTTGGAAAACATCTTTGTATCACTGGTTTCTTTATAGATTTAATGTTGATGGAATTATTATAATATTTATTTATGTTTCTAAAATATTTATTGATTTCCTTGATGATTCCAAAATTGAAATAGTGACGATGGAAATTTTTTATTCATAAGCGATGAATGTCCTCTGGCCAGCATAACTGATTCATGGAATGCCAATCTCCCATGACAGAAATTCAAAAACATTCGGTTATATTATGATAGATATATTAGAAAGGCTATTTATATATTTTTTAGGGAAGTAGAATAAGTTTTTAGTAATCCTATTTATCTACATTTTATTATCATTTCTAGTTAGTTGACTTCAACCCATGAAGAGAGATATGATAAGGAGAAAATAATTTATTCAACTAGAAATGGTTGTTTGATACATATGATGGTATAACCTAGACCTGATATAGCATATGTAGTTTCTATGGAATGTCCTAATCTTTCTAATCTGGGTAGATAGAAATGGATAATAGAGGATTATATACATCATGATCTTTTTTGTACTTCTTTATATGATATTGTCTTTTGGTAGTGGGGATACCATATATTTTGGGTTTATATATACATATATGTCATGATATATAGATTCAAGGAAGTATACAAAAGGTTATTTGATTAATTTTATAGGGTGATAAATATCATTGTACGCTAAATTTTAGAGATGTGTGATTTATCTTCCACTATACAGATAATATTATAGCTATAGAGGAATGAATATAATTCTTTTAGATGTAAACTATTATTCGAGAGGACAATTTTAATCTGGATTGGTATGTTTTTTGAACATTTATAGTGCTACATGACATTGAATTATCTCTATTTTTATGATAGATTGAAACATATCAATTTTTGATATCATTAGATCCATGAAGTCTTTTATTCAATAAATTTTTAGCTTTTGAAGTTCCAAATAGATGACAATGGGACAGACATTGTGACTATGATATTACACATAGGTAAATTTGAGACCTTCTTTCTAATTGCAAGGTTTTCGGTGATCACCACATGAGTAAGAGGGGAGTTTTTTGGGTCCTCCTCTTGTGGAGTTCCGACATTACATCTAAAATGTAAATAATTATAAAATTTATATATATAAGTGGAGGGGAGTAATTTATTTCAATAGTTGAATATTTTTGAATACTTTTTCAGTTCCACTCTCTTTTCCTCAAGCATCCCAATCCAATTAGGGTTTTACCTAGCTATTTTATGATCTACAATTGATGGAATTCACCTGATCAAATTCAATTTCATCTGTGATGTTCTTTTATACAATCATGTTTTTTTCTACACCTTTTATTCTAGAAATTGAAATATACATTACATGATTAGATATATATTGTTTCATTACCAGATTGTGCCCTTCATATAAGGATACTTTTAGAATGAATCATATTTATTAATTTGATTAAATATTCTATCAGAGTATTATTTTGGAGATCCAGGTCTTTTTGGGACTTCCCTTTTTTATACTCTTGATTTTTAGTAGATTATTCTTTTTGATCATGGAAATTCTTGTTTTTCTCTTTTGGGGTTTCTATGATGCGAATTTTTCACGCCTTCATTTAATTATTATGAAAATATTTTACAGTTACAATGCATCCTCTTAAAATTTTCTATATTTTATTAAGGACATAAAATTTTATTTCCACTATTCATTCACTTAAATTTATTTTTTTTATTTTTCTCATGTATTCTTTCTAAATAACTAAAGCACAAGTCACGTGATTTTCATAACCACAACACAAATTCTCTAATATATACCCATATATATTTCATGGAACTCATCTATGTAAAATCAAAATTTACTGCCGTTGATTATAATTTAAAATTAGAGTGGGATTTTTTTTCTTATGTTTATCTCAATATGTCCAAATCATCCTCCACAAGAGTAGTTTTTAGTCATTTGAGTTTGTCAGTCTTGTTCTATACGGCTCATTCCTACCTCACCTAGTATTGAGGGTTCTATAATGTTTTGATTCATAAATCGATAGATGAGATGTAGCTCTAGAATCATCAAATTCAAAATTCTTTAGAACATGCTCCACTTATCATTGATTCAGATTTAAAAATCATTATGCCTGGGTTTTGGTTTTGTTTGTTAGCAGTCATCATCATGCGAGCATTATGTCTTCCAATATCATTGACTGATGGGTTTGATTTTTCCATCCATTATCCAGATTCATCAAATCATAAAGATCATGGGTCTTTATTAATTTATGTGTCTCAAATCTACATTCAATATCATCTTCCCTCCAATCGACATATGACATCTTCCTCTTGCAAGGCTCGGTCATCGTTCCTCAGTTGGGATTAGCAGGCATTGCAACCACCTTCTATAATAAATGTACACCTTCACATGATTAATCATTGGATCTATCTAGAGTATTTTAAATCCATCTAATGGGTGATGTAGTACATGATTATCTATGGAAAATCATATTTATACTCTCAATCAGTTTAACAGCTTAGCATTATCGATCATAGAGTTTTAAATAATGTATGCATTATATCTCCATGTCCACTATGTGGTCAATTTTAAACCCTTATGGTTGGTCAATCCATTAGAAAAACTATCACTTTTGGTCGATTATAAATATTGAATATGGTGAATTAGATTTTAGATTCAGGGTCAATGAATGTGTTTTATAAAAATAGATCAATACTAACCTAAATTCCCATTACATGGTCACATATGGGTGATGTGATTGAATGAATTCAAAGTTATTTTTTTTCTATAGATTGGAATATTTTTAACAGATGATTGACCATGATTTTTTTCATAAAGTCACCCCATCCCAAGGCACATTAGTTCATAATTTTTCTAGATTATCAAAATGCAATAACTCCTATTTTAGTTTTTACTATGGCCAATCGAAACCTTTTTCAATTTTTTTGGAATGAAGAATGTCACTTTTTATTCTTGTTATTTACAATCCTTTTTCACTTGTGATTAATAATACCCAGGAATAGTTTCATACACCCTTAACAGAATTTACACAATTTGTCCAATGATAAAATTAATTTCAAAATTTATAACTTACATAAAAAATGAGAAAAAATATGAATACCGAAATGTTTGTTATCAAATGAAAAAATATTATTTTCTGATAAATATAAATTCCAAAAACAATTATATGTGGAATAAATCATGGAAATTATTTAATTAATGCAAATCCAAAAACACATTAAATCATGGTAGTATTTTATTTAATTACTATTCATCTAAAATTATAAAATTCAAAATAGGATATACAATTCCAAATTTAAATTTCAATCTATAAAAAAAATGCATTCCAATAACACGATGTCTAAAATTCCATCCCTGAATAATTAATGAATTATTTCTCAATTCAAATCCTTATAAAAATATATTAAAAAAATATATTTAATGAATATCCCAAAAAAAAATTTTCCTAAAAATAAATATGTATATTTAATTAAATGAACATTAGAAATTTAGCTAACCAAACACTTATTATTATTATGATTATTAATGAATGATTGTTTTCAATAATTTTACCAAGTATTCAACATTTATCTATAAAAATACTATTTTTTACATTAGAGACACTTTTATGTCCACAAAAAAAAATGCAATATACACTAAAAAAACTGTCACAACCAATTTCCCCATAGTTAATCAATTTCACTCCCATGTAATTAAATTAATTTTTTTAATTTACAATTATTCTTAAAAAATGATGATATTTCCTAGGTTCTATTACACATAATAATTGTTGAAAATCACCAAACAATTCATTATAATAAAATTTATTTCCTCTAATGTGAATTAATATCACTACCATACTTCAATGTAAATATTGTTCCAATTAGAGGAGTGTGGACAATTGATATTCATGTCGAAGAAAATCTATAATAAGAATCACTACTGTTATTCCAATTCATATTAGTTTCTCATGATGAATTCTACATTTTTACTCTCATCATAGATTGTATTTAGTCACTACATCAATCATTCATTCATTTTTTTCTAAAAAAAACAACCTCATTCATATTTGATATATTGTAATATTTATTTTATATTGGAAGAAATAGTGATCATATTCTTAAATATTTGGTTCCATTCGATGTATAAAAAAAATATTCTATACATATGTTTATGTTGAAATCCAGTTTAATTGATTCGAATTTGAAAAAATTAACAATTATTATTATAATCTATTCAAGTTCAATTTTCATTTTTTATTTATAATGTAACATCCATATTTATATTATAAAAAAGCATACAATGAAAATGCTCATGTGCATCTTCTGTTTTTGGTTAGATAATATATTTAAATCAATTTATTTTTATTTTGATGATGTTAGTAACGGTTCTTTTGGTTTTCTAATGAATCATCGATGTGGAAGTAATAGTTTAGAATCATTGTAGTGTATTGATTTGAAAAATAGTCATATTTAACTTAATTAGTGTTCTATAAGATATCAGAATCATGTAAAACATGATGATATGAAAATACAATAATTTTATCTTGATCAGTTTATTTTACATAAATAATTGAAAATGCATTTTTGATGGTCAATAAATTATTCAATGTTCTATGATGATTTTACAGATTTGTTGTTTTTTCTTGTATAGTGTTACTTCAATTTTTCGATGATATCTTGAGCTATAGAAGCTGTATGGATTTTTATCTTGAACTATTGAGAAAATTTCATCATTTCTTAAAAATAAGTCTTATATTCTAAATTCTGAATCCAATAGTAAGATACCCTGAAAATTAAATGATGTCTTTATTTTAATGGGGATAAGATTTTATCCCTATGTTGTTTAAAAGTAGGGTTAATCTACTATACATTAGAATAAAATGATCTATAGACTATTATTGGAAGCCATAACATTAATATTAAATTATTGTACATTATCAGTATGATGGAAGTGAACAATTAACTAAATTATGTTAACACTACATTCATGATCCATTTGATCGAAAAATCAATTTTAAATCGAAATTAACACTATATTCTATAGGAATATGATTCATTCATTCACCTACCTCATTGATGTTCATCACAATGAAACTATTATTGGAATATTGATATTATGCCTCATTTAATTTCAACATTGATTCCATGTAATCTTGAGTTGGATGAAAATTTTGAATTGATTGATTACAATTGCATCGAACAAGTATGAAATTTTTTAGGGAATTGGTAAATGTTTTTTAAAGAAAAATAACACTTCTACACTACTACCATATAGATATAGAATACATAAATGATGGGGAAAAGTAACACTAATGTGTTCTGCATCTAAACTTGGATCGTCACCATATGATTATTGTAGATCTCATCGTTCAATAACATTTAAAATCAAGAATTCAAACACACAGTTTTATTTCTCAGGTGTGTGTTGTAAGAGGAATTCTTGGGAGAAGACTTCATTTAACACAAAATAGAGTGATGTGTCAAAAGTTGAAGAAGATGAACTAATTTATAATTTTATATTACATGATGATAAATGGTATGATGGTGTTAAAAATTTTGATGTTCATGCTTAAACTGAAATACATAATGAATATTCATTAGCCGACAATTTATTCAAGAATTCTAGATGATGCCTTCATCATGTATGATTGTATTAAAAATGTCATGATGTTATAATGGATAAATATAGGTGGATAACATATTTTTATGTTGTATAATTTACATGCAATATAAAAAATTTAACTTCTGCATATAAGTTATAACTCATGCTAATGACGATCAATTTAGATATCATGTGACAAGGATAATTCTTATATCCCGCATGAATATTGAATCAATCTAGAATACTTGAATGATTGATACAATATCTATTTACAAAGAATCATGGAAAAAGTAGTTAGCAGAATAGATGAGTATATGAGAGTTCCAGAGGAGTGAGTATGTTAAAATATAGATTTTCTGTGCTTCATGGAAAAGAATGAGTCAACCTGAAGAAGAATGGACATGTTATTCATGAAATACCAAATGTTTGGAAATAATAAAATATTTTAAAATGATTTTTTATAATTGAAATTTAACTATTTTATTTTTTCCAATGGTGCTGCCACTACATTTCATCAGTTTTTTCAATGAATTTAATCGATCATTTTTTGTGACCTAAAATACGGTAGTATTAAACAAATTATAATTTCTATATATATTATTAACCGTGTTATTTAATTTTTTTTAATGATTTAATTTACTGATTTAATTTATTGGAATATAGAGGCAATGATTTTGTTATTTTTATGAAAATATTTATGAAAGCTTTTTGATCAATATATTTTGAATAACCGAAGGAAGTGGTGAAACTATTACTATTGGATAATTATTCATTATATGTATCTCTTTCTAAGAAGATACAAATATAGTAAGAACATTGTAGACATTAAAATTCCAATGAGAACAAGGTTCATCAAGTTTACTATTCATCATTTTAAAGATAGAATTGAAATAATTTATATATTAATTAATATATTACTATGATAATAAGAATAAAAAATTTCATGCCTATTAGAAAGAAGAAACATATTATTTTATGATGACTAAAGAAGAAGAAGATATATGTGAGACATTGAAAATTATTTTTATACTACTTTACCTTATTGATGATGATATGCATTTATCAGTTTCTAGTGCAACATTGAGCTGAACTAGTATTAAAAAGCGTCAACTCATATTTTTTTATTGATTTTTTGACTTCTTTTACTCAGATATATTATAGTTTTATCTTCACATACTTAGATATGTATATTTTTTTGCCTATAAAAGTAATAGAAGTCCATATAAAATCATTGTATGGTGTCAGTTGCCTATACACAATTGTAGATGTCTTTAGATAAGAAGACATGCTAGTAAAAATTGAAAAGACTATGACACAAATTGCCCAAGACAGTGACTTACATAATTAAATTGGTACTATGATCATCTGATCAGATCCCAATGTACTTTATAGTATAATAGATCTAGAAAATTATATTCAAACAAATATGTTAATTTAAAACATTGAATGAAAAAAATACATAGAAACATTGAAGGAGACACTAATGAACACCATGATTATTCCAGAATGTCATTCATAATGCACATATCTGTATCCTTGAAAAAATAATACATAAGAAAGAATTGATCTGAGATACTCAAAAAGGATAAATAATATAGATGAAGTCGTCATAAACATTAACACAAAGGAATGGTGGGTAACTGAAAAAACATGCCACTAAAACATAATCATGAACATAATATATGCAAAATAAAACAGAATAAATAACACTATATAAATAATTATAGGATCAATAAACATAATCATAGATGTTATAACTAATGAAATAATCACGATGAATAATAATAATTTCGTAAAGAATAATGTTGGACATATTATTTTTCAAGCTCTCTCCTCAAGATAGTTACTACCAAGATCTATCGAAAAAAAATTTAAATTTGTATTTATAAACTCCTCTTCTTTATATCATGATCTATACACCTAACAATTTATAACTACATGGATACAATCGTAAAGGGGTTTTCCTCAACTTTTTTTGTTTCAGGAGACCTATAGACACAACGAGGGGTTATAACAATCCCCAACCATCACATAATAAGTACAATTAATTCATCATTTGTATAATAAAAGAATTAAATAGATAATATTAAATAAATTTCATTCATAGCATTTAAAATGTTGTAATAAAAATCATCGATGTAAATACTCCAATAATATCATTAATTAATTCTTGAGAAAAACACACTTTTAACTGTGAAATGAATAGTTCTTTTGGATAAAATCATTTGTATTTGTCAAAAAAATATTATTATAAGCATGTATATCCCAAAACATTAATGTTAAGGAAAATGAAATTAAATATGAGGAAAATATTATTACCAGCTGATGTGAAAACATGTGAAAGGACTGTTTTGAAATGTTTTGAAATAATCCACATTAATGAAATTTTTGGAAAATATTATTGATTATTTTAAACAAAAAGTCATTATTTTATAAATAAAACTAGAAATGAAAAATGTGGGATTTTCATGATAATAAGATAGATTTTACTAATATATTCGATGATTAATGAAGATTATGGGTGGTACTTGAAAATGTGTATGAAATTGGGAAGTTTTATTTAATTCGAATGGCTTATATAGAGGAATTGAAATGAAAACCATATAAAACATGGATTTCCCCTTCATTGAATGATTAAATGATCAAGATGCATGGTATTGAAAGATATACACTATATTTTTTGACGTGAATAAAAATTAATGATGGATTACATTAGGGAAAAGAGAGATAATGCATAACCTAAATAACTATTGTGGGTTTTGGAATAATCAATTAGAACTTTTCACACAATATAACCATGTTTCCCACTGAATTAATTGTCCTAAAACAATATATTAAATATGATGAATTTAAAAATATTTATATTTTTATATCAATTGGATGTAAACATACACTACACAGTAGATAATATAGTGAACAAGGAATATCTCCTAGAAATTTATTTGAGATGAGAAAAGCCTTAAATTATGATTGATGGTGATATGAAGTTGTACATGACATCATGGATAATGAAATTAAAATTTTAATAAATAATTTTAAAATATATTCATCATTTATCTAATTAATTAATATTTTATCATGTTAGTTGTGTAATTGTAACAATTTTAAATGATTTTTTCAATGGTAACACAATAGAATATAAGTATTTTTACTAATAAATTGGATGAACAAAAAATAAAAATTATGGAACGTAAATAGAAAATATGTATTTACATGTTTTAGAACATTTGGTCCTAATATATGCATTGAACACCACAATATTTAATCATATTATTATGCAAAATTATTGTAATGGATCACATACCATATGGGAAAAATCATAAAAATAGACCACCCACATGGAACGGTGACACTATCTCAGAAAAAATAACTCTTCATGCTTAGAGCGTGTGGTGAAATTTTGATCGATGTTAGTGAAGAACTCCCCTGACTCCGACATGCAACCCACACTCATGGAACCATATCATCATTGATTCCATGAACATTCCATAAAAATACTATATATAAGGTAAAGAGAGGGATCAAAACAAAAAACCAAAAAAACCATATATATATGCATGGTTTGATTGATTTAGAATCACATGCAACCTATACATAACTCATGAGAGCGTAGGTATCCACTAGGAATAACTGAATCATTGTAATAGTGGCATCATGCATGCAGTGTGTCTCAGAACAGCAGAAAGACCTCTCTTGGTGTTCCCACGCTCACAGGTTGAAGACGATGAACTACCTCACAAGATAAAGACACCAACAAACCACATCAATAATTGAACTTCAAGCTCAAGGGGACCAATCTTAATTAATTATAGATGGGGAATACATGTGGGATTTACATATGGTCGAGGGAAAGGGTCGTTAAATTTGGTAGAGGAAAAAATTCCAGAGAAAATGAAACATGCGATAGGTGCAAAGCAGATGTACTATAAAAGATATATTAGGTGAGACAAATAAATAGGCAAACCAGGATGACATGGGCATAAAAATTAAATTTCAACGATGAGATGATGTAGGTGGATTGCCACACTAGAATTGGGGTGGCAGTGCAAGACATGGAAATAACATGCTCGAGTGAGACAAGAAACTAGCAGGCTAGTGTTCAAAATAAGCCATGTGAAGAAGAAGGCACAAAATGAGGCCCTAGAATAGATCATTCCCAAATCATATGTTCATAATAATAATAATAACAACACATAATTTGGAATGAAAACTGAAAACATAAATTTCATAGTGAAAAATTCTTTTAATTTTTGAAACACCATTTAAATGTTTTTCTTTATGGCTCTTTTGATGAGATATAAAATTAAATTTCATCATTTGGAAGATTTTGTTTCCATGGTGTTTACATTTTTTCCCTTGTATATATCCAAAAAACATAATGTGACATAGAAATAAATATTCTGAATTGACGTTATAAGGTATTAATGATATTTTAGAATATTAAATGTTTACAAAATTAATTTGGTTATTCGATGTGATAATGAATAATTTGATAAAATCTTATCGATAATCATTTTGAAATTTTATTTATTGGTCTTTAATCATCGCAAACTATTTTTTAGTAATTAGTTAATATCATGTATATATGCTGGTTATATTATAGCAAATAAAAAATATTATGTGAAATAAATAAATGGATTATAGATTACAATGGAAAAGTAAATAGGAAACTGAATTACTTAAAAGCGCAAAAACAGAAACCGCTGACAAGAAACACCAACTGAGAAGGAATCTAGTTTCTGAAATACAATCAACCCCAAAAAGCTGTTTGAATTTCTAAATCACTTCATGATCCAAAAAAACCAATATCACTTTGTTGTTGGATGTTTCTATAGGATAATCATGCATGGTCTATGTATTTGTGCAATGGTCACTCGACTTCAACGGATTTGAATCCCAATAGGCTCCACCATGAGCTGCACACCTGTTGAATGTAGTGGGATATGAGGCAGCCAGATGAGTCTTCTAATGTAGATAATAGAACCACCACCAGTTATATTGAAGCCTAGGAAGATTATTCGCAACAACTAGTGAGAGATAATTAAAACATAACAACTAGTGATAAGAAAATAGACCACTAGCGATGAGAAGGCATCAATTTTAGAAATCTGTATCTTTGCGTACCAGATGAAATCAAACACCCAAGAATATTGTATAACATTTATTTGATATATAGAATGAAGGCTCTAGAAAGGTGACACTACCCCTACAAGAATCATAACAGGCTAACTACACACCGAAGGGGAGGCTACCACGAATCCAATGCCAAAATACTCAACTAGAAGAACATAGAATGGATAAAATCAATGTATGTCCATGATATATTAGTTCGAATCATCTATATATGGCCAAAAATGAAGAAAATAGGTATTAAATGGGCATCAATGGTTTCATCCCAAATCGAGCATGCAAAACAATGGGGCAGACGATGTTAATCAGCTCTTGCTTTAAAATGAAGCCAAAATCAAGCATATATTAAAATTGGAAAATATTTAACTATAAATTTCATGTATTTAAATAAATTTAAATTGTATTAAAATTAAAATTAGTTAATTTAAATATTCAATTTGAAAAAACTGAATTCCAAAATTATAAAAAAAATTATTAAATTATTTAACCATGCTCTAAGACATATGCGTCTTGTCTCAACAATCAAATGTTTGAAAAAAAAACTCATTAATCATGAATTTTATTATCATTAACAAGTATTCCAGCATCATGTTATTATCCAGTTCCAGTAACACATGGAATTTCACATTGGGTTAAACATGCCTACTTGAATCTGTTTTATTAAAATCAAAATATGTGAAATACTGAATTTTAAAAACATGACTCTACATTAATTCATTATCCAACCAACAAAACATTATTATATTAATGTTCTTTATCCAAATTGTTCAATTTAAACATGAATATCCACGAACAACAACATTCTTTATATGGTAAAATATAGATAGCATAGTATCAAGAATCACAAGAACAAATGCATTATCATGGTGAAAAACAACAACATTTGATCGCTAAACATAAAATAATTAAATTTATTAATAAATTTTAATATTTATTAGATTAATTTTAGATCCCTACAAATTGATAAACCCTTTTCAATTTATAATTTCTCGTAAATTTATTTGACAATAAACGAATCATCTACCTCAAAGATTTGATATTCTTCAAAGATGAATGAATCAATATTGAAGATCATTGATCACCTATACTATGAGGAAACATCAATCTATTTAGGATTTCAATCATTGAACGCATTGATAAACGAAAATGAAAACTCTTGTAGAATGATGGAGTTCATTTTACATGTCATGGAAAGTGGTAATGCTAGGATTTAATATCAAATATATATAAACCACTTGAAAAGAGGAAGAGCCTACCGTAGATCACAATGGATTTAATATGGGTGTTCCAAATTCATCACTATCCAATGAAGTATTTAATTTCTTTAAGTACCACATGTGGGTGCCTAGGGTTTAAAATTATAGAGCGATAAAAAATCAGATCAAGGGTCATATGGGATATTTATATGAAAAAATAATTTTAGTGGATCACGACGCACCCCTTAAGACCACACAATAGACAACTTCGATAGTAATGCATTTTTTGGAACCATTATTTTTTAAACAATCAAACGTTGAATATGGCATAAAAACATTATTCCCTTGTAAAATACTAAACCAAGCACCCTATAATCCAATCTATGGACTCACGTATAGTATCAACTGTGTATTTAATGCTTATCCATAGCATGTCACTTCTGCTTTGACCACTCCTCCTCTATCCATCAAGGAAAGAGTGCTACAACAATGCTCAACACTTATTTATTCCAATTCGGGACATTCAACCCATGGATTACTATGGTGCATTAAGAGATTCAATCTCATTAGAAGACCTTCCCTATATTGTGTGTAATTCCAACCCTTCATAAGGAGGTAAAATTGTAGGGCATACTCTTCTCATCCCATCCCTCCATATATAGAAATCATCCAAATTGTTCCAAGTAGTATGCTTCATGTATGATTCCACTTTAGGAGATGGAGGACGCTTCCCCTCCCCCAACCTAGCACATGTCACCCTTTCACTGCCCTATTTCCCAACATAGTTAGGTGCCCAACCTGGTGATGCTGTATGAATTTGTTATGATGGCTTGACTAATATAAGAGGCATGGGTATGGGGCATGAGGTGTGACGTGGTAGATCAGAGATGGGGATTGGAGACTCTGACCAAGGTCTAGATCGGTGGATGGATTTGTGATGACTACACATATCCCCATTGTGGATCTTGGGAAGGAGGCTTCATGTAACAAGTGGAATGATAAAACAAAATTCCCCAACTAGAATTCTGAATAAATCAAAACATTAATTATAATTAGAATAATCATTTATCATCATTTATATTACTACTTATCCTTCCACTGTGACCAATGAAAATTAAATCCATCATCTAAAATTACAAAATTATTACATCATATAATTGAGTAGTCAATCACTAATATAATTCAAATATGCCATTGAAAATTTTGAAAATATTTGAATGTAATTTATTTTAATTAAGTAACACCCTTGATATCGGTTTATACCAAATTGTCAATGGTATAATTTAATTTTTTTTTAATTTAAAATGTTTTTTATATTTATATATGACAATGATTTAATGATATATATACTATTAAATTTATTAATTTCAAGTCACATGTATTTATTAATATTATATTCAGAAAGATTTAATTTAAAAATATAAAAACTTAATAACATAATTGTAAATTTAATAAATATATGTATTATAATTATATAAATATATAAATATATATATATATATATATTATTTCTAAATATAATTATTTTAAAATATTCACAATTATTTGAATATATTTATAAATATATTTCTATAATTATATATATTTCTAAAATTCTAATTATTATTAATATACTCATTAATATTATATATATATATATATAATTAAAATTATAATAAATATAATAAATATATTTTTTATTATATATAAGAAATTTTATAATAAGATATATTTCTATACATATAAATATATAATAGATGTTTACTAATAAAATAAATATATTAATATATTGTTATAATTTTAAACATATATATATATATATATTAATTTAAATATTTGTAAATTTATTACATATATCTATATTATAATTATAATTATATAAATATTTTTAATTAATATATTTATTTTACATTTATAATTATTCAAAGATATATATAATTATTAATAATTTTAGGTATAAATATTTGAATATATCTATAAATATAGATATAATTATAATTCTAAATATAACAATAAATTAATATTTATCAATTATTATTCTGTATTTTAAATAAATGTATATGTATATAGTTTTAAGTATAAATAATGATATGATTATTGAAATATTTATAAAAATATAAAATATATATTTATTATATTTATAATTTGATAACTATATACCATTGAAGAAATATATTTATTTTTATATACATTTATTTATAAATATATACATACTAGTACTCAACCCATGAATTTTCATGACCTGGTCAAAAATAACATTCTCAACATATGTTCAACAATTTAATTATTGATTTTGGATTATGTTATGATTGATTAATGAAAATCATAAAAAACCAACAGGGAAAGTAACTCAAAAATGATCTAGATTAGGTTTGACATGATACTAAGATAGATTTTGTAAAACATGAGAAAATTTGAATCCAATCTGGAATGTTTTCCACTATTAATTTAAATGAAAAATAAAATAGAAGATTATTACAAAAAAATTGATATGTATAAGGAATCCCCAAATGAGGCATCTAGATTGGATTGAATAGTTTTATTTCATGCACTAATGGATGTCATTGTGGATCAACTACCATTGCATATTTTTTCCAATAAGCAATATATTCCTTAAAAAATATAAATATGTTTAAAAAGGGATCAGTTGGGGGGAGGCTGACCATGACATTCTGAAAAAAATGATGATGATTTTTGCCAAATCAAAACCATGCATACACATAAACATATATACATCTTGAAACAGAGAATATACCTATATTTCATCATTAGTATTTGTGTTTTAAAAACATAAATAAATGATCATTCATGTCTTAAAAGGTCGTTATGGATGTTCCATCTCATTGAGAGCATTTTCTTTCATGGATAATTTAATTCTTTTTTCATCAATATATTACATATCATGATTTTCAAAATTATCATAATGATTACATACAGTTTCTCTTTATTCATATGAAATTGACAAAAACCAACTCTTTGGTATTGATTTTATCTTTAATGTTAGTAATCCTTCTTCTCTTAGTTTCCTAGAGATATCTAAAGGACCACTATAATAATTAGAATAATTTTAATTTTATTGAATCATCGTGAATCTATAAACAAGAACACAAAATGTTCCCGGATTTTACACCATGGGAACTATTTCTTGATCCACCTTTCCATCTTATAGTGTATCTTCAGTTTCACTAGAAATCATGTACAAATCTACATCCAGGATTAGATCATCATTTTTCTTATGATTCAGGAATCCTTGTATCAATTATTATTTTTTATCACCGAATATATATCTATAATTAAAAAAAATTCATTAATATTAATGAATCATTTATATCAATGGATTTGAAGATTCACAGATTGTCCGTGACATGCACTATTGTGATCTCCATTTCATCACCCATGTCATAATCATCTTCATCACTAAGAAAACACCACTAATTCTTTAGAAGGAAAATATTATTCTCTTTCTATTTGAGTGTCATCATGAATATCATTTTACATACTAATTCTGGGAATGATCCCACTCTGATGGAGACCTAAAATTCCAAAATCATTACTAAAGGAATTTTACCACCTCTATGTCATGTCACGAAGTTCTTAAAAGAGAAAAACACCATAGATCAGACAAGATACTATTGAAGATATGACTCCTTACTAGGTCTGATCACAAAAATAAATTGTAGATGAGAATACAAAAAATCCTAGAAGGAATCAAGATTGATACCAATTCACACCTGATTCAGAACATCCATGGAAACATGATCTATCATTCTATATTTCTCAAAATGTAAAATAAAATCACTTAATCTATTAGTATTTCTGGATAATATATCCTTCAATGGTCTACACAGTGTCCCAACCATGACCATTATATTTTGATTATAGCACACAAGAACCACATCCCGCCTAATGATTCATAGAAGAAAAATGTTAATATCATTAATTCATTAAGAAAAAAAGGTAGATTGAAATTTTTTTACAAAGCATCTCAAGTAGCTTCTCCACTAAAATTTTGATATTTTTCATAAATATGAGAAAGGTATTCATTAATATAAAAAAATTTATATCATCCATCTCTTGAAAAAAAATATTTAGGTTCTTCCTCTAATATATGAATTTTTTATGTGAACTAAAAAAATTATTACACAGTAAAAAAACAATAACTTGATTTGTGTGAAGTATATAATCCCAGTTGAACAATGGTAATCAAAATAATGGTATTAAAAAATAGAAAGAATAAAATTACATTAAAAATTATAATTTAACATCCTTCTGTAAAAAAAGTATTCTTATAATTGAGTAAAAATATTTATACCCTCCAAAGAATATTACATGTTAAAAAATGGATTGAAAGTCTTTCTCAATGAGTCTAAATATTTATTCAAAATCAGTAAACAATAGTATACAAAAACATAAAAATAATTAAAATATAAGTTCATTGGAAAATACACAATCATAATTTGACAAAGCATATAATTCATTTTGATTCTGTTGATTCCAAAGACTGTGGCAGTTAATTTTTTTAACTAAATATATGATATTTTACCAAATAATAAGCACTATATATAAATGATCATCCCATATAAAATTCATGATAAAAAATAAAAAACCACCTCAAATAATAGAAAAATATAAGAAGAATATTTATCATTAAGCACCTCAAAAATATAATACTTCAATTGAGAATAAGAAAAATATACAACCCCTATAATAACAACTAGAGCTCAGTGGTCAGTAATGAATTTCATGACATGATGTTGGTCATTCTTCATACATTTTTTGATCATTGATATTTTAAGAACCCAATATAAGAGAACATGTGTATAATACATCAATAATCTTTAATGATGACTCTAGCAACAGAGCAGTGGTTATATTCTTCTCGGGGCCCCAATAAAAATCCATGAAACTAAATTATTCTTCTTGATTATATTTATATAATTTTCTTTCTACTGATATGTAGTTATAGATATATTGGCCCAAAAACCATTTTATACTCTAAAATAATTGATGCCTTCCACTTACATGTAAATAGTTACATAGATTCTTCTTTCTGTTTATGGAATGATAAAATTAACTTTTTAATATTACTAGATCAATTTAAAATGTTCATTCCATAGTTGATAGGTTTTTTTAAAACCCAAATTGAAATAATATACCTTTCAATCACCCAAAATAATATCCATGGTATGTTCAGACTACATAAAATTAACATTAAGGATCTTATACTCTTCATCCTTTTGGATTATAAGACACAAAGAACATCAAATTTATTTATTGTATTTTCCCTCAGCCACTGCATCCAAATAAAATGATTATAATCATATATAATCATATTTTAGTCAATTTGTTGGATTTGTTGATACTGAAACATTGTCCTTAAAAATACAACGAATATTTTTCCAAATAGATGGTTCACAATAGATCTCAACAGGGTACTTGAAATGGTTTTCAGAAATATATTTACAAAATCATAACACTACATCACACCATGAGTATTAGATCATGATAATACACATAAATAAAGAAAACAAATTCAATCTATATGCAAAACACTATTCAAAGTAGCTGGAAATTTGACAAACACTACACGTGTAATATTGGAATCCATTTTTTTGGGGTTTCGTTTTTATCATCTAATTGATCCATATTCTATTTCAATATTATGTTTACCAACTATATCCAGCAAAGAAATTAAAAGATAATGTAACATCAAGAATTGAAATGTAGGTAAATATTTAGTAACACACCTATCATTATTATTTTTAAATTGGAATTCAGTGTATATTTTTCATTTCATGTATCTATGCATTGAAACCTACATGATGCCCCCCATAGTAAGAGATCACACATTACATGGTTGAAAACATTAAATATCAATAACTCCACTCCTTTAAATTTATCTAGGGAAATGAATAAGAGAATTTATTTGAGCCTAGATTATATGGACTATTACTAGGATGATAGCATTATGGATGTTGCTCCAGAATGTTATCAATTTTGAAAAATATGGCTACCAACCATATCTTATAGAGATATTTTGAAACTAAATTTCTCAATGCTATAACAGATAATTCATGAAACCCCCTATAAGGTTCATCTTACTATAAATATTGTATTGTGATTTTCTATTGGGACATTTTAGTTTTTTCATTCTCATAAGACAAACACATTATGATTGAAATTACTATTGACCATGTAATCAACATCATAAAATTATCTTTCTCACTGTACATATTCAAAAAAAATGATTACAAAATCTTTAAATTTAATGCCAGTCTATTTCATAATATAGTCTCTATGGTTCTTGTTCATGTAATGTATCTTATTATACATGATGTTTAGTTTCACACTTTTGTTTATGTATCCACATGGGGTTCGAATCCTAAATCAAACAGAAAAACATTATATAAATAAAATCTCATTTTAATGATCTATTCCTTAATTTTCATTATAGAATTCACTTTATTTGTTAACAGAGAAAATTCTACAACCCCCTGCCACATTATTTTCCTTCCCTCCCAATTTTTTACATCTATTTAATAATTTTCTAGGACCCTCAACAGAATTTGAATGAATTCATTTAAATACATGGAAATATATAAAACATATGGAGGAAGTTCAAAATATATTTTAAGATGAATAATGTATTTTACGAATGAATAAAAAAGGACCTAAATGAAAATACCCACAACAAACTATTGTATGTGAAAGCATTCAAATAATTTCATTATAGAATTATTTTTAATTGATGATTTAACACATCCATCACCATTTATTACACTAGTGCCATATAAAATAACCAAACTAGCTGTAAGCTGATTATGTATCGAGAAATATGCATCTTAAATTCATATCACATCAGTTCATGGAGGACTTTATATTTCTTCATAAAAATATAATATTAACGAAAAATGAAAAAATGCCTTACTATTGAATAAAAATGTCAAAATGAAATCCCATGATGCTAAATTAAATTTGTCTCCCTATAATGATCAACCAATTCTCTATTTAAAATTTTAATGATTTAACTAATTTTTTCATATAAAACCTTAATTGATAATTTTAATGAATATTCTTTTTAATAATGAAAAAATACATTTAGCATATGAATAATAAAACAAAAATAATTAGAAAAAAATGAAAATATAGAGTTTTGGATTTCCTATGAAATGAAAGATAATATATTAAGATTTTGAATGTGGATTAAAAGAATACACTGAATGATGAGTGGTGTTAATAAATGGTTCATAACATGACCCACATTATTCTTTGGATATTAGTTGCCATGATCATTTCCTCCTTTTCCTTAATTTTTTTTATATAGTAGTACACTTGGTGTATATTCATCTTTAGGTCTCCACTAATTCAATTCCATTGAATCTATGCCCACTTAGAAAAGCCACATATAGTTAGTTTAAAAGAAATTATATTAATGTTTTGTTTTTTCTATTTCATGGGTTAAAATAATCATTTTACAACCTATAAATCACCATGAATGTAATGTAAATGATTAAATATAATGAATCTTAATGTAATATACATGATCAAATCTATGACTAATAATTACGTGGTGTATTGTCATATTTTTTATATTATTTTAACGTTCTTCTTATGTTGCACTAAAAATAATCAATTAAAGATTATTTTCATCTTATCAAAAATAAATAGTCACATTAGAGCATCAAATGCTAATGATATGATATAATTTAGTATAAGCGCCTTTTAATTCACTAAAAACTCCAATAATATGCAATTTTAGATTTGAAATGTGTTGAATAACTAATAATAATGACATGAAGGAACATGTAGTGATTTATATGAGGCCCTCACCTAAAAACTTTTTCTGATAATAGGGAAAAAAATATAGGTTGATAGGTATAGGAGATCCTCACCTAAAAGAAATTAAAATCACATATTTATAACAAGAGTCATTCATAGAATGGTAACACTTGTCAAAAGACACAATTTTTTTTATCTATCATAATTTTTATTTATCATTATTAATAACCAATAAGTATAAAATAAAATACTTCTAAGGAGGAAAAAATCATTGCAATGGATTATTCATCACTGGATCATTCCAAGTCACACATCATGTAATTTGGGAAAAGTGTGTAAAATGTTAAAATGTAATGGTGATATTCTTCATCCATGACCATGTTTCCACTCCACCTAAAAAATAAATAAGGGATTACTTAAATAATTCATTTTTCAATCCCATTTAATGAAAATATTAATGTGATGTAAAATATTAAACATATAACCATGAGACATCCAAAATCCATAATCTAGCCTATAGTTTTCCAAAATTATATTCCTTATACATCAATTATTTTGGACATTCTTGAGAATTTATCTCATCTAGAAATCGATATTATTCTTGATGTAGCTACAACATCATTGAATGTTGTTATAAAATTCCATTAATGAAAGGACACACCAACCAAAATTATTTTTAAAAAATTAATGTTATATTCACAATATTAATTTTCGTGGTTAGAATATTATTAACATCAACATATGAAAGTCCTGAATAATTCAAAATTAGTTCGAACCAATGTGTGTGCAATCAAAGCTATTATCATTGCTTGGACATTAATACAAGAAACATTTTCAAGTTCACATTATGTCATGTGATCAATTTATCATTTTAAAAAGGATGGAACCCTCACCTTATAATGTGAGACCTTAAATAAATGTACACCCCCTGCATGTTTTCAATATGAACATGTGAAAACAATTTACATCATTTTGTCATAAATTCATGCCACAAGATACGATATATTTTTTATACATTTTTATGGATGTTTCATAGGAATCCTAGATGATGATGTAATGAATCTCTCTAGACTGGAGAAAACACTCAAGACAAAACATATTTTTGGTTGCAATGTTAAAATGAACAAATGGATATCATGATACTGTCAATGATATGCCACTGATAAATTGATTATAATCCTGCATTACATGAATTATTTTTGGATTCAGTTTCTTCCAAATAAATTATTCAATTGATTAAAATACATGTTATTATTAACTCATTTTTCAAGAATACGTGAATAATCATTTTGATTCTCAAAATTAATATACAATCATCATTAACTCCACATTTCAAAAGGGGAGGCATAATGGGTAAGACAATATGAAAAAATAGATCAAAATCAGACATAAAAATTCTTATGAAAATACTTAACTCATGTCATTCTCACTAACATACATCAATATATAAAATTTTACCAAAAATATTAGTAGAGAATCTAGAAACACCAAGTATGGACACTGTGTAGGCAATATAGAAGTAGAAATAATGATAACTACTCTGTATAAACTGAAATTATGAAAATTGTATTCCAGAAAGGGAATCCAAAACAACTTGAACAATACATACCCATATTACCTGTAATAACATTTAACATTCTGAATAAAAAACAACACCAAATATGAAAAGGATATTATGATGGGTTTGATTTTTTTACAATGATAATTAGAAAATTGTTTCAAACCCAATCATCCCTCGTCTAGGTGTATATATAGGGGAAATTTCATCACTAATATAGGGGAGGAATAGATCTGTGAGTGGGATATGTTTTCACCTCGGGGTATCGTTGCTTAATCTAGGGGTGGTGGTGGGAGGATGATGAACATGTGTTTAGAATGAAGGGATCTCAACTCACATAGTGGGAGTTGGTAGTTGTGGTGGTCTTGGATCCGAGTTTCCCCTGGTGGGCTATCAAGGGTTCGGGGATATGGTATTATCTGAGATAGAGACATTAAAAAAACATTGTAGAACCTATTTTCTCACCTCTATGGATTTTCAAATTCCATGTGAATGTATGTGGAAGCGGATGTTGGGGGGAGGGTGGGGTATTGGAAAGGATACAAAGGCGGAGGTGGAGATGGATACAAAGTCTGGGGATATGGTGATACATATGTCGTACAGATAGGTGAAGGAAGGCAGAGGGTTGAAGAAAAGGTGGATGTCGGGATGAGGGAAGGAGGGGAGAGGTTACGAAATGAGGTGGATATTGGGATGAGGGAGGGGATGCAGATTTAGGATTTGGGGATGCATGTAGGGCTATGGGGGAGGAATTGGAGAATATGGTCAGTGGGAAGGGGTAGCAGAAATGATAGAGAAACACGCACTTGCAATTGAGGGAGAAAATTAAGGAGGGAGTGACATGTGGTGGGGGGTGTACAAGTTATAGTATAGATAATGTATATTATTAATTTTAATTATAATTATATATATTTATATATATTTATTTAAATAAAAATAAAATTATAATCAATTTATTATTTATATATTTTAATATATAATTATATATATCTATATTTATAATTATAAATAAACATATTGAAATACATAGAAATATAATATTTTTATAGTTTGGAAAAATTGTAAATATAAATCATTTAATATAATTATAACTACAATTTTTTTTAAAATTGAAAAGTGATGCAGACATGGTACAACACAAGAAATGATCGGATGGTCTCACACCGTAAAAATATGTTTTCCGTCATGAATTTTCAAAAAATTTAACTCATTATATATAATTAAAATAAATGATTAAAATAATTAATATTACCTCTTATACATCAATGATAATTAAATATTAAATTTAAAATAAAAAAATGAAACATCAAATAATTTACCAAGTCACATGAAATCATTATATTATGTCATGAATATATTGAAATTATTTGAATCTATATTAAACAATTTCAGTCAATCACTATATTTAAGTTAATATGTATTTATAATGGTTATAATATTTTTTTTTTATCTAGAACCTTTTTCTATAAATATATAAGAACATGTTATGAATATATATATACTATTATATTGATTATATTTAGATTATAATTATGTATTAGTATTCCATTAAAAACGTTGTAATTTAAAATTATAAAAAATTATAAATGTAATATTATATTAAATAAAAGTACCTTTAGTTTAAATGTTTTTATTATTATTTTCACAACATCATATTCACCGATGTGATTTGATATTCTATAATTTACATTATAAATAACATGTGAAATGCGGGGAATGAGATTTCACATTTCATATCCACAATTTCCAATGAAGGAATTTATATATGAATGTAACATCATGTTATCTTAAATTGTCATGATTGAATCAAGCTGGGTGGGGACCTTCCAATAACCACGGATATTGATTATGATTTTAATTATATAATACCCCAACTACGTAATAAAAATTTGTTGCATATCGATTCTCAAAATAATGGGTTATAATTAATAAGAAAAATATAATTTTTTATATGTATTTATAAAATTCATTATCTGAATTCCCAAAACAAAAAAATTATAAAATAACATGAGGAAACTATTTATACAATCATTGATGGAATTTAATTCTCAACTTATTAGGTGTTGGGATTTATATTTCATTGTATCTCAATGCATGGAACCTCCACACCCAACCATTTGACATATATGTGTATTTTATAACTATATATATAAGAATTTTTATAAGATACACCACAACAAATTTAAAAAAATTTAATTTTACTTTTAATAATAATTATACTACAATTTTTAATGATACTCATAATAATTTTTGAGGCTCCAGTAGAATGTATATCTAATAGGGTTCAGCATATAAAACCATAAAAGTCTTTTATTTGTGTTTTTTTAGATATCTAATAATGTATATTTTTTTATGTGTATAATATAACTTCATGATAAAATGGACCTTAAACTTCACTTTTTTAGTGGTTGTAAAGACGCCCCATTATCACTGATAAAAAAGAATTAAAAAACAATCACTTATCAATGCTAAAAAGTATAGGGCTAATAACCAATGTCTTTATCACTGTTTTTTTAGGGTTGATAATGTTATAATTTCACCTATAATGTTCAGTTAATATGTGATCCCAACAATAAATTTTTTTGAATAAAATAAAAGGTCAACGGAAATATAGAACATGACACAATAAATGCCAAAAAAAATTAATGTGACAAACAAACCACCAAAAAAATAAAATGTCCCAAAAAAGGCACAAGGACCACATAAAATGGATCCATGTCCATCAAATGTAACCATGTAAAATAAGAGATAACCTGACATACGACTTCTGACACAGATGTTCTCATGTGTCTGACGACATCATTGGGGCTCACCGACAACACACAACCTAAGGTCATCAACTAGAATATCATTTTTACTGAAGATGATTTCATGGGAAGCATCATCATAGATCATAAATTAAAGGTCATCCATATTCCTCATCACTAGAGCTCTTTGTAATAATACATCATCTGTAGGATAATTCACTGTCAACGTCCAATAGCAATGAATGCTCATGGTACTCGAAATCTTCTCCCTCATCCGTGTCTCATACAAACATAGGGTGTCACATAGCCACCAGCTCATCAACCTGTACATATCCCACCCTAAATGAAATAACATTGGTTGAAATATAAATACATTTTCCCATAATGAAGGATTTTAAGCCTGACCAATCATCAAGGTCATTAGGTCCCAAATCTGAACCAAGTGGTCGACCATCCCCACATCCTGTCCGCAATGAGACCTGTCCCAATATCATGATTTTTGTTCCATATACAACCTTTCTATTTGTTTTACTAAATACTGAGAGAATATTTGTCCCCACAACATCCAATGTCACTACCTCCCACAACCTACAAAAAAGGGGTACACCCATGCACCACAATTAATTTTTTCGATGGAGATCCACCTCACAAGAATCTATGAATGAACCCTCATAAACCAATCTAACAATGCTTTTAGAACTACAATGTAAACATCTCCCAACAATGATATCCCATATTTGAACCGATACAACATGCCACTAGATTGAACATCCTTTCAATCATCAGACAAGACCCAAAAAAGACCTTCCACTTCCATTCTACTATAATCTTCACCGATCGATATCCACACCAGACCACTGGCAGACAAATATCACCAAATGCCACTAAGAAGACTTCGTCAACACCATATCAGAAACTCATCTCTTCCATTCCTATGGGAATGGCTCAAAAGGGGTCTC
Source organism: Viscum album (assembly GCA_963277665.1). Classification (NCBI taxonomy): domain Eukaryota; kingdom Viridiplantae; phylum Streptophyta; class Magnoliopsida; order Santalales; family Viscaceae; genus Viscum; species Viscum album. The sequence goes on along the minus strand of OY728139.1, from coordinate 973,690,725 downwards.
TTTTTTCCAACATATATAACCCTACCATAGCCAATCGTTTGCCTCTGGATCTTCCCAATTTCCACAATTAAATCTGGTATTTTTATTATTCTTGTTGTCTTTTATTCAAAAGATTCATTTCATCCACAGTGAATTCATCACCTCCCTCAGAAAATCCACTACGAGAAAATGATAGACCATGGGATTTTTGACAAGTAACATGAATCTGATGATGAATGAAAATTTCATCATCTCTACTTTAAGAGATTGTTGACAGATTTTTGAAATGACCAACAAAAGAGTGATTCTCTCCATTTTGGACTACCATTGCATCAATATCTTGTCCATAGTTCTTCAATGTGAGATGCCTCATCATGATAATGTGGTTGGGGAGGAGCATTGAGTATTGGATTTTTCATTCTCGATGGGGATATGTTTATACCAGATTTGGAAGGGATCTGTCTTGTGTGCCATTGTCTGTGGTTTTTGTGAATAGATCGAAAAAATTAGTGGATAAAAGTAAAATAATTTTACCATGAAGGAATACTATTGGTTTCTATTTTTGTTGTACTATGTTGGATATGACAGGTGTTCCTTCTATGTAGGTTCTCATTTTGAATGTGCATTGACAATGATTGCTTGAATCCAGTATGGATGTGCTGTGAGAACCACCTCATAGTTGTTTGTGTAAATCAATCATTATTTTTCTTCTTAGATCTATCAAGGATGCATTAATGGATTCTAGTATTTGGAAAAATCATTGAAATGGATCAGTGTCCCATTTTGTTGAGTATCTAGTATCTTACATTAAGCAGATTGAAATGGCGAAATCATCAATTATTTCACTAATCATTTTTAAAAGGGGTGAAAATATGAGAATGTTTAGTGATTTGATCTATCATATTACTTTCTTATGGTGCATCTCTAGTCGGAGGCATGTCTCCATTTTTTGTGGGGTTTTCAATTCAGGTTTTCATCTATTGAGGATATGGATCATGTGTGGAGCATTATTTCTTTGATATTAATTATTGATTTTCTTCATTTGTATCAGTAGTTAACTGAAGTAAATTTTTCACAATTGAGGAATATGTAAGCGTAGGTTTGGATTCATCATCATTGACTCAACTGAGTCTTAAGGTATGCAATGATTCATCATGATACTGCTCGGACAATTGGGACTCCATTTCATCTTGATAAGGGGATAGATTATAAAACCTTGGTTACATTTCTAGGTATTTGGTGGAGACTAACCATCTCTCCACAATAATTGAGAAGATTTTTATTTCCAATCATACATATGAAATTTTTATTTATGTTCATTATGAAAATAATCTCTTTTTCTTTTTTTTAGGTTTTTATGTTCTTCAATTTCTGACTTATTGTCGAAGGAAAGCCTCCTATGAGAAGTGAGGAATGAAGGGGCCTCTTGCAGTTCATTACCGAATGGAAGTTGATATTAAGGGAACAACCATCTCAAAGACCCCTAATTATAATGGGACTATATCTAGTAATGATGTATGGGATTATAAAAAAGGAAATTGGCGACATGGTAAGGGGCTGATGGATGTGAAACATCTTAATGGGACAAGTAGTGTCTCATATAATTGTGAATATATTTTAGAGATACAGGATAATAATGAAGTGATATAGAATTATAATTATTACTATTTTGGATAGTCAGAGTCTTTTGGGGATGATCTAATCTCCTATGTGGAGATTCATTAGGTATGGAGTTTGGATTATAGAAAGGATAGCATGCAGGCTACTTTTAGACACTCCAATTAGGTGCATGGTGTGATTGGTTAGTCTAATAATGTATTTAGACAAATATCCCCCATCATTATGACACATGGTTCTGAGGAAGTTCTGGTGACATCACAGAACAATATTTGTTTGTGTTGAAATCATTATCAAGACACCAGAAAAAAAGATGATGTTGATGTTGTTGTTGAATGTGATGATTAAGAGCAGCATGAAGATTCTATTCTAGTTGAAGTGTACAAGGAATTGACCCTTGAACAAGCTTTGACATCCTTTAGGAGGAAGGGTGAATCTATTTTCAATGTATCTAATCCATACAATCACATACAATGTTTGAGATGGAAGTGTTTGTAATGGTAATGTTATCATGTTATGTATTCCTAGTGGGTTCGTTGACCAAAAAATAATGGACGAGGATGCCTTCATGATTATTGGGCCAGTGGGAGTGGTCGTGTGTCCACCAAAACTTTATAGGAAGGGATCACTCAAGAGAAAAATATGCTAATGGTGAAGTACGTTGTTCTCTTCAATCAAATAAGTTTACATTCAGAGTGGGATTTCTCTAATGATTGGGATAATTTTGGTCAAGAGAATTATCTTGTTATCTATGTGTAGTTTTCTTGTTTGGATAAGGGATTTCCCTTCTTTAACACTTCATACCTACATTTCTGCATTATATGCCATTTTTACATTTCCAATAAATGTTTAAGAGCATGATCGCTTATGCCAAGATGTTATTGAGTAATATTAATATATAAATTTTTGGTCATAAACAAAAATAAATATTTATTTATATAAATATTGATAACATTATAATAAATATCTATATAATATCTATAATTATATAAGTATATATAATTAATATATTTATTAAAATATTATAATAGTTAAATTTTTTGTTTATTTATTTATAATTATATGTATATATATTTTCATATATTTATAAATTTATATTTATAACTATAAATATAACTATACATACATATTTATTTATTATTATTTTTAATTGAATATAAATATATATTTTATTATAATTATAATTGAAAAAAAATAAATATAAATTTAAATAATTATATAATTATAAAAAATATATTTATTATACTTATAATGTTATAAATATATGTAAAAAATACATATATTTATAAATAAATAAAAAAAATTCTAATTATAATTCTAAATACATATTTATATATTTAAATAAATATAATATTTTAATAAATATTTTAATTATACATATTAATATATATATATATACATATAGAATTCAAGGGATAAGATGATTTTTTAGTCCCTTCTCTACTACAATATCTAATAGAGGTTCAACACACATTTTCTACAAGAATTATGGATCTAATTGTTTAGTAGGATTAGAACCTTTCATTCAGTGTACTGGGACCAGGTTGCGTGTGGGGATGACAGTTGATGAAGGCACATTGTCTTTGTCGGAAGAGAGGGCGTGCATGGATGGTGGCAGACAAAAATCATGTGTTGTTTAGGAGAGATGGAATGTGTGGTTGGTGGGATGACCAGTTGCGAGAGATGATGTGCATTGATGGTGGTGGAAAAACAACCAAACTGTAACACTGGGGGTGAGAACATAACACATTTTGTGGACAAAGGGATGACAGAAAACTAGACTATCTTGGGGCAATCACAAGGTGTGTTCAAGGTTGTCGGGTCAATGGACAATGTGACCTTAGTTTGGCTGGATGCGCAGACCACACGACTGATTGTCCGTCGTAAGCACGACCACATGGCACATGATGGGACATGTGCAGATGATCCAGGTGGGGCTTGTATTGGCCCTATAGTTCATGTAGTGATATTCATTACCAATGGGAATTCGAGTCATGAATCACCCATAATAAAGCTGCTTGATGGGTGGGTTATCCTGTGGGGGATATATTACGTTCCTTCCTATCTTTTTTATTTGGTGTAATAATGATTGATTATTATTATACCATAATCACCTAATATATATATATATATAATTATAATGAAAAATAAATATACTGAAATACATTAAAATATTATTGGTTTATATTTTTGACAAAAATAATTATAACAAATCACGTCATACTATAATATGGAATATAACATCTATCATTGATTTGAAAAATCATTGAAAATTAAAATTAGTGATTAAAAGCCTATGAAAAATCAAATCAGGATAAATTATTTAATGAAAATTATAAAAACATATATTTATAAATATAATTTTGGAATTATATATATATTTATAAATTTATAAGTATAATATATATATTTATTATAATTTATAATTATTTACATATATTTATATATGAATTTATAAATATAGGATAAAAATATTTTTTAAAATAAATTTTTATAGTAATAAATATATATTCAATGTATTTAATATAAATATATATATAGTTACAATTATAGTTAAAATTATAATTATAAAAATTATTTTAAAAAAAAATTATATCTTACTAAAAAATGTATATTTATAATTATATTATATATATTTGTTCATTAAATTTATTTATTATAATTTTATAATTATTTATGAGAACATATATAATTTTATTATGTGTATAACATTAATGAATCGTACACCATGAAATGTATAAATGAAAAAAAGGGTTATCACATTTATGGAAAACATTAATAATAATTATGGTGTAATGTATAAATAAACATTCATGATGAATTAATAACATATGATTATTAATTATAAAAAACAATAATATATTTATCGACATAATTAATTAGGAACATATATTTTTAACAAATATATAATTTTAAATATATATTTTTATAATCATAATTATAAAAATATATATTTAAGAAGTAGTTATATATATTTATAAATATATAATTATAAATAAAAAATTATAAATATATACTTCCAATACATTATTATTAACATATATCTAAAAATATTATAAATATATATATATATATATATTTAATTACAGTATTATAAATAAAATTTTAAATGATTATATATATATATATATATAAATATTTTTTAAAACTAAAAATTAATTTTTTTTTTAAAAATGATTTTTAGTAAATTCATCCAAATAAACATTTTTTTTAATACAAATATAATAAATAGATATTAATTAATAATATAATTTGTTAAAAACTTTTTTCATCAATAATAATAGAGTTGATAAATCGATCCATTATAAATTCTTTTAAATCAAGCTGATAAAGGACCCCTTTTATCCATGTCTTTTTCATACAACCAATAATGATCAGTGTTACGCTTTAACAGATTTGTGGTAGTACTGATATCACTCAACCACCCACCATCATTGATTCACTTGAAAGCCTAATTATCCCCTATCCGGAGCACTAAAATAATCTCTTCTCCTCCAATATTGTCTCCTAATTCAAATATTTTCATATTTTGATCTTCATCGGCATCATTTAATTGTCTTCCAAATCAATTATCTATTTTGCAGACTATTGTTTTCATTTTTTTATAGGAATAATAAATATTATTTTAATATATTTATTGGTTTTTTATATTTAGTTATCCACTAGTTTTACATAATGAAATTTTTTTTAATATATATTAAATGATTATTGAATTATTTTATGTAATATTTTATTGTTTTAATAATTTATTGTGGTGTTATTTTATGTATTATGATTATATAGAATAATTCAAGAGATTCCATAAATTATATTAGTATACCCGTGTGTAGCCTTCATCTTTTCATGGGTACCTTTACGTAGGATAGTGTACTCTTAGACACATTTACAAAGGTATTGATAATCTTTAATTGCCATTATATATATTTTTAATGGACTTCTCAAACCCTTACACATGGCTGACTGACATACCACATGAATAAGTAGTTGATCACACATGAAATTCATGCAATCATATTTCTCAGGAATGAATCATTCATTCATGTGAGGTTTGTATATTCTATGAGCCAATATTTATCTCACCTTTCTTATGAACCTCTAGATGAAACTTTTTGAAACCATTTTTTTTGGTTGAATTATTTTCGCATATAGATTCCATGAATATAAAATTGCAATTTGATGATAAAAAGATGTTAGTTTATAATAAATCACATTAAATATTTCCAAATAACCAAACATCATTAGAAATACCAAATAATTGAATTCAAAACATAGAACACTCCAAAATAAACTTAAAAAATAATGTATAATAAATATTTTAGTAGATTAATATATATTACAGAATGTATAGACCAATTCACAATATTATACACTTGATTCATGATTTGATAAATTTCATATTTTTTCTAGAAATTTCATATCATTAGGAAGACTTGTATTTTTAATTCTTCTATTAATTCCCACATGGGGAATACCCTCAAGGATTTTATTTTTCCCTTCTCCCTACATCAGTCAAATTTTCAAATTTTTAAATAATGTAAAAGGTGAGAGTATTTCCTCTATCATCCACATGTTAATGATTATTATTTTTCATGATAAGTAAATATTTTCTTCTATGCTTCCTCCAAGACATGCTGGTGGTTGTTTTTTGAAAACCCACTTGTGATGATTGAAATTAAAATGTTCTTTATGATATTATTTATCAAAATACGCATGGTTTTCATTAAAATTTTGAGACCTATCCAACTAATATCTCTCTCATATGTTGATACAATTTTCTTGTTCCCTTCAATTTGTTTCATATGAAAATGGAGGGATCTTCCACAAACACAATCCACTTTAAAAGTGGAGTGATATAAGGGATCATTAAGGCATACTTTGTGAATTTCCATTTCTTTTATATCCAAAAGGGTCACAATAGAATTATTCATCCATTGTGAATCTATAATTATGGGAAATTTCGTCATTATTTTTCCTTAAAATAAGTGTCTGAAGACCCAATATACATTGATTATGGTATTTTATTGTAATTTTTTGTCACAGTGTTAGATCATTGGATATTATTTGGGATTATGGAAGGAGGAAAGTGATATAATTTTCCTTTCCAATTAAATATTTTTATGTTTTTCAATAATTTATTTATTTCTATTCATATAAAATGAAAAAATCAATCTTTCACTCAATCATTATATTTTAGAAATGATTTTGAATAAAAATTAGTTTCTATGATATTTGGACTAGATTATTATTTATATTTTTACCAATTATGAATGAATTTACTTGATATTATTACACCATGATTAGTGTTTTTGATGTTGGGAGACACATTTTCGTTAGTTTTTAGTAAATATTTTTCATCATAAAGACAATTTTATATTTCTTTATTATACATAGAATGCATGATATTCATGAATTTCAAGTTAAGATATTATTTTAAACTAATCGATTAATGTAGGAGCTTGGGTTTTCACTTCTGGTATGTATAGTGAGTGGAATAATTTATATAATTTTCTTCTTCATTATATTTATTTCCGTGTCCTTATTCATTATCAAATATTTTTAGGAACATTCGACTAATCAACAGTTGACTTATTCGAAGCCTACAAGCATGGGTCCGAGTGGAGATTCTCTTATAACTACATGGAGTTCCCATTTTACCTATTTACACCCTTACCATCCAACTCGCACCCCATCTACCACACCTTTTCATCCTCCACTCGATCCTCCAATTTTGTTGCCACCAAATCCTCCATCATCATTCTATTTATCCTCTTATTATGATTACATGACTATTCCACCTCCATAAATGTTTTTGTCATTATCATATATGTATCCAAGGATGTATCTCGATCCCTTTTATCCTTATCCCACCTTGTCTTCATTGCGTCCCATTCAAACTATCCATTTAGGATATGACTATTTTTTTCCATAAGCCTGAACTCTAGTGCATGTAAATAACCCATTTCATGCATTTAGATAGAAACATTCATCATTAGATACAGATCCTAAACATCTCATAGATCTATGTGTTCTTAATGAATATTATGCATTTTGTTTTTTTATGTGTTTCAAATCAAATCAAAATAATTTTTCATTTTATTACAGTGAATATTTTCCATGTTTATTTTTACCTCTTTCATCATGATCATAAAATAGGCAATGTTATTGCAACCGTATGTTTGATGCATGGAATAATAAAACATAAATAATGATGAATTAACATTAAATAAATAAAATTATAGTTAAAACTGAAATATAGTATATATTTTATTTAAAAACATTATCCAAGTAGAATGATATCATTATGCTGAAACAAGTCTCATTTAGGAATATGAAAAATAAAATAAATTAAAATGAATTGCCGATGATGTGGGTAAGAAAATTTATAAAATTGATATCTATATTATTTTTTAATAATATGAATTTACATGATTATTACATTGTTAGTTTAAATTTTCTGACAGTGAGTCTACTAAGGTCACAACGTTGATGGATTTTTGGATGTTATAGAGATCATACAATAATGAGTTAGTTGTTGGTTGTGTTAGTGTGGGTGTCCAATAACAAGCTTCTATATACATTATGATAATATTATTCATTGTTTTGAAGATTAATAAATTTCATTACACATTATGATTGTTCTTCTACATTCTATAGTATGTGATAATATCCTATGATATGTTGTCACAATGAATGTTCACAGCAGTTATCCCCTACAATGAGAAACTAGATGTGTCAAAATAGTATTATAAAAATATATGTTCTACAACTAGATGATGTTATTTTAGTGACATGAATTATACATTGTATGATTTTTAGAGATTCATAGGACCATGTGGAGCCTTCACATGGTGTACTCCCTTGTTAATATCTAATGTAGGGTAGTATGAGAACAAGACATGTTTGTTGGAAATTCACATATATATGTTTCATTAGATGTTCCTATCTAAAAATATACTTATGGATTTATATACCATTTTATTATTAATAATGAAAATTATAAGCCGCGCAATTTTATGTATTCATGAAAATCATTATGACCTCTTTTTGTTGTGAGATTGGATACATTGGTTGTGTAATGAGTTATATTGCATTAATGAATAACACGATAGAGGATTTTCCACATATGTTCTAAAAAAGAATTATATATATCTTACTCTTTCATGAAAATGAAATAGCCAAAATAATTTCATGGCCATGGTGTTCAATTGTCATGTTTAAATTCTGGAATTCTAGTGAAAGAGACCTTGGGAACATAGTTTGATGATGAAGACATGGAACCTACTTGATTAGATATAATATGATAATAGTATTATATTACACTTTGAGCGCCCATCTGAGATATTATGTTGTTTCTATTTTAACATATTTAAATATTGGTTCCTTGGCATGTTTCTAAATAAGGACCTCTGAATTTAGGATACATATTCTAATGCCATTGAGAATGTTCTTTAGAGGATGGCCCATGAAATTTTTACAAAATAATAGTTAAATTATATATTACTATTTATTATCTAAAATGTTCAAATATATTATTCTCATACATGGTTTAATAATTCATCATATTATTGTGATCACATATATTCCTTCTCTAGTTTTTAAAGAGAATATATTGTGAGTAGAATATTTAATAAATATTGATTTTATATTTAGTGAATATAATATTTATATATACATATATATATATATATGTTTTGAAAAATAATATATTTTTTATTATTTATTATATAAAAATTCATTTTGCAATGTCTAATAATTTTTTTGGTTGAATGGTTGATCAATATTATAGGTTTGGTAAGAAAATTTCTATATTGAATATTATTTGATTAATTGATATTTTATTTTGAATCTATAGTATAGAAACATTCATGAATTAATAATAATAATATTATTATTATTAACATGGGTTTCCTCAGGGATAAAATAAATAATAGGTGACACATGCTTTGTTATTTATTTCTATCCTTAGTGGTATGTAAATGATTTTTTTTAGAGAGTCAATTTCATTTCATTCATGCTCGTTGATATCAAGAGGGAATCATCCTTATCCCTAGAGAGATCCATCTCAAATAATTCTCCCATGAATTGAGAGTTGTCATTCTCCATCATCTACTATCAAAACTAGGGAGATCTGGGTGAGTCATTTGGATGTGATACCTCTGGAATCCAAAAATGAATGATATAAGAATTAGGATATTACATTATAGAAAAAAATAGATTCCTACAATTACATTCTAATATTTGTTAAACACGTGTTGATAATCGATTGTAACATCAATGACTTGGAGGATAGTAAATCACTACTACGATCTAGAACGTCACATGACCACAACTGGGCCTCCGCATATGCTAGAGGATGTCATCTAGAGGAGAGGGTCAAATAGGTCATGTGGGAAACTATAATGACATTACCATATATTGTAACAATATATATCAAAAAATACAATGAAAATAATTAATCAAAAAATTAACAATTCGTAAACAAAAATTTCCCAAACATGGTATATCTACAACCAAAAGATAAATATGACATTTTATAATAACGTTGACTAATGTAAAGGAAACCCAAAATATTGACAAATGGAAAAATCATTAAAATGATTTGTGATCCATGTTCAAATCCTCATCCATAAATATCTCAATCCCAACTCAACTACCATGCATACATATTTTTTTCCCAATATTTTAGTAATGATATTTTCTCAGGCACCCAATTGCAGCACGGGCATGGTGTGAGTACAATTATGTGTGCCACCTCTAATGGTTTCAACAAAATATATAGTCTAAAATAATATTTCATGTATGTACAAAATAAATGGAATGGTTTTTAATAGAAAATATGGGTTATGATAATTAATAATATTTACATTAGAAATATTTATTATTTATTCCATTAGATTTCATAAACCATTTCTATCATACAATCCATTGGTTAAGAATTTTCTTCATTTACACTATTTCATAAGATGATTAATATTCATACTTAATAGGATATGTGAATATTCTAATCTCAATAGAGATGAAATTTTCATATCAAATAAATCACACTCACCATGGAGCCTTAGTGTTGGTAGTCTCATAAAATGAAATCATTGGGGGCATAGAGACATAGTCTGACACCCTAACCTATTAATTATATGGCTGGGGTTATGGCCTATGTACAAACTAATATATGGGAGCATCCACAATAAAATAAAAAAATATCACTAATCAATGTTGTTATAATTATTCATCCAATTAACAATTATACCAAATCACATTCCAGGAATAATTAACCCACATAACATTCACAATTCACATTACATTTAACAGTGTAATCATATTTGGGTCTTATCCAATTAAGACAATAACCACATACCATAAATATCCCATTTAACCAAGTTATATTTCATATCAAAACCCATTTAATGTATTCTAGAATCTATATATATTAACCTATTACACATAATTAATAATTTAATATTTCATATTCCATACATGCATTTCAATTTAAATCATAAAATCCATTAGAAAAATTAATGTAATTTTATTTAACCCAATGTTAATTTTTTCAATCAAACAATATAAAAATTATCGAAGACTAGAAACATGAATAAATAATTCTCTTTTCAACTCAACTATCATATCAATATGTTCATAAATGTATATACTTTATCCCAAGTTAGTTCCACATAAAAAATTTCATTTTTCCATGTTCAGGATTATTGCCGCATCCCATGGGTGGCAAAAATCGATTTAGTCAACTTCAAAGCATCCCACAAAGATAATTTAGGGTTTAATTAATTATTAATCAAACCATTTATCAAATCCATTCCATGGTATCAAATTCACAAAAAGAGAGAACTATTAACATAACCACACATGCACAAATCAAATTTAAGACCATTGAATATAACTTTTATCCCACCTACCTCGAAATCGGATGAAAATACAAGGTTACCCAAAGACATTGATCTATATTAAATCACTCATGGAATCCCTTATCTAATATCCAAATTAAATTGTTTGTTTTTGGGATTTAGAAAAAGATGATTGAAACAATATTCCATAATCCATAATTGAGATAAAAGAAGAGCATAAGGCTTACATGAATCATAAATCCTCAACCAACAACACTATAAACAAAATCATCCAACTTATTCTTAATATCATCAACATTAAATACATGAAATGATTATGGGTGATACTATCTACATCGTGACACATGAAAAATATCATGCATGCTACTATACTATTGTGCAAGATCCAATCGGTATGCTATTGGCATAATCATGTCCACAATCTCAAATGACCCCATGAACCTAGGCATTGAAATTCCTTGAATTGGTATCCATTGATGTCACAACATAGTATACACATAATGAAAAAAAATTATCTCTCACAATAAACTCAGGTTCTCTGTGATTCCAATCTACATTTGACTTCTGCATACTCTAATTATAATACATGACTTTCGAAATCAACTAACCTTATTCTAATGTCTCTTTCATGAGACTCATCCCTAAAAAATAATATTCTCCCACATCCATCCAACACAACAAGGATATGCATGGTCTACAATAGAGAACCACATATAGTGTCATTGGATTCGTTGCATGGTAACTATATTTATTGGGGAATTCAACATGCTCTAAGTGCTTCACCCAAGAACGAACAAAATCATAGACACAAGAGCTTATCATATCCTCTAGTATCATAAGAGTATGCACTAGTTTCTATTTTTATATGGATGTAAATCTTCAACTCTAAACATGTGCATTCTAATTTCTTTTTTTAATACTATCCTAAAATTTGATTTAAAACAAGGGCTATTATCCAATATTATAGTCTATGGTACTCCATTCAACTGTTCTATTTATCAAAAAATCAATTCGCCCAATTGATCAATGGTGAATGTATCTCATTTTAGAATGAAATGTCTCCCCATGGTCTGTTGATCCACCTATATGCATATAGCAATAGTCATGTGATTCTTCCATGGTATACATACCTTGAATTCCAACATTTCTTCAAAAAAATTTATATTCTAGAATGGAAAATTGGTGAAACAGACCTCATGAAATATGATGCTTGGCCATCACCTATTGAAAGGTAAAGAATTTCCCCATGAAACCTACAACTTCTTTAATCATAATCAACCACCAATATTATCTAGGATGATAATAATACATTTTGGTCAAACTAGGATTAACCTTCCACAAATATACATAAAACACGCGAATAAACTATTCAAGAAAAACAGCAAGAAAAAAACATGAAAGACAATATAAATGCTCCCATTATCAATAATGGGCCAACAGGAAGCTGAATTCCCACATTTATGACTCTGTATTATTGCCAAAAATTATTAATCATCATGATTCCTTTCCATGATCTAGCATAGAAGCACAAACAAAACATCCAAGGATGTAGTGTTCATCTTCCCATCTGCATTTTACATCTTGAGATACATCTCATTGAACAAAAACATCATGAACCATTTATAACTATATTCCAAAACAACATGACGCTGAGTTATCTCGATCAAAGAATCTATAACACAATTAAATTTTCTCGGAGTGCGATGTAGCTCAATGTCAAAAGAAAGAGTGCACTCAACCAATATTTTATGACAAAGATACAAATCACACTAATAGATGATTTCATTATGTATTTTACAATAATCTTATAATGTAAAATTTTCTCCCAACAAGTACAGTCACTAAAACATTAAATCAAAATCTATTATGACCATATCATTATCCTATGAATTGTAATTTATATCATGAAGAGGCCATTTCCATGACCCAAATGCCACAAATCGATCATTAAGCATCAATATTACCCCAAATATAACTGGGGACACACCAAAAAATAAGGTATACCCCATACCTGGGTTCAATTAGATATTTTTGTGGTTGTTAACTGATTATTTAACTCTTGGAAATCATCATCACATTCCCAATACCATTTCTACTTGATTACATTCATATCCTAACCTGAAAGAGGTGTTTTCAAATGGGGGAATTCTTTAATGAACCTTCATTAATAGCTTGACAAATCAAAAAAACTATAGATATTATAAAAAATATTTTATGGTTCCAATGATAAAACTGCATGTACATTCTCTTGATAAACTAACACACCTTCATTAGAGATGTCATGACCGATTATATTCACCCTATCGATTGAAAAATGACATTTATATAGCTTGTAATATATCATATTTTCTCTTTTTTATTTAGTATATCAATATATTTGGCATAATCATCACGAGATTTATAGTACTCCACGATTTCATAAATAAAAGTAAAATCTAATATAGTTATGGATTAAATATTTAGTCTATTAGAGACATAATCATTATAGTTGAATTTGAAAATCAAGACCACATTACCAAAAACTCTTATAATCCCAATCAGCTCCTAAAATCCATTTTCAATATATCCTCAGGTCTCACATTTATATTTTGATTCCTTGATCTTAGGTAAATATTAAAGATCATTGATGATAACAATATCTTTTAAAAAATATCATCGATTTGAGAAAGATAGTATTTTCTTGTAACCATATTCTTATACAACTTCTGATAATCGATAAACATCTCTAATGACTCATCAACCATTTTAGAAAATAACATTGGAGACCCCAACGTGACATACATGGATGAACAAATATATTTCGTTACAACTATTCCTTCTTATTTTATGCTCATAGAGTTATGATATTTCTATCCTATATTACTGAATAGAATATTGAACTACTCTTAGATGAATCATTATGATGAACTCGATATATATTTTGAGTAAATATGATGAGAATTCTCCAGGAAACACATCCAACAACTGTTCTTACATTGGATGAATGAAAAGTTTTTATACTCACCCATCATCTAGTATAAGACAATACACTTGGGTAGTGAGCTCCCCCAACTCTAAAAAAACAGGTGATGCCCGACCGGCCAGAATGTTCCACACACCATGATGTACATATGTGTCACCTTTAAATGACGTGGATGTGGATCTACGATATATATATTTGATATGGTCTTGCTAAAACACTATCTAATCCATTCCCAAAATCAAATAAAAACCTCACTTTTCAATAAAATGAACATCCCAAAGGAAACTGTACCCACCGACATCATGTGAACACCCCTAACACTCAATACTATTCTCTGATCACATCCATAATTGTTTGTTAACTGATTAAACAAAAAAATAATATATATCTAAAACCAATATATCATGATGGATATATGAATGAAAACAATGTGATGAACCTGTATCAAATAAAGAGCTAACAGGAATGGAAACTACAAGGATCTTACCTCGAACAATCGTCATACCAACCTCATCACCTCATGTTGTAGATTGAACTGTATGATGATAACCAGCCCCTCTAACATGGGAAATATTCTAAATTCCTACCACTTTTTACACTAATATTATTGATGTCCCCCCACAATATACCATATCCATAACATCATCCAGTATGACTAATAATACTCTATCTCTCTACTTGATCTGTCATAACCGACCCTTGTCCTACACTAAACATTATCCTTATCCCTCAATAATTTCCATCTATATAGGGTTCCTACAGATTATAAAACCATTCCCCATTTTTTCAAATGATCGAGACTCAAACGGTGGTTGAGGAAACAATCCACACATGTATCCAATCTCAAAACACTAATAACTAAAAACCTAATCTCTACCGTGATGGGATTGTTTTTTCTTCTAACAATTTTGTACACCACCACCCTACTTTTAGTTTATGAAATGATAATTCCCTGTATTTTTGTCATAGCACTACATCACCAAACCAGAATTGTATCACCACCACTAGGGGTCTCTTTTAGGGTTATCTTTCAATTAAGGTAATGATATACCGCCTCAACCTATCTTTTTAAACAATAGATATTCACCTAGGACATAATCTTATTATTAATCCCTTCTTCTAATTTTCCATCAATTGTTGCATCGTCGATTGCCAATGATACAAGAGAGGCTTGAATATTAGTGAAATTACTATGGTATTCCATCATTATCTTCTACCCCTGGGGTAACCTCCTAAACTATGTATATATTTTCTACATAAATTTCTTCTAATAGAAATGTCCCAAAAACATTTCCTAGAAATATTTCCATGAAATTACATCAACCTGCATGGTCTATATCAGAATTTCCCCCCAGCGCTTTACCTGCCCTCACAACATGTGAGCTACAAACTTGATTGTCTACTTAGGGGTGGTCTCTAACTGAAAAAGAATCATCTGGATAGACTCTATCTAGAAATCAACTTCAATAGGTCCACCATATCTAGAAAAAATCAACAAGTGTTGCAAAAATTTAATCTACTCAGGTACCCAACAACATCACATGTAGGGTGTAAGTTCTAATTAGTAGGCCACCACCAAATCTTACTACAAAATATCTAGTCAAAATAGATATATCATTAAAGTAAAAAACAATGGAATGTTAAATAAATATCATCCCATGTTCGATTATTTAACCATATTATCATTATCAAGTTTCATCATTTCTTCCATTCAATAACATAAGACATTTCCCTCAATTAATCCATGTGTTAGGCATTTACATCATTTACATTGTGGACTGTGATGAGCAATTATCCGACATAATTGAATAAGTAATGTTCCCAACTCACTAGGTGTAATCATTTAATAATAAATATATCATACTCATGTTGGATTCTTAGTACACATATTCTCATCAAATGAATCTATTATGATATTGGAGCTTCAATCTAACTCCCAAAACCAAGCATTCTAGGGTTTAGGTTTAGATCAACATTTCATCCTTCCCCTTGGTAGGATCCCAACTCAAAAATACCAAATACCACTAAGACATCTGAACATGTTTATTTATCCCATTACCTCATATACCAAATCAAAGACCATGCATAATCAAGACACATAACATTCACAATTCTAATTCAATATAACAATCAAATCTGTTTTGGACGTTATCAAATTAACACATTTACCACACAACTTACATTGATTATTCTACCCAAATAATATTAATTTTTTAACCCATTAAACATAATAAACAACGTCCAGACATTTACATATTTCACATAATTGATTATTTCGCATGTATTGGACCATTCATGCATATCAATTTAAATATATAAAGTCAGTAGACACATTAGAATTTTTCCATTTCACCCAATTTACATTATTATAAATAAACTATTATGAAACAATCATGGTCTAGGAACAACAATCAATAATTCCATTTCCAACTCACCTAACATACCAACTTGTTCAGCTTCGGTCATACATTATCACATGTCAACTCCATAGTTATCATTACAATTTGTCATGTTATGGAATATTGTCACACCCCAAGAGTGGACCTAAATTAGTCATGTAAATTTCAATAAATCCCATGAGGATCATAATGGGTAAAATCATCATTTATCATATCCTATTACAAAATCCATTCAAAGCATTCAAATGTAAAACCAGAGAGAACCATTAACAAAACCCCACATAGAAAAATTAATATCAAGACAATAGAATATAACTTATAGACTACATAACTGGACACCAAAGATGAACTGATGCTTTACCAAAGAATGCGATATAGATTCAAGAACACATTGATGACACAACATATGATCCTTTGTAGTAGTGGGTTTGAGGGAATCAATGGAAGAATAATGAATCCAAAATCTCAAATCTAGAAATTCGAACTAAGAGAAGAATAAGTCTTTCCTAAAGTTGCAATCAACAACCATCAACACTATAACCATCCTAGAAATAAAGAGGATAGATCCTTGGGATGATTTGGGATTTTAGATTCATCACTAGAGATATATGAGGATGTATTAGAAATAAATCTATATGAGGTTCATAAAATCCCTCAATTGAAAATTATTAAATGTCTACTTTTAATGAGGAACAATGTTTTCCCAATCGGGTTTCCAACCCATCCGCCAACCATGTTTATGCATTTATCCAAGATGGGATGAGTTAAAAGGATACTTGTGGAGCCCCACACAGTTATCAAAACCATGAAGCTACTTTACATAATGTCTCTATCTAGGACCATATGTTTTGGCCTCCCCTCTTTCATCGTTTACTAAACGTTGAACCCCTTCCACTTGGGTAGCATGGATTGGGTGCACATTAAATAAGAATTGTACACCAACAATGAAACATGAACATGATGGCCAACATCACACTTTATTCAGGTCCCAATCCCCAATACAACCCTAATATTCCACATAGAGTGAATAAAAATCATTACCCATAATAAGGATACTTAAATAAATAATTATAGAAGAATGTACATTGTGAAAATATTGTATATTACACGACTAGATGGAATCTTCCTACGATTCCAGTAAGGAAAAGAAACACTAAAATGATATTCTATCATATCCATATTCAATGATAGAATTTTTGACAAGGTAATATTTTAATTAATTATGATAATTATAAATAAAATGTAATGATCTTGTGCTGTTGTTTTTGTTATTTAACCATGTTATGTTTTTAATTGAATTCTATTGATCGTGATGTTTTTCATCTTCTAAATCATTGATTGATCTATCATTATGAAGAAATTTATAATAGGGAGTAACCCATCACATTTTTTTAATGCACCTCGAACCAACTTGTTTTCTCATAGCGGTCACATAATTATATATATATATATATATTTATATATATCACTGATTTATTTATGAATTTTTTATTATGTATTGAATTTTAGTTTAATCATTCATAATATTAAATTTCAACAAAATCCTCCTCCACTTTGTTTTCACATAAATAAAATCAAATTGATTAATTACATGAACGATTGATGAGGAATCTATTTGGATAGCATAAGAGTACACACTATGTAACTCATAGGTAAAAAAATGTAATATTTTTCATTGCACCATGAATTAATTCAAAAATAATTTTAGGACTATAAATTTATTACATAAAGTAATGTTAATTTTAAACCCCATGTTTATGATTCCAGTTTCTCACATAGTTAATAGGAGTACATGTTGTTTAACTTCCACACAAAACATATATCTTTTTAGACACAGATGGGACATGTATATTCTTATATGTCTTACCTAACTAATGATTATTTAATATAGATTACACATGATGTTAATCCCATGTTCACATCATGTACTCTATCTTTTTTTATTTCACAGATTACATGCGATGTCCCTAAGCATGTGTCTTGGATAGATAGTGAAAATAGTACATGCTATGTGGAATGTTTGTACATGTCATGTACTTTTAATAAATCGTGAAAAATTAAAAAAAATAGATATTGTAATATGTAAATATAATATGTATATTAATTGGTGTGTTCATTATGTTTTTAGGACACTCAATAGGATGAGTTCTAGTATATATATAATTTTATTATTAATATTTTTATAATCATTAGATATTCATATCATGTATGAATCATATTATAGTTATTTTTTACATATATTGAAGAATAAAACATGATAAAATAATCATTTAATTATTATAATAACAATTCTGATAGCATATTTTATTATAGAATCCGATAAGTATAGTATAACCCATATCTCAAGATTATACAGTATACGATTATAAAACATATTTGGTTATTTGGAATGGTACTCACTATGTATCGTCCAATATATATTTATGTACACTGTTGATTTGAAATAAATTTATTTAATTTTTTAAAATTATGATGGATGAGAATCTGAAGGAAATATAAATTTTATTTAACATTATATAATTGATTAATTAAATAATATTTTGAATTTATTTGGGATTGATTTGTCTTTATGAATAATGATTTTAATTGAATGTGAATATTTTTAAATGTATTATTTTTCGAATGTATGTGGTTGACAATGATCCTGGAATCGACCATTTCATATGATTGGTATCAATGAATTTATTATTAAATTTAATTGTTGGATTGCATGTCATCTTTGCTATTATTATGTAAGGTCCTATGGGTGCATTTTTCTTTTATGTAAATTATTTTCCCTCACTTTTTTTGTTTATAAAAATATTTGAAATGGATGGTGCTCCATAGATAGTATAGGTTTTAAATGATTGGAATTGAGATGAAACCAATCCATGAGAGATACATAAGTGGATAGGTGGAAAATTGCAACACGAATAATAAATTATTTTATGTGTTTCCCATTGAGTCAACATTTAGGTTAACCTCCACTAATAAAAACTACCCATTAGTAAAATCATGATGAAAATGATCCTTCAGTTTTCGAACAACCCAAAAATATATCTTCAATTGTAATTTCTACAACTGGTTTTTAACCTATGATTGAAATTTATTCTTATGAGAAACATAGTCAATAATATAATTCTAAAGGTTTTAAATAATAATTTTTTATCCTATTGATGAAGAGAATACTTTTGAAAACTGATGAAGTTAGTTTTTTCTTATGATTAATCATAGCTGTAATATAATTAGTGATGTAGAACAACTGATTTGAACTACGATTTCACTGTGAAAAAAAGTTGAACATCTATCATTTTTATCAGAATCCATACATAATAATCCTAATTAGGATTTAGGTGAAGAGGATTTGATTAATGAAATGGAAGATGAATTAATGAGTTTTAATGGAATAATGTTTTTATATTGTTTGATCATATTAATAATATTTCTATAATTGGAGTAAAATGTATTATTCACAAAAAATGAATTGAAAATGGTAAAATAGTTAGAAATTAAGATTAACTTGTCAATAAAGGTTATAATCACAAATGGGGAATAGACTCTAGATAACCCTATTCTCCTATATCACAATATAAACATATTTACATACTTGTATCTTTTCAAGAATTATTAAATTTTAATATATTTAAAATGGTTGCGATGTGTGCATTCCTTAATGTATATGATAAGATTAATTATTACATATAACAACCCCCTCATTTTAAAAATACATAACATGTAGAAAATGTTTATAAACATATCATAGGTCTTTAAAGACTTAACCATTACCCTACATATTCATATGATAATTTAACTGTATTTTTGTTACAAAACAACATTGTTAATGGAGCTATGGATCCAACTCTTTTTATAAATGATGTTAAGAGGAGAATTATGGTTATAAAAATATATGTTGAGGCCATTATATTATGTTTAACATAAATATAATTATGAGATTCATTGTAGGATATTGGGAAATATGAGTTTGAAATAAGTATGATGGGTATGATAATATACAATTCAAGTTTTCAAATTTTTAAAAAATTAATATTATATTTTAAATATTAGAAAATTTATATAAAATTTATTCTTAAAAAATTCACATATAAAAAAACTGAATGTAATAGTACTATAAATAGGATCTATGATGCGTTGGATTATGGTGGTGATAGGGAAAACCACTTCTTAATTCAGTGGAATGATTTGAAGTCAACACTACCCCATATCAATTCATCCAGATATAATGTTTTCAATATTCTTAAATGCTAGATATCATTAAAATCCAAAATAATTTAATTTTAAAGGATTAAAAAAATCATTATCATAAGAGAACTATAGAATTTTTAATATATTATTCTACTAGAATTGATTTAGGCAGAAAAAGTATTTTATATGTGAATTTTGTTACATGAATAATGAATATGAAAAGTACATCTAGAACATGTAATTTTATGATATGTGGCATATCTTTTAAGATCATAAAAGTATAAAGGGGTATATTGTATTTTCAATGTTATTATTTATATATTTTATGTGTTCTCTTTTTTGATTTCAAAAAACCGAGAGGTTTGTTGAATCATAAGTCTTACATCATTAATTTCCGTTCCATATTTTGGAAATAACAAAAATCTTCCCATAAAATATTATTTACAACATTTATATTTCCTAATTTTTTTTAGAATATTTTTATAAAAATGTTACTATATTTCAATCACAGAAATAATTTCCATTAAAACATGTATAGAATTGTTTTGGACCCTCATCAATTGGAATAAGGGTTAGTATGATCAAATTGAACGAATAATGGTCTGATTAGTTGCTTGAGTTACATATTACTGAAAAATGTCTTCACAATCAGAATAAGCTTGGTACCGATATATGAAACTAACACTAAATTTAGTTTTTTTTAGATTGATAATCTATAAGGATGTCCATCATTATATCCAATGTATTTAATATGTTTAATTTGAATTATATATATCATAAGGAATCCGTAATACTATTTTAATTTTGCTAATCAAGGTGATTTCAGAAAATCAATGTATAATTCATCCTTTGCTAGAATTTTGAAGATCCATATCATTATGAGCAATCATGTGTAAAAAATCTACACCAGTTGGAATTAACTCTATCATTTGACTATTGGAAAATAACCAATAAATTGGATTTCATTTTAATCGTTTGTATTTTAGGAATCTTTCAAAATAATTCATTTAAATATTAATCTACATGAATACCTTTTTTTCTTATATTTCAAATTTTATAGAGTTTATGATATAAAGAATTATTTTGTGGATTGAAGTTCCTTAAGAACAATTTTCATTTTGAATCACATTTAAAATCGTGGTTCTGATCAAGGGTATATAGGGAAAGAAGATTTTGAATCCAATTCATCAGATTGTGGTTTTTGTGGATGAAAAGACAGATGACGATCATTATATCATGGGATTTCTCAATCAATAATAATAAACTAGAATCTAATAATCGCATCTAGGGGAAAATGGGGATTGGATGATATAGTTGATTCTGATCCCTTAGATCGAGGTATTTCCATGTAAAGAAATTCATACATTATAGTGCCTATAGAAATTTGTGGATAACTTTTGATAGGATTAATTAATAGTTTATCTATTATAGTTAAGGAGTAAATTCTAATATAATCATTTCAGACATTATTACTACGATATGATTTTGAATTTATTTATCACTAAGGAACTATTTTCTATTCTTCAAGTGTATGAAAAATATATTTTTTATACTTATCATTACATGTTACTACTTTATTAGTGTGTCTGTGATAATGATATTCTCTAATTTAGTTAATCATTATTTGGAACCGAATTTATTACTCTTATCTTTATATTATATAAAAGTATAATCATTTTTCAAAATTTTTGTTCTTTTACTTTTTAGATTAATTTTAAAATTAAAATTCATTGACTCTTGTAGCCATATAATAATCATTATATTCAATAATTTTTTCCATTTTTAAGGATATCTTAATTATAATAGTTGTTCCATTCCAAAGGAAACTGTGGTGGGTAAATAGGCGAATGATGTTGAAAATGTTCATTGAAATGGGGGATTTATAAAAAAATTAAATAATGATATATCTACTTGGAATTCAAACTTTGGGACTTTTAAACTTCTCAAATTCAATTTGTGTGCTTGTACATTTTAATTATATAATTTTATTTTTCATAATAAAATAATTAATATTTATAAGTAATTATAATAGTGAAGAACTGACCACCACAAACACAATGGGAAATTATATTTTCCTTCTTTATGCTTCATTCCATGATTATTATGATTTTTTTGAACGTTCTCATCAACAACCAAGTGATCACCCATATTATGTGATTTGTCACATATCTTCTAATTTGAAGGATTATGTTAATTTTGAACATACTGTGAAAATTGGGAATCCAAATAATGTCTTAATAATTCATATATATTATAAATGAATAAAAAATCATTTTTCGGAGATTTCGTGTCAATCAGAGCTTGTTTGGTTATTTCTAACACATAAAAATTAATTTTTCTATTTGTATAAAAAAGATAATAATGTCAAATCATACCATGATGCATATCAATAAATCCAAGCATCATATTGTAATTTGATTGGTTCAAAAATATAAAAAAAATTATGAATATTTATCCTCACTTTAAATGTCAATACAATGTCATTTCACTATTTTTGACCGCTAATGTTAGATATGTCATTTTAATAAAACTATTAAATTTAACCTGTTGTTTTCCCTCATACTGAACAAAATGACCATATGGTGGATAAGGTATTAATTTCTATATATAACAAATTTTTGTGATTATTCCCCTTTGATTTCATGTCAATCAAAGTGTGTCCTCATGGAATTATTACATTTTACATGATTTGTCACGTTACAATAAATTCGAGGGAGGGGAAACACAATCAATAATACTATGAAATATTAGTATCAGATTAATGTTCAAATCAAACTAATAAATTATACATGAATTAAGTATAATTTTTCAAGTATTTCATGTCAATCAAAGCTTGTTTTGTTGTTTTTGACACCAATGAATAATATTTTACCGTTATTATAAAAATGTTACTATTAAAAATCACACCTGAAGTTATATTGATCATTTGGAGAAACACTTGATTCCTAGTTTATTACAAAAGATTAAAAATGACTCAATTAATATTTCTCTTGATTTTCACATAAATCTAATGTCATTTCCATGTCTCCCCAATTGCAGATATTTCATTTTATTAATACTATGAAATATACTCATTGTTTTACATAATATTAAGAGGCACTAAAATTTGATGGAAACAGTGTTGATATCTACTAATCAGAAACGTTTCACTCATCATTCTATAATAATTTCATTTCAATAAATGTGTTTTCACTTGTTATTATTCAATTTTGTGGGACTTTTCACATTACTCCACATTTGAGTGACAAACATGTCTTTCAATCATATTGAGAAATTAGGGTATCTAATCAATTTTACAAATATTAATATACATTATAAATTCATTAGTGGTCACTTTACAATGATTTATTTTCAATAAATTGTCATTTTTTAACAACTAAAAACGTTCCGTAAGACATACTGATCAATATGGACCACATATTGTCATGTGATTGATTCCATTGTGTAAAAACAAATTTATGATATGTTCTCCTATATTTTCAGATCAAAATGATGAGATATTCTCATTTATGACCCCCTCCACTAATGGGAGATAAGTCATTTTAATAAAACTAAAAAATATTAAGAGTTGTTTTCATCCATATTGAGCAATATGAGCATTCGATGGATGTGGCGTTGTCTCCTATAAATAACAATTTACTTGTTTATTTAAATCCATAGATTTCGCGACATTATAAGCATTTTTTCTTGGTATTATACCCCATTAATTGATTTTTCAATTAACTGTTACATGGATCCAAAAACCCCAATTTTGATCATACAGACCAATTTGGATATCAGTTCACTATGTTGATTATATTTATGGATTTTAAATGAAATAATGATAATTGTACTATGATTTCATGTTAATCAGTGATCATCACTCTCTTATGATTTCATAGTAATCGGATTTTTTACTCATTTTTGACTAATATACTAATAATAATACATTTTTACGATGTAATAAAAGTTAAAAGATCTTTAATTTGTATCAACTCTGTTTAGAATACAATTGAAATATGATTGAAATATAAAGAAAAAAATTATTTTTTGACAATTTTATTATGTTTTATCATTAATTTAAATGTATTTAGTTATTTTTTAATCATCACATGTTAAAATTCTTTTTAATGAATGTATTGTTATTATTTGATACTTTACTAAAATAATAAATAGTGCATTCATTTTGAATTAGAATCCATAATGAAAAAATGAAACACACCTCTTGAATATGATGCATCTTGTTAAACGATGTATTCTACATACATCTAATGCAGTACTAGACAACAAATAATTAAAAATATATACTAAATAATAATTAATTTAATTATAATATAACAAAAATACATTATAATCCAACATCATATGATCCACTAAACCATCACCTTGGATGATATAATCCCATAGTGCTCTGACCTCAGCAAGATGTAGGGTATTTACCTTATCAAGAGCATGCATCTAGCCTCCGAATATGTCACTCGTCATTTCATTCATGAGATAATAGTTGCCAAAAACATAGAATATGAGACAATAGAATGGTGAATCATTCTTCCATATGTAATTTAATATATTTGTTTATCAAGATCAATTTTGCAATGAAACATCTCATCCATATACATGGAATGTTATCTATAGTCATAAAGAAACAATGTTAACACAATATCAAATAGATCATATGTATTATATAAATATAAATATATATTTATAAAAAGATATTTGTATGTATTGTTAATATATAAAATAAATTTTTATAAGAGTGTAACCATTGGTACATTTCAATCTCGAGTTAACATTCACATCGATATTTTATCAGTCAGTTTACCTTTCTCCCATATAAATAAACCAATAATATATAAATATAAAAAAAATATCATAATAAATATATAAATATAATTAAAAAAGAGATAAATACAACATATCAAATCTAGGGCAAGTGATGAGTCCAATTCATGTGAAGTAGTCCATATATGACATGATTCGTAGAATGATGAGCTTCCACCACCCACATTTTATTAATTAAAATTTGAAACTAATAAAATATTACTCAATAATTAAAATTTTTAAAAAATGAATTACCATAATTACTATAATTGCCTCAGTGGATAAATATGTAACCATGATATACTAATGAAATGGGAGAACACCACTTGGGACTCTATCCAGAATGTCTAGGGCACCCACATTGGGTACCCAGTGCTATCAAATCACACTAGAATTATAATATTTCCACATTTTTATATCATTTTCCATACAAACCATATTAAACTCATTACCAATAATTCATAGACATTTATATTTAATGGAGAAATTATCGCAAATATATGTGTTTTAAATCATAAATAATAAACTATAATGATTCTCTTCCTTAACATACCTCCATTGTCGATCTAATGTGTCATGAGGGAATGATTCACACTCATGTGTAATAAAAAAATATATGTAGGTCAGGAATTATATGAACCAACAGTTGAATGAAATAAGGGGGACCCCCTCCAATAAGACAACATGTCTCATAAAATAATATATTAGGGGATCCAACATAATTGAATCCCAAAACTAAGGCCTCCCCTATTAGAGGAAGAAGTGGTTGAGTCGAATCAAATTGAATAAAATTTCAAAAATAATTTCTAGGATGTGTTCATATATGGTTATCATTTAATTGAAAATATAAAAACACATCTAATTTCATATATACCTCGACCAAGAGAAGCAATTTACACTACTAAATAACATGTATAATGTTCATGTTCTGCTAATATTTCTATAGTTATTGAAAGCATTAATAATTCTTCAAGCATATACTATATATCAAAGATATTGAAAATAAATAACGAAAAAAACATTTATATGATTCATAAAGTGTTAAATTGTTAAAGTTGTATTTAAATCCAATGCCCATGAAAAATATAATACATTTCACTAAACAAGAAAATTAACAATTTATCATTCAACTGAATCTATAAATTATCTACTATCTTCTATCACTTTTATCTAAATTGCATTGATATAGTTGTCGTGTTAAAAAATGATATAGTACAAGGATCACCTTGTTTAATTCAAAACACTCCTCACTATGCCATTTTTTTAGAAACATTCCAATTCATATTAAATAGAATGCAGGTGAATAAAATGTGTTATAATTGAAATTACAAAATGAAATGAATGTTATTATATAAAATACTTTTAATGTTCAACAATGTAATATGAAATTGATAAAGAGCTGTTCGACGAACTGGCTCATCCTAATTATACAACAATAATAAGCATTTCATCTTAATTTCATATAAAACAAAAATTTTGTCATTCAATTGACCATAAAAATTACAAAAATCGATAGATACATGACAAATATCAGTTTTATTTATTTCCCATTTGTCATAAACATATTTAATGTGAATCCAAAAAGCATTATTATCTAATGAATCATAATGATGAGTTATTATAGATGGACCATCAGCCTTTTTGTTAAATTCATTAGTCAATGTAGGGTCACCCAACATATACATGTTATGTACCAAAATATTTCGTGGAATTCATTAAATAATTATGAATAATGAAAGTATTAATATACTTCAATCATATTGAAAATTAATGTAATCATACAATAAACTTCAACTAATCATGAAATTTTTTATTATGGCAATGATGAATATGAGAAGCATTAGCACAAGGCCTGTCTAGTTTTATCATATTAATGTGATTATGGTAAATGTTAATTCGATTTTTAAATGGTCATATTCTATATGAAAACTATGCACATAAAGGTTGAATAGTAAATGAGATTGGACACTTACAACAAAAATGGTGAAACTAATGTACTATTGGACAATATTTATCGATGTGATTGCACCCCTTCGATATTGTGAAACTGAAATATAGTTCATTATCTATCTATCTTTTATATATCATATAAGAATTATATAAATTTGATTAATCATATATAAGGTATTCAGCATGAAATGTAGTACATTTATCCACAAAATAAACATTGTGTATTGATACATCTAGATGAGATATATTAGATATACCTAATTTTAATGAATTCAAATACATCTCAATAGATACAAAAAGATGAATTTTTCAATACAAATATCAATTAATTAAATGGATAATTTTACCATCAAATGAAGAATAACATAGAAAATGATAGTTAAAATATTTTCTATGAGAGAAGAAACATATGTAAAATCTTATCCTCTAAATTTCATTAATTATGAATTCATTGATTTAAAAGTGTAATTTCCAAAAAATTACTCATATCAATCATTGTTTGAAAAATTTATTATGATTATAAAAAAATTCTGATTTGACTATTGAATTAGTATATAATTGTTTGTAATTTTCAACCCTTCTAGAAGAGTAGATATCAGGTATCCCGAGAAAATTCTTAATTCAATTTAATCTCAATTTTACACATCATATATTGTTCAGCAGTCATGTATTCCCCATTACCCTAGCACAAATTTAAATGAAATTGTTTCCTTAAATCTATTTCCTCTATATCATGTAAGGTCCCAAAACTTCGTTTCAGTTATCTTTTTCTTTTTTGATCATTTTTGAGGAAAAGAGGAAAATCAGGAAATTTTCTAAGTATACGATGTGTTCTTTATATGTACATGCCGAGTACATTGATCCCGCGCGAGGTAGTGTGCTGGCTATGTCTGAGCAACACACACGGTGTGTAGGGGTGATTTGGTGTCCTCTTAAAGATGTTTAAGGAAAAGTAGTGTACATTTCTTGAACTCAAGATGTACACACCGTGTACTTTTATTTTTATTTCATTAAACAGATTGGGGTCACGTCTAATCCCTATTTCTGTCTTCTTCTTCGCATAATTACGTCCAGAGCCTCTAAAAAAGGCCCAATCATCTCTGAGCCACTGATCCATCACTAGTTATCTGAATCGAACTTCATTGGTTGCAATAGAATCGCATCAGTGAGTTCGTGGTTCTTCCTTGTCCAAATTTCATGATTCTTTATCTAATGTGATTTATCTATGGTTGATCATTTTAGACTTTTTTGTAGATCTTCCCCATTCTAGGCTGAGTCATAGGGTGAGGTTCATGTATATCAATCTCTTAGGATCGAGGATGGTGGTTTTTTGCCCTACGTTGAATGTCTTTGAGTTTTTTTTAAAAAGTGATGGATTCCCATGTATCAGGTTTCTCTGGTTAGGGTTTTAATCCTTTATTGTTGTCTTCATTATATTTCTTGTATGGTTGAGGTGATTAGATGATTAATGATTTCTTGTTGTCATGTTTGAGGATCACCCAATGGGTGATTCCCTTGTTTTGGCTATTTACCTTCGTTTCGCTTAGGTTTCCTGTGAGGCATACCTTGATGCATTTATTTCCTACCATGAGATAATTTATTGCAATTATTGCATGTTGTTTATTTGAAATTGATTCATTGTAGCTATTAGCCAATTAGTTGTTGAACTTACATAGGGGTGCTGATAGTCGATTATGCTCTACTAGACTACTGAGGGTTATGTGAACCTGGTGTAGTAGACTAATGGGGGAATTGACGATTATGGGATTCCCTAGAGAGTCTATTATAAATTAGAATCAATGCAGGACCTATAGGAATTGGAATTTGTGCTTCCTCAGAGTGTCCTTAGTTACATAACAATACTATATGGTGAATTAGACGTAAGTACTTCCTCAGAGTGTCTATACTCACCATTGAAAGACCACATGGGAATTGATGGTGAGTGTTTTCCAATATATATGTGCCTATGTTTGATTACTTGACTATAATGGTCTGCTGGTATGAGCCACCAATAGAGACAGTGTGAATATTTTTTGGTTTGTTGTGACAAGTCTACAAAGCCAAATAACATGGTTGTGTTTTTAATACTTGTAGTTTAGGTAGTATGCTGAGAAACATGTTGTGTTACTTGGTTTTCTTTGGGAATATAGAGTTTTTGCTAGATTACATGGTTGATAACTAAATGACATTATTAAATTACTAAATAAATGTTAATGGAGAGTTGTAGGATTGTTTACTTAGTGTACTCTTATTTCTCTGTTGCATTTATTACATATACTTTTTCCAAATTGCTCACTGATAGTAGGGCACAGTTCTTCTGGTGATTTTATAAAGGGATTAATATCACACCCTATTTGAGTCCTCCTTTTTGGCCCAAACGGGTTATATGGTTGCAAATGTGGATAGGGATTGTGGCCCTTCTACTTCAAGTACACCATTGTTTGTTAGAGTAGTAGAGAATAGGACTGATCTTAGGCTTGCGATGCTTCTGGAGTTGTTTTTTTACTTTTTATACATTATTATCGGTTGTATTTCATCATGTTTTTTTGTTTGCTTCTTTCAATAGATACTCGTACCTTCTGCGACATTTTCATCATTATTAAATTATACATTGCTTCTACTGTTACGATTCTATTATTGTCTGATGTTTACTGCTTCCTCTATTGACTATTATTTCCTTTTCTTTGAAATCCTTACCAAAAGATGTAATAGTTTCTCCCAATAATTCAGCAGGGCCCTTGCTGCTATTCGGTAGTCTCTGGCATTTGGGGAAACACGCTTGGGGTCATGTGGCGAACTAGGTATGGGGAACCAGTTGAGTGGCCCTGGATTTGGGTCGTTTCAAAGTGGTATTAGGTGACTTCATTCATATTATATTGACTGAATTTTTGGCAACATTAGACAACGATAGGAAGTAATATGTAAATGGTAAATAGTTGTTCCTGGGAGTTCTAGAACCCGTGTATAGGGAAAAAGCCAGATTACCTCGAATTTTGCAATTTTTGAGCTTTGAAAATGTCATAGTTTACTTCATTTCCACATTTGGTGGTGAAATTATTTTGTGCTATTAATATTTATATGATTATGGTTCTATTTTGTTGCAACCTGATGAGATAATGGTATTCCATCTCATGCCTCATATAGGCACTTGATATAAAATCACATGTCATTCATTTTTCCATTCCATCAAAGTAGGATTAGATTATTTATGTTGTTGTGATAGAATTTTTGATTGACAATGCATGATATTGTGATGGCTGCTGTGATAGAATACATGCCATGTTGATAGCGTATCATATGTTTAGATCTTCATTATCATGGACGCCAATCATTGGACATAGAGGTGTTACGTTCCCTCGAGGTTCATAATTTGGTGGGTCGTGATTTTGTTACACTGTTTTCTTGTTATATGCATTGTAATGAGTCCATGCATTGATTCGCAGGGAGTATGGCCCCCCCTAGGATCATAATTTATAACATTAAATCTTTTTTTCCTGTGTTTTATGGGCTCCGGTGCTGTTCTGAGACTACTCTCTTGAAAAACCCAGAATACACGACATGTAGATCATAAATACATGCCGTGTAGTTTTTAGTCATGTCACTAACTTTGTGGACATGGATACGGGGTTGTTAATGTTGTTATAGGAACATTCTATGTACAAGTTTCCATTTCGTGTAGTAGGAAATTGGTATCCGGACGTGTCACGAACAACACAGGCCAGGTAGGGCATGTCTTGTACACATCGTGTCTCCTTTGAACACAATTTGTAGTCTTGTCATTGGGGAGCCTTATGACCATGTCGTGTAGTTGAATACATGGGTTTGGAAAATATGCACTGAAGCACGTCATGTACCATGTTGAAACACAGTGTAGTAGTGGTATGTGTACTAGTCTGTGCGACTAATGACATGCACAGAGGGAAAATCATAAGGACACGCCATGTAGTGGACAAACGCACCCTGTTGTTTCCTGCTGGGATAGACCATGTTTCTAGTATTGTAGGAGTGATCGGGAAGGGATAAAAAGGGTTAGTACATGCCTTGTAGATTTAGAACATGCATTATAGCTGGATGGTTTACACAGCCATGCATGGAGAAGGTACATGCCCCGAGTAAAATTTTGGGAAAACAGGTTGTGTTGTGTTACTAACATGACATGTTGACATGTTTTTCCAGAATTTTAAAGTTTTTATATCATGTTAAATTATAATATCTTATTTTGAAACTGTGTTCATCGTTAATAATAGTGTGGTATTTACTTTTCAGATCTATGGCACCAAGATGTCTTCCTGTTGCACGTTAGGAACCATAAAGTGATTGTACACCATATACGACTGATCAGGGAGTACCGGTAGTTCCATCTATCATTCTGGAAATGGAACCTGCAGTGATTCAAGACACTAGTGTAGATGCTTAGTTCATGGAGGGTTTCATGGGATTCATGCAGACCATCCAGGGAGATCAGCATCCTACCCCATTTATGGAAGAGCTGACGTGGGTTTTTCAGCAACACCATCCTCCCATGTTCATAGGGGAGGGAGGCCCGCAGGCTGTGGAGTCATGGATAGAATCCATTTTATCCATCATAGAGCACCTGAAGAATCCTTTAAATAGTAGAGTAAGGCTCACGACATATATTATGTGAGATTTTTCCAAGATATGGTTGGATGTGGATTCGAATGCAGGGAGACAACATGCTATGGCTTGGGATGAGTTCCAGTGTACGTTTTACGACTACTTCTACCTAGTGATGCTAAGGGATTACAGAGCTAGAGTGTTCATGGACCCAAATCATTGTACTATCAATTTTATGGATTATTCATCCATCATCATAATGTTACATCATTTCACTACCGTTATGGGGAATAACAAGTTCTTTTTAGTGAGGATGATTAATGATGGCCTCTGACCGGACATCATATCGCAGGGGAATATCTTCCTGTTAAAATCAATTTCTATTATCGTCAACCAGTCACATATCATGGAGGGAAACATTAGGGATAGTGGAAATGCAGACCATGGGAGTTCAGCTTTTAGGGATGGATCTTTTGAGGTAGATGACAAGAAGCGCCATAGAGAGTCTACACGAGATGACATGAAGAAGAGAGGCATTCCGTCTGGTAGATGAGATCTTCCGTCTGGAAACCATGTGGTGTGATATTAGTGTTGAAAAAATTGGCCTAAAAAGCCTCAGTTCTCGAGAGAGCTAGTGGAGTTCCTATCATGCGGCAAGATGGGTTAGCTGTAGCATTTTTGCAAGGTTTTTCTTCCAGCTGCTAGTTAAAGAAAAACAGTTTCCACTCCGCGTACAAGAGCATGATTTCTAGTTCTGTAGCATACTAGGGGATAGGGTTCTTCAGGACATTCAGGTCTGGGTAGAGGTCATGGATGTTGTTGTTAGGCATTGGAAGGGTCGGCTCAGGGATCTCAGGTTACTACACAGGGCCACCGTGCAGGAAAGACTTTTGTGGTAGGGCAGATTTTTCAGGAGGAGAATCATGGACCATCCACAGTTCGAGGTATGTATTTATTAGCGTTATTTTTATCCTCTGGACGTTTCTATATAGGAGCGTCTCATTGATTTATTTTTATGCATATAGTGGAAATCTTTAGACTTATTTTTTATACTTCTGGGGATATAATGATGCTAGACACTCCCTAGGTAATTAGAACTGCTAGCGTGCATCAGTGCTTAGACTTCCCCCTTGAGTTTGGATGGTGTTGTTTTTCGTAGAGTATTTATGTTTTGGAAATGATAGGATATGATTTCATTCTCAGGATGGACTGGTTAGTTCACATATAGGCCTTTGTCGTTTGCTATCTCCGTAGGGTGTGCTTTACATCAATGGAGGGCGTATATTTTCATTACAAGGGAGAATGATAAGTCCATCAGAGAAGTGTGGGACCAGAGCGTCGTGGGTTGGGTGGTGTTATGAACAATATTTTTAGCTTATATTTGGATGACCATTGCTCTTCTCAGATAGATTTTCCTCCATTGGTTAAACCCATTCTTGATATACTTCTAGAAGACTTTCAGGTTTTCCTCTGGATTGAGGGGTTGAATTTTCTATCATGCTTGTGCCTAGAGTAGCACTGGTGTCCATTACACCTTATAGGATGGATACACCTGAGTTGATGGAGCTCAAGAAGCAGTTGGAAGAATTTCAGGCGAGTGGTATCATCTGACCCAGCACTTCTCCTTGGGGTTCGCCTATCCTATTTCCAGAGAAGACTGACAACACCCTTAGGCTTTGTGCCGATTATCAGAAGCTCAACCAGTTGACCTTAAAGAACCGATATTCATTACCACGGGTAGGTGATCTGTATTATCATCTTTGATGAGAAAGAGTATTCTTGAAGATCGATATGAGTTTATGCTATAATCACTTGCGTGTCAAACCATATTATATACCTCTTACAGCCTTCCGGAGCAGGTTTAGTCTATATGAGTATTTGGTTATGTCGTTCGTGCTCACGAACATGCTAACCGTTCTTATAGCAGTGGTTAACAAAGTGTTCCATTTTTACATGGATTCTTTCATTGTGGATTTCGTGGATGACATCATGATGTACTCTCACACATGACACGACCATACTACCCATGTTGAGATCATTTTGATTACACTGAGGGAGTATCAATTATATGTTATTCTATGAAAGTGCCACTTTTGGATGGACAAGATTCACTTCTTAGGAAATTTCATCTCAAAGAGATGAGTATCAGTAGACCTAGAGAAGGTGAGAGCAGTAGTCACCTAGGAGTAGCTGAAGAATGTCTCTAAGGTACAATAATTCTTAGGTCTAGCTGGTATCTACAAGTGGTTTATACATAACTTCTCACACTTATCAAATCCACTGAAAATATTGACTAGATATGGGTGACATATGTTTGTTCAGATGCATGTGATTCAGACTATCTAGAGATGAAGGGGAGATTGAATTCAACACTGATTCTAGTTTTGCCGGATCTGGGCAAGAGTTATACAGTTTACTATGATGCATCTGACATCCGGCTTGGAGCAGTGATTATGCAGGAGTATTGTGTTGTTTCTTATGGATTTCTGTAGTTAATTAAACATGCAATAAATTATCCTATGCATGACCTGGACATGGCTTTAGTTGTCCTTTCTATGCGTTTTTTGTGAAATTATCTTCTGGGAGTACATTTTGTGGAATATACTGACCCAAAGTGCCTCTAGTATATCATCATGCGTCATGACATGAATCTGAGAAAGTGGAGGTGGATTGATTACCTATTTTATATCGATTTCGAGTTTGCTTATTGTCTTTGGAAAGTCAATGTTGTGGCAGACAAACTTATCAAGATGACACTAATATAGGCAGTTCAGGTGGCCAACAACGAGTGGCAGCTTATGGCTCTGCTCTCTGAAATGCATTTGGAGGTTCACGACAGACAGTGTCATACATTTTTTTTCATCTATATCTATTACCGCTACCATTCTTGACTTAGATCGAATGAGGCAGCTATATGATTCTGAATGCCATGTCCTACAGGAATGCGTCTTATGAGAGGACCCTATTCCTAGATGGACCATAGGCATTAACGACATCATGAGTTTCCAGTGACACGTATTGGTGCCAAAAGATATACGCGAGGAGCGGATGTGAGACTTACATTCCATAGATTATTCAGTTCAATCTTGCATCACCAAGATGTATCTTGATCTGCACCACCAGTATTGGTGACCAGGTATAACGAGTGAGGTTGCTGGTTTTTTCAAGAGATGTTCCACCTATCAGCATGTGAAGGCAGAGCACCAGAGACCAGTAGGGATTATACAGTGGCTTCCCAATCGTGAGTGGAAGTGGAATGATGTCACAATGGACTTCATGACAGGGTTTCTAAAACCAAATCAGTTGAATGACACAGTATGGGTTGTCATTGAATGTCTCACGAAGGTCTCTCACTTATTTTCGATCAAGGAGACCTTTGGTGTCGATGATCTCGGACGGATGTACATCCTTGAGTATGTAAGTTTGCATGGGGTTATGAGTACAATCATTTCAAATAGGGACGCCCGCTTTACATCTCATTTCTAGCAAGGCTACAATGGGATTTGTGCATACATTTACTTCTAAGTACAACATACAATCCTCAGACAGATGGCTAGTAAGAGCGCACGATACAGGTTCAAGAGGACAAGCTAGGAGCATGCGTCCATGATTTTGGAGGATCTTGGGAGAAACATATACCTCTAGTAGAGTTTTTCAACAATAATAGATTTCATGAAACAATTCATATTGATCCTTAAAAGGCTTTGTATGGTAGGCCATGGCGATCACCCTTGTGTTGGACGGAGGCAGAAAAGGTACCTATGTTGAGACCTCATCTATTTCAAGAGACTAGAAAACAAGTGGAGTTGATTTGGGAAAGGAAGGATAATGCATCGTCTTAGCATAAATCATATGCAGATCAATGGAGACGACCATTGGAGCTCATGGTCAGATATCATGTTTTCTAACATGTTACCTCATGGTAGGAACACAAGAGGACCTAGAGATAGGGTATGCTTTCACCAAGATATGTTAGGCCATTTGAGATTCTACAGAGTGTTGGGCTTGGTAATTATAGGTTACAATTACTTCAAAGGTACCTGACTATGCACAACATCTTCCATGTTTCTCAGCATCGACATTATTTCTCAAACTCGTCGCATGTCATTCATCCTGAGGAGGTTGAGCAGGAGTAGGATGTATCATTAGAGGTGCATACTATCAGGATTATTGATCGTAGTACAAAGGTACTCTGGGGCCGATCTGTTCCTCTGGTATGGGTACTATGGCCGCACGACCGTGTGCATGATGAAACATGGGAGAGGGAGGCTGATATGCGATCACAGAGGCTAGGGTAGTTCAATGTTTCATCTTCTCTCCCTTGTTAAAGAAATTCGGGGACAAATTTCATTAAGGGTGGATGTTTGTAAGAACCAGAATCGTCATTTCAGATATGTTTTACTTTTTCTGTTCATTTTTGAGGAATAGAGGAAAATATCTCTATTTTCTATGTATATTACCTGTACATTATACGTACATGCTGTGTACATTGATCCCGCACAATGTCGTGTGATGGCCATGTACGGGCCATACACACTGTGTGGAGGGGAGATGTGGTGGCCACATAATGTGGTGTACAGAAAAGGCGATTACACTCGGTGTACTCAAGAAGAACATACAGTGTACTTTTCTTTTCAATTCATTAAATGGACCGAGGTCACATGAAATATATATTTACATCATCTTCTATTCCTAATTATGTCCAGTGTGTTCTACGAGGTCAAATCCTCCCCAAGCTGTTGATTTGTCACCAGTTATCAAAATCGATCCCCATTGGTTGCAATAGAATCACTGCGGTGAGTTTTTGGTTCTTCATTAGTCAGGTTTCTTAATTCATTGTCTTTTGAGAGTTATCTACTGTTGAATGTTTTATATTTTTTTGAATATAATCTACATTCTAGGCTGACTCACAGGTTGTGGATTATGTATATTGATCTCAAAGGATCGAGGTAGTTGGTTTGTTTCCCTACGTAGAATTTCAATGAGTTTTTGTGAAAAAGTGTCAGATTCCCATGTATCGGGTATCTCTGTTTAGGATTTTGAACCAGTATTATTGTCTACCTTATCTTGTTGTCTACTTGGGGTTATTATATCATTAATAATTTCTTGTTAGAAAGTTTGAGGATCACCCCATGGGTGTTTCCCTTGTTTTGCTCGCTTACCGCTCTTTGGATTACGTTTCCTATGAGGCAT
This sequence comes from Viscum album, assembly GCA_963277665.1. NCBI lineage: Eukaryota > Viridiplantae > Streptophyta > Magnoliopsida > Santalales > Viscaceae > Viscum > Viscum album. The sequence continues at coordinate 973,653,211 of OY728139.1, read as the reverse complement.
ACCTAGTTGTATTGATTTCCTGATTTGAGATAATTGATTGCATGTATTGCCTGATTTTTATTTGCTATTAATGAATTTTATCTATAAGCCAAGTAGTTGTTGAACTTACTTAGTGTTGATGACAGTCGATTACGCACGACTAGACTTCTCAGGGCTGTGTGAACCTAGTGTGGTAGACTAAAGAGGAAATTGACGATTAAGGGCTTTCTTAGATAGTCTTTTTTAAATTTGTATCATTCACAGAACACCTAGGAATTGTCCACTGTAGATCCTCATAGTGTCCTTAGTTACGTATCGAGACAATAGGGGGAATTAGATGTAAGTTCTTCCTCATACAATCTATACCTATCGATGCAATAACACACGAGGAATTGACAGTGAGTGTTTCCCAGAGTGTCTGTGACATTTTATGATTACTTAACTATAGGGGTCTGCTATTATGAGCCACTCAGAGGGTCGGTGTGAATATTTTTTGGTTGGATGTGATGAGTCCACCGAGCCAAAGAACAAGCTTGTGTTTTGTACTGATTGTAGTTTAGGTAGTCTCTTAGGATATGTGTTGTGTTACTTGTTATGCATTGTGAATATAGAGATGTTGCTAGATTCCTTGGGTGATAATTAAATGATTGAATTAATTTACTAAATAAATGAGAATGGAAATTTGTAGGATAGTTTACTTATTTAACTCATGTTTCTCTATTAGATTTATTTCATTTACTTTTTCCAAATTGCTTAATGATAGTAGGGCACAGAACTTGTAGTGATTTTCTACTGGGATTAGTCTCACACCATTTTTGGGTACTACTTTTTATCCCAATCAGGTTATATGGTTGTAGGTGTAGATAGGGATTGTGGCCCATTTTCTTCAGGTACATGATTACTGGTTGGAGAAGGAGAACACATGACCTATCCAAGGATTGCGATACTGCTGGAGTTGTTGTTTAATTTTAGTACATTGTTCTTAGTTGTATTTCTGCCCATTGTTTTATTTGATGCATTCATTGGATACTTGTTCCTTATACAACATTTTCATAATTATTATATTATACATTGCTTTAACTGTTTTGTTTCGGTTATTATAAGTTGTTTACTGCTTCTGTCATCGGTTTTTATTTCCTTTTCATCGTATATCTTACCAAATGAGGGCATAGTTTCCCAAATGACTCACAAAATCCTTCACTGCTAATCAATAGACTCTGTAGTTTGGGGAAACACGGATGAGGTCATGTGTAAAACTGGGTATAAGGCACCAGTTTAGGGGCTCCGGATTCTGGTCATTACAGATCACATCATGCATTGGCATTTTCATTTTGTTTTCCACCAACACCATAAAGGTTCTATAATATATAATAAAAAAATTCTATATGAATGACATCCAAAAAAATCATTAATATGATAAATTTAATGCGAGTGAGAATTTATAAAATGTTATCCTTCTATGTGTGAATTATTTTTATACCATTGCCATTAATAGAGCTTAATGGAAGATCCAAAAATATTAAAATTCATATACAATGTCAATTTTTTCTTCCAAATGATTGATACTATTTAAACTCATGTCATGATCATTGGTGCTTGGATTAATTCATTCGAACCATCAAATTCTATTTTGGTATTTTCAAACATCTATTGAGAGGTAATAAATAATATGTTTTTTCTGTTTGTAAATTAGTTACAATGTTTAGTCCTTATACAGTTTTTACTTTAATCCCATTATGTGAAAGAAAAATCACTTCTAATTCACAAAACAGATAAATTTATATATTTTTGGAATTAAATTATTCTCTATAATATATTAGTCTCTATTTTTAATATTTCATTCATTTCATTAATATATGTTATCACTCCATCACCATAAAATTCCTTGAACTCGTTAATAAATTGTTGAAAGTAAACGTCAATATTATCCCTCATACTTTTAGGGCCATCAATAAGAGAATAATTTAATTGATTTTTTTTCATAAATATACATGGAGGACGATTATATGGTACCAACAACATTGTACATGTGTTAGGATTTTCACTAAACAAATAAATAATGAATTTAAATCGCATACTACCAATCATTATTAGAAACTATGGATATCTTTAGAAAATTAAGGGTGCCCTTATTTACGATCCATTATTGTAAGAGAGTATATTCAGTTTGTTATCATATTATAATCATTATTTCATTCCACAAATCATCTTATTGATTATGAATATTATGATGACATAAACAATATTTCCAACAATAGATTTTTTTAATGTGATTCATTTCCATTATGTAAATTGCTTTCCCCTATTCATTGTCTAAATATGACAAGTCTGATTTCCACTATTATCATTTCAATTGGAAGAGTAATAGAATATAACATTTTCCAAATGGCATGTTTCATTTCTAAACAACATAAAATTGTTTTCAAATTAAACTATAGTCTCATATGTGAAGCCTATGTTCTTTTTAATCTTATGACCATTGTATTATTAGTCAAGAATAATTGCATTAACCTGATGTAATTTTTCATTGACACTAATAACATATTGAACATGTTTTCTAACCATTAATTCAAAGAATTAATGTGAAATAAATTCATAATAAATTTTAATTTACTCTAAGAAATGAAGTAAAGATACAATGGTGTTTGTGCATAATCATGTATTTAATAAAGAATAAACAAATCATGATCTACACCAGAATGTAAATTTAACCCACAAGTCTCAGCATTTCTGATGTTAATTCTCTTAGGATTCAAACCACGTAATCCTTCATTAAATATATTATTAATATGATCTATCAATCTCAAATCAACATTAATATGAATGGTGTCTATTCAGTTTAATGGAATATACTATTACCCATAACAAATCCAAATATTAAAAATTTTCAGTGTTACATTCAATAGTAGGTTTTTCCATGGTATCTCATGTGAATTGATATATGTTTTCAAATTTTCTAAATGAACAACTATGATAGTCACATTGAAATCCTCTAGTGAAATAAATAAACATCACAATTCCCTCAATATATTATTAGACATCCTATTTTTGAGATCAATACAACTCTCATCCATATATGTATGTCATGACCCCTCCCTCGAATGAGTACCCCTACTGGGCCGATAATTGGACAAGGAGGGTAGTGGCCTCCCAGGTCTAGCCACTAGTGGGCCCTAGGATAGAAACAACCACCAAGGTTATATCATATATATATGTGAGGTATTAGCCTCTAAATGAATCATTTATAAGAATGATAGATAATAGATACACCAATCAACTCTTGTTCATAAAGATAAAAGAATCCTATGAATATAAAAGTAATTTCCTAAGAAAAAAAATTTAAATGAATGGAAACTAAATGTATCAAAATGGAAACTAAAAATTGACCATGAACCCAAAATAGATCCTACAAAACCACAATCTAATAATATCTAGAGTGATATCTAACAATATACAACTAACCTGAAAAAAAATTTATATATACCTTGGGTGATAATAATACTACACTCCATAGGAAACTCCCCATAACCTCCCACAGAATAGATAAATAATTTATAATAAATCAAATTAAAAAATCATTGGGATGCTGTATCCAAATATACATGTCTACGAAATACCCACAAGACTATATGGTTGTCTACACACTTATATGGGAAACTAACCACCATGTATACCAGTAAATAATATTTTCTAGAGATGAGAATTGGACCATAGGGGATATTCAATAATTTATACTTCTCTAACATAGATGATGGGAACCCCCCCCCCCCCAGAGTCCAATGTGTGTCAATAAATCTTCGGACGTGGGTGGGGCCGAATTAATGATAAAAACATGAATGATATAGTATATCCCATTAACATAATATATGCATGATCCTAGTTAGAGTCTCAGCTGCATCTAACTCTCGACTACTACATCTAAGGAGGTGATTTCCAATAATCGTAGAATATTTTAATGTACATGTATTAAATTCATTCATTTTATATGATATTTTACATCACGTTAATTTATTCGTTAATTATTAAATTAAATTGTTTTGATTATATTTCATTTACCATCCATTTGAATTCCACGCCCACCAACGACATGTTGGGGGGTTGGTGGTTCACAAGATGAGTTTGATGATGAGGAGAATAGCACCACCACTTTGTAGATTTATGCTAGAGGTGATGATTCTAAACTTCAATCAAGAGAAAAGTAGACTGGACTACTAGTGGAATGAAAACAACCCACCAGTGGTGAGAGGGTGTAAATTTCTAGAATATGGATCTCTACATTCTCAATGATCTTGACGTCCTAGGATGATGATTTTGAGATCTTCTGTTCATATCAATTTCATGTGCTGTAAGGAAAATGAAACCCCATGTTCGAACATTAACCATCTAACTACACATCCAGTTGGAGGATTCGATTAATCTAACACCGAATTTCTCATCATGTGGCAAAAAGAAATAAACAAATAAATGATAAGATAGGATATATTAGGTGACAACATCCATAAAATTGCACAAATTAAGGGAATTGAACTAAAACATATTTCCATGGTGGAATCCTCAATCAAGAAATCCAAAAAATTGAGTGGGCCATTTAAATTATCTAATGAAGTTAATGGAAAAAAATCCAAGAGATATTAAAATGATTAAATAAATTATAATAATTTCCATGTATTTTAAAAAATAAAATTGAGATAATTTCAATTTTAATTATAAATATTAGAATTAACAAAATTACAAATATACTCGATTTACAACTCAATATTTCTGAATTTATTACAAATAAATGTTATTCATTTGGATCCATGTTTATGATATCTATGATATTCTTGAACCTAGATAATGTTGTAACCATTGTCACACTAATTGATGGGTATTCATCCATGTGTTTCATAGTGACACCTAATTATCCACATTCAATTATATTTCTAATTAAATTAGGCCTAATATCTATGTTATTAGAACTATAATATAATAAAAATGTTTAAACAAATAAAGAATAGATTGAGAATCACAATGTGTACTAATGACAAGAACTACTTATACTGAGTTCAAAAAACAAAAACATAAACCATATAGATTAATTGACTACTTTTTTTGTGATATGTAAATAATTGTAGTGGTCTTGGTGGTCACAAAAGATTACATATTGATTCTCTATTATATAGGTCCTCCTAATACAACAAGTATATAAATAGTTAGTGATTTCCTAGTTTCAACATTTTCAGCATTGTTAAAATCCACATAATAAGTCACTAATTCAGTGGAATTAATAATCTATCCATACAAATTTCAAAGACTTGAAGAAGAAAACATTTACCTCAGAAACCATATAATATCATAGAAAGGTGTTTTTCCTGGAATTTCTATAAACAAGCTCAATTTACATATAAAAAACAAACATCTGGTCGAGTATAAATCATATTATAAATAATACTTCCTTCTACATTAGCATAAATGATTGTTAACATCTTTTAAATATCAAAATATATTGATGGTTACTAAGATAAAGAAAATGTAATATTTTGACCGTAGGAAACACTAACAATATTCAAAGCATAAAAAATACATCATAATCCCTTTAACTCTATAGGGTCATCGATATATATAAATATTCTTATGCTTATTATCCCAAATAATTTCCTTTAACAATATAGTTATAGAACACCCTAGATATTTCACTTTGATAGTTATATTCTTTTTTATTTTAACATGGGTGAATAATTTGATATCACTATATATTTGTATCTTGTCATTTAAATAGACCATTTAATAAATTATGAACATTTAACAGAAACAAAATATACACATGCATCAAACTAACTCCATCTAAAAACATTGTCTATCATGAATGAATCAAACATCATATACCATTGTCATGATTATTAATTTAATCCATTTAATTATTTAATAAAAAACATGTTAAGATTTCAATTCATCGTCTAATCCATTATGACGAATCATGTTTTATTTTCCAATTCAATTTCCATTAATGAAAGTTGTTTTTACATATTTCTCTTCAATATGAAAATATAAATGGATAGAGAAAGAATGAAGAAAATAATTTTAAAAAATTCGTCACTACAAGGTTAAAAAATTCAGTGTAATAAATGCCTTATCTTTGAAGGAAGCCATTGGATACAAGAATATATTTAAACCTAATATTATTTTCTATAGTATGGTATACATTTGTTATATATATAATTTTATAAATAGTCACCCAGAATTTAGGTTGTTTATTTAATATTCACCATGTATGATTATGTCATAGTGTTTTCTTCTCATCTTCCAAATCTAAAATCCAATTCGTTGAGTTGTTATCATTGAGTGGTTGATTATAGATTTGGGCATCTCTCCCCCAATATCAGCTGGTATATTAATGAAATAGGTAACCATATCAGCATGTCTGTACCTAGGAGGAGATCTAATGACCATCCATTGTATATCCCTAGTGAGCTGATAACGCATAAGATCACTAAGAACTCCATCATACATAGTATCGTCTGAATTAGTCCATGTATATAGATCTAGTTGATATAGGGAACCTAAAATGTAGAATATGTCTTAATAAGGTACTCACTAAAAATGGGAGGATAAACGTCAAGATACATCTTTTAAGAGGGATCAACATTATCATTTGTGGTTGTTTGGGCTCTAGAAAGAATAGAAAACTAAAACAATACATCCTAGCTAAGAATATTATTTTTATATCTAGCCTTACCTAACCAAATATTATACACCATTTACCCCTCATAAAAAAATATGAAGATTCACATGATAGATCTGAGTGCAAGTTTATCATCCTTAAAAAAGTGTAGGTAGATATTAAAAAGACCATAAGATATTCATAGGATGTGTGTGATTGTTCCACTGTTAAATAAGATTCTTAAGTATGATTGTATATAAGGATAACTATTTATTAAGTAATTAAAAGTCATGATTTCTCTTCCAAGAAGGATTTTCCATTCCCAAGCATGAAATAATGGTATGAACCTACTCTTGAATTGTACAATTCATACAATCATCTATATCATTCTATAGAGGAGTATGAATCCTTGTTATATTCTATAGAATTCCCTTACATTCATTTAACATGGAAAATTACATATTGATTTATTTAATGAAATTCACAGTCTTCAAATCCTATAACATTTGCCAGATTTATTTTCTATAATAGAATTTCATTGTTTAAATACACTAAAGACATAAAAATTATTTATCCAAATACAAACCCATACATTCATTTAAATGTATTCTATATATGTGACAATGTAAGAGCTTCTACAATGAGAGGTATTTCATGTTGGTATCCCCAAATCAGAGTGTAGATACTGATGTGGGTGACCACCTTTAATGCCAGAGAAATGAGAAATTACCCTTTTAGACATACACATGAAACAATAATCCTAATGTGTATGTTACTTTCTATAACTTGAGCGAGTAGATGTGGCATTCTCAATTTCTCTAGAACATTTTCACTCACATGTCCCAACCACCCATCCCAATGAAAAGTGTTGTTGTTGATAGTGAAATATGTTTTTTCTAATTGATTGGCATATGTTCTTCCTTCCAAAATATATAAACCATTCTGAAATGATACTTTTAGTACTATAAAATAGAATATAGATATTCAAAGACAAATAGAGTCATAATTAATGGTAAAAAGTCTCTGGTCTATGGAACCTTGTGAAATCAGATTCTTATGTAATTCTAGAACCCATCTGACATAAAATAATAAGATCAGAGAAATATCTATGATCACTAGCATAACATAAACTCTACCCATGATGAAAATTATGTGGTTGATTCTTATAACTTGATCTTCTTCAATTTCATCAGTCAAACAAGAAACTGAACTCATATTCAAGAACATTTGAAGGAACAACCATGATCTAAGACCCGCAAGAAATCAATGGAATTCCAAGGAACAAGAAACACCTCTACATAATAAAAACACTTATTATAAAATAGATAATGATAATTATACTTCATTTATTGGATTTCAAGATGTCAAATCAGGTCATTAGGGACTAATATAACCTAGTTGTATATAGTGGTAGTAGTTGGACTCTTTATTCATGTGTATAGACCAATATCCATGTGATTCGATGTGACTCTTACATCCCATACTATGTTTTCCATTATTATTCCCTTGAAACTATGAATGGACACTCACATTCAGGCCCTCAGCATTATATTTAAATGTAGCATTACTACACAACTCACAAGAAATCAATGTGGAATTTAATTCCACTAATTATAAGGAATATATTCCATACATAATTGAATTGATATTATATTCATATAAACTATATAAATAAATTAAAATTATGATGTCATGGTCCCGTTCTTCAACATTATTTTTTTTGGGTGAAATCTAATAACATTTTATTAAACTCATCACGATGTGTATGGGTTGTGGTACTAGGATGTACCTTGAAGGTATATAAATTTAGCTTCTAATGTAGAAGGATAATTATTGATGTTGTCATATATTGTTAATCTTGTTTAGACAAAATACTACATGCATGGTTCTCATAAGAACCCTCTGGTAAAACAATATCACATATGGACACTGTTAATGTGCTATGTACATTAATCAAAATGTTGTGAGGGATATCTTAATAGTTTGTGACTATTTGATCATTAGTGGAAAGAATTATGTGGGGTTTCCTTGGAATAAAAATGGAATATTTTGAATCGTATTTGAATAATAGGGATAATATTTTTATTTGTCACAAAATTAAAATCATTTCACCCATCAAATATTTCTAACCTATATTTTTAACAAACCATTGTTTATTGGGGGAAATATGATTCCACATTGTTGTGGAGAAATAGCCAAATAACCCACCCCACCAAAATTATTTCATGGATTATAGATTAGTATACTTGGTTTATTTCAAAATAATAAATAGAAAATTTAATTTTATTACAAAAAATCAACACCCAAATAGATTGATGATGAAGGAATAGAGAAACAATATCATTTATAGATGATGAAATGAGAATGGAAACAATGTAATCCCTGGTATTTATGGTATTCAATAACATGGGGTCCTAGAACATGTAATGAAAAACTCCCACACAAGAACTATGTTTAGATGGTCTGGAAAATAGATTAATTTTTAGAATGTAAAAGGATATAGAAAAATTAAATCTATTGAAGCGCTAAAGAAGAAACTGTGCACTAGAAGTAGCAGCATTGAAGGAATCAAGATTAACAATTATATACAAGTATGTATTGATATCTAGGCGCCAAGACCACTTCATGAGCCTAGAACGTTCATCTCATTGCTTCATTGGATACCAATGTTGGATAATTACATGTAATGGAATTAGATATATGTTCACACATCTTCAAGGGAGAAGAACACTTAAATCCTTCACAATGACCCATGATGCATAAAAATATATGATGTTGGTGGGACACTAGATGAGTTCATATATGAGGATGATTTCACCACCTCTTGCGAAATTGAATCTGAGGAAGAATATTCTAAACACCGAGAGATTGTAAAAGTAGATCGATCCCCCCTCTAGAAGAAAACAAACCACCATTGGTGAGAGGGCATCTGTTTCAGGTATCTGGATCACTGTTTAAAAGTTAAAATAATTCCAAAAAGATTGATTTTCATATCTAATTTTAATATCAAATTCTAGTGTCATAGGTGTGACAAAAACCCCTACTAGATCCCTAATAGGTAAACAAAAAGTCATGGGGAGGCAGACAAAAAGACAACATCGAACAACCCACTCAACATCACAAGGAATGGTTCCAATCAATAGATGGACATGATAGATTTGGATCCAACATCCATCAACATCCAGAAATGAATTGAATTGGTTTACATTGGATTGAAACGTTGGAATCCCATATTGACCAGGCCAAATAATTTTGGGGTCCAAATAAATTAGATAATTTGGTAAAATCAAAACCAACTCCAGTAGATATTAAAATGAGAAAAATTTTAATAATAAATTCCATGAATTTAAAATAGTTTACAAGGTAGAATAATTTAAATGGATGAATTTAAATTTTCAATATGAAAAACAAATAATAATCAAATTGACACCAATCTTTTACATTATTTAAACATGGCCTATAACATATGCTTCCTGTTTCAACAAACAAAATAATAACAAAACTCATTAATCATACTGTTTTTTCATCATAAACAATAATTTCAGAATAATATTACTTAACTACTTCATAAATATAGGGAATACCAAATTTATTTGTACATTAATAATTGCATTAATTTGATTACCATGAAATTGGGGGAAATTCTAGATTTGATTAACATGTATCCTCAATAATTATTTATCCGACAAAAAAACATTATTAGAAATATGTTCATTATCCTAATTCGAAAAATACTATATGATAAGAAAATCATAACATCATAATAAAAAATTCATAGAATGGATTGAGCACTATCAGAAAAATATGATGAAAACCATTATCAAATTGTAAAACAACATCATGTGATCTGTAAACATAATCTAATCCCACTCATTAATCGAATTTAAACATTAATAGAATAATTCCACCTCATATATATGTCGAAAGAACTACCAATTTATGATTTCATGTAGATAAATATTAGAATAAATGAATAACCAACCCCAAAGCATCTTCATTCCTCACATAATAACAATTCAATATCACATATATTTGATCACCTCTTCCACGAGGAATCAATGATCTATAAAGGATATCCTTCCATGAATGAAAAAAAGGCCATATTCCTAGCATTAAAATTCTTCAAAAACTGACATTGGTTATTATGTTTCAAAATGAAATTGGTGGATGAAATCCAGTCGAGGTCTATGGAAGTATTTATAGGAAAACATATTTTTATAGGACAACAACCCAACTCCAATGACAACATAGTAGACCACATGAACCACTTCATAGTGGGAGGAGACCATTTCACGTCCCCCTATTAATCCCTTGTCTTGGGTCGACTGTATGATCCACAATGCATGTCCTGTTTATCAATAAGAGGTTCTACAACCCAGCCTACGACACACATTCCAGCCATCCCCAATTTGGTCATACCGACATAAACCAATCTGACATACCCACCTTGCTCCATGTCACAGTGCTTGACACTGGGGAATAACATTCGGTGTATCGAACAAACATGGAACATAAAGAACTAAATGGGACATACCCCTGATTGTACTCAATCAGGAAATTGTAGGCCAATGATTTGTGACCACACAACAAAAGTCTAGAATTTGATATAGCCCTTGGATCCACAATTCTACTTGGATTCAAATTGTTTTAGAAACCACCATTTTCTATAATATCTCCCGCAAACTCCTTGAAACCACAACTAGGTTCCACAAATTTACAAAAAACAGAGTGTGAAGGGATAAATATGTTCTATCACTTAATCTGTTTATCTATAATATATAGTAACAATTAAAAATTATTTTATTTTAAATGAATTATCAACAAATCACATAATTTATTTAAATATTTTTATAGTACATATTTTGAAAAAACATTATCTTATATATATCTCTCTACTAGAAAAATTCATGATATAAAACATTAATAACTTTTAACAAAGAATCAAATATTATTAAAAAATATCAGTATATTATAAATTACTATCATAAATCATAATATAACCTTATAGTAATCACAATTTTGGTGACCATTTTAAAAAACATTTTAACTGATTAATCAAAAAATTTATAAAAACATGAAAGGATTGTCTCTATATATAATGATATTCCATTTCCAATAGAACTATATTTCTAAATATTTTAATGTATTCTTATATTTCTAATTGTTTTTTTATCAAATAATCATATTAAAATTTTTTTCACATAGATATTTTGGTATAAAATTTATTCCACCTATCCAAACTAATAGTATTTAATTTAATAAATTCATAATAACAACATTTTATAGTGAAACAAATGTTATTTTTATAGATTATACAACATTGAATACATAAAATTTAAAATAAAAGATCTAATTTAGTATTTACTATTCGAATAAAAATGTTTTTCTTATTATATATTGTTGAATATTTTTCTTATATGATAGGATAATAACAAACCTAGGTCAAAACAAGCGAAAAATATTTATAGTTAATTAATATTTAAACTCATCAAGAAAGTTGGTTCATTGAAATGTTGATTTTTTTAAAATAATCATCCGAGATAGATGTTTTACATTTCTAGCAAGAAGATGATTTCTGATCAATATTAATTGAAATATTCTATCAAATATAAGAAGAAGAAAATATATTTATTTTATTGAGCTGGTCATCATGATGGGGTGAATAATTGGACTAGGAAAAATTGTTTTGTAATTTCTGGACTATAGAAGAAGAATCTCAGAATTGTTTCAGTGATTTTATGAAACAATATTATTTTCTATATTGTGTAATTATCCATTAGAATTAGATTGGGAAATTGGATAGAGTATAATTACAATTTCCATACTATTCATACCATACATTGGGTATTAAAGTGAATATTTTTTTGACATAACATATTTATAAATGATTATCCGGAAGAACCGTAACATTTTCATTACATAAATTTCATTAAATTATATTTCTACTTGAAGTGCATGCACTATTATGTTGGACACAGTGCTACACAAGTGTATTGGAATATAATACTCATTATATAGCACAAAATGGTATTATTTCCGATGTAGAGTGTTGTATCTAATTATTTCAAAACCATACAAATGACCTGCTACTATTTCTGAATAGTGTAACTTTTAAATTAGTATGATAATGTTTTTATGTGTTTTATTTGTATTCAGTAGAGAAATAAATTATTAACCTGAGATTAAGGTTGTTTCTCATGAATGAAAACATAAAATTAAAAGATATTATTAATTCACCCCTCCCCCTCTTAGAGATAAATAAATCCAGTATGTGTAATATTAAGAGGTTCCCACTAAGAGAACCAATGAAATCATTTATAACATGCTATTAAATTATTTGAACATGCTCTCTATCGTAAAATCTTGTTTACAAAAAAAATGGAAGACAAACACTCATTAATAATATATTTTATTATCATCAACAATCTTTCTGACATCATATTCATTATCCTATTCCATTAACACATTGAACAATGCATTCCGTTATACATGAATTCATGCATCAATTTGATTACAAAAAAAATTATGAGAAGTATGAGATTTTGTAAAACGTGACTCCTCATTAATTATTTTGAAATTCAACCATACATTATCAGATTGATGTTCATTATCAAAATTTATCAATTTAGACATTACAAAACAAGCATAACAACATGCTATTAAAAGCAGAGTATAAACTACAAGTTTTCTAGGAGGGGTTTGATTCATCAATTAACCCAAATTTTGTCAAATCCATTAAAAGGATTCTAATGTTAAACAATATATAACCAACACCACCACCACACATGATAATATAAACTACAAGGACCTAGAATATAACGTTTATACCACCTAACTCAAAACTAGAGATGAACACAACCGTATCCAATTCCTTTTATAAGGATTTAAGAATCCATTATATTGCCAACCTAGGATCTATTTGAAAAAGATGGATTTAGGGAATCATAAGTAGATAAAATAAACAATAATCCTTTTTCGGAAAAAGATAAGTAACTCGAGTGTAAGGCTTACCCATATCTTTGATGCGCCTCCCATGAAACTCAAAATAGCCTAATAAATGAAGATAAATATTTGGGATGATAAGGGTGTATAGGATAACAACTAATTTTGGAGGAGAAATAACGTGGAATTAATTTGGGTGAATAAAAAAAATGAATATGGTGAATGGATTGTAAAATCACACTTTTAAAGGTTTCACATTGTCGGGACACAAAATTTCTAAACTGTGTGCCATCCTTGTTAATTCTATTGTTCATGAGTGGAGGAGTAACATAGTTACCTAGGACTTGACAGACGGTATGAAAAAGTTTGTTCCATATATTCATAATACCCATATCTAGACCTCATGGGTTTTCATATCATCTTTCATAGTATATTTAACCATGAACCCCTTCCCCTATTAATGAATAGTTTGTGTGAATTGTTTATACTAACCATGTGCCAACAATGTTACATGAACATGATGGCAACAATATCCATTGTTTCTCGTATTGAGCACCTAAAACACCAATGAGATTATTCAAGCATCCATATGAAATTTATTTAACAACAATAACGAGGGGCAAACAATTAAATGAACATGAACGTACCTAATGAAATTCAAGGATCAAACAAACTCCCAAACTTATAACGGATCATCCTCAATCCATATTCACAACCATCCCTAAACATTAACCGAAAAGTGATCATTCCACTACGAACACATATCCATATCGTTCTACCATGATTCTTCCTAAACATTAAACATATTCCCAAAAACTCAATTGAAAGGCATAATATTTACCCATAAGGATTCGTCATTATGATCCACTACATTAATTAGAAGATCTTTATAGGATGAATCATTGTCATGTTAAATATCCATGACATCAAATGCATGACATGGGAATGGGTGATACTGTTGAGGTTGTGAGATGTTAAAATAATCATCCATGCCACTCTACCACTATGGAACAACCATTTTGTTCATCAATGGCTTTATCCTCTCCATAATCTAAAATGGCCCCTTGTACCTAAACACCATGAATCCCTATTTTTGTATTTGACAATGACACAACCATAGTGATTGTAAAGAATCAAATGAATCCCACGATAAACTCATGTGGCCTATGACATTGGTCGACAAAAATCTTCTTCTTAATATGATCTATTTCCATAAATTTATTAGTCAACTAAACCATTGCTAATGTCACCTATATGAGACTCATGCCGAACAATTCCAAATTTTCGACCTCAATCCTACATAATGAAGATCTACACAGTCTACGATAGAGTTCCTCATATTGTTTTTATGAATCATCCCCTAGTTACTATTATTATTGGTGAATTAAACAAGCACAGATTTCTTCTCCCATGATCCACTGAAATCGAGAATAAAATCCCTCAACATATCCCCATGTACCAAAATAGTATGCTCTGATTTTCTATGTAACTGTCGGTGGAAATCAATACTCACAAATACATAGGTGCCAAAAGCATTAGGTAATCCCTACATGAAATGAGATGTAATATGTGGATCCTAATTTTGATCTATTGTCTTCAGTAGTACATGAAAATACACTCTTTTCCAAAAAATACAATTCAATCAATTGATTAATGGTGAAAGACTATAAAATACAAATTAAATGTTCCACCATGGTCAAATGGTCATAAGATAACCATATCAAATTATTATTCGGAGTTATCCTATGATGAAATACTATGAAATCCATTATATTTTTATACTATTCCAATTCATGAATGGGAAATTATTTTAACAATCAACCAGGTCATTTATTCTTGACCATAAACATCTTATATATTTGGAATCTTTCAAAAAACCCATATAACACATTCCTCATTTCCGACCATAAATAATTTAGATGAAGATCATGATACATTTCTGTCAACAAAATATACACTGCCCACCTAGATTCAGAAATCTCGCACATCAACCCTTCCATCCAAC
This sequence comes from Viscum album, assembly GCA_963277665.1. Lineage (NCBI taxonomy): Eukaryota > Viridiplantae > Streptophyta > Magnoliopsida > Santalales > Viscaceae > Viscum > Viscum album. The sequence continues at coordinate 973,637,645 of OY728139.1, read as the reverse complement.
ATGTTGGCACAACAACTCAACCATGAACAAAAAAGATCTCATATTAACTACCAATCAATCCAAAATAGTACTCTCCACCATTAAGACTATTCGATAAATAAAAAAATTTAGATTCAACATGTTTTTTCCCATGATTTGATTAAGAATCAGGAAGTAAACTACAGAGGATGTTGGGGTCATCTTCCAGTTCTCATTCATCACCAAAATACTAATATCTACAAACACCTCCATCATCCTCCTTCCAGAACTAGATTCCGAAAATACAAAATTGAATATGTTTTTTCTCAATGCATCTAAGAAACTATTTCTATTTCCAATATTATGACCCTTCTCAATGTCAAAAAACATAGTGTACTCAACCCATCATCATTGTCAAAGATTCAAATCATGTAGAGATTAATTGTAATTATGGATTTTATGATCAATATACAAGGAAAATATTTCTACAAACAGGTAATTTCACAAAAAATTTAAACCATTACCATTGCATACAAATCATGATCTTGCATAGGGTAATTTCATTCATGGGACCTAAATTATATTGACCCATACGCCACAACCCAGTCATTATACATCAACACTAATCCTAGTCCAACACTAGAATCATCCCAAAAAATCTATACGAATTACCTAGGTCAGGAAACATCAGAATCTATGTGGATGTCAACTGAATTTTAATTCATGTATATCTTCATCACAATCCATAGACCATTCTCACATGATTCCATTTATTGTGAATCTCGAAAGAGGAGTTTCCAAACAGGATAATTCCGTGATGAACCTTCATTAATATCCATCCAATCCCAAAAAAATTCAGATCTTTGAACCATTCATGGGTTGTTCCCTTCATTGAACTACTTACACATTCTCTAGGTTAACTAACACACCACCTTCAAGATAATCTGACCGATAAAATATATCGTATCGATTCAGCAATGGCAATTCGATATCATGGAATATAGTACATGGTAACTTATTTTACATTTTATGTAGTCAAGAATGATGGAATGATCATTATGAGATTAATTTTACACCATTAATTCATCAAATATGGAAACTACAAACTGATCCAGGTACAGATGAATCATTTTACACATTATGGCCTTAAACATTACTAGTGAATTTTTCAAATCCAAATGGAATTTCCAAAAACACATATAAAAAATATTTACTCATAATGGTAGTCAACGATTAATCTGAATGTCTAAATATTTGACGATTATACCCTAATCTCTTATCATTAATAATTAATAATGATGTAACCCTTAGCTGGTAAAAAATGATTATTGATTTAGTGAAGAGTTTATCTGTTCTTAACAATCATCTAATTAATCTTCCAATAACCGAAACACATCTGCAACAATTCCTCATCTTTCAATGGAAACATAACTAGATATCCCCAAGGAAAATATTCAGGTTAAATAACCTCTTGAATTCTAATCCCTCAATAACATTTTGATGCTCCTGAGTTCTAATTATTCCATTAATTTTGATTGAAGAGAAACTTGATCTCCTCCTAGTAGAATCTATAACATGAAATTGACATCTCTTTATGTAGGAATGATTCAGAACTCCAAAGGAAACTCATCATGAATCTAATCCACCACAGAATGAAAAACAAGATACTATACGTCCCCAACATTGAGAATAAGTCAATCCAATTGAGTTACGTGTTCACCCAAATTCTAACAAACTGGTCATGTACAACAAGCCTGATTATCCCACTCACCATAATTGATATTATTTACTTCTTGAAGATATTTTAATGTTATAATATAGAAGAAATATTCTATATGTACCTATTTAAACACTGTCCAATACATTCGCCAAATCTTATCAAAACCTGGCATCTCTTGAAAAAATATTCCCCATGGGATATGGTACCCAATAAAATCAATAACACACTACTTACATTGTTTAATATTATCTACTCACATCTCTAACATTGTATCACTCGACATCACCCTACAAATTCATTGAACTTCTATGTCCATGATAAACATAAATTGAATAGAAAAAAGAGAATATGAGGCACCTATATTGAATAAATCTCCAACAAACGTAGATGCAATAAGAATCATAACTCAAATAGTCAATGGTACATCCCCATTACCAACTAGAGTAGATATAAATTTATGACGTTTCTGTCCCTCTATACATTGGTATCAAGTCTTAATTATGGTTTTCCACTACCATGATAATATGTATTCTCTCTCCAAAAATTACAATATCCTCCACCTCAAAATATGTTTTCATTAGAACTCAAACTTCCTACCTGATATGGGATAACCAACCCTCTCCCTAGGAATTTCATCGACCATGGCCCACGGTAATTTCATTCGTATGAAGGGTTACTGCCATATCTCTATCATGAAATATTATTCTACAATATTCGAACTCAACGAGTGGTTAGAGACACATACCATGCATGTTCCCTCATGTTCACTCACTAATATAAGAAAAAATTATCACTACCTTGAGGGGATGGTTCTTGTAGAGACCCAAAGCACGACATACATGGACATTAAATTACTTTTGTGGAAAACATAATACATAAAAAAATCCAACACTCAAGGATCGTAATAGTTTAGTGTATTTGGAAAATGTAAAACATAATCTTCTAATCATGGTGAAATATTTTCAACATCTCCCATAAAGATATTACCCTTTTTTCGTACCTAAAACCTTTATTTATATCCTGAGGAAAAGAAAATATATAAAGGGTGAGCTCAAATGCACAGTTAGGGTAGGCAGGTAGAAAATAAAACAAACCATATACATTTGAAAATAAAAACATGATCATAATGTTTAAACATCAAAATCATGAGCAAATACATAAAACATGGATGTACATAAGGGATAGATAATAATGGAACATCAATTATGATAAAATATCATGGGAATAAAACATGTAATTGTGGCATCCATTAAGAACATGTTATGATTTCCATAGTAACCATGGTATTACTGCAAATACCATCATAGTGGACAAATTCCCATTTTGAATTGAGTTCACTCCTCGTTCTAGTCCTGTAACACTGAAACAGATTAACTTACCATTCCAGACATGTCTATCTCATGAGATACAAATTTTTACCCAATTAATTAGAATAAGATATAGGTCCCACCCATCTCATATTGAAAACAATCTTATGTGTGCCACAACAAAAAGATGGATCATTCATCATAACCCATAGAATAAAATTGGTTTCAAAAGCATCATCCCATCATAATATAATCCATATAAAACAAAGGGATATCATTTCATCATAAGAAAAGTGAAAACATGTATATAATAGAGACATTATACATGAAACATACACATATTAAATAATGTCATCTTATAAGGAAAATAGTATTGATAAAACACTAGAAATGAATTTTTGAGTAAAATATCCTATCTTCTTCAAAATAATTTTCTTTTCACAAAATTCCATGGAATTTTAAAAGAAAAGTATTTTGCTGAAATTAGTCATGAAATTTTGTAGTGTAAGATTCATGAATATAATGTGTTATGAAACCGTAAAAATCAGTTCATGCCGTATAAGTTAAAAAAACATTCTTCTTGTACTTTTTTCAGAAAAGTCAAAAAGATCATCATATGGTAAAAAAAAATAATGATTCCATACATATCATGTAGTGAAAGTAAAAAATGGGTAAAATTAACTTTAAACAAACATGAAACAATTTTTTGAAAATAGAGACAGTGATGATAAATTTAACACCAGTAAATACTTATGAATAAACAATCTCGGATAAAAATGAGATTGAAAAAGTATCCCTTACCTTATGTCCAATTTTGTTCAATATGTGTCCTAGACACCTTTATAGTGTGTTAAAAAATATTATTAACTTGTAATGGAACCATAATAATATATATGATATCATATATGATTTACTTACATATTTATATAACCTGTTCTTTTGTAAACTCCTTGTTAAAGCAGTGTTTTCGGAAAATTCCTTTCATTTATCGTCCGTGTTTTGACTTGTAATTATTAATATGATTAGACTGATCAATATTAATTAATTCCATAGTATAAAAAAAGGATTTATCTTTAATATATATTCAGAATATAAATATATATATTAGATCAATAAATGGGACGAAATACATCGTTCATGGATACGGTAGGCCATACGTACACATTTACGTTGTTTTCGTTTCTTTATTGAATTGAATAGAATTAAGTATATGACATACATATATATATTTATATACATAAATACAATAGTGTTATTATGTCATATATTTCATGATTATTTATTATATATACTTTATAATCATTATTGAATGGAAAACATGGAGAATGAATCTCATCGCGTCGTGGAGACGGTATTCCGTATGTACGCACGAGCGATGATATCCTTCCCATAATTACTTATTTGAATTGGAGTGGATGGTATAATATATCAGAATCAGAATTTTTTTTAATAAATATATATAGTTATTCTTTTCACCATTATACCCATCCATGTAATGTGGTGTTGGAAAAACTGATTACACCACGGCGTGGAGACGGTACTTCGTACGTACGCACACGCAGTGATTTCGTTTTCTGTAGGATGGATAAAAGGTGAAATGGAGTTGTTTCAAATTTATAATAACATATCAGTATATTAGTGATACTTATGTTATTACTTTATAATGAAACATCTAATTAAGAAGAAGTTGAATCAGATAGAAATTTGAAAGAATCGGTAGAAGAGATTACCTCTTCTTCGACACGCCTCTTTTAAGCTTTCTCTTAATTCACTAGAGTAGGTATTTTGAGGAGACCAAAACCTCTATTATTTTTCTTGGGAAGTTGTGAAGGAAAATGGGTAGATTTTTTCTTAACAATAATGATGAAATTTGTGTAAAGAGAAGAGAGAGGAGGTGCCCTTTTATAAGAGTGGTGAGTGGCCCCTTAAGAAAAACATAACATATTATTTTATAATAAAGTCATATTCGGTTTATAATAGATCTATATTGATTTATTTCTAATATAAAGTGCGGATAGTTCGAAATACTATCAACCAATAGGTTTTAGACAGGTTTAGGTTACTATTTTAAACTTATCATTTGGATTTAACTCTAAGTTAAATAATTTAACTTTTACCGTGTCTTCTTGTTTTCTTACACAATATGGTTAATAAACATACTATAATGAGCCAAACGAACCCAAAGTGGATCATTATTAATATATATAACCTTATCTATGACATTTGGCTGATTCATAGATTTTTAGTGATATAATATCAATTAATAATATAATATTTGTTTTAAAAAATATTTTGTGTCAATTTTGACACAATTTTGTAATAGATTTTTGTGGAAATCATAACAGCGTGATTATTTCTAAAAAAGTTAATTTAATAAATAATAACATGACCTATTAATCTAGGAAATTATTGTAATCCATAAAAAGGCTCAAATTACATTTATTTGGGTATTTATAACATCAATTATGTTAATATTTCAATAATAAGATAATTACTGCATCATAATTGTGTCATAAATAAATTAAATTATTTAATGTATAAAAATTACAAATAAAATACCATCATGTAGGGTATTTGTTTATATTTCGGATGAATATTTACAATTCAATTTATCTTTTTTATATCCATATATTAAAAATGTTTTACATTTTAAACATTGATTTTCACTCTTTTAACTCATCATTGAATTAAATTATAATAAATGTCCTCATCTAATCCAAGTAGACCTAAATGATATTATTATACCCCTGAGGTAATTTTTGGTCTAATTACACATATTTAATTTAATTATGACATGTTTTAGGGTATTAATAATATCATTTTTACCCTTAATTGCCCTATTTAATTTTAACTGTGGTAAATAAATGTAAAAAGTTACCTTTGAACAAAAAATATTTTCATCTCATTGAACCACATTTTGCTTACTAATATCAACCGTGTCTTTCGGAATTTTTATATTCCACTCAGAGAAGCAGTAAAATTATGTTTTCTATAAATTTTCAAATTCTCCTAGGAGGTGGGTAAAAGATGGTGAAAAGATCAATGAAATTTTTATACATATAAAATTACTTTAAAATGACTCCAAATAATTAAATTAAACATATATAGGTATTATGTATCTAATTTTACCAAACATAAATTTAAATAAAATAAATAATTATTTAATGAAAACGTCTGTTTTGAAATAGTAAACCAGTGTTTTCAATATTCATAAAAAAGTTACAGTTTTCATAAAAATAACAAAACATCACCCTAAGCTAATTTAAATATTCTGACTCCAAAAAATATGTCTATATATTCAATTTCAAAACATATAAGTGGCATTAATTAATTTTAAAATTAATTCCCGTAATCAAGACGAATAGCGTGTTTTTAAGAAACAATAACAATCAAAAGATCGACACTTGTTTATGACCAAATTCAAAGTGAAATTAATTCCAATGAATAACATTTGCTTAAATGGTAAAAATATATTCTAATTAAACTTTAAAACCAATTTAAAAAATAATCCAAACACAAAAATTATTGCGATAAAAAATTTTGTTTTTAATTAAAATATGTCGTGTTTTTACTATTTATCAAGATATGAATGTTTTCAGAATAATATGAAATATTTATCCAAATTAAATTTTTATATCTTGATTAAAAGGAAGAATTTTATTTTCTGAAATTGAACTTATATACATGTCAAAAACTAGATTTAATGTGGGTGTGACATAAAAAGGTGACAAAACTATATTTTTTTTAAAAATACTTATTTTACCTGAAAAATTAATTTGTTCCCATACCATACTCTAAAAAATATATAAGATAAATAATAATGTTATAAAATTAAAAATGTAGATTATATTAATCATTAAGGCTATTCCATAATAATATTATAACAATATACCGTTGTTTAGTAAAACTCATTATTGCGTACTTCACACACTATTGAGGAAGGTCGCGATTGCGTGTAATACAAGCTATGTCAGGGTGGTGTGTAGTGAAAGACTCTTTTGTTTTAGAATACAACAAAATATAACCATATTTAATTTTTATATTAATCAAAATATTTACTTAATGTTGTGTAGAATAATTTCTACAAAATGAACATGAAATTGTGTGTAACATGAGCCAAGAATAGTGTTGCGTATACTGCAAGAAAATACGGTGTTGCGTATAGCGGATGATAATCTTGGTGTAACATACAATAGAATATATGAATGAAATTAAAAATATATATCTTATAAAATCTCGGGGTGTTACATTCTACCTCCCTTAAATTGAATTTCTCCCTCGAAATTCGTCGGGGGTTATAAATGGTTTACTACTTGAAAGTTTTCTTTTATAGAATCCCAAATCATAAAAAGGAATACTGAAACATAATTTTAAAAACTATTGTATGAAATATAATGACTACCCAAAGTAACTCATCACTGGGTTTTCACATAGGGGAACATAGGTGAAAATATGGATATGGAAGAAAAATCTAACCATCATGTTCTGATGGAGAGTGGTAGAGAACATGGCTTAGAAAAAGCCAACAATCAAAAAGCCAAAAATTTGTGATGATCTAATGTACTATATGATTCATCAGATATAATGGCACTAGGATAACATTTTGGGTTTTCGCGATCATTTCCCTAATGCTGAAGAATATTTGAATTAAAAGAAATACATACTTGATTTTGGTAAAATCATACCTTTTCTCATGCCTTGATCAATTTACACATAATATCTTAAAGAAATGAAGTTGAATTTGTCTTTTGCCAAGTGTTTTCTGATCATGCGATAGAATGATAAGTCATTCCATCTATCTCAAAGATATATTCGCAAACGTAATATTCATATGTCCATCTATGGTGAGATTAATCAGATATGGTTCCAAAATGAACTTATAATTCATCTATCACACGACATATTAAAATAAAACTAGTTTCTATTAATGAGGGACTTTTGTAGGCTAGTGGTGGGCGATAAAGGCATGTCACACTTTAATTATGAGTTATATTCCTGCAACCTTGTCCGAAACGATGGGTTGTCACAGGTTCTATGGGTTGTCCCTTTTTCTAAAACTAAACTATTATAACATTTCAGAAATAGTATCGAAAAATTTTCAATCTGTAAACAATTCTATCTAATGTTCAATTTAATCCCTTCCAACCATTAAGATTTTCAAAGAAATCTTTTATCCAATTTTCTAGAATAATGAAAACGATTAAAAGAAATGTCATCAACGAAGCATGTGAATACCATAATTTATCCCCTATATATCATAAAATATATCTCACTTATCACAATCTAGACATGTGAATACAATAATTATTTATTCTCTTGAAAAATGAATACCCATTGAGCCTTAGTGAGAACATAAATGCTATCAAAAGATAACTCTTTGCACTTAAAAAAATCCAAAAATTTATATATACTAAATCATTGATATCACATTGTCCTAGCATTAGTCATGAGCTCATGAATACAATCAAACATATTATTTTCTCTTTATTCTTTCAATATGTGCATATCATCTACCTTCCAAAAAATATTTCAATCACTTTTCATGGTTACCGATGTCATATTCTTATGGAAAACCACAATGGACCAATATATAGGTATTCCAATATACCATAAAATTACCTCAACAACATTATTCATGAATACCAATACATAAACACATCAAACCATCATCTTTACTGATTGTCATGGAATAAGACCTTCCTTGATTTAGAAGAATCCTCTTAGGTTAGGGCATTGTGTTGGGTAATGCCATTGTTCCCCATAGTTAAGACATTAAACTCCATAAGAGTCTATCACTCTATGACCCTTCTCTCTACACAGATAATTAATCATTTATCCAACCTTATTTCAAAATCACTTTGTAAACCTCAATGAATTCTACCAGGATCATGAGTGGTATAATTAATCATTTATCAAACAATATTTCAAAATACATTCGAATGAATCTAATGAACAATAAGATAAAACCATTACTACAAACACACAGGCATGAATAGACTTCAAGACCATGGAATATAAATTCTAGAAAAGCTTCCTCAAAACCAAAGATGAATGATTTATTAGCCTTATCCTTGTATAGGAATTCTTGCACACATAGAGTACACATCCTACAATCCATTTGGAAAAGGGGGTTTTAAGGTATTCTATGAGAAATAATGAAACCACATTCCCTAATCCATATAAGAGAAGAATGAGGAGTACAACACTAACACGTAGCACCGATCCTCAGCCAATGACACTTCAACCAGTCTAAAAATTAATGAAATTTATCCTTGGGATGATTTTTCTATTTTAGATAATCATTAAGGATGGATGAATAAAAATGTGGATGAAATTATGTTGAGGAACATTAAATTATGAGCTATAAATGATAAAATCCTATTTTTAATTGGGGCACTTGTTTGGCCATAATGTCTTACAAACCCTGCCCCAATTATGCACATGCTACTGTCCATGAGAGTTTGAATTGCATGGTTTATTAGAGAGCCATTTAATGTTTGAAAAAAACATTATCCAACTATTTGGAATGCCTCTGTATAGTCCTTCTTGGTTTTCCACCATTCAAGCAATGTTTACTAATCTGTGAACCCCTTACTCAAGGCTATTAGGGTTGGGGCGCTAAATTACTAATACTATTGTGCTAATGGTGCTTCATCCATAGTATGGACAAAATATATGTTCATATATATGTCAATATCCTTAGAAACCCATGAGCATCATATTAAATTATAAAAAATTTCAGTCATCAAGAAAGAAGACTTCAACTTAAACATAAACAATAAGTTACCTTGAGAAAGTTCAGGTTCTTATATTATCCAACATTATGACGGATCATCCTCTATCCACATTTCCAATCATTGTTATACTTCAAATGAAAAGTGATTGGGCCACAGTGTCCAATATATTTTTCATTATCCAAATTTTCTATCTAAAAATTATCATTCTCCGAAAAAACTAAATCTAATGGTAATGTCCTTCCTCGGAACACTTTCTCAATACAATCAATAATATGAACTAGATGTTCCTAAAATGATGCACCTTCATAAAGATCAACATCCACAAAATCATCCACATGAGATGGGTTAGGATGATACAGCTGAAGATATGAAACCTGAAAAATACATTCATGACAGTATTCCACTATAGAAGAGTCATTCATTTCACCACCAGATGGATCCTTTCCACAATTTCAAATGGTCCCACATAGTTTGGCATCAAATTTCCCAGTTTCTACATCTGATGGTGACAAATACATAAAAACACCAAAAAAAACTTGATCATCCGCCATACACAAACATTCTCAACAATACCTATCAATAACAGACTTCTGCCTACTCATAACCATTTCCACATGTTTCTGAATCAACAAATCGTGTTCTGACTTATCTTGATTGAGACTCAGACCATAAAATTTAGATTCTCCAAACCTCATTCAACCCAATGAGTATCACATGGATTACCAAAGAGCTCCATGTACAATGTTATTTGAATAAACACCTTGTAACTATTGTTATAGTTGAATTCAAAATTTAATATGTTCTTCTCCCATAATCCACAAAAATATAGGACACAAGCCCTAATCATATCATCTGGTAGCTTAATTGTATGTTGTGATTTCATGTCAATATCTTGGTGTAAAAATGTTATAAAAACATGTGGTTAGGAATGTATTTCTTTAATCCCAAATCTAAATGTGATTTAAAATATGAATCATGATCCAAAACTATAGTTGGTAATTCTCCAAGAAACAAAAATTTTCCTAAAAATATAATTCACAGAACTGATAAATGGTGAAAGCCTCTCAAATTGGAATTAAATGATCTACCATGGTAAGATAATCCACATATAATCATATGAATTCATTCTAATCCAGAATCCTCGGTATGCCAAGTAATAAATACTTATTTATATCATACCATTAATATTATATAATGGGATACAGTTGTAAAAAACCACCAGACCACTATTTCTCAGCCATCACTTGCTGACAGGTATAGAATGTCAACATAAATCATGCATCATCCTTCATCATTCCTGGAAACCCATATTACTTACAATAATCATTATACATTTTAGTAAATACTAGATGCACTACTCACCTTGACAAAAAAACCATGAATCAACTATTCCTAAAAACATGTTGGCACAAAAAAGACAACAACAAACATAAAAAATCTCATCACCATGATGAATATAAACGGATGGTGACCCCCCATTTTTAATACAATCCCTTAAAGAAAAAAATTATAATTCCTTATGTTTCCATTTCTTGATTAGACTATGATGCATGAAATCAACTACCAAGGATATAAGGGTCATATACCCTTCCTCATTCATTACCTCTAGATGCAAATCAGTGAAGAACAACATCATCACCTATTTAGAACTAGATTCCTTAACCTCCTTACATTGAGTCCTCCATATCAATGAATTCACAAATCTATTCCGTTTTCATGGAGGGTAAACATGATCAATTTTAAAATCCTTAATCTACTCAAACAATCATCATTGATGAAATTCAAATCATGATGATAGTATATGTAATAATAGATTTTTTGGTTGGTAAACAAGGTAAATTCTACTCTCTAAAAGTAGTGTATCCAACGTTTTAAGTCATAAACCATTTCAACCAACTAAATATCTTATATACTATAACTTTTCTCATGATCCAAAAAATTTCATGACCCATAAGTGGCAACCAGATCATTCTTCATCAACATAACACCAATTCGATCACCAGAATCATCAATTAATAACGTATAACCTTTACCTGGGTGGCATAAGATTAGAATTTGTGTGGATGTCAACAAATTATATAACTCTAAGAAAAGATCCTCACATGACTCATACCATTCCAACAAGATTAAATTCAATGTAAAACCCCAAAATGTAGTTTTCAAATATGATAATTACATAATGAACCTTCGGTAATAGATATCGAATCCTTGAAAACTTCATATAGTTGAATTATGCTTAAGTGATTCTGAAGATACAAATGCTTCCAATTTCTCTGGGACTATAAACCAACCTTCCTTATAAATGATGTGACTAATGAAATAAACAATATTATTTAGAATATTACATTTGGATATAATTGCATATAGATAATTCTCTCATAGTGTATTTATGTTGATGTTAAGAAGAATGGAATAATGATCAAGTGTTTTAGAGTGAACCATGATTTCATGATACAAAAACACTAAAAAATAATATATGAATGTATGAAATAATCAGTTAATTAGTTGAAAAAATACTTCTAGTTAATTATTAAATGCAATAGTAATAACCAAAAATCATATAAACAATATATTCTATTGAAGGTATTCTAAAGTATATTAGAATGTATCACCCGTAGATGATGATCACCTAATCTCAGCTAAATATTAGATAACACCGATGTAACACATAACATGTCATAAAGAACATGTTTCATGGAAGAGGGTGTCCGTTCTTACATGTCATCGGATTCAACATCCTAGAATCAACAAACAAACATAATGATTCGTCACCTTTCTTAGTGAACCACATCAGTGATCCACAAGGTGTCATATTCTGGCGAACAAAACTCTTGATTTACAATTCATCCAATTGAGTTATGAACTCACCAAACCAATGAAAATCTTCACTACATGGCCTTTCCAATTATCCCACTAACCATGATGGAAATAAATGTCTCCTTAAATATATGTGAGATTTAATGTACCTTGGAAACAATCGATATGGGCCTGGTAAAAACTTATTCATTCCATTTCCAAAATAAGATTATAGTCTAACATCTCATCCTCAAATGTGTCCCATGGGTAATAGTATCTACCATCATCAAGAGTATGTCCCTTACAATGCTTAATATTATCTGATTCTATCTCTATTCGTATGTCAAAAGGAATAAACCCAAAAAAGCATTCCACCTCAAGTCCCATCATAACCACAATATGAGTAGAAATAAAACAATGTGAGACATGACTATTTAATATATTATTAAAAATCATTGAATCTAAAGGAACAATTTTGAGGTAATCCAAAAGAATCAAATATTATGGAAAAAATAGCATTTTGATATATGTTAAATGAAAAACATCATAAGGGTTTTTATAAAAAATAAATTGTGAGTTATTGAATCATGTCTACACTAATATTGATTGGGGTAGTGATTTAAATGATAGAAAATAATATTCAAGATAGAAATTATTCCTATGTGAATGTTGTGTGATTTTTAATAGTAATAATCAATGTTAGGTATCTTTTACTGATGGTGAATCTGATTATTTTGTGGCCACTCAGGCATATACACAATTGATGTGGAAGAAATTATAGTTTGATTATTTGAATATAAAATTCCATAATACAATTGAGTATACTTTCAGATAAACATAGTCAAACTGATCTTTCTTTGAATCCTACACAGCACTAATGATTAATACACATTGATATAATATTAAACATCAAAAAATATAATGTTACATCATGAGATGTTTTGCTGGAATACACATCAACAATGAATCAGATATTCAATATCATTACATATGAAATCTCATAGGAATGGTTTTTTTAATTGAGGTTGAAACTCTATGTCTAGCCTCCTCCCATGTCTTCATAAACCGAATAAGGAATTAACACCACTATGATTTAGATTATGTTAGAAAATGGGAATAGTGAGAAATATATTTTTACTTTGTAAGATTTTTTTATTTCATTCATTCGTGATTCTTATGTTGTGGATATCCTATAATGGGGAGAGAAAAAGAAAAATTAGAGAGTAAAAAATGACTAATGAATTACCATTTTTGAATGGCTAAGTTTTGATATATGTAAAATACATGAATTGTGGAAAAATAATGTGAATTGGAAATGTTGTTGACAAAGTATGTTCATAAATAAAAAGGGGGATATTGAAGTACATTTTTGCTGTTTTGTTTTTACAATGTTTTGTATTTTTTTACATCAATGATTTTTGATTAATAACGTCTTTGATTTATAGGATGATTAGGATAATGTTGTTGTATGTTATTATTTTCTGCTATGAATGAAAGAATATGATGAGTTTGATCGACGTTTTTGAGTTAGATAATAAGTTTTTGAGTTTGAAAATGATGTTAATGTAATTTTTTTGTTGAAAAATCATTTAAATGTAGGTTGTTGATGAGTTTGAATTTTGATTTTTCCTCAACCACTCTAAAAAAATCATATGATAGTTTTTGAACATAAAGTTATCAAAAATCTATAAAAGATCCATGATAAATTATTTTGATAAAATGGTTAATATGATTGATGAAATTCAATGGAAATTATTTTGGGAAATAATAGGTCCAGAATTCATAGCAACAGTCTGAGAAAAATTGGATCTAGAATTCTAGGCAACATTTTGGGAAAAATTGAGTCCAGAATTTTAATCATCATTATGAGAGAAATTATATATATTGTGTCGAGAAATATTACTGGAAAAACCATATCCATAATTCTAAAAAAAATTACAAAAAATTAAAATAAAATTTTTTGAACAAATAAGAACCTGTATCTTGATAAAATTTGAAACCTAAATTCATAGAAACTCAAAGCCATAATTTTATGAAAATCAAATCCTAAATGATGAGAAAATCAGCACATGAATACTAATAAAAATAGAAAATGATATCATTTTAGATAGAAAATGAATTCAATTAAAATATGACTTTGATTTTTGAGAAAATCAGAACATGATTATTGATGAAATCAGATCAAGTTTCTTTTTTAAAATGTACAAACCTTCTAATATGGTTTTTTTATGAAAATTTATCCACATTACTAACGATTTTTTTGATAAAACATTGAACCGTATTTCGGATAATGTTTCTATAAAAAACAGAACAATATTTATGATCATGATTATGATAAAAACTGAACCACAATTCTAATAATATTTTTGAGAAAAAGGAACCACATTTTTTAGAATGTTTCTATGAAAAATAGACCACATTTCATATATTTTTTCTGATGAAAACTAAACTACATTTCTGATCATGTTCTTGAGAAAAACGGGTCTACATTTCTATGCATGTTTCTGAGTAAATATGAAACACATTTCAATGTATTCTTTCGAATTAATGAGAATCAAAATTCATCATTATCAACAATGAATTTCAAATTTTTCTAAATCTTAGAAAATTTTTAGCATGTTTGATAAAGTCGATGATTGAATATTAAATGTTATAGATTTTTGGATTTTTTGATATTTGATGTTGTGGTAATGATTTTCAATTTTCCAACCACTGTTTTCTGAGTTTCCAATAAATATG
Source organism: Viscum album (assembly GCA_963277665.1). Lineage (NCBI taxonomy): Eukaryota > Viridiplantae > Streptophyta > Magnoliopsida > Santalales > Viscaceae > Viscum > Viscum album. Next base: position 973,622,388 of record OY728139.1, on the reverse strand, counting down.
TTCTCATATCATTCTATCATTTACAACTTTACCACATCTAGAAAAGTGGTAGCGTTGGATAATTGAATATTAAAGGACCCCACTAGATGGAAGAATTATTCATGGAGATTTTATAGAAAGGATAAATTGGAACGATCCTTACCATACTGAAAAGATCATACGTAGCCAAATCATAATGAGAATGCAGATTGATCATTTGTGGGTAAGATTAAACAAATGATTTATTCTTGTGATTGTCACAACTACTATTTTAGAAAACATTTTAAAGAGACGAGATCTATTATAATATTTTCTATCAGGAGATAGAAGGTGTCTAAAGGGTGTTGACACATGCTGTATTAACTTTTCATTTTATTATATCATTGTAGATGCAGTAGTGTGGTTAAGGAAATGACAAAGCATCTGACATTGAGTTCAAACTTTGAAAATCATATTTTCCATTCATTATTTACTATTTTTTATTCAAATATATTTTTTAAATGTTCATATGGAATGAAATATTAACAGGTTATAGTGGTGAAGATTCCTAATGTTTTGAAACTTATAAAAACTGAATAACTGATTTAACACCCCCCGTTAGCAGTTGTTATTCAATCCATGTAACATCAAAAATAAAAAATAAAATTAGGTATTCTTTTTTAGTTGGAAACCACAATGAAATAATAATAAAACCTTCCAGATATGATATATCTTGAAGGACCATGAATTCCAAATTTGTTTTTCCATAGGGGCCTACTACAATAAATATAAATATAATAAAAATGAATGAATTAAAAATAAAGAAATCATTTTGTACAATCGTTCATCATAGGATCCCCAATAACATCACCTGATATGTTATATTCCCATAGTGCACTGACCTCAACATGTAGCAGTGTATTTGTCTTATGAGAAGCATTAATCGAGAAACCAAATTTGTCACCAATTCTATCATCATATTAATAAATGAATAAAAATCCATATTACTTTAATCTATGTAACGATGAATCATTATTTCATATGAAAAGTTAAATCCATTTCTATCACAGTCAATGACGTAATGAAAGATTTCATTAATCTACAAGAAATTTTATCGATGGTCATATAGTACCATTGATAACTCACCATAAAAACAATCATGTGTAATATATATATGTATATATATATATATATATATATATTTGAAGGTTATGTTAATTAATACAAAGAATATATATTATTTTAATAACATATGTATCATTCCGATCATGAGTTATCATCCACAATGCTATTCTATTATTTGGTGTAGCATTGTCTCATATATATAAAAAATATTATATAACCATAGAACAAAAAACATATTAAATAATTGTAACACCCCAAGCTTCCACCATACGCTTCGCTTTGAATAATACAGTAGCGTGTGTTATACGCAACTTCGAGTTGTAACACACCGCGACCAATCAAAGTAGCTGTTATGAATTGTAATACCCTCCTTTTGAAATTATATTGATTTTATATTCCAAAATGGATTTCATTTTGGTATTCGGAATATTGAAATTAGCTTATGTTGAAATTTTGATATTTTTCCGAAAACATCCAATTTTCGATGAATAGTGAAAAATACTTAAAAACAAATTTTAACCAAAATAATTAATAGTGATTCATTATTAATTTGAGTGGTTTTAAATTATAATTAGAATAAAATTTTACCATTTTATCCAATGGTGGTCATTATAATTAATTAAACATTGAAATTGGATATAAAGAATTGACAAACTTTTGATTGATATTGTTTCTTAAAAACATGCTATTTGTTTTGACAATGGGAATTAATTATAAAATTTATTAATGAAAGTTATTTGTATGGAATTTTGTAAAATAGACATCACTTTTGAATTATGAATATCAATTATTTTTTAGGGTGAACATTTGGTGTTGTTCTGAAAAACTTCAATTTTTGATGAATTGTGAAACTACTATGTGGTAGTTATGAAAACTGATTTTTCCTTTAAATGAATATTTTCTACATATGTGTATTGAATTTCAAAAATCCGACATACATGGTTGTCATTAATAAGCAAAATGTTGTTCAATGGGATGAAAATAATTTTTTTGTTGAATAGTATCTTTTTTTCATTAATCGCTATTAGAGGTAATTAATGTAATTTAAGGTAAAAATAATGTTATAATAATATGAAATCAGCATGATACTTGTCCTAACACTATTTGATGAGTAATGGACGACCATTAAAAACCATGGGTTGATTTGTGGGACCCCATGGAGCCACATGGGTATGATAATGATATTAATAAAATTTATTTAAAGTAAAAGTAAAAATGACACAAACATGAATTGTTTTACTAAAACAATTTTTACAAGGGGTTATAAAACTCATATATTTGTCTATAAATGTTCATTATAATGCAAAAAATATTTCATACATCATGATAATTTTTTTAGTATTTTTAGACATTAAATAAATTAACTTATTTATGACATCATGATGGTGCAGCGATTACCTCATTAATTAACGATTTAAATAAAATAAGAAGATAATTTAAAATATAATACTTACACTTGTCAAAAACCTATTGGATGATTATATTTCGAACCAGTATCATAATATCCCCGATATATATCAATTACTTACCTCTAAAATTTGAAATCCATTTGAAAATAATGTAACATTTCAAGAATTTCAAAGAGTACCCCTCCTCTTCTCTTATAAAAGGCCCCCACCTCTACCACCTTTCCCTCACCAATCAAGACTTTGGATCGGCCAACACCTGCCCATTTCCTCTCTCCACATCCCTCTATTACACCTAGAAGAATCACTTTGGGAAGAATCTTTTCCATGGAAGCCTTTGGTATCAAATCAAAAAGAGTTACTCTTCTAAAGGTAATGTTTTCTCTTATTTTATTTTGTTTTATTTTGATTCTCCAAACCCATAAATAATATTTATTCCTTTCTTTTGTAACAACACCAGTATCATAATTATAATACGATTTTTTAATAATAAATATTCATGCTGTAATCACACACACCTACATCTAATGGTTAATGAACAAACTGTTTCCGTGGATGGCGAATTTCTACCTCCCGAAAGGATGATTGTTCAAAAACCTTCTAACACCTTTCATGGTGGGCATCATGATGTCAATATATTTATATATGATATATATTATTCTTGTGTTTTCTTTATTATTCTTTATTTTTCATTTAAGGCATACCATTATGTTTTCCATTATGGGTAAACAAGATATCTTCATTTAAGGAAGCGCGGACTACCGCACACTCAAAGTGATTTGATTCATTAATGCCATATGTGGGATGTGTAAAGGATGAAGTAAATGATATTATATATGATATTATACTGGAATTATAATATACCTCTATATCATTTTGATTTCATTCCATTAAATACGAAATATAAATGAAAGTAGCGTTCATGTGTACGTACGGCTTACCGTCTCCATGAACTGTGCATTTCATTTCATACCTTTAAATGATATGTAATATTATAAGTGCATATATATACTGTATATATATGATATATATGATATTTACATCATGAATTTAATTCTGGATAATGGATATTTTACCGCATGAGCAACTTTCAATTACAAGAATTTTATTTTTGATTCAAGTACGAAATATCGACAAAAGGACCGTTATTAACTTAAATAATTACATAATGTTCATAACATAATAATACGTAATATAAAATGAATAATTAACTTGAAAAAGTTTTCTAAGAAATTATAAATCAACTCTAGTTCATTATTCAGGAGGTTAATGAACGATCGAGTCAAGTCGGATATGAGGTAAGGGAACGTCTTAACCCAACATCCATTCTTTGGGTTAACATATTACTTGATTATTTATGTGGTATTAAAAGTGCTTCAGTGAAGGTTTTTGTATATAATATGTTGATTTATGTTTACTTACAATGTATATACATATTCCATAGACTATATTAAGTCTCACTTCAATTATATGATTTATGTAAGGCACTTCATCTCAATCTCCTTTCATTGAGGAATAATTTTTTTATACACAACTTTATTTTATACTGAGTATAAACCCATTTGACATTTATGTTCATTCAAAATAATCTTTTTATATGAAGCATTTAACTAAACAACAAAAGGGAATGTTTTTCTGTCATACGTATGCGGCGACAATGACTTCTCCGCTGCCGAGACCATTATTTGAGTTTCGGCTTCCTCTACATGCCATAACTTATTTTAAAATGATAAATAAATTCCATGTTTTACTCTTATATTTTAATTTGTATTGAAAATGGTATTGAAAATGTTTTGATTATATCAATGTGTTGCATTGATATCTTGAGATTGAAATATGGAAATATTTTACATGTTTTATGTGATATGATTATGTTATGGATAATGATATGTTTAATCCTTCTCATATAAAGAATGCATTGGACTTATTATGTGACGGGTGGAGCCCGCTATAGCTCCTTGATGCATCAGTAGGTCTCATTAGACAAACTAGTGTCCTAGAACATGGCCTTGACAAAATCTTATTTGTAGTCTTGGCACGAGGCCTTGGCAATGTGGTTATGATAGTCTTGCATTATGAATTCCAACATTATGAAAGTGGTTATTGGTATTGCATGTGGTTATTCGACCAGTAGAATATCCATGTGAGTATGTAAATGGAATTATTTCATTTTATATTTTCATAATATGTTAATGTTCATGTTTAAAAGGCTTTTGTTCCAGTTATACATTGCCTTAAATGTTTATTTTTAGTTATGAATGTTTCTACTATATTTTTATCCTTACTGAGCATCTGATCTCACCCCTTTTCAATGTTTTAATTTTTTCTAGGTTGTGAAGAAGTGTTTTATGAATGACCTGTAGGGTTATGCTGTGGGGATATGATGACAATATGTTGTTGTAGTTTTGATTTACTTTATTATGTAATGTAAGACTTCTGAATATATCTATTGTTTCCAAGGCTACTAAACTATTCGGTCTTCTGAGACTTGATCTTTTGTGATAATGCTAAAGTTACGTAATAATGCACTGGCTCTGGGTAACTAGGGTCGGGGCGTTACAGTTGGTATTAGAGTTAGTTTAGTACTAACCTTGGAAGCTAGATTTAGATAAACTCTGAGTAGAGAACATAGAACTAAGATGGACTTTGATGATGGGTATAGAAGAACTTCCTAGAATTTTGGTATTTTAGAGATTTTGTGAGTTTTTTGTGAAATACATCCCTGTCTAGATATTAGTAGGTAGAGGCGGCTCTAGCACAGATGAAACTATGCGTAAAACCCGAAAACACTACTTTGAGCTATACTCTAACGGGAACTGGTGCACGAGAACGGGCCTTGCTACACTCTTGGTTATGACACTCCCAGGGGATATGCTTAGGATTATTCTCATTTTTCATTACAAACCATTATGAAGGGTTTATGAGTATATAATTTCTCAAATAAAACAATTTTATGATTATGTATTATATCCATAAATTGTTCAATTTATGTTAAGTGTTTTTCAAGTTCGGAATTATGTATTTCTATTCATAAACTAATCTAGTTTATGATATTGTTTAGAAATGGAGCCTCTTGGAAGAAATGGAAACTGTATCAATGCACGCACTCCATGCACGGATTCCCCTCCTGCTCATGAAAATTATAGTGGGGCAGGTGATACAACTGGCGCTGATTAGCTTATCACCATACTGGGACAACTCACTCATGTTATGAATAATAACCTTACTCGTATGGAGCACCCTGATCTGCAGTGTGGAGGATCAATGTAAGACCGCCTCATGAGACAACAACCACCAACATTTAATTAGGGTACAAAACCATTATTATCTGAGAAATGGATAAACTCCTTAGAGAAGATATTCCACCACTTGGGGAGTGGCGAATTGGAGAATGTTGTTATGGCAGTTTATCGCCTCTCTATAGATGCTGATCAACGGTGGCCATCGATTCAAAACACAAAGAAAGATGATGAAGTATCAAATATGGAATGGAGGGAGTTTAAAGAGCATTTCATAGGAAAATATTTTCCTCGATCAGATATGAAAAGGCAATTTCTGAGTCTGAGGCAGAAGGAGGATGAGAATGTCGCAATGTATGAGGCTAAATTTACAAGGTTAGCTGGGTATGCTGCAGATTACATATGTAACCCAAAAAGTAATATTGATCGTTTCTTGGATGGGTTAAAACCATTTCTCCGTCGAGCATTAGTCTCACAATCCATCCTGTCATATGAATATATTGTATCATATTCTATCAAGACGGAAAAGGAGTTCTATAAATCTTATAACAATAATGTAAGGCAATAAAAGAAGAGAACATAGGAACAAGAGGTAGATAAAGGAAGAAAGGGAATGAAGGATTCTCCATTATGTGATAATTGTGGGAAGAGTCACCCAGGTACTTGCCTAAAAGAAATGTGAGTTTGTTATAAATGTGGAGAAAAACGTCACCAGGCTTGTGATTGCAAGGGAAAGAAAGAGGCTATCAATGTTGAATGCTACAATTTTAGGGAAATGGGGAATTATGAAAATGAATATCTTAAGCGTCTGGAAAGCTTATCTTAGAATAGTCCAAGGGATCAAGGTCAATCTTATGCTGTTACTACGGTTGAAGTGGAATAATTAATGTATTGATGATTTTGTAATCAAGGATTATATTCTGGTTATAAGAATAATGTGATATATATAAGTATTGTACTACAATACTTGTTGTTTTCATTATGGTTTTAATATGATGAAGTTAATCATATTTTTAGTATGTGACAATAATAAAAACATTACTTTGTTTGGGGAATCTGATGTTACAATTGATTTTGAAATATAGAGTCCTTTTGAGAATGTCTGGACATAGGTATTTTGGATAAGTCTAAATGATTGAATATATTATGTTTGAAAGGTTATTTTTGGATTTTTATAAAATGACAACACACAGACCGTGTGACAACCCGTCGTATCGGACAAAGTTGTGGGAATAGAACCCACAACCATAGTGCGATTAGGATTTTTCGCCTACCACTGGACTACGTGATGTCCGTGGATTGTATAATGTAGTTTTTTTAAAAGGGACTGATATGTGAATTATAAATTCATTATTTTTGGAACACTATACGATTAGGATAAATAGAATATATATATTTATGAAATCTTTAAAGTGAAAGATGAGTTTGTGGTAGGAATTATTTGAAGGATGAAACTCTACATGTCTAATATATATATACATATGTATTTTTCCTCTTATTATATGGATAAATTAATTCATTAAATAGAACTTAAAACCAAAAATGTGTTTTCTTAATACATTATGTTTTGTGGAACCGATGGTATTTTAAATCATCATAGATTGATGGCTTTGAGGCCCTCAATATTCCACTTGTTTGTGATTGATGACCACAATGACTCCCTATAAATATTTGAGTTTTTCCTCTAATTACATGTCTATAATTTCCACTAATTCTCTCCTATTCGAAACCCTAATTTGGTGGTGACTTTCTCCTTTCCCTTTCGCTCTTATTAAAACTAAATTTTATTGAACCTATTTCTGATATGAGTTTTCCACAAAGGTATTTTCTATTTTCCACATTTTATTTTCGAAGAAAAATTTCAAATTATAAGGACAAAATTAATTAAAGGAGGGGAGAATGTAACAACCCAAGCTTCCACAGTACGCTTCACTTTGAATAATACAGTAGCGTGTGTTATACGCAACTTCGAGTTCTAAAACACTGCCACCAATCAATGTAGCTATTAGGAATAGTAATACCCACCTTTTCAAATTATATAGATTTTATATATCAAAATTGATTTCATTTTTGAATTCAGAATATTGAAATTAGCTTAGGATGAAATTTTGGTATTTTTCCAAAAACATCCAATATTCGATGAATAGTGAAAAGTACTAAAAAAACATTTTTAACCAACATAATTAATAGTGATATGTTATGAATTTGAGTGGTTTTAATGTAAAATTAGAATATAATTTTAACATTTTAACCAATGGTCTTCATTAGAATTTATTTCACTTTGAAATTGGACATAAACAATTGACAAACTTTTGATTGATAATGTTTCTTAAAAACAAGCTATTTCTTTTGAAAATGGGAATTAATTTTAGAATTATTTAATGAAACTAATATGTAGGGAATTTTTTAAAATAGACATAATTTTTGAATTTAGAATATCAATTATTTCTTAGGGTGAATTTTCGGTGTTGTTCTAAAAAACTTCAATTTTTGTGGAATTGTGAAACCACTCAGTTGTAGTTAAGCAAACTGATTTTTCATTTAAATGAAAGTCTTCTACTTATATGTATTGAATTTTGGAAATACAACATACATGGTTGTCATGAATAAGTAAAATTTGGTTCAATGTGTAATGCCCCGACCCTAGTTACCCAAAGTCAGTGCATTATTACATAATTAGCATGATCACAAAGGATCAAATCTCGAAAGACCGATTGGTTTTGTAGCCTTGGAAACACTAGATATTTTCATATGTCTTACATTACATCATAAATTGAATAAAACTACAAAAAAAAACATGTATTCACATCCCCATAGACTATCCCTGCAAGTCATTCATAATACACTTCTTCAAATCCTGGGGAAATTAAAACATTCAAATGGGTGAGCTCAAATGCTCAGTAAGGATAACAATATAGCAGAATAATTCAAAAAGTAAACATAAGCATTTAAGGCATTGTATGACTAAAAGAAAATCCTTATTAATCATGTACTTCAACATAATATGGAGAAGATAAAATCATATAATGCCATTTTCTAACTCACATGGATATTCTACTAGTCGAATAATCACATGCAATATCAATAACCACTTTCATAATAAGGGAATGCATAATTCCATACTATCATATCCATATAGTCAAGGCCTCGTGCCAAGACTACAAATAATATTTTGTCAAGGCCTCGTGCCAAGACACTAGTTTGTCTCATGAGACCTACCGATTCATCGAGGAGCTATAGAGGGCTCCACCCGTCACTTACTAAGTCCAATGCATTCCTGATATGAAAAGTTTGAAACATAACATAAACATTCGTTTTAAAACTAGAATACGAAATGTCAATACTTTATCCACAAACTATGAATGGTATAAAAATAGCACATCCACAGTCAAACATAACTCATTCAATACAATATGGAAGATTGTATTGTAACAGATTAACTTCAATCATGAATAATGAATGATATTGACATAGATGAAATAACCATCAAAACTATTTGAGAGAAATATCCCCCTTTTTCTTGAAAACATTTAAAATGATATTTTAATTAGAGATCCTAACCAAAATAGAGATACGTGAATACAAATAATTGATGTAATCAAAACCTGTTTATATCATGAGAATAAAGGGATTCATGATATTCAATGTCAATGTTCATTATATACACCATATAAAATTGAATTGGTGTACAACAACAAAGAAGTCTCAATGGAATGTAATTTGATATTAAATCTCTTATAAAGACTGTATCTTTAGGTTAAGGATAAATCAACAACATAATTATGTGTGAAAAATATAAATACACTTAATATGATTGAATATTCAATGTAAATCAATCAGAGGACATTCACACAAATTCTTGTAAAAACAACACCAATGAATTGGATGTTTAACTCAATTAATGATGATTGAGTTAAAATTACTCTTATCAAGTTCATATCAATGACTTGAGAATTTATCAATGGAGGGATTATGTGTATCAATAGTATATCCACAGAAAGGGGAGTGGAAATTATGACATAAGCAAATTAATAGTTATTCCACACATAAACTTGGAGTAAAATAATCAATGAAGTGTGTGTAAATCCAAATGAGTGGAAATTGAAATTTCAAAATCCCTTATCAATTTGGTAACTTATGAAACATACACCTGTGAAAGAAGGATCATACAATGATGCTGTAAAAATCCATAAAATAAAGTATATTACATAATGAAAACATTCATGTACAGTACACACACGACATGCAATAAATAAGTGGTGAATAATGGAAATCTCAGGGAATTAAAAGTGAGATAAGAAAACCCTTTACTTTGTACTTATTCCTTAGTAGAGGGTATGTTAACATCCTGTATAATGGTGAAATAATTTTTATTAAATTATTAATCAATCATATATATTAATATGATATCATATATGATCTTTTAACATTTATTTGTTAATAATATATTAGTATTATTATCATTTCAGGTGTTAACAGATTCGTTTTCCTTTATATTTTTCATTATGTGAAAAATATTCTTATGGATGGGATGTCTATTATTAATATACAGAATGATATTAGTGTAATATATATCATATTTATTCATTCAATTCATTTATATAATCATTATGCATAGAAGATCATATAGAACAAGTCACATCACATCGTGGAGACGGTATGTCGTACGTACGCACGAGCGATGATATCAATCTAATAATCGTGGAATGGTATTGAAGTGTCTGTATTCTACTTCAGAATTAATATCACTTTACAATAATAATATATAGTTATTATTTACAACATTATAACCATCCATGTAAGGTGTTGTTGAAAAATAGATTACACCACGACGTGGAGATGGTATTCCGTACATACGGACACGCGATGATTTTATTTTCCGTAGGATTGATAGAAGGTGAATTAGGGTTGTTTCATATTTATAATCACATATTAGTATATAAGTAATACAGATGTTATTACTTTATCATGAAACAACTAAATAAGAATATGTTTAAGAAGAAAGAAATTGGAAAGGATTGGTAATGGATATTACCACTTCTTTGGTGCGTCTCTTCTTAAACTCATCTTAGGGAACTAAAGATGGTTATTGAAAAAGACCAGGACCTATAAGATGTTTTTAGGGAAGTGTAGAAGAGAAATTTCCTGGGGGTGGCTGAGCTTGAATGCTCAAAATTGTGTAAAGAGAAGAGGGAGGAGGTTCCCTTTTATAAGAGAGGAGAGGGGCACCTTATGAAAAATTAAAATATTATATTATAATAAAGTCATATTCAGTTTTTAATAGCTCAAAATTGATTTATTTAGAAGATAAGGCGGGGATGGGTTGACATCCCCTCAACCAATTGGTTTTAGACAAGTTTACGTTTCTATTTTATCCTTATCATTTAGATTTAACTTTATGTTAACTAATTTAACATTTACAGTGTCTTTTTGTTTTCTTACACTATATTGTTAATAAACATAATATAGAAAACCAAACGAACTCCAACTGGTTCAGTATTAATATATATATCATTATCTAAGTAATTTTGCCAAACCATAGATTTTTATGAATAAAATAACAATTAATAATATAATATTTGTTTTAAAATCTATTTTATGTCAATTTTAATACTATTTGTTACTTGATTTTTGTGAAAATTATAACAGCATGATTAGTTTTAAAAAAATACGTTAAATCAATAATAACATATCATATTAACCTAGAAATTTATTTTAATTCAAAAAAAGTATAAAATTACATTTATTTGGCTATTTATAATATTAATTATCTTAATTTTTCACTATCATGGTAATTACTACATCACCGTTGTGTCTTAAATAAATTAAATTATTTAATGTCTAAAAATTATAAATAAAATATCATCCTGTAGGAAATATTTATATCTTTCTAATGAATATTTACAATCGAGTTTATCTTTTGTATAACCCTATATTAAAAATGGTTTAGTAATTAAACATTTATTTTAACTCTTTTAACTCTTCTTTGAATTAAATAATAATAAATGTCGTAATCTAATCCAAGTGGAACTAAATGATAATATTTTATTCCCAAGGTTGTTTTTGGACGAGATACACTTGTCCAATAGAATTGGGACTTGTGTTAGGGTAATATTAATATCATTTTTACCCTTAAATTCACTATTTACTTTTAACCGTGGTAAATAAAATTAAAAAGTTACTATTCACAAAAAATTATTTTCATCTCATTGAACCATATTTTAATTACTGATATCTACCATGTATCTCGGATTTTTGAACTTCCATACACAGAAGTGGTAAAATTATGTTTTATGAAAAATTCAGTTTTTTTAACTACCACTTAGTGGTTTCACTATTCATCAAAAAATGGAGTTTTTCATAAAAATACCAAAAATTCAGCCTAAGCTATATTTGATATTCCAAATCCAAAAATGATGTCTATTTTTCCAAATTCTAAACATAGAAGTGGCATTAATTATTTTTAAAATTAATTTCTGTTGATAAAACAATGATTGTGTTTTTAAGAAACAATAACTATCAGAAGATTGACACTTGCTTATGTCCAGTTTAAATGTGAAATTATGTCTAATGACTAAAATTGGATTAAATAGTAAAAATATAATCTAATTATACTTTCAAATCTGTCAAATGCATAATTTATCACTATTTATTATTTTTATTAAAAAAAGTTGTTTTTAATTAAAATGTATTAATTGTCACTATTCATCAAAATATGAAAGTTGTTAGAAAAGTACCAAAAATTTACCGTAAGATAATTTCAAAATTACAAATCAATGAATAATGTTATTTTTGAAATATAAAATATATAAAATCTCAAAAAGTGGGTATTACTATTCATAACAGCTAGTTTGATTGGTTGTGGGGTGTTAGAATCTCGAAGTCGCGAACAATGCAAGCCATTGCATCATTCAAAGGGAAACGTACCATGGAAATTTGGGGTGTTACATTCTCCCCTCCTTCAATAAATTGCATCCCCACATTTTTTTAAAAAAATTGGGCTTGAGAATTAATGGAAAGTTCCACATCGAAAAAAGAGTCAATAAAACAATCACTTTAAAATGAAGAAAAAGAAGTTTAAAGGTCACCCAAGATAACCCATAATATGATTCCATGTAGAAAAACATGTATATAAATGATAAACTAACTGTCATGTTTTGATGGAAAGGGATAGAAAACATGATCAGGAGAAAGTTAACAACAAGAAAACCACAAAATTGTTTTGGGACAAACTGTCATTAGTCTCCCAATCAGAAAAGTAAACAGACAACATTTTTTTGTTTTATGTTACATTACATAAAGATGATGAATTCATTTATGATATTGACTATGAACATAAATAGATATGCTTAATTTTTACATAGAGTTTTATTCATTAATAAATTTCTACCACTTAACTCATTTTTTTGAACTATGAGTATTCAAGAAGACTTGGTCACACTGGAAGAGATAGAATAATCATCAATTGAATAACAAGATCCACGTAGGATAAACTATATATTTACCTTGTTTTTAGAGATTAGTTATAACCAAAAAGATTAGGATAAGGTCTGATGATCCCCCAAAAGGATATTCCATTAGAGGAAGAAACACTAATCTTAATTTATAAAATTAATCCAACGATACCCCAAAGTTAATTAAATACCATTCAATAATCAATTGTCCGTAAAATCCATCAATGCAATCCAAAACTAATATTGAATCTGAAAACTTAGATGAATTTTCTTATGTAGTCTCCCAGATTAAATTGTATCTCCAAATGGCATTAACTACTCTTAAATTCACATACTTAAAAGTGATTAACTTAATCACATATTCTCTATTATCGGTTAATCATTTCCATGAATATCCCTAACTACTATAAATCCACAATTAAAACATCGATAAAAATCCACCATTACTCCTCAAATAAAATCCCATAGAATTCTATTTTCCTTGGTCATATAGTGTTCCCAACAAAGCAAACATCTTCCAAAATTACATTCATCATTTAATCACCAAATCGTTTTCTTATACTAAGGGTATTATTTTGAAAAGAAATAAGATCCCAAATCAACTTATTATTGACGAATAAAATTGTAGAGACCCGAAGCCTGACGTACATCGACTTTACATTACTTTTGCGGAATACATAGTACATAATAAAAACACACACACACAAGGATCGTAATAGTTTAGTGTCTTTGGAAACTCGGAACGTAATCTTCTAATCGTGGTGAAAGATCTTCAATATCTCCCATAAAGATCTTCCCCTTTTTTTTACCTAAAACCTTTCTTTATATCCTGGCGAAAAGAAAACATAAAATGGTGTGCTCAAATGCTCAGTAAGTGTAAACAAAAGAAATATCAATCACATCATATATATAAGATCATAGCTTTTGGAAATCTTAACCTGCAAAAAGCTCATAATATCATAACATGGGATAAATTATAGAAGTGAAATGTAATCCCAATAATCATAACTTAAAACATGAAACTTTGTGGCATACACACATAATCATAGAGAATCATTTCTTGTTAGTCAAGACTCAATGCCAAGGCTATCTTAGTGGACAAAGTCCCTTTCTGAATCGAGTAACCCTCGTTTCAGTCCTGTTTCACTGAACCGGTATAACCTACCATTTCATCCATGTCTATCTCATGAGATATAAAATCTTTACCCAATGCATTGGAGGGAGATATAGGTCCCACCCATCTCATAATGATACCATTCTTATGTGTGCCACAAAATCATAAATCATACATCATTTCATAACCCATGTAATAAAAAATGGGATTCTTAAACAACATGACATCATAAAACCATTCATATAAGATAAAGGAATTCATAAACATAATTCCATCACAACATAGTCAAATCAATGTAAAAATATGGATAGAAACAGAACCCTTTATTATCTTAGATGGAAAATAATTTTGATAAAACACTTGAAATGAATTCTTGAGGAAAATATCCTTTCTTCTTCAAAATCAAATTCTTTTCACAAAACATCATGCAATTTTAAAAGAAAGAGATTTTATTAAAAATATTCATGAAATCTTTTGGAGGAAGCTTCATGAAAATAAGGCTTTATAAAACCATAAAAATCCATTCATGCCGTTTAAGTAAAAAAAACATTCTTCGTACTTTTTTCGGGAAAGTCAAAAAGTACCTCGCATGAAAAATGATAAAAGATTCCTTTCATATTCTTTACTAAAAACTCACCGAAGGGTAAAATTTGATATAAAAAATTGTAAGTGGATGGAAAAAAATATTACATATTGAGGGAACATGGATGTGGATGATAAAATACACCCCAGTAAATACTTACGAATAAACAATCTCGGATAAAAATGAGATTGTGATATTTCCCTTACCTTAGGTCCGATTAGCTTCGTATGTGTCCGAACCTCCTGTATAATGATTTAAATAATGTCATTGACTTATTACATAATCATATTCATTGTTATTATATCATATATGGTTCACTTATGACATTATATTACCCATTCTTTTGTAAATTCCATGTTAAAGAAGTGTTTTGGGTAAAATCGTTTCATTTATCGTAGGTGTTTTGACTTGTTGTTCTTGACATTATTATTACTTATATCATGATTTACTTACTTCCAGAATATAAAATATGATTTATATATCATATATATTCAGTATATATATATATATATATATATATATATAATAGATAAATAAAATGAAAAACACCGTTCATGGAGACGGTAGTCCGTACGTACGCATGAACGCTGTTTTTCTTTCCTTATTGTCTTGAAATGGAAGTAAGTAGATGACATTCATATGTATATATATACATAAATCCAGTAGCTTTATAATGTCATATATTTCATTATTATTTCTTATATATATACATTATAATCATTCTTAAATGGTTAACATGGAGAATGAATCTCATCGCGTCGTGGAGACGGTAGTCCGTACGTACGCACGAGCGATGATATCATTTCCATAAATACTGAATTGAATTGGAGTGGATTATACAATATATCAGAATCAATATGATGTTGTAATAACTATGTATAGTTATTCTTTACACCATTATACCCATCCATGTAAGGTGGTGGTGGAAAATAGATTACACCACGGCGTGGAGACGGTATTCCGTACGTACGCACGCGCGGTGATTTCTTTTCCCGTAGGATGGATAGATGGTGAAATAGGGTTGTTTCATACTTATAATAACATATCAGTATATGAGTGATACTGATGTTATTACTTCATAATGAAACAACCTAAGAAGAAGAAGTGGAAGAAGAAATAAAGATGAAAGAATTGGTAACGGTAATTACCTCTTCTTTGAAGCGCCTCTTTGAGACCTCCTCTTAGGGCACTAAAATTGGTCTTTGAGGAAGACCAGAACCACTAGGATGTTTCTAGGGAAGTGGAGAAGAGATTTTGGCAGGGGTTGGCCGAGCTTGAGTGCTCAAATTGGTGTGAGGAGGAGGGGGAGGAGGTGTCCTTTTATAGGGGAGGAGAGGGGCACCTTAGGAATATCTCAAAATATTATTTTATATTAAAGTCAAAATCGGTTTATAATGGTTCCAAAGGGTCTTATTTCGAAGCTAAAGTGGGGATGGGTCGAAATCCTATCAACCAATAGAATTTAGACAAGTTTAGGATATTATTTTAACCTTATCAATTAGATTTAACTCTAAGTTAAATAATTTAACTTTTACCATGTCTTTTTGTTTTCTTTCACTATATGGTTAATACACTTACTATAACATGCCAAACGAACCCCAAATTATTTATTATTAATACATATATATCCTTATCTAAGTCATTTGGCCGAACCTTAGATTTTTAGGAATAAAATAACAATTAATAATATAATATTTGATTTAAAAACTATTTTGTGTCAATTTTGACACTATTTGATAAATGATTTTTGTGAAAGTCATAACAGAATTAAATGTTCGAACCAAGTTGATTAAATCAACATTAATATATCATAGTAACCTAGAAAATTAGTGGAATTCATAAAAAACATCAAATTACATTTATTTTGGTGTTTATAACATCAATTATGTCAATATTTCATTAATAAGATAATTACTGCATCATCGTTGTGTCATAAATAAATTAAATTATATGATGTCTAAAAATTACAAATAAAATACCATCATGTAGGAAATCTTTTTAGATTTCTAATGAATATTTACAATCGAATTTATCTTATGTATAACCCCATATTAAAAATGATTTACTTATTAAACATTGATTTTAACTATTTTAACCTTTCTTTAAATAAATTAATAATAAATGTCCTAATCTAATCCAAGTGGGCCTAAATGGTCATATTTTATTCCTAAGTTTGTTTTTGGTCGAATTAAACTTGTCCAATAGAATTAGGACATGTGTTAGGGTAATATTAATATCATATTTACCCTTAGTTACCCTATTTACTATTAACCGCGGTAAAAAAAAGTAAAAAGTTACTATTCACCAAAAATTATTTTCATCTCATTGAACCACATTTTAGTCCTTGATATTAACCGTGTCTGTCGGATTTTCAAAATTCTATTCACAGAAGCGGTAAAATTAAGTTTTATGCAAAATTCAGTTTTTTAACCTACAACTTAGTAGTTTCACTATTCATCAAAAATTGATGTTTTTCAGAACAATGCCAAAATTTCATCCTAAGCTATATTTCATATTCCGAATTCAAAAATGAAATCTATTTTACCAAATTCATAACATAGAAGTTTCATTAATTAATTTTATAATTAAATCCCACTGTTAAAATAAATAGCGTGTTTTTAGGAAACAATATATATCAAAAGATTGACACTTGATTATGTCTGGTTTAAATGTGAAATTACAACCAATGACCAACATTGTATTAAATTGTAAAAATATATTCTAAATATACTTTAAAACCACTCAAATTAATAATTTATCACTATTAATTATTTCGATTAAAAAAGTTGTTTTTAATTATAATTTAGTAATTTTCACTATTCATCAGAATGTGAAAGTTATCCGAAAAGTACCAAAATTTCACCTTAGGCTAAATTCGATACTCCGAATCCAAGAATGAAGTTCATTTTGAAAAATAAGATTTACAGAATTTTAAAAAGTGGTTATTACTATTCATAACGGCTAGTTTTAATAATATTTTAACAGCATATCATTGTTTCGTGAAACTCAGTATTACGTACCACACACGCTATTGAGGAAGGTTGCGATTGCGTGTAATGCAAAGCAAGTCAAGGATGCGTGTTGTGCAAGCTTCGTTTGGTGTAGCGTACAACACAAGACATTAGTGAAATAAAAAAGAATATTTTTCATAAAATCTCAGGCTGTTACATTCTACCCCCCTTAAAATGAATTTCGCCCTCGAAATTCGTCGGGGTTATAAATGGTTTACTATTCGAAAGTTTCTTTAATAGAAACCCACATCGTAAAAAGGAATGTCAAAACCAATCTTTAAAAACAAAAGTATGAATCGTAACGGTTACCCAAATAAACTAATCATTGGGTTTCCACATAGGTGAAAATATGGATATGGAAGAGAAATCTAACCATCATGTTCTGATGGAGAGTGGTAGAGAACATGGCTATGGAAAAGCCAGTAATCACAAATCCATAAATTTGTGACGATCTAAGGTACCATCTGATTCATCAGGTATAAGAGAACTAGGACAACATTTTTGGTTTTCATGATCATTTCCCTAAAGTTAAAGAATTTGAATTAGAATAAATACTTACTTTATTTTGGTACAATCTCACTGTTGTTCGTGCCTTTAACAATTTCCACTTCATCTCTTAAATAAATGAAGTTGAATTTGTTATTCGTGAAGTGTTAGCAGAGCATGTGATAGAATGACGGGTCATTCCATCTGTCTCAAAAGGTTAGAAAATTTATATACATAAGTCGATCTATAGTGGGATTAATCATATATGGTTCCTAAAAATGGGCTTATACTTCATATATCATACTGCTTAATATAGTAACACTAGTTTCTACTAAACAGGGACTTCCTGTAGGTCAGTGGTAGGCGATAAAGGCCAGTCGCACTTCGGTTGTGGGTTCGATTCCTATAGCCTTGTCCGAAGCGATGGGCTGTCGCCCGTCCTGCAGGTTGTCCTTTTTCTAAAACTACGTTACTATAACATCCCATCAATAATATCGAAAATCTTCTATCCTTAAACAATACTAACTTATGTCCAACATAATCCAGGCTAATCTTTAGGCTTATACATAATATTGCAGTCCACTCTCATAATATAGTGACAACGATTACCAGAGATTTAATACTGTCGTTGATCCCCACATATCATAAGATTTGTCTTGTTGGTCACATTCCAAACATTCAAAGTCCTTAATCATTTATTCGCTTGAATACATTAGTAAAAACATGAATGCAGTTTTAAAGTTAACACTTTCCACATACCAAAATCCTCAAAATTCTATATACTCAAACCATGATTTCACTTAGTCCTTATATCAATCATGAGCTCATGAATACAATCAAACATCCCATTATCTTCTTATCCTTTCATTATGCACGTATCATCTACTTTCCAAAAGTATCTGAATAACCTTTCATGGTTACTGGTACCATTCATCATACACTGTCAAAACATAAGGAAAGACAACAGTGTAACAATCCTTAGATGTATCCTTATTCCATGAGATTACTTCTACAACATTACACATGATAAACATGTAATCATTCCACTACATTCTTAGACCATTGACCGAGCTTCAACATTTCTTTCATCTCACATATCATTTGTAGTTTCTTCATCATCATCAACATAAATACTTCCCATACGACCATACTAATTCTCTTCATGAGACTTTCCCTTAGGGGATTGGTTTGCATAATGCCCATACAATCCACATTTAAAACATTTAACCATTGTTGATGTCGTAGCAATACCATTATCCTCATCCATGGTGTTAACTGAACCTTTTCCGTTGCACTTACTTGCTTTGTGTCCTTCTTTTCCACACCCAAAGCATCTTCCAGTTCCTTTGAAACATTCTCCTTGATGCCTCTTCCCACATGATTTACATAGGGGGAATTGAACTTTCTTTCCTCTATGATCATCATGAAACTCCATCTTTCTCTTATTAGCCGAGTTAGGAAACTTACCAAATTTTACTTTATTGATCATATTATGAGATTGCTGATTCGGCATAATAATGATGTTTGGACTTCCAAATCCCATTTCATTATGAAGAATATCATTCCATTGTCCATCATATCCTTTATTATCGTGAATCATCTTGATTCCAGCCGTTTTCTAAACCCCAAAAAGAATAGTGTGAGAGGCAAAAATCATGCTAGGGAAAACAACATTATAAAGGGGGAGTACCTTCAATATCTAACATCTTAGGTTTAATTCTATGATCGTTAGCATAGTTCTAGTACTATAACCTATACGTATACTTAACCTTAGGGACATCCCTAGACATACCTTAGAAATATCTCTAGGGATCTCACTAAAGTTCTCGCATCCTAGTTTCCAAAGGTTGACTAAACCTTTCCTCTGATACGAACTGTAGAGACCCGAAGCCTGACGTACATCGACTTTACATTACTTTTGCGGAATACATAGTACATAATAAAAACACACACACACAAGGATCGTAATAGTTTAGTGTCTTTGGAAACTCGGAACGTAATCTTCTAATCGTGGTGAAAGATCTTCAATATCTCCCATAAAGATCTTCCCCTTTTTTTTTACCTAAAACCTTTCTTTATATCCTGGGGAAAAGAAAACATAAAATGGTGAGCTCAAATTCTCAGTAAGGGTAAACAAAAGAAATATCAATCACATCATATATATAAGATCATAGCTTTTGGAAATCTTAACCTGCAAAAAGCTCATAATATCATAACATGGGATAAATTATAGAAGTGAAATGTAATCCCAATAATCATAACTTAAAACATGAAACTTTGTGGCATACACACATAATAATAGAGAATCATTTCTTGTTAGTCAAGACTCAATGCCAAAACTATCTTAGTGGACAAAGTCCCTTTCTGAATCAAGTAACCCTCGTTTCAGTCCTGTTTCACTGAACCGGTATAACCTACCATTTCAGCCATGTCTATCTCATGAGATATAAAATCTTTACCCAATGCATTGGAGGGAGATATAGGTCCCACCCATCTCATAATGATACCATTCTTATGTGTGCCACAAAATCATAAATCATACATCATTTCATAAATCATGTAATAAAAAATGGGATTCTTAAACAACATGACATCATAAAACCATTCATATAAGATAAAGGAATTCATAAACATAATTCCATCACAACATAGTCAAATCAATGTAAAAATATGGATAGAAACAGAACCCTTTATTATCTTAGATGGAAAATAATTTTGATAAAACACTTGAAATGAATTCTTGAGGAAAATATCCTTTCTTCTGCAAAATCAAATTCTTTTCACAAAACATCATGCAATTTTGCAAGAAAGAGATTTTATTAAAAATATTCATGAAATCTTTTGGAGGAAGCTTCATGAAAATAAGGCTTTATAAAACCATAAAAATTCATTCATGCCGTTTAAGTAAAAAAAACATTCTTCGTACTTTTTTCGGGAAAGTCAAAAAGTACCTCGCATGAAAAATGATAAAAGATTCCTTTCATATTCTTTACTAAAAACTCACCGAAGGGTAAAATTTGATATAAAAAATTGTAAGTGGATGGAAAAAAATATTACATATTGAGGTAACATGGATGTGGATGATAAAATACACCCCAGTAAATACTTACGAATAAACAATCTCGGATAAAAATGAGATTGTGATATTTCCCTTACCTTAGGTCCGATTAGCTTCGTATGTGTCCGAACCTCCTGTATAATGATTTAAATAATGTCATTGACTTATTACAGAATCATATTCATTGTTATTATATCATATATGGTTCACTTATGACATTATATTACCCATTCTTTTGTAAATTCCATGTTAAAGAAGTGTTTTGGGTAAAATCGTTTCATTTATCGTAGGTGTTTTGACTTGTTGTTCTTGACATTATTATTACTTATATCATGATTTACTTACTTCCAGAATATAAAATATGATTTATATATCATATATATTCAGTATATATATATATATATATAATAGATAGATAAATAAAATGAAAAACACCGTTCATGGAGACGGTAGTCCGTACGTACGCATGAACGCTGTTTTTCTTTCCTTATTGTCTTGAAATGGAAGTAAGTAGATGACATTCATATGTATATATATACATAAATCCAGTAGCTTTATAATGTCATATATTTCTTTATTATTTCTTATATATATACATTATAATCATTCTTAAATGGTTAACATGGAGAATGAATCTCATCGCGTCGTGGAGACGGTAGTCCGTACGTACGCACGAGCGATGATATCATTTCCATAAATACTGAATTGAATTGGAGTGGATTATACAATATATCAGAATCAATATGATGTTGTAATAACTATGTATAGTTATTCTTTACACCATTATACCCATCCATGTAAGGTGGTGGTGGAAAATAGATTACACCACGGCGTGGAGACGGTATTCCGTACGTACGCACGCGCGGTGATTTCTTTTCCCGTAGGATGGATAGATGGTGAAATAGGGTTGTTTCATACTTATAATAACATATCAGTATATGAGTGATACTGATGTTATTACTTCATAATGAAACAACCTAAGAAGAAGAAGTGGAAGAAGAAATAAAGATGAAAGAATTGGTAACGGTAATTACCTCTTCTTTGAAGCGCCTCTTTGAGACCTCCTCTTAGGGCACTAAAATTGGTCTTTGAGGAAGACCAGAACCTCTAGGATATTTCTAGGGAAGTGGAGAAGAGATTTTGGCAGGGGTTGGCCGAGCTTGAGTGCTCAAATTGGTGTGAGGAGGAGGGGGAGGAGGTGTCCTTTTATAGGGGAGGAGAGGGGCACCTTAGGAATATCTCAAAATATTATTTTATATTAAAGTCAAAATCGGTTTATAATGGTTCCAAAGGGTCTTATTTCGAAGCTAAAGTGGGGATGGGTCGAAATCCTATCAACCAATAGAATTTAGACAAGTTTAGGATATTATTTTAACCTTATCAATTAGATTTAACTCTAAGTTAAATAATTTAACTTTTACCATGTCTTTTTGTTTTCTTTCACTATATGGTTAATACACTTACTATAACATGCCAAAAGAACCCCAAATTATTTATTATTAATACATATATATCCTTATCTAAGTCATTTGGCCGAACCTTAGATTTTTAGGAATAAAATGACAATTAATAATATAATATTTGATTTAAAAACTATTTTGTGTCAATTTTGACACTATTTGATATATGATTTTTGTGAAAGTCATAACAGAATTAAATGTTCGAACCAAGTTGATTAAATCAACATTAATATATCATAGTAACCTAGAAAATTAGTGGAATTCATAAAAAACCTCAAATTACATTTATTTTGGTGTTTATAACATCAATTATGTCAATATTTCATTAATAATATAATTACTGCATCATCGTTGTGTCATAAATAAATTAAATTATATGATGTCTAAAAATTACAAATAAAATACCATCATGTAGGAAATCTTTTTAGATTTCTAATGAATATTTACAATCGAATTTATCTTATGTATAACCCCATATTAAAAATGATTTACTTATTAAACTTTGATTTTAACTATTTTAACCTTTCTTTATATAAATTAATAATAAATGTCCTAATCTAATCCAAGTGGGCCTAAATGGTCATATTTTATTCCTAAGTTTGTTTTTGGTCGAATTACACTTGTCCAATAGAATTAGGACATGTGTTAGGGTAATATTAATATCATATTTACCCTTAGTTACCCTATTTACTATTAACCGCGGTAAAAAAAAGTAAAAAGTTACTATTCACCAAAAATTATTTTCATCTCATTGAACCACATTTTAGTCCTTGATATTAACCGTGTCTGTCGGATTTTCAAAATTCTATTCACAGAAGCGGTAAAATTAAGTTTTATGCAAAATTCAGTTTTTTAACCTACAACTTAGTAGTTTCACTATTCATCAAAAATTGATGTTTTTCAGAACAATGCCAAAATTTCATCCTAAGCTATATTTCATATTCCGAATTCAAAAATGAAATCTATTTTACCAAATTCATAACATAGAAGTTTCATTAATTAATTTTATAATTAAATCCCGCTGTTAAAATAAATAGCGTGTTTTTAGGAAATAATATATATCAAAAGATTGACACTTGATTATGTCTGGTTTAAATGTGAAATTACAACCAATGACCAACATTGTATTAAATTGTAAAAATATATTCTAAATATACTTTAAAACCACTCAAATTAATAATTTATCACTATTAATTATTTCGATTAAAAAAGTTGTTTGTAATTATAATTTAGTAATTTTCACTATTAATCAGAATGTGAAAGTTATCCGAAAAGTACCAAAATTTCACCTTAGGCTAAATTCGATACTCCGAATCCAAGAATGAAGTTCATTTTGAAAAATAAGATTTACAGAATTTTAAAAAGTGGTTATTACTATTCATAACGGCTATTTTTAATAATATTTTAATAGCATATCATTGTTTCGTGAAACTCAGTATTACGTACCACACACGCTATCGAGGAAGGTTGCGATTGCGTGTAATGCAAGGCAAGTCAAGGATGCGTGTTGTGCAAGCTCCTTTTGGTGTAGCGTACAACACAAGACATTAGTGAAATAAAAAAGAATATTTTTCATAAAATCTCAGGCTGTTACAAAAATCATAAAGCTAAAAATAATTAGTCACACGTACCAGGGACTTCACGTAGTCCAGTGGTAGGTGATAAATCCCAATCGCACATTGGTTGTGGGTTCAATTCTCACAGCTTTGTCCGAAGCGACAGGTTGTCACACAGTCTACATGTTTTCCATTTTCAATAAAATATATTTTATAACATTACAAAATGAGATAAATTCCTCAAAATAACCATAACATAATTTTAAGCAGAAATGTTATCTCTTACCTTGCATTTTCATACCAAAATATAATAATATGTAATTTCCTCAAACCCAATGATCATATAAAACCAAATGGTTACTTATAACTACATACAAAAGAGAAGAGATAAGTCTTCCTCAAATATAATTATCACATGGCAAACCACAGGGTTACAAATACAAGATAAAATTATTCCAAAAGTAATTCCATCAACCATGATCACTAGTGATATGTATAACACATCATGAACTCTATAGTGACTAGGAAGAATTTAATTTTGGTAGAAAGTGTTCATGTGTCACAATGGTACCTCCGGAATTTTTCAAAATCTTCTACTTCCTTTACCCAAAAACTCCTCATCCATCTTGGATTATATCTATGGAAGCATCGATGCATCATAAAAAAATAGGTATTCCTTATATATAATTTCGAGACATCGTCTTTGACATGCTTTTTTTTTAAAACTTCTTACTGATTCATCTTCAAATATTTTAAAATATGGTTTTGGTAAATCAATTTCTGTATATCCCAAAAGACATAAATATATAATTTGATACATATAGGCTGCTCGAAGGTCTCCCTCCTCTCCAGCATCTAGAAAATCATTTAGTGCATCGTAATTTTGAGATAAAGTGAAGAATTTGAAAAGACCCTAATGGTAATTCCCATGTTTAGCCTGGTAAGAAAGTAGAGAGACCATTATTATCCCATAGTCGGTACTTGATCCTTGAAAGGATTGAGCAATGCTAGAGGTATTGGATGTCTCATAAAGTTGTTTGCATGTAACATGGACATTTGAAAAAGTTTCCACATCATCTGCGCATGACTTCTGGATAACAATTGTATGTAGTTCTTCAAGAAGAGAGAGAAGATTTGTTTGTGATCTTACTCCCTCCATGTTTTAACTAACAAAAAGAAAATACAATTAAGGTGTTTGAATACTTATCTAATTTTAATTTTAAAAAAATTAGAACTAATAGGATAATCTTGTAATTGAACAATATATCCTAACTTGGGGTACCCAATGTTAAAATCTAGGTTATCCACTATTTATTTCATGACATGTATTATTAGGGGAATTTTTTTATTCCCATTATAATGGTTCAGACTAATCTTGTGAGTTTACCAAAGCATATATCGTGGGAGTGTCGTAACCAAGAGTGTAGCAAGGCTCGTTGTCGTGCACCAGTTCCCGTTCGAGTCTATCTCAAATCGGTGTTTTCGGGTTTTACCCCTAGGTACATCTGTGCCAGAGCCACCTCTACCTGCTCATATCCAGACAGGGATATATTTAATGGAAAAATCACAAAATCTATACAATACCAAAATTCAAGGATGTTTTTCTATACTAACCCTCAAAGTCTATCTTAGGGCTATGTGCTCTAATCAGAGTTTATATAAATCTAGTTTCCAATGGTTGTACTAAACTTCCTCTAATACCAACTATAATGCCCCGACCCCAGTTACCCAATGTCGGTGCTTTATTACATAATTGGCATGATCACAAAGGATCAAATCTCGAAAGACCGATTGGTTTAGTAGCCATTGAATCACTAGATATATTCATATGTCTTACATTTCATAATAAATTGAATAAAACTACAACAACAACATGCCTTCACATCCCCATAGACTGCACCTGCAAGTCATCCATAATACACTTCTTCACATCCTGGAGAAATTAAAACATTGAATGGGGTGAGATCAAATGCTCAGTAAGGATAACAATATAGCAGAATCTTTCAAAAAGTAAACATAAGCATTTAAGGCAATGTATGACTAAAACAAAAGCCTTATTAAACTTGAAATTCAACATAATATGGCAAAAGTAAAATCATATAACGTCATTTACATACTAACATCGATATTCTACTAGTCTAATAATCACATGCAATATCAATAACCACTTTCATAATAAGGGAATGCATAATGCCAGACTTTAATATCCACATAGTCAAGGCCTCGTTCCATGACTACAAATAAGATTTTGTCAAGGCCTCATTCCAAGACACTAGTTTGTCTCATGAGACCTACCAATGCATCAAGGAGCTATAGCGGGCATCACCCGTCACTTAATAAGTCCAATTCATTCCTCATATGAAAAGTTTGAAACGTAACATAAACATTCATATTAAAATTGGAATACGAAATGTCAATACTTTATCCACAAACTATGAATGGTATAAAAATATAACATCCACAATCAAACACAACTCATTCAAAACAATATGGAAGATTTTATTTTAACAGATTAACCTCAATCGAGAATAATGAATGACATTGACATAGATGAAATAACCATCTAAACTATTTGAGAGAAATATCCCCCTTTTCTTGAAAACATTTAAAATGATATTTTAGTTAGAGTTCCTAACCAAAATAGAGACACTTGAATACAAATAATTGAAGTAATCAAAACCTGTTTATATCATTAGAATAATGGGATTCATGATATTCAATGTCAAAGTTCATTATAAACAACGTATAAAAGTGAATTGGTGTACAACAACAAATAAGTCTCAATGGAATGTAATATGATATGAAATCTCTTATAAAGACCATATCATTTGGTTAAAGATAAATCAACAACATAATTATGTGTGAAAAATATAAATACAATTAATATGATTGAATATTCAATGTAAATCAATCAGAGGACATTCACAGATATTCTTGTAAAAAAATGCCAATGAATTGGATGTTTAACTCAATTAATGGTGATTGAGTTAAAATTACTCTTATCAAGTTCATATCGATGACTTGAGAATATATCAATGGAGTGATTATGTGTATCAAAATTATATCCACAGAAAGGGGAGTGGAAATTATGACATAAGAAAATTAATAGTGATTCCACACATAATCATGGAGTAAAATAATCAATGAAGTGTGCGTAAAGCCAAATGAGTGGAAATTGAAATTTCAAAATCCCTTATCGATTTGGTAACATACGAAACATACACCCATGAAAGAAGGATCATTCAATTATGCTGTAAAAATGCATAAATTAAAGTATATTACACAATGAAAAAAATCATGGGCAGTACACACACGACATACAATAAATAAGTGGTGAACAATGGAAATCTCACGGAATTAAAAGTGAGATAAGAACACCCATTACATTGTACATATTCCTTGGTAGAGGGTAGGTTAAACTCCTGTATAATGGTGAAATAAATGTTATTAAATTATAAAACAATCATATACATTAATATGATATCATATATGATCTTTTAACATTTATTTGTTAATAATATATTAGTATTATTATCATTTCGGATGTTAACAGATTCGTTTTCCTTTATATTATTCATTATGTGAGAAATATTATTATGGATGGGATGTCTATTATTCATATAAATAATTCAATTAGTGTAATATATATTATATTTATTCATTAAATTCATTTATATAATCATTATGCATTGAAGATCATATAGAACGAGTCACACCACATCGTGGAGACGGTACGTCGTACGTACGCACGAGCGATGATATAATTCCCATGATCGTGGAATGGTATTGAAGTGTATGTATACTATTTCAGAATAAATATCACTTTACAATAATAATATATAGTTATTATTTACACAATTATACCCATCCATGTAAGGTGGTGTTGGAAAACAGATTACACCACGATGTGGAGATGATATTCCATACGTACGGACGCAGGGTGATTTCATTTTCCGTAGGATTGATAGAAGGTGAATTAGGGTTGTTTCATATTTATAAAAACATATCAGTATATAATTAATACTAATGTTATTACTTTATCATGAAACAACTAAAGTAGAAGACGTTGAAGAAGAAAGAAATTGTAAAGGATTGGTAATGGATATTACCTCTTCTTTGACGCGTCTCTTCTTAAACTCCTATTAGGGAACTAAAGATGGTTATTGAAAAAGACCAGGACCTCTAGTATGTTTCTAGGGAAGTGGAGAAGAGAAATTGTCAGGGTTTGGCCGAGCTTGAATGCACAAAATTGTGTAAAGAGAAGAGGGATGAGGTTCCCTTTTATAAGAGAGGAGAGGGGCACCTTAAGATAACTTAAAATATTATATTATAATAAAGTCATATTCGGTTTTTAATAGATCCAAATTGATTTATTTCGAATATAAGGTGTGGATGGGTCGATAGCCTCTCATCCAATATGTTTTAGACATGTTTAGGTTACTATTTTATCCTTATCATTTAGATTTAACTCAATGTTAACTAATTTAACTTTTAGAGTGTCTTTTTGTTTTCTTACACTATATGGTTAATAAACATACTATAACAAGCCAAACGAACTCCAAGTGGTTCAGTATTAATATATATATCCTTATCTAAGTAATTTTGACAAACCATAGATTTTTATGAATAAAATAACAATTAATAATATAATATTTGTTTTAAAATCTATTTTATGTCAATTTTAATACTATTTGTTACTTGATTTTTGTGAAAATTATAACAGCATGATTAATTTTAAAAAAAGTACGTTAAATAAATAATAACATATCATATTAACCTAGAAAATTATTTTAATTCATAAAAAGTATAAAATTACATTTATTTGGCTATTTATAATATTAAATATCTTAATTTTTCACAATCATGGTAATTACTACATCACCGTTGTGTCTTAAATAAATTAAATTATTTAATGTCTAAAAATTATAAATAAAATATCATCATGTAAGAAATATTTATAGCTTTCTAATGAATATTTACAATCGAATTTAGCTTTTGTATAACCCTATATTAAAAATGGTTTAGTAATTAAACATTTATTTTAACTCTTTTAACTCTTCTTTGAATTAAATAATAATAAATGTCCTAATCTAATCCAAGTGGAACTAAATGAGACTATTTTATTCCCAAGGTTGTTTTTGGTCGAGATACACTTGTCCAATAGAATTGGGACATGTTTTAGGGTAATATTAATATCATTTTTACCCTTAAATACACTATTTACTTTTAACAGTGGTAAATAAATGTAAAAAGTTACTATTCCGAAAAAATTATTTTCATCTCATTGAACCACATTTTACTTACTAATATCTACCATGTATATCAGATTTTTGAATTTCCATTCACAGAAGTGGTAAAATTATGTTTTATGAAAAATTCAGTTTTTTTAACTACCACTTAGTGGTTTCACTATTCATCAAAAAATGGAGTTTTTCATAAAAATACCAAAAATTCAGCCTAAGCTCTATTTGATATTCCAAATCAAAAAATGATTTCTATTTTTCCAAATTCAAAACATAGAAGTGGCATTAATTAATTTTAAAATTAATTTCCGTTGTTAAAACAATGATTGTGTTTTTAAGAAACAATAACTATCAGAAGATTAACACTTGCTTATGTCCAGTTTAAATGCAAAATTATGTCTAATGACTAACATTGGATTAAATATTAAAAATATATTCTAATTATACTTTCAAATCTGTCAAATGCATAATTTATCACTATTTATTATTTTTATTAAAAAAAGTTGTTTTTAATTAAAATTTATTAATTGTCACTATTCATCAAAATATGAAAGTTGTTAGAAAAGTACCAAAAATTTACCGTAAGATAATTTCAAAATTACGAATCCATGAATAAAGTTATTTTTGAAATATAAAATATATAAAATCTCATAAAGTGGGTATTACTATTCATAACAGCTAGTTTGATTGGTTGTGGGGTGTTAGAATCTCGAAGTCGCGAACAATGCAAGCCATTGCATCATTCAAAGGGAAACGTACCATGGAAATTTGGGGTGTTACATTCTCCCCTCCTTCAATAAATTGCTTCCCCACATTTTTTTTAAAAAATTGGGCTTGAGAATTAATGGAAAGTTCCACATCGAAAAAAGAGTCAATAAAACAATCACTTTAAAATGAAGAAAGAGAAGTTTATAGTTCACCCAAAATAACCCATACTAGGATTCCATGTAGGAAAACATGTATATAAATGATAAATTAACTGTCAAGTTTTGATGGAAAGGGATAGAAAACATGATCAGGAGAAAGTTAACAACAAGAAAACCACAAAATTGTTTTGGGAGAAACTGTCATTAGTCTCCCAATCAGAAAAGTAAACAGACAACATTTTTTTGTTTTATGTTACATTACATAAAGATGATGAATTCATTTATGATATTGACTATGAACATAAATAGATATGCTTAATTTTTACTTAGAGTTTCATTCATTAATAAATTTCTACCACTTAACTCATTTTTTTGAACTATGAGTATTCAAGAAGACTTGGTCACACTGGAAGAGATAGAGTAATCATCTATCGAATAACAAGATCCACGTAGGATAAACTATATATTTACCTTGTTTTTATAGATTAGTTATAACCAAAAAGATTAGGATAAGGTCTGATGATCCCCGAAAAGAATATTCCAATAGAGGAAGAAACACTAATCTTAATTTATAAAATTAATCCAACGATACCCCAAAGTTAATTAAATACCATTCAATAATCAATTGTCCGTAAAATACATCAATGCAATCCAAAACTAATATTGAATCTAAATACTTAGAAGAATTTGGTTATGTAGTATCCCACATTAAATTGTATCTCCAAATGGCATTAACTTCTCTTAAATTCACATACTTAAAATTGATTAACTTAATAACATATTCTCTATTATAGGTTAATCATTTCCATGAATATCCCGAACTACTATAAATCCACAATTAAAACATAGATAAAAATCCACCATTACTCCTCAAATAAAATCTCATAGAATTCTATTTTCCTTGGTCATATAGTGTTCCCAACAAAGCGAACATCTTCTAAAATTACATTCATCATTTAATCACCAAATCGTTTTCTTATACTAAGGGTATTATTTTGATAAGAAATAAGATCCAAAATCAACTTATTATTGATGAATAAAATCATTAAGATAAAAATAATTAGTCACACGTACCAGGGACTTCACTTAGTCCAGTGGTAGGTGATAAATCCCAATCGCACATTGGTTGTGAGTTCAATTCACACAGCTTTGTCCGACACGACAGGTTGTCACACAGTCTACGTGTTATCCATTTTCAATAAAATATATTTTATAACATTACAAAATGAGATAAATTCCACAAAATAACCATAACATAATTTTAAGCAGAAATGTTATCTCTTACCTTGCATTTTCATACCAAAATATAATAATATGTAATTGCCTCAAACCCAATGATCATATAAAACAAAATGGTTACTTATAACTACATACAAAAGAGAAGAGATAAGTCTTACTCAAATATCGTTATCACATGGCAAACCACAGGGTTAAAAATACAAGATAAAATTATTCCAAATGTAATTCCATCAACCAGGATCACTAGTGATATGTATAACACATCATGAACTCTGGAGTGACTAGGAAGAATTTAATTTTGGTAGAAAGTGTTCATGTGTCACAATGGTACCTCCAGAATTTTTCAAAATCTTCTACTTCCTTTACACAAAAACTCCTCATCCATCTTGGATTATATCTATGGAAGCATCGATGCATCATAAAAAAATAGGTATTCCTTATATATAATTTCGAGACATCGTCTTTGACATGCTTTTTTTTAAACATCTTACTGATTCATCTTCAAATATTTTAAAATATGGTTTTAGTAAATAAATTTCTGTATATCCCAAAAGACATAAATATATAATTTGATACATAAAGGCTGCTCGAAGGTCTCCCTCCTCCCCAGCATCTAGAAAATCATTTAGTGCAACATAATTTTGAGATAAAGTGAAGAATTTGAAAAGACCCTAATGGTAATTCCCATGTTTAGCCTGGTAAGAAAGTATAGAGACCATTATTATCCCATAGTCGGTACTTGATCCTTGAAAGGATTGAGCAACGCTAGAGGTATTGGATGTCTCATAAAGTTTTTTGCATGTAACATGGACATTTGAAAAAGTTTCCACATCATCTGTGCATGAATTCTGGATAACAATTGTATGTAGTTCTTCAGGAAGAGAGAGAAGATTTGTTTGTTATCTTACTCCCTCCATGTTTTAACTAACAAAAAGAAAATACAATTAAGCTGTTTGAATACTTATCTAATTTTAATTTAAAAAAAATTAGACATAATAGGATAATCTTGTAATTGAACAATATATCCTAACTTGGGGTACCCAATGTTAAAATCTAGGTTATCAACTATTTATTTCATGACCTGTATTATTAGGGGCATTTTTTTATTCCCATTATAATGGTTCAGACTAATCTTGTGAGTTTAACAAAGCATATATCGTGGGAGTGTCATAACCAAGAGTGTAGTAAGGCCCGTTGTCGTGCACCTGTTCTCGTTCGAGTCTATCTCAAATCGGTGTTTTCGGGTTTTACCTCTAGGTACATCTGTGCCAGAGCCACCTCTACCTACTCATATCCAGACAGGGATGTATTTAATGGAAAACTCACAAAATCTATACAATACCAAAATTCAAGGATGTTTTTCCATACTAACCCTCAAAGTCTATCTTAGGGCTATGTTCTCTAATCAGAGTTTATATAAATCTAGTTTCCAAGGGTTGTACTAAACTTCCTCTAATACCAACTATAATGCCCCGACCCCAGTTACCCAATGTCGGTGCATTATTACATAATTGGCATGTTCACAAAGGATCAAATTTCGAAAGACCGATTGGTTTAGTAGCCATTGAAACACTAGATATATTCATATGTCTTACATTACATCATAAATTGAATAAAACTACAACAACAACATGCCTTCACATCCCCATAGACTGTACCTGCAAGTAATCCATAATACACTTCTTCACATCTGAGAGAAATTAAAACATTGAAAGGGGTGAGCTCAAATGCTCAGTAAGGATAACAATATAGAAGAATCTTTCAAAAAGTAAACATAAGCATTTAAGGCAATGTATGACTAAAACAAAAGCCTTATTAAACTTGAAATTTAACATAATATGGCAAAGGTAAAATCATATAACGTCATTTACATACTGACATCGATATTCTACTAGTCGAATAATCACATGCAATATCAATAACCACTTTCATAATAAGGGAATGCATAATGCCAGACTTTAATATTCACATAGTCAAGGCCTCATGCCATGACTACAAATAATATTTTGTCAAGGCCTCATGCCAAGACACTAGTTTGTCTTATGAGACCTACCGATGCATCAAGGAGCTATAGTGGGCATCACCCGTCACTTAATAAGTCCAATTCATTCCTCATATGAAAAGTTTGAAACGTAACATAAACATTCGTATTAAAATTGGAATACGAAATGTCAATACTTTATCCACAAACTATGAATGGTATAAAAATAGAACATTCACAATCAAACATAACTCATTCAAAACAATATGGAAGATTTTATTTTAACAGATTAACCTCAATCGAGAATAATGAATGATATTGACATAGATGAAATAACCATCTAAACTATTTGAGAGAAATATCCCCCTTTTTCTTGAAAACATTTAAAATGATATTTTAGTTAGAGTTCCTAACAAAAATAGAGACACTTGAATACAAATAATTGAATTAATCAAAACCTGTTTATATCATTAGAATAATTGGATTCATGATATTCAATGTCAAAGTTCATTACAAACAACGTATAAAAGTGAATTGGTGTACAACAACAAAGAAGTCTCAATGGAATGTAATATGAGATGAAATCTCTTATAAAGACCGTATCTTTTGGTTAAAGATAAATCAACAACATAATTATGTGTGACAAATATAAATACAATTAATATGATTGAATATTCAATGTAAATCAATCGGAGTACATTCACACATATTCTTGTAAAAAAATGCCAATGAATTGGATGTTTAACTCAATTAATGATGATTGAGTTAAAATTACTCTTATCAAGTTCATATCGATGACTTGAGAATATATCAATGGAGTGATTATATGTATCAAAAGTATATCCACAGAAAGGGGAGTGGAAATTATGACATAAGAAAATTAATAGTGATTCCACACATAAACTTGGAGTAAAATAATCAATGAAGTGTGCGTAATGCCAAATGAGTGGAAATTGAAATTTCAAAATCCCTTATCGATTTGGTAACATACGAAACATACACCCATGAAAGAAGGATCATACAATTATGCTGTAAAAATCCATAAATTAAAGTATATTACATAATGAAAAAAATCATCGGCAGTACACAGACGACATGCAATAAATAAGTGGTGAAAAATGGAAATCTCACGGAATTAAAAGTGAGATAAGAACACCCATTACATTGTACTTATTCCTTGGTAGAGGGTAGGATAACCTCCTGTATAATGGTGAAGTAAATGTTATTAAATTATAAAACAATCATATACATTAATATGATATCATATATGATCTTTTAACGTTTATTTGTTAATAATATATTAGTATTATTATCATTTCAGATGTTAACAGATTCGTTTTCCTTTATATTATTCATTATGTGAGAAATATTATTATGGATGGGATGTCTATTATTCATATAAATAATTCAATTAGTGTAATATATATCATATTTATTCATTCAATTCATTTATATAATCATTATGCATTGATGATCATATAGAACGAGTCACATCACATCGTGGAGACGGTACGTCGTACGTACGCACGAGCGGTGATATAATTACCATGATCGTGGAATGGTATTGAAGTGTATGTATACTATTTCAGAATTAATATCACTTTAAAATAATAATATATATTTATTATTTACACAATTATACCCATCCATGTAAGGTGGTGTTGGAAAACAGATTACACCACGATGTGGAGATGGTATTCCATACGTACGGACGCGCGGTGATTTCATTTTCCGTAGGATTGATAAAAGGTGAATTAGGGTTGTTTCATATTTATAAAAACATATCAGTATATAAGTAATACTTATGTTATTACTTTATCATGAAACAACTAAAGTAGAAGACGTTGAAGAAGAAAGAAATTGGAAAGGACTGGTAATGGATATTACCTCTTCTTTGACGCGTCTCTTCTTAAACTCTTCTTAGGGAACTAAAGATGGTTATTGAAAAAGACCAAGACCTCTAGTATGTTTCTAGGGAAGTGGAGAAGAGAAATTTCCAGGGGTTGGCCGAGCTTGAATGCACAAAATTGTGTAAAGAGAAGAGGGAGGAGGTTCCCTTTTATAAGAGAGGAGAGGGGCACCTTAAGATAACATAAAATATTATATTATAATAATGTCATATTCAGTTTTTAATAGATCCAAATTTATTTATTTCGAAGATAAGGTGTGGATGGGTCGATATCCTCTCATCCAATATGTTTTAGACAAGTTTAGGTTACTATTTTATCCTTATCATTTAGATTTAACTCAATGTTAACTAATTTAACTTTTAGAGTGTCTTTTTGTTTTCTTACACTATATGGTTAATAAACATACTATAACAAGCCAAACGAACTCCAAGTGGTTCATTATTAATATATATCCTTATCTAAGTCATTTGGCCGATCCTTATATTTTTAAGAATAAAATAACAATTAATAATATAATATTTGTTTTAAAAACTATTTTATGTCAATTTTGATACTATTTCGTACATGTTTTTTGTGAAAATTAAAACAGCGTGATTAGTTCGAAAAAGGTAAGTTAAATCAATACTAAAATATCATATTAACCATGAAAATTAGTTTAATTCATAAAAAGTCTAAAATTACATTTATTTGGGTATTTATAATATTAATTATTTTCATTTGTCACTATCATGGTAATTAATGCATCACCATTATGTCATAAATAAATTAAATTATTTAATATCTAAAAATTATAAATAAACTATAATTATGTAGGAAATATTTTTATCTTTCTAATGATATTTACAATCGAATTTATCTTATGTATAACAATATATTAAAAATGGTTTAGTAATTAAACATTTATTTTAACTCTTTTAACTCTTCTTTGAATTAAATAATAATAAATGTCCTAATCTAATCCAAGTGGACCTAAATGATAATATTTTATTCCCAAGGTTGTTTTTGGCCGAGATACACATGTCCAATAGAATTAGGACATGTGTTAGGGTAATATTAATATCATTTTTACCCTTAATTACACTATTTAATTTTAACCGTGGTAAATAAAAGTAAAAAGTTACTATTCATCAAAAATTATTTTCATCTCATTGAACCAAATTTTACTTACTGATATCAACCGTGTATATCTTATTTTTGAAATTACATTCACAGAAGTGGTAAAATTATGTTTTATGAAAAATTCAGTTTTTTTATCTACCACTTAGGGGTTTCACTATTCATCAAAAAATGGAGGTTTTCAGAAAAATGCCGAAAATTCAGCCTAAGAAATATTTGATATTCAAAATTCAAAAATGATGTCTATTTTTCCAAATTCAAAACATAGATGTGGCATTAATTAATTTTAAAATTAATTCCCGTTGTTAAAACAAAGAGTGTGTTTTTAAGAAACATTAATTATCAAATGATTGACACTTGCTTATGTCCAGTTTAAATGTGAAATTGTGTCAAATGACCAACATTGAATTAAATAGTAAAAATATAATCTAATTATACTTTCAAATCACTCAAATGCATAATTTATCACTATTAATTTTTTTTATTAAAAATGTTGTTTTGAATTAAAATTTAGTAATTTTCACTATTCAACAAAATATAAAAGTTCTTAGAAAAGTTCCAAAAATTTACCGTAAGATATATTCAATATTAAGAATCCATGAATGAAGTTATTTTTTAAATATAAAATGTATAAAATCTCAAAAAGTGGGTATTACTTTTCATGACAGCTAGTTTAATTGGATATGGTGTGTTAAAATCTCGAAGTCGCGAACAATGCAAGCTATTGCATCATTCAAAGGGAAACATACCCTGGAAGCTTGGGGTGTTACACAATGGGATGAAAATAATTTCTAGTGAACAGTAACTTTTTTTCATTATTCGCGATTAGAGGTAATTAGTTTAATTTAAGGTAAAAATATTGTTATAATAATATAAAATCACCATGATACTTGTCCTACCCCTATTGGATGTGTCATGGCCGACCATTACAAACCATGGGTCGATTTGTGGGACCCCATGGAGCGACTTGGGTAAGTTAATGACATTAATACTTTTTATTTAATGTAAAAGTAAAAATGACACAAACATGAATTGTTTTAATACAACAATTTTTACAAGGGGTTATACAACTCATATTTTTTATGATAAATATTCATTAGAAATCTAAGTATATTTCATACATCATGATAATTTTTTTAGAATTTTTAAGCATTATATAAATTAACTTATTTATGACATCATGATGATGCAGTGATTACCTCATTAATTTTCGATTTAAATAAAATTAAGAGATAATATATTCCAAAGAAGCTTTTGTTCTCAAATAAAAAAGAGTTACTCTTTTAATGGTAATGCATTATCTTATGTTATTTTGTTTTATTTTGCTTCTCCAACCCCTTAAACCCTTTTTATTCCTTTATTTTGTAAGAAAACCAGTGTCATACATATACTAGGATGTTGTTATAATAAGGATTCAAGCTACACTCTCACACACCTACATCTAATGGTTAATGAACATAAATTTTCCGTGGATGGGTAATTTCTGCCTCACAAAACGATGATTGTTCAAAATCCTTTTAACACCTTTCATGTTGGCCACTGTGATGTCACTATATTTATATATGATATATATTATGTTAATGTTTTCTATATTCTTCTGTATTTTTTATTTATGGCATAACATTATGGTTTCCATTATGGGTAAACGTGATATCTTCATTTAAGGAAGTGCAGACTACCGCCCCCTCAATGTGATATGATTCATTAATGCCATATGTGGGATGTATAAAGGATGAAGTAAATGATATAATATATGATATTACACTGGAATTATAATTTAATTTTATATCATTATTATTTCATTCCATTAAATATGAAATAGAAATGAAAGTAGTGTTAATGTGTATGTTCGGCTTACTGTCTCCATGAATGGTGCATTTCATTTCATACCTATAAATGATATGTAATATTATAAGTGCATATAATATATATATATATATATGATCTATATGATATCTACATGATTAAAATAATTCTGGATAATGGATATTTTTTCACATGAGGAACTTGAAATTACGAGAAGTTTATTTTTGATTCAAGTATGAATGATCGAAAAATAATTACATAATGTTCATAACATGGTAATATGTTCTATAAAATGAATAATGAACTAGAAAAAGGTTCTTAAGCAAGTAGAAATTAACTCTAGTTCATTATTCAGGAGGTTAAAGAATTATCTAATTAAGCCGGATATGAGGTAAGGGAACTTCTTAACCTAACTTCCATTCTCTTGGTAAACATCCTACTTGATTATTTATGTGGTATTAAAAATCTTTGTGTGATGGTTTTTGTATATTATATGTTGAATTATGTTTACATAAAAATTTTATACATATTCCATAAAATATATTATGTCTCGCTTCAATTATATTTTTTATGTAAGGGACTTCGTCTCAATCTTCTTTCATTGAGGCATATTTTTTTTTATAAACAACAAACTTTTTTATGGTGTATAAACACCATGGACTTTTATATTCATTAATAATGAATCTTTTTATAAGAAGAGTTTTACTAAATGAAAAAAGGGAATTTTTTTCTATCGTACGTAGGCGACAATGACCTCTTTGCCGTCGTGACCATTATTTGAGTTCCAGATTCCTCTACAAGCCATAACTATTTTTAAAATGAAAAATAAATACCAATATTACACTTCTTTTATTTTTGTATTGAAAATAGTATTGAAAATGTTTTGATTATATTAATGTGTTGCATTGATATCTTGAGATTGAAATGTGGAAATGTTATGCATGTTTTATGTGATACAATCATGTTATGGATTATCATATGTATAATCATTTTAATATAAGGAATGCATTGGACTTATTATGTGACGGGTGGATCCCGCTATAGCTCCTCGATGCATGGGTTGGTCTAATGAGACAAACTAGTGTCTTGGAACAAGGCCTTGACAAAATATTATTTGTAGTCTTGGCACGAGGCCTTGGATACATTGTTATGATAGTCTGGCATTATGCATTCCAACAATATGAAAGTGGTTGTTATTATTGCATGTGGTTATTCGACTAGTAGAATATCCATGTGAGTAAATAGTGGCATTATTTCATTTTATTTTTCCATAATATGATGAAGATCATATTTAAAAGGCTTTTGTTCTAGTTATACATTACCTTAAATGTTTATGTTTAGTTATGAATGTTTCCTCTATATTGTTTTCCTAACTGAGCATCTGAGCTCACCCCTTTTCAATGTTTTTAATTTTTCCAGGATGTGAAGAAGTATATTATGAATGACCTGCAGGGATATGATGAGGGTAAATGAAGTCAATATGTTGTTTTAGTTTCGTATTACATTATGATGTAATGTAAGACTTCTGAATATGTCTAGTGTTTCCAAGGCTACTAAACTAATCGGCCTTTCGAGACTTGATCTTTCGTGATCTTGCCAATGTTATGTAATAATGCACCAGCTCTGGGTAACTAGGGTCGGGGTGTTATAATAATAAATAGAAAACTTAAATCACAAATACTTAATCTAAATTCTATGACATGTGATGGGACCCTATATTGTGAGGTATTCTATTGATCAAATTATTATTTGAATGAAACTATTCCACCATCAACATTCAATTAAATAAAATTTGTATCTTGTAAAATGTTACACATTAATTGAAATATATAAACCAAAAATAATTTGATTCATCATCCCAGACATAGTGGAACCATATGTAACTAGGTTACAACATTAAAATGGGATAAATCCTTTGGGAAATCTATCCATCATGTCTATCGAACCCACATTTGTATCCATGTGCTCCCACATATCTATACCATTATAATATTTCCCCAATTCAAAATCAATTTCCCAAACACAACAACTGAAAATCTATTTGAAATAAAAAATAATTCTTCTGTTTCAAGGGAAAAAATTATTACAAAATTATGGATTTTTATTGAATATCTATGAAACAAAAATTACTCAAATTCGTAAACATCCCTCAATAGTCGTTATAATGTGCTCCTAGAGAATAAAGACAAATCTTGTGTATTAAATAAAAATCCATGTGGTTCATCTATGATAGGAAAAAACTAGCGAATAAATATTGGGGAACCCTTTTCCATGGGATGGTATATATCATATAATTATATTTCTAGGGTCTTGTAATGATGGAATCCCACCAATCAGGCCTCTCCTATGATACGAAGAAGAGAATAAGTTGTATTTTATAGATATTTATTTATTAAGGAATTTATTTTTTATAAAATATATTTTTTACTAATAAATTAAAATATAAAAACACATTTAATTTCCTATATACCACAATGCATAAATGTATATCCCTGTCAAGAATAACGTGGATATGGTTCTATATCCACCAACATGACTATAGTCTTAGATTGAATTAAAATTTGAAATCAAATAGAATATATTTCAAATAAAGAAATATGAAATACAAAAAAACCATTTAAATGTTTTATAATGTGATAAACGGTTAATGATATCATTAAAACCTAATAGAACATAAATCAGCATTTCTTTCACTAGACATGAAAATCGATCATTTTTCCTTCAAGTACATCTTTAAACTAATGAATATA
The DNA here is from genome assembly GCA_963277665.1 of Viscum album. Classification (NCBI taxonomy): domain Eukaryota; kingdom Viridiplantae; phylum Streptophyta; class Magnoliopsida; order Santalales; family Viscaceae; genus Viscum; species Viscum album. The sequence goes on along the minus strand of OY728139.1, from coordinate 973,581,027 downwards.
TTCTTCATGTAGACCTAAAATGTGTTGAACATATTGTTGTTAGTTTAAATAAATAGTATTGGGTTCATCTCATTAATTAATAACACTCAAAAACATTATATTTTCCTAGAAACGTCAAATTTTTAATTAGACATCAAAGTGGTGAAGAAACTATTTTACTCAAGCAATGAAAAAAATGAAATTTATGAAAATAAATCATCCACATTAATTTAATATATTTTTAAATTTAATTAATGTAAAAACATATTGATCAACATTAGTTCCATAGACTTGATCAACCCAATTAAATATTTCCAAAATGTATTTTATCTTGTGTTCATATAAAACATCAATGAAGTCTTTCAATTTGACATAGTAATAATCAAAATCGATTGTTGGATAACCAATGTCACGGTTTTTTGTTCTCATTTATAATAAACATAATTAATTTGAATCTGAAAGTCATTATAGTGTAAAGAATTGTAATGATGATTCATTATAGACAGATTCTCATCTAGTTGGTTAAATTATTTAGTCAATGTATGGTCACAAAACTCTTATGGTTTATTTACCTATATATTTCATTTAATTAATTAAATAGTTATGAAGAAATAAATTAGTACTATACATCAATCATAATAAATTTTCATCTATAGATACAAAATCATTGAACCATTCATGAAACGATATGTAATGAGATTGTTGAATATGATAATCACTAGAACAAATAAAAATCTTGTTTTATCTTATTATTTTGTTTCCTATAAATTATTATTACATTTTTAATGATATATATATATATAATCCCAATAAAAAAATTTGACTTTTAAATGTTATAAGACACTTACTACTACAATGGTGCAACTAATGGAGTACTGAACAAGATGCATCGATGAGATCTTACAACATTGAAGTTTTCCATGTGAAATATTGATCATTATCGATCTATCTTTTCATGATTTTGATAGTGATTATATAATTTTGTTTCAACATCCATTAGATATTTGGCACCCAAATTAGAACACTCATCCATTAAATAACCATTGGATATTGATATATCAGGGTGAGATATGTTACATATAAATCATTTTAATGTATTCAAATTCCATTAAATTGTATATATCAACCTATACTGCACAATTCCAGTTGAAATTACATCTATGGTAAAGTGTTTCACTAAATTAATAATAACATTAAACAATGAGGGTGGCATTAGTTTTTTCCATTTGATAATGGATAAATAAAATCATATCCACTAAAATTATTATATCACTGATATAGTGAATTTAAAAAAAAAATATTTATATAAAAGTAGTCATACCTATAATATGTTGAACAACATTGGGAAACAAATATTCACAAATTTTGAGTGTAATCATCAGTAGAAGTAGTCTGTGATTTTCATGAATTTTCATCCCTCACTGGAAGAGTATCCAACTGGAACCATGAGAATCATAAATATGGAATGAAATATCATTACTATTAATCATATAATGTGAAAGAGTCAGGTATTCCCCATTACCCCTTCACACCTATAAAAGTAATTGTTTCCAAAAACCAATTTCATCTAAATCACATCATTCATTGAAATTCTAATTTTATTTTCCCCTAACACCAGAAATGGTTCCCAATATATTATCTTAATAAATATTCATGTTCATGAAATGAAGATTATTCCTTAATTTGAAATTTTTTATTTAGGGAAGAATAAATAAATATTTTTCTTTTTATAACTTAGAATGCTTTTTCAACCCAAAACATTACTATAGGGTAATGTAAGATAAAAAACATCCTATAATTCATATAATATGGTAATGTTTTCTTTCTCCTTATCTGTTAATATTTCAACTCAGGTCATGATCTTTGGTGTTGGGTTGAATTCTCTAGAATAATAAAATTCCAATTTGGACATTCTAATCATATGTTGAGGGGGATGAAAACATATGTTTGTCATTTGTGTCCAATTTTTATAATGTTTTATATATATAGAATTTTTAAATTTATTAAATAATGATTTAAAAAACTCTCCATTCATACTCGAACCTTATAATATTTTATAATTCAGTATGTACTAGATTCTGAATAATAATATAACATACAGTTTTACTATTTCATTCATTAATAAGTCACAAGTTATCCCAACTCCACCCTAAATTCATTTAACACGTCAATCTCCCAATATGGTAAATATTAATGTTATCCTCTGGACTTCTGGTTCCATCAATAAGTGTTTAATTTAATATAAAATATTTTTAATACAATTGCATAGAGGATGATTGTATAGTTCCATAATAATGGGCATTGTGTTATGATATTCTCTAACCAGCGGCCTGAATGAGTTGAAATCCTTAAATACCAAACAAAATTAGATATTTTGGCTATCTATAGCATATTCAAGGTTATATTGATTTTTCTACTTCGACGGAAGAGAATCATTTAGGTGGGCTAGCATATAACTATGCTTACTTCAATCCACATTCCATATAATTAATTTAGAAATAGTAACTGACATAAATAAATTTTTTATAAATTTATTTATTGGAAAGCGGTTCAATTTCATTAATGAAATCATTTCCATAATTTTATAATCTCACATTGTTAATTCTAATTTTTCACATTATATTTCCAAGTGGAAGACCTATAGGCTATATAATTATCCAAATTAATTTTTTTTCTAAAAATAAGTCATTTTTTTCACATGAATCTATAAAATCATATATGAATCCATATTTCTTTGCCAACATATGATCTTGATCATTTAACTAATAAATATTAGTATTATAAGGATTTACATTTTCAAATAACAATAAAAACTTGTGGATTTATCTTCCGTAAAATTAAGTCAAAGCTATAAAGGGTAATAACTACATGATAAAAAAACAATTATCTATATGCAGTACACTAAAAATATAATTCAGTTGAAGAATCATAATGAATTTCATACAAACTCAAAAATCCTGATCAATACAATATCACAATTTTATCTCACTAGTCTCAACATTTCGTAATTTTATTTCATCATGATCTAAGACATATAATATTTAATTAAGAATTTTATTGATAATAATAGTCATCCCCGCATCATCATACATATGAATAGTTTTTAATTAATCAAAATGAAAATATTACTACACATAATTATTCATACTAATAAAAATTTTCAGAAACACCTTCAATAATTGGTTCTCCCTCATGGTATCTCCTGTGAATTGATATCTTTTTTAACATTTTCTACATATTCAACTAATATATTCAAATTTAAATCCCCCAGTGAAATAAATAATCATCTTTTTCTTACATTTTTTTAACAGTTGTCATTGAAGATCTACAAAAGTATTATACATAGATGTATTTCATGAACCCCACTTTACCAATGAGTAACCCATATAGGATGGTAATTTCTCAACGAGGATATTGACCATGCGAGTCCAACTATAATAAGGACCTAGGTTGGATACTAGCATCAAGGGTATATCATACATATAAATGTGATGCATTACCCAATAAGAGAAACATGTAGAATATAGTGAAAGTCAGGTAAACAAAATAATACAATGTTATTTACGATAAAAGAAACCTAAATTTATACATGTAATGTCTTATGAAACAAAAACAACTTTCCATGATAATAAAAGTTCAAACAGGTAAAACTCAACATTGACCAAAATTCATAAATATCTAATGAAAAAACAAAATCTAGGGATATATAAATATATCTACATCATGATCCTTCTAAAAATTTAATCAATCTATATATACATGGGGTGATCATAATCGTACACTCAGTAAGATCCTCCCTAGAGTCTATGATGCAAGAGATTGAGAAAGCCTTCTAATACATATTGAATAATATTTCAAAATAACTCATCTATTAAATATGTATACAATGTGCATAGACTCATCATGGTTATATGTCACCAGGATAATGAAAGAAGAGTGATAGAATAATATAATATTAAATTAATATATGGAAAGCTGCTTCTGCATCCCCATTTTTTGTTATTATTACATAACATCACCTGTCCTGAGCCATATCTTGTCAAAAGAAGCTATCAAGAATACATAGGAAAATGTATCATGACATGCATATCAATCATTAAAAATATTTCAAAATACCATTCCAAATTTACATATATTAACTAACAATATTTTGGGAGCCACCACATTGCATATGATTTGTATCATACATCAGGTATTATACCTCAAACCATAACATCCCATTCACTGAATATGGTATTTCTATACATCACAAACCATACATGTCATACATATAACATGACTTTGGATTCAATTTTCGAAGATAAATATCATTAAAATAACAAAAATCAATTAAAATACTCTACACAAATAAATTGGGAAGGTGACCACTATTCATACTAGAGAAATTATTGTATTGAGAATAGAACCGTACCAAAAGGGTTAGTAAATCATATGTCCCTCTCTAACCTAGATATTGGTGAAAAAATCCTCCCAGAGTCCACTAGTTTACATTATACAAAAAAATATTGCATGTTCTGTGTATGAATTCACGCCACATGAATATGAAAGTATACCCCATCACTATACAATATGCATTAAATTATTTATAGGCTCAACAATATTTATCATCCCTCGAATAACTGAGTGCTACTTCTATGGACTAGTTATCATATATGCCGACAATCAATTAAATGAGCTATATTAAATTCAATATTTTCTTTTACCATTTCATGTAACATTAATTAATTCATTAACTATTAATAAACATTATTTTGATTGTATATAATTCACCATTCCTATGATTCTCCTTGCACGATAACAATAATCAAACGATATCTATGGATTCACCAGATTAACATCAAATTGTTAATTACAACATGAACTAAAACCATGAATAAATAATTTATTAAACATTATAACCAACAAATAATTGAATATACTCTAGGAAAACATCTGGATCAACCTCTAGGAGATGTAACTAAACACATCTATCAACCTCAAGAAGAGGGGAAATGAATGTAGGTAAAACCAAAAACCCAATCATTCTACCATTAAATAGATTCATTAATATGAAAAGAAATATGACTTCAACACAACAACATGTAAGAAAAATTTAAATCAGTTTCATCAACTCTTGATTCATCTTCAACACCATCAGGCATATCATGAAGCATCTCACCGTCATTGGTGTCAACTAATGCCAAAAACACTTGGCTTTCAACAAATTAATATCTTCAACCAAACATGTTTCAAATCTCATCACATAAAGACGCTCATATGTAGATGACAAAAAAAGATGAATGTATCAAACATTGTGTAGATGGAAACATTACCCTAAAAATAAGGCATCTATTCTTTACATGCAATCATACATTCAAAGACCCAATAGAAGAAATTAATCCATCACATGATATTGGAAAATCATCGCCACAATAAATTATATATATTAAAAAATCAGGTTTATCAACTTCATTATTAACTAATTCAATTATTATAGGTTCCCACTGGGGGAATCTTATGGAATCAATTATAATAATTGTTATAGAGAAATGGAAGAATACGAACCCCACCCCCATCAAAATAATTTAATTCTAAGGACCAAAATATAAAGTATATGGTTTAATTACATTTAGAAACATAAAATTTATTTTGATTAAAAGAAAAAAAACCCAAAAAAGATTGCATTTTTGGAATTGAAAAACAAAAAAAAAATAGAAGAAGAAAATAGAATAAAAATAAAAGGAAACATCATAATTTAGAAGATTTGATCCCATTAAGATCTACTACATGGAAAGAAAGCCACACCCACATTTTATTTGGTTTGATGATAAAAAAACTGATTATTATGTCAATAGGAAGATATTATATCCATTGGAAAGGCATTTAAGTGGAAAAATAGAAACTGTACACCAAAAATAACAAAATAGATTCAATAATTATTATGAATAAAAGACAACTCGATCAAATTTATATGCATATATATCACTTTTATATCTACGAACTTCAATCCTAACGATTCATTTTATATTTCCAATGGATCAACACACCTGATCATTTTATTTGAACAATGGTTATAGGTCAACACCCGAGAAGAACCCCGAATGTCAATACGATGATATGTCCAGTAGTTGTGTGTAGGGGTGTCGGTGGGCATCTAAATGTGTCCAATTATGAGAGTGATAGGGGGACAAAAAATGGGAGTTAATATAGAGAAAATGATTCTCAACATTGTGTGATTGAAAAAAATGATCGAACATCATGAAGGATGAAAAAAAACCACTAGAGGTGAGAGGACCGCATTTTCTGGAATATGGATCTCTACTTACCAAATGAACATGACCACTTAAGACTATTTATTTAGTATTTATACAATGTATCAAATGTAGGTGGTGTACGAGTGATCAAAACCCTAATTGAACATTAACCAGCTCCCTCCACACCCAAGGGGTGGATGCAATTAAACCCATGTGGAAATTCCCATCATGTGGAACATATAAATAAAATATTTCTATGATTGATTTGGTAGAAACAACAATTGGTGAAAAATAGTTCAGAGAATAGATATAAAATATATTTCCATGGTGTCACACCAAATAAATAATGTCGAACAATTGAGTGGGACCCTTAAATTTGTTGATGTTGTAAAATGAAATGAAAATCGATACGACATTTAAAGAAGAAAATATTTAATAATAAATTTCATGTATTGTAAATAATTTAAATGGATGGCCAATTTAAATTTTTTAACTTCAAATTTTAATATGAAAAAAAAGAATACTGAAACTTATAAATCCCCCTATTTTAAATTGAAAATTGGTGATGCCTTTGCACCAAAATGTTATTCAATTAGATCCAAGTTCATGATATCTAATAAATTCTTTATCAATGTTAAATATTCAGCCATTGTCAAAATATTTGAGGTCTTTTCATCCTTGTGTATCTTAGTTACACACACTTCACCAATTTCAATAAATTGTATAACAAAATGAAGAAAAATATATATTGTTTGGTCCTCAAATGGAATACTATATTTTTCGTCAAATAAAGGGAATATTGAGTATAAATATGTAAAATAATAATATAATTATGTATAAAATGTTTTCAAATCAAACACTTAATCAATATGGATTTGTTTAATTTTTCGTCCTTTACTATGTTCTCAGTGGCAGTGGTTGAGATGGTCACTACCGATTGCATATTTCACTGCCATCATATAGTTCCTCATCATGCACTAAAGACATAACCAGTTAGTGATTTCCTTGTATCAACATTTGAATCATAGATTAAATCCCAATAACCTATCAATATTTATATATAATTAATATTCTTAGCATACAAAATAGAAAGAGATGAATTTGAATATATGTACCTCAATAACAATTTATGAGCACAATAATGTGGTATACATATATTTTCAATAAATGATCTCAATGTGTAGACCTAAAAAGAAATATCAATTATATTAAAAATAATAACATACATATTACTTACCACTATATTAGAATAATATATTTTACTCAAATATTCAATATCAGAAGTAGTGGAATGTGACTGAGATATTGAGAATTTAAATTGATAACCTAAAGGAACACTAATATGATTTAAATAATCAAAAAAATTCCTCTTATGCAGTCTAATAATATGGGAACATTGATTTATAAAAATAGTATGCTTCATATCCATAATAGATTCATTTCCCATAATTTTATAGAACATCATAGATCATAAATTTAAAAATCATAATTAAATTACATTTTATTATCAGTGATTAATTCCATTTCACAACACATGAGTATCAAGTCATCTACATATAACAATATATAAATCATTGTTTTATTAATAGATTTAATATATCAACATTCATTAAACTGAATCCTACTAAAACCATTTTGTTCCATGAATGAATAAAACATCATATTCCATTTTCATGATATTTTTTTAATAATTATAATAATTAATCAATGAAACAAACATGGATAGAGTTAAATATACATTAAATCCCAATATAAAACTTCATATTTAATATTTCAATTGGATATCCATGCATGAAATTAGTTTTTACATCTAGTAGTTTTATTTGAATATCCAAATAGGTAGGAAAAAATTAATTATTGTTGAAGAATGTTTCACTACAGGAGAAAAAATTTCCATGTAATCAATAACATCTCTTTGAATAGAGTATTTTGCTATATGTCATGATTTGAACATAATTTTATTTACCTCATTATTGAATTGTTTTTTTATATGTCATTTTACAACCAATAACCTTGGTAGTATATTGTTTATTGAATACAACTAATGTATTGTTATTTCATATGGATTTTATCTCGTGCACCATAGTTGAAATTCAATGCATACAGTCTTTGTTATTGAATGATTGATTGTAGTGTTGGGGATACTAACAGCTCTGATTTGATGCCAAATATAATGAAATCGAAACCCAATATTCATGGATATACATAATAGTTGGTATAATGAACCTCTTATGACAATACCTAGTGAGATGATAACACATAAGGTCACTAAGAACTCTGTCATCTGGAGCATAATTTGAATCATACCATAATTGTGGATCATGCTATGCAATGGGATCCTGAGGGAATGTAGGAGTCCCAATGGTAGAGTCACTAACATTGGGATAATCGACCTCAAGATACCTCTTCTAAGAAGGATCAACTAAATAATTAGTGGGGGTTTGAGTCTAGAAATATCAGACTCTTAAAACACAATATAATGGATATGAATACACCTTTGAATGACATGTTTATCTACCCAAATCAAATACCACTTCAACACCATTGGATAACCTATGACGAAAAACATGACTAATTTGGGATCATGTTAATCATACATAACATGATTGTACTATGTGAATCTAAACACAGAAAGCTGTTTAAAAGATCGGTAGTGATTGATCCACTATTAAATAAGATAATAAAATCATTTGTCATATGATGGAAATAAATTTATTAATTAAATTGTCGAAGTGATAGAATCAACCCAAAATAATTTGTGAATGCCATATTATTCAATAATTCTACAAATACACTCTTAAATGGGATGATTCGTACCATCTTATTTACCATTCAGTAGAGGTGTATGACTCACAGTTTAGTGCTTTAAAATTTCCTCACATTTAAAAAACATGATATGCTCGGTAGATCAGTATTCAAGTACATTATCAGACCTTTATGCATTTAACATCTTAATATATTGATTTAATATAGTGTAATTACACATTCTAAACACTTCAAATACATCATATTTATTTCTCAAATTATATACCCATAATTTCCATGAAAATTCATCTATAATGGTAAAAATGTAAGAGTCTCTCCCATAAGAGGTATTCCAATAAGGTTCACACAAAACTGAGTGAACTTAGTCAAGTGGATTAAAATATCTAAAGATATATCTATGAAAATTGACTCTTTTAGATTTACCCCTAACTCAATATTCACAAAAGGATAAGTTACACGGTGTATCATGAGTGAGCAGCCCTTGCTTGCTCAATTTCACTAGACCTCTAGCATTCAAATATCCCAGCCGCCTATTAAAAATCCTAGTGTTTTCATTGATTGGGACATAAGTGTTTTACAAATAGTTGATGTGTGTTCTCCCATCCAGAACATATAACCCATTACCTACAGAGACGTTATGAACCATACGACCTCAATTACAGAATCTAAGACTACAAAAATTAGATACATTGGTAAATCACATTAAATCAATGAATAATCATTGGATTATATTCTATTGTAAATATGGAACCAATATCACGTCCAATATGGAGACCAGATATAAAATTAAAAGACCTATCAAAACCTAACCTCTACTCATGGAAAAACATCTCTTGATGGTGCCTATAAAAACCTCCCTCTCATGAGTATAATACGCACACAACATTAAGAGTATATTGTGACACACATAACACCTCAACATAATAATATACTTCATCAATAAATATTTGACGATATCTTGAATCCTTAAAAAGTTTTCTAGATTTCAAAAAGTTTAATTTGGTTCTAATATGGCCTTGATCCAAACATTGATAGTATTTAACCTCTATCAACATGAGTTTAAATCAATGTTAATGTGATTGGAAATGATTGTTTTTTAAATTATATGTTTAACATTATTTTTCCCACAAAACTCTAATGAACCGCTAACATTCATACCCAAGGCATTAGATTTAACATTGGCCTATCTATGAAACTCACAAGAATACCTGGAGGACATGACTCCCTCTAATGTTAATTAATTTTTTCCATAAATCATAGCATCAAAAATATGTTTGTATATGAAATTTAATTAAATTAAAATTATGATGGATTGGTCCTCATCTTCAATAGTGAAATTTATTTTAGTGATCTCTCATAAAATTTTATTTTACTCAACAAGGTGTGTCTTGGTGGTTGTTTGATGTCATATATTCAAGGTATGTAATGTTTTTATTCTCATGTAGATCACCAATTAAAGATTTTTTCATATAAATTTTTAATTTTTAGAACAAATAATTTCTACAATGGTCTCATAAGTGACCTATCATGTGAAATAAACACTTATGTGAAAGGTTAATAAGCTATTTGCTATCAAAAAAATGTCGTGAGGGAAATTTGTATAGGATGAGAATGTATGACCATTAGGGGACAATTATATGTGGGGATTCATAGGTCTGTAATAAGAATATTCACCAATTTTTTGACTAATAGGTATTTCAATTCTAATGACCATAATTTTAAATAATTACACCAATAAAATATTTCTATTTTATTTTTTATTTTTTTATTATTTATTCGGGAGTCTTTGATACCAATTTGTTGTCGGGTAACATTGGAATATAACCCGCACACAAATAATTCTATGGACCACACAATGAAAAATATGGATTAATTCAAAATATAAAATGTAAAATTATATTTTATTTTAACTGAAACACACCCAAATTGAGTGTTGATGTTGGAATTTCAAAACAAAAACAATTGAAGAAGACGAAACATTAATACAAAAAATGGAAACAATATCAATTTTCTGATTCAGTCACATTGGGTCTAACTTCCCCGCACAAAAAAACACACACTCTCTCTCTTTTATTAAATGCTAAAAACAGATTTTAGAGTACTGATGAAAAGTAAAAATCATACTAAAATGTACCGAAGAACTAAAACAGAAAATGTGCACTAGATGAAGTAGCACATAATGAATTTGGTTTATGAATGACATACATCCTCTGTCAGACATTCAATCATGTAGATCACTATGTGTTTAGAGAACACATATATTGTTTCTCTGTTAGTAATCTACATAGGATGATCGTGCCATGTCTCTATATTCCAGTAATTGACTCACATCTTAAATCGGGTAGAACCCTGATAGGCTCCACCATGAACAGCATACCAGTAGACTCTAGGTGTTCGGAGAGCCACAAGATTCCTTCAATTATGTGTATTACAACACCACCAATAAGATATATGAATCCATGAAAAATATTCTCAACATTGGTGTAGGGAAAAACCATATTAAAAAACCAAAACAATGAAAACAATCAAATTGGGTTTAGGGGACATAAATTTCATGAATATTGATCTCTAATTACTAGATAGACATGACCACCAAAAATATTATTTCCATATATCTTTCATATATATATGGAATTAATCATAGTGGTTATGATACACCCTAATAGAACCCTGACTGGATAACTATATATCCAAGGGATGGCTACCGTGAATCCGACACAGAACATTTCACCCTGGGAATCATGGAATGACACAAATAAATTTATTTCCAGGTTATATTAGTTGGAAGTATCAATTAATGTACATAAATGAAGAGAATAGGTATACACTAGATATATATGTTAGCATTTCAAAATTATAATGAAAAACAAATGAGTGGGCTATGTAAATCTGCTAATGCTGTAAAAAGAAACCAAAATACAACATATATTAAAATGAGAAAATATTTCATAAAATATTTCATATATTGAATAAAATATAAAAGGAAGAAAAATTTAAATTTTATAATATGAATTTAAATTAAGAAAATGAAGAATACTAAAATAACAACATGAAAATAAATTATATTATCATGCTCTAAAACCTAATCTTCCAATTTCAAAAAACATGATGATGAACAAAACAAATTATCAACCCTTTTGTTATCATTATGAAGCTTTATGT